>CM024543.1:7969527-9417760 GCA_014182365.1 Eucalyptus tenuipes | reverse complement strand
TTCTCTAATTGCATCTTCTAGTAATGTTGAGATTGATGCAAATACTTGGCATGCTAGATTAGGTCACATTGGGTTGCAAAGAATGCAAAGATTAGCTAGAGAAGGCCTTTTAGGGTCACTCACTAATGTTGATCTACCCGTATGTGAACATTGTCTAGCGGGAAAAGCAACTAGAAAACCATTCGGTAAAGGGACTAGAGCTGAATTTCCATTGCATCTCATACATTCGACATTTGTGGTCCTTTGAATGTGAGGGCGAGGCATGGAGCCTCATATTTCATCACTTTCATAGATGACTTCACACGTTTCGGTTATGTCTTTCGATCTCCCATAAGTCGAAGCATTAGACTGCTTTAGACGATATATAGCGATGGTAGAGAATCGTTGAACAAAACAATAAAGGCATTGAGAACCGATCGTGGACGTGAGTATCTATCGGAGCAATTCAAGGCTCTTTGTGATGAAAAGGGAATTGTACGACAATTGACTATTCCTAGTACTCCACAACAAAATGGGGTAGCTGAGAGAAGGAATAGAACCCTATTGGAAATGGTTAGGTCTATGATGGCGCAAGCAAATTTACCTATCTCCTATTGGGGAGATGCGTTAATGACTGCTGCCTATATACTTAACCGAGTGCCCTCAAAATCGGTCACTTCCACCCCTTATGAATTATGGACTGGTAGGAAACCAGACTTGAGTAGTCTACGTCCATGGGGATGTGCAGCTTATGTTCATGATTCTTCCCATAAACATGGCAAATTAGGCCCTAGAGGGAAGAAATGTATCTTTATAAGATATTTCGAGCACTCCAAAGGGTATGTGTTCATAGGTGAACAAGCTGATGGAAGTGTGACCGAAATGGAGTCACGAGATGTCACGTTCTTGGAGAACGACTTTCCTAGTAGAGGTGAGATTGATAAGGACTTCCAATTATATGAGATGGAAGATCCCGATAACACACCCACTCGATGTTGTAGAGGGAAATGAAGATTTACCTCAACACACAAGACCTAGTGGGAGTCTTTGCATCGCCCGATGAATTGAATTCAAGAGAAATTCAATTGCGTAAAAGTAATCGTAAAAGTATTCCCCGTCGTCGTTTTGAGATTGAAGGGGAAGCATTTATGATTGCTCAAAAGGACGATGCCGAGCCTAAGACTGTTCAAGAGGCTCTCTCATCCTCTGATAAGGAAGAATGGAGAAAAGCTTTGGAAGATGAGATGGAGTCAATGAGGGCAAACCATGTCTGGGACTTGGTTGATCTACCACCCAATCGTAAGGCCATTGGAAACAAATGGGTCTTCAAGATTAAGCATAGGGCGGATGGATCCATTGAAAAGTATAAGGCTCGCCTTGTGGCAAAAGGTTATACTCAACAAGAGGGTATAGACTATGAGGAAACTTTTTCACCAGTTGTAAGGTTTGCCTCAATACGCCTTATTCTAGCCATCGTTGCACATTTGGACCTTGAATTACATCAAATGGATGTAAAGACGGCATTTCTCAATGGAGAACTAGATGAGGAAATTTATATGAAACAACCAATAGGTTTCATAGCTAAAGGTCAAGAGCATAAAGTTTGCAAGCTTCATCGCTCAATATATGGCCTTAAGCAATCATCTAGACAGTGGTATCTTCGTTTTCATCGAGCAATAATAACTTTTGGTTTTACGATGATCGAAGAAGATCACTGTGTATATGTCAAGCGGTCCAAAGATAAATTTGTGATTTTATCACTTTATGTGGACGATATTCTGTTGGCTGGAAATGACAAGGTTTTGGTTATCACCATAAAAG
Source organism: Eucalyptus tenuipes (assembly GCA_014182365.1). Lineage (NCBI taxonomy): Eukaryota > Viridiplantae > Streptophyta > Magnoliopsida > Myrtales > Myrtaceae > Eucalyptus > Eucalyptus tenuipes. Next base: position 9,415,960 of record CM024543.1, on the reverse strand, counting down.
AATGGTTGTCCTCCAATTTTGAGATGAAGGACATGGGAGAAGCTGCTTATATATTAGGAGTTAAGATCGAAAGAGATCGATCAAGGAAACTCCTTACTTTATCACAAGAGTCTTATATTATGAAGATTCTTGAGCGTTTCAATATGCAGCATTGTAATCCCATTGATACCCCCGTCATGCAAGGTGAAGGCCTAAGTACCGAGCTGTGTCCTAAGACTCCGTAAGAAATTAAAGTGATGGAAACTGTTCCTTACGCTAGTGCGGTCGGAAGTTTGATGTATGCTATGATGTGTACTCAACCCGACATATGTTATGCCGTGGGATTGGTGAGCCGATATCAATCAAATCCCGGTCAAGCACACCGGAAAGTGAAGAGGATCCCGAGATACTTGAAGGGCACCATGGACTATCGACTTTGTTACCAAGGGAATGATTTACGTCTATTAGGCTATTCAGATGCCGATTGGGGTGGAGACCGGATGAGCGTAAATCGACTTCGGATATGCGTTCTTGCTCAATGGAGGTGCGATTTCTTGGAATAGCAAGAAACGAGACATGCACGGCCTTGTCTACGATGGAGGCAGAATTTATTGCATGTTCTGCCGCGGTGCAAGAAGCTAAAAGTATGGCTAAAACGTTTCTTGAAAATTTAGCCACTGTCACTGAAGTTCCAAGACCGGTGACAGTTTATTGCGATAGTCAAGCAGCCATTGCCTATGTGAAAGATCCCAAGTATCATGGAAGGACGAAACACATTGACATAAAGAACAATTTCATCAGAGATATTATAGCGCAGAAAGAAGTGATCCTACAATACATTTCAACCAATAGAATGGTTGCCGATCCATTTACGAAGGCTATTCCTAGAGACATATTCTTGACCCACAGGATGTCACTAGGATTACGTAGAATGTGATGTGTTATTGTAGAGGATCATTGGTTTATGTATTTGTGGACATATGTATTGTACTTGTTTATTTATTAGTGATTTGATGTTTTATCAATAAGTACAAATCCACTATGAGACTAGCACAAACACACATGTATTATTGAAAAGTATGTCAGCAGACAATGATTGGCTCACTCACACGAGCAACCGCCTCAAGTGCTTTAGATAGCACGTTGAGATGAGACGTTATGTACAAATAAATGCTGAAAAGCAAGTCTGGTACATAAAATTTGTCGCCTTGATTGGAGTCAAGATGAGGTCTGTGATTTGTTTATAACAAGACCGAACATGATATTCCCACAATCATGTATGCCCGAAAGATGCCGGATGCGAGTACTTAATTGGGCGCTATAGAAAGCGAGCTGATATAGCACTCGGGCTAAACATGAGTACGTGAGAATCACGTGACTATGTTTAGGCTAAGATCCGTATAGTGGATATATTTGATAAATGACATACGCTCTTATAGAAAGAGTAATCCACTATAGCATGTAATTCATACTACATGTGCATTGTACGACCAATAAGGGAAGATGAGTAAAATTATCCCTATTTACTCATCGTGTGAGCCCTTGAGGTAATTTATAATTTACCTCAATTTTTGTGCCCTATGTTACTTCGACTATGTTCTCGAAGTGAAAGATCAATGTTGCTACTTTAGCATGTTACGGGCGGTCATGAATAGATATGGCCTATGGGACGTGTCTAGGAAAGCGCTTGTTCTGAAATTGAGAGAGACATGAGTGCGAAGGAAGACTATTGTTGTTTTACATCTATCACATGTATTTACTGGTCGACCAATTATATCGCCCTATGTGGTTGCGGATGTAATTGTAAATACATGGTGTTTTTGAGAATAGTCAAGTATAGCCTTTAAGGGATAGATATACTTGGACTGATGTAACAAAATATGTCTGGGGCACTGTGAGACATCGATTGTTTATTTCTTTTCGGGGTTGTAGCCATTATGTCATCCCTAACAGGTGCATAATTTGAGCTCCCAAGTGCGAGGTGTACTCCTTTGGTCGCACAGCTTATTTGCTAGTATGAATTGTTTTGTAAAGTTGATAAATGTTGAATGCCTTATATTCTTAATAGAGCGCTATCAAGCCCATCATGTCCGAGTGGGAGATGTTGTACTTTAGCTGGTACGTCCATGATGGGGTGCGATTGGAACGCACCGTTTCGTCTTGATGCGTTACGATGGAAAGACACCAATGGAGGGGTACAAAGGGAGACATATAAAAGCCTCCCGAACACAACCGTTGGATTAGTTGGCAAATCATTCGCACCAAATTTCCTCTCCATTTCCATCAAGGCGTTCCACTTCATCTTTGCAAGAACAATTGGCATTTACGCCGTGGAAATCGGGTGTTTTCCTTGTGATTGCATCCAGACTAACGTGAGGGAGTGTTGTTCGTGTTTCATCGGCAATTCAACGTTCGTTTCGGGGCTATTTGCTGTTTGCGCATCGGAATCAGGTAAGTCGTCTTCCGCCGACTAGAATTCCAACACAAAGTTTTTAAGGGTTTTAGTTTATTTAAATGAAATTTAAACTGCATACATTGCATGTAATGCGATTATTCTAAATGCAATGACGTACGAAGTATATCTATATTACAATGATATGTGACATGCAATTAAATAAACTTGATGTGCAAGCTATATGTCATGCGATTTTAATTAAATGACCTAATCTAATGACATACGATAATAGTGTGCAACTATCTTTACATGTGTTGACACCCGAATCTTTGTTGACGTTTTAAATATTAATTTAATCTGCAAAAGTACAAAAATTTAAAAAGATAAAAAAGCCAAAAAAATTGAAAAATGAATAAAGTGGACCGAACAAAATTTGGAAGGTTCTTTTCTCTTTGTTTTCGTCCGTCATTCCTTTGGCGTTCCCTGGGTGACGCTGGCAATTTGAGAGGTTCTTTTCTCTTGGGTGCCTTCAATCCCAATTGGGGTTCTACAAGATCAATTCATGGCACAAGTAACTGATCTTCATTTCTATGTCTTTCCCTCATTCCCTTGCTATCTTACTTGTGAATTTGTTTTTACAGTAGGAAACTAAAAATTTCCTATTAACAAGAGTCATTATGATTATTATCGTATCTCCATCCTATGTGCTTGGTTCTGTCTTCGTTCTCTATCTCGTGTTAATATCGTTTTTTTCATTTCTGTTGAACTGGCAATTAGGTATGCTCTAGATTATTATGAAATACTTGGTGTAAACAAGGATGTAAGTCCTTCTGAAATTGGGAAAGCATACTATGGGGTATATTCGTGTTCTTCATTTGCTGTCTATCTTCTCATTTTCAATTTCTTCACCATTTTGGTCTTTCTAGGGAGATATGGATTTCGATTTCTTTGTTTAGATGTTGATTTTTTTACAAGGATTCTTCTTTTGATATTGTCTCCCTTTCTCTCCACTTTTCAAATAAATAATTTTATCCTGTTCATTGTTTGGTAGCTAGCAATAAAGCTCCGTCCATATACTACTAAAAGTAACCTTGACCCTGAAATTTTTTTAAGGAGTTTCAAAAGCTTACGAGGTAAGTCTCTAAACATTTATTGACTAGCTACTTCAAAAGCTTGTAAGGTAAGTATTTTATATTTATTGATTGGATGACAATGGAGTATATTCATTCTTGTGAAAGGAATGATAAAATTTATTTTATTTGCAGGTTTTAAAAGATGAAGAGAAATGACGGATATATGATTAGGTGCTAGAAATTGGATTGCCCTAAAGTTTGCACGCACAATAATATCTTGTTCACTTCTTGTGTGTAGAGTGTTGGAACCCAAGTATTGACTTATGGCAATTAGTCAGCATCTCTCCCATTATCATTTCCTTGCATTTGGTTACTCTTTCTTCCATTGTTACAAAATAGTATCCAATTGAGATTTAAACCAAAATTTATAGCATGCTTGTGGAGTTTAAGTAATGCAAGCTAGTTCGAAAAAAATGGAACCAAGAATCGGGAGTTGAACTAGCCCACTAGTTTGATTCTCTGGTTCCTAGGCTGGGAAGCGTGCTCACCCCTAATAGACATTGGCGAAGGCGTCGTGGCCTAGGAGCTTGCCGACCTTGTAGAGGATGAGGAGAAATGGCTGGTTATCTTTATTGGAACTCGGGAAAAATTTAAAAATCCATCCGGTTCGATTTCAAGACCATAAATCCTTGGTTCTTTGTCTTCACTCCTATTTCATACTAAAATTAAAAATCCAATTTCAAGATAAATTCTTCTTTCCCCCCACAGAAATGTCATCGTTTCAATCTCTCTCTCTCTCTCTCTCTCTCTCTCTCTCTCTCGACTGGCCACTCTCACTAAAGCATTTTATTTCTCATATCCAAAATAGGGGTGTGCAATTAAATTGTTTCTACCAGAGAATGGATTAGATCACCTTAAAACCAGGTTTGGAAACCGATTATAACTAGTTTGGGTACAGGTTTTAAGTGAATATCCACTCAAGAATCGAAACGAATCACCCTACTTCAAAATCGATTTTATAAGGAAAAAGGACAAGGCCTTAATTTTTTTTTTCCCTAAATTCTAATCTTAGCACTCTTTAGTCTTTGCCTTTCCTCATAACTTCTCGCCAGTCTTTCTTCTCCCCTTAAATTTTTAAGGATTAAGGGCGAATGAAGTTTATAATTTATGTTTATGTTATGTGTGTGAACTTTTTAATTGCTTATAATTGTATGTGATTACACATTCATCTTATGGATATTTTTAGTGGATTATGTTGTTCATCTTTTAATTTGAATGTTTTGTTACTCATAATCTCATATAATTTTCTGTAAAAAATGAACAAAAAGTAAAAACAGGTTCTTGGGTAGACCCTAAAACTAGGCTGGAAAAATAGGATATGTTTCAAAACTAATTTTAGGTAAATATGATAGGTTCCAGGGTCAAAAAATTGAGAATCGATTATAACATGGAAGGTTTTAGGTTCCAATTTTGAAATCCACCCACCTTAGAATCGATCACCCTTACTCCAAATTGCGAGGTCAAATTGCCAATGAATGAGAGAGAATCTCAAAGCGATTGAACTCAATCCCACGCCTTTTCCCACGAATCACTCGCTTTCCTCGCGTCCTCCAAAGTCCAAATTTGACGAATTCGGTCTGGTGTCAATCTCTTGGTTCTATACCACTAAGATTCTCATGAGAATCAGTCTAGTTCTCGATTCCAATTTACTAGAAAGTTCCCGATTCCAAATGTGGATTCACCCACATGAACAGGACAAAAAAATTAAGTGATTAAGTTGAAATTTAAAAAAAGAAATTCCAATTTAATTACTTAATGTTTTTTTTGTAGTTTTTTACTAATATATATGTACATATATAATTATAGTTATCGGATATTATTGACTATTTTTGTCTATCGGATGCTTAATAGGATTAACTCCCTACTTTTTGGTCATTTTAATAATTTATTTACTTGTTTTCTTGGTAAAAACAAAATGAACAAACAAAGAGGAGGGACTGAGACCAATTGAGATGTTTATAAATGTTGCAGCGCTTTGTTTTACATGATATAAAAGTAATAGCTAGTGGCTCGTTTTAAAAGCATAATTAAATCTACCCTTAGCTATTCTTGCGATTAAATTAGGTTAATGTTGAAAAAAATAGATCAAGCAATTAATATTTTAACTCTCTGGAAGTTATGACTTATAATGTAGAGGTAATTCTCCACATGCTCCTAGTGTCGGGAATCCTAAGAGGACCATACTATGGCCTTCGAAATAATTAAATTCCTCACTAACGCGTATTATCGATTTGTTCAGCCCTCTAGTTTTCAATTCCTAATAAAATTGATGGCTTGCACTTTAGTCTAAATTTAAAGCCGAACAAGCTTTAATGCTCAACATAGAAACTAGGTTCATTTTGATATTTATTGATGAATACAATTTTGTAAAGATTAAGATCCATTACATGGATCTACTCAGGAACTAGATCGAAACGGGTGGTTCCTAATCCAATTTTTTGAAATCGGTCCTTAACGAAGTGGTTCTCAGTTCTAAAGTGGGAAGTGCCATCTAGATCATTCTTACCCCTATTAATTGATTCGTTAAAAAAAAGGAGATTTGCAGTCTCCCTTGCACGTGCCAATACCCAACATTATTTCATACTGAAACGTCGCCGTCTCAGTCTCCACTCTCCCCTCTCCCTTGCTCGATCGCTCTTCCATTTCCAAACTGCGAAGCTCGAGTCACCGACGAAAGAGAGAGAGAATCCCGAAGCGAAGCGCCGGAGCTCCGACCCCGCACCATTTCCCCACGGATCCGAATCCGAATCCCCGAATCCGAATCCGGCCCCGGCATCGATTCGGAGCCCCGCCGCGCGCGCGCGCCCCGAAGGAATTCCGGTGCGGAGATCGGAGGAACCATGCCGCCGGAGCCGGCGGAAGCGAGATCTCGTGAGGCCGGAGCGCGATAAAAGCCGATCAGCAGCTCACCTCTTGTTCTGGAATCCCGAGGCGCGAGAGAGAGAGAGAGAGAGTAAGTTTTTCCTTTCGTTCGATTCGGTTTTCGTGGTCAATGCACCGTCATCGTTGTCGCCGGCGTGTTATCGGGTTGCTCGGTCCGTCTTCCGTGAATGGGAGCGTTGATTATGGTGTGGGATTGGTGCTGGTCTGCTGCTTTAATTGAACCGCCAGAAACCCCTTCGTGGGCATGGCGCGACCTGCACTTTTCCCCTCCAAATTCGGCTCGCTCGAGCATGGAAGTGCTAATGCCGCTTCCCAAATGCGTTGACTTTGAAGAAAAGAGTGCTTCTTTTTGCTGCATTTGCTAGATTCCTCAATCTTCTGATTGTTTCTTTTGTTGTATCGACATGGAAAAGTCAGCGTATGCCCGATTTCGCTCTTTCTTAAAGCAATGAGCTGGGCTTTTAGAGCTATGAAGGGAGATTTTGAGGAGTTGTGAGAGAATGATGCTGGGTTATTGCGTTTTTTGCGTTGCTTTTCAGACCCACCCATGATCAGTTATAATATACACGACCAAGCTGGTTTTATATGTTTGATGTCTGGCTTTAAACTGGAGAGCACGTTTACTGTAGGGGGGGAAATGGGTTTTTGATGTTTTCCTTTTCCACCAGGATGTCTACTGAGAAAGATGTGGAGAATCTGAAGGCTGAGGTGGCTCAGGTTGATGCTGGAGCCTCTTCTTGGTACAGTGCTTTGCTTCACCAAGCCTCAATTTATGGTGTAGCTGCTGGATACTGCATCTCAGCGTCGTTGCTCTCGATCATCAATAAATGGGCGATTATGAAGTTCCCTTACCCCGGTGCTCTGACCGCTTTGCAGTACTTAACGAGTGCTGCTGGTGTATTCGTCTGTGGTCGGGTGAAGCTCATAGAGCACGATCCACTTGATCTAGTGACGATGTGGCGGTTTCTGCCCGCAGCTGTAATTTTCTACCTGTCTCTCTTCACCAACAGCGAGCTCCTCCTCCATGCCAATGTCGATACGTTCATCGTCTTCCGTTCCGCGGTTCCCATGTTTGTTGCCATAGGAGAGACTCTTTTCTTGCATCAGCCCTGGCCTTCGATGAAAACGTGGCTCTCGTTGGCCACGATATTTGGTGGAAGTGTTCTTTATGTGCTTACAGATTATCAGTTCACATTCATGGCATACAGCTGGGCTCTGGCTTATCTCGTGAGCATGTCCATAGATTTTGTGTACATCAAGCACGTGGTCATGACCATTGGACTAAATACGTGGGGTCTTGTGTTGTATAATAATCTTGAGGCTCTTCTACTGTTTCCTCTGGAGCTTTTTATAATGGGTGAATTGAAGAAAATCAAGCATGAAATCTCTGACGAGTCAGATTGGCACTCCTTTCAGGTGGTTTTGCCCGTGGGATTATCATGCATATTTGGTCTAGCAATTTCGTTCTTTGGGTTCTCCTGTAGGAGGGCAATTTCTGCCACTGGATTTACAGTGCTTGGCATTGTAAACAAGCTATTGACAGTTGTGATTAATCTTGTTATCTGGGACAAGCATTCCAAACTGCTAGGAACAGTGGGGCTTTTGATTTGCATGATTGGAGGGATCATGTATCAGCAATCTACAAGCAAACCTAAGCCTGAGAAACAAGTAGAAGCCAAAGAGACTGAGGAGGAACAGCAGCAGCTAATTGAGATGCAATCTAGCAAACAAAGCTCCATTGATGATGATGAGGAGAAATGAGTTTTGGTGAAAGAAAATCATGGTGGATTGTCCACACTCCTCAGTTATATTGGTCTGAGCAGCGTAAATTGCTTTGCTCTTTTTGTGAGTTACTATGCCGTTTGTTGGCATTTTCATCTGAGCGTACTAAGTCTCCATCATATCTGACAAGAAGTCTAGATAGATTATGCATTCCTTTTGCTACCATTCTTTTCCCATTCATTCCAGTGATCTAGTGAATACGAAGAATTATAGATTGTTCTCTGTGTACCCTTACATTTTACATGTAGGAATCAGATATGGCACAGTGATGGCTTAAGTAGCCATTTCAATTGTTGCAGGATACTGCATGCTTTTGAAATTGGATTGAATTGATCTTGGTCAAAGTTCCTTTACTGATATTTTTGCTGCCATGAAGCTTTGATGACACCACAGCCACAACCCATTTTTGGTTCCCCCTCGGGTTGGCTTACTGTGGATTAATCTTGTTATCTCATATCTGGACGAGCATTTGCTAGGAACAATGTGGCTTTTGATTTTGTGTGCTTGTGTGTTTGCACATCAGCAATCAACAAGCATGCCTAAGCTTGTAAGAGAAGTAGAAGCCAAAGAGAAAGAAGCAGAACAGGTACAGCAACTTGAGATGCGATCACTGGCAAGTTAACAGCGACTTGAGATGCAATCACTGGCAAGTTAAACCGCGACAACTGATGAATGATGAGTAGAGAATCGAACGTTTCCATGAAAGGAGAATTGTTCCATATGTATGTTTTCTCATTTTCTTGTCTGCAGGATATTTCAACAGATTGTAATGGTAGGTAGCAACCTCATCCGTGGGTTGTACCAGGCCTCCGTCACATCTGGTGACAATTCTAGATAGGTGTTGTACTCAATTGTGACCACTGTTTGCTTCCTTTGTTGATATATCTCAGATGCAGTCGTCACTATCGTAATAAGCTCGAGCGATCCTGATGCAAGAAATTGCATGATTTTTAATTTTGATCCCACTGATCTTGGTCATAAATTCTTCACTGATTTAGAAATTTTTGCACGTTGTCATGGTGCGTGTTATCTTGATGTGTGCCACTGTAGAGGCTAGGAAAAGCTTCTCTGCTCAACTCTGCTCTTTCAAGACAATGACAACATTCTATTCATATGCTAAACTAGATTGCATCACCGATAAGATTTTCACACAGAATGGTACGAATGCCGCCGCAATTTTATCTCTAATGTCGTTGTAGTGGTGGTACAATCTTTTAAGTTCAATAATATCCTCCAATCAGGATTGAGGTAGACTCCACTCAGCCACGTGTCCGAAAGTGGGTCATGGGATGTAGACATTCCGATAATCAAACAAAAACAAAATCAAATGTAGTCGATGCGACCTAATTGGAGAGAAGTCTTACATTACACCGCAACAGCCATGAAATAGCAAACGCATTCTACAATGTTTTAGGACTTTCAACATCCACGAGAATCACTCTTTTTATTGAACAAAGTCCTTTGCTTTCAATTATTCAACAATTTGTACAGAAACTTCAAATTCATGTGCAAAGAACTTATAAATTATTCAGTGAACGGGTATTGCTCGTACCTAACTCTACAATCCACCACCTCAAGTTGCACGCCAATGCTCAGAAAACAGTCATGGAGTATGAAATTGTTAATATACAATAGACACATGAGGCATTCCCCCTGCGTAAGATCATTATTGCAAGTTGCATGGGCATAGCACTTTGTGCCGTCAACATCCGGAGATGAAGTATAGCAGTTATAACCTTGATCGGGCGTATTTATCTCTAGATCATGGAAAACCCCAATGACGTCCCCCCCAAAGTTGTTGCATGCCGGGAACTTAAAGCCGTTGCAGATCTGGTTCACGATAGTCATGTCGGGGTTGCCTTTCGCAACGTCGAAAATGAGAAAAATTCCGACCATGAATGCAAGTATTTGAGCAGCACCCACGATTTGTTCTCTCATCCTCATTTTCTTGTCTTTGATTGTCCTCCTCCTCTGATTCAGAGACCAGAACTTATTTGACCATATAAAGGCATGTCTCATTTGGTTTTTCCGCCGGTACGTCATGAAAGTATTCAATCGTTGGGTGGCTATTTCTTTTCAGCCTTTACTCTTTGGACTTGATCAACTTTGTTTGCTTTCCACTCAAATTCCAGGGAAGAAACCATTCATCGCGAAGCACAAAAAATAACACAGTCCCTCTTCTTCTTAATGACTATGAAGGTCACTTTTGGCACGCGAGTCCTAAGTTCGTAAAATACTAAGCTAACCTGAAAATTGGGTATTGCTCGTACCTCACTCTGCAATCCTTCAACTCAAACTGAGCGCCGATACTTGGAAAACCCTCGTTCATTATGAGGTTGTCAGCGTGTGATAAACACACGCAGCAATCCTGCTCCGAAAGCTCATAATTGCAAGTGGCGTGGCCATAGCACTTAGTGCCGTCGGAATTGGAGATGCGTAATGGTAATTATAACCTTGACTGGGCGTACTTTGCTCTAGTTCGTAGAAAACCTGGATTGTGTTGGCCCCAAAGCTGTCGCACGCTGGGTAATAAAAGGTATTGCAGAGTTGGGTCACCACAGTCAAGTCTGGATCGCCTTTTGCGACGTCGAAAACGAGGGAAAAATCCAACGATGAATGCCAATGTTTGAACGGCAGCCGTGAATTGCATCTTCATTTTCATGTTTTCGATTGTCCTCCTCTAATTCACAAACCGAGCTCATTTGACTATATAAAGGCATGTCTCTTTAGGTTCCTCTGCCTCCACGTCATGTATTCATGCATTTGGTGGCTGTCTCTCTTCGACTTTTGCTCTTTGGACTCGGTCAATTTTTGCATATTAGATAAGAGTTAAGTCCAGATCGGAAATACTCAGTGCAAATGTGAATCTGTTTGCACTCCGTTGACTTTGATAATCAATTTGGTATGTACGCCTTATTCACATATAATCCGTTCTTTAATCACTAGACCAATCCATAATCCGTTCTCCCTCTAAATAAAAGATTTGACCTTTCAGCTGTTATTAACGCCAGGAAACCCACCTTTCCAGTAGTATTTTGTGTGAAACTGTCTGGGCTATATGGGAACAATGATGTCTCTTCTTGTTTTTTCCTACAATATCCATTGATTCTTTTCGTTGGTCTAATGTCTCTTGGTTCTGTCATGTCCAATTTGAATCTCTCTCTCTCTCTCTCAACGTGCACGTTGTGAAATAGCTTTGTGCCATCCAAAGAACAGCGTTGTAGCTAGCAATAATAACCACAACGGGTACAGTCCTTGTCTTGTCTACTTCGTTACTTATGGGTTATATTTCCATCACCGTATGCTCCACTTTTTTTCCATTTTCTTTTAAAGATGAAGACAGTCCAAATGTATCTAGCAATACCCTAAGGAACATTCGACTGAAAAGAAGAAAAACTACTTTCAAAATTGACATTATGTGCTAATAAAAATTCTTGGTTTTTTTAGCTTTTAATGCCCAATAAAAAGGAAGAGGGTCCGGAATACCATAAACATAGGAAGGTGGTTCAGAATCGAGTGTCAGGCCATGCGAACCAGACCTTTGACTTTTAGCGACTGTGCACATCCAGTACTGGTGGACTAGTCGTGTGACCAGTTTCGAGAGTGCATTGGACATTCGGGGCGCAATTTTGAGGGCTCTGAAATAGGGGTTTCTAAATTTAAATCACACAAAGGTTGAAATCTTAACGTTTTGTATGTCGTCTGAGCCAGTTTGGGAGTAATTTTTTGTAAACGAGACTGCTAAGATCTCGGAGGGCTTTATTCGACTGATGCAATTTCTAACAGAAGGTGAAGCTCAGATTGCTTATAATCGTACACAGAGAGTTGGCTCCACATCGTAAGCCACCCTAGGACAGTTTAGAAAGTTGACAATACATATTTTATCAACAATACACCACTTTCTCATTGGGTCTTTAGTCTGCATGCTACCTGCCATGTTTAGCAAAATTTGGCTTAAACCTGATTAGTTTATGCTGAGGAAACGTAGTCAGATTCGAGCCTCAAGAAGATCACTCTGTCTGCAAAAGCTGGATTGGGACCCATAAAACCACAAAACTAGTGGCCTCAGATCTTGATGCAGGCCAATACCAATCATCTCCAGCAATAACATCATTCGATCTAGCTTCTCTTTGAAGAGTTGAATCCTAGATAACTCCTCGAAGGATTTCTATCCATAATGATCCCTTGAGAGTGCCCCTCAGTTTTAGCATTTGCCTTCAAGCATAGCTGCTGTCAGCTTGCTCGTTTATTGTTTGCACTGCCAATATCTGGTTAGCAGCCCTGCTTTTGTTTTGACCCATCAAATGGAGGGTTATTTCGGAGTTGAAAATGGTCTTTTATGAACTTCAAGTTGTTGAATTTTTCATCAACTATTCTACATGTCAACCCCTTATTTATGTTTGCAGATTTTAATTAGCGTCTTTCCCAACAGAAGTTTAAAACATCATGTAAAGTCAAAAGTTCTTAAACAAATCGACATGTCAATATTTATATATTCTGCAAGATTTTAGTAATTTGAGTTAAAAAAAAGTCAAAAGTACATATATCGCGATGGTTTTTAAAAAAGTAGAAGGAAGATGTATACAGCACATGGCAATAGCAGTGGTTACTTTAGTGAGATGACTGCAAAATAAGTGTCATTAGCATTAGAGCCATTCATGAGGGGACTTATCTAGTGATTTAGTTAATTGATCCTGGCAATTGATCGATCCTCCAACTTGAATTGTAATTTACAGTCGCTTCATACCTACGCTGATGAGAATTTGGGAGCTCAATCATGCTCATACGCGAGAAGTCGAGAATCATCTCCACAATCCATTGCCGATTGTCTACGAAGTTCGGCTCCAGATAAATATAACGTCAAAAAACGACATATTCTTCCTGAAGTTTTTTCATAGCTTTCATTGAACTTGCGAGATATGCTACCTTAGCTTACCCATGGTCCAGAATGCGCAATGTGCTACCTCAGTTCTTCAATTATACAACTTTAGTTAAGGATTTAAATGAGACACAAAACTATTCTAGTACATGATCTCTTTAGGGTTTTCTCAAGGAGCACATGAATTTGATTGGCAATGATAGATCCATCGGCAGCAACTTGGATCTTTTGGAAAGGCTTTCGGTGTTAAACCCCGAATCCTACAGAAAAAGGATAATGACACGACCATCATTCTTTTAACTTGAATGACGTAGCCTCAGACTTTTGGTGTCAAACCCCAAATCCTACAAAAAAAGGATAATGACATGGCCATCATTCTTTTAACCTGAATGACGTAGCCTCAAAGTCAAAATAACATATTAGAGTTTTTATCATCCATCAAAGAATATACATTTTTTTCCAAAAGAAGAAGCTAAACCTCAACGAATAGCAATTCAAACATATCCAACAATCTATATTCATACCCATAATTCAATCACCAAAAGTTTTCCATAGATATCGCTCTCGTATTACTCATTATTAATTGAAAAACCTGAAAAAGTTTGAAACAAATGATGCGAGCAACTATGGTACATATCTTTTAAGCTGATTGAATATTTACTATGCACTTTTACAAAATAATATCAAAACTCACTTATCTCAAATCCAGTATATAATACTCGCGCAAGATAAGAATGAGTTATATCGCTTTGCTCGGCTTCACGCGAATCATTTAAAGAAGGAAGGAAAGAGGATGGGCTGAGTTTTGAGAACTTGGGCTGGGCTTGCATTAACTGGGCCTGTTATTACATTTGGTGAAAGCCCTGAACCTTCTTTCAAGTTCATTTTTAACTTGGGACAATCGCTAGGGGCAGGAAGATTGGATGCTTTGATCTGACCCAATCTTGCTCCACATGAGTTTCCATCTGCACGTCTGGATCTTTCATCAGCCATCCCCTGCAGACTCTTTTGGACCTTATGCTTTGATTCGGATGTTCTTTTTGTCAGCATGACGGTCATGCTTACACTAGGATTAAGTGCACATAAAAGAATCGAATCCTAGATGCCGCTTGGACTCCAAGAGAAAGGGAAAATATATATATATATATATATATATATATATATATATATATATATATATATATATATATATAGGAGAAAGACTTATCAAAGATTAGGTAAGATCTACATTGAGTCTGACTAAAAGGATGAACTTCTACGTCATTCCGGCATTTGATTGGTTTTATTTTATTGGCTATATCACCTATAGCACAAGGAAAAGTTATTGGATAACATATGTGATATGTAGTATAAAGAATTTGCACCGCCTAATTCAACGGGCTCATGTAAATCGCATAAAATGATTGATTTGTTGTGATCGAAATTCACTTTAGTGGAAAGAAAATGAGATTTTTTTTTTTTTGTAGGTGAAAGGGCAAGGAAAGATGACCACTGTTAGTGACACATTTGAGCATCTTCGGAAAAAGTCTTATTGAGAAGGCACCCCCACTTTCAAAGTTATAGGGCTATTTTACCGAGTTTCTTTGAGAGGGCTTCAATGGGCTCATGTAAATCGCATAGAACCATTGATTTTTCATGATCGAAATTCGCTTAAGTGGAAAGCAAATGATATATATATATATATATATATATATATATATATATTTTTTTTTTTTGTAGGTGAAAGGGCGGGGAAAGATGACCACCGCTAGCAACCCATTTGAGCATCATTGGAAAAAGTCTCATTGAGAAGGCACCCCCTACTTTCAAAGCTGTAGGGCTATTTTGCCAAGTTTCTTAACGAGCGCTATTTCGCGTATCTAGGTTTTATGTACTCACTTCCCTGTGTCGGTCGGCTTCAGACATAGATTCCCTTTCGTAGTAGGCCGTTCGAGTTTTTCTTGAGAGTATATCATGGATTATTTCAATAATTGATCAAAATAACGAAGCCCGTAAATGCGGTTCCCTCTATGATCGAGGTGCTGAGGGTTAAAAAGTCTGGATCAGGCACATATGAGAACCACAAGATCACCATGTCGAATCCAAATCTAGTCACCTCTTGGAAGATAATTGATCTCTTCTAGGTGACCAAGGAGCAAAAGACAGAGACAGCCCAACCCGAAATTTCTCCACGAAGCAAGGAGACAAAAACCTCAGCAGATCACATCCAACGAACGAGGGGAGCGAGAGGAGTCCCTCGGTCTCGGTCGTTGGATGCCTCCTTTGGCGGCTCCTCTTCACTCGCCAATCATATCACTCCCAGTCCTGACTCGCCACTGCGCCATCACCCTTTTCACCTCCGTCTCTCCTCATCCTCCAGCAGCAGCATCACCCACTACTTGGACCGCACATCGGTCCCTCCCGCTGCCTCTCTCGGTCCGCTATTGCCGCCGCTCGTCTCCTTCCGGTGAGATACGTTCGCATTCGCAAATGGGTTCTTGGTTCCGCGGTCTTCTTGCCCCGGATCTTTGATGACCCGTGGCATGTTGTGTGGTCTTTCTTGGTTTAACTTTTTTCGGTGTTTCGATTGCTTGATGGGTGAAGTGGGAGGCTCTTGAATCTGCTTTTGTTCAGTTCTTTCGACCGGTAATAGTGGGCTCTCTTCTGTTTCCTGTGGCAACTTGTTTTGGATGTATGTCTTTGTTGTTTGGAACTTAGCATGGCGTGTACGGATTCTGTCATCTTTAAGAAGGAGCATCATCAGTTGGGTAGTACAAGTTAATTTTTTGGAAAGAATGGTGGGCTAATTAGCAGCTCCAATTGGGATTGATGTATTTTTATGGGGGCGACTCTTTTAGCTTTTGAGCCGGGCTCTGACCATTTGTGAGATGAAAGCAGAACATCTTCAAATTACTGACTTTTCAGAAGCATTGATTCCTTGTCCTTGATGCAAAAGTAGTGCTGGTGAAGCTCTTGACAGTTGACATGATCTGATGCTTTGCAATGACTTTAACCATCCTCTTGTTTGCTCTTAGTTGATGTCATATCTTACAAGTTCTTTAGTGGGCTTTTCCCTCAACTTCCCTGCTTTCTTTTTTCATCTCATAATTGCTCCTACTTGGGGCACAACTTTGGAGGGCATATTCTCTCCTCATAACTTCATATTGTACTGTCAATGCAGCAGCTTGCTTGCTATTATTGTTATCAACATAGTTGTTGCTTCCTTTGCATGTAAACAATCTATGGCAGATATGGAGGGAGCTTCAGGACCTAGCTTGTTTCCTTTGCATCGCTGCAAGACTCTTCATCTGGTCAGTGTCAATTTCATCTGTTTAAGGATATATTGTGTTGGTTCTGGATTTGAAGTTGCAACTCCGGGTGAAGGACGTCATTGTATTACTCTTAGTGGATTTTCTTGCAATGCATTGAAGAGAATATGATGTTATGGGACTTCACATCCAGGTGAGGCATGGACAGGGGATTCACAATGTAGAGGGAGATAAGAACTACAAAGCTTACATGAACCCAGATTATTTTGATGCACATCTCACTCCATTAGGTTGGCAGCAGGTAATTTTGCTTTCAACAGTCTTATTTTCCAGTAAGAATCCTCCACATTTACATACATTTCATATTATTCTGGTCTGAATTGTCCATCTTAGAAAAACACATGTTGTGCTTTGCTTTTCTGCTCAGGTCGATAATCTGAGGAAGCATGTTCAGGCATGTGGACTTTCCAAGAAGATTGATTTAGTCATAACATCTCCTTTGCTGAGGTACTGCTGCTAGTGCTTGTGTGCTTTTTGACTGATTTATGAATTCCTCTGTATGCTGGAACTGATGATAATGCTATTACTGCTTGCTGTGGATTCTGAATTGTGATCTGTTAGGTAGGGAGAAAGTGTTCAACACTGAAGTAGAATAGTTGTGCTAATCATTTCCTTGAAAAGGTCAGCGTAAGAAATAGGTGATCATCCCTATAAATAGAAGCCATGGACCTATAAGGGGAAGATTTGGAAAAATTGAATTTTAAGAGGTCTTCCATGAGGCCTATTTGGGATCAAAAGCCATGGGAAGTTGCGTCAGTGTACTGAAGTGGGTGTTCTTTTAGGAATTTCTTTTGAGTAGTGTCACATGGAATTTTGCCTCTTGAAACTTTGAGCAGGATTATAGATGGATTAACTGTGACTTCTGTCTAGGCACATTGACTAGAATAGGACTTTGCCTTGAAATGTCACAGGTTGCATAAAAGATTGAAGGAAGTACATGGGCTTTCTGTTAGAGCTTTTGAAACCTGCTGCAGATAATTCATTTAGTGACTTTAATAGCCAATGTATAGTGCTGTATCAGTTAACTTTGCCTATGGCTAAGTAAAGAATGTGATATCTGTTCATCATAAACTTGTGCAAGATAATATTCCATTTTCTTTGTAATGCTTGATTAGATGTTTGATTCTTGCAATTCTTATTAACATGGCTTTGTAGGACTCTTCAAACAGCTGTTGGAGTATTTGGTGGCGAAGCCTACACCGATAGATTGGATGTACTACCACTAATGGTTGCAAATGCAGGAAATAGTGCTCGTGCTGCTATTTCAAGTGTAGACTCTCCACCAATTGTAGCAGTAGAACTTTGTCGAGAACATTTGGTATGTGTTGTTTAAATGTGCTCTACTCAATGCTACACTTCATGCTTTTTAATGGGAACGTGGGGCACCTAATATATATGTATGCATGTAAGTTTCTTTTAGACTTCTCAGCATATTGAAAGCTTTCAGAAAATGGACATAAGAATGGATAAACCTCAAAGATTCCTCTTGCTGATTAATGGGCCTTATCTGTTTGAGTTGGTCTTTGCATGTGCATAAGGTTGTGGGCAGTGCTATATGATGCTAGTAATTCGTGCTTTCCTGAAACAAGAGAGTTGCTCTAAGAAAATCTTGTCACATTCATTCCCTATAGTTATCTAGCTAAGCCTGAGGAATCTGGATAGTGCAAGTTCAATTGGTGAGGCCCTCAGTAGGTAAACCTGTGAATGACATCCATAGATTAAAAGTAAGTGGTTTAACATTGTGCATGGCTGGCTTAATGTTAGTAAGCTCCTCACTTAAGCAAAAGAAAGGAGATGGATAGACATGGTACAATTGAGAGTTAAAACTGCACTGACGATCTTTAGTAGGTTCTGTCAGTTAGGTAGTGCAATCAATATAGCCAATTTAGGTGCTGTCAAATGCTTTTGTAACCCTCTCCTCATTTGTTCTGAGTGTTTCATGCTGATTTCCTAGAAATGATTAGATCCATGGCTATTTAAGCTTTTCTGACTCTAGTTCCCTTCATTCATAGTCAAGGATGTCATTTGGTTGTTTGATGCATCATGTCCTTGTGCCAACTTGTTGTAATAAGCAAGTTTGTCTTGCAAGTACTAGAGAACTTCAGTTTCTTCTTGTTTTCCTTTTGGTTACCTGAGTAGATTAATGCAATCCTTAGCATTGGCATTTTGTTATGCATGGATTCTAAACTCTTTTCTCCTTTCCTGATTGCAGGGAGTTCATCCTTGTGATAAGAGAAGATGTACTACTGATTACCAATTTCTTTTTCCAGGAGTTGATTTCTCACTGGAAAGTACTTGACTTAGTATATACTCAAATAAATCAGTATATTTCTGTTATATATAACACTAGGATGTCTTTGATGCTTCAAAGTGCTAAGTTAGTCTGCTTTATGTGCTCTTCTTTCGATCTTTCTAATTTGTGGCAGCTTGGTCATTATGTCTCGTTATGTGCAGATCGAGAGTGATGAGGATGTATTGTGGAAGGCTGATGTTAGAGAGACAAAACAAGAACTTGCAGCTAGGGGACTGAAATTCCTAAACTGGTTAGTGTTTGCTTAACTACTTTTTAGGCATTGACATGCTGCCAAACCACTCACTTTTCGGTGAGCAGGATTACAGCTGCAAAACTAACTCACATTTGTATGGAATTCAGTTTTATTTGAAAGCTCTGTCCTATCATATATTGTACAATATAATGAAACTGCAATTTCAATAGTTTCATTAGCCTATGGTTTTCTCTTGTAATCATATTATGCCACATTCTTTTTCTCCCCCGATAAAACATAGATATCCATTAATGAACTAAGAGCAGAGTATCAAGCAAACCGGCAAAAACAGCGTAAAACAGCACCAATAGGTAGTCAAAATACTAAGAGCCCACCCTGATATCAGGCTTATTTTCTATTACATTTCTACCTCACATAAGCTACTTGAAGCTTGCATGTCGCCCATTTCAATGGTTAAGGAAGCTACATCCAAGTCCACAGTAATAAGTCTAGTAGCAAGGAGGCCTTTTAAGTCTTTTTTGGCCAAAAATGTGTGTTCATCCTGGCTTTGGTTCCAAAGTTGGTGTCTTTGATTTGTTGTCCTTCCCATTTCAATTAGCACATCAGCAACTTGATTTGCCTCCCTGGTTGCATTATTAGAGGCATTAGTTCAGAAGATTTGACAACAGATAGTTTAAGATTTCATTGGCCTCCAATTCAACTTGCATTTGTGCAACTTGGTTGAATTAATACTTTGGAACCTTTCCTAAGTGCCCCGAGTTCAGCTTCAAAACTGGATGTGGTCAAACTAGTGGATATGCTTTGTCAGCTCTATGGATAATTCTCTACTCTCTACAGGCAAGCATGATAAGTGGCAAGAGATAGACAACAGAAGATGCAACTGGGATCTTCGATACATAAAATTATTTTGCTTTACTTTATGCTGGTCCAGTTTGATGTAGGCGCTATATATATGACAAAATCTTAGGCAGGATTTTTCAATTGCCTGAGTGCTTCTACCTTGTTGGATTTGCAGAACCCATGTAAACTTATAATAGGCCTTCTGTAACCAGACAACTTACAGTAGCTAACTGTAGCTAAGTACCGTATCATACTACTAATTTGAAAGTTTTGCTGATTTTAGTGTGATGACAATTGACAAGTTACTTTGATGCCATATTTTTAATTTTCCCAATATAGAAAAGCCACTTAACACTCTATAAAGAATAAAAATACAAAGGGGTTTCATGTAATTATACTAATAACAATAATACTATGGTGTTTTCTGTTTTCCAAATTTTGATAAACTAATTAAAAGAAAAAAGATGCATTATGTGTGATCTACATGTATTCATCTAGGATGAACAAAGAACCCTGAATTTGTGATAATATAACATAGAAAATTACTAATGTATAGTAATCATAGAAAAGAAACCACATTAAAATAAAATTGCATTCAAAGTTCTTTAAAGAATCGTATTGTAAATTTTATTAATGTATATCCATTGTGAGATTTTTATTGTCTCCACGAATAC
The DNA here is from genome assembly GCA_014182365.1 of Eucalyptus tenuipes. Classification (NCBI taxonomy): domain Eukaryota; kingdom Viridiplantae; phylum Streptophyta; class Magnoliopsida; order Myrtales; family Myrtaceae; genus Eucalyptus; species Eucalyptus tenuipes. Next base: position 9,395,580 of record CM024543.1, on the reverse strand, counting down.
TATAAAAAATTTATATCCTCATTCTTTCGCTGAATTACGTGTATTTGGATTTAGTATTACTTTACTTCTTCCACACTTTAACTACCTAAAGGTGACTGTGTACATTATTTGTCATATTATCAAATATACTCCCTTTGGGGATTAGCTGACTTTTGAAATCTATATCATTATGTCTATAAGAAATTAACAGTAGAAAATTAGGGAATTTCAGAAACAATGCTTAATTGATGGCAAAAGGAAAATAAATGGGAAGATTATTTAATTCAAAAGATACAGATAATATGATTATATATATAGGTGGAAAACAACATAAATAACATTTCAATATGGACAACATTCTGAAAATCAGATTCATGCTAATAACAATTGAAATTTCATGAATATGTTTATCTTTCAATTTGATATCCCATGCATTGCCTGGGTTTTTATGCTAGTAGCTATTGTATAGCTAAGTGTTATGTGGATATTGTGGATAAGTAAGTTTGGCAAAATGTACTGTATTATTTCATGGAGGCCCAACAGCTGTATCTAGTGATAGAGAGTGCTAATAAAATGAATAGGGTCAATAATTAAGAGCACACACTTTTGGCTATAATAGGGACTTCAGTCCTTCAGTTATGCAAGCTGCTTGCCTCCTCCTTTGGCAGCCAGGAGTCTGTGCAAACTATCTTCTGGTTCGGCTGAACAATAAAAATTGGCTTTAATGGCCCTCTTTGCTTCTGCAGGTTGTGGACACGGAAAGAAAAGGAGATAGCAGTTGTTACACATAGTGGTTTCTTGTTTCACACATTAGCTTCTTTTGGAGGAGATTGTCACCCTTTGGTGAAAACTGAAATATGTAGACAGTGAGTATCTGTTTTGCCTGTTCATTAATTCTTAGATTTTGTCCTTGGCACAAACATGAAAATTACTGAACTCTTGCTTTATGCTCCAGCGTTTGGACTTCAATAGGATTTAATTTCAGCCATCCTATTGTTATTCTTTAGACGAATGAGTGACTGCGTCTCCTTTTGGTTGGAAGTGTTGTTGAGCCATCTATGTATATCGTACTGTAGTATAATCTTGCAATGAGATGACACGACATATAATATTTGGGCAGCTTTGCAAACTGTGAACTCCGGTCAATGGTTATCGTGGACAAAAGGTGAGCTTGTGGACTCTCGCTGCTCCTTTATTTCCTTCTATTTTGAATTGCTCACCCCTCCTCATCTTCATTGTCAGTAATCTTGGATCCGATCCCTCTTCCACGAATTTTCCTGGAAAGATTCCTCATGGACCTGACCGCCCTAGCGACATTACAGAAAACAATGTGGAAGGAAAGAGTTCCAAGAATGAACAACCCTAAAGCTATTTTACAAAGGATCAACAATTCTTCAGCAGCTGCAAGCTAGTGCGGAAATTGTGTTCTTGTGGGTGAATGTCAACTTGTGGAAGCCCTTATTCCTCAATCCCTGTATCTGGATATGCAAACCCGTCCTTTAATTCATAAGCAAATGGATGTTCTGCACACTCTGATCTTGCGTTCCACTCTTGGTAATTGCAAATCCTTTTCTAAGCATCGCAGAATGGACTGTAACATTTAGCCTTGCACCAGATTTCGGGTGCTTCTTAGAACAAGTAAAACCGGTGAAGGAACATGAATAGTTGTTAATCCATATCGAATGGCAGGTTTTTACTTCTGATGGGGCCTTTCCCAGCTTGCGTCGTGATAGATTCTATTGTTGTGTCTAGTTCAAAATTGCAAGGTTATGGTTTACTTGTCTGAGTGGACTTGACATAGCTCGCAATTCGATTTACTCGAGATCAGCCTTCTCATCAAAATATGAATCTTGTGTCAAGGTCATCTTAGGCTGGCACTTGAGCGTGGTTCAAGCGAGAGTGTTGATGTCTAACATTGGGAGTAATATAACATCCATGGCTTTTCATGTTCATAATGATATAAATAGCAAAGCTAACCATTCAATTTTGCTTGAACTAGAGGAGTCATGCTTCATCAAGCTCCATTTTTAAGTATTTGATATTTGAGCTATATCCAAAGTAAAGCACAGAAATTAGCTACTTGTCTCTGTAATTGTTGATCACCATTTATATCATATTTGAGGTCTCATCTCTATTAGTGAGACACCCAAGTTTTTACGTGAAATACACATAGATGCGTGATTTTCAATAAAACTTTCGTCTTCAACGCCTTTGTTGAATTCACGAGAAGATATTCATTCTATTGAAGTATATTGTACTATACACTACCAACTCCTTAGTAAGATTCTCCTAGAATTTGGAAATGACGTTCTCCATTGAATTCTCTTGGCACTAGACTCCTCTTGAGCCTTGTCTCCACCAGCAGCAATAACGATGACATCCGACTTTTGACATTCTTGTGATCACTTGGTATGCATTACCAACTCTCTCAATCATGCTTTCTACAACTTGCTTTAATATCACCTATTGTAAGCCAACGCTTGAGATTGCAATCGTGCAACAACTAGACTCCAAATGACTTGATTATGTTTATTAGAAGTTACTTAAAGCTTAGCCTTCCCCTTGTCAATTGCTCACTCGGTCTTGGGGCGTGTTTGGTAACGATTACATTCGAGAAACAAATTCGATCGAAATGATTATTTTTATTACATTAACCGATTCGAGTAAAAGAACGCATTTGGTAAGCTGTACAAAATTTCGATTACGGAATAGAATTGCGTTTGGTACGCGTGTTCATTGATTACTGTTCCAAATCAATTTATTTTAATTTTTATAATTTTTTCCTTTTTTTCTTTTTTTTTTTTTTTATTTTTTTTTTTTTATTTTTTCTCCTATTTTAATTTTTAAATATTTTTTATAATTTTTTTCTTTTCTTTTTTTCCTTTTTCTTTTTCTAATTCTTCTTTTTTCCTTTTTTACTAGGTGTACTTCTGATGGTAAAGAGGAACTCTTAAAGAAAGAAGTGTTCGTAAGAGAATGTTTCATTGCTTCTTGATGTGTTGAATAAATTAGGGAAGATGGGACCTTTTAATATGCAAGCCCCTTGAATGACAAGTATAATTGCCCCTCAATCTAATGGTGATACTTCAATCTAATACTTACCCCATTAATTATTAGAATGCCGTAGAGTATAAAGCTATAAATCCCATAATACTCTTAATAATTTTTTGAAGTATCCCGAAAACCCCTAAAAGTTTCTAGGCATTTCTAATCGCCTAGATCATCTCTTCAACCAATTTTGTCATCAGGATCCTTTAATCTAATCTTGGACCCAAAATCAAACAAAATCGACCCAAAATTATGGGGCCATTGAATTCACAGTGAATCGGTTTCAATAACCTATCCAATAAACCCCAATTCCAAATAATTGGGATCAAGAACTAGAATCTATTATACTTGGATTCGGTATAAAAGTCTTACATCGTTTCCCAATCTATCCGAGAACCGCATTTATTTTGTAAAAATAATATAATTGATATATATATTATCGTTTTCAGCTTATGACTAATATTGCATCTCAACATTATTAATTTAATTTCCAAGTTATACTGGCCCAGTTGCTCTCCTATAAAATGAGATTGGGTAACCACCCATGGAGAGGTACCTCAGAAACCCTAGCTTTCCAAAGCTGACATCTTTCTGCTCTCTTCTTCTTCAGCCGTCGCCTCCCCCTCCTCCTTCAACTTCTCTGCATCTGCTCGGCAACCCAATTCGACTCATGAAGCACTCGTCATCATTACTTGAAGTTCTTCCCTCTCGCGACGGGGCACCGAAAAAAATCTCGGCTTCTCCGAGCTGGACGTTCGGTCCGCCAGGGGGTGGATTTTCAAGTAATGATTGACGAGTACTCCATTTGTCCGAATTCCTGCACACCCTCCGAGTTCGATGCCATCGGCAAAATCCCTTTTGGGATTTGTGGGGAGATCTTATTGGGGTCGCTTGTTTCGGGGCGTTTTTTCAATTGTCTGCGTGTGGATGTGGATTGGACTTCGTATGATTCTGGGATTGGATTGAAATCAGTGTAGACGTGTTTCGATTCGTGTTCGTTGGTCGTGAAATGGGTTTAAACCGGATTCAACAGATGGTACTAATTTATGTGCTGTGCATTCATGTGGATGTTACTATGTTATAGTGTCCAATCAGGCAAAAGCTTGACGATTTTGAAGGAAAAGGCATTTCTTTGTTGTATATGATGTGAACAAATCTGAACACGGAGTGTTTTTTTGCGTTTTTCGTATTTACCATGGGAGAGTGTGTTTGGCGGATTATATATTGATGCCTTCTTGGATTGGGTGATAGTGTAAACATGGTGTATGGAGTGGTACTTAGAATTAGATGGGCATGCTATTGGCATCTGTGCTTTCAAGTTAATGGATACTGTAATCTGAATGCTCTGGATGAAGGAAAACCTTTTCCAGTCTATCTGCAGAAATAGGAGCATGATCCATGTGTTTGAATTGAGATGTTTTAGCTCATGCCTCCAAAGTATGTAATTTTCTAAGGCATCAATATGAACAGACTGGGCTATTTACCTAAAGTTAGGCAAGCTTTTTCCTTCAATCTATATATTTGATTATGTGGATCCATCATTTTATTTTCACACAGAAAATTATACACCTCAGATGCAAGATGGAATTTAAAAAGTCTCTTTTGAGTTAGAGTGTGTTTTGCTTTTTTTCCCCCTTCAATTTGTGGATTTTTATGAAATTTTTTTGGAGTCCATGTTTGTGTAACCCAATTTTTTCTTGATCAAAAGATGCCTTGAAAATTTGTGAATCTATCGAAATGTAATTTTCTGCTTACCTTCCGCTGTGGGTAAACGGGAAACCCCACTCTATGCACCTGAGGAAAGGCTGCACTGCAGTAGTAAGGGCGTTAAGACTGGATTTTTCTGGAGTGCTAGCAGGAGTACAAGTGAATAAATCCCATCCTGAAGCGAGTGAAGTGCTTAGGCCCTTTTAGAGATAGGGGCAAGCAAAAGTTCTTCAAATTTGAGATCTGGGTGTCAGTTGGCTTCCCTTAGGTGGTTCCAGTTCTCCTCTGGATGCAATATAAGTTCGACAGTAATGGGGTAAATTTGGAAGTGTTCTGAGCATCTGTTATTATGTGGCAACTGTGTCAGGCCCATGGGGCTGCTCCATTCTGATCCAAAAAGTGGATTTCTGGTTGCTTGTCCATTGCAGATAATGTGATGGTGAGATTAGTTGTATTAGCAGAGAGTTTATTTTCCAAAGCACTTTATGTAACTAGCTTCTATATGAAGTGGACGACCTATTTTTTGTTAAGCAAGGAGAAAGTTTGTGTGAAATTTGGAAAGCTGCTAATATGTTTGTGATATAGTTTTTTATGTCTGTTTATAGCACCTTTTTTTTTTTTTTTAATGGGCAAGTCAAATTTTATTAGCTGAGATTTTTGTCATTCTGTTGCACCTTGACTTGGCTTTACCATCACATTTTCATTTGTATGGGCTGCTTGTCCTGTTTGATGCCTCCTAGAGTTCCCTATCTTGATCATGATAAAATTGTTGGTGGAGGGTGGATTGAGTTTGCTGACATACAGTTGGAATTTGTTACTGTAATTTGCTAATAGAATGATTGTTCAATAAATCTCAAAGGTAATTGATAAGGTGACCCAGCAATTGAGAGTCTCTTATGTGGTATATGCACATATCTTTTCTTCCTACTTAGATGGTTAACTGGTGTAAAAATCTGATCAGAGCATCTATCGATTCATATTTGCCATTTGCCTTATGCTTATTGTTGCAGATAAACAACTCTGGAGGACATAGAGATCTCATTTAACTCTCCAATCCCATGGGACAGATCATCTTGTTTGGATTAGTCCGCAGCTTTGTATTGATTACTATGGATAGGTTGACTGAAACCATTTAGTACTCACTAAACATGAAGGGTTTTGAATACCTGCAGCTTGTGTACAAGAGCCGTGGGAGGTTTGCCGTGATTTAGTATTTATTTTGAACCTGGAGCTAGATTCTACTTGACTGTTGTGGCATTGCATCGAGTTCTTCTGATCAGTTGTCTTGTAATTTTACGATCTGTTGTATCTATGCTTTTTTACTAGATGCGCTGTGAAATTTCATTTTAATGACCGATCTGAAAAATTTCACAGTATGCTTTTTTAATACTGTTAAGATCATGGATTAGATTTCGTTACAGTCTGTAGCTTAGGCTTGGTGATTTCACTGTCCACCAACCCGATGGAGGTTCTTGTGGAATCATGGTTTCTCTCATTTTCAAGGTCAATATTTGATCAATATTGCACGAGTGTTGATTCAGCATTTTTGACATCGACTGTAGGGGTGATGGAATTGGTTTTGATTTTAGTCAATTAATAATGTAGGTATTGATTCGATGATTCGACCGAATGATGTGAGATTTTATGATGCTAACTCGTGCTTTAATAGCTTCGAGACTGTTGTTGTAATGGTATTCTTATTTGGAAGAAAAAGAAACTAACGATTCAAATGGATCTCAGGGTGAAGTGAAATGTATGATTGTAAAAAACAGAAGAACCTTTTCGTTGATTATTAGGAAAATTATTCAATCAGTCATAAATATATTATATTGATGTCAATTGAGACTTAAATTTTTTAATTTTGTCAACTTAATTTTGGTTGAAAATGACTGAAGCGGTGTGGTCTAGTTATTTAGATATTTAGAAAGCCGTCGATGTTTTCCGATATGTGTTTGACATTGTTAGATACTCTTGGAACGCTTGGCCACTAGGTGTTGGAAAATCTTTCGACATTTTCCGATGTGTGTCCGAAATTTTGATATGCGAGTTTGGTTTTGGCATATGATTCCGACACTTATGAGGCCAATTTTAAAAAATTTCAATAAATGAGGGATCAAAATGTAAATATGTAAAAAAAGAAAATAATAAAGGGGAAGGAAGAAAAACCAGTTTTATTTTCTCATATGATTCTTACTTTACGTAATAGACTTCATCCCCAAGTTTTTTTTTTTTGTTTTTGTTTTTTCTTTTGACACGCTTTGACATGAGCCCATAATATTGATTACTTATTTTTTTTTTCCTCCACGTTTTACATTGAAATAATAAACGATATTAGCAAATGGTGAATTAATGTTTTTACTGTAAATTCATTTTAGGCTCTTTTATTATTATTTATTTAGTTATGAATTTGTATCAAATTAATTTTATTAAAATAATCATGAAACGATAATTTATCATGTATATATAAAAATATATATTTAATATATACGTGACACGTTGAAATTCTATTATTTTTATTTTTTTTATAAATGTCGTCTTGTGTTGTGTGGCGTGCGGCGTGTCATGTGGCGTGCGGCGTGTTGGTGTTGGTCTTACTTAGTTAGTTGTTGATTTTTGGCACATTAACAATTTTTGACAAAATTTTGTGCAAATATTTAGGATTAAATTGACAAAATTGAAAAGTTTAATTAAATTGATATCTATAAAATTGATTTAGAACTGATTAGGTAATTTCCATTGATTTTCAAGAATGACCTCTCCTCTTAGTTTCTTTTCATGGAATTCCCTCAAATCGGTTCATTTCAATTCTCTCGCTGTTAACTTGCTCATGATGGCATCCGGATGGCAATTTAGTTAGCACGCCCTTACATATCGTCGCTTCAGCCCTGATTACTTGTGGTGAAAGTTGAAGAACTGATTGGATGCCCCAGTGACCCAGACGAGCGGATACCTTCATCAGAGGAAGAATCAGTTAGGACAGAATTCTTTTTCCTAGAATGGGTTTGAACGTAGGATAATATGGTGCAGCGTGTTCATGTCCTTGTTTGCGTCGAACCGAACACAATGCCGCGATGCTATAATTGGATAAGTCACGAGACGGGCGAAGGGGGCTATTATAATAATGCTGGGCGAGTTATGCTAGACCAAAGCAATTACAGAGTACAATCCTATCTAGATTCTCTTTGAGCATAAGTTTTAGGACTTAAATTGGTGGGAAAGCCCTTACATTATTATAACATGAGACAGGAGTCCATTTTATTAAAAGGAAGCGAATTGGAATAATCAAAACCACAAGGACTAAAAGTATATAAATAAATCGACTTTCCTGTTGATATTTTAATTTTATTTTAACTTCACATAAAAAAGAAAAGAATATGACTCATTTTGTAATGATTTCGGTGTTTCATAAGTATAGTCAACCATTCTTGATTGTTCTCTAAATTTACTCATCAAACATATGGTTTTTTCTAATAGGTATGAAAAATAACAGAACATACTTACTATAAGTTATTATTTACTTCCATGTAACTTGGCAAGTTAAAGTTACGAAGTTCAAGTCATTATGAGGATCACCTTCTTTAATATTATTAACACGTGCCATGGTGGTCCAAGGAATTCCATATATTAATTATTTTTTCCAAAATTTGTTTTCATCTAGGGAAGTGGGGGCCATCTCTACCCCCATTTGCGACTGTGTGCATGCATTGACTTTAACTAGACCTGATCATGGATCTAGTGGCAAAATCCCATCCAAGTGTCGAACACATTTTGGATGCCGCTTGGCCCCCATTTTTCAAAAATGAGTGGCGCTTTAAACTCGACTCGATCTACCTAGGCCCCGCATATTGATCATATATAGCTTTGAGTGCTTATACCTTTGGTCATTAGGCAGCATGCTTTGGCTCAAGCTTTGGCGCACTTCCCTAGGGAGGGATGGAATGGGAATTTTGCCAGTAGCTTCTTCTAAGGTGTAACCGTGTAATCCTCCACAGAGAAGTCAAAGTAAAATATATCTAGCTTCCCTTCAGAAACAAGAGCTTAGGGAAAAGGAGGCTTGTGGCACAAGGGATGACCCACAAGTAGCAAAACTCCGAAGCTTGAGTCAGTGCTGAGTCCAGTTATAAATTGTGGTCTCCCATTGACATATGAACTCACCAATTCACTTGAACACTTGACATTTAACTACATCACTCACCTCAGTTAATCAACCATACTCGTTCTCTCGATGGAGCAATTTCAAGTGGGATTTAGATTTCTTCCGACAGAGGAAGAGCTCCTTACTGGTTACTTGACGAGCAAGGTACTTGGATACGCCGATGGTTGCGTCATACCCGAACTTGATGATTTCTATGCGCATGATCCTTGGGATTTACCTACATTGTATCAACGTGAGTTTCATGCACCTGTTACATTCCCCTTTATTTTGGTTGTAGTATGAATTTCTTATATCATATTAGTAATTACACATTGAAAAGTTGCTTGTGCATTATTACCACTTATAGTGTTTTGAGAAATTGTCCTAAATCTTTTGCGTTGTATGTGTCCAGAAATATCGAATATTCCATCGGATGGGTTGGATTGGTACTTCTTTTGTCCTTCTCCTTACCTTGCCCAAAATAGCGAGCGAGTCAAAAGACAAACAAGAAGCGGTAAATGGAAAATTACATGCCAAAAGGATGAAATCAAAGCTCGAGACACCAAGGTTTTAATAGGCACCAAAAGGATTTTGGTGTTTTACAAGGGACGCACCAAGACTGGATGGGTTATGCATGAGTACCACTTGAATCCCAAACTTCTTAATGGATATTCCTCGACTTTTCAGGTTCCCCATTTGATCTATCTAAGATTTCTCGTATATTTTTCATTTGCAAAATATATAAGTTTTAGGGCAGGCTGAAGAAATGAAAATGATAGTTCTTTTGAACCATAATATAACACCAATGGCTTTCAATACAATGAGCCAATTAACTACTTAGGGTGGTTGTGACGTCAGTTGTGTAAGAGCTAGAGGTCACACATTCAAATCCCATCAATTTCCTGTAAACTGCTTTGAATTAAGATTGAGACTTGTATGATGTTTCATAAACTTAGTCTGATATTGTCCTTGCACCGTGGATTATAAAATAATAATAATAATAAGAATGAGCCAATTATATTCCTGTACCATGTCATTATTATTCTTTACATTCCACTTTGTATCCAAAGTGAAACTTTCTGATTCTACTGACTTCAATTTTTGTTACATTAACAAATTATAAATATTTACAGATACCGTATATCCTTTGTCGCTTGAAGAGGAAACCAAGTGAAAGCTTGGATATTTCCCCAAGTTTTGAAGGAGGTTCGAGCGTAACTTACGACACTCCAGTTGCTTCTCAACGTGAGCTGACAGAGGACTCAAATCAGGAGGTAAGTAATTGAAAGGACCGAACCTCTGTTCAGGATTTCGCCTCCCGAGTCTCACCGGTTTCGATCAATTTATTGTTAGCCGAAAATTTCGGAGTCGTTCGGGAGTTTTTTAACATGAATTTTTTTTATCCGATGTCAGTCGTCGTTTCAAGCAACCGTGGAATCACTCCTTCCATTTCAGAGGCTCGACGACAACTTGCTGGACTACAACTCGTATGGCTCTTTCCATCCGCAGCCGCACTTGTACGACGATGGCCAGGTACAGTTCACGGAGCCGATTGTTTTAATCACATGGCGAGACAAATTGACTGTTCAGTGGTTCCTAATTTGAACTAATGATCACCATGTTTGGTACAACAGGGCGGTGGTTTTTGGTGAGCCTAGGAACGTGAAGAGTACCACCGTCAGCTCTTCAACAATGTGGCCCGGTAGGATCACGCTTTAGAAAGTTTTTCAGGGTTTTGTGTGTACCGACATATATATTTTGAGAAGTATTGTACTGCGTATTCTGTATTGCACTTGTGCCAACGACATAGTTGGACAAAATTTTGAGTATGAAACTTATGGTTGATAAATGAAGAATTTTTATGTGAAACTTACAGTTGATAAATTAAGATGCCGATTGTCATATTGGCCATACCTTTCCAATGGCTCGGGCATTTTGTGGTGATTCATGTCGGGATTATGTTATATGTATTAGTTTGAATTAACACCAAATATTGTCACCTAAATCGATTGACGGTTCATGTTAGACTACATTATAATAAAGTCGGTTTGAATATAGGGGTGGCGGCTAATTGCAAATTTTCAAAATATTTACTGTTACAATTTTTTATTTATTTTTAAATTAATGATAATGCGACCCTTCGACCCCAATAAATTTTTGCCACCGCAATCTTTGCCTTCTAAAGTTGGCGAAAATCGAAATTGTAATCGATTCGGAATTCATATTTATAATAGGTCTAGACCACCTGAACCCAGTCAAACATAAAAGAAATAGAAATGGTACTGCTATAGCTTGTCTTATCCAACATAAAGTCAGAAAAATTAATTTCCTGTTGAAATGATGAGTGGTCTTCATATTGCCCCTAGTGCATCAGACAGGATCGGACCCACCACTCTCCAGCATGTATCAAGCGCGTTCGCGCGAAGCTTAAGTAATCCATTTTATACACAAATAGTAAATGGGTTGCATGTGGATTGACTCTTTAATATTTTCTTTAATATGCTTTAGACACATGTAATTAATACCTATTAGCATGTTAAACCTATTAGCACGACGCGCTTAAATGCATTTAGATATGTTCATATACTTGTAAACATATTTTACAGGTCTATGCAGGAGAGACTATAATTTTTTTTTAAAAAAAAATTGCGTTGACCATGTTATATCTTCTAACATGATTTATCATCTAGTCTTGGTCAAATTTCAAATTAACGATAATATTTGTGAAAAAATTATGTTTAGCATGAACTTGACATAAAATGACTATGACATGACATAATTGGGGAAAAGCCCTAAATATATTACACTTGTACCAATCCAATTTTAGATATTTTAATTGTACTAATTTACTATCAAATCTATCAATTTCCATGAAAATGTGAGGGAAATTATCATTTCAATCATAAATTTATTGTAAATTATCATTTCAATCATAAATTTATTGTACTAACTTTAGTTCTAATTTTTGAATGAAATTTCAATTTAATCATTCTAGTCAAGTTTTGCTTGAAATTATTGAGGTAGAAGTCTAGCCATCACCAATTATCGCCGGCAATTTGACCTGGATTAATCTATTCAAAATGACGTTGTTTTACTTATTTTTCTTTGACTTTTCCATATTTTTCTTTTTCTTGTCCTTCCTTCTCTTTCCTTACTGTTCATCTTCTTCCTTGGGTTTCCGCATTACTGTTTATTTACCGTTGTCACAGTGTCCGCCATCGCCGCGCATTTCCCCACTGCTCGACTCATACAATCCTGATGCATATGTGCAGGAATGTTGTGAAGGATAAGGGACATATGGTCGGAGATTGATAGGTTAATTGATTTAATTTATTCAAATAGGAAAATAATATCACATTATCACATATATATTTTCCTACATTATACACTCTTGTATTACATATACCTCCTTGTACGTGAATGAAATATATAGAAAAAATTTCTCAAAATTCTTCCTTTCTGTCATGGTATCACAGCGCCCTTTCCTGGCCTAGCTTCCGCGTTTTTTTTTTTTTTTTTTTTTCAAACTGCCTCCATCTCGTTTCTAGTTTTGTAACTTCTATTCTGCAAAACAAACCAGCACTCGGTAGGAATTCACTTTAGATACCATGACAAAGAATCAAAATCAAGGTGAAGAAATCAACAACTCACTTGAGAATCAAGATTCAAATCAAGTCACTCTAATTGAAGAAGAAACCCGTTCCACTCGACACCCTATTGGTTCTGTCCCAACTCCAATTCAAACTTCCGGCCTAGTACAATGGCCACCAACCCAGTGGTTTCCAGTTCAGGGACAAGGAAGACCAAGCTGGGCGGGTTGGACGGGTCTCGATCAGAGACCCGATTTCCCTCAATCAGGTCCCGGGATGCAGCCCCATCCAATTTTTCAACTAGGTTTCTTGCCCTACGCCATTCCAGGGAGCGGCGACCGGCCGAAGCCAGGCGACCCCCTCTACACACCGCCAGCCGACGGACCGGAGCTTCGGCTTATCAATCTGCAGCTCACAGGACCAGGAAACTACACGGTTTGGGCGCGAGATTTTCGACGAGCTTTGGTGATGAAGGATAAGGACGGCTTCCTTGACGGAGCCATCCCCTTTCCGACCAACTCGTCCTTACATGGATGGGGAACTGTGTGGCTCCCGAGGTCGCGGCTGGTCTCCCACCAACCGAGGATGCCAAGGTGATGTGGGACAACATTCATGAGATGTACGGGAAGTTAGATTGGGCGAAGATTTTTTTCGCTTACTCAAGCATTGTCGGAGTTGAAGCAAGGAACCTCTCGGTCACCTCTTGCTTCAACCGACTTTCGGCTTTATGGAATGAACTCGAAGCCGCTGAGGAACAGTTGGAAGGACCCGAAGCAACCTTGAGACAGTATTGGGCCATCGAAGAACGAGAGAAAACGACCTGATTTCTATTAATGTTAAATGAAACTTGCTCGAATTTCAGGTCCTAAATCCTCGCCATGGATCCGGTTCTGCCGCTTGGCCGAATCTTCCAACTTGCCGTCCAAGAAGAGAGTCAATGCCTGGTGACGACCGACAACGCGCGGGTGGGCGAGGGCATGGCGCTCGCAGCTTCGGTGAGCTTCCAAAGTCGAACACCCATGGCTGCAAGGAACTCACGTGCGGCACTAGGGCTTCGTTGGGAAGAAGAAGAAGCTGATCTTAAAAGATCAGCCATGGACGGTCCGGACTAGAAGCCAAGATTTGACGGCTCCTATCCGTCCATCCAAGTGACCGAAATGAGTGGTGCACATGCTGCCACGTCAGCACCACCGCACAAAGGATCCTACGGCACATAGGCTGCCACGTCATCTCAGAGAGGGGGAGGGCAGAATTTTAAAATAAAAGATAAATTTTGTGAATATTGCAAAAGTTCGCACCATACTATTGACACGTGTTGAAAATTGCATGGGAAACCCAATGATAAAGAAAAAAAAGGAAAAGGGATTGTCCACTCATCAGGTTTCAGGACAAAATACCGGGCGAGCAAATCAGGCATTTACCCACGACCAGTATCAAAATATCATGAAGACCCTTAGTCAGTTAAGTGCTACCGATAGGATTGCAAGTTTCTCAGGTACCTCTTTATGCAAGACATATTTTGTTTCAGTTGATGCATGGATAATTGATACAAGTGCTAGTAACCACATAATTTGCAGTGAAAATTTTTTCTCTCCCATTGACAACAAATCCCATGGTCCCGTTTTAGTACGCCTTCCAAATGGGAATATCACTCATGTCATAAAAATTGGCACTGTTTACCTTAGTCCCAAAATTATTCTTAAAATGTTCTTTATATTATTGAATTTGAGTTCAACCTCATATCTGTTTCCAATGCCTGTAAAGACAACTCTTGTCATTCCATATTCAATTCCTAAAATTGCTTTTTTCAGGACCTTTCAACTGTCAAACTGATGGGCTTGGGTGGTGTTGCACAAGGACTATACTTTTGGACCAATTTTCCAAAAGATTTTGATTTATCTTCCATTTCTTGGAATAAGGGTGTTTTATGTAATGACACTACTGATAATAGGATTTTCCTTTCCCATCAACGCTTGGGACATAGTGCTTCTTTTCCTCACCCTAATTGTCCCATATGTCCTTTGGCAAAACAGTCATGAATGCCATTCCCAATCAGTAAATCTCGAGCTACTAGTGTTTTTTCCTTAATACATGCTGATATATGGGGTCTTTATCATACTCCACATCGTGATGGAGCTCGTTTCTTTCTCACCATTGTGGATGACTATACTTGTGCCACATGGGTTTTCCTCATGCAAACAAAGAGCCAAACATTTTCTCATTTGTCGAATATTTTCAATCTAATCAAAAATCAATTCGACAAATCTATACACTGCATTCATACAGACAATGGACCTAAATTTTTCACTACCGAGTGTAAGTCTTTTTTCTCTTCTCATGGCATTATTCATGAAAGTTCTTGCACTTACACTCTTCAACAAAATGAGAATGTTGAAAGAAAACATCATCATCTCTTAGAAGTAACTCGAGCCCTTAAGTACCAAGCATCAATTCTTGAAACTTATTGGGGAGATTGTGTGGTCATAGTAGCTTATTTAATTAATCGCATGCCAACTAGAGTACTTGAAGGTCGATTGCTTTTTTTTTTTTTTTTTTCTCTCTCTCTCAAATTTTATAGATTATTGAAATGGAGTTGAATCTATCAAATTGAAATAATGAATGATATTAACAAATGTTGAATTAATGTTTTAAATGTAGATTCATTTTAGGCTACTATTAATAATAATAATAATAATAATAATAATAATAATAATAATAATAATAATAATAATTATTATTATTATTATTATTATTATTATTTATGAATTTGAATCAAATTAATTTTATTAAAATAATAGATATAATAATTTATTATGTATATATAAAAATATATATTTAATATAGAATGAGTCTTAATATGTCGAAATTCTCTATTTTTTAAGAAACAATACGTTGGCATGTCATGGTGTGTCATGTGGCGTGTCGTGCGATGTGTGGCGTGTCAATGTCGATGCTAAATAGTTAGTTGTTGTCATAACAATGATTTTTGGCAAAAATTGGCCGAAAGAACAACATTAAAAAGGACTATTAAAATTTTGTGTAATGTTTAGGATTAAATTAACAAAATTGAAAAGTTTACACTAAATTGACACTTATATGATAGATTTAGAACTGATTAGGTAATTTTCATTGATTTTCAAGAATAACCTCTCCTCTTAGTTTCTTTTCATGGAATTCCCTCATTTATCGGTTCATTTCAATTCTCTAGCTGTTAACTTGCTCATGATGGCATCCGGATGGCAATTTAGTTAGCACGCCCTCACATATCGTCACCCTAGCCCTGATTACTTGTGGTGAAAGTTGAAGAACTGATTGGATGCCCCAGTGACCCAGACGAGCGGGTACCTTCATTAGAGGAAGAATCAGTTAGGACAGAATTCCTTTTCCTAGAATGGGTTTAAACGTAGGATAATATGGTGCAGCATGTTCATTTCCTTGTTTGCGTTGAACTGAACACAATGCCGCGATGCTATAATTGGATAAGTTTTAGGACTTAAATTGGTGGGAAAGCCCTTAAATTACTATAACATAAGACAGAGGGTCCATTTTATTAAAAGGAGGCGAATTGGAATAATCAAAACCACAAGGACTAAAAGTATATAAATAAATCGACTTTCCTGTCGATACTTTAATTTTATTTTAACTTCACATAAAAAAGAAAAGAATATGACTCATTTTGAAACGATTTCGGTGTTTCATAAGTACAGTCAACCATTCTTGATTGTTCTCTAAATTTACTCATCAAACATATGTTTTTTTCTAATAGCTATGAAAAATAACATAACATACTTACTATAAGTTATTATTTACTTCCATGTAACTTGGTAAGTTAAAGTTGCGAAGTTCAAGTCATTATGAGGATCACCTTCTTTAATATTATTAATACGTGCAATGGCAGTTGAAGGAATTCCATATATTATTTATCTTTCCAAAATTTGTTTCCATATAGGGAAGTGGGGGCCATCTCTACCCTCCATCTGCGACTGTGTGCATGCACTGACTTTAACAAGACCTAATCATGGATTTTTTGTTCGTTTTGCGGAAAATGAGTTATTTCTGGAAAATATTTTCTCAGTAGTCATTTTCCAGGAAAATGACAATATTTTCTAGTGTTTGGTAAGGAAAATATTTTCCATTCACTATATTGGCGAGCGCAAGCGTCAAACTTGAGGCTCACCGGATCGACGAGCGCGAGCTTGAGATCAATGAGCTTGAAGTTCACCTGGTGATGGCCAACGACTAAAAAATAAAAATTCGAATTAAAAAAGAAAAAATAAAAAAAGAAATAAAAAAGAAAAAATAAAAAAAGAATTAAAAAAAAAAAAAAGAAAATTTAAAATAATTCGAATAAAAAAAGAAAAGAAGAAGAAGAAAGAGGAGGATGAAGTGATGATTTGTAGA
Source organism: Eucalyptus tenuipes (assembly GCA_014182365.1). NCBI lineage: Eukaryota > Viridiplantae > Streptophyta > Magnoliopsida > Myrtales > Myrtaceae > Eucalyptus > Eucalyptus tenuipes. The sequence continues at coordinate 9,378,720 of CM024543.1, read as the reverse complement.
GGTGTGAGATAAGAGACATCAAGTGAGGAAAATATTTTTCCGTAATTTAGAAGACTTTTTTCCTTTCATAGAAAATATTTTCCCCTAAAAATTTATTTTCCGTGAAACGAATGTAAGAAAATCCGAAAAATGTTTTTCGAAAATTATTTTTTGTGAAACAAATGGAGCCTTAATGGCAAAATCCCTTCCAAAGTGTTGGAACACATTTTGGATGCCGCTTGCCCCCATTTTTCGAAAATCGAGTGGTGCTTGGAAGTCGACTCGATCTACCTTTGCCCCTGTATTGATCGTATCTAGCTTTGAGTGCTTAGACCTTTGACCATTAGGCCGCCATGCTTTGGCTCAATCTTTGGCGCACTTCCCTAGGGAGGGATAGAATGGGAATTTTATCAGTAGCTTCTTCTAGGTGTAACCGTGTAATCCTCCGCAGAGAAGTCAAAGTAAAATATATCTAGCTTCCCTTCAGAAACAAGAGCTTAGGAGAAAAGGAGGCTTGTGGCACAAGGGATGACCCACAAGTAGCAAAACCCCGAAGCTTGAGTCAGTGCGGAGTCCATTTATAAATTGTGGTCTCCCATTGACATATGAACTCACAAATGCACTCGAACACTCGACATCTAACTACATCACTCACCTCTGTTAATTAGCCATACTCGTTCTCTTGATGGAGCAATTTCAAGTGGGATTTAGATTTCTTCCGACCGAGGAAGAGCTCCTTAGTGGTTACTTGATGAGCAAGGTACTTGGATACGCTGATGGTTGCGTCATACCCGAGCTTGATGATTTCTATGCACAGGATCCTTGGGATTTACCTGGATTGTATCAACGTGAGTTTCATGCACCTTCTACCTTCCCTTTTATTTTGGTTGTAGTATGAATTTCTTTTATCATATTAGTAATTACACATTGAAAAGTTGTTCACGCATTACTAGCACTTATAGTGTTTTGATAAATTGTCCTAAATCTTTTGCGTTGTATCTGTCCAGAAATATCGAATATTCCATCGGATGGGTTGGATTGGTACTTCTTTTGCCCTTCTCCTTACCTTGCCCAAAATAGCGAGCGAGTGAAAAGACAAACAAGAAGCGGTAAATGGAAAATTACTTCCCAAAAGGATGAAATCAAAGCTCGGGACACCAAGGTTTTAATAGGCACCAAAAGGATTTTGGTGTTTAACAAGGGACGTGCCAAGACTAGCAATGGATGGGTCATGCATGAGTACCACTTGAATCCCAAACTTCTTAATGGATATTCCTCAACTTTTCAGGTTCCCCATTTGATCTATCTAAGATTTCTTGTATATTTTTCATTTGCAAAATAAATAAGTTTTAGGGCAGGTTGAAGAAATGAAAATGATAGTTCTTTTAAACAATGAGCCAGTTAACTACTTAGGGTGGTTGTGACGTCAGTAGTGTACAGTCTAAGAGCTAGAGGTCACAAAATCAAATCTCATCAATTGCTTGTAAACTGCTCCGAATTAAGATTAAGATTTGCATGATGTTTCATAAGCTTAGCCTGATCTTGTCTTTGTGCCGTGGATTATAAAAAAGAAAAAGAAAAAGAATGAGCCAATTATATTCTTGTACCATGTCATTTTTATTCTTTACATTCCACTTTGTATCCAAAGTGAAACTTTCAGATTCTACTGACTTCAATCTTTGTTGCATTAACAAATTATGAATATTTACAGATACCGTATATCCTTTGTCGCTTGAAGAGGAAACCAAGCGAAAGCTTGGATATTTCCCCAAGTTTTGAAGGAGGTTCAAGCGTAACTTATGACAGTCCAGTTGCTTCTCAACGTGAGCTGACAGAGGACTCAAATCAGGAGGTAAGTAAATGAAAGGACCGAACTCTGTTCTGGATTTCGCCTCCCAAGTCTCACCGGTTTCGATCAATTTATTGTTAGCCGAAAATTTCGGAGTAGTTCGGGAGTTTTTTAACATGAATTTTTTTTGTCCGATGCCAGTCGTCGTTTCAAGCAACCGTGGAATCACTCCTTCCATTTCAGAGGCTCGACGACAACTTGCCGGACTACAACTCGTATGGTTCTTTCCATCCGCAGCCCCACTTGTACGACGATGGCCAGGTACAGTTCACGGAGACGATTGATTTAATCACTTGACGAGACAAATTGACCGTTCAGTGATTCCTAATTTAAACTAATGATCACCATGTTTGGTACAACAGGGCGGTGGTTTTTGGCAAGCATGGGAACGTGAAGGGTTCCACCGTCAGCTCTGAAACAGTGTGGCCCGGCAGGATTACGCTTTAGAAAGTTTATCAGGGTTTTGTGTGTACCGACATATATATTTTGAGAAGTATTGTACTGCGTATTCTGTATTGCACTTGTGCCAACGACATAGTTGGACAAAAATTTTGAGTATGAAGCTTCGGTTGATACATTAAGATGCTGATTGTCATATTGGCCATCCCTTTCCAACGTTTCAGGCATTTTGCGGTGATTCATGTGGGGATTATGTAATAATAATTAGTTCAAATCCACACCAGATGCTGTCACCTAAAACGATCACGGTCCATCAAACTACAAACTAACAAAATAAAAATAATAATAATAATAATAATAATGTTGGTTTGAATATAGGGGCTGTGGCTAATTGCAAATTTTCAAGATATTTTCTGTTACACATTTTTTCCCTAAATTAGGAATAGTTTGACCCTTTGACCCTTCCTAAATTTTTGCCACCACAATCTTTGCCTTCTAAAGTTAGGAAAATCCAAGTTGTAATCGATTTAAGAATTCACATTTGTAACAAGCCTAGACCATCTGAACACAGTAAAACATATAAGAAATAGAAATGGTACTGCTATAGCTTTTCTTGAGAAAAATTAGTCTTTATAGTGCCCCTAGTGCTTCCGACAGGATCGGACCCACAACTCTCTAACATGCATCAAGCGCGTTCGAGCTAAACTTAATTAATCCATTTCATACAAAAATAGTAAATGGATTGCATGTGAATTCACTCTTTAAAATTTTTTTAATATGCTTTAGACACATGTAATTAATACCTATTAGCACGACGTGTTTAAATGTATTTAGATATGTTCATTTACTTCCAAACATATTTTACTTGTTTATACAGAAGAGCCTATAATTTTTTTTTTTTTTAAAATTGTGTTAACCATGTTGTATCTTCCAATGTGTTTGATAATCAAGTCTTGGTCAAATTTCAAATTCATGACAATATTTGTGTAAACAAATGAATATAACATGACATAATTGGGGAAAAGTCCTAAATTTATTACACTTGTACCAATTCAATATTAAACATTTCAATTGTACAAATTTATTACCACATCTACCAACTTCCACGGAAAAGTGAGGGAATTTATCATTTCAATCGTAAATCTACTGTATTGATTTTAGTTCTAATTTTTATATAAAATTTCAATTTAGTCATTTGAGTCAAATTTTATTTAAAATTATTAATGTGGAAATCTAGTCATCACCGACTGTGGCACCCGGCAATTTGACATGGATAAATCTATTCAAAATGATGTTGCTTTACTTATTTTTCTTTGACTTCTCCACATTTTTATTTTTTCTTTTCCTTCCTTCTCTTTCCTTACTGTTCATCTTCTTCCTTGGGTATCCGCGTTACTGTTTATCCACTGTTGTCGCAGTGTCCGCCATCGCCGCCAAGCTGTGCGTTTCCCCACTGCTCGACTTCCAACGTCCGCCCCGCCAATATGACAAGCTGCCCTGAGATCTGGATGGCTTAAGCTTGGTCGCCGTAGTGACTCAGGACTTTCTGGTCTTCGTTTTGCTTAGACTCAGAAAAAGAAGGAAATTGTTCTGATAAGTTAGGATTTCTGGAGGGAGTGAAGACTGCCAAGAGCTTGGCTTAGCCCCTTCAGCTGCAAAGTCATGTGGGCGCTCAAGCTAAAGGGAGTGAAGTATGAGTAGGAGGGCGATGTGTTGTTGCGGTGCTATACAATTCACAAGACTGTGCTCATCCATGGAGAGAAACTGGATGCAGAGTCCGCTGTTATACTGCAGTAAATCGAAGGGAGTTGGCTACAGAGATCCTCATAAGGAGGCCGTGGCCAAGTTGTTGATCAAATTGGATGAGGATAGGAGATCGAGCCATCCAAATCTAGGAGCAACTCGTTGTATTAGGCGTGGCGAGGGTTGAAATCAAGTAACGGGGAGATGCAGGGCTTGGTGGCGGGGTGGAGACGACGACCACGGCAGGACGAGCGATCACCGAGAAACTCGAGGAAGAAGATGAACAGTATCAACAATGAAAAGAAAAAGAAGGAGAAAGGATAAATGTAATAAAATTCTAAAACTTTTATTACGAAAGTACAATTAAGTGTTAAAATTTTAAAAAAATGTAATAAAATGTTAAAATTTATTAAAAAATATAATTAAGTCTTAAAATTTGTTTAAAAATGTAATCAACCGAAAGACTTGATTAGACCAACCTGACAAATCTGTGGACTTTGATTGCATTTTTTAAAGAAGTTTTATGACTCAATTGAATTTTTAGAATTTATTTACATTTATTGAAAGTTTTAGAAATCAATTATATTTTCATGACAAGTTTAATTTCCAATACACTTATTCCAAAAAGGGAAAAAAAAATCTAGAAAGTTCATAAAAATAAATAAGATGACTTCTTTTTGAGTAACTTTATCTACTTTAGAGTGCTGGTGTGCCATTGGTCATCACGTCAACAATTTCTGGTGGAAATGTCCGAAATGACTACATTGAAATTTTATGTAAAAAGTTTAGAGCACATTGGCAAAATTGAAATTTTTATCATTACATTAGAATTTGTAAATAAGTTTAGAATTGAGTTCGTAATTTTTCCAGAAAAGTGTGTTTCATTACCCCCAAAAAAAAAAAAAAAAACCTATTAGTCGAGGTGACATATGTCAAATAAAATTAGGGTTTGTTTGGAGTTACTTTCACTTTAACTTTATTTTCAAATCTTATTAGGTGCCTATTATATATATATATATATATATATATATATATATATATATATATATATATTCATTCTCAAACAACCAAAACTTTTATGATTTGTAAATGCCAACAAGTAGATTCATATATAAGTTTTTTGAAAAATTTAAAATTTTAAAAAAAATTAAATTTTAAAAGGAAATTAAAAAGTAGTTAATTTACACTATTCATAAATACCAACAAACAAACTTTTAGTAAATTATCAAATCCACTCTTGATGAACAAAATTGATTATAATAATCATTGAAAAGTGGAAAAAATATCCAAAAAATCCTAAACTTATCGTACAATGGCCAATTTAGTCATGAATTGCGTTAATTTATTCCTAAATCTTTTGGCAATTTGTCAATTCAATCTCTCTTGTCAATGTAAATAGTACCCTTTTGCGTGGTATGGTTGACACCAACGTGAATGATTATTACAATTTCTTTTAATTCTCTAATTTTTTTTTTCACCTTTTCTTGTTCTTCCTTTTCGCCTATAGCTGATTGCAAAGGTCAGCAAGGGTCACGCTCATCGGCCACACCTCGCCCAAATTTGGCAAAAGCGAGGCTTGCCGAGGCATGATCCCCCTCGCCAAATTTGGGCAACATAAAAATTAGTCATGTAACTAAAAATTTACCATTATTTCAAATTCCACAATGATTGTATAATACATTTGATAAAGGTTCCAATAAGAACCTTGGCTGTTCGTCAAGAACATCAATTTTGCCAAAAAGTAGGAGAAACTCGATTTTCCAAAGTTATAAACTCATCCGGAAGATATAATATTAAAAATATATAGATTGGGAATCTGACCAGTAGCTTCTCCTAGGTGTAACCGTGTAAACCTCAGCAGAGAAGTCAGAAAATGCATCGAGCTTCCCTTCATAAGCAAGGGCTTAGGGAAAAAGGGGCTTGTGGCACAAGGGAGGATCCAAAAGCAGCAAAAACCCGGAAGCCTGAGTCAGTGCTGAGTCCAGCTATAAATTGTCATCTCCGATTGACATATGAACTCACAAATTCACTCCCACACTCAAGTTCATCACTTTTCTTATTTAATTAGCCATATTCAAAGCTCTGTATGGAGCGATTTCAGGTGGGATTCAGATTTCTTCCATCCGATGAAGAACTCCTTCAAGGATACTTGATGAGCAAGGTACTTGGATACGCCAATGGTTGCGTCATTCCCGAGCTTGAGGATTTCTATGCTAAGGATCCTTGGGAATTACCTGAATTGTATCAACATGAGTTTTTTGCGCCCACTCCCATTCTCTTTTTTGTTGGTTCTAGTATCAATTTCTTTTATCGTATTAGTAGTTGAAAAATTGCTCTTACATTATATGCACTTATAGTGTGTTGAGAAGTTGTCTTGAGTCTTTGCCGTGTATGTGTGCAGAAATATCAAATATTCCATCCGATGGGTGGGATTGGTACTTCTTTTGTCCTTCTCCTTACCTAGCCCAAAATAGCAAGCGCATCAAAAGGCAAACAACAAGCGGTAAATGGAAGATCACTTGCCAAAAGGATGAGATAAAAAGTCGAGACACCAAGGCTTTAATAGGCACCAAGAGGATTTTGGTCTTTTACAAGGGTTGCGTCAAGACCGGATGGGTCATGCATGAATATCATTTGAATCCAAAACTTCTTAATGGATACTCCTCAACTTTTCAGGTTCCCATTTGATCTATCTAAGATTTCTGTTATGTTTTTCATTTGCAATATAAATTAGCAAGGAATGAATTAATAGTGCATTAGGCTGTGCTGAAGAAAGTAAGTTGATGGTTGCTTTGAGCTATAACATAACATCAATGACTTTCAATGGAATGAGCCAATTAACTACTCATGATTAGTACAATTGTTTAGGGGTGTCAATGGTTTTCAGTCTAGGAATTAGAGGTCACCGATTCAAATCCAGCCACTTGCCTATAAACTGCTTTAGATTAGGACTTTCCACATAGGCCAACAATTTTTCATTTAAGCTGTTCATGGGACTTGCACAATTTTCCATGAGCTTAGCCCTACCTTGTGCCGGGATTATAAAATGAAAAGAATGAGCCAATTACACTCTTGTATCTTGTCATTATTATTTGTTTCTGTTTTGACTATGTGACAGAGACTTTTCAGGTTCTGTCTTTCATTTACTTTCCGCATTGTATCAAAGTGAAACTTTCAGATTCTACTGGCTCTAATCTTTGTTACATTAACAAATTATAAATATTTGCAGATACCCTATATCCTTTGTCGCTTGAAGAGGAAACCAAGTGAAAGCTTGGATATTTCCCCCAGTTTTGAAAGAGGTTTTAGGGTAACCGAGGACACTCCGGTTATTTCTCAACATGAGCAGACAGAGGACTCAGATCAGGAGGTAAATAAATGAAAGGATCGAACCTCTTTTCCGGATTTTCCTTCCCTAGTCTCACCTGTTTCGATCAAAATAATGTTTGCTGAAAATTTCGGAGTAGTTTGAGTGTTTTTTAATGCGAAATTTTTTGTCTAACGTCAGTCATCATTTCAAGCAACCATGGAATCGCTCGTTCCATTTCAGACGCTCGAGAACAACCTGCCGGACTACAATTCGTATCGCTCTTTCCATCCGCAGCCCCACTTGTTCAATGATGGCCAGGTAAGAGGAACGGAGTCCATTGTTTTACTAACTGGGCGAAACAAATTGACCATTTAGTAATCCCTAACTAAACTAATGATCACTATGTTTGTTGCAGCAGGGCGATGGTTTTTGGTGAGCCTTGGAACGTGAAGAGTACCACCATTAGGTGGCCTTGCAGGATCACGCTTTAGAAAGTTTTTCAGGGATGTGGTTTTCTTTTTTTTTTTTTTATGGTACCTAAATATATATTTTGAGATGTATTGTACTGCACATTCCGTATTGAACTTGTTTCAACGAAATAGTTGGACAAAATTGTGGATATGAAGCTTTAGTTAATAAATGAAGATGCTGATTGCGATAGCGGCCTTCCATTTCCAACGGTTGGGGCATTTTGCAGTGACCCATGTCGAGACTATGTTCTATGTATTTGTTCAATTCAACATCAAATGCTTACATCTAAATCAATCGGCAATCCATGTGGGACTATTAATATAATGTTCGTGTGAGTACAGGGGAGGGGGTTAATTGCAAATTTTCAAATTATTTTCTGTTATACATTTTTTTTCTATATTAGTAATACTGTGACCCTTTGACCCCACTAAATTTTTTCTGCGACAATCTTTCCCTTCTAAAGTTAGAGAAAATTAATCGATTCAAGAATTCACATTTATAACGAGACTAGAGCACCTGGACCCAGTAGGACATAAAAGAAATAGAAATGATACTTCTATGGCTTTTCTCATCCAACATAAAGTCAGAAAATTAATTTCCTGTTCAAATAATAGTGTCCCTGGTGCATCCGATGGAATCAGACCAGCAACTCTCTTACATGTATTGAGCGCGTTTGAACTAAGCTTCATTAATCTATTTTATACAAGATAATAAATGGGTCGCATGCGGATTGATAGATCTCGGGTAGGGCCTTCTCCCCTGAAGCACTAGATTGTTTCGAGCCTTTCAGATCTTCCTTAGGACCCCCATAAAGAGGGCTCTTAGCTTTGGGTCCAAGGTAGAGGTGAGGAAATCGCAAACCCATTTGTCGATTCTAGCTATTGTTATCAGAAAGTCGTGTGTTACCATTGTGGGGTCTAACCATATGTTTTTGTCCATTTGCGTTGAGTGAAAAGGTGTTTCACCATCTCCGGAGCTTGGCTGCACAATGAGCAGGTTGGATCGGGTATGATGTTCCTTCTGTGTAGTTTTTCTTTTGTTGGGATTACGTTGTTACAAATGCTCCACAATAGGAATTGAACTTTTGGGAAGATTTGTAAGTTCCAAACGTTGTTCCATAGCTATTTAGGGGCTTGGTAGGATGTTGACGGTTGTTCCTCTGTTTTGGTACTCTCTTGAGCATGTATTATATTATAGTCGCTCTTTATTTGATAGACCCGTACATTGTTCACTATCCACACCAATTTATCAGGTCTGGGGTTCAGACTCAAGGGGATATCACTGTGATTTCATTGACTTTCTTTCCTTAAAAATGATGTTGAGTTTCTGGATATTCCATTGGCCTGAGTTGTTATCAATTAAATCCTCAACCAGGTGGGGGTCATTTTGGTTTGCTGGACCTCCAATTTTTTCGGAGGTGAGTCACTTGTCTTCCCTTACTCGAAATGTTCTTCCATCCCCAAGTTTCCATTTGATTTCTGATACTATAACATCTCTTCCTACTAAAATGCTTTGCCACCCTTAAGAAGGTCAGTGACCTTTCTATGCATTCCAGAAGTCTCCTTTTGAAAAGTAGATGCCTTTGAAAGTTTTGCTCCATAACGCATTCAGAGTGTTGATTAATCGCCAAGCTTGTTTTCCCAACATCACTTTGTTTACCAAATCTCTGAAGTCTAGGCCTCTGCAATCCTTCCTTGTTTTCAGATTCTCCCATTTTTTCCTATGTATGCCATTCTTTGTTGCAGCTTGATTCCACTAGAAAGAAGAAACTCTCTTTTCAATTGCTCTACAAAGGGAAATAAGAATTTTGAAGATAGATACGGCATATTGTGCCATTGCTTGAACAACCGTTTTGATTAAAATTTCTTTGCCTGCCTTTGAAATTAGTTTCTCCTTCCATCCTTCTAATTTTTTGTCAACTTTTGCAAGAACCTAGGCGACCATTTATTTTTTGGCCCCACCCGAGGTATTCCCAAGTATTTTCCTATTTTTTCTATAATTGGAACCCGCAATTCAGCCACAAAATTTGACTTGAGACTCTGAGGGTAGTTTTTCCCAAAGATAATACCTGATTTGTTGAGATTTATAGCTTGACTTGAGGCAAAACAATACTACTTTAGGATATATGCTATATTTTGGGCTTCTTTATTTGTTTCGTCTAGGAAAAAGATGGCGTTTTCAGCAAATAGGAGGTAAGATAGAGTTGGATAGTTGTTGTTTAGTTTAATCCCTTTAATTTCATCTCCTACCACTTTAGTGAGGAGAGAGGATAACGGGTTAGTCATAATAATGAACAAATAAGGGGAGAGAGGAGGGTCCCCTTACCAAATTCCTCGGGTTGGCTAAAATGGTTCACAAAGTTCTCCATCCACATTGATTCTAAAAGAGACCGAGGAAATGCATTGTTTTATTAGGGAGACTTGTCTTCCACAGAAACCTAATTTTAGCATATAGTCACGTAAGAAGTTCCACTCGACCCTGTCGTAAGCCTTTTGGATGTCTAATTTTAGGATTGCTTGGAATTTTCTCTTCCTTTTACGCACCCTTAGCTGATGGAACACCTCCTGAACAATGAATATGTTGTTTTGAATTTAGTGGCCACCAACAAAAGCACTTTGTTCTTGAGAGATAAGGTGAGGAAGCTAGAGTTTCAATTTATTGGCCATTACCTTAGCAATGATCTTATAGTTGAAGTTGCATAGACTAATATGCCGATATTGAGTGATATTTTCTGGGTTGTTTAATTTTGAAATAAGAACAATATGGGTCTCATTTATCTGATGATCGAAAGTACCTTGTTCGAAGAAGGTATCTACCATGTTGAAGATGTTTTCTTGGATAATCATCCATTGGCTTTGGTAGAATAGTCCATTAAGCCTGTCTGGCCCTGGGGCTTTTATAGCTTCCATTTGAAACACTGCTTCTCTGACTTCTTCTCTAGAGACTAGCTTGATCAAAGACTCATTCATTTTAGTATTTACCACTTATGTGCATTAGTCTAAAATGGGCTGGTAGTTTCTATAACCCACTAAAGTAAATAATGAATAATAGAAAGTTCTGATGTGTTATTTGATGTTCGATGGGTCTTGACTCCACTGTTGGTCATCAAGCTGTAACATAGAAATCTTGTTGCGTTGCCTTCTCTAGACTATTGCGGCATCAAAGAATTTTGTGTTTTGATATCCTCGTTTCATCCAATTTATTATGGATCTCATAAACCAGAACATTTTGTCTGGCCGCCATAAATTGTCAATCTATTTTATAATATTTCTATATACCTCACTATTTGATCCATCTTCTACATAGTTGGACAACTTAGTAAGTCTATTCCGCAGTGGTTAGATATGTCTAAATACATTTTGGAATTTCTCCTTTCTCCAATTTCCTAGGGCCATTGCAACCTGCCTTGTCTTGGCTTTAATATTAAGGTAATTGACGCTTTCATTCTCCCAAGCTCTAAGTATTACATCTGAACATAAATGTATATTCTAGCTAAAAGGCCTCAAACCTAAAAATTTTCTTTCTTCTCACCCAATTAGAGTCCAAGGAAAGTAGGATTAGACAATGATCTGACCCTATTGTTGGTAATGTAAAGGTCTCAGCATTTGGAAATAGAACTCTCTACTCTAAATTGTATAAGGCTCTATTTAACCTCTTTTCTACTAACTCCTCAACTTCCTTGTTATTTGTTCATGTGTAGGAGCATCCTTTGCTTTCAATGTTCATAAGTGAACATGTATTCAAGAATTCCCGAAATGGCACTATCCTATATCAGTCCGCCTCGCGCTTTCAAACCTTTTTCCATTTGTACAATACTTCATTGAAGTCCCCTATACAAAGCCATGGGAGGGTATTGGATGTACTAATAGAACAAATTGCCATGCCATAATTATAATCTCCGTCGGTAGTTTGTAGGGGCATGAAAGAAAGATATCCTCATTAAGTATCCACTATTGAGGTCATTGCAAGTGATGTCTATTAACTCTTCCGAACTATATTCCACTTCCACCTTCACCTCCTCATTCCACACAAGGGTTGGTTCTTTCGCAATTCCAATAGGATCAATGATGACTGGATGTGTGAATTCCAGTTGCTATTTGATACGAGTGACCATGCTATTTTTGTTCTTAGTTTGTATAAGGAAAACCAAATTGGGCCTCTCTAGAGCCACTAAGGCTCTAAAATGCTGGAATGTTAAAGGTGTGCTCAACCTTTGACAGTTCCAGCTCAATAACTTCATGTATGCATGGGTGCTTATTAGGGCTAGCCACCAAAGCTCGTTCTTGAACCCTTTCCCACACCTGGATTGGAGTATCTAGGAGGTGATCCTCATTCGGTAATGTAATCGATGATATCCTCTTCTCATAAGGTTGGATACGTTTTTGTTTTTTGGCTCCCGAGATTTTGTGCCCCGTTTTTTCCTCCTTCGGTAGTACTATAAACTTCTTTGGGCTTGCCAAGTTGAGTGGTTGGATTTGCAGTTATTGCATTCTCTTTCCCTGGCTTGTTGACATGTTTGTTACTGTGTTGTCCTCCTCCAGAAAATCATGTTCTGCATTATATGAGACTATTACCATCTCACTTGGTTTTGCATTTTCCTTCCTTACAGTGTCATCAACAGAAAGTTTTGGCATGGCTGGCCTTGTCTCCCCTTCTTTAGAGAATAATTCTATTTTCCCATAAAAGACTTTCCAAAATGGGCTTTGTTCTCTCACTTCCACCTCGAGTCATGACCCATATCTTCTAGGAAGATCTTGGGGTAGGCCGGTTTCTTCATAAGGAATTTCTAGACAATAGTTAGCATAATAGCCTATCCGCCCACATGAGTAGCAAAAATGTGAAAGTCTCTCGTATTTGAAATCTAACCACCTTTTTTCATATTCCATATTGATAATGGTGTCGGTTTTCAATGGGTTTGCCAAATTTAAGCACACTTTTGCTTTTCCAGCTTTGCGTTAGTTACTGTGTTTGCTTCAACTTTACTTCTTCAACCCCTCCTAATTTTTTTGGTATTTGCTACACAGATGCCTCATTGGTATGAGCTCAAAGGAGCCCCAAGATCTAAACCCATAAAGCATAGTGTGTGAATTCATAATAATGTTTTGGAATATTTGGGTCTCCTTCCTATAGAACGAGGAGATTGCTGGCAAACAACCAAGGTCTTATTTCTAGCACTCTTTTTTTTTTTTTTTTTTTTATCCTCAACAAAGTTGAAAATGAAAGAGAAAAATCTAGGTTCTATTTGCTCACATTTTACTGAATCTAGCTCCCAAGCTTTCCTCATCGTACTTAGAAAAACTTGAAAATTAATGTTAGGTTTAGAATAAAGTTTTCCATAGAGAAGTAGTTGACTTTCTATTTCTCTTCTTCAGTGGTCTCTACTACCAGCTTTGTGATATCTTCTTCAGGCCACATATTGCTCATTTTCCTGCATAATGTCGCTAGCCTCAGCTGGTTCTTAGAATTCCTAGCCATATATATCCTGTTGTAATTTAATTGTATGATGGGATAGATGTGGTGGAGACATGTTAGATTTTGCCCAAGTTATGGAGTGAAGGGAGCTCTTAATAGAGCTTAGAAAGTTGTACTTAGGGTTTCTAGTTTGAGTATTTTTTTTTGGGTGGTTATGAAAAGTTTATTTGTAAGGGGTTTTGGGTTTGTTTATTTTTTGGGCAGAAGGTGGTTTTAGGTGATCCCCATTGTAGATTTTTTTTTTTTGGGGGAAAAGGGGGAAATGGGGGTGGGGGTGGAGGTGGGGGGGGACGAAGGTAGTGGACTCTCGTAATAAGGAGGGAAGTGTTGAATTGTGAATAATTTCTACTGCAACTAGCATTGGCAAATCCACAATCTGTGTATGGGGGAATGGTGGAGGGAAAACAAGTTTTGGGTTTTTAGAGTTTGGAAAAGGAAGAAATGGCAAGGAAGGGGTGGGGCTCAACCGAAGAATTCTAGTTGTAGCAATTTCGGTGGAAGATTAGCCAAATTCCCAGTTTGAAGATGGTGGGATTGATGCAGCCATGGGAGGGGAGGTCAGTTTTGGGTATCTAGGATTTGGAGGAGGAAGAAGCTACCACATAATGGGTAGAGAAGCTCACGCTAGGTGAGACTGTATCTTCTACCTTGTTTGATAATCAAGTTTTGGTCAAATTTCAAATTCACGACAAGATTTGTGACCAGTTTGTGTTTAACATGAACTTGATATAGAATGATTATGACACAACACAATTGGGGAAAAGTTCTAAACTTATTATATTTGTGCCAATTTAATTTTAAATATTCTAGTTATAACCATTGAAACCATTGAGTTCAAAACTTTTCAATGATTTATCAATATTGTCTATGCAATCAATTTTGGCCAAAAATCATTGATATGGATGCCAGCCATCTTACGTGGCACAATTCGATGTTGATAAGCACAGATTTTACAATTTTTTTTTTCATTTTTTCTTCTGATTTTTTTGAATTCTATTATTCTTTTTTTTTTTCCTTTTCTTTCATTGTTTTCTTTACAACTTTGGGCTGGTGTGGTTGCTAGCCATAGGTGAGGGCTAGCGACATTCATCTTTTCTAGGTGAATGTGTTGTGGCCTTTACTGGCCATGGGCAAGGACCTCCGTACCCTCTTCAAGATGTAGGCAAAGGTATCAGGCCTTTGCCCAAACCAAGTGAGGGCGTTGTTATCCAATCACGGCTCTCTCCTGGATCTAGGTAAGGGCACAGAGGCCCTCACTCGGACCTCGCTTGTGGCCAGCGATGGCCAACTGGCAACCATGTTGGTTCACGGTTGGGGAAAAGAAGAAAGGAAAGAAAAGAAGAAAAAAAAAAAAATGTAGTAAAAAATTCAGAAAAATTTTAAAAATGAAAAAATTGTCTACATCAATGTTCGTTATGCCATGTTGTACTGCCAACGTCGATGTAGGCGATTTCTTGCAAAAATTGGCAAATAAGATTACATTAGTAAATCGTCAAAAGATTTATGACTTAATTGGTAAAATTAAAATGATTATGATTGTATTGACATAATTGTAGTATGAAACTAGAAATTGCACACCCAATTGTACGAGATATGGGAGTGGACACTATTTATTGTAACTTTAATTCCCAACTAATATCTTTAGAGAAACTTCGCCTACTTATAATGCTTGACAATGTAATCCGTGTCATGCCTTAGTTTTTATTCTATATTTATTTGACAAATGATAATTTTCAAGTCAAGCTTTATTATTATTTTGTTATGATCTTATATAGAATCATGCGAGATGCTCAATGATATCTAGAAAGTTTATTGAAATTTTTAGGATTCATTTGCACTTTTGTGACAAGTTTTAGAAACTCTAATGCACTTAACCCAAAAATGGAAGAAATCTAGAAAGTTAAAAAAAAAAAAAAAATGACTTCATTTTGAGTAAATTTGTTTACTTCAGATTGTTGATGTGATGCATAGGATAGTCGATTGGCTACTATGTCAACAATTTCAAACAAAAATGTCCAAAATGACTATATTGGAATTTTACATAAAGGTTTAGACTATATTGACAAAATTAAAATGTTTATCATTAAATTAAAATTCATTAAATATATTTATAATTGAATTGATAATTTTTCTACACTTGCATCGATCAATATTTATCATTGTTCCCAAAAAAAAAAAAAAAACCTATAGTCAAGGTGACACATGTCGAACAAAATTAGGATTTGTTTGGAGTTGCTTTCACTTTAACTTTATTTTCAAATCTTATGACACGAACATAAGAATTTTTTTTTTTTTTTCAATTATGAAACAACTAAAACGTTTATGATTTGTAAATACCAACACGTAGATTCATATGTTTTTTTTTTGATTTTTTTTTAAATTTAAATAGTATTTTAAATTTTGAAAGCAAAGATAAAAGTAGTTACTTTGCACTATTCATAAATACCAACAAACAAACTTTTGATAAATTAGCAAATCTATTAATGATGACCAAAATTGATTGCAATAATCATTGGAAAGATGGAAAATTATTCAAAAAGTCATAAACTTATTGTACAATTGCCAATTTAGTTATAAACCTTTCAATTATGTCAATTTAATTCTAAACCTTTCAAAAATTTATCAATTCAATCTCTTTATGGCAACATAGCCAGAGTCCTTCTACATGGTATGGTTGAAGCTAACGTGGATGGTTTTTGTAATTTCTTTTAATTTTCTGATTTTTTTTTCTTCCTTTTCGCCTATTGCTAGTCTCAAAGGTTGGCAAGAGCCACGCTCGCTGGCCACCTCATGCCAAAAATT
The DNA here is from genome assembly GCA_014182365.1 of Eucalyptus tenuipes. Lineage (NCBI taxonomy): Eukaryota > Viridiplantae > Streptophyta > Magnoliopsida > Myrtales > Myrtaceae > Eucalyptus > Eucalyptus tenuipes. The sequence continues at coordinate 9,362,695 of CM024543.1, read as the reverse complement.
TGGGGAGAGGAGGCTTACCCAGGCGTGGCTTCCTCGCTAGATATGGGCAACATTAAAATTAGTCATGTAACTACAAATAAACCATTATTTCACATCCCACAGTGAGTATATAATACATTTGATAAAGGTCCAATAAGAACCTTAGCTTTTAGTCAAGAACAACAATTTTGCCAAAAGTATAGAACTTAATTTTCTAAACTCATCCAGAAGATATAATATTTAAAGATATATAAGAGAATCGACTTTGCTTTGGAAATCGTACTAACAAGAATCTTTTCATCTTTACCACTTTACACATCATCGCTCAAAGTATCCATTGACATGAAATTCCACATTATTCACTGAGAAAACGCTTAAGCAACTTCATATCTCGACCTTCGAAGAAGCTGCTACTTGTAAAAACGTCGTCGTCTTCGAAGAAAATGACCTGTTTGGAGTCAATAGTCTAAAGCAAAGTCCAGCCAAGAGTGAACTCTCTTTCCTCTACTTGCTTCCTTAGTCCCATTCTCTGCTCTTCTCTTATCTTTCTCAGTAGCAGGATTGGATTATGGAAGACCCGACGGAGACATGGCCAAAGGGACTCAGATTCAAGCCGTGTCATTCCTTAGTTTTTATTATATATTTATTTGACAAATGATAATTTTCAAGTCAAGCCTTATTATTAAATTGTTCTGATCTTATACAGAATCATGCGAAATGCTTGACACATATTAGTAAATATATTATATGCTCTGATACTGCTGTACCCACAATCATCACGGTCCGTCCCCGTTTGAGTTGTAATTACTCGTAAACTATGAATATACTAATCTTTGTTTGAACATTTCTCGGTTCTCTTCTAATTTCTCAAGTCATAATCTAGTCTACTATATTACCCTATTGAAAGTATTGGAATGAATCAAAATCTCACTATTTAGGAACCCAAATTTCTCTACAAACTCTACTAACTTTCATGGTAAAGGGAGGGAAATTACCATTATAGCCGTAAACCTATTGCACCGAGTTTAATATAGCTATAAAATTTTTAGTTGTTTTAATGTAGTCTTAATCTTTGCTTGAAATTTCAATTTAGTTATTCTATTCAAATTTCGCCGGAAATTATTAATGTAGAAATTTAGCCATTGCTAATCCTCCTACGTGCCATGCCAGGTAAATTTACGTGGACAAATTCATTCAAAATGATGTTGTTTTACTTATTTTTTTTTTAAATTTCCACATTTTTATTTCTTTTATTTCTTTACTGTTCATCTTTTTCCTTAGGTTTCCGCATTACTGTTTATCCACCGTTGTCGCAGTGTCCGCCATTGCTGCCAAGCTCTGCATCTCCTCACTGCTCGACTTCAACACCCAACCTGCCCAATATGAAGAGTTGGCCCGAGATTTGGATGGCTTGAGCTTGGTCGCTGTAGCGATTCAGGACTTTGCGGTCTTCGTTTAGCTTAGACTCGGAAAAAAAGAAGGAAATTGTTTTGATAAGTTTCGATTTATGGAGGGAGTGAAGCTGCTAAGAGCCTGGCTTAGTCGCTCCAGCTGCAGAGTCACAAGGGGTGGGCGCTCAAGCTCAAGGGAGAGAAGTATGAGTAGGAGAGCGATGTGTTGTTGCGGGGAGCTCACAAGAAGATCCCTGTTCTCATCCATGGAAGGAGACTGGTTGCAGAGTTCACTGTGATACTACATGTGAATCAAAGAGAGTTGGCTACAAAGCCCTCTGCTTCCTCGGGATGCTTACGAGAAGGCCATGGCCTAGTGCTTGGTCAAATTCGATGAGGACCGAGATTGAGCCATCCAAATCTAGGAGCAACTAGTTGTATAAGGCGTGGCAAGAGTTGAAATCAAGTAATGGGGAGATGAAGGGCTTGGTGGTGGGGTTGAGACGATGACCATGACAAGCGAGCAATCAGGAAAGTCGAGGAAGAAGATGAATAGTAACAACAAATGAAAAGAAAAAGAAAAAGAAGATAAGTGCATTAAATTTCTAAAACTTGTCACGAAAGTACAATTAATTATTAAAATATTTCAAAAAGTATTATTAAAAGGTATAATCAAGTCTTAAATATTTTGAAAAACGCAATCCATAGTACTTGATTGGATCAATTTGACAAATTTTAGGATTTCATTGTATTTTTTGAAAGTTTTAAGACTTAATTACACTTTAATAATAAGTTTTATGATTTAATTACACTTATTGAAAGTTTTAGGATTTAATTGTACTTTTGTGACAAGCTTTAGAAATTCTAATGCACTTAACCCAAAAATGAAAGAAATCTAAAAAGTTACAAAAAAAAAAAAAAAGAAGAAGAACAAAATGACTTTATTTTGAGTAAATTTGTTTACTTCAGATCGCTGATGTGCCGCATAGGATAGTCGATTGGCTACCATGTCAACATTTTCAAACAAGAATGTCCAAAAGGACTATATTGGAATTTTACATAAAAGTTTAGACTATATTGACAAAATTAAAATGTTTATCATTAAATTAAAATTCATAAAATAGGTTTAGAACTGAACTGATAATTTTTCTAGAAATGTGTGCTCCATAGATCAATACTTATCATTATTCCAAAAAAAAAAAAAAATACCTATAGTCAAGGTGACACATGTCGAACAAAATTAGGGTTTGTTTGGAGTTGCTTTCACTTTAACTTTATTTTCAAATCTTACGACGCGAACATAAGATTTTTTTTTTTTCATTATCAAACAACTAAAAATTTTATGATTTGTAAATGCCGACAAGTAGATTCATATATTAGTTTTTTTTGTGAAATTTTTTAAATTTTATTTAATATTTTAAATTTTGAAAGCAAAGTAAAAAGTAGTTATTTTGCACTATTCATAAGTACCAACAAACAAACTTTTCTAAATTAGCAAATCCACTCATGATGACCAAAATTGATTGTAATAATAATTAGAAAGATGGAAAATTATTCAAACAGCTATAAACTTATTGTATAATTGCCAATTTAGTTATAAACTTTTCAATCATGTCGATTAATTTTGAACCTTTCGAAAATTTGTCAATCCAATCTCTCTGTGACAACATGGCCAGAGCCCTTCTACATGGTATGGTTGAAGCTAACGTGGATGATTTTTGTAATTTCTTTTAATTTTCTGATTTTTTTCTTCCTTTTCGCCTATAGCTGGTCTCAAAGGTTGGCAAGAGCCACGCTCGCTGGCCACCTCATGCCCAAATGTGGGGAGAGGAGGCTTGCCCAGGCGTGGCTCCTCGCTAGATCTGGGCAACATTAAAATTAGTCATGTAACTAATAAATATACCATTATTTCACATCCCACAGTGATTATATAATACATTTGATAAAGGTTCCAATAAGAACCTTAGCTTTTAGTCAAGAACAACAATTTTTCCAAAAGTATAGAACTTAATTTTCTAAATTCATCCGGAAGATATAATATTAAAGATATATAAGAGAATCGACTTTGCTTTGGGAATCGTACTAACAAGAATCTTTTCATCTTTACCACTTTACACATCATTGCTCAAAGTATGCATTGACATGAAATTCTACATTACTGAGAAAACGCTTAAGCAACTTCATATCTCGACCTTCGAAGAAGCTGCTACTTGTAAAAACGTCGTCGTCTTCGGAGAAAATGACCTGTTTGGAGTCAATAGTCTAAAGCAAAGTCCAGCCAAGAGCGAACTCCCTTTCCTTTACTTGCTTCCTAAGTCCCATTCTCTGCTCCTCTTATCTTTCTCAGTAGTAGAATTGGATTATGGAAGACCCGACGGAGACATGGCCAAAGGGACTCAGATTCAAGCCGACGGAGAGCGAATTCGTCGACCACTTGCGAGGAAAGCTGAAAGGAGATAAGGAAACTATCTGCGTAATACCCGAGCTATATATCTACAAGTGGGAGCCTCAGGATCTATTTGCCAGATACAATGGTAACTGTGTAGTTCATATCGAGCAGATTTACTCTTTCCTTATTGTTCTTTATGTTGGTTGCTCCTAAGACTTGGTGAATCGACACTTTACCAATTGCTTTTTGTATAGCCATGTCAAGGATACCGTCGGATGGACCCGAGTGTTTCTTCTTCTGCCCCCGTGATAACAAGATCCCAAATAGCCTTCGTTCGAGTAGGAAGACGGAGTTCGGATTTTGGAAAGATACGAGTAAGAAACGTGTTGTGAAAGCACCGGGCACCGGTGAGGAGATAGGGTTCAAGAGGATCTTGGTTTACTACGAAGGTCGACAAGGGGACGCCCGCAGAACCCACTTCAGCATGCATGAGTATCACCTAAAGTCGAATGTTTCGAATAGTGAAATTCCCAACCCGGTACTCAATTTCTCTTCTTTTGCTTCCTGTCATTGAGCACCTCTAACATTTTTATCAATGCAGTTAAATGTGCTTTTTCTAATTGTTCTAGCAAAGAATATAGTAGTCTGAGTATGTGCATATGCCTTCCTTGTCATGCTACATGTGTTCCTCAATTCTGCTTCTTGTGGATTATTGCCCGATCATTTCTATTGTCTTCGTTTTCTGGCTTTGCTGATCCATGATTAGGGATATCTTTCCCCGGTGTGGACCGTCAAGCACAGCAATCCGGGGTAATTCTTAAGTAATTGGTACTACATAAGCAATCATTATTATCATTTTTAGAAAAATAGAATAATGGAAACTACTCAAAAATCAAAATTGATTGTCCGGATTAAATTTTCAGTATAAAAAAAAATTACTATAGAAGTGCCTAAATTTTTTTCCATGGAGCACACCTGCCGTTGCATGGAAACCTTTTATGTTGCATTTGGTTCGATGGAAAGGAATGGACTGGAATGGGGAGATATAATCGAAAAGAAATTACTGTAAAATGGAACTGAGTTCCAATTTCTTTGTTAGGTTGTCATAAAGACAATAATTGGAATGAAATAGATTTGCAGTTCTTTTGTTTGGTTGTGTCAGAATGAAATAGAATGACATTTCTGTAAATTAGACTTTCGATTTATTAATAGACTTGCATTTAACAAAATATATATTTTTATAGCACAATAATAATGTACCATAATATTTATTATCATAAAGAATAATATTTAAGTATTCCAACTCAATAATTTAATATTATTTTGATAAGGGAAGGGAAGGGAATGAAATGGGCATTGCATAGGTCTACTTAAGAAATGCCCATCCCTTCAAAATTTGAAATAGGCATTCCATGGGGGAATGCGCATTCAAACCTTTAGAAGGTCAACAAAATGCAAGAATAGTAGTGGAAGGTGGAATAAGAATTCCATTTTCATTCCACTCTTGCATACTAAACGTAGCTCACTTTTCTTTCTGTTTTTCCCCATTTTTTGAACAAATAAGAGAAACTTTACCTTAATAGGTTTGCTTGTAGCAACTCATAAAAAGTGATATGAATGTGCGTGTCAACATTTGCATATTGTGAAAGTTTTAGGCTATAAGCTTTGAACAAAATTAAAGTGCATACACCACAAGATTCAATATATTCAGGTAATATTGGCGTTAGTCTTCGTTGTAACTCTATTGCTTTGTTTGCAAATGCTAGGAGTGGAAAATGCATGTTAAAATAGTGTGTGTTGATAATATTGTCAAAATATTTGGAAATTGTAATTAATTCTGTACTTTTCTTAGTTCCTAGGATAGTTTCCTTGGTAGATAAGATTACGTCTTTATCTGCAGGGTATAAATACCCCTTGATGGTAACTCATTATAGAGTCAAGCAATACAGTAATTATTTTCCTATTATCGGTTCTAACTCTTGAAAATCTAATTTCCCTTTTCATATTTCTCACAAAAATGTTAATCTTGCTTTCCATGTTCTCACCCAAAATTTCTTGCCCTCTATTTTCTTTCAACTTCCAAACACAGCATAAAACTCAGATCCAACATCATTTTATTTTATTTTTTTTTTTTTTTTGGCAGAGGGAATTTGTCCTCTGTCACATAATAAACAGGAAATGTGAAAAGCAGGATCGGAGTCAGCAATTATGAGTACCGGGGCCAATCTAACCATTCCCAGTACTCTTAGTATTTCCGAATGTGAAGGAGCACAAGATTTTAGCTTGCAGGTAAGCAAATATCGGTCTAGGTTGACATGATGAAGCAAACTAAAGCTTGAATATGATTTCTTTCCATTGTCTCCCTCAGGCATCTCCAGCAGTGACTGTTGAATCCGAAAGTTCGAACCATACTATGTTGAATTATGAATTACCGAACCACAGGGCGTATGTTCCTCAGCAGCCTGACATTCTCGGAATGGAAAGCTCGTTGCGCAATGATAACTGGTTTGTTGACGGAGCTAGTGACAAACATTTTGCGCCGTCGTGTCCTCCAAGCGATGATGTTATTTTTCTCTCTGATCTCTGGAGCTAAAACTAACATGGACTGGCGCGCCTTCATCGGACATGTATAGAACGGCATGGCCACTTGTTGGCCTTATTGCAAGTCATACTATGGGAAGAGATTATGTAGATATTAGTGGTTACTATGGATTGCTAGTGCTTTGCTACTATATAAGCGTTCCAGTGTTTTTTATCATGTTCTAGTGAAAATTCTCAATCGTGCATAAGCTTTGTATTCTTAACTTGGCCTCTCAGTTTGTGTATTATCTTGATCTTTTAGACACTAATATTGGTACAGATATTTCCTCTCTTGTCCCTCCTGCTCCATCATTTTTGGGGAAATTTCAGTTAAGGGCATGAAGTGGGACTTTTTTTTCAAATAAGGATCCAGAGTGGATTTTATCTCAAATAAGAATTTAAAGTGACAAATTTAGTCTCAAATAAGACACCGAGCTCACCGACCGGCCAATTCTTCACTCAAGTAAGATGCTTGTTTCTAAGAGGGAAGGATCACTTCTCAAAATCTTGCGACTCCAATATGTATAATACTTGGAAAAGAAACAAACTCATCGTCTTTGGTATTTCATCAAATTTACTTGACTATTTTACTCTAGGAAGAGTCATCAACATAAGTTACAACTAAACATATATTTTCTTGTATATAAAAAAGGACATTATATAAATGTTAACAAATCTTGTTCGAACTCAAGGAAATAATATTTTTTGTTATTTTGGTTTAAATAATGCATTTTAAATTTACAAACATACACTAAATGAAATCAAGAACTTTTTTTTTTTTGTCTATCCTACCTCTAACTCTTTCTCCTCTTAGAATTTTTCTCTCTCTCTTTGCAGAGTGCGGGAGTTGAGCCCTGCACGTCAGATAATGGCTTCCCCAGTGTGTTAAATCAAGAACCTTTTAGTCTAGCGATAAAAAAGTAGTGCTAGGAGGTGTAACGTCTTCCTAGCCATAAGAAAAGAGGTGTAACCTATAGTGGAGTTCTTGCTTAGTTTTTTACCCTTTTTTTTTTTATAAAAAGAAAGAAAATCCCCTTGCTTGGGTGGCACTCACATCAACGGTCACTGGAATGTTATGCCCACTAAAAGGATTGGGAAATGTCAAAGAAAGAGGAAAGAGAAAATAACGGAAACATAACCAAAAGGAAAAGAAAAAGAAAAAAACCCAAATAAAGAAAGCGAATATATGGACTACAAGCATCCCGGTAGGGACCAACAATTGGGTCTCCATCAACTCAACTTCCGGATGAAGTTGGGAGCACTTGAGAATCAAGTTGAAGTTAAAAAAGAAAAAAAAAGAAAAAAAGAGAAGAAGATAAGGACAGCAAAGGAAAAAGTGGGTGGAATCCACCAAAGGGTCAGATAAAACAGGCACGACTCAAATTCCGTGTGATTGCAGTTATATATTTCCATCCCTTCTCATGTAAGTGTGTATGCAACTTCATCTCCAAGCGAAGTCCAGAAACTTCATCTCCGTTGTGTTTCTGGTGCAGAAAACGCGAGATGGAAGACCTTTCGACAAAGCTGTGGAGTCTTTGCCGACGGGGTTCAGGGTCGAAGGCCTCTGTCGAAGTACTCGTCAATCATTACTTGAAGTTGAAAGAACGGGCTGTGTATCGGTGCCCCAGTCAGTCCCGGTGTTGGCTAGGAACACACGGGCATGGGTCATGCACGAATATCACCTAAACCCGTTCCCTAATAGAATGCTCCGAGAGGCCAGGTAATCATTTTCTTCTTCTTCTTCATTCTTAATTTCGTTCTTCCACAGGTAGAGCACATCTTTGTTCACCAATGACAGAGGCATTTTAGATTGCTGTATATAGGTTTTTGGTGCCATTTCCAGTACTTATTGTTTTCACCATAATTGAATTGTTCAGATCCCAATGAGCGAAAGTGCTTTCCTTGATTCTTCACAACCTGAGCCTTACTGGGTAGACAAAACATTGGTTGTCAATAATTGGTTATTTGATTCGTGGGTAACAATAGCGACAGCTGAAGAACTTGATTGCTAGGCCCTTCTAGGCTGTATAATTGGCCGAGGTTTAGAAAATGAGTTTGTGATAATCCGATGTTGCATTCTGTTGATCCTCTGTTTGTAGATATACATCAGTGGGCATCTGAGTTCTGTAAGGATTTGAATGTTGCTGCCTTTTGCTACTGTCTCATATTAACTGATGTTGGGTTCTTTAATTCTGAACAGAAAATTTGTTCTTGGCCTCTTGAAAGGAGTACAAGATGAGAAGGCTGATAATCTTCTTCATCAACATATGTGCACCCCAACCAAAGCAGTTTTGAGAATGTCAAGATATCACTCCATATATTTCTAATCAAAATTTGAAGATATGTCAACAAGGCAATCTATGTAGCTGGAGATACTTGTAAAGCCATATGCAACCTAGTTTCCATTTGCTTATTGTGGAGCACAATGAACTTTCTGACCTTTTTTTTCTGGTCAAGAAGGCGTGTTCCTCATTAAAAATTTCCTCTTCTTTTTATGCACAATCAATTTTTGATATGTACAATACAGTCAATATGAGCAGATAATGGCATATTCTCAAGTGATGATTGCCTACAATATGCTAATCAGTACTCATCTCCTCCGAAGATTGTATAAAAAAGCGTATATAAATCACAGGGTTCTCAGCCCAAACATTGATAAATGAAAACCCCTTTTGCAAAACCCCAGAATCAGTCCCACGTTCTTAGATGCTCTGTCTTCTTTTACCACAGGATGCCATCGTACCTTCTTTTCCTCTCCTGTAAGCCATGAACATGTCTTATATTATACTAATGATATATTGAGATGAATATGGTTCAGTCTTTGTGCTTTGTGCTTGTTTAAGTATTGTCCGTTGCATAGTGGGTCCGCAATGTCTGTAACTTTGTAATCAGTTTGATTAATGTATTTTTCTTCACTTTGGAAATGGAACGGGAACAGAACAGAACCCAATACGATTCCACTACTCACTTTCTTTATTACTTTAGAATATGCTGGATGATGGGGTCATCGTGAGTGAGTGGCATCAACATCAACCCTCCTGCTCAATCAGGCTACCTTGAGAGTGAGGGCAGAGAACGATAGAACAAAAGATGAAATCTTGGGATTTCTGAAAATTAATGACTAACTAGATTAATTTCCTAAATGGCTTTGAGTTTCAAAACGGGTTAAATAGGCTAAATCGACTGTGATCACGGAACAGGTTATCGAGGATTTACAAGCTGGGCGCAATAAACCGGTCAGCCACAGACAACATCGGCAGTCATAGATCATGGCTTGCGAGAGAAAAAAATAAATAAAACAACTGTTTTTCTGTCATGACTATGAACAGCGTTTCCACAAGTTAGAAAACTTGTTTGTGCTTTTTATAAAGCAAAAATCAATGATTTACCGTTAAAGCTTTGTTTGTTTTGGTAAAAATGAATGATTTGTAAAATATTTTCAAAAAATAATTGCTTGAAATAAATCGTCGATGAAAAATATTTTCATTATCAACAACAAGTTATTTTTAAATATTTTGGTGGGCAATGAAAATATTTTCATTCATTTAATTTTGTAAGCGACACAAATGATCATTTTTAGAAAAAAATATTCTCTAAATTATTCATTTTCTATGAAACAAACTTACTCTAAAAATTATGTGTCAACATTTATACCCTATGGAACTTTTAGGTGTTGCCAGTCCAGAGAGTCAATATTCATTCCTCGCATGATTTTGGGGGAGAGAAGATGTATTTATAAAAATCACAAGATTTCTGAAAAGATCAATAATTAACTAATGTAAATTTCCTAATATGTTTTTAAACAATGAATTATGCTCGCAAAGACATGTGCACAGTTTAAATTTCTTCTTGGGAAAATTGTATTGTCCTAAGTACAAAAAAAAAACAATCAAGTCCTAAATATCTAGAAAAGTGTAATCAAGTCATAAATGTTTGAAATTTATGTAATAAAGTGTTGGTCTTGCCATTGGTGGAGTTCAGTACAAGAATTTTGGGCCCAAATAAAAAATAAAAAATCCATACTTTTTGGGCGCAGAATGATCGAATTCCTCCAAACACGGAAATATAACTTGAACTTTTGGACTTTTGGAAATATTTATATTTAATTAGGTTTTCATTTCACAAATTTAAACTCGAGATATATTTTTTAACAATTTAAACTGATACACATATGGATACACTAACTTTGTTTCAACATTTATCATTCCTCTTCTAAGTTTACAGGCATAATCTAATCAACTATGATTTAAGAAAATATAATAATATCCAAAGTTTATTACCTCAATATCAAACTTAGCCACTTTATTTGGAAAAGTTACTAAAACGTTCCTTCATACAACACCTACTAACTTATATAAGGTTGGCAATCAAATGTCGGGTAGAATTGGTAAATCATTGAATCCATTGATAATGAACTAACTTTTATATTCATGATGACTGGAAAGATGGCATGTGTCCATGAGAATTAGTTATGTAACTAAACATTTGCACTTATATCACATCCAATGGTGACTTTATAAAAAAATTTTAAAATGACAAAAGTTCTAAATTCTGATGAGAAGCTAAACTTGTTCGTCAAGAACATGCATCTAACTTTTGCTTATGCATATAATATATAAAGAGAAATCGGTTGTGCTTTTGCATGTACTGTACTAACGAGAATCTTATCTCTTTCACTTTCAACGTCATTGTTCCCACTATGCATGTTACATGGAATGCGAGAATCTTCTTGACTGAGGAAACACTTCACACAGCTTCATATTATGATTACCATGGTAACACACATAAAATTCTAGAGTCTTCTTTACTAAAGAAACACTGTTGAACTTCATACCATCATATGCTTATTCCTGCATATTCAAGGTCATGTGGCTATCTGTCATATCTTCCCATTGGCTAAAACAAACAAATGGGTCCGATTAACCAAGTTAAATACGCGTTGTGGACTTTTGAAGAAGCTACTTTAAGAGAAAACGTTGTCGTCTTGAGCTTGAGGTGGAATCCACTGGAAAAGTAGTTTGCCTTCTCAAACAAGGGTTGAGAAAATTACTTGTTTTTTGTGCTTATAAATTGACCCACTTGGAAGGGCTTGGGAGACAACGCTCTCAAGCAAAGTCAAGTCAGGAGTAAACTCTCTTTCCTCTGTTTTTATTCTATGTCTCGCTTATCTCAATAGCCCCATTCTCTACTCTTTTCCTCTTTTTTCTATTGCAGAAGTGAATGTGAGATAGCAACCATATAGCATGGCAGAATCGGCGAGGGCATGGCCGTTGGGAGTCAGATTCAAACCGACGGAGGACGAGCTTGTCGGTCATTACTTGACAAAAAAGCTCAAAGGAAAGGAAACTATTTGTGAAATTCCCGAGCTATACATCTACAACTTGGAGCCTTCAGAGTTATTTGCACGATACAATGGTAACTTACATTTAGTCCTTAAGCGTTCTCAATTTCTCTATTTTCTTATGGTTTGACGGTAATTTGTAGTTACCCGTAAGACCTTAGTGGATTAACATTGAACCAATCTTTGCTTGTAGAATTGTCAAGTCTCCCGCTGGATGGAAACGAGTGTTTCTTCTTTTGTCCCCGTGGTCATAAGAGGAAGAGGAAGACCGAGTGCGGGTTTTGGAAAGAGACATGTGCCAAACGTGTTATACAAGCACCCGACACCGGTGAGCAGATAGGGCTCAGAAGGAGCTTGGTTTACCACAAAGGTCGACAAAGAGATGCCGATAGGACCAACTTGCAGATGTACGAATATCACCTAAATTCGAATGTTTCGAATAGTGAAATTTCGGACCCGGTACTCGACTTCTCTTCTTTTGCTTCCCCTAATTGAGCATCTCTAACATGGTTACAAGTGCAGGTAAAATTGATAGCATCATTTATATACATATGTTCTTCATTCAGCTTCTTGAAGTTTCTGGCTTTCTGAGTTCTTGATTTTCTGTTTTGTCCCTCAGTCCCATGATTGAAGCGCAATTTACCTTCAATTCCAGTTTAACTTCGAACAATAGTATCCCCGAGTCGGAACCTTTCCTAGAATATTTGTAAAATTTCATGAGGAAGATCGAGAAACGAAACTTACGGATGATCATTTTAGGTGATAGATTCATGACCTGGTGTTTCAGTTCGAGTGACTAGTGAAGGTTATAATGCCAAAAGTAGAGTGTTTCTGCAGCAACAGAGGGGGCAATTTGTTCTTGAAACAAAAATTACTTAAATTTGATAAGTTACGCTTGATGTATCTTGTGCAAAAAGTACTTTCGTGCAACAATGGAGTTTCGGTTATGTAATTTTGAAACTCATCCCTGGTATCATTGTACTTGTAGGCAGCGTGGGTTCTCTGTCACATAATAAACAAGAAAAGTAAGAAAGCAAAGTCAGCAACGGCGAGTACTTCAACTGATTTAAGCCGCCCTAGTAATCTGAATGATTCCCAAAATGAAGAAACACGAGATATTAGTGCACAGGTGAGCAAGTGTTGCTTTGATTGATACAAAGAGACGTGATCTGGAGATGCAACTAATCATACTAAAGCTCGAGTACTGATTATTCCTTCGGTTTTCCTTTTTTGTCACTCAGGCATCTCCTGGAGTTACTGTTGAATTCCCCTTTCCGAACGAGATGTCGAATTCTAATTTGTCAATTCCTGATCAGCAGCCTCAAATGAGCAAAGAGCAATATTTGTCTCATGATGATTGTCAACATGATAACAAATCTAGTGACGGACTTTTTCATAGGCCATATTCTCCAAGCGATTGGATTGATCTCACAGATCTCTTTAACAAGAGCACTGATCCGTATGGCATACTAGAGGAGAATGCTAGTGTTTGAGGTCCTTTATAGATGTTAATCTCTGCCTCGCTTATTTTATCAGTGATTATGCCGTGTACCAACTATGCTTCTCCGGGGATAGGACATTTTGTCAATCTTGTACCCTTTTACATTGTATTATTATTATTGTTGTTGTTTCCTTACAATTTGTGTATTTATCTTGATCTTATCTACTCAATACTTATCATGCATCAATATCTATTCGTCTAACTGTTGAGAGAGCTTGCATGATGAGACTTCCCTCCATAGTTGTAATATCCCAAGTCCATACGTATGACTTGGGAAGTGATTTGTGGGTAAAGACCTATTCTTCATCAGTGCCCCGATTACTCCCAATGATAGGCCTTTCATTCTTTTCGATTTCTCTCTCGTTACTCTATATCGCTGCCTCTAATCTCACCACAATGGCGGCTCCTTCCCACCATGACGATGGATAAAGCAAAGTTGTTCTTTCTCGCTGCTCCCCTCTCCTCAAACGGCGACCATTGTTGTTTGTTAGGTGTTTGATTGGTTATGGGTTCTAAGAGAAAATAGAAGGCGATCAGTAGCATGACCTCGCCATCAGTGGTATCTTTTTTATTTTATTTACTTAGCAAAGATGAGAGGCCCAATAAATGGGCATCATTATATAAAAGCTCCCAAAGAATTTGAGGAGAGGACAAGACCCAATTTGAAGATAAGTAATTCTTCTTATGAGCTTTGACTACCCAATCCGTAACAAAGTTGGCCTCTCTAAAGCAATGCACAATTTGAACATTTGAGAAGGTCCTCAATCTGTCCTTGCAGTTGTAGATAAGCGGTTGAGTCTCCTAACTCAACTATTTTGAACTATTCATGACCTTGACTAATTGCAAGTTGTCCGATTCAAGTACAAGTACTTCGTGGCTTTTAGAAAAAAAGTGGTTGAGGGCTTCCCATAAGGCTTCAGCCATAAGTGGTATCTGGATGGTAGGATTTCTAGCAATTTCTCACAAAATAAAGCATGATTTCAAACGTAATCAAGTCAATATCTCACCATCGAGTGGCATCTAGACGCCATTTATCCATAGAATCAAGCAAAATTTTGACCCATAATCAAGATATAAAACATGCAACTTTTGTCATAATTTATGTGCATGACTTGATTGATTATAAGTATCAATTTAAAATTAAAAGCAAATTTTGGGTAAAATTGAGGAGAAACTGAATTTTAAATAACACCCAGTAGAGCCGACACTTCAATCTCTATAATCTCAGAAGTATATCAAAAGAACAACTAAATCGATCCTTCTCCTTTCTTGATTATCAATCTTCCACCAGACACAAATGCTGAGAATTGAGTTCTACATGCGATTCATTGAATCGAGCTATACTCATATGGGCATGCTTTGTAATGTCTAGCCGTGTGAGAAATCTAGAGTTGAAAGGGAGATGTCCATGGGCCATCCCTATTTGAGCTTCCTCCTATGCATGGAGGGCAACTTTGGAATTTAGAAGCCTCGCTGAACCTGTAATTAACCACATTAAAGGGGACGAGTCTAGAGTCCAGTCATGGGGAAAGCTGGAAAATTTTCCGTAGTTACCATATTTATGAAATTGCTAGTAAATTCTAGTAATGTCGGTGATTAGATTGTAACCGGTAACTCGAATGCCAAGTATCTTGTTTGTGTATTACCAACACTATTAGAGATTTACCAACATTCCAACGAATTAGTAATTGCCAATTTTTACTGATATGGTAAGCAAACTACGGACATTGTGATAATTTACTGACATTTTAATAAGTTAGTAATTAATCCGCTTGAATTGTTACTAGTATAATTAGAAAAGCACCAATTAACAAAAGATTACCTACACTCAAATAATTAGTACATTAGCAACTTTGAAAGTTTACATGTATGGTTAGTAAAATATCATCCCTGTAAGGAATTTACTAACATCTCATTGAAAGAGTAACTTCTTTCAAGTTTTAAAAGTATGGTTGGTCAATTACTATGAGGAATTTATCTATGTGCAAAAGATTAAGTATGTAATATACTTCACTAGTATCATTCGTAAAATAAAGGGGACCAAAAGTCTTAATTATTTATCCAATGTTTAAGCAAGTTATATCAATACTCAATATGATGGACTTAAGTCCTTCGGGTAACCGTATAAGGAAATTTGTTGATCCGGCATGTTCGAATTCGAGATCACGCTTTATAATGTTACTTTTGTCATAGGTAGCACTGACGTGGTGGCACTATGGGCACCACCTCAGAAAATAGGTTATATATTATAAAAACAAATAATATAAAGAATAAAAAAGACAAATGTTTAAAGTAAATAAGCAAAAGAGAGAGAATGCCATGGCAGCAAAGCTTTTCACATCGCCGACAACGCTCACCACAGGCAGGTGAGGACATACAGGCACTTGCTCTTGCAAGGGGAGGGTCGCCATGGTCTATTTCATCTCCTAGGTTTAGGTTATTCGATTTTTTTTCCCAAAATTTTGACCTTTTATTTTATTGATTTTCTTTTTTAAAAGAAAATTTGACTTTTATCACGTGGTTCGACGTATCCTCGATATACTAGAGAACGACACATTGGATTCCAGCGGGCCAAGTCAACAAATTTGCCTGATCCATTGCTAGAAGGACTCGATTTTATTTGATTCAAACCATGTAGGACTTGACTGCACATTGACTTCAAGCACTTTCGGTGCAATCTTTGCCTAATCTAAACAACATTATGATAACTCTACGCACGGGATAGGAAAATCTCTCTACGCTGGTAGAGCTCTCTCTCCTTCCATGGAGTCCTTCTCTATCCCCAACGGGTGATAGCTTCCCCAAACCCTAATCCCAAAAACCCTAACTCTTCTCTTCCTTTTGTGAAGACCCCATCGAAAACCCATACCATACGACCCCTCAGCCACCCTAAACCGCAAGCCCCAGAGATCAAAACCCAACAAAACCCTAAACGATGAATAGCACCGTCAGTTCTCCTCATCTTTGATCTACGCTCGTTTCTCGGATGTTGGAAGAAACAGTGAGTTGATTTTCACAGCGAGTGATCATCCAAGACCTTGCCCCGAGCTCCCTTCAATCGCGAACAACGTTCTCCTCCAAACCAGGTACGAAACCCCTGTGCTCAGATCCTGCAAAATAAGTTGAACAATGGAGAATGAGGAAGAAAATCAGCTTCGTGTTGCAACTTTGTGTAGGAGTCTGGGTCACTTATGGTCCGAAAAAGATGTTGTTATTGTAAGGGAGGAAGTCCCCACTGATAAAATCACAGAGTGTCAACATACCCTATTTGGGAAATTGCTATCGCGCCTGAATGTTAACTTTCAAGCCTTCTGTACAACGATGAAGAAGGCTTGGAAAGTCAACACAGTTCTCATCACCCAAAAAGAACCTGGGTTTTTCTCCTTCATGTTTGAATTAGATGAAGACAAAGAGAGAGTGCTAAACACGGGTCCCTGATCCTTTTCAAGTAACTTACTGGTATTGAAGCAGTGTGTACCTGATATTCCCGAACACTGCTATGATTTCTCTAGTTACGACTTCTGGGTTCACATTCTTGGTTTGCCTCCGGGGTGGATTCTAGAGGAAGTTTATACTGATGTGGCTAGCAAAATAGGAAAAGTAAAGGAAATTCAGCTAGAATTACAAGGCAATTCCTTTACTAAACCTGGGAAAGTACGTGTTGAATTAGACTTATCAGCCCCCTTGAAAACTGGGACACTAGTGCAGATGGGTGCCAAAAAGATGTGGGTTGAATTCAAGTACAAACGCCTTCCCCATTACTGCTATTCCTGCGGTAGGTTGGGGCATTTTGCTGCCAACTGCGAAGAAATACCCTACGAACAGTCAGAATGGGCAGCAAACAAAGTGGGGAAATATGGATCGTGGCTCAAAGCAGAGGCAAGAGAGAAAAGTCCACACTGGGAAGCATTCTATGGAACAGTCATACCAATCCCAGAGACTGAGGAGTATGTACCTGAAACTCCTCTTCAGTCTAACCTTGAGATTGTGGGAGGCCCCGGAGTTACACTGGACTTAATCGAAGCAAAAAAAGGGCAAAAAATCCATCAGAAGATGAAAACAGAGCAGCAGACATGTGCACCACAGCAGACAAGTCAGCCAAAGGAAAGCAGCCCTTATATTTATTAGACTTAAATGAAGCAGAACGCCATGACAAAGGGGGTTCCACTAGAAAGGGGCTGTGAAGCTTACTCGAGCCAAAAAGCAGTAGAAGAATGAGGATTTAAGGGTGCAACTGATAGAAGACATGGAGTTGCTAGATACTCCAATTTAAATGATGACAGAGGGGAATGATTGGGCTTTGGTGGCTAGCCCTAATAAGCCACAAATGCGACATCATGGGCAACCCCCGACGTTCCAAGAACTTAGAGCCTTAGTGGTTCTCGGGAAAGGCCCACCTTGTGGTGTTCTTGATGGAAACTAAAAATAAAGAAGTTATGGTGGAAAAGGTAAGAAGGAGACTTAACTTTCAGCAGTCTTATTTGGTATAGCCAACAGGTATTGCAGGTGGACTCGTGCTCCTGTGGAACGAAGAGATTCAAGTGAAAGTGAGGTGCAGTTCAAACTATTTTATTGATATGGAATGTGATGACCCCCGCAGTGGCAAATTAATGAGGATAACATTCCTTCATGCTCCAACAAGCTACCAAGATCGACTTCAACTATGGCAACAATTAAGAGGTTTTCATGCAGCTAATCGCTTACCGTGGCTTTGTATGGGCGATTTTAATGACACCCTCTATACCTGGGAGAAGGAAGGCAAATGGGAGACTGATTACTATCGTATGGCAGCTTTTAGAGACATGCTTAATGATTGCTCACTTATGGAGATTGACAGCAAAGGTTGTATGTTTACATGGTCTAACAATAGAGAATGGGCAGATTTAGTAAAAAAGTGTTTAGACAGAGGAGTTTGCACAATGGAATGTCGCATTACCTTCCCGTCTACTTAAATCTATGCTTTACCAGCTATAGGGTCGGACCACAGTCCCCTCCTCCTCTCTTTATATCCTGGTCCCGGCAAAAGGAAAAAGGAATTTAGATTCGAAACTTACTGGTTAGATGAGGAGGATTGTAGAGATATAGTCAAAAAAGCTTGGGCCAAACCTCATCTCGAAAGCAAAAGCTTACCACAAAAACTCCAGCAAGTAACAGAGGAGCTACTGGAATGGAGCAAAAAAAAGTTTTCCAATGCTTCTATTCAAATTAAAGAGCTCAAGCAGCGCCTTATGGAGATCACAAACGGCCACCCTACAACATCCACTAAAGTAGAAATTCAGTTGATCAAGGCGAAAATTGATCATCTATGGAAGCAAGAGGAGATGTATTGGGGACTACGTTCCTGTATCACATGGCTTAAATGAGGTGATAAAAATACGAAGTTTTTCCATGCAACTACAATTCAGAGGAGACAAAGGAATAGATTTACCATGCTGAAGACTGATGAACAGCACTGGACCAGGGCTCCCAACGCAATTAAGCAGCACGTCACGGCTTACTTCCGAGCTCTCTATCAATCGGCGGGTCCAAGGAACCTTCAGCCCATCTTAAATCACTGCCCAAAAGTAGTAACAACGGAGATCAATCAGTTCTTGATGGCTGAGATTACTGAGGAGGAGGTCAAAGAAGCTGTCTTCCAACTTGGTTCCCTAAAGACCCCAGGACCGGATGGTCTAAGTGGGCAATTCTCTCAGCATTTTTGGGAAGAAATTAAATCAGATGTCATGAACATGGTCCAACAATTCTTTCAGTCGGGTTAGTTTGATTCCACTCTTAACCAAGCTTTCATTGTCCTCATACCAAAATTAAAAATCCAGAACATATCAACCAATTTCGATCAATCAGCCTATGTAATTTCAACTACAAAATCATCTCAAAGATCCTGGCCAATCGCTTGAAACAGTGGCTACCACAGATCATTTCACAAGAACAAAGTGCTTTTGTACATGGACGTCAAATCCAAGATAACATTATCATTGTTCAAGAAATACTGCATCAAATGAGGATCAAAAAGAGGAAACGAAAATTCCAGGCCATTTTGAAACTTGACATGCAAAAAGGATACGATAGAGTGGAGTGGGACTTTCTGAGTATGAGTATGTTGAAGATGGGATTTTCAGATCAATGGGTTAATTTGATTATGCAATGCGTTACTTCAGCCTCCCTAAATGTGAAAGTTAATGGAGAGCAAACAGAGTTTTTTCGGCCTACACGTGGTATACGACAAGGCGATCCCCTATCCCCCTACTTGTTTATTGTGATGGCAAATGTACTCTCATGGATGATACACAACGCCCTGGTAGATGGCAGCATTAAAGGGATAAAGCTAAATAGGTATTGCCCCACCCTAACCCATCTATTGTTTGCTGATGACGCCATTTTCTTTATGGAGGGGTCAGTTCGAGAATGCCAGAGCTTGGTAGCTATACTAAATCAATACTATTATGCGACGGGCCAAGCAATTAACTTAAACAAGTCAGGTATGTTCTTCAGCAATGGCTGTCCACAGGATCTAAAAAGGAATATGACTCATGCAATGCGAGTGCCAACTATTGACAGAACTGGGAAATACCTAGGGCTACCATCGATCGGGGAAAAACCAAAAAGACATGTTCGCATGGATTTTGGCAAAAGTAAATATGAAATTGGCGGGGTGGAAAGAGAAATACCGTCGAAAGCCGGGAAAGAGATTATGGTCAAAACAGTGGTGCAAGCCTTTTCGCAATACGCCATGTCCATCTTCAAGATCCCTATATCCATTTGCAGAGCAATTGAGAAACAAATTGCAGCATTCTGGTGGAGGCAAAACGATGCAAAGAACAACATGCATTGGAAAAACTGGGAGACTCTAAAAAGCGTAAAAGATCGAGGAGGGTTAGGTTTTAAAGATTTAATTTCTTTTAATGTAGCTATGTTGGGAAAACAGGCCGGCGACTCCGTCCCAATCCCCCTCGGCCCTTATGGAGCCAACTCGAAAGGACTATACTTTCCTCAAGGAGACCTTTGGAAAGCAAACAGAGGACCCCGCCCTTCTTGGGGCTGGCAAAGTGTT
This sequence comes from Eucalyptus tenuipes, assembly GCA_014182365.1. Classification (NCBI taxonomy): domain Eukaryota; kingdom Viridiplantae; phylum Streptophyta; class Magnoliopsida; order Myrtales; family Myrtaceae; genus Eucalyptus; species Eucalyptus tenuipes. The sequence goes on along the minus strand of CM024543.1, from coordinate 9,342,463 downwards.
CTTATGGGACGAGATGCTATACTACCAGATTTAAAGTGGATCGTGGGTGACGGGAAATCCATTCATATCCGTCAAGATCATTGGCTATCACAAGGAATTGCAGGGGGACCGGAAAACAGAGACGACCCTCATCTAGTGGCTGATTTAATCGATCAAGAAAGGAAAGAGTGGAATGAGCCCATGTTAAACCAATTATTCGAACAGTAAGACAAGTCAATGAGATTCTTGCTATTCCTATCGCGCATCATGAAAGCCGACAAATTGATCGGACAGCAACCATAGCGGACAATACACAAGAAAGAGTGGCTATAACAGGGGTTACCGATGCTTCCTTACCGCAGACCGGAGCGGGGCCTCCTCCTCCTACCAGCCCCCTCGTAGCCTATGGACAAAATTGTGGCATATGTCAATCCCCCCTAAACTGAGAATATTTTTATGGAGTCTCTGTCAAGACACTTTACCAACCAAAGAAAAGCTACACCAGAGGAAAATTTTACTTGACCCGTTATGTCCCCTCGTTCCAAATACCCCGAGACCGTCGAGCACATTCCTTCACCGCAAACAAGTCCGTAAAATCTAGTCGACCCCCGGCTAAACATAAGCCACATCACAACCTCAGCTACTAGAATGGACAAATGGGTGGTGGAATACCTCCTAGCCAAAACACAAGCCTTAGATCCGGAACTGGTTGTCGAGGTCCTCTGGCAAATCTGGAAAAATCGAAACAACTTCATCTTCCGAAAGACCCACGGCCAACCTCAAGCACTAATCGACATAGCCCTAGCACAGAACAACGCCTATTAGAGATGGATGCCGAGGAACTCCTCAAGATTGAAGGACAACGAACACTCACCCGTAACCTGGAAAGCACCGCAAACGCCAGATCTGAAATTGAATGTTGACAGCTCGTGGACAGATACCGATTCGGCCAACTCGGTTGCTGGTCTTCTTCGCGACTCCAACGGAAGCGTGATCGACGGGTTCGCCAAAGAGGTTCACGTGGCCTCCCCTTTGCAGGCAGAAACCCTAGCCCTGTTTCACGGGTTGAAGATGCTGGAAGAGTGGAAGACGATGCACGTGGGGCAAACTCAAGAACTGAACCGAAGACTTACCTGCGAAAGTGATAGTCGAAAGCTAGTTGACTTCATCTTGGGCCGTGAGGAAGCGTATTGGGACGTCCAACTTCAGGTACAGGAGTGCAAAAACATCCTGGCCCAGTTAACTTTAGCAACAAGTATCCTTTTGTCCGAGAGAAGCAAATCAAGCAATCGATTGGGTAGCAAAGGCATTCCACAAAAAAACCCTCCTTTCCAATTGGCAGCGCGAACCACCTGCCCCTTTGATGTCTATATTATGTTATGACTCCAACTTATCTTGTAAAGCTCGATGTGTTTAATGAAAGTATGATATGCTATTTTCGACCAAAAAAAAAAAAAAAAAAAAAACAACATTATGATGAATCTATTAGATGTTGATGGATATGTTTTTAAATATCTAAATTTATCGATCTACACAACTAATATAACTTCTTACTAGTATCATGAATGTTCTAACAAGTGTAAATAATTTACTTTGACACTATACAATATGGTTAATAAGTTACAAACATTATAACAAATTAATTAATGTTTCGATGATTATCGATGAACTGTTTTTCACCATGTAATAAGTTATTTATAGTGCAATATTTTGAAGTGAGTAATGACATTGAGGTTGCAAATTATTTGAGTAGATAAGACTAATGGCATAAAAAGTTCCATTTTTTGCATACATAAAATTCCATCTTACAAAGCCCGCGTGCAAGCCATTTATAACAGATAAGATAGAGAAGCCAAAAGAAAATGAAAATAATCAATCCTCTTATAATTTCAAAGGCACAATCTAATCTACTATGATTTAAAGAAACATATCAAATGCAAATTTTTTTTCTTTACCTTGATGTCAAATTTAACTACTTTAATGGAAAAGTTACCAATACATTCCTTCGGGCAATGCCCTACGAGTTAATACGATGTAGGTAATTAAGGATTCATTTGTTTGGTGGCAATCATTTTAAGAAAAAACATTTTCCCCATTTTATGGCATTTGGTTCACTTAGAAAAATGGGTCAACGAAAAATATTTTCCTAGTCAACGGAAAACCTATACTTAAATTCAAGAAAATGATTTTTTATTTAAAAACTAAAATTTATATTTTAGAATATAACTAGGTAGTAATGCTTGTTTCAAAACTCTATGCTTAGGCATCAAAATCCTAATGCTAATTCCTAGGTCCCCTACGTCAATGACTAGATCTCTAGTATTCAGGCTCAAGTCCATCAAGGTTGGGCTATGACCTCGTGCTCATGCCCAAGACCCAGTGCTCGTGCCTGGATCTCAAGCCCTTGCTTAGGTACCTCAGGGTAGAGCCCAAGACCCCAATGCTTATGCCTAGGGCCTTAAAGCTCACGCCTAGGTCAATGGAGGCCAACCATGAAGCCTTGGTGCCCGTGCTTGATGCCTTGGAACCCAAGCCAAGGTCCAAGGCTCGAGTTCCAAGGCCAAGTGTGGGGTCCTGTACCTAAGCTTAGATTCTTAACACACAGACTTGAGTCCATTGAGACTAAGCCCAAGATCATAGTGCCCGCGCTCGAGTCCATCAAGGTTGGGCAAGGGACTAGGTGATCATGCCCCAATCCCCAGTGCCCAGGTCAAGGTCCATGGTGGCCAGACTAGATACTTTAATGCCTATACTTAGTTCTCGATTGTCCATATGCAAGTTGTTAACACCGACTAGTGTATTTCTATTTAGAAAAATCAAATCAGATTTTCCATATTAAATAATGAAAAATATTATCCACTTCATTTTCAAATTTTAGTCAAACATTGAAAAATATTATTATTTTCCTAGAAAATGGCTTCCTAAAATTTATTTTACAAAAATATCACATTTTTCGCAAAACAAACGGAGCCAAACATATGATAGAATCAGTAAAAGTCAAATCCAATTGATAATGAACCGGATTTTTTTTTTATGACAATTATCGGGGAGACGACATGTGTACCTAAGAATTACTTATGAAGCTAAACATTTGCTATATAGGACAATTTTATAATGATAAAGGTTCTAAATATTCATAAGAATCTAAAATCTTTAGTCAAGAAGAACATGCATCTAAGTTTTACTACAGTGTACGACTCTGCCCTTCAATTTATTTTCCCCCTAACTTTATTAGGAAGTATTCAGTGGTCACTTATTGTCATATTAAAGGACAACATGGTATGTATATTTTAGCGAAATCCAATCACAACTCGACACATGTGGTTGACTATATATATATATATATATATATATAAAGGTTGGTACCTTGAAAAATTCCAAACCGATATACATATGACAAATTTATCACTAATTAATTTTTTTATTATCAAAAACTCCAAACTAGTATACTTATGACAAATTTATCTTCTATTATTTTATATTAAATTTTACTATCAAATTGCTAAGTTTGATGAAACATGACAGTTAACTAGTGTACCAATTTGTAATTTTACTCCATGTTGATCATTTTTGTGATATTAATCTAATTTAATGGATGATGTATTTGTTACAAATATGTCGGTTTGTGGATTTTTGGCAGTCGAACAAATTAAGATAAATTTGTCACAAAGTATACCTTAGTTTAGGGATTTTGTGGTCATTTAAGATAAATTTGTCACATATGTATTATTTTGACATTTTTCGTGATCAAAAAAAAATTAATTTGAATTAAATTTATCATAAATATTCAATTTAGAAATTTTATGATATTAACATTATATATATAAAAAAAAAATGGTACCTTGCTGCAACCCCTAGATTTCCAGATCTGGAGCCCGAAACGACACTGCCCTGGGATCCTTCTCACCGTCCAGCTACCTCCACATCGTATTGCTGCAACAATCAACCTGTGCAGCAGAGACAAGATGAACCCAGATTTCCTTCACCTCGTACTGCTCGTGTTGTTCTTGCTTCGCGTGCTCATGGCTCTAGATCTAGCCATGGATGAGCCGCCGCGACGATGTGTGCTCGTGGGTGGCGCCGCAGCGAGCCAACTCGACAACAGACGGAGTGACTCGGCCATGGCCACCGGCAGAGTTGTCGGCGCTCGGGAAAATCTGGAAATCCGAGGTCCAAGGCCACCGGAAAGGGGGTGAGTTTTTAAATTTTTTAATTTATGTCCATCTCATCAATAGGTGGCAACTTGTGATTGGCTTTCAGCAAAAAATGCATACCACATCAGCCTATGATGTGGTAGTGACTAGTGAGTGATCACTGAATACTTTCTCAAAGTTAGCAATCCTGTTGTAGATCAATATGCATATAATACATAAAGAGAAACGATAGTGCTTTGGAATCGTGCCAAGGAGAATCTTTTCTTTTATCTCTTCCACTCTCAATGTCGCTTCGCTGCTCAAACTATCATTGTCGCTGGGAATTCTAGAATCATCCTCTCTGAGAAAACACTAGAGAATACTAGAGACAACTTTACATCATGATCTGCATGAAATTCTAGAGTCTTCTTCACTGAAGAAACGCCACTCAACTTCGTACCATCGTGTGCTTTTTCCTGCATGTACCGGGTCAAGAAGCTGTCCGTCATGTCTTCCCATTGGCTAAAACAAGCAGATGGGTACTATTAAACCAGTTGAATACGCGTTGAGGACTTCGAAGAAGCTGCTTGTAATGACAATGCCATCGTCTTGAGCTTGAGGTGGGATCCTCTCGAACACTAGTTTGCCTTCTCAAACAAGGGTCGAGAAAATTACTTGTCGTTTTGTGATTATAAATTGACTTGCTTGGAAGTGTTTGCAGTCAGCACTCTCAAAGCAAAGCCAAGCCAAGAGTAACCTCTGTTTCCTCTGTTTACACTCTTCCCCTTCTCATCTCAACAGCCCCATTGTCTACTCGTCTCCTCTTTTTTCTGTTGCGGAAGTGAATGTGAGATAGCAAGCATATAGCATGGCAGAATCGATGGAGGCGTGGCCGGTGGGACTCAGATTTAAACCGACGGAGGACGAGCTTGTTGGTCATCACTTGACAAAGAAGCTCAGAGGAGAAATGGAAACTATTTGTGTAATTCCCGAGCTACACATCTACAACTGGGAGCCTCCGGAGTTATTTGCACGATACAATGGTAACTTACATTTAGTCCTTAGCGTTCTCTATTTCTGTATTTTCTTATTGTTTGATGGTAATTGAGCGTTACCTATAAGACCTTTGTGAATTGACATTTAACCAATCTTTGGTTATAGAATTGTCGAGTATACCATCGGATGGAAGCGAGTGTTTCTTCTTTTGTCCCCGTGGTCGTAAGCGGAAGACCCCATGTGGATTCTGGAAAGAGACAAGTACCAAACGTGTTATAAAAACACAGGACACCGCTGAAGAGATAGGGCTCAGGAGGAGCTTGGTTTACCACAAAGGTCGACAAAGAAATGCCCATAGGACCAACTTGGGCATGCACATATATAACCTAAATTCGAATGTTTCGGATAGTGAAATATTGGACCCGGTACTCGACTTCTCTTCTTTTGCTTCCCCTAATTGAGCATCTCTAACATGTTTACAAGTGCAGGTAAAATTGACAGCATCATTTCTCTGCACATGTTTCTCATTCAGCTTCTTGAAGTTTCTAGCTTTCTGAGTTCATTATTTTCTAGTTCCTTCCTCTGTCCCATGATTATTTAAGCGTGATTTACCTTCATTTCCAGTTGAACTTCGAACACTAGTATCCATGAGTCAGAACCTTTACCACAGTATTTTGTAGAATTTCATGAGGAAGATCGAGAAATCAAACTTACAGATAATCATTTTCAGATAGATTCGTGACTGGTGTTTTAGTTGTAGTGACTACTGAAGGTTATACTGCCAAAACTGATTCTGCAGCAAAAAAGGGGGCAATTTGTTCATGAAAAAAGAATTACTTCAATTTTGATAAGTGACGCGTGATTTTTCTTGTGCAAAAAGTACTTTCGTACAACAATCGAATTTTGGTTATGCAACCCTGAAGCTCATCCCTGGGATCATTCTCTCTTTGTAGACGGCGTTGGTTCTTTGTCACATAATAAGCAGGAAAAAAGAGAAAGCAAAGCCAGAAACAGCGAGTACGTCAACCGAGTTAAGCGGCCCTAGCAATCTGAATGATTCCCAAATTGAAGAAACACAAGATATGAGTGAACAGGTGGGAAAATGTTGCTTTAGATTGATACGAAGGAATATCTGATCTAGAGATACAACTAACTACACTAAAGCTCGAGTACTGATTGTTCCTTCTTTGTTTTTTGTTTTTTGTCACTCAGACATCTCCTGGAGTTACTGTAGAACTCCCACTAAACGAGATGTCGAATTTTAATTTACCGGACCGGAATTTGCCTACTCCTGATCAGCAGCCTCATACAACTGAAGAGCAACATTTGTCTCATGATAATCGTGAGCCCGATGACGAACCTGGCGATGGAAATTGTTTCTTGCCATATTCTCCAAGCAACTGTATCGATCTCGCGGATCTCTTTAACTTTGACGAGAGCACTGATTAGTATGCCAAACTAGAGTGATATTGCCAGTGTTTGAGGACTTCTGTAAATGTTAATCTTAGCCTTGCTTATTGTATCAGTGATAATGCCGTGTAGTACTATGCTTCTCCGAGGATAGGATATTATATCAGTCTAATGCGCTTGTATGCAGTATTACTTCTGTTTCCTTACAATTTGTATATTAATCTCGATTTTCTTGCCTCTCGCTCTTTCTCACTGCCTCTAGTCTCTCCGCAACGGCGGCGCCACCACACCATGACGATAGAAAAAGCAAAGTAGTTCTTTCTTGCTGACTCCCGTCTCCTCAAATGGCGACACAATGCCATCACCATGAAAAGTTAAAAGGGAAAAAAAAAAAAGCATATAGGCGGCCTGTTGTTTGTTAGATGTACGATTTGATGTGGTGTCTGGATGGTAGGATTTTTTCACAAAATGAAGCATGATTTCAAACATTATGAAGTCGCCATCTGTCCATAAAATCAAGCATGATTTTACCACAATCAATTTATGAAACATGCAACTTTTGTCATTATTTATGTGCATTACTAGATTGATTATGTCTTCTTCTTCTTCTTTTGGCTAGGCATTGATGCGTGAGTATCAATTGAAAATTAAAAGAAAATTTCGGGTAAAAATTGAGGCAAAACTGAATTTAAAATAACACATCTACACTTCAATATCTAAAATCACTAAAAGGAAATCAAAGGAACAACTAAACCGGCCCTTCTCCTTTCTTGATTATCAATCTTGCAATAGACACAAATGCCGTGAATTGAGTTCTATATGCGATTCAGTGAATCGAGCTATATCATATGAGCATGCTTTGTAATGTTTGGACGTGTGAGAAATCTTAAGCTGAAAGGGAGAAGTGCATGGACCATCCCCATTTCAGTTTCCTCCTATGCTTGGAGGGCAATTTTCGAATTAGAAGCCATGCCGAACCTATAATTAACAACATTATAGGGGACAAGTCTAGGGTCCAGTTATAGGAATAGGAAAAGTTGGAAAAGTTTATGTAGTTAGTAGATTTATGAAATTGCCAAGAAAATTCTAATAACTTTGGTTATTAAATTATAACCGGTAACTCGAACGCCAAGTAACCCGTTTGTATATCACCAGCACTATCAGAAATTAACCAACGTTCCCACGAATTAATACGCTAGTAACTAATGGACCTTAAATTGTTATAGTGTAGTTAGGCTGCATTTGGCAACCACTTTGCCAAGGATCTTTGAGCCCTTAAAGATCTTTGGGCTAATATAAGGGTGTTTGGCAAAAAAATTTTAACCCCATTTGGAGAATGCCAAGCCTTGTGGCTGAAAGCCCAAGGCAGGTGAGGACTTGCCTTGCTCGGCTTTTTCAGCATGCCCAATGGCACTGTTTATATATATATATATATATATATATATATATATATATATATATATTTTCCAAAATTGTCCTTACGAACTTTTTGTTTTTCCGTTTTTGCCCTTGAGAGGAGACAGACTCATCTTCTCCGTCGGGTGGCCCCGACGGCAGTTGCTCGGGTCGCGCGACCATCGGCGAGGTCGCGCGACCCAGCGCAGCCTCGCCGAGGTCGCGCGACCTCGGGCGAGGGTTGTGTAGCTCGGCGACGGCCGATCAAGATCGCGCGGATCGCAGGCGAGGTCGCGCGACCCGCCTTGTGACATCCAGAAATTCGAGCCCTCTCAAGGACGAGTGAAAGTGAATTTCGTCAATGCATTGTTGGCTGATCTCACTCGGAATTGATCACTCCTGAGATACTGACCTTGAGGGGAAAGGCTAATGAGGATAGAACCCGTACGACTAAAGAACTCGACTTGGGAAACCGACTTGACCGTAAGACTTGTGTGAGGATGATCTTGTAGATAGGCAGGCCGATTCTAAGGATGACTAGAAGTTGATTTGCGGACAGAACATAATGGAACGACGGGTGATTCCGTTTACCGTTATCGAACTCGCGAACGACCCTATGTTGATCCTCAGTGATCGTGTACTTTGAAATAAGAATCTATCCTCTGTAATTTCATGCAGTCAAGGATGTCCATGTGTCGAGATGTCTTGAACGTGGTTTGGCACGAGTCGGTTACACGTGAATTCTGAGCTGCCCGTCGGCCCGAGTTGTAACCAAAATGGTATTAGGGCGAAATTGACATGGCAAGAGAACTTAGGATTGGACTTCGAATTTTCGGAATGTCCGGGACGGATTTGGATGAAGCTACATCAAACAAGCTTGACGAGTCGTTAAGCCGAGCAATTGGAAAAGGAGTTTTTCGGACCGAGGAAGCAAGCCCGTGAGGACGTGGGCCGGGCCAAGCCAATGTGGGCCTTAGGCCCAAGTTGGGACAGCCACGAAATGGGCCTAAGTCAAGCAAATGAACGAACCCATTGGGCCAAACTAACTATACATCTTCTAAGCCCATGGGCCAATTCTTAGCCTTTTCAAGCCCAACCAATTCCAAAACCCATTCCTATTCATGGCCAAGCCCAATTCCTAGGCCCATCCACCAATTTCAGCCCAAGGACAGAATAATAATTGTGCAAGGTGAAATGCCAAATTGCCCCTAAAAGCTTGTGGATAAGGCAAAAGAAGAGAGAGAAGATGATGTCATGCATGGGGACTTGAAGTGGCCATTGAATGGCCTTAATGAGGAGTGCTCTCAGCCCTCCCATCACTCTCTCTCTCCCCCATTCGGCCCCAAACCGGTCGAAGCTTCTCTCTCCTCCATTTTCTTCTTCCTCCGGTTTCTGCTCCAGCTGACCCTTCGGTGAAGAATCGAGTCAAAAGTGGTCCTCCCGGTTGAATCAGAGAACGAGCCACCTATCACCGTGACCGTGAGAGACATACCGTTCCAAAGAGTCTGATTTCGTCCCGAACGGAGCCTCCTTCCGTTCTGTACGGCCATCTCAAGCCGCCGGTCGCCGGTCCGTCGGTCCGCCTGCAGCCTGCAGTGTTTCGCGTTTTCGGCCATTTTTCTCCCATTCCAGCCCTTCCTTTGCCCATCCCAGCCATCCACAAGATTCCCAAGACCCCTGGGAGCCTCCGGTTGTCGACCAACCCCCTCGCCGGAGCTCCGGCCAAGCCGTTCAACTCAGTTTCTCCTCCGGCAGGGCTGTTTTTCAGTGTTTTCAGTGGGAGTCCGAGCTATGGTTGCTGTGTTGAGCTTGGGACCACCTTGGATCGTCGTTGTAGAGGTCTCGGTTCGTAGCCACCGTCGCCGCCGCCGCGTCGGTGCCTCCGGCCCGCTTAACGGGTGAGTTTAGCTCCTAATCTTTCGTTTAGTGCCTAAACTTGCTTGGGGTTGGTTTAGTTATTATTAATTCTAGTTTAGGTGATTTAATTTAGTTATATTAGTCCTAAGATAGGTGGTTAAATTAATGGATAAGATTAGTTTAGCTTAATCTTACTTTATTTGCTTAATGTGGTTAAGTGGTTAATTAAGTATGCTTTGCTTTAATTAATTGATGGTTGCTTTAATTAATGCTTTTAATACTTTCTGAGTTTAATTTATCATTTATTAAATTCTGAAAATTTACTGTTCACTCGACACTGTTCACGAGAACTGTTCACAAAACACTGTTCACCCGAGAATGAAATGTGTTTAATTTCATGTATGTTTAATTCTATGAAGTGATTGGATGTGTTATTGCATAAACATCCGCATGAATTGAGTGACGATTTGTACAATTATGTGATGATTGTGAAGTTTTGGTATTTAACTTGAAAATACTCGGTGTCGGCTTTTGGCACCGTAATTGGTTTGTAGGACCAGTTTGAATTGATTGATTGATTGGATTGAAAAATTGAATTGATTTACATTATGTCAGCTTGTGCGAGCTATTATATAGTATATGCTACAGCTTGTGCGAGCTATTATATATGCTACAGCTTTTGAGAGCTATAATATCAGCTACAGCTTTTGAGAGCTATATGTATCAGCTTTGGCGAGCTACTATCTACCTATACAGCTTTGGCGAGCTACCGTCTAATTATAGTGCAGCTTTGGAGAGCATATGTCATATTGACGAATGAATTGATAGACGGTAATGAATGATAGATAATACTAAATGATAGATAGTATGAAAGGATAGATAGTATGAATTGATAGATGGTGCTTGTTATTGAATAACCATTTTTAGGTCCCTAGTGTGAAGAACCCTAAGCTTGAAGCGGAAGGGTCAGCATAGGTGGCTCGTAGTTCTTTATGAGACGCTTTTGTATAAGCTTGAAGTGTTTATGAATGTGTATTTTGATTTGGAAATTGTTGTCCCTTTTCTATCCCATGTATATTGTTGTCCTTCGCATGTGTAATAAAATAAAAAGGGTCGGCGATGAGTCTTGGGAACGTCGTGAAATTCTATTGACCACCGAGGGTTGTGCGTGCGCTCGAGGTTCGGGGCGTGACACGCAGAGGTTGCGTGACCCATGCACAGCCCTCGCCGAGGTCCCCCGACCTCAGGTGAGGGTTGCATAGCCTCGACGATGGCCGATCGGGGTCGCGCGACGCCAATCAGGGTCGCCGGAGGTCGCCGGCGGTCGCCCCCTTGCCGATCAAATTTTTTTATTTTTCTTTTGATAATTTTTTTTTATCACAAAAGTCCTTTGTCCCCCAAACACCATTTTGCTCAAGGTACTTCACAAAGGGCTTTCAAACTATAATTTACCAAACACAGTTTGCATTTTAGAAAACACCTTTAACTCAAAGGTTTTTGCATTTTCCTAAAGACTTTTTCCAAAAGTCTTCCCAAACGCAGTCTTAGTAAAGTACCAATTAACAAAAATTTACCAACATTCAAGTAGTTAGTACATTACCAACTTTTTTTGTAGATTTTACAATGTAGTTATTAAAATATCAGCAGTGCAAGAAAATTACCAACATCTCTATAAATTAGTAAATTACCAACTTCTTTGACATTGTAGTAAAATAATATTATAAGAAATTTACCACTGTTCCAATAAATTAACAAGCTATCCAATTCTTTGAACTGTTACAAGCTCAAGTAGCAAATTATCAACACTATAAAGAATTTACCAAATTACCAGCTTCTTGCAAATTTTTTCAAATGTGCTGAGTAAAATGCCAACCTTATAACGAATTTACCAAACATCCCAATTAAAAAAGTACCATGATGGCTCCGTTGCTAATGAATTAGTAAATTACTAACTTTTTTCACATTTTTCAAGTGTGGTTAGTAAACCACAAACAGTATAAGGCTTTCAAAAAAAGAATAGCCCAACTTCCCTGAAAGTTAACATGTATGGTTAGTAAAATATCATCCCTACAAGAAATTTACTATCGTTTCATTAAATAAGCAAGTTGCCCACTTCTTTCAAGTTTTAAAAGCATGGTTAATAATTTACCATGATGAATTTATCTATGTGCGAAAGAATAAGTATGTAATATTCTTCTCCAGTGTCGTTCGTAAAATAAAGTGAAAATTGCACCAAAAGTACTAATTGTTTATCCAATGTTTAAGCAAGTCAAAAATATACTCGATATGATTGACTTAAGTCCTTCCGGTAATTGTTCGGGCAAAAGTGCTGATAAGGGATGTCAAAATTCGAGGTAGCACTTTTTAATGTTACTTTTGTCATACTTAGCACTGAATTGGTGTTGCTATGGGCACCACCTCAGAAAATAGGTTAAATATTAAAAAATAAAATAAAATAATGGAGAATAAAAAAAGGCAAATACTTGAAGTAAAAAAGCAAATAGAGAGAATGCAGCGGCAGCAAGGGCTTTTCAGTTGGGGTGTGAGAATAGAACCAAAAATCAAACCAAAATTGGAACGGATTTGAATTGAACCGAATTTTTGTGCATTTTGTTCGGTTTAGATAATGTAAAAATAACTGTTTTTTTTTTTAAAATTTTGTTTAAAGTGGTTTCATTTTGGTTTAGTTAACCGAATTGATTTGAAAATTGCCCATGTCCTTAGAATTACAATTCACACAATCTCTCTCCTTTTCCATTAAACCTCTTTTTAATATTTTGAAAAGAATAACTGAAAAACTGAATCGATTGGAACCAAGTTTTTGGTTCAAGTTATATTTGGTTTGAAGCGTGACTCGGTTCAAAGTCAATGCACATTCCAAATGGTTCAATTCAGTTTGGGTTTTTTAAAAATCTGAAACAAACCAAACCGTTGACACTCCTACTCTTCATCGTCAATGACCCTCACCACAGGTAGGTGAGGGCATATGGGCACTTGCTCTCATAGGGGAGGGTCTCCATGGTCTATTTCATCTCAAGGTTTAGGTTATTTGATTTTTCGTTTTTTTCTTAATTTTCATTTTATTGGTTTTTCTTTTTTTTTTTAAAAAAAAAAAGAAAATTTGACTTTTCTGGTGTCATGTATCCTAAAAATACTAGAGAAAGACATACTGGATTCCAGAAGGCCAAGTCAACAAATTTGCCTAATCCATTGCCGGATGGACTTGATTTTATTTGATTCAAAACGTGTAGGACTTGATTACACATTAGGCAAAACACTTCAAATACTTTTGGTGCAAACTTTGCCTAATCTAAACAACATTAAAATGAATCTATTGGATGTTGATAGATTTGGTTTTTAATATCTAAATATATTGATCTATATAACCAATATAATTCATTACAAGTATCATGAATGTTCTAAGAGTGTAAACAATTTACTTTGACACTATATTATATGGTTAGTAAGTTACGAACATTATAAAAATTAACCAATGTTTTGATGTTTATTGATGAACTGTTTTTCACTATGTAATTGTTATTTATAGTGCAATATTTTGAAGTAGGTAATGACATTGACGTTGCAAATTATTTGAAGATAAGTTTAAGTTTTTTACGTATGCATAAAATTCTGGAAAAATTCCAAAAAAGGGCCTTAAGTGTAATTATTTTCTAAAATAAAAGTCTGAAGTAGACTTTATTTCAAATAAAGCTTGAAATGCCATCACTTTCTCAAATAAAGGGTCTCAAGTAAATCTTGTTTGAAATAAGGCCTCGAAGCGATTATGTTTGTTTCAAATAAGAACTTGACTTTCTAGCGATCAAGGACATTTTCGTCATTTTCCCTTTTGTATTTCCTCTTTTCTTTTTATTTCCTTTTTTTTTTTCTGGTCTTATTCCTTCTTTGTCTTATTCCTTCTTTGTTGGTAGCTGTTTCAAATAAGAACTTGAATTTTCAGGCGGGGCAAAAAGTTTTGAGTCAAGGATGTTTTCGAAAAAAAAGAATTTTCCCTTTATTTTTTCCACTTTTCTTCATTTTTTTTTCTTCTTTATTTTCTTTTTTTTGGGGGGTCTTCTTCCTTCTTTGCTAGTGGCCATCGACCAACAACAATGCCCTAGAGGGTTGGGCGAGGGTTGCCCTTGCTTGATTTAGTGACGGCCACCCTCGCCAACCATAGGCGAGGGAAAGCCTTGCTTGGGCGAGGCTACCCTCCCCCTAAGGGAGGTTGCCCCTCATGGCCATTAGCAAGATCAACCAAGTGAGGTTAACCCTCGCCAAATTTGGCAAGGGTGGCCTTGCCCTTGGTGGGTGAGGGCCTACAAGCCCTCACCCACAACTAGCGAGGGCTCGATGGCCTTTTCCAATCGTGTGAGCCAATCCACCCTTGCTAGATCTAGTCGAGTTAGGTCAACCTGCAAGCCCTCACTCGCACCCAGTGGTGCTCGATGGCCCTTCCCCATTATCGATGATGGTCACCGAGCCCTCCTTGGCCCTAGGTGAGGTTGACCCTCACCAGATTTTGCGAGGGTGGCCTCACCCGTGGCGATGAGGGCTTGCAGGCTGTCGCCTGCTGCGGACAAGTGCTTACAGCCCTCGTCGACCCTTATTAGTGCTTCCCTCACCAGCCCTTCCTAGAGACCAGCACCGAGCCCTTACAGGCCTTTACCAATGACCACCGACCAATGTTGGAAATGAAAAAAGAAGAAAAGAGAAAAATAAAAAAGATTTGGACAATAATGCCCGTGATTGGTCGGAAAATCTAGTGGCCAATGACAAGTGAGGTAGGGCCCTTATTTGAAATAACCATGGTCACTTTACGCCATTATTTGAAACAACCATGACCACTATAGGCTTTTATTTGGAATAAAATCCATTTCGGGCCCTTATTTAAGAAAATGAGGACACTTATGGCCATTTTTTTAAATTTTCCCTAAAATTCTATTTTATAAAATATACATATATATCGGTGTGTGTGTGTGCAGCCATGTATAATAAATAAAAGAGATATGTCAAAAGAAAATGGAAAATTATCAATTGTATTATAATTTCAAAGGCACAATCTAATCTACCATGATTTATGAAAATATTTCAAATCCAAAATTTTTTGTACCTTGATGTCAAATTTAACTACTTGCATTCCTCCAAACAATGCCTATGAGTTGATACAAACTAATTAAGGTTTTGTTTATTTCGCATAAATTTTTTTTCAACAAAAAATATTCTTTATTTTGCGGCATTTAGCATGCTTAAAAGAATAAGTCAATGGAAAATGAAAATGTTTTCCTAGTTAACGAAAAACCTATGCTTAAATTTAGGAAAATGATTTCCTTTTCAAAAATTCAAAAATCACTTTTCAAAATATGATTATGTATCAGCAAACTCTCCTGCGCACGGAAAAACCCAAAGCTGAATTTTCGGGTCCTAAGCATCCAAGACTAGGTCTTTGGCATTTGGGCTCGAGACCATTGAGGCTGAGCCCATTACCTCGGTGCCCTTGCCTAGATCCACGCACCCTTGCTTATGTCCATCACGGCAGGGCCCAAGACCTTGCTGCCCATGGCCAAGGTCCCCACACTTGCACTTGGGTCAATCGAGATTGAGCCTGAAGCCTCGGTGCCCATACTTGATGCCCCAGGGTCCAAATATGCCGAGCATGGGATCTTGGTACCCAAGTTCGGATCCTCACTCTGGGGCCCAAGTCCACAAAGGTCGTGCCCGAGTCCATTGAAGCTAGGCCTAGGACCCTAGTGCTTGCGCTTGGGCCCATTAGGGCCGGACATGGGACTAGGTGCTCGTGTTCTGATCCTTGGCGCATGAGGCGTGGTCCATTGCAACAAAACTTAAGACTCTAGTGCTTGTACCTTGTCCCCAACCGTCCATATGTAATTTACTAGTGTTTGAATAGTATACGTATTGAGAAAAATCAAATCATATTTTCCATCCCTAATGACAAAAATATTTTCCTTTTCATTTTCAAGTTTAAGCTAAACACCGAAAAATATCGTCATTTTCCTAAGAAATGACTCCCTAAAAACATTTTCCATATATGTTATGTTTTCCGCAAAATAAACTAAGCCTAAATATCTAGTAGAATAAATAAAAATCAAATCCAACCTATAATGAAAAATAGTTTTTCTTTCTAATGAAAATCATTGGAAGACAACATTTGTACCTAAGTATTAGTTACGAAACTAAACATTTGCACTTACATCTCTTCCAGTAGCGACTATGTAGAACAGTTTTACAATGATAAAGGTTCTAAATATTCATGAGAATAGAACATGCATCTGAGTTTTGCTACAGTAAAGGAGTCTACCCTTGAATTTCCTTACCCCCCACAGTTCACCCTCCTCTGGAAGATTCATATGCATATAATATATAAAAAGAATCGGTTGTGCTTTAGAATTTTTTTTATCTCTTCCACTTTCTACGTCACTGCTCAGCTATTATTGTCCCTGGGAATTCTAGAATGTTCCTCGCTGAGAAAACGCTTGAGACAACTTGACATCATGATCTGCATGAAAGTCTAGAGTCTTCTTCACTGAAGAAACACTGCTTTACTTCATGCCATCATGGGCTTATTTCTGCATATACCTGGTTGTGAAGCTACCTGTCACGTCTTCGCATTGACTAAAACAAGCAGATGGGTCCGATTAACCCAGTTAAATACGCGTCGCGGACTTCGAAGAGGCTGCTTTTAGATAAATCGTCGTCGTCTTGAGCTTGAGGTGGGACCCATTTGAACAGTAGTTTGCCTTCTCAAACAAGGGTCGTAAAATTACTTGTTTTTTGTGCTTATAAATTGACCCAATTCGATGTTTTTGGGAGTCAACACTCTCAAAGCAAAGCCAAGCCAAGCCAAGAGTAAGCTCTCTTTACTCTGTTTGTATTCTCTTCCTCTGCTTATCTCAATAGCCCCAATCTCTACTGTTCTCCTTTTTTTATCTGTTGCAGAAGTGAATGTGAGACGGCAACCATATAGTATGGCAGAATCGACCGAGGCGTGGCCAGTGGGACTCAGATTCAAACCGACGGAGGACGAGCTCATCGTTCATCACTTGAGAAAAAAGCTCAAAGGAGAAATGGAAACTATTCGCGTGATTCCCGAGCTATACATCTACAACTGGGAGCCTCCGGAGTTATTTGCACGATACAAGGGTAACTTACGTTTAGTCCTTTGTGTTCTCTATTTCTGTATTTTCTTATGGTTTGATGGTAATTTCTAGTTATCCGTAAGACCTTGGTGGATTAACATCTAACCAATCTTTTTTTTTTTTTTTGGGGTAAAGAACATCTAACCAATCTTTGGTTGTAGAATTGTCAAGTATCCCATCGGATGGAAGCGAGTGTTTCTTCTTTTGTCCCCGTGGTCGTAAGAGGGAGAGGAAGACTGAGTGCGGATTTTGGAAAGAGACATGTTCCAAACGTGTTATACAAGCACCAGACACCGGTGAGGAGATAGGGCTCAGGAGAGGCTTGGTTTACCACAAAGGTCGACAAAGAAATTCCCAAAGGACCAACTTGGGCATGACCGAATATCACCTAAATTCGAATGTTTCAGATAGTGAAATTTCAGACCCGGTACTCGACTTCTCTTCTTTTGCTTCCCCTAATTTAGCATCTCTAACATGGTTGAAGTACAGTTTAAGTTGATATAATAATTTCTCTACATATGTTCCTCATTCAGCTTGTTGAAGTTTCTGGCTTTCTGAGTTCATGATTTTCTAGTTCCTCCATCTGATCCCATAAATTTTTAAGCGCGATTTGCCTTTAATTCTAGTTGGACTTCGGACATAGTATCCGTGAGTCAGCACCTTTCCTACAGTATTTCATAGAATTTCTCGAGGAAGATCGAGAAAGCAAACTTACAGATCATCATTTTAAGTGTTAGATTCATGACTGGTGTTTCAGTTCCAGTGACTACCGAAGGTTATACTGACAAAATTAGAGTGATTCTGTAGCAACAAATGGGGCAATTTGTTCTTGAAAGAAGAATTACTTAAGTGACGCGTGATGTATCTTGTGCATAAAGTACTTTCGTGCAGCAATGGAGTTTTGGTTATGTAACCCTGAAACTCATCCCCGGTATCATTCTGTCTTTGTAGGCGGCGATGGTTCTCTGTCACATAATAAACAGGAAAAGTAAGAAAGTAAAGTCACCAACAGCAGGTACTTCAACTGATTTAAGCGGCCCTAGCAATCTGAATGATTCCCAAAATGAAGAAACACAAGATATTAGTGAACGGGTGAGCAAGTGTTGCGTCAGATTGATACAAAGGAACATGTGATTTAGAGATACAACTAACTATGCTAAAGCTCGAGTACTGATTGTTCCTTCTTTTTTTTTTGTCCCTCAGGCATCTCCTGGAGTTCCTGTTGAATTCCCACTGAATGAGACATCAAATTTAAATTTTCCAGGCCAGAATGTGCCTATTCCTGATCAGCAGCCTCAAACGACCAAAGAGCAATGTTTGTCTCATGATATTCATGAGCACGATGAACCCAGTGACGGACATTGTTCTATGCCATATTCTCCAAGTGACTACATTGATCTTGTGGATCTCTTTAACTTTGACGAGAGCATTGATTAGTATGCCAAACTAGAGTGATATTGCCAGTGTTTGAGGACATTTATAAATGTTAATCTCAGCCTTGCTTATTGTATCAGTGATAATGCCGTGTACCAACTATGCTTCTCCTAGGATAGGATATTATATCAATCTTGTGCGCTTGTATGCAGTATTACTTCTGTTTCCTTTCAATTTGTATATTAATGTCAATTTTACCTACTCAATACTGGTCATGCATAAATATATATTTGTCTAACCACTTGCAGTATGAGACTTTCCTTCATAGTTGTAATATCTCAAGTCCATATGAACGACTTGTGAAGTGATTTGTAAATAAAGACCTATTCCTCCACATTGCCCCGATGACTCCCGGTCGTTGATTTCTCAGTCTCTTTCGATTTCTCGCCTCTTACTTTTTCTCGCCGCCTCTAATTTCTTCTCAATGGAGGCTGTTAGCAATTTATTCATAAATATTACCAATTCACTAAACAAGTTGTCGATTTTAAGGGTTGTTGATTCTAAACGGTTGTTGATTTACCAAGTTTGATGCAGATTGTTGGACTCCCAAGACTAGTGCATTGAGTTAAGAAGAGTCTTTATTGGAGAGTTGCGATCTACCTTGATTGATTTTAATTGATTTTACTTGATATAGTAATATTTATTACTTTAGATAGTTGTCTAGAACAATCTATAAATAGACTCTTGTATCATTGATATTATACACAAAGAAATATACAAAAATTCTATTTTCTGCTTTATTCTAATATGGTGTCAGAGCTAGAGGTCCTGAGTTCAAATCTTTCCTGACTCCATTTATGTCCACGCTTAGTACTAGATAAAAGATCAAACTAAGTGTGAGGGGGATGTTAGAATATTTAAATAATAAAACACACCTTAATATAACAGTTTAAGCATTTAAATTAATGCGTGATTCGTTATTTAAGTCTAATCAATGTTTTGCAAATTCGCAAGAATCTTATCTCATGCTAGATACATTCATGAGTCATTTAAGCGTAAGAGTAACAGTCATTTAACAAGTGTATCTATAGGGAAGTCTTGTAATCGTTTTATAAGGGGTGATAAGGTGAAATAACATAAAACCTCGTCTCCTTCACTTGAGTTGTGTGAGTTGCGAGCATTGTCAATCAAAGTTTTTCATCTTCAAATTTTGTTAAGCAAGTTTAAAATTTTGATCAAGGTTTTTCTATTAAATTAGCATCAAAACATACAATTTGTGATCGTGGTGTCAACAAACACTCAACTTCCCCGTCTTATGAAAGTGTTTTGCTAGAATTGTTCTTGCAATGAAATATCTTTCACCGAAATTCATTCTGCGATTTTTTTAAAGGGAACCAACTACAAACAAAGGATATCTCATGCAAAAAGGAATCAAACTTCTTTAATTCAAACAACACTATACAATCTCAGACCGAGTTGGAATTCAATCAACGACAAGATACAAAAGTTAGACCGAGTTGGAATTCAATCAACGACAAGATACAAAAGTTACAAGATTAGTATTAGTCTATGTCGAAATCCAATTAATGACACAAATTAAAGATATTTGGACATAACGTTAGAATTTAATTGATGTCGAGGTATTAGGATAAAGACACGCTATAATTTAATCGACAATGTGAATATGAGGAATATATATAGGTAAAGTAAATATAATTGAAAAATAACATTTTGTTTGATTTGTGCGGGGGGTTTTCTTGGTAGATAGTTGGTGGTATTTTATAGTGAAAGTGTAGTAACCGCTCATCGATTATGCTAAATGCTTGTGTTTTTCTAAGTTATTTCCAATGGTCTCACCCATACTCTTTACTCCAAGCATCACTTGCCCATGTTCTTGAATAACTGTCCTCATTGTATTGTTATTATTTTTTCCTTATAATTTGTATATTTATCTTGAGTTTATCTACTCAAAACTGGTCATGCATCAATATCTATTCATCAAACCGTTTACTCTTTCTTGCCGCCGCTATCTCACCGCAATGGCAGCGCCACCCCGCCCTGACGATAAACAAAGCAAAGTAATTCTTTTTCGCTGACTCTCTCTCTCCTCAAACGGCGACAACACGCCTTCACCATAAAAGAATATATAAAAACAAACAAACAAACAAACAAACATGTGGCCATTGTTGTTTGTTAGGCGTATGATTTGATTATGGGTATGGTGGTATCTAGATGGACGGATTTCTAGCAGCAAAGCACACCCCGAATGTCATAATTTGATGGTTGTGGCATGGGAAGACACCTAAATGTCAACATTTTCAAAAGGTACACTTAAATTTACCAACATCTCACTTAATGAGAAAGCTATCAACTTCTTTCTAGCTTTACAAGTATGGTTAATAATTTACCATGATAAATTTATAAACGTGCATAAGAATAAGTATGTCATATACTTTACTAGTGTCATTCATATTGTAAAGAGAAAATTGCTTCAAAAATTCTAATTGGTTGTCCAATTTTTAAGAAAGTCATTAACATGCTTGATCTGGTGTAATTTAAGTCCTCCGGAAAACATTTAGGCAAATTTGCTGATGCAACATGTCGAAATCTAACATGGAGCTTTTTAATAATACCTTTGGCATATGTGGCGTTGAAATGGCGCCATTGTGGGCACCACCTCAAAAAATAGATTAGATATTAAAAAAGATTACGATAAAACGGACCATTCTGTGTCTTAGGTTTAGGTTAACTGATTTTTCTTCAATTTTTTTCCAAATTTTTGACCTAGCTCTTCTTTTTCTTTTTTCATTTTTCAAAACAAACTTTGACTATTTTGACGTGGTGCCAGTATCATAAAAAATTCTAGAGAAGGGCACATTGAATTCCGGCATGCCTTGTTAAACAAATTTGCATGATCAATTACCGGAAGGAGTTGATTTTAGTGGATTCAAAAATGTTTAGAATTTGATTGGACATTAGGCAAAACACTTGACGAACTTTTGGTGCAAATTTGCCTGATTCAAACAACATTATAATGAATCTATGAATGTTTAATTGGATGTTGATGAACTGTTTTTAATATATAAACATATCCTTGTTAATCCCTATAACCAATACAATTTCTTACAAGTATCATGAAAGTATCAACGAGTGTAAACAATTTTCTTTGACACTATATATTATGTTTAATAAGTTAAAAAAATCACAATGAATTTACTAGTGTTTTAATGATATTTAATGAACTTGTTTTTAGTACGTAAATACTTATTTATAGCGAAATAATTTGAAGTAAGTAATGACATCAAGGTTACAAATTATTAGATTAGATAAGATTAATGGTACGAATAAAATTCCAATTTATAAAATATATACATGTGTCAGTGTGTAGGCATGTATAAAAGATAAAAGTGAATAGTCAAAAGAAAATGGAAAATTATCAACCCTCTTCTAATTTCAAAGGCACAATCTAATCTACTATAATTTATGGAAATACATCAAATCCAAAGTTTATTACCTCGTTGTCAAGTTTACCTACACCCATGGAAAAGTTACTAATATGTTCATTTGAACAACACCTACTAATAAATATAAGGGTGGTAATCAAATATCCGGTAGAATCATTCAATTATCGAATTCATCGTTAATGAATAAACTCTTATATTGATGATGTCAAAAAGATGGGATGCGTACACGAGAATTAATTATGTAACTAAACATGTGCACTTGTATCCCATCTAATGGCGAGTCTATCCTTGAATATCTTTTCCCCGAAAGTTCACACTCCTCTAGAAGTTAACACGCATTATAATATGAAAAAGAGAGTCGATTGCGTTTTGGAATCGTCTCTCACTTTCGGCAGCATTTCTCAAACTATCCATGTCATTTGGAATTCTAGAATTTTATTGACTGAGGAAAAATTACTCATCCTACCATCATGGAGCTATAAGCTGTCATTTGTTCCCATTGGCTGAAACAACCAGATGGGTCCTATTAACCTGCCAAAATACGCATTGCGGACTTCCAAGAAGCTGCTCTTGGTGAAAACGTCGTCGTCTTGAGCTTGAGGTGGGATCCACTTGAACGGTAGTTTGCCTTCTTAAAGGACGCTGAAGAAAGCTACTTGGCAACACTCTCAAGCAGGGCCAAGCCAAGAGTAAACTCTGTTTCCTCTGTTTTTTCTCATCTTCCTCTGCTTATTTCGCT
The DNA here is from genome assembly GCA_014182365.1 of Eucalyptus tenuipes. Classification (NCBI taxonomy): domain Eukaryota; kingdom Viridiplantae; phylum Streptophyta; class Magnoliopsida; order Myrtales; family Myrtaceae; genus Eucalyptus; species Eucalyptus tenuipes. The sequence continues at coordinate 9,319,962 of CM024543.1, read as the reverse complement.
CGTGCCATTCTCTACTCTTCTCCTCTTTTTCAATTGCAGAAGTGAATGTGAGCTTAGCAAGCACATAGCATGGCAGAATTGACGGAGGTGTGGCCGGTGGGACTCAGATTCAAACCAACAGAGGAGACTCTCGTTCATCATTACCTGAGAAAAAAGCTCAGAGGAGAAATGGAAACTATTTGCCTAATTCCAGAGCTGTACATCTACAATTGGGACCTTCTGGATTTATTTATCCTACACGATGGTAACTTACATTTAGTTCTCAGCATTCTCTGTTTCTCTATTTTCTTATGGTTTGATGGTAATTGGTTTTTGCCTATAAGACCTTAGGAAATTGGCGTTTAACCAATCTTTGGTTGTAGCATTATTAAGCATACCGTCAGATGGACGCGGGTGTTTCTTCTTTTGTTCCCGTGGTCGTGAGAGGAAGACCGAGCACGTATTTTGGAAAGAGACAAGTAAAAAACGTGTTATCGGAGCACCGGACATCGGTAAGCCAATAGGGACCAAGAGGATTTTGGTTTACTATGAAGGTCGACAGCCAAATGGCCGCAAGACTGATGTGGCCATGCATGATTATCTCCTAAACTTGAATGTTTCAGCTGGTGAAAATTCAGACCCGGTACTCAACTTTTCTTTTGCTTTTCCTAATTGACCATCTGTAATATGCTTGCAAGTGCAGGTAAAATTGATATCATCATTTCTCTACATATGATCCTCATTCAGCTTCTTGAGGTTTCTGGCTTTGTGAGTTCATGATTAGCTATTTCCTCTGTCTATCCCATGATTTAAGATTGATTTGCCTTTCCAGCTCTTCTCCAAACATTAGCATTCACGAGTCAGAACTTTCCCTACTGTTTTTGTATAATTTCATTGAGAAACAAAACTTAAGCAATAATCATTTTAGGTGATAGGTTCATGACTGGTGTTTTAGTTCCAGAGACTACTGAAGGTTATACTACCAAAAATGGGGTGAATCTGCAGCAAGAGGGGACCATTTGTTCTTGAAATTTAGGTTACTTCAATTTTGATAAGTGACATATCTGATGCATATAATACTTCCCATGCAATAATGGAGTTTGGGTCATCATAACCCTGAAACTCATCCGGGTCTCATTGTCTTTGTAGACGGCGTTGGCTCTCTGTCGCTTTATTAACAGGAAAGGTAAGAAAGCAAAGTTAGATGCAGCGAGTACTTCAACAGATTCAAGTGGCCTTAGCAATCTTAACGATAACGAAAACGAAGAAACACAAGAAATTAGTACGCAGATGAGCAAGTGTTGCTTTAGATTGACACAAAGCAACATCTGATCTAGAAATACATCTAACCATACTAAAGCTAGGTATTGTTTGTTCTTTCTTTTTTTCCTTTTTTCTGCTCAGGCATCTACAGGAGTTACTATGGAATCCGACAATCTGAACGAGATGTCGAATTCTAATTTATCGGATCAAAATGTTCCCACTCCTGATGAGCAACCTCAAATGAGTGAAGAGCAACGTTTGTCTCATGATGATCATCGGCATATTGATGAACCTAGTGATGGACATTGTCATATGCCATATTCTCCAAGCGACTGTATCGATCTCTTGGATCTCTTCAAATTCGACGGGAGCAAGGACTAGTATGCCAACATGTCGTTAGATTATGCTGCAAAGATCAGCTGTGAATTGTGATAATGGTTTGCCAATGTTTGAGGTCCTTTATAGATATTAATTTCAGCCTTGCTTATTATGTCAGTGATAATGTTGCGTATTGACTCCTAGGAGAGGACATTATATCAATCTTGCATGCTTTTATATTGTACTATTAATTTTTTTCCTACATCTGTATATTTATCTTGATTTTATTTGTTTAACACTAGTCATGTATCACAAAACTATTCGTGTTGTGAATATTCTCAAGTTTGAGCCCGAAAATGAAACTTTCTAATTCAATAGGATTCCTATTTTGAGTTGGTTTTAAGTTTAACTTTAAGTGGTTTCCTAATTTAAGTATGTTTCCTATATTTGATCCAATTCTCTTCTATATAAGAAGTGTGGGTTTTTCTACATGAAAAGCATCCAAGATGAGCCTGTGCTCTTGAATTACATCATGAGTGTTTAAAGCTCTAAAATTCCCTTGTTATTTACTAATTCTTTTGTGAGATAAATAGATTACTTTATAAGGAATTCTGAGGGCCCAAACACTGTGTGAATTATTGGGACCTAAGAAACATTAAAAATGTTTGAATGACTCGAGTATGATTATAATATATCGCTCGATTTATATTGCTCTTCTTGTAAAGTAGGTCTCACCAACTAGTCACGTAAATCTGATGTTCGATTTATTTCTTCTATCAGTTTATTTTATTGGGCGATCGCTTCTTTTCCGCAACAATTCGTGTAATTGCTAAGAAGGCTTTCAGCGTGAGATTTTCCTCCATAGTTGTAGCATCCCAATTCCATACGTATGACTTGTGAAGTGATTTGTAAGTAAAGACCTCTTCCTCATCAATGCCCTGACTACTCTTTCTCATCACCTCTCCTTTCTCCTCGTCGGCAGGCGCTACCCCAACATGACGATAGATAAAGCAAAGTAATTCTTTCTTGCTGCCTGTTCTCTCTTCTCAAATGATGATACAAAAAAAAAAAAAAAAAAATACTCCATTGCACTATTATCACAAAAGATAAAAGAATAAGCAATAAAGCGTGTGGCCTTCGTTGTTTGTTATGTGTATGATTTGATGATGAGTATTAATTGAAAATAAAAGGTGATTAGTACCATGACCTCGCCATCAGTGGGTACGCAGGTGGTAGGATTCTAGCAATTTCTGACAAAATAAAAGCATGATTTCAACCACAAGAAAGTTACTACCTCGCTATTAGTAGCATCTAGAGGCCATCTTTATATAAAATCAAGCATGATTTTGACCATAATCAAGTGATGAATCATGCAACTTTTGTTGTTGTTTATGTGTACGACTTTGTTGATTGTGAATACCAATTGAAAATAAAAAGCAATTTTTATCTTAATGAGAAAAAACTGGGAATAATGACCGATTCAATCTAAAACTTATTGCATGGAGTTCAATATAATCCTAAACTTTTCAAATATCATAAATGTAATACTAATTGGTTGACCGATTTTTAAGAAAGTCATGAACATGCTCAATCTGGTGTACTTAAGTCCTTTGGAAAACATTCAGGCAAATTTGCTGATGCAACATGTCGAAATCTAACGTGGAGCATTTTAATAATACCTTAGGCATATGTAGCGTTGAATTGGCACCATTGTGGAAACCACCTCAAAAAATAGGTTAGATTTTCAAAAAGATTGCGATACAGCGGACCATTCCGTCTCTTAGGTTTAGGTTAGCTGATTTTGTTTCAATTTTTTTTTCCAAAGTTTTCACCTTTTTTATTGGTTTTTCTTTTTTTTAAAAGAAAATTTGACTCTTTTGACGTGGTGCTAGTATCATAAAAAATACTAGAGAAGGACACATTGAATTCCGGCATGCCATGTCAAACAAATTTGCATGATCAATTATAGGAAGGAGTTGATTTCATTGGATTCAAAAACATTAAAATTCGATTGCACAATGGGCAAAAGACTTGAAGAACTTTTGGTATAAATTTGCCTAATTTAAACAACATTATAGTGAATCTATAAATGTCTAATTGGATGTTGGTGAACTGTTTTTAATATATAAACGTATCCTTGTTAATCTCTATAACCAATCCAATTTCTTACAACTATAATGAAAGTACAAATGAGTGTAAAAAATTTTCTTTGACACTATACATTATGTTTAATAAGTTAAAAACATTACTATGAATTTACTAATGTTTCAATGATTATTGATGAAAATACTTATTAATAGCACCATATTTTGAACTAAGTAATAACATCGAGGTCGCGAATTATTTGATTAGATAAGAATAATGGTACGAGTAAAATTCCAATTTATAAAATATATACATGTGTCTGTGTGCAGGCTTGTAAAAAAGATAAAAGTGGGGAGCTAAAAGAAAATGGAAAACTATCAACCCTCTACAATCTAATCTACTATAATTTATGGAAATATATCAAATCCAAAGTTTATTACCTGGTTGTCAAATTTACCTACACCCATAGAAAAGTTACTAACATGTTCCTTTGAACATCTAGTAATAAATATAAAGTTGGTAATCAAATATCCAGTAGATTTCTTCAATTATCGAATCCATCAATAATGAATTGTATTGATGACATAAAAAAGACGGGATGCATACATGAGAATTAATTAGTAACTAAACATTTGCATTTGTGTCCCATCCAATGGCGAGTCTACCATTGAACATCTTTGCCCCCCCCCCCCCCCCCCGGCGTGAAGTTTGCACTCCTCTTGAAGTTAACACACATTATAATATGAAAAAGAGAATCGGCTGTGCTTTGGAATCGTACTACCAGGAATTTTATCGTCTCTCACTTTCGGCGTCATTTCTCAAACTATCCACATGACTTGGAATTCTAGAATTTTCTTCACTGAGGAAAATTATTCATCCTACCATCATGGAACTACAAGTTCTCATATGTTCTCATTGGCTGAAACAAACAGAAAGGTCCTATTAACCATGTCAAAGAAGTTGCTCTTGGTGAAAACGTCGTCGTCTTGAGCTTGAGGTGGGATCCACTTGAACAGTAGTTTGCCTTCTCAAAGAAGGCCGAAGAAAGTTACTTCTTTTCTGTGTTTATAAAGTGACCGAACTGGCAGCGTTTGGAAGCAACACTCTCAAGCAGCAGGGCCAAACCAAGAGTAAACTCTGTTTCCTCTGTTTTTCTTTTTTCTCCCTCTGCTTATTTCGCTGGTGCCATTCTCTACTCTTCTCCTCTTTTTCGATTGCAGAAGCGAATGTGAGCTAGCAAGCATATAGCATGGCAGAATCAACAGAGGCATGGCCGGTGGGACTCAGATTCAAACCGACGGAGGAGGAACTCGTCCATCATTACCTGACAAAAAAGCTTAGAGGAGAATTGGAAACTATTTGCCTAATTCCGGAGCTGTACATCTACAACTGGGAGCCTCTGGATTTGTTTATCCTATACGATGGTAACTTACATTTAGTCCTCAGTATTCTGTTTCTCTATTTTCTTATGGCTTCACCTTAATTGGTAATTGCCTATAAGACCTTAGGGAATTGATATTTAACCGATCTTTGGTTGTAGCATTATCAAGTATACCCTCGCATGGATGCGAGTGTTTCTTCTTTTGTCCTCGTGGTCGTGAGAGGAAGACCGAGAGCGGATTATGGAAAGAGACAAGTAAAAAACGTGTTATACTAGCACCGGACACCGGTAAGCCAATAGGGACCAAGAGGATTTTGGTTTACTATGAAGGTCGACAACCAAATGGCCACAAGACTGATGTGGCCATGCACGAATATCTCCTAAACTTGAATGATTCAGATGGTGAAATTTCGGACCCGGTACTCGACTTCTCTTCTTTCGCTTTCCTTAATTGACCATCTATAATATGCTTACAAGCGCAGGTAAAAAAAAAAATTGGTAAGGCAAGCGCAGGTAAAATTGATATCATCATTTCTCTACATATGATCTTCATCCAGCTTCTTGAGGGTTCTAGCTTTGTGAGTTCATGATTAGCTATTCCCTCTATCTGTCCCATGATTTAAGATCGATTTGCCTTTAAATCCAGCTCTACTTCAAACGTTAGCATTCACGAGTCAGAACTTTTCCTACTGTTTTTCGTATAATTTCATGAGGGAGATTGCGAAACGAAACTTAGCAATAATCATTTTAAGTGATAGATTCATGACTGATGTTTTAGTTCCAGAGAGGTTATACTACCTACCATTTGTTCTTGAAATTTAGGTATGACTGATGTTTTAGTTCCAGAGACTACTGAAGGTTATACTACCAAAAATAGGGTGAATCTGCAGCAAGAGGGACCATTTGTTCTTGAAATTTAGGTTACTTCAATTTTGATAAGTGATGTATCTGATGCATAAAATACTTCCCATGCGACAATGGAGTTTTGGTTATCATAACCCTTAAACTCATCCGGGTCTCATTGTCTTTGTAGACGGCGTTGGCTCTCTGTCGCTTTATTAACAGGAAAGGTAAGAAAGCAAAGTCAGCAACAGCGAGTACTTCAACAGATTCAAGCGGCCCTAGCGATCTGAATGATAATGAAAACGAAGAAACACAAGAAATTAGTATGCAGGTGAGCAAGTGTTGCTTTAGATTGATACAAAGCAACATCTGATCTAGAAATACATCTAACCGTACTAAAGCTTGGGTATTGTTTGTTCTTTCTTTTTTCCTTTTTTTCTGCTCAGGCATTTACAGGAGTTACTATGGAATCCGACCATCTGAACGAGATGTCAAATTCTAATTTATCAGACCAGAATGTGCCCACTCCTGATGAGCAACCTCAAATGAGTGAAGAGCAACTTTTGTCTCGGGATCATCATTGGCATTTTGATGAACCTAGTGATGGACATTATCATATGCCATATTCTCCAAGCGACTATATTGATCTCTCAGATCTCTTCAAATTTGATGAGAACAAGGATTAGTATGCCAAAGTGTGGTTACATTCTGCTGCAAAGATTAGTTGTGAATTGTGATAATGGTTTGCCAGTGTTTGAGGTCCTTCGTAGATATTAATCTCAGCATTGCTTATTATGTCAGTGATAATGTTGTGTATTGATTATGCTTCTCCTAGGAGAGGACATTATATCAATCTTGCACGCTTTTATATTGTAAATTTTTTTCTCAACATTTGTATATTTATCTTGATTTTATCTGCTTAGCACTGGCCATGTATCACAAAACTATTCATATTAAAAATATGTCTTGAATTTTGAACATTTTCAGGAAAATGAAATATTATCTGGTGTTCGACTAAAATGAAACGGAAAATAATTTCGATGTTCTTATTCAATAGCTCGATTCCTAATTTGAGTTGGTTTCAACTTAAAAATAATTTGAATAAAAAGAAGGTTTGATTTGTAGATGTGTGAGATAAGAGAGATCTGAGGAAAAATTTAAGACATTTTCCCTTTCATGGAAAACACGTTTAATTTGAGTTGATTTCAATATTTGATGTTTCTAATTTTCTCTTCTATACAAGAAGTGATGGCTTTTCTACATGAAGAGCATCCAAGATGAGCCTGTGCTCTTAAATTACATCCCAAGTGTTTAAAGCTCTAAAAATCCCATGTCATTTACTAATTATTATGTGAGATTAACATATTATTTTGTGAGGAATTTGGAGAGGCCAAACAAAATGTGAATTAGTGGGAGCTAGGAAACATTAAAAGTATTTGAATGACTCAAATATAGTTATAATTTATCGCTTGATCTATGTTTCTCTCGTTGCAAAATAAGTCCCATCAATTGAATTACGTAAATCTAATATTTGATTTATTTTCTCTATTACTTTATTGTACTGTTTGGTCACTTCTTTTGCGCAACAATTCGTCTAATAGTTGAGAAGGCTTTTGTAATGAGATTTTCCCCCGTAGTCGTAACATCCCAATTCCATACTTATGACTTTTGAAGTGATATGTAAGTAAAGACCTCTTCCTCATCAATGCCCTGAGTACTCCCATTGGGTTTTTCAGTCTCTTTCAATTTATCATCTGTTACTCTTTGTCCTCGCCTCTCCTTTCTCTTCATCCGCGAGCGCTACCCCAACATGACGATAGTAAAGCAAAGGAATCCTTTCTCGCTGCCTCTTCTCTCTTCCCAAATGACGATATTGTTCAACCGAAAAAAAGAAAATACTACACTGCACCATTATCACAACAGATAAAAGAATAAGCAAGAAAGTGTGTGGCTTTCGTTGTTTGTTATGTGTATGATTTGATCATGAGTATTAACAGAACATAAAAGGCGGTCAGTACCAGGACCTCGCCATCAATGGGCACGTGGGCGGTAGGATTTCTAGCAATTTCTCACAAAATAAAAGCATGATTTCAACCATAAGAAAGTGACTAGCTCGCTATTAGTGGCATCTAGAGGCCATTTTTATATAAAATCAAGTATGATTTTGACCACAATCAAGTGATAAAACACACAACTTTTTTTGTTATTTATGTGCGCGACTATGTTGATTATGAGTATCAATTGAAGATAGAAAGCAATTTGTATCTTAATGAAGAAAAACTGGAAAGAATTCCAAACTTTTCAAAATGGTATAATTCTGAATTTTTCTAAACCCATTGTACAAATTTCAATATAATTCCGAACTTTTCAAATATATTGTAAATTTTCTTAAAGTTTTTTTATCAAATTATTAAGTTAAATAAAATTTTAATGGGATTTTACAATTTTAGTCATAGTTTACAATTTTTGTGATTTTTTTTATATTTCTATCAATTTTCAATAAAAATTGCTAACATAACCATTTAGTCATTGCAGCCATCATGTCACCATAGGCCATTTAATTAGACAAATTTCCTTAAAACCACATCGTTTTGATTAAGTTCATAATTTTTCTGATTTTGTTCCTTCTTTTTCCTTTGATTTCCTTGTTACTGTTCATCTTCTTCACCGCAAGCTCTCTCAAACGACTTCTCCAAACAGAACCAAGGCACTGATCACGACATTCCACGAAACTGCACTCCTCTCAGGCATTCCCTCGAACACCGGTCAGCCCCATTTCGTCGTTTTAGAAATGCAAGAAGTAAAGTCTGGGATCCTGCACACGCCTCCGAATGCGAACCAATCGAGAAGAAAGACTTCTCCGGCGACCCAAACCACGTCGAGCTCAGCCAGGTTCGAACCCAGCCTCAACAGCCTCGGAACGAGTTAAACCCCACGCGGTAGCAACACATCAAGAGATTCCACCTCGAGCAGAAATTGGTTCGCTTAACGGAGATCCATTCCAGCGACCGAACGTCTGGATAAAAGCTCGATCCAGCAGCATTGAAGGGTCCGGGTCGAGGGTTGTAGGGGGTTGAGTGAGCCTCGGACGATGGAGGGAGATGGGGTGGTGGATCGACCGGCGTAGGGTCTTGATCTGATTAATGGGTGAGGAAGGGACCATGGAGAGTTCCCATAGATATTTAGAGAGACACGGAGAACAGCAGGCTGAAGATGATGAACAGTAAAAAAGGAATGTAAAGTAAGATGAATTTATTTAGTGGAAAATAAATAATTTGTAAAATATTTTTTAGAATTAATTACTTTTATCACATAAAAATTAAATAAAAAATTCTCATCATTTATGATAATGTTTATTTATAAGTTATTGTTGATAATAAAAATATATTTTTACATGTTATAAGCATTTATTTTTTAGAAATATTTTTATAATGTAGAGCATGCGCTTTGAAGTTTGCTGATGGGGAGGCTGCATAACTAAAGCACGCAATTTGCAGTTTTGCAAAACTGCATAACTTCTCAAATATCTTTTCGTTTTCTTTTTTTCCTAAATTGTTCAAATTGTTTTGCACCTGTGCAAGCTCATGCGCGAGGAGTCTAATGCATTTGTCAAGAAGGATGTGAGCAAGATGAAAAAAAAAAAAAAAGAAAAAAAAAAGAAAAAGAAAACAAGTCTTTAGACAAAAATACCACTAGTTGCAAATAAGATTTGAGTGGCTTTCAAGTTAAAACCCTTATTTGAGACTAAAATCGGTCACTTAAGGCCCTTATTTGATACAATGTCCACTTTAGGCCATTTTTTGAGAAAACGGTTCCATTTCAGGCCCTTGATTGAAATTTTCCCCAAAGTTTATTACCTCGTTGTCAAATTTACCTACACCCATAGAAAAGTTACTAACATGTTCCTTTGAGCAACACCTAGTAATAAATATAAAGTTGGTAATCAAATATCCGGTAGATTTCTTCAATTATCGAATCCATCGATAATGAATTATATTGATGACATCAAAAAGACGGGATGTGCACATGAGAATTAATTAGTAACTAAACATTTGCATTTGTATCCCATCCAATAGTGAGTCTACCCTTGAATATCTTTGTCCCCTGTGAAGTCCGCACTCCTCTTGAAGTTAACACACATTATAATATGAAAAAAAGAATCGGATGTGCTTTGGAATCGTACTAACAAGAATTTTGTTATCTCTCACTTTCGGCATCATTTCTCAAACTATCCACATGACTTGGAATTCCAGAATTTTCTTCACTGAGGAAAATTATTCTTCCTATCATCATGGAACTACAAGTTCTCATATGTTCTCAATGGCTGAAACAAACAGAAAGGTTCCTATTAACCATGTCAAAGAAGTTGCTCTTGGTGAAAACGTCGTCGTCTTGAGCTTGAGGTGGGATCCACTTGAACAGTAGTTTGCCTTCTCAAAGAAGGCCGAATAAAGTTACTTCTTTTCCGTGTTTATAAAGTGACCGGACTGGCAGCGTTTGGAGGCAACACTCTCAAGCAGGGCCAAACCAAGAGTAAACTCTGTTTCCTTTTTTTTTCTTTTTTTCTCCCTCTGCTTATTTCGCTGGTGCCGTTCTCTACTCTTCTCCTCTATTTCGATTGCAGGAGCGAATGTGAGCTTGCAAGCATATAGCATGGCAGAATCAACAGAGGTATGGCCGGTGGGACTCAGATTCAAACCGACGGAGGAGGAACTTGTCCATCATTACCTGACAAAAAAGCTTAGAGGAGAATTGGAAACTAGCTGCCTAATTCCGGAGCTGTACATCTACAACTGGGAGCCTCTGGATTTGTTTGTCCTATACGATGGTAACTTACATTTAGTCCTCAGTATTCTGTTTCTCTATTTTCTTATGGCTTGACCTTAATTGGTAATTGCCTATAGGACCTTAGGGAATTGACATTTAACCGATCTTTGGTTGTAGCATTATCAAGTATACCCTCGCATGGACGCGAGTGTTTCTTCTTTTGTCCTCGTGGTCGTGAGAGGAAGACCGAGCGCGGATTTTGTAAAGAGACAAGTAAAAAACGTGTTATACTAGCACCGGACACCGGTAAGCCAATAGGGACCAAAAGGATTTTGGTTTACTATGAAGGTCGACAACCAAATGGCCGCAAGACTGATGTGGCCATGCACGAATATCTCCTAAACTTGAATGTTTCAGATGGTGAAATTTCGGACCCGGTACTCGACTTCTCTTCTTTTGCTTTGCCTAATTGACCATCTATAATATGCTTACAAGCGCAGGTAAAATTGATATCATCATTTCTCTTCATACGATCTTCATCCAGCTTCTTGAGGTTTCTAGCTTTGTGAGTTCATGATTAGCTAGTTCCTCTGTCTGTCCCATGATTTAAGATCGATTTGCCTTTAAACCCAGCTCTTCTCCAAACGTTAGCATTCACGAGTCAGAACTTTTCCTACTGTTTTTTGTATAATTTCATGAGGGAGATTGAGAAATGAAACTTAGCAATATTCATATTAGATGATAGATTCATGACTGATGTTTTAGTTCCAGAGACTACCGAAGGTTATACTACCAAAAATAGGGTGAATCTGCAGCAAGAGGGACCATTTGTTCTTGAAATTTAGGTTACTTCAATTTTGATAAGTGATGTATTTGATGCATAAAATACTTCCCATGCGACAATGGAGTTTTGGTTATCATAACCCTGAAACTCATCCGGGTCTCATTGTCTTTGTAGACGGCGTTGGCTCTCTGTCGCTTTATTAACAGGAAAGGTAAGAAAGCAAAGTCAGCAACAGCGAGTACTTCAACAGATTCAAGCGGCCCTAGCAATCTGAATGATAACGAAAACGAAGAAACACAAGAAATTAGTATGCGGGTGAGCAAGTGTTGCTTTAGATTGACACAAAGCAACATCTGATCTAGAAATACATCTAACCGTACTAAACCTTGGGTATTGTTTGCTCTTTCTTTTTTCCTTTTTTGTGCTTAGGCATCAACAGGAGCTACTATAGAATCCGACTATCTGAACGAGATGTCAAATTCTAATTTATCAGACCAGAATATGCCCACTCTTGATGAGCAACCTCAAATGAGTGAAGATCAACTTTTGTCTTGGGATCATCATTGGCATTTTGATGAACCTAGTGATGGACATTATCATATGCCATATTCTCCAAGCGACTATATTGATCTCTCAGATCTCTTCAAATTCGATGAGAACAAGGATTAGTATGCCAAAGTGTGGTTACATTATGCTGCAAAGATTAGTTGTGAATTGTGATAATGGTTTGCCAGTGTTTGAGGTCCTTCGTAGATATTAATCTCAGCCTTGCTTATTATGTTAGTGATAATGTTGTGTATTGATTATGCTTCTCCTAGGAGAGGACATTATATCAATCTTGCACGCTTTTATATTGTACTATTATTTTTTTCCCAACATTTGTATATTTATCTTGATTTTATCTACTTAGCATTGGCCATGTATCACAAAACTATTCACATTAAAAGTATGTCTTGAATTTGAACTCAGAAATGAAACTGTTCTTATTCAATAGGATTCCTAATTTGAGTTGGTTTCAACTTTAAGTGGTTTCCCAATTTAAGTATGTTTCCTATATTTGATCTAATTCTCTTCTATACAAGAAGTGATGGCTTTTCTACATGAAGAGCATCCAAGATGAGCCTGCTCTTGAATTACATCCCAAGTGTTTAAAGCTCTAAAAATCCCATGTCATTTACTAATTATTATGTGAGATTAACATATTTTTTTGTGAGGAATTTAGAGAGGCCAAACACAGTGTGAATTAGTGGGAGCTAGGAAACATTAAAAGTGTTTGAATGTTTCAAATATAGTTATAATTTATCGCTTGATCTATGTTGCTCTCGTTGCAAAATAAGTCCCATCAATTGAATCACGTAAATCTGGTGTTTGATTTATTTTCTCTATTAATTTATTATATTGTTTGGTTGCTTCTTTTGCGCAACAATTCATCTAATAGTTGAGAAGGCTTTTGGAATGAGATTTTCCTCTGTAGTCGTAACATCCCAATTCCATACTTCTGAATTTTGAATTGATATGTAAGTAAAGACCTCTTCCTCATCAATGCCCTGAGTACTCCCATTGGGTTTTTCAGTCTCTTTCAACTTATCATCTGTTACTCTTTCTCCTCGCCTCTCCTTTCTCCTCATCTGCGAGCGCTACCCCAACATGACGATAGTAAAGCAAAGTAATTCTTTCTCGTTGCCTTTTTCCCTCTTCTCAAATGACGATATTTTTCAACCAAAAAAAAGAAAGTACTACTCTGCGCCATTATCACAACAGATAAAAGAATAAGCAAGAAAGTGTGTGGCTTTCGTTGTTTGTTATGTGTATGATTTGATCATGAGTATTAATAGAACATAAAAGGCAATCAGTACCATGACCTCGCCATCAATGGGCACGTGGGTGGTAGGATTTCTAGCAATTTCTCACAAAATAAAAGCATGATTTCAACCATAAGAAAGTGACTAGCTCGCTATTAGTGGCATCTAGAGGCCATCTTTATATAAAATCAAGCATGATTTTGACCACAATCAAGTGATAAAACATGCAACTTTTTTTGTTGTTTATGTGCGTGACTTTGTTGATTATGAGTATCAATTGAAAATAGAAAGCAATTTGTATCTTAACAAGGAAAAACTGGAAAGAATAACCAATGTACTCTAAACCGAATTCCAAACTTTTCAAATATGGTATAATTCTCAATTTTTACGTAAAATTTAATTTAGGGTTAATACTCTGAAAAATCCCAAACTGGTACGTACACATATGACAAATTTATTTCAAACTATTTTTTTACCATCAAAAACCACAAACTGGTATACATTTAACAAATTTATCACAAATTAGTATATTTGTGAAAAATTTACCTTCTGTTAGTTTTCGTTAAATTTTACCAATCAAATTATTAAGTTAAATGACACGTGACAGTTAACCGGTATACCAATTTGAGATTTTACGCTTCGTTTGTCTTAGTTTACAGTTTTTGTGATTTTTTTGTTATATTGATCCAATTTAGCGGATGATATATTTGTTACAAACTTACCAGGTTTGGGGTTTTTTGCGGTTGAATAAATTAGTGTGGTTCCCTGGGTCATAAAAAAAATATAAATTAATTTGGGGTAAAAGTGTTACAAATGTACAAGTTTATGGTTGTTTATGGTCAGTCAGGGTAAATTTGTCACAAGTATACCAGTTTATAGTTTTTCATGGTCAAAAAAATAATTTTAGGTAAATTTATCACAAATATACCAGTTTGATATTTTTCAAGTATTAACCCAATTTTAATATAATCATTCTGATCAACTTTCACTAAAAATTACTAATACAACCATTTAGTCATTGCTGGCCATCATGTCATGGTCAGCCATTTAACTAGACAAATTTCCTTAAAATCACATCATTTTGATTAAGTTAATATTTTTTCTGATTTTGTTCCTTTCTTCTTCTTTTTTTCCTTTAACTTCCTTGTTACTGTTCATCTTCTTCACTGCAAGCACTCTCAGACGACTCCTCCAAACAGAACCAGGCACCGATCACGAGATTCCACGAAACTGCACTCCTCTCAGGCATTTCCTCGAACACCTGTCAGCCCCATTTCGTCGTTTTAGAAATGCAAGAAGGAAGGTCTGGGATCCTGCACACGCCTCCGAATCCGAACCAATCGAGAAGAAAGACTTCTCTGGCGACCCAAACCACGTCGAGCTCAGCCAGGTTCGAACCGAGCTTCTGCCTCAACGGCCTCGGAACGAGTTAAACCCCCGCGCGGTAGCAACACATCAAGAGATTCCACCTCGAGCTGAAATTGGTTCGCCTAACGGAGATCCATTCCAGCGACCGAACGTGTGGAAAAAGGTTCTATTCAGCAGCATTGAAGGGTCCGGGTCGAGGGTTGTAGGGGTTGAGTGAGCCTCGGACGATACAGGGAGATGGGGTGGTGGATCGACCGGCGTAGGGTCTTGATCTGATTGATGGGTGAGGAAGGGACCATGGAGAGTTCCCATAGATATTTAGAGAGACACAGAGAACAGCAGGTTGAAGATGATGAACAGTAAAAACTAAAAAGGAAAGTTAAGTAAGGTGAATTTATTTAGTGGAAAATAAATAATTTGTAAAATATTTTTTAAAATTTATTACTTTATCACTTATAAAAATTAACTAAATTTTTTTATCATTTATGAAAATGTTTATTTATAAGTTGTTATCGATAATAAAAATGTATTTTTATATGTTATAAGCGTTAATTTTTTTAGAAATATTTTTATAACCAATTATTCTTCGAGAAATTAAAAAAGCTAAGCCTATAATCATCCAATTCAAGCTTCCCACAACGCATAGAGGGCAATTTTGAAATTTAGAAGCCTTCCCAAAGCCATGATTAAGCACATCACAGAGGATCGAGTCTAGGGTTTGAGCCATGTGAAAAGTTGGAAATTTTTTCGTAATCAGTAGATTTATGAAATTGCTCATAAATATCTAACAAATGTAGTTAGTAAAAATAGCAACATTCTCTAAGTGTAACATATTAGTAAATTATTAGCTTCTCTAAAATTCTCATAAAATATCAATCTTATAAGAAGTTTACCAAAGCTCTATTAAATTAACAAGTTACCCACTTCTTTGACATGTTACAAGTTCGAGTAGTAAATTACCCACATGCATGGTTAGTATAATACCAACCTTATAATGAAGTTACCAAGCATCTAGTAAATTAGTAAATTACCAACCTATTTCGCATTTTCCACCATTGTTAGTGAACTATCGATGTTATAAAAATTACTAACAATTTCTTTGAAAATTTATATGTATGGTTAGTAAATTACCATCCCTACTAGGAAAAATATTGACTTTTTTGAAGTTTTACAAGTATAGTTAAGAATTTTTTATGATATAATTACTAGTGTAATTTATTAATCATTTGTTTAATGTGTGAGGAAGTCCTAAACAAGCTCAAATCAATAGAGTATGTCATTCCGATGGCCGTTTAAGCAAATTGATTGATTTGGCACTCCGAAATGAAAAGTAAAAATGGAGAATAACAAGATGAAAAAAGCCAAATACAGAGAAAGAAAGATCGCTAAGGAGAGAGAATGCACGGGTTTCTTCACATTACAGGCGACCCTCATCACAAGTAGGCAATGGCCCGTTGGAAACTGTTTCTCAAATTTTATAAGTGATACAAAATATTATTTTTAGAAAAATATTTTTTATATTATTTATTTTTTATGAAATAAACCCCTTAAAATCGACTTTTTTTATATTATCGTTGCTCGAGTTCCCTTCCATCGAAAGCCGTGCACTTATTGCAGCCATGTGTAAATTATAAGAGAGAGGAGCCAAAAAGAGAATGGAATAAAGTAGGCGAATAAATTGACCCGAAGCGTAACATGGTAGGGCCACCATTGAATCCCCAACTTCTTCAGGAAGTTCTCAGACTTGAGGAGCAAGTTGAAGATGAAGAACCCTAACAAATAAATAAATAAAAATGTAAAAAATGATAAATATCTGAGAAAAAGCGGGTAGGTAACTTTCAGAGAAAGGGAAAAGGAGTCAAAAAGGACGGCACCGGACCGACTCAGGCATGGCTCTCGAACCATGATGCCAGTGCAGTATAAATTCATCTCATTCTCCTCTTAGACTGGATATCAAATCCTCCCCTACCCTAGCTCAAACGTTTCATCTCTGCTGCATTTTTTGTTGCAGAGGACATGAGATGGAAGAAACTGAGATAGCCGAGGAGTGTTCGCCTGCCAGTGACCACCACGAAGGTACTCGTCAATCATTACTTGAAGCCGGAACAAATAGCAAAAGGCAGATTTCCGATTTATCTGTGTTTTCTCTATGGAAAATACCGGCAGAGATCATGCACGAATATCACCTAAATGCTATTCTTCCGTGGCATATCATGCACGAATATCACCTAAATGCTACTCTTCCGTGGCATACGTTCTTAGACAGGTAATTATATTTGTTTTTTCTTTTCTTTTTTTAAGTTTTTCCTATCGTATTGAGTCTCTTTTCTTTTCTGTTTGATTCTTCTGAAAACCTCTGATGTTCTTAATCCTCATTACCTGAGCTGTAGTGGGAAGCCAAACATTATATTTGCTCCATGAGTACTCCATTTTGATCAATCATTGGGTGATACAGGTGTAATCAACCTCCATACTGTCTTAGGCTTTGTAGATTACAGTATAGTTGTCAAGGCTTTCGATACTATACCATGCATTTTGCTACTTTTCCACAATGGCCTATTTGATTCCTTGTTTTATGTGATCAGATAATCTATCTTTGACATTCCTATGGACTACGAGATGAGAAGGCTGATAAGTAAATGATTTCGGATGCTTCCGAGGTGACCGATTATGAGAAGATTAACATACAGAGAAGTTGAAACTATGTTCAGTTACATTGTTGAAGAGAATTTCAACAAATGCGATACGCTTATTGTAGAGAACAATGAGCTTTGTATTAGAAACTAAATTTTACCTCTCTATTTTTCCTCCCCTGAATAGTTCATAGCTGTTGCACCTTAATTATCAGAACAACATCGACTAGTCCAACAATGTATTATAATGAGTATCTTCTTTCTTGTGGGGATGCTTATGAAAGCAAACTAGTACCTCATGGAGAGTTCTCAGCTCAAGGACAAAGTCATATGAAGACCAGTTCTCAGCTCAAGAATATGCATTAGAAAAAGTGACACAACCTTGAAGTGTGAAGATTAATTATATTTCTAGCTCTTCCTGTTAGCATTATCTTATGTTCTCATTCATCTTTTTTGTAATGAAATTCTACGACAGTATCTCTCAAGCTACTTTTTCATGTTCTTTTGGCCTAGAATTTGCAATGCCAGTTGATGATGTATTTCAAGGAAGCTGAGAAGAGCATAAAAGGAAATATGATTTTTGCTGCTGAAGTGCACCTCATTGTAACACTTTTTCAAGGCATTTATGCATATATCAGTAATAGATAAGCTGAAATTGGGTTCTTGGAATGTGCCGGATGGTATGCTCATATTCAGTGACTTCACATATGTCCTTGTGCTGAAGCTGTCTTTTTGGACCTCCCAATCTTTCCAATTTCTCCCGTTGAAGACATTAATCTCTTTAATCAGAAGCATCGCGAATAATCTCCTCATTGATGAGAGTGACACGTATATTCTCAAATTCCGTGCAATCATATAGATAATGTATATTGTCGATTATCTTCTGTTTGAGGTTTAGAGGAAGGTAATTACAATTATGCTCAGTCATAAACTGGCGTATCTTTCAACTACCACTTGGATGTGGTAGTTGTGCATTGGCACTTGGAGAACCCTGCACAGTGTCGCCCTCTTTCCTCTTTTGGTTTTGGTAAGAATATAGCGCGTTATTCATTTGTTTGATATTCATTTGGGACTTCCATTGGCAGAAACTGATTGCAAGCTCAATTTAAATTAGGTGTGTAACTAAAAGTGAAAAGTCTTCTGTTGTAGGTAGTGATACATTCTGGGCATATCCCCCAAGAATGATCCTGTGATTTCATTGACATGAATTTAATTTTGATTGGACTGTGAATGCATTCAGACGGCTCTAAAGATATGGTTTCTCATTCTATTACATCCGTTATACTTTGTAATAAGAAGAAAATAAATAACGAAGGCTTTCTATGTAATGCAGAAAATAAGGCAAGAAAGTTTGAGGGAACAATGTGACAATTCAGAGTGATATGAGAATCTTTAAATAGTCCTTCAGTGATAGATGGGATCCACCAGTACCACCAAAAAGAAGACAAAGAAATAGGACCAAAAGTAAGGCAACTTCTCAAAGAAGGGAAAGACTTCAATTAAGACCCTCAGAGTGCAAGGTCTTGAAGCTCATTCTTTTGCTTTGACAAACTGAAGTGAGTTTGCTTGTGCATGAGTGAAGTAAAAGAATCAGAAGAAGATGGCAACTGTGATCATCCCAGAGAATCTGCTGGTTGGATACAGATTCCACCTGACTGATGAGGAATTGGTCGATCATTACTTGAAGCTGAAAGTGCTCGGATTCATAGACAACATCTGCATCATTCCTGAGGTCGATATCTGCAATTGAGAGCCTTGGGAATTAGCACAAAGATTTAAGGGTAAAGAACAAGATATTACTATCATCTTTCCTGTCCTTTTAGGCAAGTTATGGCATTGTAATGGATGCCTTATAAATGTGGTATTGTGTTATCCTAAAGTTCTACAACAATTGCAGTATGATAGTGTATGCATCAGTGAATATTTTGTGGAATGTGCTGATGGGATCGAAGTTTAATGGTATATAATGGTGAAGTGTTACTTTATAAGATATGTATCTTTTGTCTGTAGGAAAAGAAAGGGACAAGTTCTTCATTAACTAGATTTGAATTGAACTTGACAGAGCAATTGATCATTCCTTCTGATGACAAAGTTCAAAGTGGTGGTACTTCTGTCCAAAATGCAACGAATTCAAAGATCGACTCATTTGGACATTGGAAGAAGACTGGTGTTGTTAGGACTATCAAGGCTAGAGACAAGAATAGACCGATCAGTAATAAGAAAACATTGGTCTTTCACAAAGGTAGGAGCTCTCAGGGCATCAAGACCAACTGGGTCTTACACGAATATCATTT
Source organism: Eucalyptus tenuipes (assembly GCA_014182365.1). Classification (NCBI taxonomy): domain Eukaryota; kingdom Viridiplantae; phylum Streptophyta; class Magnoliopsida; order Myrtales; family Myrtaceae; genus Eucalyptus; species Eucalyptus tenuipes. The sequence continues at coordinate 9,300,445 of CM024543.1, read as the reverse complement.
ACTGACCAACAATCTGGATGAACTGTTTACACACTGTACGCAATCTGTCCCTTATTTATTTCTTCTGGTTTACCAAATTCATTGAGTATTGAAATAATCTGCAGAACCATCCAATTCAAAAGTTTCAACTAACCAGAAGCAATGATACTGTTCTTCCTCATTTTCCACTACCGAAGTCTGTAATGGAGTAGGATTCTGGAATTTAAGCAGGATAGGATCAGGTCTTGTGGACTCAGATGAGATGGTTGTTTGACAGCTGACCAAGAATTACGTCCTCTGCCACTTAAGGCACAAAGGAAATGAGAAGTCCGATATATCATTCATACAATTAAAGGGAGGAGCTGTTAACTTGATTGACTTGGATTCAGATCTTCATCAACCTGAACACAGCAACTCATTTCCGGAAGTGAGAACAAAAAAATGTTCTGTTCATGGCCATAATTTGTGAAGCATGATCCTTACTAATCTTTTTACTTTTGAAAACAGCCTTGGATTCAAGCAGTGGGAAACTCGTTGATTAACTCAATTGACTTGGATTCAGACCTTCATCAACCTGAACATGAGTACTCATTTCTGGAAGTGGGAATGAAAAAAATGTTCTGTTCATGGACATAATTTTTGAAGCATGATAATTATTAAGCTTTTTACTTTTGAAAACAGCCTTGGATTCAGGCAGTGGGAAACTCATCGATTGGCTTGGTCAACTCAGATTCAGACCTTCATCAATCTGAACACGAGAACTCCATTGAGGATGTGAGAATGAAAAAAAAAGTTCTGTTCATGGACATAATTTTTGAAGCATGTTCATAATTAACCTTTTTACTTTGAAAACAGCCTTGGATTCAGGCAGTGGGAAACTCTCCGATTGGCTTGGTCAACTTGAATTCAGACCTTCATCAACCTGAACACGATAACTCTATTGAGGATGTGAGAGCGAAAAAGAAATGTTCTGCTCATGGACATAATTTGTGAAGCATGTTCATAACTAACCTTTTTACTTTTGCAAACAGTCTTGGATTCAGGCAGTGGGAAACTCACCGATTAGCTCGGTTGACTTGCAATCAGACCTTCATCAACCTGAACATGAGAACTCGTTTTCAGAAGTGAGAACGAAAAAAATTGTTCTGTACATGGACAGGACATAATTTATGAAGCATGTTCATAGCAAACCTTTTTACTTTTGATAACGGCCTTCAATTCAGGCGGGGGTAAACTCAGCGAGAGAGCGCTCATTTCAGCAGGATTACCGAGTTCACGCCATTTCATTAATCTTCCTGCAGACTACTTTCCAATCAGAAAAAGTCCAATGCCAACCCTACTTCGACGAGCTTACACATATCAGAAGTCCACCTTTTGCAGACTTCTCGGTGGACAATGGAGTTGCTATTATTGACGAATCCGACCAGCTGCAATTTGACTACTTTGACAGTGATCAAATGCAAACACAGGTCAAGATTCTTTTCGTGAAGTTTCAGTTGGTTATATAGCTTGTTCACCTTTACCATATTCAGGGGAAGAACTGATTTAGAAAAGAGAAATCTCAGTGAAATTTTTCTTGTAAGGGTGTGTTTGTTTTGGGAAAACATTTCTGATAAAAGAAAATGTTTTACAAAAAATTCTTTTCCAAGAAAATATTTTCCCCTTTTCGGATTAGGGAATTAATTTTCCTAACTTTAAGCTTGCATATTTTCTTTGACTGTAAACAGCTTTCTGTTGACTAATCATTTGCAGCAAACCAAATGATTGAAAGTCCAGAAAACTAATTCGTGGAAAACTCTTTCGCTCATACAAATACACTGTAAATTTCATTTAGATATGCACCAGAATGGCAAAAATTCTACCAAAGAAGAATATCGGAAGTGACGCAGCTGTCTTAGAGAAGTGAAGCAGAACATGTCAGCATATGATACAGCTTCCAGACATTTAGAAATGAAAAGTTGGATGTTCGTCATGAGCTTAACTGTTTAAGATTATGCCTCAGCCATTTATCTTTCTTCAATATGTTTCATCTCCTTTACTGCAGTATGACCCACTGTGTAGCTCAGATGAAGTACTTGCTGTTCTAATGAAGGGTCGGCGAACGCAAACAATCAAATCACTCCATGGTGTAATTCCACTAGACAAAAGAAAGGCTCCAACATATGGAGCCTCCAACAAAGCCTGATATTGCTAGAACTTACAGCACTGATGAAGAATCGAGGGTTGAAAAGGTTGAGAAGCTGGAAGTCGCAGCCAGAATTATCAAACCAGAATGTGTAACTCTGGATGAATTAGAAGCCAAAGCAAAGGTGAAACAAGCTCCTAAATTCACTCGTAGTGTCTAATTATTAGTTTCAAGTTAGGATTTTTTGCATTGAGTATGATGGTTAAGTTAATGGCAAGGATTCCTTATTCTCAGTGAAATTCAAAAGAACAGACTAGGACGATTCCGAGTTTCAAGAGTCTCCAGTTGATGTAATTATTTACTTCTGTACAAGCTTGTAAGATAGAATGTTTTACATTGGCAGGTAGAAAAGAGAAGAGAGCACAGTGCTGCATCAAAATTATCCCAGAACAAGCACAACAAAGGAATTGAACAAGCCATAGAGAAATCAAATTCAATGCCTTATTTGAGTGGAAAATGAATACTTTATAAATTATTTTTTTGAAAATAATTACTTATATCATATATAAAATAAACAAAAGAAATTTTTTTCATTATTCACAAACATATTTATTTTAAATTATTATTGATAATAAAAATATTTTTCACACAATATAATAGTTTATTTTTTAAAAAAAATTACAATCTTTCATCATCGGCGAAATTAAAGAATTTATGTTCATGGACCATCTCATTCAAGCTTTCCACTACGCATGAAAGGCAATTTTGAAATTTAGAAGCCTTGCCAAACCTATGATTAAGCACATTATAGAGGATCGAGTCTAAAGTTGAGTCACGGGAAAAGTTGGAAAATTTTTCATAGTTGGTAGATTTATAAAATTGCACATAAATTTCTAACTCGTGTAGTAAGTAAAATGGCATCATTCTCTAAATGTAACATATTAGTAAATTACTAGCTTCTCTAAAATTCTAATAAAATATCGATCTTATAAGAAGTTTACCAAAACTCCATTAAATTAACAAGTTACCCACTTCTTCAACATGTTATAAGTTCGAGTAGTAAATTACCTACATGCGTGGTTAGTATAATGCCAACCATATAACGAAGTTACCAAGCATCTCAATAAATTAGTAAATTACCAACTTTTTTCTGCATTTTTCAACTGTTGTTAGTAAACTATCAATGTTATAAGAATAACTAACAATTTCTTTGAAAATTTACATGTATGGTTAGTAAAATACCATCCCTACTAGAAAAAGTAACGACTTTTTTGAAGTTTTGCAAATACAATTAAGAGTTTACCATGATATATTCACTATTGTAATTTGTTAATCATTTACCTAATGTGTAATGAAGTCCTAAACATACTCAAATCAATAAAATTAAGTCATTTCGATAACCGTTTAAGCAAATTGATTGATTTGACACTTCGAAATCCATCACTATGCATGTCAATATTACTTTTGACACATAAGAAACAATATGAAAAGTAAAAATGGAGAATAACAAAAAGAAAAAAGCCAAATGCAGAGAGGAAAGATCGCAAAGGAGGGAGAATGCACGGGTTTCTTCACATTACAAGTGACCCCCATCACAAGTAGGCAATGGCTTGTTTGAAACTGTTTTTTAAATTTTCTGAGTGATATAAACTATTATTTCTTAAAAATTATTTTTTATATTATTTGATTCTTTATAAAATAAGCTCCTTAAATTTGTTTATTTTACATCGTTGTTGCTCGAGTTCCCTTCCATCGAAAGCCGTGCTCTCGTTGCAGCCATGTGTAAAAGACGAGAGACGGGGGGACCAAAAAGATAATGGAATAAAGTAGGCGAATCAATTGACCTGAAGCGTAACATGGTAGGGCCAGCATTGAATCTCCAACTTCTTCAGCAAGTTCTCAGACTTGAGAAGCAAGTTGAAGATGAATATCTAAGAAAAAGCTTGTAGGTAACTTTCAAAAAAAGGGAAAAGGAGTCGAAAAAGACGGCATCAGACCGACCCAGGCATGGCTCTCAAACCATAATGCCAGTACGGTATAAATTCATCTCTTCTCCTCTTAGACTGGACATCAAAACTTCCCCACCCTAGCTCAAACGTTTATCTCTGCTTCTTTCCTTGTTGCGGAGAACATGAGATGGAAGAAACTTAGATAGCCGTGGAGTGTTCGTCTGCAGGATTCGCTGTTAAGCTAGCCACTACCAAAGTACTTGTCAATCATTACTTGAAGCCAAAACGAAGAACATATAGTAGATTCCCGATTTACCCGTGTTTCTTCCGTAGAAAACACGGGTAGGGATCATGCACGAATATCACCTAAATGCCACTCTTCTGTGGCATACTTCCTTACACCGGTAATCATATTCGCATTTTTTTTCCAGTTTTTCCTATTGTATTGAGTCTTTTTCTGTTCGATTCTTCTGAAAAACCTCTTATGTTCTTAGTCCTCGTCACCTGAGCTATAGTGGGAAGCAAAACAATATATTTGCTCCATGAGTACTCCATTTTGATCAATCATTGGGTGATACAGGTGTACTTGACCTCAATACTGTCTTAGGTTTCGTAGATTACGGTATGGTTGTCAGTGCTTTGGATACTATACTGACATGGAGGAGCATGATTGATGCATTTTGCTACATTTCCACAATGGCCAAAACTAATGTTTGATTCCTTGTTTCATGTGATCAGATAATCTGTCTTTGCCCTTCCTATGGAATACGAGATAAGAAGGCTGATAATAAATGACGTTGAATATTTCTGAAGTGACATTGGATATGAGAAGATCACGCTATTATGAAAAGATTAATATACTGCAGAGAAGTCAAGCTACGTTTCATCACATTGTTGAAGAGAATTTCAACAAAGGCAGTGCGCTTATTGTAAGCACAATGAACTTTGCATTAGAGACTAAATTTTACCTCTCAATTATTCCTCCCCCAAATAGGTCATAGCTATTTCACCTTAATTATCATAACAACATCGACTAGTCCAACAACGTAGTATGATGAGCATCTTCTTTCTTGTGGGGATGCTTATGAAAGCATGCAAGTATCTAATGAAGAGTTCTCAGCTCCAGGGCATAGTCACATGAAGAGTTCTCAGCTCAAGAATATACAGTAGAAAAAGGCAGACTCAACCTTGAAGTTTGAAGATCAGTTATATTTCCAGTTCTCCCCCTTAGCATTATCTTATGTTCTCATTTATCTCTCTTGTAATGTAATTATACAACGGTATCTGTCACGTTACTCTATCATTTTCTTTTGGCCCAGAATCTGTAAAGCGAGTTGATGATGATATTTCAAGTAAGCTGAGAAGAGCATAACAAAATATGATTTTTTGCTGCTGAAGTTCACCTCATCGTAACACTTTTCAAGAATTTATGCACATATCAGCTAGGTTGCACCGACACAGACACGCGACACGCGACACGCGACACGTCATTTCTCAAAAGTAGAGAATTCCGACACATTCCGACACATTATATATTAAATAAATATTTTAATATATAAATGCATTAATAACTAAATAATAATAATAAAAAGAGCCTAGAATTAATCTATACTAAAAAAATTAATCATACATTTGTTAATATCATTCATTGTTTTAATTTGACAAATTCAACTACATTTCATTGTAATAATCCATTAAACTTGGAGGAAAAAACAAGTAATCCACATTCCACTATTAAATTTAAAATTTAACAATAAGAAAAAAAAAACAATCGACATTCCATCATCAAATATAACAAAAAGTCATTCATCTATATTATCCACTTCTTCTGAAAAAAAAAAAAATCCTATCTCCGGCTCATCAAATGAAAGATTTGCAACTTCAAGCACCCCAACATCTTCAAACGAGTATTGGAAATTTGTTTTAGCTTTTATTTATTTTTTAAAATTTTTTTCATATATTTATATTTAGACCCCAGAAGTTTTGGAAATTTGTAAAAATAACCCGTGCGTGTCGGAGTTATGTGTCGGAATTTCCGACTCGCGTGTCGGAGCGTGTCGAAGGCCGTTGACCGTGTGTCGGACACGATACGAAGGGTCCCGGAGAGTGTCGGTGCATCCTAGCATATCAGTAATAGATAAGATGAAATTGGGTTCTTACTTGGAACATGCCGGATGCTCGTATTGAGTGACTTTACATTTGTCCTTGTGCTGAAGCTGTCTTTTTGGACCTCCCAATCTTTCCAATTTCTCCAGTTGATGACCATGATCTCTTTAATTGGAAGCATTGCGAATAATCTACCCATCGATGAGAGTGAGACTGTATATTCTCAAATTCCCTGCGATCATATAGATAATTTATATTGTCGGTTCTCTTCTGTTTGAGGTTTAGAGGAAGGTAATTACAATTATGCTCAGTCATAAACTGGCATATCTTTCAACTAATAAATACCACCTGGATGTGGTAGTTGTGCATTGGCACTTGGAGAACCCTGTACAGTGTAGCCCTCTTTTTTCTTTTGGTTTTGGTAAGAATATGGTGCGTTGTTCATTTGTTTGATGTTCATTTGGGACTTCCATTGGCAGAAACTGATTGCGAGCTCAATTTAAATTAGGTATGTCTAAATAAAAGTGAAAAGTCTTCTGTTGTTGTTAGTGATAAATTTTTTGCATATCCCCCAAGAATGATCCTGTGATTTTATAGAAATAAATTTATTTTTGAATGGACTGTGAATGCATTCAGATGGCTCTAAAGATATGGTTTCTCATACAATTACATCCGTTATACTTTGTAAATAAGAAGAAAATAAATAACGAAGGCTTTCTATGTAATGCAGAAAATAAGACAAGAAAGTTTTAGGGAACAATGTGACAATTCAGAGTGATATGAGAATCTTTAGATAGTCCTTAAGTGATAGGATGGGATCCACTAGTACCACCAAAAAGCAGACAAAGAAATAGGACCAAAAGTAAGGCAACTTCTCAAAGAAGGGAAAGACTTCGAATAAGACCCCCAAAGTGCAAAAGTCTTGAAGCTCATTCCTTTGCTTTAACAAACTGAAGTGAGTTCGCTTGTGCACGACTGAAGTAAAAAAATTAGAAGAAGATGGCAACTGTGATCATCCCAGAGAATCTGCCGGTTGGATACAGATTCCACCCGACTGATGAGGAATTGATTGATCATTACTTGAAGCTGAAAGTGCTCGGATTCGTAGACAACATCTGCATCATTCCTGAGGTTGATATCTGCAAGTGGGAGCCTTGGGAATTAGCACAAAGATTTAAGGGTAAGGAACAAGATATTACTATCATCTTTCCTGTCCTTTAAGGCGAGTTATGGCATTGTGATGGATACCTTATACTTATAAATGTGGTATCATGTTATCCAAAAGTTCTACGACAATTGCAGTAGGATAGTGTATGCATCAGTGAATATTTTGTAGAATGTGCTGATGGAATCTAAGTTTAATGTTATAAATGGTGATGTCTCACTTTATAAGATATGTATCTTTTGTCTGTAGGAAAAAAAGGGATAAGTTCTTCATTAACTAGATTTGAATTGAACTTGACAGAACAATCAGTCATTCCTTCTGATGACAAAGTTCAAGAGTGGTGGTTCTTCTGTCCACAAATGCAACGAATTCAAAGATCGACTTGTTTGGGGTATTGGAAGAAGACTGGTGTTGATAGGACTATCAAGGCAAGAGACAAGAACAGAGAAATTGGTACTAAGAAAACATTGGTCTTTCATGAAGGTCGGAGCTCTAAGGGCATCAAGACCAACTGGGTTGTACACGAATATCATTTACTGACCGACAATCTGGATGAACTGTTTCCATACAATGTACGCAATCTGTCCCTCATTTAGTTCTTATGGTTTACTACATTCATTGAGTATTGAAATAATCTGCAGAACCATCAATTCAAAAGTTTTGACTAAACAAAAGCAATGATACTATCCTTCCTCATTTTCCACTACCGAAGTTTGTAATGGAGTAGGATTCTGGAATTTAAGTAGGATAGGATCAGGTCTGGTGGACTCAAATAATATGGTTGTTTGACAGCCAACCAGTAATTACGTCCTCTGCCGCTTAAAGCACAAAGGAAATGAGAAGTCCGACATATCATCCTTCCAATTAAAGGGTGGAGCCATTAGCTTGATTGACTTGGATTCAGACCTTCATCAACCTGAACACAACTCATTTCCGGATGTGAGAACGAAAAAATTTTCAGTTCATGGGCATAATTTGTGAAGCATGTTCCTTACTAATCTTTTTTACTTTTGAAAACAGCCTTGGATTCAGGCAGTGGGAAACTCGTCGATTTAACTTAATTGACTTGGATTCAGACCTCCATCAACCTGAACATGAGTACTCGTTTCCGGAAGTGAGAACCAAAAAAATGTTCTGTTCATGGACATATTTTTTGAAGCATCTTCATAATTAACCTTTTTACTTTGAAAGCAGCCTTGGATTCAGGCAGTGGGAAACTCACCGATTGGCTTGGTCAACTTGGATTCAGACCTTCATCGACCTGAACACGAGAACTCTACTGAGGATGTGAGAATGAAAAAAATGTTCTGTTCATAGAAATAATTTGTGAAGCATGTTCGTAACTAACCTTTTTACTTTTGCAAACAGTCTTGGATTCAGGCAGTGGGAAACTCACCGATTAGCTCGGTTGACTTGCACTCAGACCTTCAGCAACCTGAACATGGGAACTCGTTTTCAGAAGCAGGAACATGGGTCATCGAGCCTACACATATCAGGAGTCCAACTTTTGCAGACTTCTCGGTGGATAATGGAGTTGCTTTTACTGATGAATCCGACCAATTGCAATTTGAATACTTTGACAGTGATCAAATGCAAACAATGGAGCTTACACATATCAGAAGTCCATCTTTTGCAGACTTCTCGGTGGACAATGGAGTTGCTATTACTGATGAATCCGACCAGTTGCAATTTAACTACTTTGACAGTGATCAAATGCAAATACAGGTTAGAATTCTTTTCGTGAAGTTTCAGTTGGTTATATAGCTTGTTCATCTTTACTACATTTAGGGGAACAACAGATTTAGAAAAGAGAAATTTCTGGGAACAACAGATTTATTAATGGTATGTTTGTTTCGGGAAAACATTTCTGACAAAAGAAAATGTTTTACGACTTATTCTTTTCCAGGAAAATATTTTCCCCTTTTCAGGTCAGGGACTTAATTTTCCTAACTTTAAGCATGTATATTTTCTTTGACCATAAATAGTTTTCCATTGACTGATCATTCTCGGCAAACCAAACGAATGAAAGTCCGGAAAACTAATTCGTGGAAAACTCTTTAAACAAATACACCCTAAATTTCAATTAGATATGTACCAGAATGGCAAAAATTCTACCAAAGAAGAATATTGGAGGTGACGCAGCTGTTACGCATCAAATGAGATCACCTTAGAGAAGTGAAGCAGAACATATCAGCATATGATACAGCTTCAGACACATTTAAAAATGAAAAGTTGGATGTTTGTCGTGAACTTAACTGTTTAAGATTATCCCTCAGCCATTCATCTTTGTTCAATATGTTTCATCTCCTGCATTGCAGTATGGTGCAATGCGTAGCTCAGATGATGAACTTGCTGTTCTGATGAAGAGTCGGCGAACACAAACAATCAAATCACTCCATGGTGTGATTCCACTAGATGAAAAGAAAGGCTTCATTGAGAATAAGTTCAATGGGTTACATATCTCCTCCCCGGAACATGTGGAGCCTCCAAAAAAGCCTGATATTGCAAGAACTTACAGCACTGATGAATCCAGGGTCGAAAAGGTTAAGAAGCTGGAACTTGCAGCCAGAAATATCAAACCAGGACGTGTAACTCTGGATGAATTAAAAGCCAAAGCAAAGGTGAAACAAGCTCCTAAATTCACTCATAGTGTCTAATTATTAATTTCAAGTTAGGATCTTTTGCATTGAGTTTGATGGGTAAGTCAATGGCAAGGATTCCATATTCTCAGTGAAATTCAAAATAACAGACTAGGAAAATTCCGAGTTTCAAGAGTCTCCAGTTGATTTAGTTATTTACTCCTGTATAAGCTTATAAGATGGAATGTTTTACATTGGCAGGTAGAAAAAAACAGAGAGCACAGTGCTGCATCAAAATCATCCCAGAACAATCACAACAAAGAAATTGAACAAGCCTTAGAAAAATCAAATTCAATGCCTAATTTGAGAGGAACGATTACCGACTGCACAAAGATTTCCATGGTTCCTTCACTGGTAATTCTTGCAAACGTGCTTATTGGGATTTGATTGGTGAAGCCATGAAATAACAAACAACACCATTCAAAGAAGTAGAAAATCATAATGTAATATAGCTTCCAGACAATTTTAGAAATGAAACTGCTAATGTTTGTCATGAGACTAGGATTATGCCTTAGTGGGCTCCTCTGATTCAATTGATCTCAAGCAATATGTTGGTTGCAGTATGGCCAAATATCTAGCTCGCGTAATGATCATGCTACAGTGGAGAATAGGAGGACAGCAACAATTGAAACACTCCAAGGCCAAACATCTAGCTCACAGAATAAAAATGCTGTGGTGGAGACTCTGCAAACACAAACAATTGAACTATCCCATGGATGTGGAGATGTTCCCCTGGAGGAAAAGAAAAGCTTTGATGGGAATGAGTCCAACAGCTCAAATGTCTTGCCCCTGAAACGTATGGATCCTCTGGGAAAGCCTGCAACTGTAAGAATTTATAGCAAAGATGAAAAGACGAGTTTCTTAGAGGTCAAAAAGCAAGAACTCGCAGCCAGAAATATCAAACCAGATTGTGTATCATTGGATGACTCGACCACCAAAGCGAAGGTGAGAGGAGCATGTTGTTTGGTTCTTCATTTTCTGTCATTTCCATGTAACATAAACCAAAGTAGCATGATATATCAAAGAAGGTCATCACAGAGAAGTGAAAAGCTCAAAATGTAGCAGACTCCATGCACTTTTAAAATGAAAGCTCCTATGTGTCAGGAGATTGAGCTTACAGTACACCTCAGTTATTTCCTCTGATTCAGTTTATCTCATTCTAACAATGTCTTGATGCAGTCCCAGAATGAACATGCTGTGCTAGTGGATAATCCGCAGATTGGAACAGTTGAACCACTCAATGGAGTTGCTTCTCTGCATGGAAAGAAGGGCTTTGATGAGAATAAGTTTGACAGCTTACATTTCTCCTCCACAAAACATATGGAGCTTCCAGGAGTAAGAATTTACTGCAAAGGTGAAAAACCGAGATTTGAAAAGTTTAGAAAGGAAGATCTGCCAGCCAGAGATATCAAATCAGTATATATTCCTTTGGATGGATCAGCAGTCATAGCAAAGGTAAAAGAAGTTTCTAATTAACCCATTGGATCGAAGTATAAATTTTTCGATTTTGTGCTTTTGTGGATTACTTGGATGGGTTAATGGCGCATGGAACAAGGCAATAGAAAAGACTAGCAGAATGCAATGACTAATAGACCATGTTAGACAAAACCCTTTTTCCTTTTCACGAAAGTTTAAGCTGTCATAAATTGTTAACCACCAACAGCACGAAGATTTTCACTATTCCTCCCCTTGTTATTCCTGCAAAAAAGTGAATGGCTCGCTTATTCCCTCTTTTACAATTGATACTGTGCAATGTGCTCATGCAGCATGACCAAGCATCTGGGTTGCATAAGGATCATATTATAGAGGAAAACGGGCTAACACAAACAAACAAATTACTCGATGTTGTTATTCCTCTGGAGGGAAAGAAGGGTTGTTCCAAGAATGAGTTCAACAGACGGCAGATAGTCTCTACGGAATGGACGAAGCATCCAGAAAAGGCTGCGAATGCAGGAATTTCTTGCAAATACGAAGATCCAAGGTTAGAAAAGCTCAAGATGCCGGAATTTTCAGCCAGAGAGATATCAAACCAGAAGGTTCACCTTTGGTTGAATCAACAGCCAGATCAAAGGTAATACTCTCGAGTACTGTTTAGAGTATTGTATTGGTTGGATTGATAAAATATGCTAATGTTTTAGAGTGATTGATATAGTCACAGAGGAGAAAGCAACAGGCACAGTGAGGAGACTGAACCAGCCAGAGAGATATCAATTTCAGCAACTCCATTAACTGGATCAACAACCAATCACGCAGAGATTTATGCTCTTCAACCTTTCAAATCACAACGAGATACATACTTTGGTAATACAAGCCTCTTGATTAATTTGTGGATGCAGGATCACTTGTAGCTTGTCTTCATTTGGATTGTCATGCCTTGTACTTCGTTGTCATCTGTAATGGAATGGAAACTCTTGCTAAAACTTTTCATCGATTTCCTACTTAAAATGCCGAACTGAGAAGACTCTTCTGAAAGTGTTCTCCATCTGCATACCTCCATCATTAGATTATAGCTTTATCATTTGCAAATCGAAATGTGTTGAAGCATTTCTTTTTCTCCTTTGTACTTCATTTGTGGTTGAGGATGAATTCTGCATCTCAGCTACGCGCACCAAGTGCAGACCACATTGCACCTAGCGCAATTGTCAACACCCCGAACAAGCTGAAGCGCCGCCACTTCTCCCACGGCGGACCATCGTCCACTGCCGTCTGTCTTCTCTGTAAACATTAAACACGCATCGCCACCACCGCACTGTCGCCATCGCCAGCCGCCCCGCATCATTGAACCATCATAGTCACATACCTCCGTCGACCATAAATAAAAGAAACGAAGATTCCCATCTTCCCCTTCTGAAAAAAGAAAAGAGAAGCTCCTCGTCGATAGCAAAGGTTCCCTTCGTCAAAACTTATATATTGTCTGTTCAATAACGACCAACTTTTGATTACCTATGGACAAATTGATAGATTTAGTCGATGAGGGTAGAATTCGATGAACGGCAAAAGGCGTTGATGAAAAAAGGTTGGCCAACATCCTGGTGCGTAGCAATATTTTTTGGATATGTAAACTCTTTTATATAAATGTCAGCGGCTTAAAAAGTTTCAACATCTAAGATGAAGTCATTGACATCGACATTAAAGCGTAACTGTTTGGTAACGACATTTTTTATATTTCCGCTTTTTATGGATTAAGTGTTGTTGTAACTAGTTGCAATCGCAGATATGATTAGGATGTTATTCATTGATATGAATTTAATAACTACTTGGAGATGGGAAGTTCGTGGTGAGATGAAAGATATTGAATTAAAAGAAACTGTTGAAAAGCTGCATATAGCTAGTTATGTTGTGAAAACAATAAATACTAGTTTTTATTGTACTGCTGAACCCCACTAAAACAAATAAAATAAATTATCTTTCAATTAATGCATCATAGTTTTAGATGTAGTTTGTAGATATTTCGTCGTCAATTAAATTACGGCGTATATATTTACTGTAGTTTTTGGATACTTCGTCATCAGTTAAATTACGACATGTATCTTTGTTGTAGTTTGTGGGTATTTTGTTGTCGATTTAATTTTGATATTGTATCTCTATCTTGTATACTTCAATATTGATTAAATTCCGTTGAAGTATGTTAATTACTTTCCTTGTGCACTTGTGATATTTTTTGTCTGGAATTGTCATAGAAGTTGTCTTCCTTTTATATAGCCAAAAAGACTTCCGATAAAAGGTATTTCACTGCGGGGACAAATTCCAATGAAACATTATCGCATCAAATGTTTACGTAATGACCTTAAACTAGCTAGTCCTTGGTGGACACTGAACATAGAGTACATGTCATCTAGGAAGCACCGACACTTTCCGAGAGCTTTCGTGTTGTGTTGGACATTCTGAGACATATCTAACACTCTCCGACACTCAATTAGTACGTGTTAAAAAATCTGACACTCACTCTCTAACACTCAAGTCGGAATTCCAACATGCGAGTTTATAACACGTGATTCCGACACATGAAGTCAATTTTGAAAATTTTTAATAAATTAGGAGTCAAAATATATATGTAAAAAATAATAAAAGTAATAAATTTGGAAAGTACAAAAACCTAATATTTTCTTTTCTTTTGACTTTCACTTTATATGATACACAATTCACTCCCGAAGTTTTTTTTTTTTCTCTTCTCTTTCGACACATCTAACACGAGAGTCCAAAATGTGAATCACTTGTTTTTTCCTTCAAATTTTATGGATTATTGAAATGGAGTTGAATTTGTAAAATTAAAACAATGAATTATATTAATATATGGTGGATTAATGTTTCTAGTTTAAATTCATTCTAGACTTTATTTATTTATTTATTACTGAATTTGAATCAAATTAATTTGATATTTTATATATAAAAATGTATATTTAATATACAACGTATCCTAACGTGTTGAAATTTTTTTATTTTTTTAAAAACGACTTATCAACGTGTCGTGATGCGTATCGCATATTGATGTCGGTGCTACTTAGCATGTCATCGCTCAATAACTCATCCAACCACCGCGCCGTGGTCCCGATCCTCTTTGTTTCCCCTTCTTGGCTCTTGCCCCCTCTATCTCTGTAGATTTTTTGTTATGACGTGATTGCCAGAACAAAGGCGATCTATGGTGGCGGTAGTGGCAATCATTAATAAAGACCATCAAGGCAGCAGCCATCGTTCCATACTTCCAATATTATTCTCTTTTTCTAAAAAAAATTGTCAAACAACCCTTAATTATTTTAAAAACTTAACTTATTAGATAAAGCGCACCTCGCCATTTAAATCCTCTATCGCTTTTTTGAATAATTTATTCAAAACTTTTATCCACTCTTTTACATAATCTCACGCTAAATTCGCCATGGGATTGGATTTCACTATATATCCATCGTTGTTATGTTCGGTAATTAACCGAACAAAGACATTCGTTAGCTTCCTTCCACATGCGGAGGATTTCATATCTTACTAAAATTCCAATCCACTCTGAGCCCGGGCGGGTCGCACGTGCCGGCCGAGCAACCGGGCCTTCGGATCCGGGCATTCGGGTGGCAATTCTAAGTGCGTTCCAGGTCAGCATTTTTTTTTTTTTTTTGGCTCTTTTGGGAGAGCCAAAACGACAGTACGTGAAAAAGCACAAAGATACAAAATGTGAATGAGGAGGAGGAAACGGAATCACCACCCATTCTCCCACCTTTTGGCCTTTTGTCCTGTTGCTGGCGTCCCACGTAGCGTCTGGAGATGGCGGAACCCGAACCGGAATCGAAACCAGAACCAGAACCAGTCGACACGCGCCGGTTGGATTGTATAATCCATCCGTCACCAACCCCTACCTAAATTTGCTATCAGGAGTGGACGAAATGAGGCCGGAGTTTAATAAGAAAAGCGCATCGATTAGAGAAAAAAAAATCTCGTTTCGCTCTTGAGGCAGCAGCCTTTTTGGACCCGGAACCCTTCGTTCCTCTCCAAGGAGGGCAAAAGTGGCATTATGGCCTCGTACTTGTACTGTTAATTAATAAATGATTACGTGACGACGATGAAAATAATAATTAAACATAAAAATTAAATTATAAATAATTATAAAATTATTGTGAAAGTCACTTTTTAAAGAATTTGTGGTTTATCTCAATGATTGTTATGCTAGCAAATTCCTTACTAATTCAATGGGTATAAGAAATGCTAATCCTTCTCCATAAGGAAGTCCATCTTTTTGGTCCTGTTAAAGGGCATAAGTGTTAGGATTCTACGTGTAATTACAAAAGGATAGAGAGAAAAAATGAAACAGAAAATTTGAGACATAATATGTTTTACCTTGGATCACCTTTAGAATTAGAGCTACATCTAGTAAATAATTTTGCTATAAATTAGCATCCTGCACTTCTCTATTATAACTTTCAGTTACTCAAATTATAAAGCTAATATTTCGAAATCACCTTAGAGATCAAGATCGATTTCTAAGCAAATCCCGTGGCCATCGTTGTCGGGTTGCGACTGGATTTGAGGCGTTGGACTTCACAGTGCCGCAACATAAACAGGAAGGAAGAAGAAAAGAGGGAAGCAGAAGAGGAACAAAGAAAGAGGAAATGGGAAATTGTGAGCTGGACCAGGAAAAGTAAGTAAACTAGATCTCAAAACCCACTCATTTGGAAGCAAAATTCACAGGCAAAAAGCCATTTCTGTACCAAAGGGTGAGAAAGGATTTCCAACCCATTTGAGCCACCACCAGAAAATATCGTTATCTTTCTTAAAAATGACATCTCAAAGCACCAATTTTTCCCCTTTTGTAGACTTTTCAAGCTATTTCTTTTCTTATCCTTTCTTTCTTTTTTTTTCTCCGGGACCACTCTTGACTTGGTCAGGATATTACAATTACATTGGTTATACTTTTGTCAATAAAGAGAAAATAAATAACAAAGGCTTTCTACGTGATGCAGAAAGTTAGGACAGAGTTTTAGTGGATAGTGTGACATTTGAAAGCGATACGAGAATCTTTGAATAGTCCTTTAGGGTGGAATCCACCGGCACGCCTAAAATAAGCACAAAAAAAAATGACGTGAGGCAACTTCTCACAGAAGGGAAAGACTTTGATGAAGACCTTGAAGCTCGTTCATTATGCTTTCCCAAAACTTTGGTAAATTCGCCCTTGCGCGAGGGAAGTAACAGAACTGGAAGAAGATGGCAGCTGTGACCATCCCAAAGAATCTGCCAGTCGGATACAGGTTCCACCCGACCGATGAGGAATTGGTCGATCATTACTTGAAGCTGAAAGTGCTCGGATCCAGAGGCAACATCTGCATCATTCCTGAGGTGGATATCTGCAAGTGGGAGCCTTGGGAATTAGCACGAATTTTTATGGGTAAACAACAAGCAGCTGCTGTCATTTTTCCTGTCCTTTTTGGCAAGTTATGGCATCGTTATGGATACCTCGTACTCATACATGTGGCATCATATTATCCTAAAGTTCTATGACGATTGCAGTAAGATAGTCTATGAATCAGTAAATTTTTTGTGGCATGTGCTGATGGAATCGAAGTTTGACAGTATATAATGGTGAAATGTCACTTTGTAAGATGTGCATCTTTCGGCTGTAGGAAAGGGATAAGTTCATCATTAATTAGATTCAAATTGTACTTGACAGAGAAATCAATCATTCCTCCTGAGGACAAAGTTCAAGAGTGGTGGTTCTTCTGGCCACAAACGCCACGAATTCAAAGATCGACTCCATTGGGATTTTGGAAGAAGACTGGTGTTGATAGGACTATCAAGGCTGGAGACGGGATTAGAGTGATTGGTTCTAAGAAAACACTGGTCTTTCATGAAGGTCGGGGCTCTAAGGGCATCAAGACAAACTGGGTCATCCACGAATATCATCTCCTGACTGACAATCTCAGTGAACTGTTTCCACAAGCTGTACACAATCTGTCCCTCGTTTATTTCTTCTGGTTTTTACTACATTCATTAGTATTGTAATAATCTGCAGAACCATCCAATTCAAAAGTTTTGATTAGCCAAAAGCAATGATTCTGTTCTTCCTCATTTTCCATTGTTGAAGTTTGTAATGGAGTAGAATTCTGGAATTTAAGTAGGATAAGATCAGGTCTTATGGATTCCAATAACACGGTTGTTTGACAGCCGACCAAGAACTACGTCATCTGTCACTTAAAGCACAAAGGAAATGAAGAGTCTGATTTTTCAGCCCTGCAATTAAATGGTGGAGCCATTAGCTTGATGGACTTGGATTCAGGCCTTCATCAACCTGAACACAATAACTCATTTCCAGAAGTGAGGATGAAAAAATGTTCTGTTCATGGGCATAATTTGTGAAGCATGTTCCATACTAATCTTTTTTGTTTTGAAAACAGCCGAAGATTCAGGCAATGGGAAACTCATCTATTAGCTTGGCTGACTTGGATTCAAACCTTCATCAACCTGAACACAAGAACTTATTTCCGGAAGTGAGAATGAAAAAAATGTTCTGTTCATGGTATAATTTGTGAAGCATGTCCATAACTAGCCTTTTTTACTTTTGAAAACAGCCTTGGATTCAGGCAGTGGAAAACTCATCAATTAGCTTGGTTGACTTGCAGTCAGACCTTCGTCGACCTGAACATGAGAACTCGTGTCCAGAAGTGAGAACAAAAAAAATGTTTTGTTCATGGACATGATTTGTGAAGTATGTACATAATTAACCCATTTACTTTTCAAAACAGTCATGGATTCTGGTAAACTCAGCAATGGAGCCCTCACTTCAGCAGGACAACCGAGTTCAAGTCATTACATCAAAACTCCCGCAGACTTCTTTCCAGTCAGAAAATGTCGACTCCCAAACCGACTTACATGTTAGAAATTTCGGAAGTCCATCTTTTGCCGATGATGTATATTTTTGTATTGATGAATCCAACCAGTTGCAAGTTGGCTACATTGACAGAGATCAAATTCAAACACAGGTAAAAATTCTACTCCTGAAGTTTCGGTTGGTTATACAGGTTGTTCGCCTTTATTATATTTAGGGAAGAAAAACTTACATGGAAAAGAGATATTTCAGGGAAATTCCTCATGCCCTATTAGCCTTCATTTGGATAGGTACCAGAATAGCAAAAAAACTGCCAAAGAAGAATATTGCCAGATTAAATAATATCACATCAGAGAAGTGAAGCGGAACATATCAACATATAATACAGCTTCCAGACACATCTTAAATGAAAATTTGGATGTTCGTCATGAGCTTTACTGTTTAAGATTATGCCGCAGCCATTCATTTTCCTTCAATGTGTTTCATCTCCTGCATTGCAGTATGACCCAAAATGTAGCTCAGATGATGAACATGCTGTTCTGATGAAGAGTCATCGAGCAAAAATGATCGAATCACTCCATGGTGTAGTTTCGCTAGATGAAAAGAAAGGGTTCATTGAGCATAAGTTCAATAGGTTACATATCTCCTCCCCGAAGCATATGGAGCCTCCAAAAAAGCCTGAAATTGCAAGAACTTACAGCACTGATGAAGAATCGATGGTCGAAAAGGTGGAGAAGCTGGAACTTGCAGCCAGAAATATCAAACCAGAATGTGTTACTCTGGATGAATTAGAAGCCAAAGCAAAGGTGAAACAAGCTTCTAAATTCACTCATGATGTCTAATCATTAATTTCAAGTTAGAATTTTTTGCATTGAATTTGCTGGTAAAGTTAATGGCAAGGTTTTCATATTGTTAGTGAAATTCAAAAGAAAAAGAGTAGGACAATTCTGAGTTTCAAGAGTCTCCAGTTGATTTAATTATTTGCTTCTGTATAAGCATATAAGATAGAATGTTTTACAAATATTGGGAGGTAGGAGAAAGCAGAGAGCACCGTGCTGCATCAAAATCACCCCAGAACAATCACAACAAAGGAATTGAACTAGCCATAGAGAAACCAAATTCAATGCCTAACTTGAGAGGAACAATCACTGACTGCACAAAGATTTCCATGGTTCCTCCACTGGTTAGTTTTGCAAAACGTGCTTATTGGGATTTGCTTGTTAATGCCCTGAAATAACAAACAAGACCATGCAAAGAAGCGGAAAATCATAATGTAATATAGCTTCCAGACAATTTTAGAAATGAAACCACTAATGTTTGTCATAAGACCAAGATCATACCTTAGTCGGCTCCTCCGGTTCAATTGATCTCAAGCAATATGTTCGTTGCAGTATGGCCAAACATCCAGCTCACGTAATGCTTATGCTATGGTGGAGAATTGGCAGACACCAACAATTGAAACTCTCCATGGCCAAACATCTAGCTCACAGAACAAAAATGCTATGGAGGAGACTGGGCAAACACTAGCAATTGAACTACCCCGTGGATGTGGAGAAGTTCTTCCAGAGGAAAAGAAAAGCTTTGATGGGAATGAGTCCAACTGCTCAAACGTCTTTACCCCAAAAAGTATGGATCCTCTGGAAAAGCCTGCAACTGTAAGAATTTATAGCAAAGGTGAAAGGATGAGGTTTTTCGAGGTCAAAAAGCAAGAACTTGCAGCCAGAAATATCAAACCAAACTGTGTATTATTGGATGACTCGGCTGCCAAAGCAAAGGTAAGAGAAGCATATTGTTTGTTTCTTCATTTTCTGTCGCTTCCCTGTAACATAAACCAAAGTAGGATGATACATCAAAGAAGGTCGTCACAGAGAAGTGAAAAGCTCAAAATGTAGCAGACTCCATGCACTTCTAAAATGAAAGCTCCCATGGGTCAGGAGATTGAGCGTGCACTACACCTCAGTTATTTCTTCTGATACAGTTGATCTCATTAACGCAATGTCTTGTTGCAGTTGCATAATGAACATGTTGCGCTAGTGGATAATGTGCAAATTGGAACAGTTGAACCTCTCAATGGAGTTGCTCCTCCGCACGAAAAGAAAGGCTTCAACAAGAATAAGTTTGACAGCTTACATGTCTCCTCCACAAAACATACGGAGCTTCCAAGAAGGCATGAGGGTGTAAGAAATTACTGCAAAGGTGAACAACCGAGACTTGAAAAGCTTAGAAAGGAAGATCTGGCAGCTAGAAATATTAAATCAGTGTGCATAGCTTTGGATGAATCAATAGCCATAGCAAAGGTAAAAGAAGCTTCTATACCCATTGTGTCTAAGTATTAATTTTTTTGACTTAGTGTTTTTTAAAATTACTTGGGTGGTTTGAGTTAATGGCACCTATCTTGTACTTTAGGACAAGATAGAAAAGACTAGCAGAATGCAATGACTAATTAACCGTGTTAGACAAATTGTTTAGTTTTTTTCTTTTCTTGAAAGTTTAAGCTGCCATAAATGATTGACCACCAAGAGAACAAAGATTCACTATTCCTCCCCTTGTTATTCCTGCAAAAATGCAAATGGCTCGCTTATTCCCTCTTTACAATTGATCTCGTGCAATGTGTTATTGCAGCATGACCAAGCATCTAGGTTGCATAAAGGATCTATTCTAGAGGAGAATTGGCTGACATCAACAAACATATCACTTGATGGTGTTTTGAAGGGAAAGAAGGGCTGTACTGAGAGTGAGTTCGACGGATGGGAGATCGTCTCTGCAAAACAGACAGAGCATCCAAAAGAGGCTGGAAATGCAGGAATTTCTTGCAAATACAAAGATCCGAGGTTAGAAAAGCTCAAGATGCCAGAATTTTCAGCCAGAGAGATATCAAACCAGATGGTTCACCTTTGGTCAAATCGACAGCCAGATCAAAGGTAAAACTCTTGAGAACTTTTAGGGTGTTGAATTGGTTGGATTGATCCAATATGCTAATGTTTTAGAGTGATTGATATAGTCACAGAGGAGAAAGCAATGAGCATTGTGAGGAGACTGAACCAGCCAGAGAGATATCAATTTCACCTACTTCATTGGCTGGATCAACAAGCAACCACGCAGAGATTTCTGCCAAATCTTCAACCTTCAAATTCACCAAAAGATTCATGCCTTGGTGATACAAGCCTCTTGATTAATTTGTGTATATAGGATCACTTGTGGCTTATCTTCAGTTGGATTGCCATGACTTGTACTTCGTTGTCATCTGTAATGGAATAAAAACTCTTGCTAAAAGCGTTCACCGGTTCCGGAAGTGAAAAACCGTAACTGGGAAGCTTCTTCCGAAAGTGTTCTCAATCTGCAAACCTCCGTCATTGCATTAAATTTTCTTTTCTTTTCTTTTCCAAATTGAAAGGTGTTGAAGCATATATTTTTTTCTTCGTACTTCATTTATGGTTGAGGATAAATTCTGGATCTCACCTATGCGCACCATGTGCAGATCAAATTGCACCTAACGCGATTGTCAACTCTCTAAACAAGCTGAAGCGCTGCCACTTCTCCCATGGCAGCACACCATCGTTCACCACCGTCTGTCTTCTCTGTAAACATTAAGCACACAATGCCACCACCGCACCGTCACCATCGCCAGCCGCCACTCATCATTGAACCACCATACTCACATACCATCATCACCATCTTCTCCTTCATCCACAACCAGCGTCCACCGTAAATGAAAGAAACAAGCTGCCGCTACCATGGGATTTTCCATTTTTCGCACTACCCGGATTGTTTCGACTGCCATCATCGTCTGCTGCAGTCCACCATCCGTCGCGCCACCACAATGACCATCGCTTGGAACCACCATCAAGAATCCATAGCCACCACCGACCGCGATGCCAAAGGCCATGAACCAACGCCACGAACCAAAACTAATCCTTTTACCGCCTCAGACATTGCTGGAAAACAACATCCAAGCAAATCCCGTGGCCATCGTCGTCGGGTTGCGACTGGATTTGAGGCGTTGGACTTCACCGCGCCGCAACATAAACAGGAAGGAAGAAGAAAGAGGGAGGAAGAGGAGGAACAAAGAAAGAGGAAATGGGAAATTGTGAGCTGGACCAGGAAAAGTAAGTAAACTAGATGTTGTAAGAGCCGGACATTTTCTTTGACCAAGTCAAAGAGGAGGTCCCTTTTCTATTAAAAAAAGAAAAGAAATAAAAACGGGTCGAAAAGTCCAAAGAAAGGGGAAAAAGAAGAACACTCGGACCCTGAGTGTCAAAAGTTGGCACAAATGAACAGTTAAAGTACTAAAAATTACGAAAATGACACTTAAGATCAAAATTGGAGCAAAATAGATCACTTAAGTCTTATCGACGAAAAATCCCGCCAAAACGCCGACGCGACAATTTTCCGCGCAAAACGACGTTTGTATGCCGATGTGGGTAAACGGTGTCAAAACGACGTCGTTTTGGTATAATTCGAATTTTAATATAATAATTAATTAAATTAAATTTTAAAATTTTAATTAATTAATTAAAAGGAGGGGGAAGGAGGAGGGAGGCCGCCTGTGGTTGAGGGCTGAGCCCTCACCGCTACCGCCTCCCCCTGCATTCCTCCTCCTCCATTTTTTTTAATAAATATAAATAATAATAATAATAATAATTATTATTATTATTATTATTATTATGTTTTAAATTTAATTTAATTAATTTTTATAATATATTAAAATTTAAATTATGCCAAAACGACATCGTTTTTGTGTGTATTTTTCTGATTCGGCATTCCGACGAGCCACGTAAGCGAGAAAATTAATAAAAAAAAAAATGTAACGTAGGATTTCCGGCGAGGCTCGCCGGATGTGGCACTCAAGTATCCAATTTTTCATAAAAGTGGCATTTAAGTGTCACTTTCGTAAGTTTTGACACTTAAGTATCCCTTTATGCCAACTTTTGGCACTTGAAGCGTTCTTTTGCCAAAAAAGAAGTAAAGTGAGGGTTCTCTCATTTAGAGTGGCCGAGAGCAGTTCGGGAAAAAGGAAGAGAGAAGAAGAATAGAAGAAAGAAAGTAGAAAAAAGGAAGGGGAAGAAGAGGAAGGAAGTATCTTATGTGCACGTCGATACGGCCTCGCCCAACCAATTCGACTACGTAATGCAACACTCAATAAGTGTTCACCCCACTCGTTTGTCCAATCGTAATAGTTTGTGGGTTTAAGGCTTAAATTCGGAATTTTGAGAAACTTGAGTTGTGTAATCAGATTTTTGAATTGTAAAGCTTTGAGATTTCTTGAGAATGGTCGATTGTGGTATTTTGGAGTCGTGGGGTTTGATAGTTGTTGATTTGAAGTAACGGTTTTGTCGGAGCGAGATTCTAAGGTTCCGCGAGCAAGTTTTGCAATATGTTTAGATCCGATTTATTGACACGTGGGAATTATTTTATTAGCTTTTATGCTTGGTTTAGCCATGCCATAATTGAGATAGCGTTTTACATGGTTTTGATGTTATGTCTCGCTTATATTAGAATTGTGAGGTCGTTGATTCAAGTGAGCCTTATTGTTTGGTTTGGGGAACATTTAGATGAGTGGTACTATTTTATGGATTTGTAAACTCATGTCTTGAAAGAGATAAAAATTTGAGTATTGTACAAGTAATTAAGCAGTTTGGATCAAGCAATTACTGCCTTTTAATATTTGAGAATGATTCGAGAATGGTTTTATGAAATGTATTGTGAAATGATATATATAGTTTTGCGAACTAGTTTATGGAATGAGTTCTAAGATTTGAGAAAAGTTTTATGAAAACTATTACAAAAGGTTATACATATCAATTTGTGAATTTGGTTATGAAATAATATGAGAAATGATTTATGTAAAAGTATTTATATCGGATGAATTGAGTTATGAAAGGTTATTGTATTGGTTTGTGAAATGTATTGTGGATTATGAGATTGATTTATAAATTGAATTTTTAGATATTGGAGAATGTGGGTTTGGTGCTTGATATCACCATGAGCCCATTGAGGGGTTTGTGAGCATACATATTGATTTTAAGACACCCTTTTCGGCCAAGCCACTGGATTTATAAGTGGAGACATTGTCAAGGGAGGAATCTTGATCACATTATCACTAAGTATTGTGTCATGACTATAGTTTGATGTTGAGCAAAAGATTTATCAATGGATAGACCATTGATGTGTGTTTTGATATGGGATGGATCAATTGATGGACCATTAATGCTTGAATTGTGAGGATGGTTTAAATGGGTATTTTTTTAATTGTACAAAACTTGTTGAAATGAAACAACTCATATATGATTTGATATGTATATTGAAAAGTTGGATTATAAGTTTTTGATATTACTTTATATATATACATAGTGATTTGATCAACTTAAAAGAGATGCACTACTTACGGCTTGAGGTTGCTCACCTCTCTCTTTCCAAATAAATGATATTAATATATGGTGGATTAATGTTTTTAGTTTAAATTCATTCTAGACTTTTATTTATTTGTTAGTGAATTTGAATCAAATTAATTTGATAGAAATGATAATTTATTATATATAAATATGTATTTAATATACAACATGTCCTAAGGTGTTGGAATTTTTTATTTTTTTAGAAACAACTTGTCAGCGTGTTGTGATGCGTATCGCATAGCGGTGTCCGTGCTACTTAGCATGTTATTGATCAATAACTCATCCAAGCAATGCGCAGTGGTCATGATTCTCTTTGTTTCTCCTTCTTGGCTAACGCCCCCTCTATCTCTGTGGATTTTTTTTGTTGCAACGTGACTGCCAAAACAAAGGCAATCTACCAATTTTTGGATGCCACATCACTACTAGCATCGCCTTCTTCCGGGCCGCAAGATGCAACCTTCCCTGGCGAAATATATCGTGGGTCGAGAATCTCGATTGGGCCATCTCCGCACTTGCCGGCAAAGAATTCTATAAGTGCATTGCCCGCTTCTCTTTTAGGGCACTCTGCTATTTTATTTGGAAGTATGGGAATAGTATCCTCTTTAGAGGAGAGACCTTGACCATTCCAGCGGTGAAGAAGCAGCTCTTCAAAGTTGTAGAGACAAAGCCATCAAGTGTGGATGATACGTTTAGAAACAGGAGGCTGCAGCGTAGCTGGGGCATTGATCCGATTATCTTCTCAGCTGGGGACACTTCAAATCCGTTAGGGCCCTAGCCTGTTTGGGGTGCCGAACCCTAATACCCTGGTTGCAGTGGCTCCTCGGAGTCTTCTCTTTTGTCGTTGGTGGTCTAGGTTGAGATTTGGAGTCTTCCTGGCCCTATGCGGCCCTCTTCGGTCTCTTCTTTTCCTTTTGCCTGTTGTTTAGACTGTTCTTCGCTTTGACCCGCTCTTGTAGAGTTCTTTTGCATCCGGTTCTCTTCCACTCACACTGACTTGTTGTCTTGTTGAGTGCAAGTTTTGGGGTGCCAGATCTTATGTAATTGTTGGTTCAAAGCTCTATACATTATTACTTCCCACCAAGAAAAAAAACAAAAGGCGATCTACTGTGGCGGTAGTGGCAATCATTAATAGAGACCATCAGGGCGGCGGGGATCGTTCCATACGTCCAATATTATTCTCTTTTTCTACAAAAAAATTGTCAAACAACCCTTAATTATTTTAAAAACTCTTGCCATTTAAATCCTCTATCGCTTGTTCGAGAATTTATTCAAAACTCTTATCCATTCTTTTACATAATCCCACTCTAGATTCGCCAACCACGCCATGAGATTGGATTTCACTGTATATGCATCGCTGTTATGTTTGGTAATTAACCGAACAAAAACATTCGTTAGCTTCCTTCCACATGCGGAGGATTTCATATCTTGTCCGTTCGTTTCGCGGAAAATAACTTCCGGGAAAATATTTTCCGGATTTTCCGGTGTTCGGGTGGGCGGAAAATAGACGGTCAAAGAAAACATTTTCCGGTCAACGGAAAATCTCTTTGTATATTTGTGGAAAATGATTTCCTCTTTTCAAAAGAGGAAATCATTTTCCCTTACGCACGGCTCTCGCGCGGAGGAAATCATTTTCCCTTGCGCACGGGCTCTCGCTTCCTCCTCCTTCGACGCCACGGCGATGGAGCGGCGCTTCTTTCCCTAGGGTTCCTCCTCCTTCGACGCCGCGGCGGTGGAGAAGCGCTTCTTTCCCAAGGGTTCCTCCTCCTTCGACGCCGCGCAGCCCGGGCGGAGCTCGCGGCTCGCAGGCGGGCGGGCTCGCCTCACCCGAGCTCTCCGCTTCGCCTATCCGGCGAGCCGCGGCTCGGGGCTCGGCGGAGCCTCACCCGCTCGCGAGCCGCGAGCTCCGCTATCTCCGGCAAGCCGCGAGCCCGAGCCCCGATCCGCCGCCGGATCGGCCACCGGGTCTTGGTCGGCCGCGGGCGGCCGGCCATCGTCGGGCGGGGAAGGAGGCGGCGACGGCGAAGGAGGAGGAAGAAGGAGGAGGAAGGAGGCGACGGCGGCGGAGGAAGGAGGAGGAAGGAGGAAGGAGGAAGGAAAAGAAAAAAAAAAAAATTCGATTTTTTAAAAATATAAATAATTAAAAATTCATTTTTTAAAAAAATATAAAAAATAAAATTAATTTTTGGTCAATTAAAAATATTAAAATTCAATTTTTGATAATTTTTTCCAAACAATTAAATGAATTTAACGAACGGTGGAAAATATTTTCCACTCAAATTTTAGATTTTAGTAACACCTGGGAAAATAGAGTCATTTTCCGGAAAATGACTTCGGAAAATATTTTCCGGAAACGTGATATTTTCCGCGAAACGAACGGACCATAAAATTCCAATCCACTCCGAGCCGGGCGGGTCCCACACGCTGGCCAAGCAACCGGGCCTTCGGATCAAGGCATTCGGGTGGCGATTCCGAGTGCGTTCCAGGTCAGGATCTTTTTTTTTTTTTTTTTTGCTCTTTTGGGAGAGCCAAAACGACAGTACGTGAACAGCACAAAAATACAAAATGTGAATGAGGAAACGGAACCACCACCCATTCTCCCCCTTTTGGCCTTTTGTCTCGTTGCTGGGGACCCACGTAACGTTTGGAGACGGCGGAACCAAAACCGGAATCAGAACCGAAACCAGAACCCGAACTAGTCGACAAGCGCCGGTTGGATTGTATAATCCATCCGTCACCAACCCCTACCTAAATTTGCGATAGCGAGGGGACGAAACGAGGCCAGAGTTTAATAAGAAAAGCACATCGATTGGAGAAAACAAATCTTGTTTCGCTTCCTTTATGGACCTGGAACCCCACGTTCCTCTTCGGGGAGGGCAAAAGTGGAATTATTGCCTTGTGCACGTACTGTTGATTAATAAATGATTACGTGACAGTTATTCTGTATCATAAAAAAAAATCAAATAACAAATAATTATAAAATTATTATAGGACTCATTTTTTCAAAAAATTGTGACTCGCATTAAGAACTGTTATACTAACAAAGCCCTTGCTAATAGAAAGGCTTTTCCTTCTCCATAAGAAAGTCCATCTCTTCGGTCTCGTTCAAGGGTGTTAGGATTCCACGCGTAATTACCAAGAAATACAAAGTAAAAACGAGCAAGAAAATTTGAGACATAATATTTTATCTTAGATTACTTTTAAAACTAGAGTTACATCCGGTAAATGATTTCACTATAAATTAGTATACCATAGCTCTCTATTACAACTTTCAATTACTCAAATTATAAGGCCAATATTTCGAAATCATCCTAGAGATCAAGATCGATTTCTAAGCAAATTGCACTGTACCGCAACATAAACAGGAAAGATTTCCTACCCATTTTCGAGCCAACAAAAGAAAGCATCGTTATTTTTCCGAAAAACAATTTTTCTGAAGATACTTTTCAAAGGACCAAGTTTTCCCCCTGTTGTTGACTTTTCGAGGTATTTCTTTTCTTTTATTTTTTTTTCTCCGGGACCACTCTCGACTTGGTCAAGATATTACTATTACATCAATTATCCTTTTGTAAATAAAGAGAAAATAAATAACAAAGGCTTTCTACTTAACGCAGAAAGTTAGGCAAGAAAGCTTAAGTGAACAATGTGATATTAAAGTGACACGAGAATCTTTAAATAGTCCTTAAGCGATAGGATGGAATCCATCGGCACCTCCAAAAAAAGATAAACTGACGTAAGGGAACTTCTCAAAGAAGCGAAAGACTTTAATGAAGACCCGCAAAGCACGGGGCCCCGAAGCTCGTTTGCTTCCCCAAAGGTGAGGTGAGTTCGCCTGTGCGCGAGTGAAGTAGCAGAACTAGATGAGGATGGAACCTGTGATCATCCCACAGAATTTGCCGGTCGGATACGGATTCCGCCCCACCGATGAGGAATTGCTCGATCATTACTTGAAGCTGAAAGTGCTCGGGATCACGGGCGACGTCTGCATCATTCCCGAGGTCGATATCTGCAAGTGGGAGCCTTGGCAATTACCAAAAATATTTAAGGGTAAGGAACGAGACGCTGCTATCATTTTTCCTGTCCGTTTTGGCCAGTTATGGAATCGTAAAGGATATCTAGTACTTACAAATGTGGCATCATGTTGTCCTAGAGTTCTGTGACGATTGCAGTAAAATAGTCTATGAATCAGTGAATATTTTGCGGAAGTCGGCCGTAGGAAAAGAAAGGGATAAGTTCATCATTAATTAGATTTGAATTGAACTTGACAGAGCAATCAATCATTCCTCCTGATGAAAAAGTTCAAGAGTGGTGGTTCTTCTGTGAGCAAACGCCACGAGTTCAAAGAATTCAAAGATCGACTCCACTGGGATTTTGGAAGAAGACTGGCGTTGATAGGACTATCAAGGCTGGAGACAGGAACAGAGCGATTGGTACTAAGAAAACACTGGTCTTTCATAAGGGTCACGGCGATAGGGGCATCAAGACCAACTGGGTCATCCACGAATATCATCTACTGACCAACAATCTCAATCAACTGTTTCCACACGCTGTATGCAATCTATCCCTTGTTTATTTCTTCTGGTTTATACGTTCATTTGAGTATTGCAATAATCTGCAGAACCATCCAATTCAAAAGTTTCAATTAGCCAAAAGCAATGATTCTGTTCTTCCTCATTTTCCACTGTCGAAGTTTGTAATGGAGTAGGATTCTGGAATTTAAGTAGGACAAGATCGGGTCTTATGGATTCCAATAACATGGTTGTTTGACAGCCGACCAAGAACTACGTTGTCTGTCACTTAAAGCACAAAGGAAATGAAGAGTCTGATTTTTCAGCCCTGCAATTAAATGGTGGAGCCATTAGCTTGATGGACTTGGATTCAGGCCTTCATCAACCTGAACAAGATAACTCATTTCCAGAAGTGAGAACGAAAAAATGTTCTGTTCATGAGCATAATTTGTGAAGCATGTTCCATACTAATCTTCTTTGTTTTGAAAACAGCTGTGGAGTGAGGCAGTTGGAAACTCATCAATTAGCTTGGCCGACTTGGATTCAAACCTTCATCAACCTGAACACGAGAACTTATTTCCGGAAGTGAGAATGAAAAAAATGTTCTGTTCATGGTATAATTTGTGAAGCATGTCCATAACTAGCCTTTTTTTACTTTTGAAAACAGCTTTGGATTCAGACAGTGGAAAACTCATCAATTAGCTTGGTTGACTTGCAGTCAGATCTTCGTCAACCTGAACCCGAGAACTCATGTCCAGAAGTGAGAACAAAAAAAAATGTTTTGTTCATGGATATGATTTGTGAAGTATGTCCATAATTAACCTGTTTACTTTTCAAAACAGCCATGGATTCTGGTAGACTCAGCAACGGAGCCCTCACTTCAGCAGGACAACCGAGTTCAAGTCATTACATCAAAACTCCCGCAGACTTCTTTCCAATCAGAAAATGTTGACTCCCAAACCGACTTACATGTTAGAAATTTTGGAAGTCCATCTTTTGAGGACTTCTCGTGGGATGATGATGTAGTTCTTTATATTGATGAATCCAACCAGTTGCAAGTTGGCTACATTGACAGAGATCAAATTCAAACACAGGTAAAAATTCTACTCCTGAAGTTTCGGTTGGTTATACAGCTTGTTCGCCTTTATTATATTTAGGGAAGAAAAACTTACATAGAAGAGAGAGATTTCAGGGAAATTCCTCATGCCCTATTAGCCTTCAATTGGATAGGTACCAGAATGGCAAAAAAACTGCCAAAGAAGAATATTGCCAGATTAAATAATATCACATCAGAGAAGTGAAGCGGAACATATCAACATATAATACAGCTTCCAGACACATTTTTAATGAAAATTTTTATGTTCGTCATGAGCTTTACTGTTTAAGATTATGCCTCAGCCATTCATTTTCCTTCAATGTGTTTCATCTCCTGCATTGCAGTATGGCCCAAAATGTAGCTCAGATGATGAACATGCTGTTCTGATGAAGAGTCAGCAAGCAAAAATGATCGAATCACTCCATGGTGTAGTTTCA
This sequence comes from Eucalyptus tenuipes, assembly GCA_014182365.1. Taxonomy (NCBI): domain Eukaryota; kingdom Viridiplantae; phylum Streptophyta; class Magnoliopsida; order Myrtales; family Myrtaceae; genus Eucalyptus; species Eucalyptus tenuipes. The sequence continues at coordinate 9,269,750 of CM024543.1, read as the reverse complement.
CTAGATGAAAAGAAAGGGTTCATAGAGCATAAGTTCAATGGGTTACATATCTCCTCCCCGAATCATATGGAGCCTCCAAGAAAGCCTGAAATTGCAAGAACTTACAGCACTGATGAAGAATCGATGGTCGAAAAGGTGGAGAAGCTGGAACTTGCAGCCAGAAATATCAAACCAGAACGTGTTACTCTGGATGAATTAGAAGCCAAAGCAAAGGTGAAATAAGCTTCTAAATTCACTCGTAATTTCTAATTATTAATTCTAAGTTAGGATTTTTTGCATTGAGTTTGCTGGTAAAGTTAATGGCAAGGTTTTCATATTGTTAGCGAAATTCAAAAGAAAAGAGTAGGACAATTCTGAGTTTCAAGAGTCTCCAGTTGATTTAATTATTTGCTTCTGTATAAGCATATAAGATAGAATGTTTTACAAACATTGGGAGGTAGGAGAAAGCAGAGAGCACCATGCTGCATCAAAATCACCCCAGAACAATCACAACAAAGGAATTGAACTAGCCATAGAGAAACCAAATTCAATGCCTAACTTGAGAGGAACAATCACTGACTGCACAAAGATTTCCATGGTTCCTCCTGGTTAGTTTTGCAAAACGTGCTTATTGGGATTTGCTTGTTAATGCCCTGAAATAACAAACAAGACCATGCAAAGAAGCGGAAAATCATAATGTAATATAGCTTCCAGACAATTTTAGAAATGAAACCACTAATGTTTGTCATAAGACCAGGATCTTGCCTTAGTCGGCTCCTCTGGTTCAATTGATCTCAAGCAATATGTTGGTTGCAGTATGGCCAAACATCCAGCTCACGTAATGCTCATGCTATGGTGGAGAATTGGCAGACACCAACAATTGAAACTCTCCATGGCCAAACATCTAGCTCACAGAACAAAAATGCTATGGAGGAGGCTGGGCAAACACTAGCAATTGAACTACCCCGTGGATGTGGAGAAGTTCTTCCAGAGGAAAAGAAAAGCTTTGATGGGAATGAGTCCAACTGCTCAAATGTGTTTCCCCCAAAACGTATGGATCCTCTGGAAAAGCCTGCAACTGTAAGAATTTATAGCAAAGGTGAAAAGATGAGGTTTTTAGAGGTCAAAAAGCGAGAACTTGCAGCCAAAAATATCAAACCAAATTGTGCATCATTGGATGACTCGGCCGCCAAAGCAAAGGTAAGAGAAGCATGTTGTTTGTTCCTTCATTTTCTGTCGCTTCCCTGTAACATAAACCAAAGTAGTATGATACATCAAAGAAGGTCATCACAGAGAAGTGAAAAGCTCAAAATGTAGCAGACTCCACGCACTTTCTAAAATGAAAGCTCGCATGGGTCAGGAGATTGAGCGTGCACTACACCTCATGTAATGTCTTGTTGATCTCATTCACGCAATGTCTTGTTGCAGTCGCATAATGAACATGTTGCGCTAGTGGATAATGTGCAAATTGGAACAGTCGAACCTCTCAATGGAGTTGCTCCTCTGCACAAAAAGAAAGGCTTCGACAAGAATAAGTTTGACAGCTTACATATCTCCTCCACAAAACATATGGAGCTTCCAAGAAGGCATGAGGGTGTAAGAAATTACTGCGAAGGTGAACAATCGAGACTTGAAAAGCTTAGAAAGGAAGATCTGGCAGCCAGAAATATTAAATCAGTATACATACCTTTGGATGAATCAATAGCCATAGCAAAGGTAAAAGAAGCTTCTACACCCATCGTGTCTAAGTATTAATTTTTTTGACTTTGTGCTTTTTTAAAATTACTTGGGTGGTTTGAGTTAATGGCACCCTTTTTGTACTTTAGGACGAGAGAAAAGACTAGCGGAATGCAATGACGAATTAACCGTGTTAGACAAATTGTTTTGTTCTTTCTTTTCTCGAAAGTTTAGGCTGCCATAAATGATTGACCACTAAGGGAACAAAGATTCATTATTCCTCCCCTTGTTATTCCTGCAAAAATGCGAATGGCTCGCTTATTCCCTCTTTACAATTGATCTCGTGAAATGTGTTATTGCAGCATGACCAAGCATCTAGGTTGCATAAAGGATCTATTCTAGAGGAGAATTGGCTGACATCAACAAACAAATCACTCGATTGTGTTCTGAAGGGAAAGAAGGGCTGTACCGAGAGTGAGTTGGACGGATGGGAGATCGTCTCTGCAAAACAGACAGAGCATCCAAAAAAGGCTGGAAATGCAGGAATTTCTTGCAAATACAAAGATCCGAGGTTAGAAAAGCTCAAGATGCCAGAATTTTCAGTGCAAGAGATATCAAACGAGATGGTTCACCTTTGGTCAAATCGACAGCCAGATCAAAGGTAAAACTCTTGAGAACTTTTAGACTATTGAATTGGTTGGATTGATCCTATATGCTAATGTTTTAGAGTGATTGATATAGTCACAGAGGAGAAAGCAATGAGCATTGTGAGGAGACTGAACCAGCCAGAGAGATATCAATTTCACCTACTCCATTGGCTGGATCAAGAAGCAACCACGCAGAGATTTCTGCCAATTCTTCAGCCTTCAAATTCACCAAAAGATTCATGCCTTGGTGATACAAGCCTCTCAATAATTTGTGTATATAGGATCACTTGTAGCTTATCTTCAGTTGGATTGCCATGCCTCGTACTTCGTTGTCATCTGTAATGGAATAAAAACTCTTGCTAAAAGCGTTCACCAGTTCCGGAAGTGAAAAGCCAAACTGAAAAGCTTCTTCTGGAAGTGTTCTCAATCTGCAAACCTCCGTCATTGCATTGCATTTTCTTTTCTTTTCTTCTCCAAATCGAAACGTGTTGAAGCATATTTTTTTTTCTTCGTACTTCATTTATGGTTGAGGATAAATTCTGGATCTCAACTATGCGCACCATGTGCAGATCAAATTGCACATAACGCAATTGTCGACACTCTAAACAAGCTGAAGCGCTGCCACTTCTCCCATGGCAGCACACCATCTGTAAACATTAAACACACAATGCCACCACCGCACCGTCACCATCGCCGGCGGCCACTCATCATTGAACCACCATACTCACATTCCATCATCACCATCTTCTTCTTCATCCACAACCAGCGTCCACCGTAAATGAAAGAAACAAGCTGCCGCCACCATGGGATTTTCCATTTTTCGCACTACCCGGATTGTTTCGACTGCCATCATCGTCTGCTGCAGTCCACCATCCGTCACGCCACCACCACTGGCCATCGCTTGGAACCACCATCAAGAATCCACAGCACCACTGACCGCAATGCCAAAGGCCATGAACCAACACCACGAACCGAAACTAATCCTTTTACCGCCAAAGACATTGCTGGAAAACAACCATCCAAGCAAATCCCGTGGCCATCGTCGTTGGGTTGCGACTGGATTTGAGGCGTTGGACTTCACCGCGCCGCAACATAAACAGGAAGGAAGAAGAAAGAGGGAAGAAGAGGAGGAACAAAGAAAGAGGAAATGGGAAAGTGTGAGCTGGACCAGGAAAAGTAAGTAAACTATAGAGCTTGTAATAGCGGAACATTTTCTTTGACCAAGTCAAAGAGGAGGTGCCTTTTCTATTAAAAAAGAAAAGAAACAAAAACGGGTCGAAAAGTCCAAAGAAAGCGGAAAAAGAAGGATACTGGACCCTTGGAGTCTAAAAGCCAAGACAAATGGACTTAAGTGCCAAAAGTTACGAAAATAACACTTAAGTACCACCGACGAAAAAATCCGGCCAAAACGCTGACATGGCAATTTTTTGGCTACCTACACGCAAAACAATGTCGTTTTGTATCCTAATGTGGCTAAACAGTGTTAAAACGACGTCCTTTTGGTATAATTCGAATTTTAATATGATAATTAATTAAATTAAATTTTAAATAATTAATTAAAAAAAAGAGGGGGGAAGGAGGAGGAGGGAGGTAGCCAACAGCTAAGGGCTGAGCCCTCGCCGCCCCACCGCCGCCTCCCCCTGCATTCCTCCTCCTCCTCCTTCGTTTTTTTAATAAATATAAATATAAATTATCATTATTATTTTGTTTTAAATTTAATTTAATTAATTTTTATAATATATTAAAATTTAAATTATGCCAAAACGACATCGTTTTGTGTGTGTTTTGCTGATTCGACATTCCGATGAGCCACATAAGCGAGAAAATTAACAAAAAAATGCCACGTAGAATTTCCGGCGAGGCTCGCAGGATGTGGCACTCAAATATCCCATTTTTCATAAAAAGTGGCACTCTCATTTTTCGTAAGTTTTGGCTTAACTTAAGCTTTTTTTGCGCCAACTTTTGGCACTTGAAGCGTTCTTTTGCCAAAAAAGAAGTAAAGTGAGGGTTCTCTCATTTAGAGTGGTCGAGAGCAGTTCAGGAAAAAGGAAGAGAGAAGAAGAATTGAAGAAAGAAAGAAGAAAAAAGAAGGGGAAGAAGAGGAAGGAAGTATCTTATGTGCATGTCAATGCGACCTCGCCCAACCAATTCAACTACATAATGCAACACTCAATAAGTGTTCACCCCACTCGTTTGTCCAATCGTAATAGTTTGTGGGTTTAAGGCTTAAATTCAGAATTTTGAGAAACTTGAGTTGTGTAATCAGATTTTTGAATTGTAAAGCTTTGAGATTTCTTGAGAATAGTTGATTGTGGCATTTTGGAGTCGTGGGGTTTGATAGTTGTTGATTTGAAGTAACGGTTTTGTCGGAGCAAGATTCTAAGGTTCCGCGAGCAAGTTTTGCAATATGTTTAGATTCGAATAATTGCTTCAGGTAAGCGATTTATTGACACGTGAGAATTATTTTATTAGATTTTATGTTTGGTTTAGCCATGCCATAATTGAGATAGTGTTTTACATGGTTTTGATGTTATGTCTCGCTTATATTAGAATTGTGAGGTCATTGATTCATGTGAGCCTTATTGTTTGGTTTGGGGAACATCTAGATGAGTGGTGCTATTTTATGGATTTGTAAACTCATGTCTTGAAAGAGATAAAAATTTGAGTATTGTACAAGTAATTAAGCAGTTTGGATCAAGCAATTACTACCTTTTGATATTTGGAATGATTCGAGAATGGTTTTATGAAAGGAATTGTGAAATGATATATATAGTTTTGCGAACTAGTTTATGGAATGAGTTCTAAGATTTGAGAAAAGTTTTATGAAAACTATTACAAAAGGTTATACATATCAATTTGTGAATTTGGTTTATGAAATAATATGAGAAATGATTTATGTAAAAGTATTTATATATGATGAATTGAGTTATGAAAGGTTATTGTATTGGTTTGTGAAATGTATTGTGGATTATGAGATTGATTTATGAATGGAATTTTTAGATATTGGAGAATGTGGACTTGGTGCTTAATATCACTGTGAGCCTATTGAGGGGTTTGTGAGAATACATATCGAGTTTAAGACATCCTTTTGGGCCAAGTCACTGGATTTATAAGTGGAGACATTGTCAAGGGAGGAATCTTGATCACATTATCACTAAGTATTGTGTCATGACTATAGTTTGATGTTGAGCAAAAGATTTATCAATGGATAGACCATTGATGTGTGTTTTGATATGGGATGGATCAATTGATGGACCATTAATGCTTGAATTGTGAGGATGGTTTAAATGGGTATTTTTTTAATTGTATAAAACTTGTTGAAATGAAACAACTCATATATGATTTGATATGTATATTGAAAAGTTGGATTATAAGTTTTTGATATTACTTTATATATATACATAGTGATTTGATCAACTTAAAAGAGATGCACTACTTACTGGCTTGAGGTTGCTCACCTCTCTCTTTCCAAATAAATGATATTAATATATGGTGGATTAATGTTTTTAGTTTAAATTCATTCTAGACTTTTATTTATTTGTTAGTGAATTTGAATCAAATTAATTTGATAGAAATGATAATTTATTATATATAAATATGTATTTAATATACAACATGTCCTAAGGTGTTGGAATTTTTTATTTTTAGAAACAACTTGTCGGCGTGTTGTGATGCGTATCGCATAGCGGTGTCCGTGCTACTTAGCATGTTATTGATCAATAACTCATCCAAGCAATGCGCAGTGGTCATGATTCTCTTTGTTTCTCCTTCTTGGCTAACGCCCCCTCTATCTCTGTGGATTTTTTTTGTTGCAACGTGACTGCCAAAACAAAGGCAATCTACCAATTTTTTGGATGCCACATCACTACTAGCATCGCCTTCTTCTGGGCCGCAAGATGCAACCTTCCCTGGCGAAATATATCGTGGGTCGAGAATCTCGATTGGGCCATCTCCGCACTTGCCGGCAAAGAATTCTATAAGTGCATTGCCCGCTTCTCTTTTAGGGCACTCTGCTATTTTATTTGGAAGTATGGGAATAGTATCCTCTTTAGAGGAGAGACCTTGACCATTCCAGCGGTGAAGCAAGCAGCTCTTCAAAGTTGTAGAGACAAAGCCATCAAGTGTGGATGATACGTTTAGAAACGGGGAGGCTGCGGCGTAGGCTGGGGCATTGATCCGATTATCTTCTCGGCTAGGGACACTTCAAATCCGTTAGGGCCCTAGCCTGTTTGGGGTGCCGAACCCTAATACCCTGGTTGCGGTGGCTCCTCGGAGTCTTCTCTTTTGTCGTTGGTGGTCTAGGTTGAGATTTGGAGTCTTCCTGGCCCTATGCGGCCCTCTTCGGTCTCTTCTTTTCCTTTTGCCTGTTGTTTAGACTGTTCTTCGCTTTGACCCGCTCTTGTAGAGTTCTTTTGCATCCGGTTCTCTTCCACTCACACCGACTTGTTGTCTTGTTGAGTGCAAGTTTTGGGGTGCCGATCTTATGTAATTGTTGGTTCAAAGCTCTATACATTATTACTTCCCACCAAGAAAAAAAACAAAAGGCGATCTACTGTGGCGGTAGTGGCAATCATTAATAGAGACCATCAGGGCGGCGGGGATCGTTCCATACGTCCAATATTATTCTCTTTTTCTACAAAAAAAATTGTCAAACAACCCTTAATTATTTTAAAAACTCTTGCCATTTAAATCCTCTATCGCTTGTTCGAGAATTTATTCAAAACTCTTATCCATTCTTTTACATAATCCCTCTAGATTCGCCAACCACGCCATGAGATTGGATTTCACTTTGTATATGCATCGTTGTTATGTTTGGTAATTAACCGAACAAAAACATTCGTTAGCTTCCTTCCACATGCGGAGGATTTCATATCTTGTCCGTTCGTTTCGCGGAAAATAACTTCCGGGAAAATATTTTCCGGATTTTTCGGTGTTCGGGTGGGCGGAAAATAGACGGTCAAAGAAAACATTTTCCGGTCAACGGAAAATCTCTTTGTATATTTGTGGAAAATGATTTCCTCTTTTCAAAAGAGGAAATCATTTTCCCTACGCACGGCTCTCGCGCGGAGGAAATCATTTTCCCTTGCGCACGGGCTCTCGCTTCCTCCTCCTTCGACGCCACGGCGATGGAGCGGCGCTTCTTTCCCTAGGGTTCCTCCTCCTTCGACGCCGCGGCGGTGGAGAAGCGCTTCTTTCCCAAGGGTTCCTCCTCCTTCGACGCCGCAGCGGAGCCCGGGCGGAGCTCGCGGCTCGCCGAGATCCGGCGAGCCGGGCGGGGCTCGGGCCTCACCCGAGCTCGTCGCGAGCTTCGCCTATCTCGGCAAGCCGCGAGCTCGCCGGATCGCGGCGGAGCTCGGGCTCCCGATCCAGCGAGCCCGAGCTCCGCCGCCAGATCCGGCGAGCTGGGCGAGGCCGAGCCCCGCCCGGCTCGCCGGATCTCGGCCACGGGTCTTGGTCGGCCGGCGGGCGGCCATCGTCGGGCGGGAAGGAGGCGGCGACGCGAAGGAGGAGGAAGAAGGAGGAGGAAGGAGGCGACGGCGGCGGAGGAAGGAGGAGGAAGGAGGAAGGAGGAAGGAAAAGAAAAAAAAAATTCGATTTTTTAAAAATATAAATAATTAAAAATTCATTTTTAAAAAAATATAAAAAATAAAATTAATTTATTGGTCAATTAAAAATATTAAAATTCAATTTTTGATAATTTTTTCCAAACAATTAAATGAGCTGACGAACGGTGGAAAATATTTTCCACTCAAATTTTAGATTTTAGAACAGGAAAATAGAGTCATTTTCCGGAAAATGACTTCCGGAAAATATTTTAGGAAACACGATGATTTTCCGCGAAACGAACCTGACCATAAAATTCCAATCCACTCCGAGCCCGGGCGGGTCCCACACGCTGGCCAAGCAACCGGGCCTTCGGATCAAGGCATTCGGGTGGCGATTCCGAGTGCGTTCCAGGTCAGGATCTTTTTTTTTTTTTTTTTGCTCTTTTGGGAGAGCCAAAACGACAGTACGTGAACAGCACAAAAATACAAAATGTGAATGAGGAGGAAACGGAACCACCACCCATTCTCCCCCTTTTGGCCTTTTGTCTCGTTGCTGGGGACCCACGTAACGTTTGGAGACGGCGGAACCAAAACCGGAATCAGAACCGAAACCAGAACCCGAACTAGTCGACAAGCGCCGGTTGGATTGTATAATCCATCCGTCACCAACCCCTACCTAAATTTGCGATAGCGAGGGGACGAAACGAGGCCAGAGTTTAATAAGAAAAGCACATCGATTGGAGAAAACAAATCTTGTTTCGCTTCCTTTATGGACCTGGAACCCCACGTTCCTCTTCGGGGAGGGCAAAAGTGGAATTATTGCCTTGTGCACGTACTGTTGATTAATAAATGATTACGTGACAGTTATTCTGTATCAAAAAAAATCAAATAACAAATAATTATAAAATTATTATATGACTCATTTTTTCAAAAAATTGTGACTCGCATTAAGAACTGTTATACTAACAAAGCCCTTGCTAATAGAAAGGCTTTTCCTTCTCCATAAGAAAGTCCATCTCTTCGGTCTCGTTCAAGGGTGTTAGGATTCCACGCGTAATTACCAAGAAATACAAAGTAAAAACGAGCAAGAAAATTTGAGACATAATATTTTATATTAGATTACTTTTAAAACTAGAGTTACATCCGGTAAATGATTTCACTATAAATTAGTATACCATAGCTCTCTATTACAACTTTCAATTACTCAAATTATAAGGCCAATATTTCGAAATCATCCTAGAGATCAAGATCGATTTCTAAGCAAATTGCACTGTGCCGCAACATAAACAGGAAAGATTTCCTACCCATTTTCGAGCCAACAAAAGAAAGCATCGTTATTTTTCCGAAAAACAATTTTTCTGAAGATACTTTTCAAAGGACCAAGTTTTCCCCTGTTGTTGACTTTTCGAGGTATTTCTTTTCTTTTTTTTTTTTTCTCCGGGACCACTCTCGACTTGGTCAAGATATTACTATTACATCAATTATCCTTTTGTAAATAAAGAGAAAATAAATAACAAAGGCTTTCTACTTAACGCAGAAAGTTAGGCAAGAAAGCTTAAGTGAACAATGTGATATTAAAGTGACACGAGAATCTTTAAATAGTCCTTAAGCGATAGGATGGAATCCATCGGCACCTCCAAAAAAAGATAAACTGACGTAAGGGAACTTCTCAAAGAAGCGAAAGACTTTAATGAAGACCCGCAAAGCACGGGGCCCCGAAGCTCGTTTGCTTCCCCAAAGGTGAGGTGAGTTCGCCTGTGCGCGAGTGAAGTAGCAGAACTAGATGAGGATGGAACCTGTGATCATCCCACAGAATTTGCCGGTCGGATACGGATTCCGCCCCACCGATGAGGAATTGCTCGATCATTACTTGAAGCTGAAAGTGCTCGGGATCACGGGCGACGTCTGCATCATTCCCGAGGTCGATATCTGCAAGTGGGAGCCTTGGCAATTACCAAAAATATTTAAGGGTAAGGAACGAGACGCTGCTATCATTTTTCCTGTCCGTTTTGGCCAGTTATGGAATCGTAAAGGATATCTAGTACTTACAAATGTGGCATCATGTTGTCCTAGAGTTCTGTGACGATTGCAGTAAAATAGTCTATGAATCAGTGAATATTTTGCGGAAGTCGGCCGTAGGAAAAGAAAGGGATAAGTTCATCATTAATTAGATTTGAATTGAACTTGACAGAGCAATCAATCATTCCTCCTGATGAAAAAGTTCAAGAGTGGTGGTTCTTCTGTGAGCAAACGCCACGAGTTCAAAGAATTCAAAGATCGACTCCACTGGGATTTTGGAAGAAGACTGGCGTTGATAGGACTATCAAGGCTGGAGACAGGAACAGAGCGATTGGTACTAAGAAAACACTGGTCTTTCATAAGGGTCACGGCGATAGGGGCATCAAGACCAACTGGGTCATCCACGAATATCATCTACTGACCAACAATCTCAATCAACTGTTTCCACACGCTGTATGCAATCTATCCCTTGTTTATTTCTTCTGGTTTATACGTTCATTTGAGTATTGCAATAATCTGCAGAACCATCCAATTCAAAAGTTTCAATTAGCCAAAAGCAATGATTCTGTTCTTCCTCATTTTCCACTGTCGAAGTTTGTAATGGAGTAGGATTCTGGAATTTAAGTAGGACAAGATCGGGTCTTATGGATTCCAATAACATGGTTGTTTGACAGCCGACCAAGAACTACGTTGTCTGTCACTTAAAGCACAAAGGAAATGAAGAGTCTGATTTTTCAGCCCTGCAATTAAATGGTGGAGCCATTAGCTTGATGGACTTGGATTCAGGCCTTCATCAACCTGAACAAGATAACTCATTTCCAGAAGTGAGAACGAAAAAATGTTCTGTTCATGAGCATAATTTGTGAAGCATGTTCCATACTAATCTTCTTTGTTTTGAAAACAGCTGTGGAGTGAGGCAGTTGGAAACTCATCAATTAGCTTGGCCGACTTGGATTCAAACCTTCATCAACCTGAACACGAGAACTTATTTCCGGAAGTGAGAATGAAAAAAATGTTCTGTTCATGGTATAATTTGTGAAGCATGTCCATAACTAGCCTTTTTTACTTTTGAAAACAGCCTTGGATTCAGACAGTGGAAAACTCATCAATTAGCTTGGTTGACTTGCAGTCAGATCTTCGTCAACCTGAACCCGAGAACTCATGTCCAGAAGTGAAAAAAAAAAATGTTTTGTTCATGGATATGATTTGTGAAGTATGTCCATAATTAACCTGTTTACTTTTCAAAACAGCCATGGATTCTGGTAGACTCAGCAACGGAGCCCTCACTTCAGCAGGACAACCGAGTTCAAGTCATTACATCAAAACTCCCGCAGACTTCTTTCCAATCAGAAAATGTTGACTCCCAAACCGACTTACATGTTAGAAATTTTGGAAGTCCATCTTTTGAGGACTTCTCGTGGGATGATGATGTAGTTCTTTATATTGATGAATCCAACCAGTTGCAAGTTGGCTACATTGACAGAGATCAAATTCAAACACAGGTAAAAATTCTACTCCTGAAGTTTCGGTTGGTTATACAGCTTGTTCGCCTTTATTATATTTAGGGAAGAAAAACTTACATAGAAGAGAGAGATTTCAGGGAAATTCCTCATGCCCTATTAGCCTTCAATTGGATAGGTACCAGAATGGCAAAAAAACTGCCAAAGAAGAATATTGCCAGATTAAATAATATCACATCAGAGAAGTGAAGCGGAACATATCAACATATAATACAGCTTCCAGACACATTTTTAATGAAAATTTTTATGTTCGTCATGAGCTTTACTGTTTAAGATTATGCCTCAGCCATTCATTTTCCTTCAATGTGTTTCATCTCCTGCATTGCAGTATGGCCCAAAATGTAGCTCAGATGATGAACATGCTGTTCTGATGAAGAGTCAGCAAGCAAAAATGATCGAATCACTCCATGGTGTAGTTTCACTAGATGAAAAGAAAGGGTTCATAGAGCATAAGTTCAATGGGTTACATATCTCCTCCCGAATCATATGGAGCCTCCAAGAAAGCCTGAAATTGCAAGAACTTACAGCACTGATGAAGAATCGATGGTCGAAAAGGTGGAGAAGCTGGAACTTGCAGCCAGAAATATCAAACCAGAACGTGTTACTCTGGATGAATTAGAAGCCAAAGCAAAGGTGAAATAAGCTTCTAAATTCACTCGTAATTTCTAATTATTAATTCTAAGTTAGGATTTTTTGCATTGAGTTTGCTGGTAAAGTTAATGGCAAGGTTTTCATATTGTTAGCGAAATTCAAAAGAAAAGAGTAGGACAATTCTGAGTTTCAAGAGTCTCCAGTTGATTTAATTATTTGCTTCTGTATAAGCATATAAGATAGAATGTTTTACAAACATTGGGAGGTAGGAGAAAGCAGAGAGCACCATGCTGCATCAAAATCACCCCAGAACAATCACAACAAAGGAATTGAACTAGCCATAGAGAAACCAAATTCAATGCCTAACTTGAGAGGAACAATCACTGACTGCACAAAGATTTCCATGGTTCCTCCTGGTTAGTTTTGCAAAACGTGCTTATTGGGATTTGCTTGTTAATGCCCTGAAATAACAAACAAGACCATGCAAAGAAGCGGAAAATCATAATGTAATATAGCTTCCAGACAATTTTAGAAATGAAACCACTAATGTTTGTCATAAGACCAGGATCTTGCCTTAGTCGGCTCCTCTGGTTCAATTGATCTCAAGCAATATGTTGGTTGCAGTATGGCCAAACATCCAGCTCACGTAATGCTCATGCTATGGTGGAGAATTGGCAGACACCAACAATTGAAACTCTCCATGGCCAAACATCTAGCTCACAGAACAAAAATGCTATGGAGGAGGCTGGGCAAACACTAGCAATTGAACTACCCCGTGGATGTGGAGAAGTTCTTCCAGAGGAAAAGAAAAGCTTTGATGGGAATGAGTCCAACTGCTCAAATGTGTTTCCCCCAAAACGTATGGATCCTCTGGAAAAGCCTGCAACTGTAAGAATTTATAGCAAAGGTGAAAAGATGAGGTTTTTAGAGGTCAAAAAGCGAGAACTTGCAGCCAAAAATATCAAACCAAATTGTGCATCATTGGATGACTCGGCCGCCAAAGCAAAGGTAAGAGAAGCATGTTGTTTGTTCCTTCATTTTCTGTCGCTTCCCTGTAACATAAACCAAAGTAGTATGATACATCAAAGAAGGTCATCACAGAGAAGTGAAAAGCTCAAAATGTAGCAGACTCCACGCACTTTCTAAAATGAAAGCTCGCATGGGTCAGGAGATTGAGCGTGCACTACACCTCATGTAATGTCTTGTTGATCTCATTCACGCAATGTCTTGTTGCAGTCGCATAATGAACATGTTGCGCTAGTGGATAATGTGCAAATTGGAACAGTCGAACCTCTCAATGGAGTTGCTCCTCTGCACAAAAAGAAAGGCTTCGACAAGAATAAGTTTGACAGCTTACATATCTCCTCCACAAAACATATGGAGCTTCCAAGAAGGCATGAGGGTGTAAGAAATTACTGCGAAGGTGAACAATCGAGACTTGAAAAGCTTAGAAAGGAAGATCTGGCAGCCAGAAATATTAAATCAGTATACATACCTTTGGATGAATCAATAGCCATAGCAAAGGTAAAAGAAGCTTCTACACCCATCGTGTCTAAGTATTAATTTTTTTGACTTTGTGCTTTTTAAAATTACTTGGGTGGTTTGAGTTAATGGCACCCTTTTTGTACTTTAGGACGAGAGAAAAGACTAGCGGAATGCAATGACGAATTAACCGTGTTAGACAAATTGTTTTGTTCTTTCTTTTCTCGAAAGTTTAGGCTGCCATAAATGATTGACCACTAAGGGAACAAAGATTCATTATTCCTCCCCTTGTTATTCCTGCAAAAATGCGAATGGCTCGCTTATTCCCTCTTTACAATTGATCTCGTGAAATGTGTTATTGCAGCATGACCAAGCATCTAGGTTGCATAAAGGATCTATTCTAGAGGAGAATTGGCTGACATCAACAAACAAATCACTCGATTGTGTTCTGAAGGGAAAGAAGGGCTGTACCGAGAGTGAGTTGGACGGATGGGAGATCGTCTCTGCAAAACAGACAGAGCATCCAAAAAGGCTGGAAATGCAGGAATTTCTTGCAAATACAAAGATCCGAGGTTAGAAAAGCTCAAGATGCCAGAATTTTCAGTGCAAGAGATATCAAACGAGATGGTTCACCTTTGGTCAAATCGACAGCCAGATCAAAGGTAAAACTCTTGAGAACTTTTAGACTATTGAATTGGTTGGATTGATCCTATATGCTAATGTTTTAGAGTGATTGATATAGTCACAGAGGAGAAAGCAATGAGCATTGTGAGGAGACTGAACCAGCCAGAGAGATATCAATTTCACCTACTCCATTGGCTGGATCAAGAAGCAACCCCGCAGAGATTTCTGCCAATTCTTCAGCCTTCAAATTCACCAAAAGATTCATGCCTTGGTGATACAAGCCTCTCCAATAATTTGTGTATATAGGATCACTTGTAGCTTATCTTCAGTTGGATTGCCATGCCTCGTACTTTGTTGTCATCTGTAATGGAATAAAGACTCTTGCTAAAAGCGTTCACCGGTTCCGGAAGTGAAAAACCAAACTGAGAAGCTTCTTCTGAAAGTGTTCTCAATCTGCAAACCTCCTCATTGCATTAAATTTTTTTCTCTTTTCTTTTCCAAATCGAAACGTGTTGAAGCATATTCTTTTTTCTTCGTACTTCATTTGTGGTTGAGGATAAATTCTGGATCTCAACTATGCGCACCATGTGCAGATCAAATTGCACCTAACGCGATTGTCGACACTCTAAACAAGCTGAAGCGCTGCCACTTCTCCCATGGCAGCACACCATCTGTAAACATTAAACACACAATGCCACCACCGCACCGTCACCATCGCCGGCGGCCACTCATCATTGAACCACCATACTCACATTCCATCATCACCATCTTCTTCTTCATCCACAACCAGCGTCCACCGTAAATGAAAGAAACAAGCTGCCGCCACCATGGGATTTTCCATTTTTCGCACTACCCGGATTGTTTCGACTGCCATCATCGTCTGCTGCAGTCCACCATCCGTCACGCCACCACCACTGGCCATCGCTTGGAACCACCATCAAGAATCCACAGCACCACTGACCGCAATGCCAAAGGCCATGAACCAACACCACGAACCGAAACTAATCCTTTTACCGCCAAAGACATTGCTGGAAAACAACCATCCAAGCAAATCCCGTGGCCATCGTCGTTGGGTTGCGACTGGATTTGAGGCGTTGGACTTCACCGCGCCGCAACATAAACAGGAAGGAAGAAGAAAGAGGGAAGAAGAGGAGGAACAAAGAAAGAGGAAATGGGAAAGTGTGAGCTGGACCAGGAAAAGTAAGTAAACTATAGAGCTTGTAATAGCGGAACATTTTCTTTGACCAAGTCAAAGAGGAGGTGCCTTTTCTATTAAAAAAAGAAAAGAAACAAAAACGGGTCGAAAAGTCCAAAGAAAGCGGAAAAAGAAGGATACTCGGACCCTTGGAGTGCCAAAAGTTGGCACAAATGGATACTTAAGTGCCAAAAGTTACGAAAATAACACTTAACATCACCGACGAAAAATCCGCCAAAACGCGAGCTGGCGTAGCAATTTTTGGCTACCTACACGCAAAACAATGTCGTTTTGTATCCTAATGTGGCTAAACGGTGTTAAAACGACGTCCTTTTGGTATAATTCGAATTTTAATATGATAATTAATTAAATTAAATTTTAAATAATTAATTAAAAAAAGAGGGGGAAGGAGGAGGAGGGAGGTAGCCAACAGCTAAGGGCTGAGCCCTCGCCCCCACCGCCGCCTCCCCCTGCATTCCTCCTCCTCCTCCTTCGTTTTTTTAATAAATATAAATATAAATTATCATTATTATTTTGTTTTAAATTTAATTTAATTAATTTTTATAATATATTAAAATTTAAATTATGCCAAAACGACATCGTTTTTGTGTGTGTTTTGCTGATTCGACATTCCGATGAGCCACATAAGCGAGAAAATTAACAAAAAAATGCCACGTAGAATTTCCGGCGAGGCTCGCAGGATGTGGCACTCAAATATCCCATTTTTCATAAAAAGTGGCACTCTCATTTTCGTAAGTTTTGGCACTTAAGTGTCCTTTTTGTGCCAACTTTTGGCACTTGAAGCGTTCTTTTGCCAAAAAAGAAGTAAAGTGAGGGTTCTCTCATTTAGAGTGGTCGAGAGCAGTTCAGGAAAAAGGAAGAGAGAAGAAGAATAGAAGAAAGAAGAATAAAGGAACGGGGAAGAAGAGGATGGAAGTTTCACATGTGCACGTCAATGCGACCTCGCCCAACCAACTCAATTACATAAGGCAATACTCGGTAAGTGTTCACTCCGCTCGTTCATCCAATAGTAGTAGTTTTTGGATTTAGGGCTTAAATTCGGAATTTTGGAAAACTTGAGCCGTGTAATCCGGTTTTTGAATTGTAGAGCTTCAAGATTTCTTGAGAATGGTCGATTGTGGCATTTTGGAGTTGTGGGGTTTGATAATCATTGATTTGAAGTAACAGTTTTGTCGGAGCAAAATTCTAACGTTCCGCGAGCAAGTTTCGCATTATGTTTAGATTCAAATAATTGCTTCGGGTAAGCGATTTATTGACATGTGAGAATTATTTTGTTAGCTTTTATGCTTAGTTTAGCCACGCCATAATTGAGACAGCGTTTTACATGGTTTTGATGTTATTTCTCGCTTATATTAGAATTGTGAGGTCGTTGATTCGAGTGAGTCTTATTGTTTGGTTTGAGGAACATTTAGATGAATGGTGCTATTTTATGGATTTGTAAACTCATATCTTGAAAGAGATTAAGATTTGAGTATTGTACAAGTAATTAAGCAGTATGGATTACCTTTTAATATTTGAGAATGATTCGAGAATGGTTTTATGAAAGGTATTGTGAAATGATATATATAGTTTTGCGAACTAGTTTATGGAATGAGTTCTAAGATTTGAGAAAAGTTTTATGAAAACTATTACAAAAGGTTATACATATCAATTTGTGAATTTGGTTTATGAAATAATATGAGAAATGATTTATGTAAAAGTATTTATATATGATGAATTGAGTTATGAAAGGTTATTGTATTGGTTTGTGAAATGTATTGTGGATTATGAGATTGATTTATGAATGGAATTTTTAGATATTGGAGAATGTGGACTTGGTGCTTAATATCACTGTGAGCCTATTGAGGGGTTTGTGAGAATACATATCGAGTTTAAGACATCCTTTTGGGCCAAGTCACTGGATTTATAAGTGGAGACATTGTCAAGGGAGGAATCTTGATCACATTATCACTAAGTATTGGGTCATGACTATAGTTTGATATGGAGCAAAAGATTTATCAATGGATAGACCATTGATGTGTGTTTTGATATGGGATGATCAATTGATGGACCATTAATGCTTGAATTGTGAGGATGGTTTAAATGGGTATTTTTTGAATTGTACAAAACTTGTTGAAATGAAACAATTCATATATAATTTGATATGTATATTAAAAATTTGGATTATAAGCTTTTGATATTGCTTTATATATATATATATATATATATATATATATATATATATATATAATGACTTGATCCACTTAAAAGAGATGCACTACTCACTAGGCTTGTGATTGCTCACCTCTCTATTTCCAAATCTTTTCAAGTCCTTGGTTAGCGACTAATAAAGTGAGAGCGATGTTGACGGGGACTTTTGGGTGGTTAGAGGTTGCGTCGTTTGAGCAAAAAGATGGCCATGTCATCCCCTTGTTGGTTTTGGGGTGTAACAGATCTCAAAACCCACCATCAACCTAGTGAGTCATTTGGAAGGAAACTCCATAGGCCAAAGGCCATTTTCCATTAAAAAAAATGGTGAGCAACACTTTCCAGCTCAATTTCGTATGAACACTAGAAATATGTTTTTCAAAAACACTAAATTTTTCACGAAACAAACCAAGGTTAAGTATATAATAATGAGCACAAGTGAAATTTTTGTCAAGTTGAGACATGTTGGAGGAAGAGAATTCGTAAATATGATGCACGTGATAGGAAATTCTTGTCGATGCATGTTACCTACCAAATTAGATGAATGTCAACAATCGAAGTGTGGCCCATGTAGGAGCCCGTGGTCTATGATCGACACACACCAATCAAGCGTACTACTACTCATGGTCAGCTACGTATGGTCATAGCAAGTCAATATTGGGATGAGCGGCAAGCATTTGACATCTCATCTTGTGGATATCTCCGAGACGGGGCTATAGTCGGAGCCCTAATCCAAAGGAATTATGAGCCAACTATCAACGTGAAATGCTTTACTCCTCTTCAGATATACCTAATATCAAAGATCTACACTTGAGATCAACTGCCACAATCATGGGTCACATCCTTCTGCTAGAAATATGACAAACCATGAAGAGGACAACTTGAGAAAACCGGAAATTCTGTTGGAGGGACGGTATTGAGCATAGATAGAAAGATCAAGCCCTACCATGTCATTTCCCTAAAATTTCGGACCTTTCGTAAAAGATATATCTTTAGGAGAATCGGCTCTGCTTTTCATCGTACCAACGCGAATCTTTCTTTGCCCTTTAGCTACCACCATTGCTCATCGTGCACGTCTCGTATGAGATTCTTAACCTCTTCTCGACTGGGACCCACTTTGCAACTCCATATCATCATCCGCATGTCGCATAAAATTCTATGGTAGTCTTCACAGGGAAACACTTCCAAATTTCTACCTCACATCATCATGTAAGTTATTCATGCATGTAGGAGCTGATGTGCAATGTGACGCGCAAAGCATTTGAGCCATGTTCAATTATATAATACAAATCTATCACATCATGTTAGTCTTTAGTTATAATCGAATATATGAATAATTTTTAGAATTGTACCCAACGACGTTAACACATGTAGTGGAGGAATTCCAGCCATCTGTCTTCAGCAAAAGTGTCAGTCTCGAGCTTGAAATGGGACCCCACTGAACAGTGCAATACCTTCTGAAGCAAGGTTGAAGAAAAGTGATTGCTTTTGTCCTATAAAGTCAACCCACTTGGAATGGTTTGGAATCACACACCCAAGTCCCAAGCGAGGCGAAGCAAACAGTGAACTCTGTTTCCCCTGTGTTTTTTCCGCTGCTCCTGCAAGTCGTCTACACTCATCTTCTCTTGGTCTGTTGCGGGCTGCTGAAGTTGAGACTGGTAGGCACCATCAGATCGGATGGCGGCATGGCCGGTGGGACTCAGATTCGAACCGACCGAGGACGAACTTGTCGATCATCACCTTAGAGGGAAGCTCAAGGGAAAACTGGAAGCATTCTGCCTCATCCCAGAGCTATACATCTACAGTTGCGAGCCTCCGGATTTGTTCATTTCATACAATGGTAACTGCACAGTGGAGTGCTAGTCCTTCTAGTCTTCTCTATATTTCCAATTTACCATGTTTACTCAATCCACTTATTCAACTGTTCTTTGTTTGTAGAACTATCGGCCATACCGTCAGACGGACGGGAGTGCTTCTTCTTCTGTCCTTGCGGGGACAAGATTCCAAATAATCGTCGTTCTAATAACAGGATGACAGAATTGGGATTCTGGAAAGATACCTGTAAGAAACGCGTTATACGATCCCTGGTCACTGGCAAGCAAATAGGGATCAGGAAGATTTTGGTTTACTATGAGGGTCGACAACCGAAAGGCCGCAAGACCGACGTGGTCATGCATGAATATCACCTAAACTCAAGTGTCTCTGACAGTAAAATCTCCAGCCCGGTACTCGATTTTTCCCTCTGTTAATACCTGTAACTGAGCATCTGTAACGTGTTTACCAGTACACGTAAGGCTGAATATGGTTTAGATTCTTACGAATGGCTTCACTTTAATTGGTGATTTGTCATCCATCTTAGAATATTTCATGTGCGTATGGTTATAATGGTCTCTGTTTATGGAACTCTGATCCACATCCTCTCATATTTGCAGATGGCCTTTGTTCTCTGTCACATAATCGACAGGAAACGTAAGAAAGCGAGGTCAGCAAAAGCGTGTGCTTCGGCCAGTACAAGCACCAGCGGTACTCCTAACGACTCTGGAAATGGACGATCCGACGAAGTCAGTACAGAGGTAACGAAAAATTGCTGTGGGTTGACATAAAGCAATATGACTACCAATATGCCTATCTAAGCTAAAGCTGTTATATGTTCTTTTCCCCCCTCTTCTCTCCTCCAGGCATCTGAGGAAGTAACGACCGAAACCCAAAATCAGAATGAGATATTGATTTCCAGCATGCCAGACGGTAACGGGCCAATTATCCCTCAGCAGGACCATATGCACGAAGAGCAAAGCCCGCTTTTTAATGGTTGTCCGTTTATAGATGGGCATAGTGACGAACTGTATGATCTGCCATATTCCCCGAGCAACGGTATGGAGATCTTGGACCTCTGGAATGTCCCTACGGATGAACTAGTATGCCAAAGTATCCTTCCTGGAGAAGAATTTGATGGACTTACTTTTACCTAGTTACCATGTTGTTGACATAAGAGTGATGGGAGATGGGTGTGCTGTAAAAACTGTAGTTCGGTGAGTGGAGATTCGTGTGTATTGTACAAACTATGTAGTGTTGCTTATAACAGTCAGGTTGTGAAAGTATGGATACATCAGTATTATGTTTTATGCTGGTTGCAGTGTGAGTGAAGGAAAACCATTTTGTGCTGGTTGCAAATGGCTTGTTTATTACCTTGTCTTTTCTGGCTAATGAGTGGATGATCCGAGACTCATCCAATTTAAGATGCACCCCCTCCATCTAAACTGCGTGACTTGTCTAGTAAGATAGGTCATAGCCTCTAATTTCCACTCTTGATGAAAATTTTCACTGATCTCGCAACTGAAATGCCAAACCGTGAAGATTCTTCTGACAGTGTTCTCAATCCTGTACGTCTTGTCGATGCATTCGAAGCTTTACCGTTTGCAAATCCAAATATGTCTGAAGCATTTTTTTTCTTTTACTTCACTTGCGGTAGGGATGCATTCTGCATCTCAGCTGTGCACACCAATTGCAGATCAAATTGTACCTATGCAATTGTCAACACCCTGAGCAAGCTGAAGCGCTATGGCTTCTCCCACGGCACACCATCGTTTGCCATCGTCTATCTTCTCTGTAGCTGCAGCATCACCATCGCCAGCCACTACACATCATTGAACCAACATACTCACATGCCATCATCACCATCTTCTTTCTAATTTAACGAAACAAATTGCTGCCACCATAGATATTTCGTCTTTCGCAGCCACTCGCCTTGTTTTGAGTTCCATCATCGTCTGCTACAGTCCACAATCCATGATGCCGCTACCACTGACCTTGGAACCACCATCAAGAATTCATAGCCACCACTGACCATGATGCCAAAGGTAATCAACCTTCATCGCGACCGACAACTAATCCTTATACCACCTCAACACTGCTGGAAAACAACCATCCAAGCAATCCCTTGGCCATCGTGGTTGGGTTGTGACTGGATTTGAGGTGTTAGGTTTCACTGCGTGCAACATAAAAGGAACGAACAGACCATAAAAAGAAGACAAAAGGAACGAAGAAGGGGGAGAAAGAGGACGACAAAAGAAAGGGGGAATGGGAAATTGTGAGCTAAACCGCGATCGGTGAGTAAAATATTCAGGACCAAACTAGATATCAAATCCTATCAACAGCTTAAGTGTTAGGGGAGCACCGAGTTGAGCTCAATCCGGAAATCAGACGGAGCCAGCTTGGATTTTAATTTGATCGGACGAATTTTTGAAGTTTTGTGCTCAAGTTTTGCGTTGTAGATAACTTTGATTATCCTCTTCGAGCAAGAATTTTGGTAGGCACCTAAGAATCTTTTAGTTACTGAGTAAGCTCAGTTTAGCTTTCAGAAAAAAAGAAAAAAGAAAAAAAGATTGGTTTAGCGGCTCATAATTGACGTAGCGTTTTACTCAATTTTGATGTTGTTTTATATATATTTGATAAGAGTACAAGTTTGATAGTTCAAGTAACCTTCATAGTTTGATTTTAGGTGTTTCTAAGTAAGTGTCGCAATCTCTTTTGTGAGTTTATAAACTTATATCTTGAAAGTGATAGGGATTCGATACATTATGAGTTCTGAAAGAGCATGTTTGTTGTAAAAGATCTAGATTGGGCATTTACTATTTTACAGTTATTTGTGAATTGTTCGAGAAACATTTTATGAAAGGCATTTCAAAATATTACTAGTTTATGAAATGGTTTTCGGAAATATTTGAGAAATGTCTTGTGAAACATATATTTTATTTGATGAACTGAGTTCAAAAAATTATATATTTTGGGTTTGTGAAACCATTTTTTGAAAGAATTAGTAGGAGCTGACTTTGAGTATGGTTTATGAAAGATTATATGTATTGATTTGTGAAATGATTTACCAAATGCATTCTATTTGATAAATTGAGTTGTGAAAGGCGATATGGTTTGATAGATAAATATGGTTTGGTTTTGAGAATATTAGAGAATGAGGTTTTTGTTCATGTTGCTATGATTAGAACCCATTGAAGGCAGAGTATGCATATTGTTCTCAAGATGTCCTCCTAGGTTGAGCCACCGACTAATGTAGGTGGTAGACCTAGTCAATAGGGGTAAACTTAGTCGCTTTTGCTATGGGTGTTAAGCGTGACTATAATTAGATATTGAACAATAAATTGGTCGATACCGTCAAAATGTGATTTAATGAGATAATTAATGGAATAGAACATTGATAAATAAATTGTTGAAATCGATCAATGGATTGGACTATTGATATTTACTTTGATATTACTAATTTAATGAGTATTTTTTATATGAGTAGTGGATTCTCAATTTGCTTAGAAGATATATACACTACTCACTGAGCTAAAGTTGCCCATTCTTTCTAAGGATTTTCAGATTTTTCAGTTAGCAACAACTAGTATAAGAATGATATCAATGGGAATTTTGGTGATTGGATTTTGGACACTATTGAAAATGAGTCGTGGAAGTCTAATGATAGTTGTTGGGTTTAGTTGATTTTGGAGTTGTACATATTTTCTTTGATGGATTTGAAAAACTTTGATTCCGTAACCAATTCCTTATTATATCATACATACTGTGCTAGCAGGTATGTGTTGTTTTTGTTTTTAGGTTACGTCCTTTGAATAAGATGACAGCCATGTCATTTCCCTTTAATAATGGAAATTAGGAAGTGACACTAATTATGTTAAATGCTTATTCCTAGCCACACGAACCTTGATTTCTAAGATCTGCTCTTGAGATCAACCTCCTCAATAGTGGGTCGCATCCTTTCGCTAAAGATATCAAATACCATAAAAGGATAACTTGAACACTAAAAAATGGGTGTGCATTTGAACATGTGGAATTTGCAGAATTACCCTCATTAAACCAAAAATAAAGTTGAGGATGATATTGAGCATTTATAGAAAGATCAGGCCCTATCATGTCATTTCCCCAAATTTTAGACCTCTCGCAGAAGTTATATCTTTTGGAGTATCAACAGCGGTTTAGAATCGTCAACGCATCAATGCTCAGTGTACGCATGTCATGTGAAAGACTAAAGTTTACTTGATTGGGACCCACTTGCAACTATCAATCATCATCGGCATGTCGCATGAAATTCTAGAGTGGCTATTGATGACTGTAGCAGTTGATATGCAATGTATATAGCTGGTGATGAGGCCACTTTAGGGCCATAGTCCAATTTTATGAATATTCGTTAAAAGATTAATATCACTAAAAATCTCAAATTGATAAATTATGTATTTTTTTATGTCGAGGATTATTTTTCATTTCACTAGCTTTAGAAACTTATATTTTACACAAAACTAATTTTCACGTAACAAAATATTTCAAATTGGTACACCCATATCTCATTTTTTCGAAGCTAATTTTTATAGTACTGAAAATCCCAAATCACTAAAATTAGGGATTTTCCAATCTAAGATTTAGGTGATTTAGCATTTCTTGTGATGAAAATTAGTTTGTGATAAGTGTGGTATCGCTATACTAGCTTTGGATTTTTTGTTACACAAAAATTAGTTTGTGGTAGATGTGACATAATATAATTTTTTGAGATTTTTTTTATGTGGTATTACCCATTTTACAGAATTGTACCCGACAAAGTTAATATAGGTAATGGAGGAATTTTAAGCGGCTGTCGTCAGCATGAGCGTCTGTCTTCAGCTTGAAGTGGGATCCCACTGAACAGTGCAATGCCTTCTGAAGCAAGGGCGAAGAAAAGTGATTGCTTTTGTCCTATAAAAAGTCGACCCACTTGGATTGCTTTGGAGTCACACTCTCAAGTCCCAAGAAAAACAAAGCAAATAGTGAACTCTGTTGCCTCAGTGCACTGATCTTCTCTTGGTCTATTGCACGTTGAAGTCGAGATTGATAGGCATCATCAGATCGAATGGCAACGTGGCCGGTGGGACTCAGATTTGAACCGACCGAGGATGAACTCGTCGATCATCACCTTAGAGGGAAGCTCAAGGGAAAACTGGAAGCATTCTGCCTCATCCCAGAGCTATACATCTACACTTGCGAGCCTCCAGATTTGTTCATTTCATACGACGGTAACTGCAGAGTGTGGTGCTAGCCCTTTTAGTCTTGTCTATTTTTCCATTTTCCCATGTTTACTCACTCGATTTATTTAACTGTTCTTTGTAGAATTATCGGCCATACCTTCGGATGGACGGGAGTGCTTCTTCTTCTGTCCCTGCGCGGACAAGATTCCGAATAATCGTCGGTCGAATAACAGGATGACAGAATTGGGATATTGGAAAGATACCTGTAAGAAACGCATTATACGATCCCTGGTCACTGCCAAACAAATAGGAATCAGGAAGATTTTGGTTTATTATGAAGGTCGACAACCAAAAGGCCGCAAGACCGATGTAGTTATGCACGAATACCACCTAAACTCAAGTGTCTCTGACAGTAGAATCTCTGGCCCGGTACTCCATTTTTCCCTCTGTTAAATCCTCTAACTGAGCATCTGTAACGTGTTTACCAGCGCAGGTAAGGCTGAATATGGTTTAGAAAATTAAGAATAGCTTCACTTTAATTGGCGATTTGTCATCCATCTTAGAAAATTTCATGTGGGTATGGTTATAAAGGTCTCCGTTTATGGAACTCTGATCCACATCCTCTCATCTTTGCAGATGGCCTTTGTTCTCTGTCACATAATTGACAGGAAACGTAAGAAAGCAAGGTCAGCAAAAGCGGTTGCTTGGGCCAGTTCAAGCACCGGTAGTACTCCTAATGACTCCGGAAATGGACAATGCGACGAAATCAGTACACAGGTAACAAAAAATTGCCGTGGGTTGACATAAAGCAATATGACTACCAATATGCCTATCTAAGCTAAAGCTTTTGTATGTTTTTCCCCCTCTTTTCTCCACCAGGCATCTGAGGAAGTAACGATGGAAACCCAAAATCAGAATGAGATATTGATTTCCAACATGCCGGACAGTAATGGGCCTATTATCCCTCAGCAGGACCAGATGCACGAAGAGCAAAGCCCGCTTTATGATGGTTGTCGGTTTATAGATGGGCATAGTGACGAATTGTATGATCTGCCATATTCCCCGAGCAACGGTATGGAGATCTTGGACCTCTGGAATGTCCCTACGGATGAACTAGTATGCCAAAGTATCCTTCCTGGAGAAGAATTTGATGGACTTACTTTTACCTAGTTACCATGTTGTTGACATAAGAGGGATGGGAGATGGGTGTGCTGTAAAAACTGTAGTTGGGTGAGTGGAGATTGTGTGTGTATGGTACAAACTATGTAGTGCTGCTTATAACAGTCAGGTTGTGAAAGTATGGATACATCAGTATTATGTTTTGTGCTGGTTGCAGTGTGAGTGAAGGAAAACCATTTTGTGCTGGTTGCAAATGACTTGTTTATTACCTTGTCTTTTCTGGCTAATGAGTGGATGATCCGAGACTCATCCAATTAAGATGCACCCCCTTCATGTTAACTGCGTGACTTATCTAGTAAGACAGGTCATAGTCTCCAATTTCCACTCTTGATGAAAATTTTCACCGATCTCGCAACTAAAAAGCCAAACCTTAAAGATTCTTCTGACAATGTTCTCAATCCTGTACATCTGTCGTTGCATTCGAAGCTTTACCGTTTGCAAATCCAAAATGTCTGAAGCATTGTTTTTTTTCTTGTACTTCACTTGTGGTACTGGTAAGGGATGCATTCTGCATCTCAGCTGTGCACACCAATTGCAGATCAATTGTACCTATGCAATTGTCAACACCCTGAGCAAGCTGAAGCGCTATGGCTTCTCCCACGGCACACCATCGTTCACCATCGTCTATCTTCTCTGTAAACATTGAACATGCGCTACCACTGCCGCAGCATCGCTGTTGCCAGCCACTTCACATCATTGAACCAGCATACTTACATGCCATCATCACATCTTCTTCTAAATTATGGAAACAAATTGCCGCCACCATAAATTTTTCCTCTTTCGCAACCACACGCATTGTTTTGAGTTCCATCATCGTCTGCTACAGCCCACCGCCCATGACGCCGCTACCACGGACCTTGGAACCCCCATCAAGAATCCATAGCCACCACCAACCACGATGCCAAAGGCAATGAACCTTCACTGCGACCTAAAACTAATCCTTATACCAACTCAACGCTGCTGAAAAACAACCATCCAAGCAACCCCATGGCCATCGTGGTTGGGTTGTGACTGGATTTGAGGTGTTGGGTTTCACTGCGCGCAACATAAAATGAACGAACAGGGGGGAAAAGAGGACGAAGGAGGGGATGGGAAATCGTGAGCTGGACCGCCAATAGTGAGTAAAATATTCAGGCCCAAACTAGATTTTAAATCCCATCAACAGCGTTAAGTGTTAGGGGAGCTGAATTTTCAAAGTTTTATGCTCAAGCTCTACATTGCAGATAGCTTTAAATATCCTCTTCAAACAAGAGTTTTGTTAGCATCTAAGAACCGTTTTGTTACCGAGTGAGCTTAGGTTAGCTTTCAAAAATAAAAATTAAAAAATGCTTGGTTTAGCGATTGATAATTGACGTAGCGTTTTACTCTATTTTGATTTTATTACTCATTTATTTGATAGGTTTGCGAGTTCGATTCAAGTAACCTTCATAGTTTGATTTTAGACATTTCTAGGTAAGTAACATTATTTCTTCTATGAATTTGTAAACTTATGTTTTGAAAGTAATAGGGATTTTATTATAAATTCTAAAAGAGCATGCCTGTTGCAAAAGATCTAGATCAGGCATTTACTATGTTTTAGTTATTTGTGAATTGTTTGAGAAATATTTTATGAACAGTGTTTCAAAATGTTACCGGTTTATGAGATGAATTTCGAAATGTGTGAGAAATGTCTTGTGAAACATATATTTTGTTTGATTAACGGAGTTGAGAAAGATTATGTATCTTGGATTTGTGAAACGTTTTTGTTAAAGAATTAGGAGAAGCTAACTTTGAGTATGGTTTATGAAAGGTTATATGTATTTGATTTGTGAAATGATTTACAAAATGCATTATATGTTATATATTGACTTGTGAAAGGTGATATGATTCGGTTTGTAAAACCGATTTATAAGATAAACTATAGTTTTGATTGTGAGAATATTAGAGAATGAGGTTAATGCTCATGTCGCTATGATTAGAACCCATTGAAGGGGGAGTATGCATAGTGTGACCATAGTTAGATATTGAACAATAGATTGGTCGATGAAATGGACTATCGACGTGTGATTTAATGAGATTAATCAATAGAATAGAACATTTATGTGAGTTGTTGAGATTAATCAATGAACTAGATCATTAATGTTTGCTATGATATTAATGATTAAATGAGTATTTTTGCTATGATATCAATCAACTAGTTCGGTATAGTTTTGTAAATATGTATAGTGGGATCTCGATCTACTTGGAAAATATATGCACTACTTATTGAGCTACCTTTTATTTCTAAGGTTTTTCAGATTTTCAGCTAGTGACAACTAGGATAAGAGTGATATCGATGGGAATTTTGGTAATTGGATTTTAGAAAATGTTGGATATGAGCTTTCAATGTCTAATGATAGTTGTTGGGTTTAAATGAGTTCGAAGTTGTACATATTTTCTTTGATGGATTTTAGAAACTCTAATCCCGTAACCAATTCCCTTGTTTATTAATGGTGAGCATCAATCTAGGGTCCACCGTAGATCGACCCTAGATTGGCCCAACCTTGTCAATCCTCGTTTGGTTCACAAGGGGATTGGTTGGTTCTTGGCCTTGAAATCCTTAGACTAGTACTGTACGGGTTGGTCCTCGGTCTTGTGAGTTTAGGGTTGGTCCAACTTGGACCAAAGTTGGACCAACCTTGACTATATATATTATATATAATATATTTATATGTAATATATTTTAGATATATTATATATTATATATTATATATCTATTCTAAAGAGCAAACTTTTATTTAAATGGCATCAAATGGCCTCCTCCTCCCAGTACTCTTGTTCTCCTTTATTTTCTATCCTCTTCTTTCTTCTTTATCCTCCTCAATTTTTACTTGAAAGAAATAACTTTTCACTCGTGAGCAACTTCGCCCTGCTTGCCATTCGATGGTCTCACTGCTCATCACTCAATGCTCGCGCCGCTCGTCGCTTGACACTCGTGTCACTTACTACTGGCCTTTAGATGCTCACCCGCTTGCCGCTCAACACTCACGTTGCTCGCCTCTCTTCGCTGGCCTCATTTGTTATCGAGTAAATCAGAAAGAAACAAAGCCTTAATTAGAAACCTTCTTCAATCGTGAGCAACGCTTGTCATTAGCCACTCACCTCGCGGCTTGCCTTTATTCCTCACCTCACGGCTCGCTCTCGTCTCATAGCTCGTCCCTCTTGATGGATATTGTAATTTAAAATAATATGTTTGTCTTTTCAGAGAATACAAAAAATGAAACAAAAAAATTATTGGTTGATCCCTAATTAACCTTGGAACCGGACCAAATTCATAAGGTTGGTCCGATCTTTGATCATAGGCTCAATTAGGTCAGTCCTCGATCCTAAAAGTTGAGGACTAACACTGTGTGGATTGATCCCAGGGTTAAGTGTTAGACTGGCCCAACCCAGACCATGATCACCCTTATATTTTATCATATATACTATGCTAGTAGGTATGTATTGTTCTTGTTTTAGGTTGATCCTTTTGGGTAAGACCATGACCATGTCGTTCCCCTTTCCTAGTGGAAATTAGGGTGCGGCACTAATTACTTTAATGATTATACCTCGCCATACGAACCTTGATTTCTAATATCTGCAGTTGAGATTATCCCCCTCAACAATGCATCCTTTGCTGAAGATAACCTGAACACTGAAAAAATGGGTTTGCACTCGAACATGTAGAATTTGCAGAATTACCCTCATTAAACCATAACAAAGTTGAGGAGATATTGAGCGTGTATAGAAAGATCAAGCCCTATCATGTCATTTTCCCAAATTTTAGACCTTTCCTAGAGGTTATGTCTTTTAGAGAATCAACTACAGTTTAGAATCATACCAATGCGAATCTTTCTTTTCGCTTTAGCTATCCCCAATGCTCTGTGTACGCATGTCATATGAAAGACTTAAGTCTCCTAGATTGGGACCCACTTGCAACTCCATATCATCATCGGCATATTGCATGAGATTCTAGACTATTCTTCATAGTGAAACACTTCAATTTTCAACTTCACATCATCACGTGGTTACTCATGACTGCAGTAGTTGACATGCATTGTATATAACTGGTGATGTGCTATCGGCTATGTGTCTCGCAAAGCATTCAGGAACCAGCATATTCCAAAAAATAAGTGAGCTACGTTCAAACAATTAATATACCCTCCTTTTTGTTTTGAGGAGGGACTAAATCCAGTTTAGACTCATAGTCCTATTTTACGAATATTTGTTAAAAAATTAATATTATTAAAAATTTCAAATTGATAAACCGTGTTACATTTTTACAAAACTAATTTTCATGCTACAAAATATTTTAAATTGATACACCCATGCCACATTTATGCAAAACTAATTTTAATATTACTCCCAAATCACAAAAATTAGGAATTTTAGGGATTTTCCAATGTGATATTTTGGTGATTTAAGATTTCTTGTGATGAAATATAGTTTGGGGTAAGTGTGGCAATGGCATACTAACTTGAGACTTTTTGGGACACAAAAATTAATTTGAGGTAGACTTTTTTGTGGTATTACCCATTTTTCAAAATTGTACCCAGCTAAGTTAATTTAGGGGGAGAAGGGGTATGATATTCACTTTGGTGCCAATTTTTTTTTTCCGGATAATTTAAGTGCTATTTTTTTTAAACGATCACTTAAGTGCCAATTTGGGTTGCCGAAAATCTAACGTGATCATATTTTATTAATTTTTTAACTTTACGTGGTTCGCTGGCTAGCTTATCAGCATATAACCCTTAAACGATATCATCTAGCAAGTTAAAAAGTGATTACTTTAGTGCTGGTCGTTGCAAAAAATTAATCACATTAGTGCCAATTTTAATAGAAGTTAATCACTTCAGTGCAAAAAAAAAAAATTACCACCTTAGATTACATTTTAATTATAAAAGTCACATAATTTATTTAGCCAAAATTTCTCGCTGGAAGTACTTAAATGATCAATTTTCTTTGATTTTGATACTTAAGTGAATCGGTAAAATTTTTTAGCACTAAATGAATGTCGTGCACAACTTATCATATTCCTAACGTCCTTCTCCCTTAATTCAGGTGATGGCGGAATTCTAGGCGGCTGTCGTCAGCAAAAGCGTCTTTCTTGAGATTGAAGTGGGATCCCACTGAACAGTGCAATGCCTTCTGAAGCAAGGGTAAAGAAAATTGATTGCTTTTGTCCTATAAAGTCGACCCACTTGTATGGACTGGAGTCACACTGTCAAGTCCCAAGAGAAGCAAAGCAAACAGTGAACTCCATTTCCTCTGTTATTTCCCCTGCTCTTGCAAGTTGTCTACACTCATCTTCTCTTGGTCTATTGCAGGTTGAAGTCGAGACTGATAGGCATCATCAGATTGAATGGCGTCGTGGCCGGTGGGACTCAGGTTCGAACCGACTGAGGACGAACTCATCGATCATCACCTTAGAGGGAAGCTCAAGGGAAAACTGGAAGCATACTGCCTCATTCCAGAGCTATACATCTACAGCTGCGAGCCTCCTGGTTTGTTCATTTCATACAATGGTAACTGCGCAGCGTGGTGCTACTCCTTTTAGTAATCTCTATTTTTCCAATTTCCCATGTTTGCTCAATCAATTTGTTCAACTGTTCTTTGTTTGTATGTAGAATTATCGGACATACCGTCGGACGGACGGGAGTGCTTCTTCTTCTGTCCTTGCGGGGACAAGATTCCGAGTAATCATCGTTCTAATAACAGGATGACAGAATTGGGATATTGGAAGGATACCTGTAAGAAGCGCGTTATACGATCCCTGGTCACTGGCAAGCAACTAGGGATCAGGAAGATTTTGGTTTACTATGAAGGTCGACAACCGAGAGGCCGCAAGACCGATGTTGTCATGCATGAATATCTCCTAAATTCAAGTGTCTCTGACAGTAAAATTTCCGGCCCGGTACTCGATTTTTCCCTCTGCTAATACCTCTAACTGAACATCTGTTACGTGTTTGCCAGTGCAGGTGAGGTTGAATATGGTTTAGAATATTAAGAATATCTTCACTTTAATCGGCGATCCGTGATCCATCTTGCAATATTTCATGTGTGTATGGTTATAATGGTCTATGTTTATGGAACTCTGATCCATATCCTTTGATCTTTGCAGATGGCCTTTGTTCTCTGTCACATAATCGACAGGAAACGTAAGAAAGTGAGGTCAGCAAAAGCGAGTACTTTGGCCAATTCAAGCACCGGTAGTATTGCTAATGACTCCGGAAATGGACAAGCGCACGAAATTAGTGCACAGGTACCCAAAAATTGCTCTGGGTTGACATACAGCAGTATGATCTACTGATTTGTCTAGCTAAGCTAAAGCTTTAAAATGTTCTCCCCCCTCTTTTCTCCCTCCAGGCATCTGAGGAAGTAACTATCGAAACCCAGAATCAGATTGAGATATCAATTTCCAGGATGCCAGATGGTGACGTGCCTATTATCCCTCAGCAGGCCCAGATGGACGAAGAGCAAACCCTGCTTTATAATGGTTGTCCATTTATAGATGAACATAGCAACGAATTGCATGATACGCCATATTCTCCAAGCAACGGTATGGAGATCTTGGATATGTGGAATGTCCCTACGGATGGACCAGAATGCCAAAGTATCTTTCATGGAGAAGCATTTGATGACCTAGCCTGACCTAGTTACCATGTTGTTGACATAGGAGGCATGGGAGATGGGTGTGCTGTTAAAACTGTGATTGGGAGGACATAGATTGTGAGTGTGTATGCTGGAAACTATGTAGTGCTGCTTATGACAATCAGGTTGTGAAAGTATGGATTCTTCAATATATGTTTTGTGCCGGTTGCAGCGTGAGTGAATTAAAATTATTTTGTTCTGGTTGCAAATGACTGGTTTTATTACCTTGTCTTTTCTGGCTAATGAGTGGATGATCCAAAATTCATTTAATTTTAGATGCATCCCCTCCATCTAAACTGCCTGGCAACCCAAAAGCACTAGATTGATCATACCCTCCGATTTCCACTCTTGCTGGAAAATTTTCACCGATCTTGTAAGTGAAAAGCCAACCGTGAGAGTTCTTCTGACAGTGCTCTCAATCCTGTACACATCTGTCATTGCATTCAAAGCTTTATCATTTGCAAATCTAAATGTGTCCAAGTGTGTTTTTCTTTTTTTCCTTGTACTTCACTTATGGTTGAGGATGCAGTCTGCATCTCAGCTATGCACGCCAATTGCAGATCAAATTGTATTGATGCAATTGTCTAAACCCTGAACAAGCTGAAGTGCTACCTCTTCTCCCACGGCATACCATCGTTCACCACCATCCATCTTCTCCTTGAACATTGAACATCCACTACAACCGCCACAGCAACACCATCGCCAGCCACTACACATCATTGAACCGACTCACATGCCATCGTCACCATCTTCTAAATTAAAGAAACAAATTACCGCCACCGTAGACTTTTCCTCTTTTGCAGCCACTCGCATTGTTTTGACTGCCATCATCGTCTGCTGCAGTCTACCCTCCATGACACCGCCACCACCACCGACCTTGGAACCATCATTAAGAATCCACAGCCACCACCAACCACGATGCCCAAGGCGATGAACCTTCATCATGACCTGAAAGTAATTCTTTTACCGCCTCAGACATCGTTGGAAAACAACCATCCAAGAAATCCCATGGCCATCGTGGTTGGGTTGTGACTAAATTATGAGTAACGAAGAAGAGGAGCTTGGGCGCATTCCCCAACATTACGAAGATAACTAAGAACATGAAAAAAATGAAGTGAGGGAGTCTTCATTAACAAGTTTATGAATTTTAGCCACGATGATGGGGACATCATTTGACTTGCTTTGGAGATGTCTACAGTTTTACCTTGAGAAGCCTTGCCGTCAAGTCCCTGCCTTTGGTAGTCCTGATTATCCATTGGCGTTCATCTTTCCATCCTCCTAAAGAATGATGGATTCCGTATTATGCGAGGATAATACGCCATATGCTTCTAGTCCATGTACAATAAAAGAATAAATGATCTCGATTTTCCAGGCCAACCAAATAGAAATCACAATGGATTGTTACTGTAGGCACCCAACATGATAAGGTCTTTGTTGTTGATAGTCTATCTCTAAAAATTAGCCATCCGATAAAATTGTGTTTTCTAACCTTGCCTATCCATATCAGTTGATACCATCCCATAGCTCATCCCACACTCCTGAGTCTGTCATATAACTCTTTGCAAGGAGCCAAAGATTTTCTCATGTTCCAAGGAGCTGAAGATTCCATTCAGGAAGTTACTTGCACTCCATATTATTAATTTGATGGTGTTCTTATGGAGATCCTCTACCGGAGTCTCGACTTGCTTGTCACATTATCCAGGGTTTTATGTAGGTGTGGAGCTTAAAGAAACGCCCAAAAAAAAAAAAAAAAAAGAGAGCCTTTATTAGTTCAATTCTAGGCAAGTTCTAGGATTAACAAGATAAGTTCATGGTGCTATTTGTAGGGAGTGCGTAGTAGGAATCCGATATCTTTTGTCGGGGAGATCGTCAAAAGAGAGCCTAAGTTCGAGCCCGTCAATATATCTAGTTGGATACACATTTATTTAAAAGTTTAATCTAATGAATTATAGATCAATTATGATATATTAACTACTTTATACCACATCAATTATTGATGTGAGACTTCTCTAATGTTAGGAAGAGATTTTGGGGAAACATGATTGACAAATCTGATGCACTCGATATGAGCACATGGGGAATCTACAGAATTACCCTCAAGATGGGCGGTATGCATGCATGTAGGAAGTTGATATTGCAATGCACGTGGTAAGTAATACGCAATGTGATTTGCAAAGAATTCGCCTACCACCGTGCCCAGATACATAAGCGAGCCATATTCAATGGTTTAATATAAGTCGGACATATCATTTTGTTGTTATTTTTGTTGGGTGACTAAAGTCACTTTAGACAGATAAAAAAATTATATTAATCTTTTAAACTTTACCCAAAAGAGTTAATACAGTTGATGGAGGAATTGCGGGCGTAGGCAAAAGCGTCGTCTTGAGCTTTAAGTGGGATCCGCTGAACAGTACAATGCCTTCTGAAACGAGGGCGAAGAAAAGTGACTGCCCTTTTGCTATAAGGATGAGCCAGTTGGAAGGGTTTTGGAGTCACCCTATCTCAAGTCCCAAGCAAAGCAGCGCAAACAGTATCCCTTTCGTCTGTTTTTATTCCCCTGCTCTTGTAACTGGTCAACGCTCTTCTTCTATTGTTCTATTGCAGGTTGAAGTTGAGATAGACAGGCATCATCAGATCGAATGGCAACGTGGCCGATGGGACTCAGATTCCGACCAACCAAGGATGAACTTGTCGATCATCACCTTTGAGGGAAGCTCAAGGAAAACTGGAAGCATTTTGTCTAATCCCAGAGCTTCATATCTACGAGCACGAGCCTCTGGATTTGTTCATTTCATACAATGGTAACTTCGCAATGTGGTGTTAGTCCTTTTAGTCTTCTTTATTTTTCCAAAAATCCATGCTTTTTGTGCTGTTCGTTTGTTGCCTAAGAGATTGTAATCATTCAGTTCATTTGAGAGTTCTTCGTTTGTAGGATTATCATACATACCATCAGATGGACGGGAGTGCCTCTTCTTCTGTCCCCACGAGGACAAGATACTAC
The DNA here is from genome assembly GCA_014182365.1 of Eucalyptus tenuipes. Lineage (NCBI taxonomy): Eukaryota > Viridiplantae > Streptophyta > Magnoliopsida > Myrtales > Myrtaceae > Eucalyptus > Eucalyptus tenuipes. Next base: position 9,234,427 of record CM024543.1, on the reverse strand, counting down.
CGGACACTCTTGGTTCTAATAACAGGATGACAGAGTTAGGATATTGGAAAGATACCTGTAAGAAACGCACCAAACGATCACCAGCCAAGGGAAAGCAAATAGGGATCAAGAAGATTTTGGTCTACCATGAAGGTCGGCAACCAAAAGGCCGCAACACTGAGTGGTCATGCATGAATATCACCTAAACTCAAAAGTCTTCAATAGTAAAATCTCCGGCCCGTTAATTGATATTTTCCTCTTTTGATCCCTCTAATTGAGCATATTTAGTGTGTTTACCAATGCAGGTAAAGTTAAATCCGGTTTAGACATCAAGGAATATCTTTAGTTTGAGATTCGTCATCCATCTTATACATACAATATTTCATGTATATATGGTTAAAATGGTCTTTGACTATAGAAGTCTGATCCTCATCCTTTCATCTTTGCAGATGACCCATGTTATCTTTCACATAATCGACAGGAATTGTAAGAAACCGAGTACTTTGGCCAGTTCAAGCACCAGCAGTACTCCTAATGACTCTGGAACTGGACAAGCTCACGTAATTAGTGCACAGGTAACCAGAAATTACTCTATGTTGACATAAAGCAATATGATCAGACTGTCATATCTAGCTAAACTAAAGCTTCACTTTTTTTCCCTCTTTTCTTCATTCAGGCATCTGAGGAAATTATGATCGAAACTGAAAATCAGAACGAGATGCCGATTTCCAGAATGCCAGACAGTATCATGCCTATCATTCCTCAGCAGACCCAGATGCACGAAGAGCAGAGCTGGCTTTACAATGGTTATCCGTTCATAGACGGCATAGTGACAAATGTTATGCTATGCCATGTTCTCCGAGCGATGGTATTGAGACCTTGGATCTCTAGAATGTCTGCTAGGGACGGATTAGTATGCCAAACTATCTTTCATACATAGCTGTATGATGGCCTTGCTTGTCCCTAGTTACCATGTTGTTGACAAAGGAGGGATGGGAGGTGGGTGTACTGTAAAAACTGCATTTGTGTGAGAAGAGATAGTGTGCGTGTTTGGTACAAACTGTACGGTGTGGCTTATATACATCAGGTCGTGAAAGTTTAGATACTTCAGTACATGTTTTGTGTAGGTTTCAGTGCGAGTGAAGGAAACCATTGTGTAGAAATACTGTGCATTCCAAGCAAGGAAGTTATATCTGTGATATGAGTGGTTTTATTAACTTGTGCTTTCTGGCTAATGAGTGGATGATCCAGGACTATTCCAATTTTAGATGCACCTCCTGCATCTGCCTGCCTGCCATCCCAAAAGAACTAGCTCCAAGTACTCCATCCAACTTATAATGGCACTCAAAATTAGAGGGAAAGGCACAAGTATAGTTCAAATTTAACATAAAACATGTTTTAAAAACTCATCCAAGTGGCCAGGGTGGATCTTTGCATAAGTACTTCTCTAGATCTCTTTCATCTGATGTAGCAGATGGATCAGTACAAACTCCAACGTTCATTCAATGTCTATCCATATAAACCAAAAGAACCTTACTAGATAATTAAAATACGTACCATTTATGACGGCCAAACCCAATCCATACGAACCAAGCCGCTAAAAGGAGCAATCTGAGAGGTGGTTTTGGAGCTGGATCTCTCTTTGCCATCTAACATGAACCTTGGGTGCTATAGGGGAAAATTCTCTAGTTGGTCATAAACTAATTGTACTAATGTTCAACTCTAAACTTTTTAATTTTGTCAATTTAGTCTTAAATTTTTACACAGATTTTCAATATAATCATTCTTGTCAATTTTCAATGAAAATCGCTGATGTTGTGATTTAGTTCTTGCCAGCCATCCTTTATAATACAGTACCACGTCAACAATTTTTAGTGAAATTTGGCATCTGTTTCCAAGCTCCACAAACTTGTGCCCTAAAAAATTTATTCATGTGACTGGTATATTTTCATACAAAAAGAAATTGACATATTTATTAATACTCAACTGGCTTAATGAATTACATCATGACCACTAAATTTTGGGGGTAATATGTGTCCATTTTGCAGCGCGATCCAATGGCCACGCGACATTGACTCATCCTCCATTATTCGCTTACTGGACCCCCCTCAGTAGACCTCAGTCGTCTATTTAAAGTCCATAGTGTTTATACGTTAGGACATTTTATATATAAAAAAAATGACAAAATGCACTAAAGTACAGCGGTTTTTGGACAATGGACCGACTTCTTGAGGCACTATTGGATCCCCCATTTTTTTTATGCGATCAAACTATTTGATGCAGAAAAAGAAAATGAAACCATTAAAAGAGAGCGACGGGACCTCACTGACAAAGACGCGCGGTAGCAATCAAAGAGAAAAGATGAAAGAGGAGCCATCAATTCTATGGGATCGAACAAAGCAGCATAATCGTAGGGTCCCATGGGGTTCAAAATTGGAAGATTCCCTTGCTGGTAGAATTTTAAAGGTACCGGTGCTTTTTCAATCTTATTAGCAAAAAAGTTATCGAACTTTAGAGTTATCCGTCACGGTATTTTTTAAACCAAGGTATTAAAAATTTGTGTTAATATTATGAAAAACCTAAAATTGATATACTCGTGATAAATTTATCATAAGTTAACTTTTTAATCATAAAAATCTATAAACTAAGTTATAGAAACTAATTTTATAACTACTAAAACCTCCAAAATTTTTCATCATATTAACCTTAGAAATTTACAAACTAAATCAGAAATCTACCAATGACGGAAAAATTTATGGCTTTTCCAATGACTCGACCATAGAATCGCCTAACAAAGTAAGCAAATGAATTGACTAGAAAAAGGCATTGGTAGGATGCAGCAACAACTCGTGTCTCAACTTCCTCAATAAGTTTTTAGACTTGAGAAACAAGTCTTGAACTCTCCAGCAAATAAACCAATATACTCCAGACTTTTCCATGGTATTAACCTAGAAATTTACAAATGAAATCAGAAATCTACCAATGACGAAAAAATGTACCGCTTTTCCAATGATTCGACCCTAGAATCGCCTAACATAGTAAGCAAATGAATTGACTAGAAAAAGGCATTGGTAGGATCCAGCAACGTCTCGGCGTCTCAACTTCCTTAGCAAGTTCTCGGACCTGAGAAACAAGTCTTGAATTCTCCAGACAAATAAACCAATAAACAAGCAAGAAGAAAAGGGTGGGCACCGAATCCACCGAAAGGGGCGGCCAGTTTTACTTCCCAAGCAAGCAATGAAGAGAGGGGCCATCGGACAGAACAAGTTTGACTCCAGCTCAAGGGCGAGTGCAGTATAAATTCATCTCCTCATAGAGGTTTGGACATCAAGACACCCGCTGGCCCCGACCAGTTGAAAGCATTCGTGAGATGGAAGAGATTGCGATAGCCTTGGAGCGTGTTTCAGCGAGATTTGGAGCGAAGCCCACCCCAGGACTCGTCAATATTTACTTGGAGTAGGTGTCTGCGTGCACGGACAACAGTTCATGCACGAATATCACCTAAATTCCGTGCACGGACAATAGTTCATGCACGAATATCACCTAAACTCTATGTGTGCCCCGGATACTCTTAGTTCCTGATTGAAATGCACATGTGGGAATCCGCACACACGGATAGGGTTTCAAACATCTTGAATACTCCTAATTCCTTTTTGGAAGTGTCCCACGTATGGACAGAGGGGGCATGCATGAATATCACCTAAAAGTTGTTGGTAATGTGAATATGCCTGGTTTCTGATCGGAACACACAGGCAGGGTCCGTGCACACGTACAAAGGGTCATGCACGAATATCACTTAAACATCGTCTGCCTCTACATATACTTCAGCCGACCAGGTAATTATGTTCGTCTCTTCTTCATCCCCTTGTATCATACAGTAGAACACATCTTTGTGCACCAATGAATTTCATCAGCGTCAGCTTGGCTAGACAGACAAAAAGAAACACTATTTATTAATCATTCGTGCCTCCCGAGTTTTCCCATTCGATTGATGATGGCAAGGATACACAGACACTTCATATGCGTGCAATTGATAATTTGCCTATCATAAAGTGTACAAGTGTCTCAGAATTCTTGATCAGAAGACGTCACTGAAGACCCTGGTGGGAAGAAAACGCAGGAGAACAGTATCAGAGACTCAATCTTCAAGATTTAAGATCGTTCAGAGTTCTAGCAAGATAGCCTTTAGATAGTGTATAAAATGTTCATGATTCTTGCTTTTATTCTAAGTCTCGTCGAAAGAATATGTCCGGCAACTCTGTATTATACTTCAGAGAGTATATAAACAAGAACAGCTTCCAAATTTATTTATTTTTTGGTAAAGGAACTGCTTACAATTTTTATTCACGATACAATACAAAAATCCGCATGAATATAAACATGCACGAGGGTATGGTCATCTTTCTTAAGTGAGTAAATCTCTCTCCTTCTGCTGCTGCTGCTGCGATTCTCATTCGGGATGTCCTGATGATATACCGAGTTCATCTTTCTTGAGTGACTTAACTTTCATCTTTCTTGAGTGACTTAACCTTTCATTGCTGGGAGCTAATACTGAACTTGGGTATGATAAACAAGCAAGCAGATTGACAGTCTCTTCGCGTCATAATCATAACCAATAGATTAAAGGCCAAACAGCAATAAAAATCCTCAGGTTGTTCTCCACTTCTAAATTCTATCACCACCTTTCTGAATTGGCAAAACAGATCCTCTGTTTTTATCAGTATATCCCAAAACTAGACACCCTGCAAAAATGATCTATTAATTGCCCTTTTGCCCTCATTAGCGTTAAATATGTATAGAACTTAAATTAAGACTATTTCTCAGAAGAACTTGATTTTTTTCATTTTTTTGTTCACATGAGAAATTTCAAAAATATTTTTTTATAAATGAAAAATGGCTGATATGAAGCCAGATAAATATTATCACTTGAGTTAGGCATCCCTTAAAATTATTCTCTGTTAAATGTTCGCCTTTGAGTTTTAAAACCAGATGATTTTAAATTGTTATCCTTCCTTTTGGCATAGTTTGGCAACAAGTAACAGAGAATATTTTCTTAGAACAGTTTACTTTCCCAGGGATTGGATATTTTGCGGAAAAACTAAATAATAATTATAGCAAAAGGCTTATAAGGGGTTCTGGAAATATTTAGGTGGACCTCATCAATATTGAGAGCTAATTCCCGAAAAAAAACCCATCAATTTAGGTCCAATCTCAATCCTACCTAGATCTTCTTCTTTTTTTTGGCTAAAAAAAATTCTTCACTCTAGCTCCATATTCGCCCCCACCTCCATACATTGCCATTGGTATTTTTAAGATTATCAACATCGATTTTTTTTTTATTTCACACAAAAATAACGGCGTTCATGAATAAATGAGTTCTAACAATAAATCTATAACCCTGAGGTTGACAATTTTTTATGACATTAGCTATTAAACACGTAGGTAGATTTTTGACTAAAGTGAAAATTGGAGTTTTTTTTATATAAAAAAAAGTTTGGGCAGAATTGAGATTAGACTTTAAATTGAAGAGTTTTAGGAAATTAGGCCTCAATGTTGGCAGGTGAATCACATTTTTAGAAATTGTTGGCTTCACACGTGATTAACATAATCAATAGCTACTTTATAGCCAACCAAGGCTAGGTTTTTGTTTACTTTCAATTCTTTTGCGGTTGGTATACCTAGACCGTTATGGTACTTCAATCTAGCTTGGGTAAGAATGTAATTTGCCCAAAATAGTGATGCACTTTGGATCTCTAAACTACATTAGATGCCTTGTTACCTTACAATGAACACGGATCAATATATATATATACCACCTTGACATCATCCCCTAGAAATTCGTGTTATATTTAAATTATTTTGTAAATTAATTATGTTATTCTTGCAATAATTCTGCTTTTGTTAAAAATAACGTCATTGACAAGGATGGAGAAAATAAAAAAGAAATAAGTAAAGCAATGACCAGAAAAATTGAACAAAGGTACAATAAAGTGGGCCGATTAATTGACTAGAGAAAGCATTGGTGGGACCATTAATAACCCTAGTTCTCAACAACTACAGGAAGTTGTCGGACTTGAGCAACAAGTCCAACCAATCCCAACAATACTACGACTAATGAGCCATATGAAAAGATGCGGGATCCACGAAAAAGCCAGACAACATAACTTCCCAAGGAAGGTAAAGGAGAGCGCATCGGACAAGGCACGGGCTGGACCCCAACTCGAGGCAAGTGCAGCATAAATTCGTCTCCTCTCACAGGTTCAGCATCAAATTAGTGTCCGGCCAAACCCTAGACCGTCCTCCTACTCTGCTTCTTCTGCAGAGAACATGAGATGGAAGAGATAGCCGCGCAGCGTTTGCCACTGGGATTCGGAGTTGAAGCCCGCCGTCATCATCGGAGGACTCGTCAATCATTACTTGAAACTGAAAGAAGGATTCACGTGCTGATACCCCTATCATTGCTAGTTCCTGATCGGAATAAGCGAATAAGGATCATGCACGAATATCACCTAAATACGAGTCCTCTTTAGCGTACTTCTTGAGGCCAGGTAGATATATTTATCTCGTTCACTTGATATCCATGCTCTACTTAGCTTTGCAGACTAAGCTGTTGCTATGAAGATCCTTTGTCGAATTATTTGTTTATGCTGAGATATATGAGCATACCCTACGCATATCAATTGCCATCTATTGATTAAGATACTGTTATGTGCATCTCAATTCTACGAAGATATGTTGCTGGCTTTTGCTACTTTTTTCATGTTATCCAACTCATGTCCTATTTTTTTCTTCGAATGTATGCAGATATATTGTCCTCAGCTTTTAAGAGGTATCCGAAATGAGAAGGCTGATAATTTATACATCATTAGTAAGACTTCGCTCCCTCGTTTGAATGCAAGGTAAATATGTCTGAAAAAAGGTGATCAATGTATTTTTAATATGTTACTGAATCAGTGCAATCTAAGTGACCAAAGACACTTGTGGAGCTGTATTCCACTCAAGTTTTTACATGCTTATTGTGGATTAACAATATGCTTTGTGTATTTTCTTATTGAGAAGTCTTTCATTTCACTGTACTTTTCTAATTCATTTTGATAGAGAACATCGATTGCTCATAGATTTTTCGACCCAAATGACTGTACTTCTCCAACTCAATATGCATGCGGTTTCGGGTATCCTCAGCAGATTAACGATTCGCCTACAAAGCTTTTTATTTCCTACTATGAGCTTATGACAACACACAAGTATCTTAGAGATCTCAACAAGACCCCAGAAATCGGTAAATGAATACCACGATGCAAAGGAAGTACTCTAGAAAAAACTGAAGACTTAATCTTCTGGTTTTGAGATCCCAGCATCTCAAGGCCGTGGTCTTTAAGCACTTGTCACATGTTTTTTAATTTGATGGTCTTTTGTGTTTCTTTCTTATAATTTCCCTCTGTACTCTCTACAACAGAATATGCCAGGTCAATGCTCCAGGCAAATCAGGAGAGAACAAACGAGAATTTTAATCCTAGTTATAGTATATCTATTCACAAGATAATAAGAGATCCACATTAGTTTCTGTTATTGCCTGGAATATGCTGGATGGTGTGGTCATTTTAGTGATGAACATTTATCTTTTTCTGAATTAATCATTTTGGAACTCACAATGTCTCTAAATGATGTATGAATGGCCTAATGTATGACTTCTGTGGGAAGAATGGCTCGTACTAAATATAAGTAACCTGCTACAAGTGCAATCAGACTCTGCTTCATGGAAGTGGTAACTGAAAAAGAGTAAATGAATTCCTCCCTTCATTGAAAAAGGAGATAATCACCAGAATCAGTGAGTACATAGGTTTAACCCAGAAAAAGGAAGCGGCAGTGACACCGATCTTTTGACCCGATGCCAGGGTTCAGGAAGAAACTTACGTGTCGAATAGTTTACATGACACAGTTTTGATTCTCTGCAACGACCAATTGCTTGCAATCTTATATATGTATCACACGTAAGGGCTTATGCTCACATTCACTTGGTCTATGAAAGCAGAGGGTTGTTTTCAGAGTCCCGTGGTTTATACAATTAAGGCGTAGTTGCCAGGCATCTTAGAAAAATCCTGCAGTTCAGCGCTTTTCTGTAATGTGAACTTCCATCTGTCAGCATATTTCAACGGTGGAACTATAATGACATGCAAAATGAAAGAAGAGAACATTCATTTTCACTTGCTGTCAAAGATGAATGAGTCCTGGGAGCAATCGGCTAATCTGGCCTCAACACAAACATTAGTCGAAAAGTGCCAGTTATCAATCCAGTTATCAATCCCCTATGCCCAGTCGCATCAAAATACAAGTGATTGTTTAGTCTTACCTAAATTCAAAGGAGATGAAGCCAATTATCGTGCAGCTCTGTTATAGAACCACGGAAGTTATTTTGTTTTTAGTTAACCAAAGCACTAACAAAAATCCCATTGTACGTAATTTGTTGGTACTGTTGTTGGTAAAAGAGAAAATACATTTTTTTGTTGAGATTAAAAGAAGTATTTATAGGCTTAGGTTTAAACCTTGTACAATTACATAAATAACCCCAACTTGTTAATGCTAAGAATAATAGATAATAAACTGACACTTCCCCACAAGTTGGGGTGTACATATCAAAAAGGCCTAACTTGTGGCAAATATAAGAAATTCACCCACGTCTGCTAGCTGCTTCTCAAAATATGCGTGCATCAATATATCTCCATAATTTATCTTTTCCCAAACAAAATGACAATTCACTTTTATATGCTTCGTTCGCTAATGAAACACAGGATTGCTAGCAATGTGAATAGAAGATTGATTATCACAAAGAAGAGTAGATGATCTAGTCATAGACAGTCCAATCTCAGCCAACAACATATGAACCCATTGAAGTTCACTTGTAACATTAGGCATAGGACAATGCTCGGCCTCTGCACTAGATCAAGAAACAACAGAGTGTTTCTTACTTTTCCATGACACAAGATTACCATAAAGAAAGACACAATGTCCAGAGGTAGACCCCGATTATGGAACACAAGTCCTTGACCCAAAGCTCCCTTCAAATAGCAAATAATCTGGAAACCGGCTAGCCAGTGAGTAGTACAAGGAGAGCTCATGAATTGACTCACCACCGTCACAGCAAAGGAAATATTTGGATGAGTAATAATGAGATAATTTAACTTGCCTACTAATCGGCTATACTTCCCTAGATCATAAGGAAGCTCTCTGTCTTTATTATCAAGCATCATCCTACGGTCCATAGATTTGTCACCACGCCTAGCGTCATGCAAGCCCGCCTCCTTAAGAATGTCAAGCGAATGCTTTCATTGATAGAAAGCAATATCGTCATCAGTATAGGCAACATCTATGCCAAGAAAATATTGAAGACGACCCAAGTCTTTAGTGTTAAGTCTCTTCTGTAAAAACTGCTTGAGTTGTTGTATATCTTCCCAGTAACAATAACATCATTAACTTAAATAACAAGAATAACACACCCCTTTGAAGAGGACATACTAACACAGAGTGATCTGCACTGGATTGATCCATGCCAAAAGTAATAATCGCATCACTAAAGCATTGAAAACCAAGCATGAGGAGACCACTTAAGTCCATAAAGGGCTTTTCGCAACAAGGAGCGCCTTTAAGTGCTCAGCTTAACCATAAGGATAGCATTTGACGACAAAGACTAAACGACAACCCACCAATTGTTGATCAGGAGGCAACGGGACCAACTCCCAAGTCTTATTATGATGTAATGCAGCCATCTGATCCTCCATAGCATGGGCCCAACTTGGATGGGTCAAAGCCTCCTGCAAATTACTGGGCATAGATATAGATGCAAGGGACGACATGAAGAGAGAAATCTGAGGGGTTAAGTTATGGTAAGATACAAAATGAGAAATAGGATACCAAGATTGAGTACGGTGAGCAATAAGAAAATTAACAAGAGCTAGTGGAAGAGGATCAAAAGCCGAAGCCAGAGGAGATGGTGGGACATCCACTGGTGGAGAGGCATGACCTCAAACAGGGCAAGGACCACATGTATATACCTGAAGAGGAGTTGGTGCAGGTGATACTAAATCAGGTGGAGCACCAGTAAAAGGAACAGGCGATGGCTTCAGTTGAAAAGTAGTGGGAGATACAATCGGAGTTAGTGGCATCGACTGATAAGGTGTGGAAGGTGGTTGAAGATTCATTCGCCGATAGCCCTTAAGGAGAAGCATTGTCAAAATATGCTTGATCAACAAAGAAGTCACATTAGTAGAAATATACTCCCGATGATGAGTAGGACTATAACAAGCATAGCCCTTTTGAGTTTAGGAATAACCGATGAATACACATTTTTCGGTACAAGGTGAAAATTTGTCCAACTCAGGAGAAAAAGAATGGATTAAATAGACATACCCAAAATATGAGGACGAACAGACCATAACGGATGATCGGGACGAAGAAGAGCATAAGGGATATCTCCCTTCAACATGAAGGAGGAAAGACAGTTGGTAAGATGACATGTAAAAAGAGCATAGCTCCATAATGACTTAGGCATATAAGTGTGAGAAGTAGACAACAAGCACCATCCAACAAATGATGAATCTTTCATTCAGCAACCCCATTTTGTTGCAGAGTGTGAGCACAAGAACTCTGATGTGAGATACCATGCGGCAAAAGAAATGGAATGAATGTAGAAGAAGAAAAATATTCACGAACATTGTTTGTATGCAAGCAATTAAGAGGATAGGCATATTGAGTACCACACGCACTTAAGAGGATAGTCATATTGGGTACAAACTTTATAAAAATGGCAGAAAGAATGAAACACTTTAGAATGGTCTTTGACTAAATATAACCAAGTTGTGCAACTACAATCATCAATAAAATTGACAAAATAGCAGAGATCAAATGAAGGCTCTTGACTAGGACCCCAAACATCGGAGTGGACTAACTCAAATAGCTAAGACGTACGACTTAAAACATGAAGGGGGAAAGGACACACGATGGTGCTTATCCAATTGACATGTTCCACAATCAAACTGAAGACTAGAATTAGACATAAGGGGAAAATGTCGTAGTATGTCTATTGAGGGTTACCAAGGCGACAATGTAGTCGATAAGAGTCATCCACAGCCTTTTTCTTAATAGTAGCGGCAATAGCAATAATCTCAAGGTCCATAAGGTACAATCCAGTAGCCTCACGCCCACCGCTTATTCAGCATCTAGTCTTCCAATCCTAAAAAACACACAAAGAGGAACAAAAGATAATGTCATAATCAAGATCATGGGTAATAGAGCTGACAAGTATTAGATTATAAGGGAAGCATGGAATATGGTAAAAAACGGTAAGGACATGGAAGGAGTCAATGATACGCAACTTGAACTTGTCACCTTGAACTGAGAACCATCTGCCATAGATGGAACGAAGGAGGTGGAAGTAAGAAGATGCAGATCACTAGTCATATGATGAGTGGCACCCGAATCAATAACTAAAGGATGAGGAGTAGCTATAGCAGACAAGAGACAAGTAGGATCATTATACTGTGCCAAAGTAGCAACAGGACCCAAAGGAACATCGAGCTATTGTGTCCTAATCAGCTCATTATATTCTGCATGAGTTTAATTAACCATTCTCTGTTCGGAAGGAGGTCCAAATGAAGGAGACCATGGTTTAGTGTCAACAAAAGCATCTAGAACCCATAGCTTAGGATGGAGGTCATAGCAATAATCAACAATATATCTTGTAAGCTGGCAATGAGTACAAAAGCGACCCCTACGAGCTCCTCTAGAACCACTATTACCACCACCACAAGGGGAACCTAGACCCCAAACACCACGGCCACAAACACGGGTTAAAACTATCTAAATTCCAATTTCCATGACCATTACCACGACCACGAGCTCCTTCACCACCACAGGCCACCATAGCACTACTATTTGATATGGCCAAAGTTTTGGGAATAGGAGTGTAATGAGCAACTCAAGAGTACACTTCTTCTATGAAGGTAGGGAGCCAAGAGAAGTAATCTTTGGAAAAGAGCACTGTGATTTGGATCAAGACCTTAGAGGAAGAGGACTACCACCATGTCCACTTCTCGTTTTTGCATCTGAGTAATCGTAGTAGCTGGTGGAAAGTAAAATTTCAGCACTGATATAAAGATGAAAAGTGAGCATAATACTTTGCCAACCTGACATTACTAATTTTAGCTTAAAAAAAGCTTCCTACATATCGCAAACTCGATTCATGTTATTCGGTCCAAAATAGAGTAAATCACATTTTGTACACACCTCATGTGCTATCGCAAAATCCATGAAAAGATGGTGAACAAGTTCAGCCATCCTTCCCCAAAATGAATATACAATGTAGCATCAATGACCTTCCATTCTTCTTGAGTAGCTGAATCTGCAAGTGGTTCTTCTTCAAGCCATCTCGATGGGTGATTAGCATGAATCGAAGTAGAAAGAGCTGTTGACCAAGTAGGATAATTGGTACCATCCAATTTAACAAGGTAGTGTGTAAGCCTGTCATATCATGAGTACCACTATAATAGGTACCAAAAGATCTTGAGCTAGGAGTCACATTAAGGGAATCACCCCCCAAACAATAGATGAAGAGCTTGTTGACCTGTAAACTTATCCACAAACCAAGAATACAACACCACACGCTACCACGACACCATTGAGAGCACTAGAGGGTGAGATTCAAGAAACCTTTGCTTTTCAAACTTATTGTTAGTTGACTATATGAAACACAATTGACTAGATAGGAACCACAACGATAACACCACAAACATAGAAGAATCTCACGCAAACCACCACAACTTTGTGATCTAATTATTACATTGCCACAGACAACTCAACACCAACCAAAACACATTGTCAGGCTGAAGTGGGGGCGTTGACGTCAATGGAACAATATGGGACAATAGCTTTTTAGGGCATTGACGTCAATGGGATAGTAGTTTTGTTGCCAATGATGAAACAAAGGTAAAGGAGCAGATTGTTGTAGTGCAGCAGATGAAGCAGGCTGCTCGATTGGAGGCATCGCCAATCAGCAGTAGAAGGGGCCAAAAAAAAAACGATGCCTTGGATAGAAAGAGCAAAAATGACGCCTTGGTGCAGCTTACCAGGAGAACCGAAGCTTGTTGTCTTCTCTCACGCAGGAATGTCATGCTCTAATACCATGTTGTTGGTAAAAGAAAGAATGCTTTTTCTCATTGAGATTAAAAGACGTATTTATAGGCTTAGAGTTAAGCCTTGTACAATTACACAAATAACCCCAGCTTGCTAACACTAAGAATAATTGGTAATAAACAGACAGACAGGTACATAGGTCCATAAAGAGACCAGGTAGAGTGTACCTTCGTTATTTAAAGAAGATGCACATGTGCATGGACAGCTCTTATGTTAACTGACCATTAGTAGGTTGATTTTAACTCAAATCCCCACTATGTTATTGGTAAAAGGGAGAAAGTGCACTAAAGTCTTAAAACTTGTCACAAAAGTACGATTGAGTCATAAAACTTTCAAAAAGTGCAAATTAAGTCATAAAATTTATTATGAAAGTGCAATCGAGTCCTAAATCTTTTAAAAGTGCAATCAAGTCTTAAAATTTTAAAAAAATAAAATCAATCTAAGGACTTGATTGAATTATTTTGACAAGTTTTAGGATTTGATTGAACTTTAAGAAAATATTAAGACTCGATTGCACTTTCGCGATAAGTTTTAAGATTTAATTACATTTTTATAAAATTTTAAGACTTAATTATACTTACATGATAAATTTTAAAATTTTCAATGTACCTACGCCTTAGTAAAATGAATAGAGAAGTCTCCTGTTGTAATTAGAGGCAACACTAAGGACACATCACAGGAGCAAATCCCGGCAATTTCCTGGATGTTGTCATTGCCATGTGAGAAAACAGTGCAAATTTCAGTACGAGGGGAAAGTAATATTAGTTCCATTCAAGTGATCGGATCCATCAGGGCAAGGAAAAAGAGGACGAAAAACCATCCCTATCAGCTATCAATCACGATCTAGACTTTTCTGATATCCACATACAAAAAGTTGGTAACTTCTCAAAGAAGGTAAGACTTCAATAAAGACCCTCCCAAATGGTAATGGGTTCACGCTCACTTTTCTGCTTCCACAAACTGTAGTGAGTTCGTTACTGACTTGTGTGTTGAGTGAAGAACAGAACGGAAGGAGATGGGAGCTGTGATCATCCCACAGAATATGCCCGTCGGATACAGATTCCATCCAACTGACGAGGAATTTGTCGATCATTACTTGACGAACCGAGTCTTAGGGATCGTAGAGGATCCCTGCATAATTCCAGATGTTGACATCTGCAGGTGGGATCCTTGGGAATTACCACAGAAGTTTCATGGTGAGAACAGATACCACTATCACTTTGCTTGCTCCTTTGATACAGTTTCTTTGCAGCCATGATTTTCAGAAATTTAGAACCTCAAGTTTATGGGCTTTTGGGTCATAATATTTATCATCAATCGGTGAAAATCTGAGGGAATGACAGGTGAATCAATTATTCGCCCGGATGACAAAGTGCAAGAGTGGTGGTTCTACTGTCTGCAAACACCCGAACAGGTTAAAAGATCGACTCCCTCTGGCTATTGGAAGAAGACTGGTCCAGACCGGAATGTCAAGGCCAGAGATATCACAATCGGCACTAAGAAAACATTAGTTTTCCACATACGTCAGGGCTCTAAAGGCGTCAAGACCAACTGGGTCATACATGAATATCATCTACTCACCAAAAATGTATTCAATCTGTCCCTTGTATTTTGTTCCATTTAATTAGATTAACACGATGCCTGAACCTGATAATATACAATATGAGTTTGCCATCTTACACAGATATAGAGATTGTTATTATTCTTTCCAAATTTGAGAGCAGAATTTTACTGTTGAAGAAAACATGATCTGATGGTATGAACTGGTATAACATGGTCTTTTGACAGTTGAATAGAAACTATGTTCTGTGTCGCATAAAGCATAAAGGAGATGAGAAGGCTGATAATTCAACCATGGAATTAGTGTACGAAGCCAGTGGCCTAGAAAATTTGGATTCAATTCTTCGTCAACCAGATCACGAGGACTTGTTTACTGAGGTGCAGTGGAAAATATTTTTGGTTCGTGCACTTAATATCTGTCTTAACGAGCATGGGAAATGTGTTAATGACTAATCTTTTGCTCGTTAATACAGGATTTGATCCAAGCAAAGATGAGGTCACTGATGGAGGTCTCATCTCTGCCCCAGAACCGAGTTCAATTTGCTTTGCCTGACCTCCTGCAGCTGCCTCAGTCTACACTGCAATCACAAAATAATAGATTCCCCTCCAACATACATCAGTTTATGAATGCCGAGAATCCTTTTGTGAACTTCTCATCGGACAATGGTTGGTTCACAACAAGTGATGAGGATGAAGATGCTGGTGACATGTTTATTGCAGATCTTTCTCAGGAGGATGTTTCTGAAGAGGATGGAGATGCTGGGGACATGCTAATTGCAGATGTTTCTGAAGAGGATGAATATGTTCGTGACATGCTAAATGCAGATCTTTTTGATGCCGACTTCTTTGATGGAGACCAAAGGCAAACACAGGTCAAAATTTCTCCCTTGAAATTTCATTGGGTTGTTGTGATTACTTTTCTTGTAAATTTAGGAGCAAAAGTGGTTTATAATGCATTGGAAGGGCACTTCCATTCTCCATGTTATCTGAAAAAGATGGATAATTTTCTTTCAATCATTGTTGTGTAGAACAGAAAGTTCATTATAGAATCTATCTACGGAAAAAGAAAAGTGGACTTCCAAGATGTGTTACTCATGCTTAATCTTGAAGTGCTGTTATGAAATTTAGTTTATGCCTCAGTTTTTCCTCTGATTCATTTTATCTCATGCAATCTGTCGCTGCAGTATGGGCAAACATCTAACCAGCATAATGAGCATCCTGTTCTAATGGAGAATCGGCGAACACGAACAATCGACTCACTCCATGGTGTTGTTCCTCTTGAGGAAAAGAAAGGCCTGGTGGAGAATAAGTTCAACGGGTCACTTGTCGCCCCTGAAAAACCTATGGCGCCTCCTGTATGCACTGCAAGTGCAAATTATTATGAAGAGCCGAGGTTTGGAAAGTTTAAGCAGGAAACTGCAGTCAAAAGTATCAAACCAGAATGTGTATATTTGGATGAAACAGCAGCCAGAGCAAAGGTGAAAGCAGCTCCTAAACTTACCCATTGTCTTATTACTACTCTTATACATTAAAGGCATTGCTTGGGAAGTTAATTAGATGGTAGGGATTCCATTATTTATTGCAGCGAACTATATTGGATATGTGGTTCGTAGGAACTTAAGAAAACGGTTAATTTTGTTAAAATCCGCTTCGAGAAATGCATGAAATGTATTCTAGCATTCTTCTACTAAAAGGAAGTAAAATCCCACTCTGAATTGCTTGTAGATCCTTGAAACGATAACTTAGATTCAACTTAATTAGAATGGTGGATAACCACGAGCAGAAAATATGTATAGAAAGAAGTCACAGCCAAGATATTGAACATGGTTATAGTAGATGACTAAAAGGCAGATTATGTAAGCATCCAGACAATTTGAGAACAAAAACGTGAATGTTTTGTCATGAGATTAAGATAATGCCTCAGTCATTTCTGTTGACCCATTTGATCTTACGCAATGCTTTGCTGCAGAATGGCCAAATATCTATAATGGAGAATAGCAAAACACAAACAATTGAGTCACTCCATGATGTTGCTCCTTTTGAGCAAAAGGAAGGTTTCATGCAGACTAAATTCAACAGCTCACATGTTTCCTCCACCAAATCTATGGAGCTTCTGAAAGAGCCCAAGAATCCAGAAATTCCTGAGTCTCCAAGAGTTTATATCGATGAAGAACCAAGGCTCGAAAAGGTTGAGAAGCAGGGAATTGCATTGAGAAATGTTAAAACAGAATGTGTATCTTTGGATGAATCTGCAGCAAAGCGAAGGTGAAAGAAGCTCCCAATTCACCGAGGAAGACAAGCAGCAGGGAGATTGAACATGCCGGAGAGAATTCAAATTCCGTGATTGCATCGACCAGACCATCCACCAAGAGCACAAAAAGTTCAACAGATGCTCCCCTGCGTAATCTTGTGAACCTGCTTATCGGGATTCTCCTGTTGATCGCCATCACTTACCTTCACCTGCCAAGTATTTGATTTATGATTTTCACTGCTATTTTCCCTGAGTGTGATGCAGTATCATTTACAAGTAAGATTGTCAAAAAGGGTTTTGTACGTCGTGTCACAATTCGTGTGTATGTAGCTTGTCCTCCTTTTGACGCTAATGCTTTGTACTTCTTTTTGCATTAACGGAATTTGAAGATCTCACTAGATGTGAGAATGCTCTGTAATTTACTTTCTACGCTCTCTGCTGCATATAATGTGAAGAATCAACAAGTTGCCATATTGATGTCTCCTTTAATTTACTTTCAGTCCATCATTCATGTATTTCTTTAGTTTATCAAACTCAACAAAGGATTGATCACATGAGATGGGTTGTTTTTGTGGGCGCGGTCCATGGACCCAGCATGCAAACTAATCAGTCTACATAAGGCAAAGCCTACTTTATAAAGTTAAATCTGAGTCTTCCTAGAATCACACACATGTACTCAGAACACTAAAAACAACAAATGAAGACCCAGAATACATTTCAACAGACATTCAATTTTAAGAGTGAGAAATAGGAGAAAGCTTATATTTAGAGACATTCGGTACACCAGTGACCTATGTCAAGCTGCCCAACAAAATCCAAAACATAATTTATGATGTAAGGAGGGCCATAAACATTTGGATCATTAAGACAAGGTCCCCCGCGGTATGTTCTCATATATGTAACAATAACCTGCATTCTTTGCAAATTAGAAATGTCCTAGCATAGATGACAGTTCACAAGAGGATTTCCAACATAATGGCCTCTCTCTGTCTCTCTCTCTCTCTCGCTCACAGACACACCCACCCACCCACCATGTAAGACAATTAGTCACGCCAGCAGAGCATTCTAGCGCTGTTACTAATGGCTATTGATGATAAATCTTGACGGAACAGACGGAACAGATAGAATAACTCAATTGCACAAGGAAGAAGATGAAAAGACAATGCTGAATTAACAGTGCAAGTTAGAGACCATATTCAGGCTTCACCGTTTAAAAAGATTAATTTTACGCTGATACCATTCTAGTTTCGACCAAGTTATCATTGTATTTTCTCAGATAGAATAACTCAATTGCACAAGGAAGAAGATGAAAAGACAATGCTGAAGGAACAGTGCAAGTTAGAGACCATATTCAGGCTTGACCGTTTAAAAAGATTAATTTACGCTGATACCATTCTAGTTTCGACCAAATTATCATTGTATTTTCACCAAAAATATTTTTCCAGGAGCATTAGAAAGTATTTAGCTAGGGAGAATTTTCATTCTAACAAGTCCCGTGAGACAATTCACGGGAAATAATTGGTGATTTGGGGGAGATCTGGTCCTATTTGTTTGAGATATAAAAAATTAACTTACGGTGTTATTGCGTTCCCTCCAAATTAGAGTGGTGTTGAAAGTGGGAATTTTGGAAATACAGGCGTGTTACAGTGATTGATCAAATAAGAAGGGAAAAAGATAGAAAAACAATCCCATAAAATTGCCATCTTTTACTCCTTTCTTTTGGCAGGATGACCCCACAAGAGGAATCTGTCCACATGGGGAGGGAAGAGAAAAGAGAGAGTGGAAAAGGACATTCACAAGACTAAAAGAAGACAGCGATGGCTATAAAACTTCCTCAAGAAGGCGAACAGAGTCTTGCAGAATTCTGGAAAGAGGACAAAAGGGGAGTAAACAAGGCTAGATGTGGGATCCATCAGGCACTGTAGATTAACTTCTCCAGCAAGGGGGGACTTCACCAGACAAAGCTGCTTGGCATGAGTCAAGCGTCTATTATAAACAAGGACAGGCGGGAATCCATCAAGCACTATGGATTAACTTCTCGAGCAAGGGGGAGACTTCACCAGACGAAGTTGCTCGCCATGAATTTTATACTATAAATTTAGCACTTCCATGCTCAAGTTCAACAAACAGCTCTAACCAAAGCCTCTCTCTCTCTCTCTCTCTCTCAGCTTAGCTAAGAATCGCCAAGAGAGTATAGTGTCTGAATAATTTTGTTTTGTTGTCCTAGTTATTGTTTACTACCCTATTAAGATTTTTATTTCTTATGGTAGTCAGTCTTCTAATTATACCGTTTTACTCCTCTTTTGATTGTTAATTATAGTGATTGATGATGTTTTAGAGATAACTTTAAAAGATTTTAGAGCAATGTGACTTCTTTTCAATTTTTCTGCATCTATTATGGCTGACGAATGTTAGATAAGCAAAATTTAGACTCAACCTCTAAACACACCTTGGTGGTTTAGGACTTGGCTAGCCAACTGGGAGAAATTATAAGTGAAGTTTTCCTCCTGGTACAAAGTTTCATTTCATCAACATACCATGCACTTATTTCATTATAGTCCATCTCTAACTTTTCACTACTAAATTTTGTCTCTCATCTCTACTGTTTGACTGCCTTTTAAGTTCCATAAAAGAAGCATGTATGATGTATCAAGTACATGACAAAGCAAAACAGTCAGTGAGTGACTAAAATGAAAAAAGATGTGTAGAATAGGGATGACAACATGTCTGCAAAGGAGTTGGTGAGTGACTAAAATTCTTGTAACATGTCTGCATATTTTTGTTTTTTTTTCTTTGGTGTTTCCCTTGATGATTAGGAGTACGGCAAGAACAAAAACTAATTTTTGCTGCAGAATACACAAGATGGAGAAAAAAAGGTAGTGCAATTACGAAAGGAGTTTACTTACCAATTCAGCTAGTGGTCTTTAAAGTTCACGTTAGTTGAAGTTGGCAATTTCTTGAGAATTGCTGATTTCTCGATAGTTATAGGTCCCTGATTAAGACTGTTAATGAATTTCCATGCACGGATATAACCTAAATGCTTTGGTTATGCCAGAAAACTTGGATGTCATGCACGAATATCACCATGCTTTTTGCCACTAGAAAAACTTTATCCTGAAAATCAGTCCTCTAATTTTTCTCAAAGAGCTCATTAACCCATTCAATAGCCTCTTCCCTCATTTTATTAAAATGGAAGTGTTCCATCACAGAAAGAACTTAGTACTTTGGTATACAGAAAAGTTCAGACTCGTGGAATTAGTTTTCACTAGAATTCACCCTGATAATTACATATATGTTCCTGTTAGTATGATACAGATTGTGCTACTAGCCAGTTGTCTTTCTTTGTTCTTTCTTTACTTTTGCTAAAAGGAGATGGGAGAGTCCTCGAATGATCCATGTCGCGACTCTTCTGATGTGAAACTAGAGGGAGTTTGGGTCAAGCGGCCGTAACAATCACTCTTGCAAGGTGGCGTTTTTGTTTAGTGTTGACACCTAAATTTTGGTAATTTTATTAAGAACTTTATCGAGTTAAAAATTAACTTTATCGAGTAGAAAGTTAAGAATTAATTTTTAACTGATAAATAAAAATTAATTTTCATTAAATTGCATCACATATAGACATTAGGAGCATTAGCATTACTATTATTAATTTGTTTTTTTAAAAATATAATTAAAAAATTATTACTAAAAAATTATTACTAAAAAATTAGTTAATAAGAAGAAAAGAGTGAAGTAAATAATTTTCATGCATCACCTTTATATTAGAGATACTTGCATTGATAGCATTAATTATTAAAATTTCCAAAAAAGATTTCAAAATAAATCAAAAACTTATTATTAAAAAAGGGAACATGAGAAAAGAAAAAGGAAAAAGAATCATCTATTCGTCTGTGGTCGAGACGAATTCGTCTCCATTGCGAAGCGTTGAACCCTTGTGAGTCGCTCGACATCGACATCCATTTAGTATTGACACCTAAATTTTGATCGTGTTTTGGAGTCCCCCTGCTGATGAGCTTGAACCCTTGCGAGTCACTCAACATCGACCGACGAGACGAGTAGGTCGATGCAAAGGCACCATACGCTCCGCCGGCTCATGTCGATTGTGGTGAAGGAGCTCCTGAACGGCCAGCGGGTGGTGGTGGTCCGGCGATGGAGGTTCCCGGCCTGCTGCGAGAGAAGAATCATCTGCGTTTCCTGCAGTTCCAGTAGCAAAACCGAAGCCAAGTCCTCTCTGCCTTCTTTGGTTTTCGAGTTCTGTCGAATTATAACACTGACTTCTTGCCATTTCATACATATCCAGCAGGGAGCACGAGGGGGACTCGAAGATTATTCTTTTTCTTTTGAATTCCACGCTCTCGGACGCTCACGAACCAGCCACTTCCACCGTCCGGCGAACGGCGATGGTGATGGGAAGACGCCCAATTGAGAGGGATTTTTTTGTCCCGTTGAGCTCTCGCTACCCAATTGACAGCTCGGTTTCCTTGCTTGAGGCAATGAGTCGGCTTTACTTGGCTGAATTGGGTTAGGATTCTTCTTCATTCATTTACTATGTTTCTCACGGCCCAAGTGCTTCTTCTTGTGTTTAAGATGCATGATGATGGATTATGTTATGCTTGGTTTAAGATGAGATAATAAGGGTACTATTTTTAAAATTGTTTTTTTTTTTTTTTTCTGAAATTGATAAGGGATGTTGAAGTTTCTGGGTGGGTGCTGTTCCACGAAGGAAACCCTCATCTGGGCTTGTGGAAAAGAGAAGATAAAACGGGCTTCATTCATGGTGGGCTTCGGGCTATTGTGGGCCGATGGTGTAAATGAGGGAATTGTGAGTGGGCTCAGTGGGCCATCTTTTAAAAAATGTTCTCAGTCCCACCCGGACCGATAGGGTACGGGTCGGTTTAGTGCGGCCGAGTCTCATAAATTTTTTTAACAATCCAAGAAAAACTTTCAAAAATTTTAATTTCTCGGAAAAAAGTCTTTTTGAGTAGTTTTCTCTTTAAATATGCGATAATCCTTGGTAAAAATCGTGCTCAATTTGAACAAACTCTTAGAGCTTTACAATAGGGTTTCAATATTCCCTTTTGGGGCGAATTATCAATTGATTGAGTGCTTTCATTACATTGATCATGTTTTTCCCGAAGCCTAGTTATAAATGATTTTTTTTTCCTTAGCGTTAGACCTTTGCTTTGTCTTGCAATTTATTTGATGCTTTCCTTGGCTGCTAATTGTTGTTCTAATGAGTACGCACCCGCATGGTCACCTTACATACTAGTGGATAGATTTAAAATCAATCGAAAGTACATAACAATTTTTTTTTATGAAATGAATATATTATGTACTAAAAAGGCACTAATTGATTAATTAATGCAATCAAATCCTCAATCCTAGATTCTCCTATTACATGGGAAGTAAAGCACACTTCCATGCTTCACTTAGTTTCTAGCTAACTCCAATGGATTAGTGATGACTCTTTTTTAGAAAATTCTCATAGCGTCAATTTGAATATTTAACATTGCGCAAGATATGAGCTTGGAAAAGCTCACATCTGAATCGTAGATCGTAGTCCCGTCCTTTAGGCAATACTCTAAAACTATGATTTCCCCCCTACCGAGGGGTAGGTCGGGACACTCAGCATGGCTTTGTCAGTCACAACCTAATTTCTCAATAAATTCTTTTTATTTGGTTTTGCTTTAGGAACTGCCAATTATTTATTGTGGATCGATTATGGGCCAAGTAAAGTCCATCTTACTTGTGCCAACTAGAGATTTATGAGTTTGCGAACTTGATTACGCTAATTTTAATAATTCACATGAAGTGTTTTTTTTTTCTTTTATGAAAAGGATAAGAGAAAATGACATAAATGGTCTCTTCACTTTGGCCCAATGTATACAGTCATTGTTGAACTTTTAATTCATTTAATGTGGTCCTTGAACTATTCATAATATTTAATCTAGTCTATAAATTTCAATTTGTTCAATCTAGGCCCTCAACTTTCCATAAAAAAGTCAAAAGTTTTCAAAAAGTATACTATTGCCTATATTTAAGAATATCTTTTTATTGCAGTCCATTTCATAGCTTAACAAAAAAAATATCACTATCTTTTTATTACTTTGTTAATTTTTTGGTCTTTATAACCGTTACGATAGTTCCATTTAAGTCTATTTCAACTTATGATCTATCCATTAGTAAAAATAGAACCTCATTTAGAGTTGTATCAAGTCAATTTAATTTTCTAATTTACAATTTTAACTAAATTTAAATAAAAAACAAAAAATTGAAAATTCTACCTATCTACAAACAATATTTAGATTAATGTAAGTACATATATAGATAAAATAATATCAATATTAAATACTCTTATAAAAACACTTATTTTTAGAATAAGAGGAATATGTTTTTGCTTTCATAAGTTAAAGTATACTCAAATAGAACTATAATAATATTTATAAAGACCAAAAAGTAAAAAGATAATAAAAAGAGAGCATATCTTTTTTCTGATTTAGGAAATTGATTAAAATGAAAAAAAATTATAAAATCTGGGCAAGAATATAATTATAAAAAGGGTTAATATTATGAAAAACCCCAAACTGGTACACATGTGACATATTTACCAAAAACTTTTTTACCATGAAAACCTAAAAGCGATACACCGTGACAAATTTACCCCAACCGACCATAAAAACCTTAAATTGGTATATTTATGACAAATTTACCCCAAACTAATTTATTCAACCACAAAAAATCCCAAAGGCGATAAATTTGTGACAAATATACCCTCCGCTAAATTGAATTAATACCACAAAAAAATCACAAAAATTGTAAAGCGTGACAAACAGTATAAAATCCTAAATTGGTATATCGGTTAAGCTGTCACATGTCCTTTAAATTAATAATTTGACAGTAAAATTTAACGAAAATTAACAGAGGGTAAATTTGTCACAAGTGTACCCGTTTGAGGTAAATTTGTCAAAGGTATACCAGTTTGGGGTTTTTGGTGGTCAAAAAAATAGTTTGGGGTAAATTTGTCACGGGTGTGCCAGGTTTGGGGTTTTCGGAGTATTAACCCTTATAAAAACTTGTGAATAGGACCATAGAACTAATTTAACTTTGTTATGAAAAGTTGAGATACTAAAACGAATATGTTAAAAGTTTAAAAAGTATATTAACAATTTAGAAATAGTTTAAGGACCACATTAAACGGATGCAAAATCAGATAATAATATTTTCTATTGGACAAAAGTTTAATAACTATTTGTTTTATTTTCCCAAATAATTATTCATGCATTCTTCTCAATTTTATTGTTGCCTATTTTATCATCTAGGTTATGCCAAATAGATGACCATGTGCGAATCATCCAAACAGGCACATATACATAATCAAATAATATCAAAGCAAATAAAATACATGAATGGAAAGAACTGGAGCCCATGCAAAATAAACAGTGACTTGTAATTAAGGCTTGGGACAGGACAGGATCCCATGAGCTATGCATACCGTCACACCGAAAATCCACAGCAATTGGGGGATGACACTTGTGACATTCGGAAATTTGAGTATTCGATAATAATACTTAGACTATAAAGCTAAGTAATATTAATCCCGTTGTAAAGGTCGTGGACCCGGTCTTAACCCTTGTGGCCGGAGGGTCAATTGGGGAAATCTCCAAAATCCTATCAATCAACATTTTCAGTCACAACTTAATTTCTCAATAATTTTTTTTTTTATTTGGTTTTGCTTTAGGAACTGCCAATTATTTATTGTGGATCGATTATGGGCCAAGTAAAGTTCATCTTATTTGTGCCAACTAGAGATTTATGAGTTTGTAAACTTGATTACGCTAATTTTATTAACTCCCCTGAGGTTTTTTTTTTTTTTTTTTTCCTTTTTTCCTTTATGAAAAGGATAAGAGAAAATGACATATACAATCTCTTCACTTTGGCCCAATATACAATGTCATTCTTGAACTTTTAAATCATTTAATGTGATTCTTGAACTATTCATAATATTTGATCTAGTCTAAATTTCAATTTGTTCAATCTAAACCCTCAACTTTCCATTAAAAAAGTCAAAAGTTTTCAAAAAGTGTACTGTTGCCTATATTTAAGAATATCTTTTTATTGCAGTCCATTTCATAGATTAACAAAAAACTATTGCTATCTTTCTATTACTTTGTTAATTTTTTGGTCTTTATAACCGTTACGATAGTTCCATTCAAGTCTATTTCAACTTATGATCTATCCATTAGTAAAAATAGAACCTCATTTAGAGTTGTATCAAGTCAATTTAATTTTCTAATTTACAATTTTAACTAAATTTAAATAAAAACAAAAAATTATAAATTCTACCTATCTACAAACAATATTTAGATTAATGTAAGTACATATATAGATAAAATAATATCAATATTAAATACTCTTATAAAAACACTTATTTTTAGAATAAGAGGAATATAATATGATATAACTTAAATGAGTCATATTTGTGCTTTCGTAAGTTAAAGTATACTCAAATAGAACTATAATAATATTTATAAAGACCAAAAGGTAAAACGATAATAAAAAGATAGCATATCTTTTTTTTTTATTTAGGAAATTGATTAAAATGAACAAATTTTTTTCTTAAATCTGGGTAAGAATATAATTATAAAAACTTGTGAATAGTACCATAGAACTAATTTAACTTTGTTATGAAAAGTCGAGATACTAAAATGAATATGTTAAAAGTTTAAAAAGTATATTAAAAATTTAGAAATAGTTTAAGGACCACATTAAACGTATGCAAAATCAAATGATAATATTTTATATTGGACAAAATTTTAAGAAATATTTGTTTTATTTTCCGAAATAATTATTCATGCATTCTTCTCAATTTTATTGTTGCCTATTTTATCATCTAGATTATGTCAAATAGATGACCATGTGCGAATCATCCAAACAAGCACATATACATAATCAAATAATATCAAAGCAAATAAAATACAAGAATGGAAAGAACTGGAGCCAATGCAAAATAAACAGTGACTTGTTATTAAGGCTTGGGACAGTGACA
Organism: Eucalyptus tenuipes; assembly: GCA_014182365.1. Taxonomy (NCBI): domain Eukaryota; kingdom Viridiplantae; phylum Streptophyta; class Magnoliopsida; order Myrtales; family Myrtaceae; genus Eucalyptus; species Eucalyptus tenuipes. Next base: position 9,208,406 of record CM024543.1, on the reverse strand, counting down.
TTCGGAAATTTGAGTATTCGATAATATTAAAGCTAAGTAATATTTAGCATGTAATTCGGATTGACAAATAGAGAATCTCGTCGATTATCATTAAACATGTACATCATGTAGAAATATATAAGCCGTGTAATCTGTTTTTTAATGAGCCGCTTCTATTATTAATCATTTTGTTTCTTTAATTTCCAAAAAATATAAGTATACATATGGACGTAGCTGGCCTGGCAATGGCTAGTTTAAGAAGTATAGAATTTCTGTAGAAAGCTAACGATTTTCAGATTGTAAGGCTGCGCATGACAACGCTTCACTGGGGAAGAATTTTTTTTTTTTTTTCAGAAATAGTTCTTTTCTATTTCTATTCCGAGGAACAATTTTTAGTAAAAGAACGTGTTTGGTAACTACACAAAATTTCTACTCTTAGAATAGAAAAAGAATAGAAATGTGTTTGGTAAAGCAACAGTTTCTTTTTTGTATTTATTCGTTTTTTATTCTTGCTCACGAATTGGCGTCCGACGTCCGTGCGGCGGCTGGCGGCCGACGGCGACGGCCAGCGATCGAGGTGCGCGGCAAGAAAGAGGAACAAAAGAAAAATAAAAATAAAATTGGCTTATTTCTAAAAATAATTCCTAAAAATAAGAAGCAACTTTTTTTTTTTTGTTTCTCATTTTCGCTCCAAATATATTAAATTTGCTAACATTAGGAGAATAGAAAAACAACTCGACGTTACCAAATGGATTGACATTCTATTTTTTGTTAACAAAAGAATGAAAATTCGAGAAATATAAAAGTTACCATGCGCTGCCTAAATGATTGTAATTACTACATGATCATCAGCCGTCGCGCCCAATTAGACAGCTGAAATCATACGAAGAAACCGATCGAGCAGAGAGGATTATTTCTATAAACACACATTACTATATTAATCCCCTCGCAAAGGCCTCTGGTCGTGGTGGACCCCGGTGATTGACCCTTGTGGCCGAAGGGTCAACCTTCAAGTCGACCCCTCCTTCCCTGCCCGCACCCTTTTTTCTCTGCAACGCCAAACATAACAACCTTCACTTTGTCGACCCCTCCTTCCCAGCCCGCACCCTTTTTCCTCTCTGCAACGCCAAAAATAAACACCTTCACTTCTTTGCAGTGTTCACTCTCAGCTGGCTCTGAACTTCGCTAGTGTGAGGGAAGAAAAGGAGATATGGCAGGTGGGATCTCTTCGATGGAGTTTCTTGTCACGCAGATCATGCTGCTATTTCAGAAGACAATAGACGGGTTCCGGTTCAGTCCAACCGAGCAGCAGCTGATGAATCACTTGAAGTCGGAAGAACCCGGACGCAGAGAAGGTTTCTGCATCATTCCGACACTGGAAAACATCACCGACTTCAATCCAGAGGATTTACCTGCGAAGTTCACGGGTGAGTCGTTCGCAACTTCAAAGAGAGAGACTCGGGAAGAGAGCCTTTAAGTGAGTTTCTTAAATGTGCATCGCAGAGAATTCGATCATTCCGTCCAATGATCGAGAATGGTGGTTCATCGTTCCACAGACGCGGAACCAACGGGTTCGCAGGAAAACACCATGCGGTTCTTCTTGGGGTATCACCGGTCAACCTAGAGATATGACAATTGACGGAAAAAGGATAGGTTTCAAGAAAATATTAAGCTTCCCTGAAGGCAAAGCCAAGAAGGACTGGATTATTCATGAATATCATCTACCCCAAGATTTACCCAATGTAAGCCTCATTTATTCGTCGCAATTAATTAGATTCACAAGATGCATGAATTTGCTGACGTATTGCATGAGAAGTGCAGCAACAATTATCTGCAGAAACACTAGATTTTAAAGTTTCCAATAGTCCTAAACAAGCAGAGAAATATTTTTGTGCTCAGTTTCTGCTACAGAAGATTTGAATCTTACACATATGTAGAGAATGATATTATTTTTGCTGAATTTGAGAGCAGTTTCTTACTTTTGAAGAAAATCTGAGAACTATGGTGGGAATTGATATAACACGGTCTTTTGACAGCAGAGTGGAAATAATGTATTGTGTCACTTAATGCGCAAACAAGATGAAAAGGCCGACAATTCAACGACAAGATCAGAGGATGGGAAATTCACCCTACTGGAAGCTGAGGAATGGTGTAATCAATCTAATGATGAGGTGTGGAGGAATAAATGTTCTGTTTATGCACTCAATATCAGAGCGCGTGGAATGTGTTAGTGACTAATCATTTACTTGCAAATACAGCCTGAAGGGATATCACCGGAACTGCACACTATTTCTTGGCCTCGCCTCCTGCAGCTGCTTCAGCGTGAGCTAGAATCACGCTCCATACGTCAGTCTACGAATATTGGGAGTTCGTATGGTAAGGACTTCTCATTGGAAAACAGTCTTACTGATAAATCTATTGAATTGAAATCTTCACTTGACAACTAAAGAGGATGAATGGGTTGATGCAGTGCCAAATGCAGATCTTTCCTATGCCGAGGTTCAGAATGGTGAAGAGCCTGATAAATCTATCAAATTGGAATCTTCGCTCAGAAGAACTAAAGATGATGAATTGGCTGACTCATTGATTGTTGAAAATCCTTCTGATACCGAAGTTCAGAAGGGTGAAGAACTATGCTTAGAAAAGGTTCAGCAGGAAAATGCAGCCAGAAATGTCGAACCATGCATATCTTCGGATGAAGCAGCAGTCAGAGCAAAGGTGAAAGCAGCTCCTAAACTTACCCATTGCATCTTATTACTTGTAAATACGGGATGAGATCCAAGAAAAGATGAAGTTACTGATGGAGAACTGAGTTCAATTGTTTTTTCTCACCTCCTGCAGCTGCTTCAGCGTGAGCTAGAATCACGCTCCATACGTCAGTCTACGAATATTGGGAGTTCGTATGGTAAGGACTTCTCATTGGAAAACAGTCTTACTGATAAATCTATTGAATTGAAATCTTCACTTGACAACTAAAGAGGATGAATGGGTTGATGCAGTGCCAAATGCAGATCTTTCCTATGCCGAGGTTCAGAATGGTGAAGAGCCTGATAAATCTATCAAATTGGAATCTTCGCTCAGAAGAACTAAAGATGATGAATTGGCTGACTCATTGATTGTTGAAAATCCTTCTGATACCGAAGTTCAGAAGGGTGAAGAACTATGGGAAAATGCAGCCAGATATGTCGAACCATGCATATCTTCGGATGAAGCAGCAGCCAGAGCAAAGGTGAAAGCATCTCCTAAACTTACCCATTGCGTCTTATTACTTGTAAATACGGGATGAGATCCAAGAAAAGATGAAGTTACTGATGGAGAACTGAGTTCAATTGTTTTTTCTCACCTCCTGCAGCTGCTTCAGCGTGAGCTAGAATCACACTCCATACGTCAGTCTACGAATATTGGGAGTTCATATGGTAAGGACTTCTCATTGGAAAACAGTCTTACTGATAAATCTATTGAATTGAAATCTTCACTTGGAACAACTAAAGAGGATGAATGGGTTGATGCAGTGCCAAATGCAGATCTTTCCTATGCCAAGGTTCAGAATGGTGAAGAGCCTGATAAATCTATTGAATTGGAATCTTCGCTCGGAAGAACTAAAGATGATGAATTGGCTGACTCATTGATTGTTGAAAATCCTTCTGATACCGAAGTTCAGAAGGGTGAAGAACCATGGTTAGAAAAGGTTCAGCAGGAAAATGCAGCCAAAAATGTCGAACCATGCATATCTTCGGATGAAGCAGCAGTCAGAGCAAAGGTGAAAGCAGCTCCTACACTTACCCATTGCATCTTATTACTTGTAACTACGGGATGAGATCCAAGAAAAGATAAAGTTACTGATGGAGAACTGAGTTCAATTGTTTTTTCTCACCTCCTGCAGCTGCTTCAGCGTGAGCTAGAATCACACTCCATACGTCAGTCTACGAATATTGGGAGTTTGTATGGTAAGGACTTCTCAATGGAAAACAGTCTTCCTGATAAATCTATTGAATTGAAATCTTCACTTGGAACAACTAAAGAGGATGAATGGGTTGATGCAGTGCCAAATGCAGATCTTTCCTATGTCGAGGTTCAGAATGGTGAAGAGCCTGATAAATCTATCGAATTGGAATCTTCGCTCGGAAGAACTAAAGATGATGAATGGGCTGACTCATTGATTATTGATTATATTTCTGATACCGAAGTTCAGAAGGGTGAAGAACCATGGTTAGAAAAGGTTCAGCAAGAAAATGCAGCCAGAAATGTCGAACCATGCATATCTTCGGATGAAGCAGCAGCCAGAGCAAAGGTGAAAGCAGCTCCCAAACTTACCCATTGCGTCTTATTACCTGTAAATACGGGATGAGATCCAAGAAAAGATGAAGTTACTGATGGAAAACTGAGTTCAATTGTTTTTTCTCACCTCCTGCAGCTGCTTCAGCGTGAGCTACAATCACAAAATAATAGCTCTTCCTCCACCATACATCAGTTTACGAATATTAGGAGTCCATCTGGTAAGGACTTCTCATTGGACAACAGTCTTACTGATAAATCTATTGAATTAAAATCTTCGATTGGAACAACTGAAGAGGATGAATGGGTTGATGCAATGCCATATGCAGATTTTTCCTATGCCAAGGTACAGAAAGGTGAGGAGCCAAGGTTCGGAAAGGTTCAGCAGGAAACTGCAGCCAGAAATATCGAAGATGAAGCAGCCACCAGAGCAAAGGCGAAAGCAACTCCTAAACTTACCCATTTTGTCTTATTACTATTCTTTTATGTTGACATGCATTGCTTGGGAAGTTAACTAGATGTGATTCACAGACACATTAGAAAACGGTTTATTTTGTTGAAATCCGCTATGAGAAAACATTAAGTGGATTTTAGCAGTCCTCTACGAAAAGGAATAGGAATTTCACTCTGAAACGCTCATGCATTATAAATTTTGATTCAAATAATAAGAAGAATGATGAAGAACTACGGAGCAGAAAATATAGTAACAAAAATTGCAGCTGAGATATTGTACAAGGTTGAAGCAGATTACTAAGGGGCTGATTATGTAATTAGAGCTTCCAGACAATTTGAGAACAAAAACATGAATGTTTTTCATGAGATAGAGATAGAGATAGTACCTCAGTTATTTCCGTTGATGCATTTGATCTTATGCAATGCTTTGCTGCAGGATGGCCAAATATTTATAACGGAGAATCGCCGAAGTAAAGTCGAACCACTCAATTGTGTTTTTCCTCCTGAGGAAACGGAAGGCTTCCTATCGAGTCCATTCCGCAGCTCAGGTTTTTTGGACTTTAGCGAATTTGGGGATTTTTTCCATCAACCTGCAGATCAAGAAAAGGTGAAAGAAGCTCCCGGTTTAGCGGATTTCGTATTGCCATTCTCTTCTTGTCTTGATGTCCACTGTTGGACCATTTAGTTTGATTAGCGAGGTTCCATATTTTTCGGAGTGTCACTATGTAGAACTAGGGAAATTCTCCATTTTTCTCTCCCCTGTTAATCCTTTCTTTCTTTTTCCCTATCGACTCACTATTCGAAACACTATGGTGGCAGGGACTAGAACACGAAGAGCACAATTTAGCTGGTAATTCACCCAAGAGGAGGAGATTGGACGTGTCTGAGGAAAATCAAATTCAGTGACTGCGTTGACCAGATCAACCACCAAGAGCACAAAAAGTTCCACAAATCCCCCACTGCTTAATCTTGTAAACTTGCTTATTGGGATTTTCCTGTTGATCGCCACTTTTAGAGATACAGATATATTTAGGAGATTAATCTTGATTGATCCTAACATATGGTAATTGATAGCTTACTACTTTATATAGAATCTGTACATGTTTTGTTTTTCAACATATATCGAAATGTATAAAAAATCCAATAATTCTCTTTTTCACTTTATTATTCTCAATTTGATATCAAGTGATTATTGTATGAGGAAGCAGCCATTGAGTCTTTATAAGGTGATGGTTGTAGCAACATTACGACAGCCACGCTCATGTCCATTTTCTGCCGAATCTGCCGATCGAGTACTGTGCCGACCCTTTTCGTTGCTTGTTTCAACAAATCAACATAACAACTAGACTCATCACCTCTAGTGTTAAATTATGCCTCAAATTTAATCTTGCGAACAACTCCGACTGGGTGTTACCTTGAAAAGTTCCGATGGCCGATGGAATTTGGTCGGTGGAAATAGGAAATAAATTCCTGCTAGCCTCCATTGGGATTCCTACGAGAAATCACATAAGGAATTTTTCTTATTAAGTTTGATCGACTTCGATTGTTGGCCCCACATTCTTTATATAATATACATTAGTTTGCGAAGTCCAGCATGTGTGTCAGAAAAGAATTGAATTATAGTAGGGAAGTTGATGCTCCGTGGTCTTTGGGGCACGAGGGTTTTGACCGTGAAAAGGGATATATTTGTCATCTTTGAATGCCGTACAGAAGCTTTTGTTTTTGGGAGCTGCACGAAGTAAGGAGCAAAAGGAAAAGCACAGAGAAAAAAAAAAAAAAAAAAAGCGAAAGCAAACGCACAGAAAGTTTCTTGAAGAAGCCGTATGTGCACGTTCTAGTCGTGTCATCTCGCCACATCCGTAGCTGACCATTGACCATTAACCGATTGTTGACTATTGACCGGTTTAGTCAATCCGGTCCGACCGGTTCCAAGGCACTTTTCAACTAGTTCCTGGCGATCATAGACTGGTTTCCAAGGTACTTCGACGTGATGAGTCCATTTGTGGGCCTTATTTTCTCAATATTGGCTCTCCAAGTACTGGTTTGAGTTAGCATTTGTTGTCCAATCAACTATGTCGACACTGATAAAATGCATATTATGGATAAATCAGAAGTTTCGATATCCAATTGTCATCAACTACAACCTAAGTAACTTATAAGGAAGGCCAATCAACCGTGAAACTGTGTTCCACGTGCAAGTTCATTTGCTGCCACTACTATCGATAAGGCTTCTCCCAATAGATTGTCTGTCACTCTCTCGTTAGAGGATCCTCATTTCATTCTCTGAGAGTTTAGTATTTATAAGTCCTCTGTTCCTTCTATTACGTCTGTTGCTTCATTTATTTCCGAATCATGTTTTCTTTACTCCACCTTCTACAATCGTATAACTTCAAATTCTATTTTCTTTTAGTCAAAATCATTCAATTTGCATGCCCTTACCATTAACACAATTGATAATTCCCAAACAAGAGTCAGCCATACATAAGACATTTCAATATACACATTAACCTTGTCTCACACATTTATGGTTCCCAAACTGCCTCTAAATTTAGCCTAAGTTGGATAATTGTGTGAACTTAGCTTTGATCTTTGACTTGATAAATGGAAAATGCAAACAAATTTTGGGATTTTATTGTATTTTTTACAATTTTGAGGATCCAAAATTGAATTTTTGTGACAAGTTTTGTGACATGATTATATTTTTTTGAAAGTTTTAAGATTCAATTACATTTTCATGACAATCTTTGAGATTTAATTGCACTTTTTAAAATTTTTAAGACTTAATCACATTTTCTTAATAATTTTAGGATTTTCAGTATACTTTTTTTCCAAGAACTAATACTCGAGTTGTGAAGTTTGCTTAGATTAAGCACATGAGACCATCCTTCGAGAAAAGCAAAAGGACAATAATGATGACGCTAGACTTCAGCATTTACGAAGAATATTAATATAAGGCATGTAATTTTGTCATCACTAAGAGATTGATTGGTCATAGCTAACTCCACAGTAGGTACGTTATTTCCTAGAAGTAAAGTTCAAGTCCAGAATACTTCGAAAATCCTATTTGGTTTTTAGTAATGAATGCACTGCCAATATTGAATTTGACAGACCCAATAACACTATAGATACACCTCTTACCTGAAAAAGGTAACCTCGGTATAAAAGGCGGAAATAATGAAACATTTCAGTATCATCTTTACTGAATATAACCAAGTTACATGACTACAATCATCAATAAAAGTGACAAAATAGCATAGACCAAACGAATACTCTTGATTAGGACTCCAAAAATCGGAGTGCACTAACTGCAAACTAAAACTAGACATAAAAGGAAAATGTTGAAGTACATCTGTTGAGGGGCGATCGAGGCGACAATAGTGGCAGCATCAATAATCTCAAGGTCCAAAAGGTACAATCAACTAGCCTTACGCCCAGCACCTATTCGACGTCAGTCTTCCGATCCTAAAAAACACACAAAGCAAAAGGAAAGATAATATCATAGTCAAGATCACAGGTAATAGAGCTGACAAATAATAGATTATGAGGGAAGCATGAAATATGGTAAACAATCAGTAAGGACACGGAAGAAGTCAATGATGCGCAACCTGAACCTTTCACCTTGGACTGAGAACCATCTGCCAAAGTGATTCAAGTGGATGGAACAGATGAGATGAAATTAAGAAGACACTGAACACCAGTCATATGATGAGTGGTACCCAAATCAATAATCCAAGGACGAGGAGTAGCTATAATGGACGGGAGACAAGTAGGATCATTGTGCTACGCCAAAGTAGCAACGAGGCTCGCAAGAACACCAAGCTGTCAGGTCCCAATCAGCTCATCATATTCTGCATGAGTTAAATTCACCATACTCTGTTCGGAAGGAGGTCCAGATGAAGGAGACCAAGGCTCAGTGTCAATAGAAGCGTGTAGACCCTACAGCTCAAGATGGAGATCATAGTAATAATCAATAATATGTCCTATAAGCTAGCAATAAGTACAAAAGCGACCCCCACGAGCTCCTTTAGAACCATTATTACCACGACCATGAGGGGCACCTCGGCCCTGAACACCATGGACACGACCACCGTTAAAATAATTTAAAGTCCAATTTCCACGACCATTACCGTGACCATGAGCTCCTTGACCGCCACGGGCTACCATAGCATTATTGTCTGATATGGCCGATGCTTTGGGAATGGGAGTCTAACGAGTAGCCCGAGAGTACACTTCTTCCATGGAAGGTAGAGAGCCAAGAGAAGTAATCTATTGGCAAAGAGCACTGTGATCTGGACTAAGACCTCGGAGGAAAATGACTACTAGTATGTCCGCTTCTTGTTTCTATATCTGAGTAACCGTAATATCTGGTGAAAAGTAGGATTTGAGACGCTGATACAAAGACGGAAAGCAAGCATAATACTTTGTTGACCAAACATCACCAATTTTAGCTTTAAATAAAGCTTTCCACATATCGCAAACTCGACTCATATTATTTTGTCCGGAATTGAGTAAAGCACATTTTGTCCACACCTCACGTGCTGTCGCACAATCCATGAAAAGATGGTGGATAAATCCAGCCATACTTCCCCATAAAAGAGTACGCAATCAATCGTCAGTGACCTTCGATTCTTCTTGACTAGCTGAATATGCAGGTGGTTCTTCTTCAGGCCATCTTGATTGGCCAGTAGTATAAACAAAAGTAGAAAGAGCTATTGACCAAGGAGGATAGTTAGTACCATCCAATTTAACCAAGTAGCGTGTAAGCCTATCAGACCATGAGTACCACTATGATTGGTGCCAAAAGATCTTGAGCTAGGAGTCACGATAGAGCGAATCACCCCCCGAAACAATAGACGGAGAGCTTGCTGATCAGAAGACATCTACAAACCAAGAATGAAACACCACACACAACCACAACACCACCGAGAGCACATGAGCGTGAGATTCAAAGGCTGCGTTTGGGACTAGCATTTGCAAGTAGCTTTGGGTGTCCAAAGCCCATTTGCTCAAATATTAGGTGTTTGGAAACATTTTTGAAACCCACCTTGAAGGAATGCTTTGGCCTTTCAAAGGCTGAAAGCCCAAGGCAGGTTGGGGGGCTGCCTTGGGCTTCTAGCATTCTCGGCATGCTGAGCTAAGGGTAAATAAAAAAATTTTCTTCCCAAATTATCCTCGTTGATTTTTCAATTTTCCGATTTTGCCCTTACTATTCATCTTCTTCTTCTCCATTCTCCATGAGCGGTTGCCGATGAAGGGCAAGCAATTGCCGGTGACCGTCGCGCCCGCCGCACCGTGACCTCCACGCAGAGGTCGTCAGGGCCACATGACCCATCTGGTCGCAGATCTGGTTGCACCCAAATGCGGTCGCCGCGGAGGTCATGACCCTTAGGGTCGCGCGACCCATTTAGTTGCGACCAGATGCGGTCGTCGGCGACCCTCGCACTCGCCGCACCATGACCTCCATGTAGAGGTCGTTGGGGCCGCGCAATCCATCTAGTCGCAGATCCGGTCGCGACCAGATGCGGTCGCTAGCAAGCGTCGCGCTGTTGCACCACTACCTCCACGCGGAGGTCATCGGGGCTACGCGACCCATCCGGTGGCGAGGTCTAGTTGCGACCGAGATGTGGTTGCCGGGACCCTTGCCGGAGGCTCGCGCGGCGACTAGATGCGCAACCGAGATGGGTTGCACGAAGGTCGCGACCTCATATCTCGTCACCGCGACCCTCGCCGGAAGATTGCCCTACGCGCGCGACCTTCAACGAGGCTACACGATTTGGGTCCCGCAACCCTCCGGCGAGGGTTGCGGCGACTAGATCCGGCCGACCTTTTGGCGAGGGTGGCGGTGACCGGATCTAGTCGCCGTGACGCTTGCGGAGGGTCGCGCAACCCTCGATGAACCACCAACCTTTGTCGGAAGACTTGCATCGGACTGCCCGCCCTTCATCGGATTGCCTGCTCCTTGCCGGCTACTACTTGTTCTTAGCCGGCCAACTCTCCTCTTTTTTTTTTTTTTTGAATAACAAAAGTCTTTTGCAAATATAATTCTTCCAATCACTATTTTACTCAAAAATACTTCACAATGGACTTTTACAATAAAATTTACCAAATGCAATTTGCATTTTGGAAAACACCTTTAACTCAACGGCCTTTGCATTTCTCCAAAGACTTTCCCCAAAAGAGAGTGAAGAACAGCCCAAGTGCCAAAACTTGGCACGGAGGGACACTTAAGTGCCAAAACTTCGGAAAGGTACACTTAAGTGCCAGTTTCGGAATAAAGTGGATAACTTAAGTGCCACTCTGGCCAAAATCCGGCCAAATTGCTGATGTGACAATTTTCCGGCGAGTTGGGTGCAAAACGACGTCGTTTTGCATGCTGATGTGGCGAGAAAATACAAAAATGACATCGTTTTGTGTCTGATGTGTAAAAACGACATCATTTTGTTCTTCACAGTACAGGGCCCGGCGACCCCGGCCGATGCTCCCCCCACCGTGGCCAGCCCTTCCCGCCGACTGCGAGGAGGCGGCAAGGGCCCGCGAGCCCTCGCCTAGATCTTGGTCGAGGGTTGCGGCCCTCGCCGCAATCCGGCGAGGGCTCGCCGCCGATTGACGGGGGCCGGCGACCCGGCCGACTCTCCCCCTCCGTCATCGGCCCTCCCGGCGGCGGCGGCGGGTTCGGCCCTCGTTTGCTCCCTTCGGCCCCCTTTTTAAAAAAAATTAATTTTTTTATTTTTTAGAATATTTTAAATAAAATTAAGTTTTAATTTAATTTAATTAATTATTTCACGTCAAACACAAAATGACGTTGTTTTGCATTTTCTCGTCACGTTAGCGTGCAAAACGACGCCGTTTTGCACCAAACTCGTCAGAAAATTGCCACGTTAGGAATTTGGCCGGAGTTGTACTTAAGTGATCCACTTTACTTTGAAACTGACACTTAAGTGTATATTTCCGAAGTTTTGGCACTTAAGTATCCATCCGTGTCAAGTTTTGACACTCCAGGTGTCCCAACCTCCCCCAAAAGACTTTCCAAACACACCCAAAGAAACCTTTGCTTTTCAAACATATTGTTAGTCAACTATCTAAAGCCAGTTGACTAGTTGGGAACCACAATGATAACACCACGAACATACAAGAATCTTATCCAAACCACCACAACTTTATGATTTAATTATCACATCACCATAAACAACTCAACACCAACCAAAACACCCGTCTGGCTGAAGCAGGGGCGTGGACGTCGATGGAACAGTACGGGCCAGGAATGTTTTAGGGGTGTTGACTTCAATGGGACATTAGCTTCATCGCCAACGGTGGAACAAAGGGAGAGGAGCAAATTGTTGTGGTGCAGCAACAGAAGCCTCAATAGCAGCAGAAGAAAAAAAATTAAACAACGACTTGGATAGCAAGCAGCAAAAACGACGCCTTGGTGCGGCTAACCAAGAGAATCGAGGCTTGTTGTCTTCTTTCACATAGGAATGTTACGCTCTGATACCACATGCTGTTGAAAAAGAGAGAGCATTTTTTTTTCTTTTATTGAGATTAAAAGAAGTATTTATAGGCTTAGGGTTAAGCCTTGTACAATTACACTAATAACCCTAACTTGCTAACACTAAGAATAATAGGTAATAAACCGACAGGTACATTGGTACATAAAGTGACTAGGTAGAGTGCACAGTCATTATTTAAAGAAAATGCACATGTGCGTGGACAATCCTTATGTTTAACGACTATTATCAGGTTGATTTTAACTTGAACTCTCACTATGTCATTAGTAAAATAAATAGAAAAGTCTTCTGTTGTAATTAGACACCAAGGACACATCACAAGAGCAAATCCTGGGAATTTCCTGGATATTGATGTCGGGGGCAAGACAATTGTCAATCCATGTGCGGACCAACTGATTGCACTTCTGCCAGTGTCTCTAGAGTTGATCTTTAGCTGGGAAAGGAACGACTCTGTCAAGGAAGCCTTCCTTGTCCTTCGTGACAAAGGCTCATTGGAGATCCCATGACCATGCACTATAGTTTTCCAATCCGGTAAGTTGCATGTGGATCAAATGTAATTCTGGTCTATCAACCGACGACACGTAAAGGGGGTCACCAGGCTCGGGGTGGTCGTTGCTGAGGAGTGGAAGGAGATACGGCATGAAGCCAGGCAGAAGGGTAGGCATTTGTCCCTTGACCCAATACATATTTGGTTGTGTGAATTGGATTCACCTAGCTCTATTCACCATTCAGGCTGGATTCTTGCGAGAGATGGGCTTAGCCATTTCTGTTGGGCCGAGTCCCAAATCTAGAGGTATTTTCATCTCCAGGAATTCCAAATGGGTATTGGGCCCATGCCCCCGACCTAGTGGCCCATTGGCCTCGGATTGGATACCACTAGACTTGGGGCCACTGACTTGGGCTAGGAATATAGGTCAGGCCATAAGCAAAACTAATCGGATTGTGGTTATTACCAGAAAGCAGAACGATAATCTGCTCTTGTTCATGCGAATGGATTTGTGCTAATGGTAAGACAAGTGCTTCCTCCACTGATGAATTCTTGGCAATGATATCAAGATAAAGAAAATTTTTGAATTCCTATTCGGTTTATCGAATCATTTTGTAGGATGCTTCAACGTTCAAAGAAGGAACCGACGACAATTCTACAAGTGCGGAAGCTAGGCCAAGAAGGCGAGCTTTGATACCATGATAGAAATTGAAAGAGAAAAAGTGGGGAAAATATTCTATGCAATATATCTTCTGCATTGTGTACATGGTTCATTTATAATGTAAAAATGAAGAGAAAAAAAGGAAATAATATACTAGAATTACAACTTTCATTTTTTTTCTAAACTACTCACCGATTGACCGAATCAATTTGTCCGCAATTGAGATCGACATCACAATCAAAATCTTCGACCATATTTCCAATAGTTGATAGGTCTTTTTTCGACGAGATTTTTAACTAATGTGGCAATTTTTTTAGAAAATGATCCACGTAGACATCAAACATACACTAAACAACGTTTTTAGGACTTAAGTAATTACTTTCACTTAAATGTTCACTTTTAACCACAAATAGCACTTAAGTGATTACTTACACTTAACTTGACATTTAAGTGATCATTTTTTAATCACGACTAGCGCTTAAGAGAACACGAAGGAAAATATAATTTTAGGCAATGATTGTTGAGTGGACATTCCGACAAGCCACGTAGATCGATTTTATTAATAAAATGACATCACGTTGAATTTTTGGCAAGCTAACTGAAGTTGGCATTTAATGGCCTGTTTGTTTATTTTTGTTTCGTTCCACGGAACAAAAAATTATGTTCTTTTGTTGGGGAACAAAAAAAGAACAGAAATGTGTTTGGTAACACTTTTGTTCCCGAGAACAATAAATCTACTTTTTTTTGTTCCTGGGAACAGATTTGTAACAGAAACACGAAGTAGAAAAAAATTGTTTCTTATTCCAGGAACAATTCCGAGAAATACTTCTTTCTTTTTCTTCTTGTTTTTTTTTCTTCTTTCTTCCTTTTGGCTGGTTGTCGGCCTCAGCCATGGCCGGCTCGTTGGTGGCTAGGCAAGCTTGAGCTCGCCCAACCAAGGCGAGGCCGATTTGAAAATGTTTTCCACTTTTGAAAATCTTATCTCACACATCTACAAATCATCACTTCCTCCTCCCCCTTTTTCTTCTTTTTTTTTCTTTTTTTTTTTTATTCGCATTATTTTCAATTTTCTTTTTCCTTTTAATTCAAATTATTTTTTAATTTTCTTTTTCTTTTCTTTATTTCCCAGCTTCTTCTTTTTTGGCTGGCAACTTGCCACAGGTGAGCCTCAAGCTCGCTGATGAGCATGAGGCTCGCCTACCTTTGGCGAGCTTAGGCTTGCCGCTCGTCGGCCACAAGCTCGCTTGCCGATCTTGTGAACCTCGACCTCATCGGACTCGGGCGTCGCTAGATTGGTGAGCTCAAGGCTCGCCTATGGTCGGTTGCTAGCCTTCATCTTGGCCGACGATCGGCCAAGAAAGAAGAAGATGGAAAATAAAGAAAAGAAAAATGAAAAAATAATTGAATAATCAATTTTAAAAATAAAATAATTAAAAATCGACTTTAAAATATGAAAAATCCATTTTAAAAAATAAAATAAATGAAAAAGAGTATATGGAAGAAAATATTTTCTTATCGAACAAAGCAAAAAATATTTTCCACTTCATTTTCAGTGCTTTATCGGAAAATCTAAAACGACTTGGAAAATATTTTTCAGAAACACCATATTTTATGTGAAACGAATGGAGCCTGAATACAACTGTTTTCTCTTTTTAATAAACATCACTTCATATGCTGCCTCTTTCACAAACTATAACATAACTAATTCCTATGGTTTTCAAGCCGCAAGTTTACAAATCATAAAAGAGATAAACACCAATTGTCGCTGACCAAAAACCAAGACGAAGCTAGGTTGCCTGGAAAGCTCCAAAATCCTATCAGTCAACATTTTCAACAGCCCATTATCGATTCCCCCTCTCGTCTTTTCTGTTCTCTCGCAGCTCACTCTCTTTCCTTTCTTCTTCTTTCATGTTCTTCTGGCGACTCTGTTTTTCATCTCTCTATCTAACACTAGCCGCAGATTAAATGAGAAATGGGCTAAGGAAGCTTCATGGGCTTATAATATAATTTGGAGAATCAAACACGAACTTTTTTTTCTTTTTCATTTTGTTGGCCCATCAGTTACAGGACTGGGGAAAGAAAACGGTCTCTGTCATGGATCATGATCACTTGATTATACTAGTCCACCAATGGAGGTCCTTGTCATGTTACTTCTCGAGGAAGGAGAAGACTTGGACGAAGACCTTCCAAAAAAATAATTCGACTTGTGTGTAAGCTCACTTCCCTGAGTTCTGAATCTCGAACTTCACTTGGCGTGAGAGAAAGAAAACAAGATATGGAAACTAGGATCTATCCAATTAGCTTTGATGTCAAGGAGATTGCGCTATCGCTTCAGCGGGCAATCGTCGGCTACGGATTCCGTCCAACCGAGGAGGAACTAATCGATTACTTGAAGTTGGAAGTACCCGGAAGGAGAGAGAGTTTCTGCATTATTCCGACGCTAGATGACATCTATAAGGTTAATCCATGGGATTTACCAGCCAAATTCAAGGGTAAGTCCTTCGCAACTTCATCAGAGGGCCGCAGAAAAAGAGCAGTAGCCCCCTTACTCTTGACTCAAAATGTGTTTTTGAATGTGCATGCAGAGAATTCTATCATTCCATCCAATGATCAAGAGTGGTGGTTCATTTGTCCACGGACGCAGACCCAGCGGATTAGCAGGAAAACACCATGTGGTTATTCTTGGAAGATCACTGGTTCACATAAAGATATTAAGGCAGGAAATGACGACAGAAAGATCGGTTCCAAGATACCGTTAATCTTCCAGGATGGCGTCCAGACCAACTGGGTCATCCACGAATATCATCTACTCGACAATGATGTACTCAATCTATCCCTCTTTTTTTTCGTTACAATTGCTTAGATTTGCAAGCAGCGTGAATTCGATCATATTAGAACTATAGCTTCAATAATCTGCAGAACACCCATTCAAAGTTTCTGTGTGTCCTGAAGAAGCAGAGAAGCATTTTTTTTTTTTTTTTTTTGGCTCAGTTTCTACTACGGAAGGTTGAAATCTTAATTTGTGACTGTTGAAGAAAATATGAGCTGATGGTATGAACTGGTATAACATGGCCTTTCGACAGTTCAATCGAAATTATGTTCTGTGTCACTTAAAGCGGAGACGAGATGAGAAGGCTGATAACTCAAGCATAGCATCGAACCATGGAGCCAACTACCTGGTGGATTTGGAATCGTATCTTCATCAACCTGATCATGAGGACTCATTTCCTGAGGTCGGAGGAAAAAATGTTCCGTTTATAAACTTAATGTCTGTCTTCACTGGCGCTCGAAATTTGTTAATCACTGATCTTTCAATTGTAAATACAGTATTCGATCCAAGCAATGATGGGGTCCCTGATTGAGAGTCCGACTGTTATGGACTTCACATTGGACAATGGCCATACTGACGATTATATCCAATTGTTGCCCGAAACAGGTAAGGAGGATGAATACATGCTATTTGAAGATCTTTTTGATGCTGACTTCTTCCATGGAGACGAAATGCAAATACAGGTCAAAATTCTTCCCTCGAAATTTCATTTGGTTGCTGTGATTACTTCACTAGTACATTTAGGTTAAAATGGTTTAAAATGCGCTCAAAGGGCACTTCCCTTTTCCAGGTAATCTGAAATATAAGGATAATGTGCTTTCAATATCTTTGTGTAGAATAGAAATTCGTTATAGAATTTGTCTATGGAAAAAGAAAAGCAGACTTTCATGCTGAGTTATTTGTGCTTCATTAACTTTCAATTATATAAGAACGTGGACAATTTAAAACCTAATCTTGAAGGTTTGTTATGAACTTAATTTAATGCCTCAGTTATTTCCTCCGAATCATTTCATTTCATACAATCTGTTGCTGCAGGATGGCCAAACATCTAACTTGCATAATGAGCGTCCTGTGCTGATGAAGAATCAGCGAACACAGACAATCGACTCACTCCCAGGTGTTGTTCCCCTTGACGGAAAGAAAGGCATGGTGGAGAATAAGTTCAGCAGCCCCCTTGTTGTTCCTAAGAAGCCTATGGCACTTCCTGTATACACTGCGAGTGTAAAATATAATGGCAAGGATGAAGTGCCAAGGTATAGAAAGGTTAGACAGGAAACAGCTGCTCAAAGTATCAAACCAGAATGCATATATTTGGATGAAACGGCAGCCAGAGCAAAGGTGAAAGGAGTTTCTAAACTAACCCATTGTGTCTTATTGCTATTCTTATGGGTTGAAGTGCATTGGTTGGGTAGTTAATTAGATGTTGCAGATTCCCTTTCTGACTGCAGCTAACAATATATTGCATATGTGGTTCGTAGGTAGGCACTTGAGTAAATGGTTAATCTTGTTAAAAGCCACTTTGTGAAAAAACATAAAGTGGATCCTAGCATTCTTCTACCAAAAGGAAGTGAAATTTCAGTCTAAATTGCTCGTGCTTTATTAACTTGGATTCAAAAAATAAGAATGGTGAAAAACTCTAAAGCAAAAATATATAAAAAAAATTGCAGCTGAGATATTGAAAAAGGTTATAACAGATGACTAAAAGGCAGATCATTTAGTTAGAGCTTTCAGACAATTTGAGAATCAAAACATTAATGTTTGTCATGAGATCAAGATAATGCCTTAGTTATTTCCATCGATCCATTTGACATATGCAATGCTTTGTTGCAGAGTGGCCAAATATCTATAATGGAGAATCGCCGAACACAAACAATTGGGTCAATCCATGGTGTTGTTCTTGAGCAAAAGAAAGCCATCATACAGAGTAAACTCAACAGCTCACATGTTTCCTCAGCCAAACCTATGGAGCTTCTGAGCAAGCCCGCGACTCCAAAAATGGCTGAGGCCCCAAAAATTTATGTCAATGAAGAACCGTGGCTTGAAAAGGTTAAGAAGCAGGAAATTGCATTGAGAAATGTTAAAACAGAATGTGTATCTTGGGATGAAGCTGCAGCAACAGTGAAGGTGAAAGAAACTCCCAGTTTAACTGATTTTGTCTTGCTATTATCTTCCAGTCTTGATGTGCATTGTTGGAACATTTAGTTTGATTGGCATCGTTCCATATTTTTTCGGAAAATCAATTGAAAATACCTGGAAAATTCTTCATTTTCTGGTCTCCTGTTAATAATCCTTTGTTTCCTTTTCCTTATCATCTCACTATTTGAAACACGTTATGTTGGCAGGTACCAAAATACCGAGACTACTGTACAGCGAGTAATTCATCGGGGAAGAAAACCAGCAGGGAGATTGAACATGCCAGAGAGAAAGCAAATTCAGTGACTGCATTGACTAGACCAACCACCAAGAGCGCAGAAAGTTCCATAAATCCTCCACTGCATAATCTCAGGAACTTGGTTATTGGGATTTTCCTGCTGTGCGCCATCACTTGCCAAATATTTAATTTATGATTTTCACTGCTATATTGCCTGAGTGCAATGCAGCATCTTTAGAAGCAACTGTAAACAAAGGATTTTGTATGCTAATGCTTTGTACTTCTTTTTGCTTCAAAGGAATTGGAAGATCTAACCAGATGTCCGCCTGCTCTGAAATTTTCTTTCTTCATTCTCTGCTGAATCAACGAGTTGCCACAGTGATGTCTCCTTTAAAGTTAACTTGCAGTTCATCATTATGTCTATTTTTTTAGTTTATCAAACTATCCGAAGGATCAAGCGTGAGACAGGTTGGTTTGAAGGCACGGTCCATTGACACAACATGCAAACTAATCAGTCTACATAGTACAAAGCCTTCTTTATAAGAAGTTAATATGTTTATCTGTATGTTCCGGACAAATAGAAGCTTTTATCTTTTGCAAAATGAAATAATAGCAGCCTCTGGTAGCTCTGACTCTTCCTAGGATCACATATGTGTATTCAGAACACAAGAAGCGACAAACGAGGACAGAGCATACATTTTGAATCGACACTGTTGAAGGAATAGTGCAAGTCAAAGACCATAATTAGGCTTGACCGTTCAAAAAGATTAATTGACAGCGCTCTAGTTTTGACCAGATTACTTAAACACTCACTGAATTTTCACAAACCACTTCTCCAGGTGTGCCAGAATGTAGTCAACTTAGGGAGACTTCATTCCATAAAGTTCCTTGAGACGATTCAAGGGAAGTAGAATGGTGTGTTGAGGGTGATGTAGCTCTGTTTCTTTGAGTTTTAATAAGGTACTTCTGGTGTTATTGCGTTCCCTTTAAATTGAAGTGGAGTTAAGAGTAGGATTTTGGAAATGGAGGGGTGTTGGAGTGTTTTGGCCAAAACAGTACAATGTTGGAGTAATAAATAGGGAAAAATTAGAAGAATGAAAAATTCCAAATAAGGGCTTAAAGTGCTCTTGTTTTCTTAAATAAGGTCCCGTAGTGGATCTTGTTTCAAATAAAGGTCATAAATAGTCAAATCTTCTCAAGTAAAGGCCTAAAGTGGCCAAGTCGTCTCAAATAAGGATCTTTGGCTAGTCGGTGACTATTCCGGCCATTGAAGAAAGGGTATTTTGGTAAAAAAATTATGACTATATATTTTAATATTTTTTTTTTTTTTTTTTTTTCCCTTTTCTTTTTTTTTTTCTTTTATCCTTGTCCCTGCCCCGACCATCATCTTCAATGCTTGGTGGAGGTCGCTCGCCTCAAGTGAGGGCGAGGGCTGCCCTTGTCGGCAACGGGTTAGCCTAGGCAAAGCCACCCTCGCCCAACAACGGATCTAATGACAAATGCCCTCACCCAACATCGATGGGAGTTGCCCTCACCTGAGTCCAATGACCTATAAAGAAAAAAGAAAAAGAAAAAAAGATAGTAAAAGAAAGTAAAAGAAATAGACAGAAAAATTAAATAAAAAAACAAAAATGTATTTCGATTTGAGAGGTTTGGCCCTTTTTGAAATAGTCATTCAGGCTTTTATTTGAAATAAGTTTTACTTTGAGTCCTTATTTGAGACTATTTAATTACTTTGAGTCCTTATTTGAAAAAAAAACGAAGATACTTTATGTCCTTATTTGCACTTTTCCCTTAGAAAATTAATCCAATAAAAATGCCTACTTTTGCTTCTTTGTTGTGGCAAAGTGATCCCACAAGAGGAATTTGTCCACCACATATGGGGGTAGATAGAGAAAAAGGAGAAAAGAGAGGAGAAGGACATTTGCACAACTAAAAGATGATAGCGAAGGCCATAAAACTTCCTCGAGAAAGTGATCGAAGATAAACTACATGACCCTTAGATGTAACATGTGCATGTTCCCACAAATCGAAGTGAATGTAGTCGATTACACCCTAGTACTAAAACTAATTATGCAGTGCTTCCCATAAACACAATGCTCATAGAGGTTAAGATAGATCGTATGCTCCCCATAAAGTAAACCATGTTTACTCAATATAGCTATCTCTCTTTCGATCATGTGGCCCAACCGCATATGCCATAACCTTGATTTCTTAGAATTTGAAGAAGACGATACATTTGAAGCTCTCACAACGATATTTCCCTACATAATATAAAGGCTTTTCCTCTTGTTACCTCTCATTACAATCAAGGAGCCCTTTGAGATTTTCAAAACTCCACCTCCACACACATTCAATAGGATCCAAATTGCTTAACGAAATCTTTAAATTTGGGATGTGCCTGATGTTTGTCAAAGTTCTTAGTATCTTGTCATGACATATGATTTGTATCGTACCAACATCCACAATCCTATAAAATGCATTGTTGCCCATCGAAACTGAACCACCATTGACTTTCTCATATGTGTAAAACCAATGTCTATATGGACATATGCGGTGTGAAAATGCCAAATCCAAAATCCATTCCTCGCCAACACGACAATCCCAAAAAAAAAAAAAAAATAGTAAAAAAAAAATAATGCCATCGACTTCTTCCTCTTAGTTTGGAGCAAGGGGCACTCATTTATGTGGCGTTCGAATTTGTCATTATAGTAAAACTCCACCTTGCTCTTGCCCTAGCTTGACTAAGACTTTGAATGCCCTTTATTAATCTTGCACCTATCACGACGATTCGACATTCCCTTAACAACTAAGCCATTGGCTTTATCGCCAATTCCACTCACATTCAACTTTGTATGCATTTCCATGGAATTCAACGATGCATTCACATCCCCAAGAGTTAAGGATTCACTTTCATATAGCATAGAATTCACAATTCTCATACGAGCTCGGTAGTAGCATAACACAATTAGAGCTTGGTCTCTATCATCTAACTCCAAAACTAGATTTTTCGGTAGAAGATAGTAAAAGTGCCAAAAATTGTGTACGATACTTACTTTAGTGCAAAACTTTTTGTTGGATCACTTAAGTGCCAATAGTGAGAAATTCCGGCAAAAAATAATACATGGCTTTATAATTAAAAATTTTATATATCCACTTGACATTTCCATGTGCCATACTTGGCATTGAAGTGATCTCTTTTTAACAATGATTGGTACTGAAGTGATTACTTTAAACAAAATTTAGTACTCAAATGATCACTATTTATGACTTTTAGACTACTATTTTTAGGGGTCATATATTGACTGAACACGTTGGCGAACCACGTAGAACTGAAAAGTTAATTAAAAAATTGCCTCGTTGGATTTCTGGTAACCCATATTGGAGTTGGCACTAAAGTAATTTAAAAAAGCATCACTTTAGTGATCCAAAAAAGCATTTGGTACTAAAATGAGTGCCATACACAACTTTGAGCACTTCTAGTGTCATTTTCCCTAGATTTTTCATATCCATTACAATTTTATTTAATTCATCTAGATGTTCTTAAGTAGGAGTACCTTCTAGTATTTTTAGCATGTAAAGATGTTAATTCAAGAATGACATCATTGGAAGAGATTTCTTCATGCAGAGGCTATTGAGCTTCTTCCACAATCCTGAAGCCATTTCTTCATTGGCGACCTCACGAAACACTTTGTCGAACATGGACAATTGGATGGTATTGTGCGCCCTCTCTTCCATCTTCTTAATGTCGGCTAAAGTCATGTTGTTAGGGTACTTCCTGTATGAGGCTCTAATAACGCCTTCATCTTGATCCTTCAAAGCTTGAAATTGTTTTGACCATCAAAGGGTGTCACTTCGAACTTAATAGATGCCATCTTGAACAAAATTTGTTTGCTCCAATATTAGTTTGTTGCGGAACAACACCAAAAGACACACAAATCAAAGCCCAAATAGAAAAGGATGAAAGCTAAATCAAAACCATTTGAGACACAACATATATTTGGAAAACCCAAAATGGAAGCACGAGAAGCGAGGGGTTTCACTATCTTCAATAACAAGTATAAGAATACAATCCAAAAATGTCAACAACCACTTTTTTGGTTAGAAAACCACTTGGGGAGCCACAAAATCTAAAAATTTAATAAGAAGATAGAAAAAACAAAGAAGGGAGAGAATGTGGAGGTCAAGGTTAGAAATATGCTATGCAACACATCCCATTTATCGTCCCCCTTCAAAAAGCTCTAATTTAAAAGTCAAAACTCAACAAAATCTCTTCTAAAAGATTGTGTATCCATTGTTAATTTTTATAAAACAATACTAAATATACATTTATCAAATCCAATTCATAAAATAGTTATAGGGTTAAAGATGACTTATATCGTTTCAAGAAAACTTTATATGTATATGCAAATACTCATTGAATCAATAATCTCAGGCAAAAATTAATGGTCAAGTCCATTGGTCAAACTAGTGCGGAGTATCAAATTATAATATGCTTAATATCCTACGACAAGACCTACCATGATTTCCCCATAGCGTAGGTTTGTACCAATTATCTCAATTCTCAACTTGGTATCAAAGTCACTATCTATCTAGTAACGCTAGCCACATTGGTTGCGTTTCTCTAGTGGCCATCACAATGTCAGTTGCATCGACTGCATCACTTTGCTTTCATAGTCTACAACTTCAATTGCTATTTGTGACTCGTTTACTACTAATTTCAGAGAAAAGGCATCACGATCAGACTCATCACTCTCAAAAGAGCTAGATCCTGAAATTTCATCACCAAAGGAGGCCAGAATCTTCTCCATGCGCTATTGCATCTCTAACTCGTTGAGCTCGCCACTATTAAGCGCTAATTTGGACATCTTTCGCCTCCTGTTTTGGAAAACAAACACCACCACAAGACTTGGCGCCACTAGTAAAGGCTTCTCGTTATTAAAAAAAAAGGAAGTGGCAAAAGAGGAGTCCAAGGGATGAAGTGAAGAGAATATCTTGTATTCCCAAAAGGTAAGATGACAGGACACGTGGAGATGATTATAGATAGAATCCCAACATTGATACCCTCATGCTCAATGCCTTACCCTAGGAAACAACATAAACAAGGACAAGGTTTGAATTTCGTAAATTCATTTGGAAGAAGACAAGCATTGCCAAAGACTCGAAGTAGGTTGTAATTAGGAACACTACCATACAAGCGCTCATAAAGAGAGATATTACTTATAGTAGGTAATGGAGTGCCATTATAGTGTATACAACATTATGTGAAGCCTCTCCCCAAAACTATTCCGAGCAAGAGGCTAAGATAAGAAGCGCACAAACAATATCTAATCATTCAATTTGTTGAGAAGTTCCTAGAAAAAATGATTAAAGACACTACCGTTTTGAGAAATAATCTAAAGAAACTTTGTGTCTCTATATTGTTCATGGCATTATCAATATGAGAGATCTTGATGTTTTGAGAAAATTGTGTTTTCATCATGATAACAAAATCATGATAAATACGGACTAGTTCAGATCGATGCTTCATTAGATAGAGCCACGTATAACAAGAATAATCATCTGCAAAAATTACAAATTAGCAATATCCTCCCATAGTGAACCATCAACGCAATCCTCTAATTAATCAAAAAACCATTTCATAATTGCTCACAAATCCTCTAATCATATATATATACACAATTTTCGCAATTCTTTTCACAAATAATCAACTCTCAAACTATTCTAATTGATATTGACTATGCCATTTCAAACAATGAAAGGGTGGTAAACATTCAACCTAATTTTATGGAACCAATATTCTCCAAACACAACTTTTTTCTTTTTTATGAATACTATACAAAGTGACGCCTTTTTCATAAACTATAACATAACTATTTCCTATCCTTTTCAAGCCATGACTTTACAAATCACAAAAGAGATGAGCACCACTCCCCCTAACCAAAAACCAAATACTACGCCACCAAAATCCTATAACAGAGGCATTAATTGAATGTCAAATTAAACGTCAACTAACATCATCTAAGACTCTATGGCTACGTTTGGTCATCCGGATTTTTAATTGAGATAAGACTGGATAGGATATGATATGAAATCCTGAAATTTTTTTATATCTCGTCCATTATTTAATGAATCGCAAGAGTATTAAAGTCGGATATGTTCACATTATATCATGTACATTTTTTTTTTTATATAAACTGCATATCATTATAAATGAACCTAAATTCATAAACGGAAATGGTGAAATTCTCTCATAACACTATTCCTTAATTTATTTTTATTTTATTTTTCCTCTTTTTTATATAATTTTATTTATTATTTCTTTTTTTCCCCTTTCATCATTCTTTAATAAAATTTTATCAAAAAAGTAAACCGTACTAAGATACCTAAAATATATAATAAATATAAATATTTAATTTATAGATTGAACATTTATTATAAGATAGAATTAAAGTTGAATATATAAATTAAAATATGATTAATTAAATATTTTTTTATTTATTTTTGATTTCTTAAATTAGAATTCAAATATTATTTATATTGAAATATAATTTCAATTTTGTTAATTTAATAAGTTTGTATTTCCTATTATGGACATTAGAAATCCTATCCACATTTATCTCACCTCTCCCGTGGGATAATTTTATCCTATTTATATCCCCCTTATATCTGACTTTATCCTGTCCTAAGTGAGTACCAAATGTAGGATAGGATAAATCATATTCTATCCTGAATTTTATCCTGACTGCAAAACGCAGCCTATGGGTCAATAGAAAGGCTATGCAAACGGCGTACTTGCTGCCGTGAACAGAGCAGCGGGCTCATCCTACGCTAGGAATTTTGGCGCATTGCATCTGTCGCCGCCACATTCTGTTTCAGGTAAGCTTACAGCCAAAATAAAACTCTTTGAGCTACTACAAGACGAAAAGCTCCGCCGAACAAGAACTTGGCCGACGACAGACGAAATCCAGTGTGGAACATTGCTAGTAGCAATTACTATACAACAGTTTTTTAAAATTAAAAAAAAAAATCTCTCAAATGGGAAAAAACAATATCTTTCAAATGGGAAGTCTCTTTTACGATTCCTAAAATCTCCTATAAGTTTCTAAGAATGTGAGGGACCTAATTATAACTGCTGGACAGCTCAGACTCGGCTGAGGCATCACTGGTGACGTCCACACAAGTAGGGCTCAAAATTTAAACTCTAAGAATCCGTCCGTTTCGTGAAAAATGTGACATTTGAAAAATGTTTTCCAAAAATTATTTTTCAGGAAAATAATAATATTTTCCGGTGTTTAACAAAAACCTAAAAATAAATTAGAAAATATTTTTGCTATTTTGGTAAGGAAAATCTTTTACTTCATGCACCCCTTTTAGTAATTTTTATTATTAATTTTTTAAATTGATTTTTAAATTTTTTTTCTTTTTTTTTCCTTTTTTTTTCTTTTGGACTGGCCGCTTGCCATAGAAAAGCTTGAGTCTCACCAGGCGGGCCGAGGAGCTCGAGTCTCGCCAAATCAATGAGTTGGCCGAGGTTTGAGATCTCCTATGGTCGATCGCTAGCCGCCACCGTGGCCAATGACCAGCTCGGGAGAAAGAAAAGAAAGAAAAAGAAAGAAAGGAAAAAGAATAAAAATAATTAAAAATTAATTTTTTTTAAAAAATAAATATAAAATAAAAGGAAAACTTATTTGGTGAAAGAAAGCAAGATGAAATAAGTTATGGAAAATGTTTTTTTCTTTTGAAAATCAAAAACGTTTTCTCCTATTTTAAAAGCTTTTTTTTTTTCCATTGTTGGAAAATGTTTTGTCCAACCAGTTCATTTCCCATGAAATATCAGAAAATTTGAAAAATGTTTTTTTAAAAGTTATTTTCCATAAAAGCGTAAGAACAAAACTAACTCACAAAAGTGAAAAATAAAGAAACTCCTACCAATCCCATGGAAATGGCCTTTTCAGACGTCAATGAACATATTGAACAGCTCGTTATCGTTTCCTTCTCTCTTCTCTCCGTTCTCTCACGGATCCCTCTCTCCCCTCTTTTCTTCTTTCTTGTCTTTCGTCAAGTTTTCATCTCTTTTATTCTCTTTCGCTATAGATTACAAGAGAAATGGGCTAAGAAAAGCGGGCTGAGGGGAAGCTTTATGGGCTTAGAATATGATTTCGAGAATTGTACACGAACCTTTTTCTTTCTTTCTTGGCTCATTAGTTACAGAATTGGGGGAAGAAAATAATCTGTCATGGATCACGATCACTTGATTGTACCGATACACGAACGGAGGTCTTTGTCATGGTGTGTGGGTGACTTATTGAGGAAGGAGAAGACTTCAATGAAGACCCCCAAAAAAATAAAAATAAAAATTCAACGCGTGCAATCTCACTTCCTGAGTTCTCACTCTCAGGTAGCTTCAACTTCACTTGCATGAGAGAAGAAAACAAAATATGGAAACTAGGATCCATCCCATGAATTTTGAAATCAAGGAGATTGCGCTACTTCTTCAGCAGAAAGTAGCCGGCTACAGATTCCGTCCAACCGAGGAGGAACTAATCAATTACTTGAAGTCGGCAGTACCCGGATGGAGAGAAAGTTTCTGCATTATTCCGACACTAGAAAACGTCTATAGGATTGATCCATGGGATTTACCCGCCAAGTTCAATGGTAAGTCCTTCGCGACTTCTCAGAAAAAGAACAGCAGCCCCCTTACTCCTGACTCGAGTTTTTTGACGTGCTTGCAGAGAATTCCATCGTTCCGTCCAGTGATCAAGAATGGTGGTTCATATGTCCACAGATGCAGAACCAACGGAATATCAGGAAAACACCATGTGGTTTTTCTTGGAATATCACCGGTAGACCTAGAGATATTAAGGCTAAAAATGACGTCGACATGATCGGTTCCAAGAGAACATTAGTCTTCCAAGATGGCGTCCCGACCAACTGGGTCATCCATGAATATCATTTACCCGACCATCATGTACTCAATCTATCCCTCTTTCCTTTCTTAATAATTACTTGGATTTGGAAGCTGCATGAATTCGATCATATGAGAAGTATAGCTACAATGCAGAAACACTCATTAAAAGTCCCCCCTGTGTCCTAAAGAAGCAGAGAAACTTTTTTTTGCTCAGATTTCAGTACAGAAGGTTGAAATCTTAATTTGTGCGCAAAATTTGACTGTTGAAGAAAATATGATCTCATGGTATGAACTGGTGTAACATGGCCTTTTGCAGTTCAATAGCAATTATGTTCTGTGTCACTTGATGCGTAGACGAAATGAGGAGGCTGATAACCTGGCATATTTGGAATCATATCTTCATCAACCTGATCATGAGGACTCTTTTTCTGAGGTGCGGCGGAAAATATGTTCTGTTTATACCCTTAATGTCTGTCTTAACAAGCGCCTGAAATGTGTTAGTGACTAATCTTTTACTTGTAAATACAGTATTTGATCCAAGAAACGATGAATTCCCTGATTGAGAATGAGAGTCCACCTGTTATGGACTTCATATTGGACAATGGTCTTCATGATGACTATATTCAACTGGCGTCCGAAACAAGTGAAGAGGATGAAGATGTTGATTACATGCTAAATAGAGATTTTATTGATGTCAGCTTCTTCGATGGAGACCCAATGGAAACACAGGTCAAAATTCTACACTTGAGATTTCATTTCATTGCTGTTATTATTTCACTAGTAAATTTAGGTTTAAAATGGTTTAGAATGCACTCAAAGGGCACTTCCCTTTTCCAGGTTATCTGAACAATAAGAATAATGTGCTTTCAATATCTTTGTGTAGAATGGGGAGTTCATTATAGAATCTTTGTACGGAAAAAGAAAAGGGGACTCTCATGCCGAGTTACTTGTGCATGATTGACTTTCAATTATATAAGAACGATGGACAACTTAAAACCTAATCTTGAGGGTTTTTATAAAATTAAGTTTATGCCTTAGTTATTTCCTCTGATTCATTTTATTTCATAAAATCTGTCACTGCAGCATGGCCAAAGATCAAACTTGCACAATGAGAGTCCTGCTCTAATGAGGAATCGGCGAACACAAACAATCGACTCACTCCATGGGGTTGTTCCTCTTGAGGAAAAGAAAGGGATGGTGGAGAATAAGTTCAACGGCTCACTTATTGCCCCTGAGAAACCTACGGCACCTCCAGTACGCGCTGCAAGCGTAAAATACCATGGCAAACCACAGTTCGAAAAGGCAAAGCAGGAAACTGGAGCTAAAAGTATCAAACCAGAATACACATATTGGGATGAAAGAGAAGCCAGAGCAAAGGTGAAAGCTGCTTCTAAACTAACCCATTGTGTATTATTACTATTCTTATATGGTGACGTGCATTGGTTGGTAGTTAATTAGATGTTGGGGATTCCATTTGACAGTAGTGAACAATATATTGGATATGTGGTTCATAGGCACTTAAGAAACGGTTAATTTTGTTAAAAGCCGCTTTGAGAAAAACATAAAGTGGATTCTAGCATTTTTCTACCAAAAGGGAGTGAAATTTCACTCTAAATTGCTCATGCTTTATTAACTTGGATTCAAATAATAAGAAGAATGGTGAAGAACTACAAAGTAGAAAATATAAATTAAAAAAAAAAAAATTGCAGCTGAGATACTGAACAAGGTTATAGCAGATGACTAAAAGACAGATCATGTAATTAGAGCTTTTGGACAATTTGAGAATAAAAACATGAATATTTTTAATGAGATCAAGATAATGCCTCAACTATTTCCATTGATCCGTTTGATGTTGCAGAATGGCCAAATATCTATAATGGAGAATCGCCAAACACGGACAATTGGGTCACTTTATGGTGCTGTTCCTCTTGAGCAAAAGAAAGGCGTCATACAGAGTAAATTCAACCGCTCACATGTTTCCTCTGCCAAACCTATGGAGCTTCCGGAAAAGCCCAAGACTCCAAAAATTTCTGAGCCTCCAAGATTTTATATCAGTGAAGAAATGAGGCACGAAGGGGTTAAGAAGCAGGAAATTGCATTGAGTAATGTAAAAACAGAATGTGTATCTTGGGATGAAGCTGCAGCAACAGCGAAGGTGAAAGAAGCTCCCAGTTTAACCCTTGTCTGGCTATTATCTTCCAGTCTTAAGATGTGTATTGGACCATTGGTTTGATTTGCATGGTTCATTTTTTTTTTGGAAAACCAATAGAAAAAACTAGGAAAATTCTTGATTTTCTGGTCTCCTGTTAGTCCTTTGTTCCTTTTTCCTTATCATCTCACTATTGGAAACACGTTACATTGGCAGGTACTAAAATACAGAGAGCACTGTTCATCCAGTAATTCACTGAGGAAGAAAACAAGCAGGGAGACTGAACAAGCCAGACAGAAAGCAAATTCAGTGACTGCATTGACTAGACCAACTACCACAAATCCTCCACAGCCTAATCCTTGGAATGTGATCGTTGGGATTATCCTGTTGTTCGTCTTAATTTATGATTTTGTTATTGCCTAAGAGAACAGTTTCATCAACAATGACTGTAAACAAGGATTTTGCATGCTAATGCTTTGAGCTTCGTTTTGCTTTAAAGGAGTGTGACTGCTCTGTAATTTGCTTTCTTCGTTCCCTGCCGTGTATAATGCGGAGAATCAACAGTTGCCACGGTGATGTCTTCTTTAAAAGTTAACTTGCGGTCCATCAATTCCATCTCTTTCTTTACTTTATCAAATTATCTGAAGGATCAAGCGCGTGAGACTGGTTGGTTTGTAGTTCTCTTGACCCAACATGCAAACTAATCAGTCTGCATGGGACAAAGCCTTCTTAAATAAGAAGTTAAGATGTTATCTGTATGTTCAGGACAAATACAAGCTTTTATCTCTTGCAAAATGAAAAAAATAGCAGCCGCTGGTGGCTCTGAGTCTTCCTAGAATCACATACGTAATACTCAAAACACAAAAGCCGACAAATGAGGACCGAGAACACGTTTTGAACCGACACTGTTAAACGAATAGTGCAGGTCAAAGACCATGATTAGGCTTGACCGTTTAAAAAGATCCTTTGACCCTGACACTGCTCTGGTTTCGACCAAATTACTTATACACTCACGGTATTTTCACAAGCCACTTCTTCGACTGTGCTAGAAAGAAATCAACTTTGGGAGACTTCATTCCGTAAGAGTTCCTTGGGACGATTCAAGGGAAGTAAAATGGTGTTTTGAGGTGACGTAGTTCTTCTATGAGGTGGTATTATTGCGTTCCCTTTAAATTTGGGTGGTGTTAAGAGTAGGGTTTTGGAAATCTAGGGGCGATGGGGTGATTTGGTCAAAACACTGCAATGTTGGAGTAGTGAGTAGGGGAAAAAATAGCAAAGTAATCTAACAAAACTGCCCACTTTTTCTCCTTTGTCGTGGAAAAACGATTCCAGAGTAGGAATCTGTCCACCACTTATTGGGTAGATAGAGAAAAAGGAGAAATGAGCGGAGGACATTCACTAGACTAAAAGATGATAGCGAAGGCCACAAAACTTCCTCAGGAAGGTTGACAAAGTCGTGGAAAATTCTGCAAAGAGGACAAGAGGGAAGGAATAAACAAGGACGGGCGTGGGATCCATCAAGCACTGTGATTAACTTCTCAAGGAAGGAGGAGACTTAACCAGCCAAAGTCGCTTGGCATAACTCAAGTGTCCACTATAAATTCAGCCGTTCCATGCTTAAAAACATCTCTAACCAAAGCCAGCCTCTCTCTCCCCTCTCTCTCCCTCTCTCGTGCATACAAGGTCTCGTTCTCGCCAAGGCACCACACAGTCTTCCGGGGGTAAGTGACACCACGGGTGTCATAATTTTTGTATTGCGCTCATGTCATAACTTTCTTTTTTAATTACTTAAGTGTCATGACTTGTAACATACGTATAATGATGCCCTTACTTTTTAAAAAGCGTTCACCACAACGATACTTGCGGTGGACGTTATTTAGAAGTCCGGGCAATCTAGTGATCGAAAAAGAAAAGTCATGATACTTAAGTGATAAAAATAAATAAAAAATAAAGTTACGGTGAGCGTCGTACGGAAAGTTATGACACGAGTAGCGTACTAAAATTATGGCATTTGTGATGTCCTTATCCCCAATTTTTTCATTTTAGTCCTATGCCTAAATTTTTGCTACTAGATTTGTCTTGCGGACCTTCTGTTTCGCTGCCTCGTTAGGCTCCAAAACAAAAGGCGTCGATTAATAAGTGCAGGGACAAAGTAGCATAAACAGGTGAGTGACTAAAATGAAAAAATAAAAATGTACATATCTCCTCCTTCTACTCTCTCTTTTTTTTTTTTTTTTTTTTTTTTTTCCTTTCCCCCTCTTTTCTTAGAATAGGACAAAAAGAGAAACTAGTTTCTGCTCCCGAAAAAACAAGATGGTAAAAAAAAAAAAAAATCTTCACTCTTGTTTTTTCTATGCCAAAAACTAGTTTTTCTTTTTGCCCTACTCCATGCACGAACACCTAAATCCTACGGTCCGGAAAGAAGCTCGAATGTATTGCATAAATGTCACGGTTCTTTTCGCCACTCGAAAATCGCTTCATCCTGAAGTTCCAGTCCTCTAATTTTTCTCAAAGAGCTCAGAAACCCGTTCAGAAGCCTCTTATTTCATGTAAGTTCATTGCAGCTTATTGGTATTTTTATTTTGTGTCTTCTCATTGTACCCGCAGCATATTCCTGATGCAGAACAGAGTTGGCTTATCACCAATATGGTATTCCTGATGCAGAACAGAGTTGGCTTATCACCAATATGGTGTACTTTCGAACAGAAAAAGGTTTACTTCATGACAAAAGAAAGCGAGCTTGTTTTTATTTTGTAAGAGAAGAAATTGAACTTTTCCCGTATTTAAGAAAGCTACATATGATCCTCTCTTTTCAGCCGAGTCCTTGGTACTGCTGGTTATGTGCTGGCTTTTGTGATCGCTTTAGCATGTCTTTTTTCTTTCCACAGTTGAAGGCCGATTTAATTCGTTTCTGAGAGGAGAAGGTGGATGAGATCCCTGGAACTTCAAACTTTTATCGGCGAACAAGCAGATCAAAGCTGGGCGAACATGGATTGTGAAGATTGAATTAGGCAACATATCCCACCGGGAAACCTGGAATGGTTTGCTTTCATTGACAAGATCAACTGCATCCACCAGCTGTTGCTGCCAAAATGAATCCACCATTGATCCAAGACTTCACCTTGCCATGTTATTTGTGTTGAAAGTTTTGTAGCCCCGATCTCATGTTGAAAATTTGATTGGGCGGAAGATCGGTTTTAACATCATAGGTCGTTTGTATTGTGATGTGCACGAGTGTGCACGTGTATGCTCTAATTGATTAGAGCAATGGAACAGGAATACATGAAAGGTTTATGAGACAAAGATAGTTTATCTGGCATAACAAAATGGTTTAGAGGAGATGTGGTGGAGGAGCATCTTTGATATGAAGTTCTAAGCTCAATCTCCCCCACACTCTCTTACATGAATGATCCCTGGCGTATTTATAGGCCATCTTAACCGACTTAGTCGCCGCCTTACTGCAACAATGTTTTTCTTATTTGGCAAGATAGCCTCAATGTTTGACTAAGCTACGCTTTCCTTCTTCAACTTGATTTTCTCCGGCCGCCGCCGTGCTCAACAATTTTAGACAACTTGCGCAAGGTGTCCACCGGTCCGCCTAAGACTTTCTTCAAGATTAAGCTAGCCACCTTGCTTGGTGGTGATCTGTTAGATGGACAAATACTAGTTGCAGCGGGATCTTCAAGTTCTTGACTTCATTATTAAGCAAGTAGTTTCTAGATTTAGAAAATGGATCATGATTTCCAACAGTTTGCACTTGTTCTTCTGGCATATCTTCATCACGGTGAATGACGTTGATATAACCGATAGAAAATAAAAAATGAAGCTGGTTTGAGGCGTACAAAAGCTGTCTTGAAGGATAATTTCCGCCCTTCAAAGAGCGCAGAGGTAGATGTGCGGTTATCCTCCAGGATTCAACAGACCGATCAATGTGCACTTCATTATTCGGGCAGAACCGGCATAACAAAAATGTAAAAACGAGCTTAGAGAGTACAATAGCTAGAAAAATTAATAAGAAGGATTGGATGATTTAGTATCATACGGCTAGTTCGACTAAAGATCAAAATATGAAAATTAAAGGTGTAGAAGTACAGATATTTGATTTACTCATGAAAGGCTTTTCTGAATAAGGTCTAAAGAGGAATCTTGCACTGGAACTCACTAATTTTCAGGCGAGGGTGGGCCAGAACGCAATTTTACCCTTTGTTTAACCCAAACTTATGCGTAAACCCAACGCTCTTTTCTTGCTGTTACCAGCTCATAAAGTGAACTCTTTAATAAAGTTAATAGAGAGAGATTCGAAAGCAATTTAGTACATGTTAAAGTAAGTGAATTACCGACCAAGAAAAAAAAGTAAGTGAAGCAAATTCTTTTAAATATTTTTCTACCAAGACTGTCCACATGTAATTAAAAAGATTATTCAAAGTAGAGAAGGAATAAAAGTTGGTTTCACAAAGGAGGGCAATGCATCAAATCTGATGATTTTTGGACTATGAATCAGATCTAGAAAAGGGAGAACTAACTTAAAGAACCACTGGTGAAGTTTATAGCTTCTATGAACCAAGGTCCTTATTGTTAACCAGAGATCTAACTAATCACATTGCACCCCCACGATTTCCACAATTGCTGTTGTTCATTGCAGATTTGCATTAATAGGCTTTGCGTGCGCCTACTTATTCATAAGTACTTAGGTTTTACCCAGAAAAAGGAAGCGACACTAACACGGTCTTTTAATCTCATGCCAATAACTTAATAGTTAGGTTGCGTTTGGTCATTTAAACTTTTTTATCGGATAAGATAAGGTTGGATAAAGATACGATCTTTAATATCTTATACAATTTTCTATAAATATATGAATATTTAAGCTTGATGGAATGTCGATCTTTCAGACGGATTGAATATCAAATGGCTCTTGCCACCAGCAAATCCCACCTCACCCTCCTTGCCATCCTCCACCTCCTTCTCCTCTCTGGTCCATGCCGAATTGAATCTGGACCATTTAGATCTCAGAGACCTCACAGACGTCCAAGCTGCCTAAGTATCACCATCATGCAAAATCTTTAGCAATCACCAGTCCCTCGTCCATCTTCACCGCTAGCCCACAATTTTCAACAAACGCCAATCTGGTCACCACCCCTACTCTCGCGGCCAACACTGAGGTCGAGGCTCAACCGACGAAGGTGCAGCTGCTCATGGGAAAAAATACCAAAAAAATCTTAAACCTATTATATTGGTATCAATTCAGTCCTAAACTTTTTAATTGGACCAATTTAATCCTAAACCTTTTAATATTAATACAAATTCAGTCCATCCGGCCAATTTTGGCCAGCTGGGGCTGACGTGGACGTCGGCCGGTGGCGGCCGCGGCGTGGCAATTTTTATGATTTTTATGATTTTTTCGATTTTTTTTTTTTTTTTTTTTTTATTTTTTTTTTTTTTATTTTTTTATTTTTTTATTTTTCTTTTTCTTTTCCGGCCATTGGGATAGGGCCACGAAGCCCTCGCCTGGCCTCTCCTAGGGCCGCCGGCAAGGCCATGGTGACCATCGCCAAGGCGGAGGCAAGGGCTGCGACCCTCACCGGCGGGTGGGGAGGGCTTCGCGGCTCTCGCCTGCCCCGGGCGATGGCTACCATGGCCTCGCTAGCCATGGGAGAGGCTGCCTTCGCCCGCAACAAGGCCGGGCGAGGCGGCCTTGCCTAGATCCGAGCGAAGGCTGCCGGCAAGGGTCACGACCCTTACTTGGCCTCACCCACGGCCTTGGGCGAGGCCGAGTGATGGCCGCCATGGCCTTGCCAGCCGTCGGCGAGGCCGCCTTCTCCCGCGACAAGGCCTGGGCGAAGCTGCCTCACCGGCGGCCCTAGGAGAGGCCGAGCAAGGGCCGTGACCCTCCCCGGCCACCACCGGAAAAGAAAAGGAAAAAGGAAAAAAAATTAATAAAAAAATCATAAAAATCATAAAAATTGCCACATCAGTGTTTGGCCGACATCCACATTAGCGCCAGCCGGCCAAAATTGGTCAGATGGACTGAGTTGATATCAATATTAAAAGGTTTAGAACTAAATTGATCCAAATTGAAAAATTTAGGACTGAATTGGTACCAATGTAATAGGTTTAAGACTTTTTTGGTACTTTTCCCGCTACTCGTGCAACGAAGGTGCATGAGACACAAGAGGATGATGATTGTTTCCTAGAGCTGGCCATGGAGGGGGATGATGGTTGGTGCTCTAGTCTAGCCATGGAGCCATGGCAAGTCAAGCTTGTCACCACAATGAGCCTTGTCACTGGTGATGAGAGGAAGCTCAGTGAAAGGTTGTGGCTGGCGGTTATGAGTGGGTAGAGGGGACAACGTAGAGAGATGAGTGTGGGACATATCCTATCCAATTTTATCATACCCCTATATGAGATTATTTTATCCAATTAATAGCCTCTTATATCCAGTCTTATTCTATCTTGAGCAATAACTGAACACAAGCTACGATCAAATTTATCTTATGCTGACATTTATCCTGACCATTAAACGAAACCTTAAAAAACAGACTTATGTGTGGAATAATTCACATGATGCAGGTTTGATTCTCCACAACAACCAATTACGTACAATCTTATATTTGTATCACGGCTCATGCTCACGTCTCACTTAGTCTACGAGGTCAGTGGAATGTTTCAAAGTCCCACGGTTTATGCATCTATGAACTTGCAAGACGTCTGAGAAAAGTCCTGCAGCTTAGCTCTTTTTGTAATCTGAACTCTCATCTATCAGCAAATTCCAACAGTGAAACAGTAATGACATGAACAAGAAAAATTCATTCATTCTGCCTTACTGTCTAAGGTAAATGAGTTCGGGGAGTGAAAGGTTAGTCTGGCCTCACGGCACAAAGACTAGGCAAAAACTGCCAGTAAACAATTCTCTATTAGCCATCGCATCAGAATACAAATCATAGTTTGGTCTTACCTAAATTGAAAGGAAATGACGCTAGTTATCATGCACAGCTCAGTTACAAACTCAGGAAGTAATTTTTAAAACTGGACAAAACACTAGCATAACTTCCAATTGTACGTGATTTATTGGTACATTGGCTCATTAAGAGACTTTTGTTATTTAAACGAAAATGCACAAAATGGATGGACAGCCCTCATGTTAACTGACTACTAACAGGTTGATTTGAACTCAATCTCACACTCTCATTTATAACATGAAAGGAAATTTCTCCAATTGTAATCAGAGGTGGCAACCAGGACTCATAACAGGAGCAAATCCCAGAAATTTCCTGGATACTTCCATGGTCACATGAGAAAGCCAAACTGACTTTTATAGTCAACAGTGTCCCTTTCAGAAAGCGCACAATGTTCAAACGTGATGGGATTCCCAAGGACAAGGAAAAGCAGACAGAAAACCATCTCCATCAGTTTCGGCTATCAATCACGATCAAGATCTTTCTCCCATCCACATGCAAAAAGTAGAGTAACTTCTCGAAGAAGGGAAGACTTGAATACAGACCCTGCCAAATGGCAGGGTGTTGATGCTCGCTTTTCTGTTTCTACGATCAAGTGAGTTCGTTACTTTTACTCGTGTGTTGAGTGAAGAACAGAAAAGGAGAGATAAGAATCAAGGTGGAAAAGAGAATTGTGAAATTATTATATATGTTGATATGTTATGATAAAAACAATACGTAAACCTATTAATAAGCTTTACCAAATGATTAATTAGATTACATATCAATTAAGTATACGCACAATTAAAGGGAAATATGGAGAATCTCCTAGTTATATGCACTATCACGAGACATATGAAAAATCAAATCCTAAATATTTGCAATATCCCCTCAGACTCTAGGTGACCTAGAAGAATTCATCTTGGCTTCAAATAAAATAAAATAAAAATTGAAAAATATCTAGGTGGATCGCCGAAGCGATTCAGTATGCCGAAAAGAGAACTACTTGACATTGGTGTGGCCACTTACATGTTATGTGTTGTCATGGCTGCTAGCTGCTGTGCGGGCTACACAGCTTGCCACCGTGCAAGAAGTCATCTTTCTACAGGGCATTGCTTTGCATGCTACACGATGACAGAATTGGTTGATGTGGTTATTAGATGAGACAAACAATGTTGAGGATGGACGTTGAGAGATGGATATTTTTGGAATAAGTGTATTGAAAGCTTGATTGCACTTTTGTGATAAATTTTGGGATTTGACTTGATTACATAGTTGTGATAAATTTTAAGACTTTATTGCACTTGTTGAAAGTTTGAGGACTTACTTGAGCTTTCGTGATGAATTTTAAAACTTAATTGTGCTTTTTTAAAATTTTAAGGTTAAATTATATTTTCCTGATAAATTTTAGGACTTTAAATGTACTTATCCCTAATTTTATTTAAAAAGACAATGACATGAAATAAGAGGTGTTCTGTAGGTGTACACCGGGTGTGACGTATCTTTTCGCAAGAGTAAATGCAAAAGAGAGAATTGTTGAACTCTATACATAGGCCTATAATACATGACTATTTAGATAACAAATTAATCAAGGATATTTTTAATCAAAAGAAGATATGGAGAATTTCTTCGATATACGCACTATCAACTCACCAATCATGTACTCAACCTCTAAGTAGCACCGACACTGACAAGCGACATGTGACACGACACGACACGACATGCCGATACGTCGTTTCTCAAAAACAGAAAATTCTAACACGTTGGGACACGTTATATATTAAATATATACATAATAAATTATCATTTTTATGATTATTTCAATCAAATTAATTTGAATCAAATTCATAAATAAATAAATAATTAAAAAGCCTAATATGAATATACACTAAAAACATTAATCTGCTATTTATTAATATCATTCATTGTTTCAATTTAACAAATTCAACTTTATTTTAATGATTCATAAAACTCGGAGAAAAAACAAGCGATCCATATTCTGGAGTCGCATATTAGATATGTTAGAATATGAGAAAAAAAAACTTAAGGGGTGAATTATGTATCACAGGAAGTGAGAAGAAAAGACTATATTTTTCTTCTTTCTCCATTTATTATTTTTATTATTGTGTTTTATTTTTTCATATATATATTTTGACCTCTCATTTATTGAATTTTTAAAATTGTCATCGATATCGGAATCACGTGTCAGAAACTCATATGTCAGAATTCCAACTCGTGTGTCGGAGAGTGTCGAGAAAGTTGATCAAATGCCGGATTTTCCGACACGTGTTGACCGAATGTCGGAGAGTGTCGGACATGTGTCGAAGAGTCCAACACGACACGAAGGCTCTTGGAGAGTGTTGGTGCTTCATAGCTTAACCTATCCCCCAACTACTTATTACAGTTACTTAGATTCATAAAATGCATAAATTGATAAAATATCTTACCAGAAGTATAGCAAAAATAATATGCATAAGCACTCGAATAAAAGTTTCCATGAGTCCTAAGAAGCAAAGTGACAGTTTTTTTTTTTTTGGCCCGGTTTTAGCTATGGAAGATTGAAACCATATATATAGAGAGAGAGAATGACATTATTATTGCCAAAACCTGTGAGCAGAATTTTACTGTTGAAGGAAAGATGATCTAATGGTATGAACTAGTGTAACATGGTCTTTAGACAATTGAACATAAATTATGTTCTCCATAGCCTAAAATAGGGATATGCAACCAAATCAATTATATCCAGAAACCAGATCCAAATTTTTGGAATCAGTAGGAACTGGTCTTGGAATAGGTTCTGAGTGAATATCCACCTAGGAATTGGACTTAACTGCCCTATTTTGGAATTGGTTTCAGAAATGGTATTATAAACTGAAAAGCCAAAATCCTAATTTCTTTTTCCTCTAAATTCTAACCTCTGGACTCCTTCATCCTATGTTCTTCCTTGGAACTCCTCGCCAATATTTCATGTTCCCCTAAATTTTTATGGGTTATGTTACGTGTTCAAACATTTTATCGTTTATAATTGGACATGATTATTCATCTTAGGGATTGTTATTTTTGGTGGATAGGGATTTATATTGTTCATCTTAAACTTTGAATCGTTTTGTTATTTGTAGCCTCATATGATTTTGTTGTAAAAAATGAACAAAAAAAGGAAAAAAAAAAACAAAAGGTTATTGGGTAGACCTTGGAACCGGACTAGAAAAACAAAATAGGTTCCAAAATCGGTTCTAGGCAAATGAGGTAGGCTCTGGAATCCAAAAACTAGGAATCGGCTATAACAAGGTAGGTTTTATGTTCCAGCTCTGGAACCTACTCACTTTGGAACCGATCACCCATGGCTTAAAGCATAAACGAGATAAGAAGGCTGATAATTCAACCACAGAATCAGAGCATGGAGCCATTAACCTGGCAGATTTCGAATCGAATCTTCATCAACCTGATCGTGAGGTGCAGATGAAAATATTTTCTGTTTATACACTCAATATCTGTCTCAATGAGAATGCGACATGTGTTAATTACTAATCTTTTACTTGTAAATACAGTGTTTGATCCAAGCAAGGATGGATTCACTGATGGAGAATATCGAGAGTCCGTCTGTTATGGACTTCAAATTGGACACTGATGAAAATATTCAATTGGGGTCCGAAACAGGTAAAGATGATGAAGATTTTGGTTACATGCTAAATGCAGACCTTATTGATGCCGTGTTCTTTGACGGAGACCAAACGCAAACACGAGTCAATAGTGATTTGGCCAAAAGCAGGGCAACGTCGGAGTAATTAGGAGGAAGAAAAAGAAAAGGAATCCCATAGAAGTGCTAACTTGTACTCCTTTCTCCTGGCGAAATGACCCCACAGAGGAATCTGTTCACCCCGTATGGGGAGATATAAAGAAAAAGAGTAGAGAGTGGAGAAGGACATTCACAGGACTAAAAGATGATAGCAAAGGCCATAAAACTTCCTCAAGAAGGTAGACACAAAGTCTTGGAAAATTCTGCAAATAGGACAAAAGGGAAGGACTAAACAAGGACAGATGTGGGATCCATGAAGCACTGTAAATTAACTTCTCAAGCAAGGGGGAGGTATCACCGGATAAAGTTGCTTGGCATGACTGAAGTGCCTACCATAAACTTTGCATTTCCACGCTGCTGACAAGACATTGAAAAGACTTTGTCTTTAGCTAAATGCCAATCGAGTTTGGAGTGACAAAAAAAAAAAAAACAAAGTTTGGAGTGATTTCACTTTCACATGTTGCCAATAGTACGCGGCTTTCATAAACGATGCACTCAACGGGAGGCGAGGGGAATTTAAAGGATTGGAAATTTGTTGAAATGGAATAGAAAAGAAGGAATAGTCGTTTTCCTCCCACATTAGTTTTATAGAATTGTACATGCTAATTAAGGACGCGTTTGTTTGGACTTAGATGAAAAGGAAAAAAATTTATAATTTTATTTAGAATTTAGAAATTATAAGAAAATTATATGTGAAATCACATATCAACTTTGAAGTACTATGAAAAATTCGAGGAGTTTGCGATTTACAAGGTTTGAATGTGTAATTTACATTAACCAAAAAGTAAAATATAAAAGTCAATTAGATATATGTCCTATTTAAAATAGAGAAAATTAAGGAAGAGAGAAATTCTATCTTTGTAGAAAAGAAATGAATATACTAACATTAAAAGTTTAAAGCTATTGCACATCACCCACTTCCTTTGCAACTCATCATAATAAGTCCAAAAGTCTCATTGCTAAAGTCTTCTTTGATGTTGGCTTCTATGCCTCGCCCTCTCTCCCTCTCTCTGTCTGATTGTTTGGCGTCCTTGTTATTGTCTTCTACCATCTTCTTGGGATTTCAAATTCTTGTGGCAGTCTAATTATGCCATTTTACACCTCTTTTGACAATTAATCAAAGTAATTGATGATGTTTTAGAGATAACTTTAACAGAGTTTAGAGCAGTGTAACTTTAACGGATATCACCTAAATGCTTCGGTCATGCCAGAAAACTTGAATGTCATGCACGAATATCTCTGTTCTTTTTGCCACTAGAAAATTACTCCATCCTGAAAAACCAGTCCTCCAATTTTTTTTTTTCTCAAAGAGCTCAGAAACCCGTTCAAAAGCCTCCACTTTCACTTTACTAGAGTTCAATTATTCCATCACCGAAGGTAGTTCGGCATAAACATAGCAGACTTGTGGAATCAGTTTTCACTAGAATTTAGATTCATTGATATGTTATTCGGTATGTGTCACTGTTTATCTTTCCCAATCAAAATTCAATTGTATACTTTTTTTAGCTTCATTGAGTATTTATCTTGTATTTCCGCTGTTGGTCTTACCATAACAACTACTTATGTCTCCTTGTCTCTCTCTGTGAGCAGAAAATTTGTTTTGGTCAGTCTCTCGGTGGAATCAGTACATGAGAAGGCTGCTGAAAATCACGTTTTAGGATGGTCCTAAAAAGATGCAGCTGTTTCCCACATTAGAAGGTGTTTGACAGAGAGAAAAATTTCATCCCAACCTACTGCCCCATTTTGTTATCTTAGCATGCAGATTGTAATAACATCAGAAGAGTTATTTAAATCACTGTACTTCACTACTGGGCTAAGATCCTACAATGAAGATTCTGAGGATGGTACAAGGACAAACTATGGATCTGATTAATGATCTGAGCAGCATCTAGTGGGTGTTATAAAAAGATGATCCATTATGTCAGGTTCTTGATGTATGCAACCACTATCGGCCCAATGTTTTTGTCTAGTTTGACAAAGACCATTTGTAATTTCTATAGAGTGGCAATTCAGGTTCAGTGAAAGGTAGATGCATAAAATCAAGCTGCGGTTCATAGATTGACTGCAAATTAGTCAATTGAGAACTGATTTAAAAGTTACTTATCATGCACACACACTCTTGAACACTCCACACCTTTTTTCTGGATCATTGGTCTATGCATGAACAGACCAGGGAAGAAAAGTGTAGTTACAAGCAAAAGTCTCAGGTTCTTGTTGTTCTTGGTGCAGATCAAACTAAAATATTAAAAATCATCCTCTGATAAAAAAGATACTGAATAAGGTAATCTTGCTCTCTGTTTTTCCATGTTCATGCTGCAAAAGATATGTTTTGTGTATATATGTACTGAATAATGGCAGTTCATGTCACCAAGTGCGCATTGGTAGGATGCCATACAATAGACAAGAAATGGCTCTTGCCTTTTGTGAATATTGTTTCATCAAAACTAATCGAGGTATTCTTAAACACTGCTATTATTACTTCTTTCGTTTGGTTGTCTATTAAATTGCATAGTCAAATTGAGTTATTTAATGTGGAATTTAACGGGATTCAGTTTTTATTTACTAAATGATAGGATGATTCAAAGTATGTGTGCTCACCATTCTGCATTTTCTTTTCCAGAGTAGTATGATTGAGTTCATTGATCAGCTCAAAGCAGGTTAGACACTCCATGCCGACACAGGCTAGAATACATTAGTTACTGAACCACAGTAATAACTTCTATCAATTTCACAAACCAATCTTCATCTTCGGTACACCTGCTTGAGTGTAAAAGATCTTATAGCTGAGTTGTGAGTTTTCATAAGATCAAGCGGAGTATTACCTTCTGGAAAAGCAAAAAGAGAAAATGATGGTGCTCGACCCCACCACTTAAGAAGAATATCACCATTGGACATGTAATTTTGTCATCACTAAAAGATTGATTGGTCACAGCTAACTGCATAGTGCGTATGGTTTTTCCTCGAAGTAGAGTTCAAGTCCAGATTACAACCAAAGTGACAGCTCTGTTTGTCGTCACTGTCCATCATCCAAGTTTCTCCTTGTCACAGAATTCCAATTATAATCTATCTGCAACAACAATACTCAAAGGCCTGTGACGTTGTTTAATCGTACACATATGCACCGAATTCTTCGCTGTCCACAGAGAACGGTGTGAATGAAAAGGAGAGTGCTAGTGTATCGACACATTCAGCATGTCATTTGTCCACAGAGAACCGTATGTGTAGTATACAAGGAATTAGCATGACCTAGATGTTATGACAAAACATACAGAGGAGAATTTGACTTGAATTAATCATCCAAAAATGGACCTTTGAAATGTAAGAACAATTCCTAAATGAAAATGGGAGTTGATATTTTGGAAGCTTCCAAGCTGCAACCATATGATTTTATTGAGAGCAGGAAGAAGAGGCATTTCCTGGGAAGAGTACAAAAGGTAGGCTTGAAAAACTAGGCTTCGATAGAAACCTATTAGCGTTCTAATAATGAATGCAGTGCACTCGCAAAAGTGAATTGGGGAAAATAAAATAATCACAATCATCGTTCATACTTGATTATAGTATTCCACCAATGGAGGTCTTTGTTATGGCGAATGGGCGACTTCTTGAGGAAGGAGAAGAATTCAATAAATACCCCCCGCCCCCCCGAACACACACACCTGCACATGCACACACGCTCGCACCAAGTAAAAAGGAAAATTGTCTGCTCTGTAAGTAGCACTTGAATCTACCTCGAAGTCCAGTATCCATCCTAGAAGACCAAGTGCCAGAAGGCAGATGAGCTAACCGCAGCCCTCCTCTGTCAACTCGAAGCCTAAGGTGGAAGACAGAGCCTTAGAATTAGGCTTTCATCTTCAACCATCCTGGTCATCTGGACCCAACGCTACTAAGAATCCCTTACGGGAAGCTTTGGGTGTCGATTGGTCCTAGAGAGACTGAAAGTTGATTATATCAATTTGATCAGGCATTTGCCATCTATTTTCATTGTTCAACTACTTGACAACATGAAAAAACCAAAAGCTTTACCTCCCTCTCTATCTATCCAAGAGATCAAAGTATGTAGAAGAAAACAAGATATGGAAACTAGGATCTATCGTATGAATATACTACCCGCGGAAAATGAACTCACCAAGATGGCGCTATTTCTTCAGCAGGCTATAGGTGGCTTCAGATTCTGTCCAACCGACGAGGAACTAATCAATCACTTGAAGTTAACAGTATCCGGATGCAGAGAAAGTTTCTGCATCATTCCAACACTAGAAAACATCTACGACATAAATCCATGGGATTTACCAGCCAACTTCAGTGGTAAGTTTTTCGCAACTTAAAAAAAAAAAAAAAAAAAAA
This sequence comes from Eucalyptus tenuipes, assembly GCA_014182365.1. NCBI lineage: Eukaryota > Viridiplantae > Streptophyta > Magnoliopsida > Myrtales > Myrtaceae > Eucalyptus > Eucalyptus tenuipes. Next base: position 9,163,713 of record CM024543.1, on the reverse strand, counting down.
AAGTGCCTCAGAAACAGAGCAGTAGCTCCATTACTAAGAGTTTCTTGAATGTGCATGCAGAGAAATCGGTCATTCCATCCAAAGATCAAGAATGGTGGTTCATATGTCCACAGACGCAGAGCCAACGGATTAGCAGGAAAACACCATGTGGTTCTTCTTGGAATATCACCGGTAAACACAAAGATATTAAGGCTAAAAATGACAACAAAAAGATCGGTTCCAAGATAATATTAGTTTTCCAAGATTGCCGGAATTCCAAGGGCACTAGATCCAAGTGGGTCATGCATGAGCTTCATCCACATCCTGATGATGTGCGTATTTCTACCGTTTGCTATTTATTTCCGAGCAATTTACTCCATTCCATACATTAATTTTTAGGCAATTATGATTATTTTGGATGTGCTGGCACTTGCTTTTAGGGAAGTGGCTTCCTTGCCACTGAGCATCAATGACTGTTTACAGATTGAATGCCTCGGATTTAATCGATCTTTTTCTTTGGAAACAGTGATCTTGAAGTACCGATCTGTATATTTATCTTTGACAACATACTTTTTCCACAATTTCGAAAACATCTGTTTATAAGAATGTTGTTGCTGCTTGTTACGTGTTGGTTTTGTGATTGAGTTGGGATGACTTGGATTCTCCACAGATGGGTTACGTTCTTTGTTGCCTAAAGATGAAGCAACATGGGAAGGCAGATAACCAAGAACCATCTATCCAGGTAAGGGAGAACCAACCAAACGATGCAGCTATGGCAATGGATGGAGACATTCCATCAATTCCTCAATTTCATTTTCCTGAAGTTTCTTCTAGCGAGCAGAATAAGGTTATTCGCGAGTTATCTAAAAAAAATTACAGTATGAGCGACGGATCGTATCAGAATAAAACAAAATCCCTAGCCCTGATACACGAAGACAATCACCCCTTCTTACAGGGCGATGGATCATATCAGAATAAAACAAAATCCCTAGCCCTGATACACGAAGACAATCACCCCTTCTCACCTAATCAGGAGCATCTTGCGTGGAGTAAAAATTCCTCCAGTACAGCAAATTCATCAGGAAGCTGCCTTGCTGTATCTGAACCTAGTATTCATGAGTTACATTTCCCACATCCTTTTCTTAATGTTGATGAGATGTCTGGAACTTCAAACTTTATCAGTGAACAAGCAGAGAAGAGCTGTTGTAGCATGGCTTGTGAGAACCCAGAGCAACTTCCTTTTGCAGAGGTGAGGAAAAAAAAGGATGTTGCAAAGGTCGAAATTTTTTTTTTCAATCTCTAGAAATATGTAATTACATTTGGGATGTACATGTGTTCTTGAATGACAGCATCAGGTCCGGCAAATGCAGAACCAATTAGATGAGCTAATCAAGAACGGGAGTTCCTCTAGTACAGAAATATCATCCGGAAGTCACACTACTATTACTAAAGAACAGAGCTGGATCGAGTCTTGGATGTCCCCTCATGATTGTGATTTATTTCCTAACGGCGAACTTTTCAATTTATATGGCCCATTCAGCGAACTTGAAGCAGAAACAGGAGTAAGTCAGGTAAGTATTCATCGCATGTGTATTTTGGTTTTTGAACTCAAGCATCTTTCAACATGTCCAGAGATAGTGAAAGTCTTATGTCAAGAGAGTTTCATCCGGTATATTGGGGCTCACAACTATCTGTGCTTTTATCAGTTCTCTTTGGAAATTTTTGTTGCAGGATGGCCAACTTGGAGAAAGTACTAGCTGGGACAATCGTTTGGCTAAGAACAGGCAGCCAGAATCTCCCATACAGCAGGCACGTGCTCCATTACCGGAAGAGAAAGGATCTGTAAAACCTACACTCAGCGATCTTCCCGGCACCGAAAAGATCATAACAGAGTATGCATCTTCAGATGAAGTGCCAGCAAAAGCAAAGGTTAGTGAACGGATACAACTCAAACAAATTTTGCCAAATTACACTAAAATCACTGCCGGAGTTGGAGAAGCTCGAAAAGTAGGACTCTGTTATAAATGTCACTTTCGAGTCTCATGTCATTTAGACAGATTAAGCATGTTGGCGAAGCTCTTGTCCATAATTATATATATTCTCTCGGCGTTCATGAAGAACAGAACAAAGAGAAAACCTTTGTGAATTAGATTTCAAACACACATCTATTTTGAATAGTTAAAAGAAATGGATTAGTAATTTCCCCTACTAAAATGTCACTTTTCCAGACAAAAATTAGATTTCTTGATCATTACATTCACCAAGGAATTACTGTTTCTATTGAAAGATCAATTCTCTTTGCAAACAAATTCCCGAATGAAATCATAGACAAAACTCAATTACAGAGATTCCTTGAAAGCCTCAATTATGATTTAGATTTAGATTTTTTCCCCATTTATCAGTATACTCTGCAAGCCTTTCATATCAAAGTTTACAAAAGAACCCTCTTCCTTTGTCATCAGTTCGTATAAATATTATTAAACAAATCAAGTCAAAGAAATTTCTTGCCTTTATTTAGCTAAACCATCTACTTTTAAAATTGTAGAGATAGATGCTTCACGAATAAGATACGGTGGCATTCCCAAACAATTTGAAAATAACAAAGAATATATTGTTTAATTTGTTTTTAAACATTGGAATAAAACCCAACAAAATTACCCCATTACCAAAAAGGAAATTTTAGCAATTTTTTTTTACAATCTCCAAATTCCAAGGAGATTTATTGAATAAAAAACTCCTTTTACGAAGAGATTGCGAACAAGCAAAAGAGGTTTTACAAGGAGATGTCTTAAGCATTGCATCAAAACAATTTTTTGCACCATAGCAAGCAATTTTATTAGTATGAAATTTTGACATCGAATTTATAAATAATTTTTCGAATTCATCACTAGATTTTCTTACACGAGAATTCTTGCAGGGATACGATCAACATGCCCCCCAAACCCTAAAAAATGACAAAGGAAAAGCAATAGCCACATCATCTGCATCAATTAAATCACAAATCCAAATACCTTCCATGACAACATGGACAGAAATTCTTGAGGAAGAACCATTAGAACCCATCATTACCTCAGAAATATCCCAATTAGCTCTCCAATTTCCTGAAGAAACAGTTATGCTTCTTCACACGATACAAAAATCAAAGCCAAAGCCATCGTCCCAAAAAATTGAGCTAAGCTCAAACGTAACACCACTTGCCACCTCTGGCAACCAATTAAAAAGAAAATATAGTGAGATGATAATTAGGCCGCAGGCAATCCTGCAAAATGAAGATCAATATTTTTCCTACAAAAAATGCCTACTAGAGAATGATACTAGTTAAGATGGATTTTTCCATGAAAATCCAATCATTTTCTCACAAAACATATTCCCTAAAAATTGGTACAAAAAATTCTTGATTATAATGTGCACATTCTAATTGAAAGTAAATCAGTATTACCCAAACATTTGCCTTCCCAAAATGATCCTACCCCTATCATTCATTTTACTGTAACCATTCTCCAAATCATTCCACCATCCAAATGGGGTCCATCTCCTCATACAGCCTAAAAATTCCTAGCCAGAAAAATCACTAGACTCTCATATCTGCCCACATATACATGATGAGACTAGTTGTGGGATCATTTTGGTCCCATAGTAGAAATGCAACCACTAGAAATCTAATGAAGTAAACAAGCTATTCGACTCAGAAGTTATACCATTAGAACAAGAATAGGGTTTGCCGATTATTCTATTCATGGGAGTTAGATTATTATATCCCTATCTTCCCATAGTAGAAATGCAACCACCAGAAATCTAATGGAGTAAACAATATATTCGACTCAGAATTTATATCATTAGAAGAATAGGGTTTGCCGATTATTCTATTCAAAAGTAGCAAGAATTTTTCATGGGAGTAAGATTATTGTATCTTAACATTCCAAAACTCATTCGGAGATTCAAAACTAAATGATGGAATAAATTCAATCTCATAAAAAATGCATCCAAACAAATAGTCCTAGCTTGGTTTAACCAACATCACAAACCAAATTAAGCCTCTCCAAATAGCAAAATTATAAGAAACTGCTTCATTTCTACAGCAAAATCTTGTGCCGGTGCCCGACTTGGGGCTTTGAGATCACAAGATGAATACATCACAATCTCAAAGCAACTGCCAGTAGAACTAAAAGACGAATATATCACAATCACAAAACGACTTTACCCAATCACATCATAGTGGTGATACCAAGTGGGACGACTGCTATGAAAATGATAAATGAATAATAAAAGACCAGAAAACAGAAAACAATCAATCACAGGAAGCAGCAAACCAGGAATCAAGGCTATCAATCAATCTGCAGCAGCACGCGGGAATCCTGCCACCACTGAAAGCAGATTATGTATCAGACAGTAGCAAATCATTGCCCACTGTGGAAGTATGCGCAGTCACTATTCAATCACTGTTCAAAGAGAAGGAAGCTCCCATTATTTAGCCACAGAAGAAGAAAGGCAATGTGAATGTTGATACGGAGAACATATCCCGTTGGGAATCTAGAGATGATTCGCTTTCATCGACGAGATCGACAGCATCAACCAGTCAGTGCCGCCGAAATAAATCCAACACTAATCCAAGATTTCACATTGCTGTGTTTTTTGCACTTGTGTTTCTGGTATGTATGATTGTTGTTCTTCTGGTATGCGTAATCGTTGATGGAATACACAGAATATGGGATAGAATCAGAAGAGATACGGGACTATGTGTTTTACTGGAGATTCTAGCCAACGTCGGAGATGGCACAAGATAACTTCATTTACTCGATGTGTCCCCTCTTAGTTCGGTCTGTTGGATAAATAATGTCTAAGGTCATCTTCATTGTGTGCAAGTGAAGTTGATATATGTTGGGTAAATTCCAAGAACCGGCCATAGAAAATCAGAAATAAAGAACATCCGAAGCATGCAAGCATTATCTGAAAGATAATTTCCGCCAAGAGTGTAGAAGGTAGATGCACGGTCATCTTCCGTGATTCAACAGACCTGCTAATTAGTGTGCACTTTACTATTAGAGCAAAGCATAAACAATGAGAAATGTAAAATCAACAAAGAGAGTAAAAGGAGAGTGTTTTGTATTTGCATATCGGTGTGTAAAATGAACGAGAATAGATCGTTATTTACAGGAGAAATAGTTTGGCAGAAAGCTGGAAATATCATATGACGGCTAGGAGAATTATTGTGAAAAGTGCTTGCAAAATTGATAAGAATAGTCATGGGATAAAATATCACCACATCCAGTTTGACTGAGGACCAAAACATGAAGTTAAGAATATTTGTTTTACTAAGATAAGGAAACCACAAGTGCTATAATTTTCATATAACGTTCATTTGAGTGCCATAACTTATATACGATGCTCATTTAAGTACTATAACATTTTTTTCTATCATTTGAGTGCTATATAACTTTTCAATTGATTATTCATATGCTATAATTTTTTTAAAAACTTTCACATATCGGAATTCCAACAATTAGGTGAATTTTTTTTTTTAAAAAGAATTAGAAAGTCATGACACTCAAGTAATCATTCTTTTGAAGTTATGGTACTCAATGTGTCATTATCCCTTTTTTTACTTGTAAATAGACTTCTCCGAAATAGGCTTTGAGATAAAAGTAAAAATTAGTAAAAACGAACTTTGGGACAGATTGATAATGTTTCGCACGCGGGGAGGCAAAATCAAACTTTACACTTTGTTTTTGTTTGACCCAAGCTTGTGTGAACAATCCCAACACCACCTTTTTGTTTGTTACCAAGCTAATAAAGTGAATGCATTAATGAAGAGAACAAGAAAAGAGTTTCTCAAGTAATATAGGACAACTAAAAGTAAGGGAAGGAAGTTTTTTAGATAATTTTCCACACCAAACCTCCGCGTATATCAACAAGATTTATCAAAGTAGAGAAAGAATAAAAAAGAAGATTTATCAAAGTAGGGAAAGAATAAAAACTAATTTCACATTGGGGGCAGTGCCTGGGGTCTTTTGGACTTTGAACCAGATCATAAGTAGAAGAAACTTGCAGAACCAATGGTGAAGCTTAGAGCTTCTGTGAACTAAGGATTCTTATTGTAAGAGTGAGTTCCAACTAATCATATTACAACCCCAAAATTTCTACTTATCAACACGGGTTTCACTAACAGGCCGTGTGTGGACTTAATTACTCATGAATGCTCTAGAGATTCAGTCTTGATGTTGTTGGACCATTTAGTTAGATGGTGTGGTTCTTCATATTTTGGAAAATCAATAGGAAAAACTAGGAAAATTCTTCATTTTAAAGTCTCCTGTTGATTTTTTTTTTTTTTAAAGTCTCCTGTTGATCCTTTATCTCTTTCTACCTCTTTCTACCTATCAGCTCACTGTTTGAAACACTTTATATTGGCAGGTACTAGAATACACAGAGATGGATTGATTAGCATGGCCTCCATTGGCCAGTCTTTGGCCCATGCTAGGGCAGTTCCACCAAACACGTCAGTCAACTGCATTGATTTTCCAACCCACGTAATAGGGTAGAGCTCACAACCAACAAAATCAGTTCCATCGAACAAGCATGGTCAATGATATATGGCGTTGATGGAGTAGAGCTTATTACAATCAATGCAAGCTCATCGTTCCATGTCTTTCTTTAGTTTATTGAACTCAATGAAGATCGATCACATGAGATTGTTTTTTTTTTTTTTTTTTTAATGATGGTCCATGTACTCTGAACACAAGAAACAACAAACGAGGACTGAGAATTCATTTTTATCAACACTGAAAGTTAAGAGTGAGGAATAGGAGAGAGCTTATAAATAGAGATATCAGTATTCCAGCGACCTATATCAAGCTGCCCAACAAACTCGAAACATAACTCTTGATGTGAGAAGGCTGTCAAGATATGGACCACATTAAGAGAAGATCCATGGCACCATTTCATTTATGTAACGACAATCTGTTTATTTTGCAAATAGAAACATTCTAGTATAGATGACAGTTCATATAAGGATTTCCAACATAATGGCCTCTCTCTCTCTCTGTCAAACCATGTAAGACAATTTGTTGAGCCAGCACAGCATTATAGGCCGTTTCTAATGGCCATTGATGATAAATTTTGATGGAACAGATTCAATGGCTCGATTGCACAAGAAAGAAAATGAAAAGACAATGTTGAAGGAATAGTAGCACTTAGTAAACATAATTTGGCTTGACCGTTTATCAAAAAGATTAATTGATTGACCCCACTCTAGTTTTGACGACATTCCTTTGAGACTCACAGCATTTTCAGAAACTACATTTCCCGGACTTTTAGAAAGTATTTAACTTAGGGAGTTTTTATTATGTAAGGTCCTTTGAGACGATTCAAGGGAAGTAGAATGGTGTTTTGAGGGCAATCTAGTTCTCTTCGTTTGAAGAAAGAGTACCTCTGGTGTTATTGCCTCCCCTCCAATTAAAATGGCCTTAAGAGTAAGGTTTTGGAAATAAAGAAGTGTTAAGAGTGATTTGGCCAATTGGAGTAATTAGCGGAAAAGAAAAAGGAAAATTTATTTCCCATAAAAGTGCCGACTTTTACTCGTTCCCTCTGGCAGAATGACCCCGCAAGAGGAATCTGATCTGTCCACCACGTACGGCGGGAGATAGAGAAAAAGAGAAAAGAGTGGAGAAGGACAATTAATGATCAAAAGATGATAGCAAAGCCCGTGAAACTTCCTTAAGAAGGTGAATAAAGTCTTGAAGAATTCTGCGAAGAGGACAAAAGGGAATTAATGATCAAGGACAGATGTGGGATCCATCAAGCACTGTGGAGTAACTTCTCAAGCAAGGAGGAGATATCACCGGATAAAGTTGCTTGGCGTGACTCAGGTGTCATTTCCAGGCTCTCAAGTTTGACAGAAATCTCTGACCAAAGCCCCTGTCGCTGTCTCTCTGTCTCTCTGATTGTTTGGTGTCCCTAACTAACTTCTTGAAATTCTAATTCTTGTGGCGGTCCTCTTATCATGCCACCGAACACCTCTTTTGGCCATTAATCAGAGTGATTGATAATGTTTTTCAGAGACTACTTTAACAGAGTTTAGAGCAATGTGTCCTCTTCATTTTTTCTGCATTTATTATGGTTGATAATTGTCACGTAAGCAATATGGTCTCAACCTTTAAGCACACCTCTTTTATGATTTAGGAGATAGTTAACCAACTAAGCTATGCGTAAAATTTTCGTCCCTGTACAAAGATATATTCCCATCTACATATAACACATTTCTTCCATTTTAGTCCCTCCCTAAACTTTTTGCTACTAGATTCGTCTCTTTACTTGCTGTTTCACCCCCTTTATTAGGCTCCAAATTTGGCCTAATGCTGAAAAAAATAATTTCTTTCCAAAACTATCCTCTCAAATTCTTTAAATTTCCGATTTTGTCTCAAGTTAATTTTTTTTTATATTAAAAAGGAGACAACATTTCCCGGAACGGTGAAGGGCTATGACCATCGATGAGCTAATTGGCTATGACCACCTGTGAGCCGAATCTGGTGCTAGCAACCATATTCCTTTGCCAATCCAGCGAAGGGTTTGGTTCATTTTTAAAAAAAAAAATAATAAAGATATATAAAAAGCATACCAAAAACACATTGTAAAAGCTTTTTGGTCAAACACACAATCAATTCAAAGTCCATTTGTAGAGAAATTTTACCAAACATAATTTGCATTTCCTCAATAACTTTGACTTTCAGCATTTATATTATACCCAAAACTCATTTACAAAACTGAACCAAACGCATCCGAAAACATACTTTCACTTCTTGTATCTCTTCATTCTCTCTCTCTCTCTCTCTCTCTTTTTTTTCCTTCTGTCTCTTTCCTTAGATAATTAGGAGTAGGGCAAGAACAAAAACTGGTTTTTGCCACAGAAAAGACAAGATGGAAAAAGAAGAGTAATGCAATTAGAAATGGAATCTAGTTTACCAATTCCACTACTCGTCTTTGAAGTTCACATTCATTGAAGTTGAGCAATTTTTCATACATATAGAATGGTAGATTCATCTTTTTGTTTGCACGTAGCAATACTCTTACTTTGTCAATGCCTTTCTGTTTTGTTCCTACTTTCATGAAATAACAATTCAGCTCCTTTTCAATCTCCTTAAACAATCAATTAAACTGATTCAATTTTTTTTTTACTCATATAATAACCGTAGACCACGACAATTAGGGTTTCATAATGAATTATAACTTCTAAATCATGTTCTTCATGTCATTTTTTATGACTAATCCAACCATGATTTTTATAAAATACACTTCTCACATAATCTAGTTGTGACACAACCCACTCCCATCAGTGTAAATGTGTATGGTTACTGTTTGAAAGATTGCTCAATTATCCAAATCAAACGTGAAAGATTTGCATGTCAGTTTTGTTAAAGAAAAGCTAACACAGGCCATGTATTTGAAATTACTCCATCCAACATTCCCATAATCCGCCCATTGAAAAACTCGCCTTGCAAAAGTGTTATGTCTAACCCAACCACACACATACCTATTTGTCTATAGGGGCATGCAAATGTTGGTAAGAAGGTTCTTTAATGACATAGATTTCGTTTATTTTATGGAAAATAAATTATTTGAAATTCTAAAAAATGATCACTTGAATCGCTCAAAATAATTAGCCTGAAAAATATTTACTTGTCAACAACAATTTATACCTAAACAATTTTATGGATGATGAAAATAATTTTTGTTCATTTATTTCTGTAAGTGATTCAAATAATCACTTTTTTTTAAAAATAATGTTTTTAAAATTATTTATTTTCTACGAAACATATATATTTGTGGAAAATATTTTTCTCATTTTTAGGCATTTAGTTCGCTTAGAAAAATAAGTCAGTGGAAAATTTTTTCCTATCGAGACTTAAATTGAGGAAAATGATTTCCTTTTTGAAAGAATTAAAAAATGTTTCCAAAATATAATTAGGTTTCAACACTTGGACCTGAAACTTTATGCTTGGGCATGGAAAACTCAACATCGGTTCACAGATTTTGGTATTCAGCACTAGGTTTGTAGCATCCACAATTTATGACCGGTGACAAATAGCTATGAGTCTAGTGTGCCAGTGGTAAGGATCGAGCCATGGATCGTTCTAAGAATCAACCATGGACCGATTGGGCTGATCAAAAGGGTAACTAAGGGATTAACCATGTTCCAATCAAACAATCGGTCATGAATGGATCAAGAGATCAGCGTGGACCAATTTAATGACCACACAAGTGGATCCAAGCCATTTGGCCAATGAACAATTGCCCAACCATAAGGGTTGATTGACGAATGGTCATGTAAAACTACGAATCGATAGACGATCATGAATCGATCCCGAGTGGTCATGTCCTAGTCTCAGCGAGTCCATTTGATCATATACCAACCGTAGGCGACCATGAGTCGATCTGGTGCAATTGTGTGTCGGCCACGGATTGACCAATCACGCACAACCACATGATAATTGGGAGTCGACCTGGACCAAACCTAAGGTCAATCTAGGAGCCAGTCTACTTGGCCAATATCGACCTAAGAGCCACCGACTTAGCCGAAGTAGGCAATTTTTGTGATGACCACACTAAGGATGGTTTTGCCATGAACTTGAGGTATATTGGAATGGTTGATAAGGGATGTACACAAAAACACCTTGCCCGGTCCCAATTGCACTTTCAATAGTCTATTTCTTATGTTTACCTTATTCTTTGGAGATGGATAAAATAAAACATTCTAGAATCCCTTGGACGATTTAATGAAAGGGATGATTCACCACCTTAAGTGGCATAAGGAGGATTTAGTAATCATTACCCAAGATTTGCCTTGGGGAATAAGTAAGGGACTCTTAGATAAATGTGCCAATAAAAAGAAGACACAATAGCCAATTATTACTATTCTAAGGCTTAGGCGCCAAATTACTCTCCTTAGGGTGCCATCTATTCGAAGTGACTTGTTCTCAAGAGCTTATGTGAACCAACCAAGGGAAGACAAAAGAGAAGGTTTTAAAGAACATGGCATAGGGAGCAAGTTCTTGAATTTGGGCATGTGGTAAATATCCAAACCTCATGATTGTCCAAATATAAACCATTAATAAATATGGTGAGTCAAAGCATTAGGTGGCCTCTAAAGATTTGATCATCATTATACATAAGATCTTACTTGTAAAGCAAGTTGGCAAAGTAATGATGAAATTGTGACTTACAAGCTTAGGTGGACCAATTAGGAATGGCTTGAAGAACAAGTAGCACATATTCTTTGGACGCTAGTCATTAAATGAGGGTATGACTCACTCACTTAGGTGGCAATGAGGAGATTTGGTAATTATGACCATAGAATCTTCCTTGAAGAACAAGTTGGGGCCATTAATGATGTTTGGTCTATAAATAGAGGCATCATCCCCTCATTTCCTCACCCCCCAACCTCTTCTTCCTCACTCTCTCTTTTTCTCTCACGCCCTCTTATTGCCACCCCTTTTCCTCTGTCGGCCTTGCACACTCGCCGCATCACCGGACAACCCTCTCTTGGTGAAACCACTTCTAGTTCATCGAGGTTCGTTGAAAGTAAGTGGAATCTCTAACTCTTGGCTAGGGCAATAATCTATGTCATCGAGTTTAGTTGTGTGTTCACCCATGTAAGCCGTGTGTATGTTATAATGTTCTTTTATATCGTTTTGTTTATGTTTGCAAGCGCCTCGAGACAAGGTTGGGGTTTACTCGGCTTGAAATTAACATCAAGTTGCAATGGCCTAAGGCTGTAAGATTTTGGATCGATACTGAGGCATGTTGGTTCCGAGTTTCATTATGTGCAGGGATTGCCCAAGGCCACGAGGTCTTGGATCGGCATTGAGGCATGTTGATTCTAAGTATTGTTTGTTGTGGGAATCACCTAAGGCCGTGAGGTCTTGGATCAGCATTAAGGCGTGCCGATTCCAATTCTTGTTTGGTATAGGGATCAGCCAAGCCCATGAGATCTTAGTACAACATTAAAGCATGGCAATTCCAAGCCTTGTTTGGCACGGGAATCGACCTAGGCATGCGATTTGAGCCACGAGCCAAGAATCGTACCCAACATGTTATATAGTATGGTACAAAGGGTCGTGGCACACACACTTGAATGAGCACGACTCGAGCCTTGTATACGTCGGCCAAGAGGAAAGATAATAAAAAAAATAAAAAATAAAAACAGCTTGTGTGGTATATTACGTGTGGTCATATAAAGGAAAGTTAAATTGCCGTGAACGTGTCTTAGTTATGCCAAGGGCAAATTCTTAAGGGGGATGGTCCAAGCGCACACCTTTACCCCAAACGACGTATTACGTTGCCTCATTCATGGGAATGGGATGCCTTGGTTGAGCTAGAAAATCCTTGAAAGTATGAAAAGCCCCTGAAAGTATGGGATGCCTTGATGTCTGGATGCCTTGGTTGAGCAAAAAAGGCCCTGAAAGTATAGGATGCTAGGCTTGAGGCCGAATGACCAGCTTGAAGTTGGAAGCCATTGAAAGTATAGGAAGAACCGTTTGAGATAGTTAATGAACTTATTATGCATGTTACTTATGTTGTTTGTGGTGAAATAACTTATTTGATAAGTTGAAAATGGATCACATATAAATAATTGATAAATAGCAATGGGTTGCTATTGATCTACCATCGCGTTATATTGCGAGTATTGTACCTGCTAGATTTTGATGATGATATGTTCTCATAGAAGAGAATTAGGAGTTTTACTTATTGAGTTCCCCAACTCACTCTTTTATCTTTTAGACTTGTAGGAATTGAAGTCTTATGTTAGTTTTGGGAGCTGCATCACGTTAGAGAAGATAGAGAAGATAGGAATTCCCCTGACCTATGTGGATACTTGTGATGTGAAAAAAAAATGGGGCCAATAGAGAAAGAGGCTTGTAAATGTACTATTGTAATATAAAATAATGTGTTTAATGTGATATATGTCCCAGTCTTCCAGTTGTTATTTATCTGGGGAGTTTGTTTATTCAAGTTTCTGTATGGGCTTTGCAAATTAAAAAAAAAAAATTGGGATGGTGACGAGCCTAAGACGGTGCAAAAATAACCTTCATGGGCTTGTGACCCTGGAGATGAAGTTGAAGTTGAAGTTGTTACAAGGTCTTTGGCAGTTGCACTCGAGTCCATCGAGGCTAGGCTTAGGACCTCAATATGCAAGCCTTGGCCCCTAGCACCCATGCCCAGATCCATCAAGGTTGGGCCCAAACCCCTAGTGCCCAATGCTTTGGCACCCAAGCCCGAGTCATAAAGGCCATGTTCAGGTCCTTGACACTCGAGATCTGGTCCCTAGCACTTAGGCCTGAGTCCACAAATGCCGTGTGTGGGTCTTTGATGCTCGAGCTTAGGTCCTTAATTTATGAAACTTTCATTATTACAAAAGTATTAAAAAAAATAATTTTTTTATTATTTTTATTTTAAATTTTATTTCTTTTTCTTTTTTGTTTTGTTTTTCTTTTTACTTCTTCCTTGGTTGCTCACCAGCCATAGCAATGACTCCTAACTGGCCACAAACAAGCTTAAGTCTTGCCAATCCACTTGCTCAAGGCTTGATTCTCCATTCAAACTCAACGTTGTCCATGCAAAACCCTATTCATCCTTTGCCATTGGTCTTGCTCAAGCTCGAGTGGACGATTGACTTGCAAGGCCTAGTGACTTGCTGATTTGGTGAGGCTCGGCTTGCTAGCTTGCCCAAGTGTCACGCCCGATTCTCGGGCACGCACCCATCCCTCACCTGGTCGATATAATAGCGACGTCCTAGGATGCATCACCGACCCTGTTCATTTTACTACGCATGCGGAAGCATATATAAAATCCCCAGACAATAAAATAATGGGATATGAAAGTAGGACTTCAAAAACCCGAACCTGAGAAATAAACACACTTATATACAATGCAACCCATTATGTAGATATATACAAGGCAAACTATTAGTTCGGGTCCTAATCAAACAGGTTCACAAAACAAGGTCTGAAAACAGGGGTGGGGACCTCAGTCCTCCCCTAGGCCATCTTCTAGATCCTTCTCCGGAGTCCTCTTTTGGATCCTCCTCCAAGTTTTCTCGACGATCTCTCCTTCTTCCTAGCTCCAGCTGGAACCCACTGCTGAGTACTCTGAAGAGTTGGAATCGCCCTCAAGTTTGAGATCCTTTGCATCCATCACTGATCCACCCTTGGGATCTATTGTTTCATTCCCGAATGCTACCTCCAAAAAGTACAAAGGACATCACATTCCGGCACCGGTCCCTCTCTTCGTCCATCGTTGTAATGGCGATACCATGATTGGTATTTGTGGGGCTCATTCAATACTATCTATAAAGTTCGACCATAGTCCATGATTACTCACTCTAAGTTGATAAATAGATAGTATAGCTCGCTTATGAGATGCTCGGGTATACTGCTCTTTGTTAAGCTGCCATATCGCCCTTAGGCTAATATAGTATACCGACATTGCTCAATCTAAGCTAATAAGGTATACTACTCTTTGCTAAGCTGACATATGCCCGTAGGCTGATATAGTATACCCTCCCAACATACAACCAATTACGCATTCTTACCATTCCCGATAAAATAGCCGTGTGTGGGTACACGGTCAGCCTTAGCCAAAATATAATAATTTCATTTCCACAAATCTCACTATTTTCTATAGTCCACCAAAACATTTTTGACGATGTCAACCTACACTCGGTTATTTTTCAATTAAATACCTAAATTATTTAATTTAGGAATAAATCCTAAAATCATAATTAAATCAATTCAGCACAAATTAAAGCTCGAATAAATAAACAGACTGCACCACGATAATCAGTATAAAATTTCAGTCACCGGCTATCTTGGTCTAATTTCTAGAAAATAATTTAATTAATTAAATAATTACGAAAATATTAAATAAATGCCAATAAATCCAATTTAGGCCCATAATGCCTAATTAGACGTCGAAACGGACCCGGAAAATTCTCAAGGTTCGTTAAATAAATACTAGAACCTATTTACTCGCTAACTGCACTAACTAACCACCTAACATGCATCAACAAAGCATTAAATTAATTAACATAATCTAATCTATCCACATAATTGCACTTAATTAAATCTAATCAACCCCTAAGCATCATTAATCTAATAAGCGAGGTTTAGTGAGTTAAACTCACTTGTTCGGCGAGCCGGTTGGTGCAAATCGACGGGAACGTCACGGGGGACGGAAGACTCCAAAGCGGGCCTAACTTTTGGGGCCCGGAACACCCTCAAAACGGGCCTTGAATGTGGCTGGAAACCCACCAACAAACTCTTTGTTTTGGGCTGCAAAAGAGAGGAACACAAGGTTGGTTGAGGTGAGACACGGTCGGTGATGGATCGGCGGAGACTTTGACGGCTCGAAGAGGCGTTTTGGCTTCGGCGGCCCCACACGGTGGTTGGACAGCCCTTGGACAGTGGAACCACTTGCTAGGATGGTGAACGGAACGCGGTGGAGGCGGAGGCATGCGTGGCGCGGGGGGGTGGAGCAACGGCGGCTCACGGGCGGGGCGGAGTGGCGAACGGCGGCCGGCGGTGGTGTCGTGGGCGGCTTTAGCGACTCGGTGGCTTCCTTGGTTGCTTTGTGGGGTTCGAAAATGCACAATGAAGGCTGAGGAAGGGTGGTCGGCAGCTAGGGGAGAGGAAGGGAAGAGATAAGGGGGACAAGGGCCCTACTTGGCCATTTTTTTCTCTTCAATGGTCTCCTTGACCATCCTCATCCACCAGCTCTCCCTTGGTCTCCATTAAGCCACCAATGCTTCACTTTGCAACCCTTGAATTGGTCCAAAATGGCTAGGCCAAGGGGGCATACGAATTTGCTAGGATTTCTTTCCACTTGGACACTTATTCTCACTTTATTTAATCACAATTGACCCTCATAAATTTGATTGGCACCTCAATGATCAAATTAGTATTTTTCCTCACCAATGGATCCCACTTGCTTCCCAATTGCATGATAAAAAACGGTCCCTGCCTTTTTCGGACAAAAACCGCCCTAGGACGACTTTTTCCCAAAAAGTCTTGGATTACAGAAAAATCTTCTAAGACTGAGTTGACATTCCTAGAATTAATTGTGACACGACAGAACTTTCAATTTTTGAAATCAGACTCAATTTCACGGTTAATTTCAATTCGGCGCGTTTTTAGTGTGACCTAGGCTATCGGGTAAATTTCAGAAATTTTTTAGTGCAAATGACCCGTTGTCGATTTTCTTCGAGCCACAATGAACCCACTCGATACATTGGCGACTCTCGATTGTCGTGAAAATCTCGAGGATTCAAATACGGATACAGGGTACCAAAACGATAGAGAAATCAGTCTAGTGCCAGTCGATGAGAATTTTCCAATTTAGTGGAGTCACCCACGATCAGCCACATATCTCAGTTGAACCGACCTATCTCTAATTTCAAATCGATTTTTAATTGTGTCGTAATGGCCTCTGCAGATGAAAATGGTCGAGAAGCCGATTCCTGATCGAATTCTCAAGTCTATTGCCTTAAAATCTTTTAATGGTTTCCCCATATAGTCTAGTTATCTTAAGAGTGATCAGTTATGAGAATAGCCCTATAGGCGCGTTGATGAAATGCCCGATTTATTCAATAGAAAACATGATTGAAAATTTGGGATGTCACAACTCTTCCCCTCTTATAAAAATTTCGTTCTCGAAATTTAAATCATTACAAAACTTAAGCAAAAAGGTGGGGGTACGACTGTCTTATCGACTCTTCAGTCTCCCATGTTGCTCTTTTAGTACCGTGGTGTTACCAGATCACTTTGACCAACGGGATGGTCTTTGTACTTAGAACTTACTCTTTTCGATCCACAATTTGAACTAGGCTTTCAACGTATGACACATGGTCATCCATGTTCAATTCTTCAAAATTAAGCACGTGGGTTAGGTCAGGCTCGTACTTCCTTAACATCAATACGTGAAATCATTGCACTAATTTCATATTAACCAATGAAGAAAATAATAGTCAAGCATCTAATATTCAATATTAATTGCTGCACTACCTAGCATACTCACTATACATGTTTGAAGAAAAAGCATTTACCCCACTCAATATTGTTCCTTTCAAGCTTTTTTTCCCCCTTAACATTATAGAATAGTCAATTCATCATTTTGTTAGCACTTAGCAATACTCCTACTTTATCTATGCTTTTTCCGTTCGGTTCCTACTTTCTTGAAATAACCATTTAGGGCATGTTTGGTAACGTGGCAAACAATATCTGATTCTATTTATTTTGTTCTTTGGAATATAAAAAGAATATAAATCCGTTTGGTAAAGTTTTATTTTTATTTTTGGTAAAACCGTTTGGTAAAATTTTATTTATACATAATCAATAAGTAAAAAAAAAATTGCTTCTTTATTTCCGAAAACAATTCCAGAATCAAGCCCGAACCATTGTTTTTTCTCTTTTCTCCTTTTCTTTTATTTATTTTCTCTTAATCTTCCTCTTCCTCTTCCTCTAGCTGGTTGTTGGCCACGACGATGGCTGGCGATTGACCAAACGAGATCTAGCAACCTAACCGGAGCCTCATTGGCCCTAGGTGAGGCTTGACCTTGCCACGGCTGGGTGAGGCTCCCCCAAGGCTGGCAAGGTCACCAGTCCTCGTCTGGCTAGTTGCCGACCATCATTGTGGCTGGCGATCGGCTAAAGGAGGAGGAGGAAGAAGAAGCTCATTCCCATAAGTGTAAATATGAATAGTTACAATTTGAAAGATCGACCAATTGCCCAAATCAATTGTGATAGATGTGCACGTGAGTTTTGTTAAAAAGATTGCACAGCTGTGTATTTAAAATTACTCCAACCAACTTTCCCCATAATCCACCCATTGAAGAACTTGCCTTGCAAAAAGTGTTATGCTAGACATAACTAGCACACAGGCATGTTTGTCTTTGTGGCATTTTATAATATCACTATCAACTGTTTTAAAAGTTTAAGTTTTTACGTAAATGTGTGATTTAGTATTTAAATATTCTATTACTTCCTCTCATACTTAGTCTAGTATTTTTGCCTAATACTAGATGTCACAATACCAAATTAAATCTAAAATGCGGAATAGGGAAAATGGGGAATTTCCATATTATTCGATGTATTGATAAATAGTATACTCATGAACCTATTTATAAGCTTTATTAGATAACTATTTAAGGTAATAAGATAAAAATAACACCAAATATAATCAATTAAGGATATGCACTATCAAAAGAGAGATATGCATAATGTTGAGACATTTGCAGAATGAGATAAATATCCTAATATTGCTTTAAGTTTATATAGACATACATATGTTGTTAGCAAGTGTCTTTCGCTTGTCATAATTTATCAGTTTTTCTCGACTGTTTCCGTGGGTCGCACGAAGACTAAGAAAGAAAGTAGCGGGTCCATATCTTCTTCCTAGTATTTTTTCAATAAATTAATAAACCATTCAAAGAAGGAAACGAAAAATAATTGTGGGTAGTTGTGTTTTGGCCGGTTTTGGAACTGGGAGCCACAAGATCGGTTCTCAATCACGAACCAACCCATCGGAGAACTTATCACCCCCAATCTCAACACAGGCTAAAATAGATTAATTACCGAATGAAAATATCATCTTCTATCAATTCCATGAATAATCTTTATTTTCGATATATCTGCCTAAGTTAAACAAGTGCCATTATGATCATGCTAAACCGCCCCCGCCGCCCCCCAACTTAAGAAGAATACTAATATAGGACATGTGCTTTGGAAATCTTATTTGCTTGATAATGAATGCACTAGCAACAATGCCTTGGGAAAGGAATTATAATCAATCACGGGTCTGATCATTTGATTATAGCAATCCACCAGCGGACGTCGTTGTCGCGGTGAGTGAGTGACTTCTTGAGGTCCTCAAGAAATTCAAAGTGTGCATAAGCTCACTTCCCTAAATTCTCACTCTCAGCTAGCTTGAACTTCACTTGCGCGAGAGAAGAAAACAAGATATGGAAACTAGGATGTCTCCAATGAATCAAGTACCCGCAGAAAAGATAGTCACAGAGATGGCACTACTACTTCAGCAGGCGATAGTCGGCTACAGATTCCATCCAACGGAGGAGGAACTAATCAATTACTTGAAGTCGAAAGCAACCGGATGCAGAGAAACTTTCTGCATTATTCCGACACTAGAAAACATCTACGAGATTAATCCGTGGGATTTACCAGCCAAATTCAATGGTAGGTTTTTCACAACTTCAAAAGAAGGTCTCAGAAAAAGAACAGTAGGCTCCTTACTCATGAATCAGAGAGCTTTTTAATGTACATGCAGAGAAATCGATCATTCGATCCAAAGATCAAGAATGGTGGTTCATATGTCCACAGACGCAGAACCAACGGATTGGCAGGAAAACACCATGTGGTTCTTCTTGGAAGATCACCGGCAAACATAAAGATATTAAGGCAGAAAATGACGGCAAAAAGATCGGTTTCAAGTTCACATTAGTTTTCCTTGATGGCCGAAATTCCAAGGGCACTAGATCCAACTGGGTCTTGCATGAGTTTCATCCGCATCCTGATGATGTGCGTATTTCTAGTCTTTCCTATTTATTTCCAAGCGATACTCCATTCCTTGAATTATTGGTCTAGGCAATTGTGAATCATTTGGATGCACTGGCACTTGCTTTTAGGTGAGTGGTTCTTTGTTACTGACCATCAATGACTCTTTACAAGTTGACAACCTTATCTCTGGAAATAGTGGTCTTTATTGTATGTTACCTTTGACAGCATACTTATTCCACTTAGTTTCAAAAACATCTGTTTTCAAGGATGTTGTTGCTGCTTGTTAAGTGTTGGTTGTCATGATTGAGTTGCGTTGACTTGGATTCTCCACAGATGGGTTTCGTTCTTTGTTTCCTAAAGATGAAGCAAGATGAGAAGGCACATAACCAAGAACCATCTATCCAGGCATTGAGGAACCAACCAAACCACGCAGCTATGGCAACGAATGGAGACTTCTCATCTACTCCACAGTTTCAGTGTCCCAAAGTTTCTTTTAGCGAGCTAATCAAGAATGGAACAAAATCCCTAGCCCTGACACAGGAAGACAATCACCACTCCTCACCTCATCTGGAGCATCTCATGTGGACTAAAAATTCCTCTAGTATGGGAAATTCATCAGGAAGGCGGCTTGCTGTATCCCCTACTAATGATGAGTTAAATTTCCCATGTCATTTTCTTAATGTTGATGTTTGCAGTGCAATTGAAGCTGAAAAAGAAAAAATGTATCGGGTAAATTTATTTTTCCAACAGCACATTAGATTTAGTGTAAATGAGTTCATTGTAGAAGATAATGTCATGAACTCGAGCATAAATTTTGTAAGGCAAGACATCCAAAGTTTGTCAAAACTCCTACAGGTAGTTTGATAGCTAACGCAGATGCGTCATTCCTTTTGAAAAAGAAATATAACCTTTTCCGCATTTCAGAAAAAGATATTTGCGATCTCTCATTCGCTGAGTCCTTATACTGCTGGTTATTGCTGGCTTTGTGACTGCGTTGGCATGTCTTGTTTTCTCCACAGCAGAAGGATGATTTAGTTCATTCCTTAGAGGAGAAAGTAGATGAGACGTCTGGAACTTCAAAGTTTATTGGTGAACAAGCAGATAAGAGCTGTGATGGCATGGATTGTGATAACCCAGAACAACTTCCCTTTGCAGGGTGAAAAAAAAAAAAAAGGATATTGCGAGAGCAGAAAACTTTCTTCCTTTTTGCTCTGTAGAATTGAGGAATTACATTTAGGATTTACATGTGTTCTTGAATAACAGCATCATGTCCAAGAAATGCAGAACCAACTGAACGAGCTAATCATGAACGGGAGTTCCTGTAGTACTGAAAACTTGTCCAGAAACAAATGGAGTAGGATCGAGCCCTGGACATCCCCTCTTCATCCTGATTCATTTCCTGATGGTGACCATTTTGATTTTTATGATCTGATTCGTGAAACTGAAGCAGACATAGGAGTAATTCAGGTAGTATTGGTCGCATATATATTTTGATTGTTGAACTGATGTATAACTATTTGTACTTCAAGAAGTCTCCTAGCAGAAAGTTTAATACAGTATATGTGGGCTCATAATAAGCTTTGCATTTATCAGTTCTCTTTGCATACTTTGGTTGCAGTATGGCCAACTTGGAGAATCTGGCTGGGACAATCATTGGGCTAATAAGAACCAGCGACCTGTCTATGACACTCTTGAGGGAGCTGTTGCATTAGAGGAAGAGGAAGGATTTGTTGAACAGAAACTCAACCATCCTCATGACACCAAAAAGATCATAACAGAGTGCGCATCTTCTGATGGAGCACCAGCAAAAGCAAAGGTTAGTAAACCGGTACAAATTACACTAAGTCCATGGCGAAGTTGAGAAGCTTCAAAGTAGGACACTGTTCTAATTGTCAGTTTCCAGTCTGTGTTATTTAGGCAGATTAAGCATGGCAGCGAAGATCTTGTCAATAATTTTCCTTTTCTCTTGGAGTTCATGAGGAACAGAACAACTTGAAAACCTTATTGAATTTGTATTGTAGGCACAGGCTTCAGAGTTCAAAGAGAAGGAAACTACCATGATTCAGCCACAGAAGAAGGACCACGTGAAGATTGAATCGGACAACGTATCCAATTGGGAGAACCAGAATTATTTGCTTTCACCAACGAGATCAACTGCATCAACCAGCTGTTGCTGCCGAAATAAACCCACCATTGATCCAATTGAACTTGCCATCTTATTTGCACTTGTTCTTCTGGTATACATGATTGTTGAGGGAATATGAAGAATATCTGATGAAAAGAATGAGATGATACAGGTCTACGTGTTAAACCAGGGATTTTACTGGAGTTTGCTCTGATAGATTTTGATGAGATCACTGCAATTGTTCTAAAAGTTTAAGCTATTATATAAATGCGTGATTAATTATTTAAAATTTTTAACACTTCCCCCTCATGTTCAGCCCTTTTTTGTTCTTTTTGCCTAGTACTAAGTGTAGAAATTTAATTGAAAAGGCAAATGAGGCTTGCAAATATTCGAACTCAGAACCTCTTACTTTGATACCAAGTTAACAAATAACAATGCGGAAGACAAGAATGTAGAAATTGTGTATATTTCTATATATGATAATTGTGACATCATGATTTTCCAATTTTGTTTTCAATTGAATAAATCGGGCCTTTCATCGACACACTTATAGTGCTATTCTCTAAGCCGATCACTCATGAGATACTAGACTATCCGGGGAAGTCATTAAGGGATTTTAACGTAATAGATTTGAGTATTTGACTAGAAATCGACTGCTCAACTATGATAATCTGCAAGGGTCATTACGGCACAATTAAAAATCGATCAAGAGACCGGAGATAGGTCGATTCGACAGAGGTGTGTGATTAAGTGTGGGTGATTCCACCTAATTGTAAAATTCTCGTCAATCGGCACTAGACCGATTTTCTATCATTTTGGGTACCCTGTGTCCGTAATTGAAATCTCGAGATTTTCACGACAACCGAGAGTCGCCAATGTGTCGAAGATGTATATTGTGGCTCGAAAATAATCGACCACGAGTCAATTGCACTAAAAATTCCTAAAAGCTACCCGGTAGATTAGGTCATAGGTCACGCTGAAATCGCGTTGGATTGAAATTAACCGCGAATTTGAACCCAATTTCAGAAATTGGAAGTTCTGTCATGTCACAATTCATTTTAGGAATGTCTACTCATCCTTCGAAGAATTTTCGGCGATTTCGGGATTTTTACGGAAAATCGATTCGGACGTTTTGGAAAAGAACGAAAATTTGGATTGGCCAAATCAAAGAGATATTTGACTTTCAAACCGAGCTACTTGGCCAAAGGAAATTGTAGAAATTGTGTTGGCTTTTTCTTCATCGAAATTTGACATCACATTGGGGAATTTGTTGAAGAAATTGAAGTCCCAAAAGTGAGTAAATTCGGAACTATGGTTGGGGGCAGCATTTTTGGTATCAAATTAAGTTATTTTGGGTATTTACTTTAGAAGAAAGTATTAGGGGACAAGGTTTTAATGGGTTTGATAATTTCTTTGACTTATGGCCCCTTTTTTCCCAATCTTCTTGAACACGTTCAGCCTAGCTGCCTCATGTCGCTGTCTCTCTCTTTCGCACGCCTCATCCGTTCCTTCTTCTTCATGCGACTTCTCTTTCATTTCGTACATCTTCATTTTCGTTGCCCCCCCCCCCCTTTGTCACCCAAGACCAGGACCCGCCAGCCCCACTCCTTCACCTGGCCACAAACTAGAACCCCCTCCTTCTTCCTTTCATTGCCACGACCGCCCCACCTCCACAGATTTTTGTTGCTAGCACCATCATCCTTTGTCTTTGCCGATTTTTTGACCAATATCTTCAATGGCTCCTCCTCCATTTTGGTTCTGCCAGCGAATTCCCTTGCCCATCTCCGTAGCCAGCTCCACGAAATCTTCACGTGCGCTAGCTCCCTCGTCGCATAACAAGTAGCCTCTCGAAGCCGCAAGTCCGACAGCCATGAAAGTCAGCCTCGGCCCACCTTGAGTAGCAACAATTTTTCAACTTGGGCAGGAAGTGCGGGCCATTTTTCGGGCCCGATCCGTGCCCCATTGGTGTCGCCGCTTTGGAAGTTGTCGCTCGCCATCGCGCCACCGTCGCCGTAAACTCACTAGCTCACAAATCAAGTGAGTTTACTTACTAAACCTCACTTAGGAGGTTAATTATGCTTATGGGGTAATTAGTTTAAGTTAATTAAGGTTTAGGTGGTTAGTTAGATTAGATTAGTGATTTAATTATCCAATTTTGTATGTTATGTGGTTAGAGTAGATTAATTAAGGCCTAGATAGGTTGTATTAATTATCTAGATTGGTTTGTGAATTTTCCGGGCCCATCTCGGTATTTAATTAGGCAATTCCGGCCTAGGTTAGCAATTTTGGCATTTAAATTAAATTATTTAATTAATTTTGATAATTATTTAATTATTAAATATTTTCAACAAATTAGACGGGATAGCTAGTGACCAGAATTTCATGCTGATTGCAATGGTGTGTTCAATTTATGCAATTGGATATTAATTTATGTAAATTGAGTACTGATTGGATTTTTTGTGATTTATTCCAAAAATTTTGAATTTCAATATTTATTCAAAAAATTCTGGGTGTCGAGTTTTAACATGAAAATAGTTTTATATACTATATAAAACAGTGAGATTTTAAATTGGAGGATGTGAATTTTTCGAGCTCGATCTAACCGTGTACCCACACACGACTATTTTCACAATGTTTTTAATATGAAGAAAATTAGCCAGGATCACTATTTTCATGGAGACATTTGAGTGCAATGCACGGTGTCCTGGGCCGAGATTGATTGGTCGTGTGTTGGTTAATAAGAACCCGACGTGAGCTTTTAAACAGGACGTTACCCTATATGGGATACCCATTTATTGGGACTCGGGTTGCAGTAGATTTTGGACCTACGCCCCTTCGGGGAAGCCGTCTATTGAGAGACATCACCGTGCTCAATGGGGGTAAGATGAAGCCTGATTATGCTAGAAGACACCAAACTTTGGATAGGTGGTACCCTCGAGGGGCAAAATTAATAATTGAAATGCATGGGTGATTGAGTTAGATGTCCTTGATTATGAGACAAAACTATGTGGCATGGTATGAGACGTGTCATAACGGTTTGGCCTTATAATCGGGACCCTTGTGATTGGTTGAGTTAATGAAGCGTTTCAATTGTTTTGTGCATTAATTATATGCATTTAGGATATGAATTGTGCTAATATGCAGGAAGGAATCGAGGCAAGATAAGTCCCCTATTCTAATTGTGTGGTTGTGTGGCTAAAGCGCCATATTTCCTTACCAATAGGGGTTTAGGGGGTGGACTTGTTGAGACATTGTCTCACTGGTTATTATATAACCCTTTTCAAGTTCTTTGATGGTGGTCGTGGAGGACCGAAGCCCTAGAGTCTGTGGAGGTGGAGTTTGAAGGATCGGCGCCTGTGTCTGACTTGTTGTTGTGGGACAACTTCTTTTTGGGAACCGATATTTTGTAGACCTTTACCTAGACTCTTCTTGTATATAAACCCAGTTGTTTATAAAAGTGTGTTTTTGTGAAATGTTGCCATGCTTTCCTATCCCATGTTGGTTGTTGTTAGGTGTTATTGTTCGCTTCCACATGTGCATTAAAAATGAAAGGGTCGGCGACTAATCCTGGGAAGTCACAATTGTATTGACCGTAGTGGGATGCGCGTGCACTCAAGGGTCTGGGCGTGACATCCCTGTTTAGTGGTATCGGAGCAAGGTTTGTGTTTGGAGTAATAAGGTGCAATGAGTCATGGGATAGTTAGTAGAAAAAGCCATTTTTAATGTACAGATGCATGTGAGTGATAGTTGATTGGTAGCTTATTTGTGGGGTCACTCAAATTCTAATATGGTATTGGAATTGGAAAGCAGGTTTCTATAAAGAATTTGCGGGATGAGTGACCAGGAGCCGAGGACTTCTAAGAAAAGGGCAGTAGGCCTTGCGACTCGGGGTAGGACGCCGACTAGGGTTAGTACCTGAGGTGGTCGGGGTAGTGTGACATCCAAAATTTTTAGTTATGTTTTCAATTAAATAAATCGGGCATTTCGTCGATGTACCTATAGTGCTATTCTCAAAGCTGATCAGGAGTAGACTATCTGGGGAAGTCACTAAGGGATTTTAAATGCAATGGACTTGGGAATTCAACTAGGAATCGATTGCTCGACCGTGCTCATTTGTAGAGATCATTACGGCGCAATTAAAAATCAATTGAAGATTAGAGGTAAGTCAGTTCGACAAAGATGTGTGGCTAAACGTGGGTGATTCCACTAAATTACAAAATTCTCGTCGACCGGCACTAAACTGAGTTTTTCTATTGTTTTGGTACCCTATGTCCGTATTTAAAATCTCGAGATTTTCACAACCACCAAGAGTTGCCAATGTGTCAAAGAGGTTCATTGTGGCTCGAAGAAAATAATCACGGGTCATTTGCACTAAAAATTTATAAAAGCTACCTAATAGTCTAGGTCACGCTAAAATCGCGCCAGATTGAAATTAACCGCGAATTTGAATCCGATTTCAGAAATTAAAAGTTCTGCTAGATCGAGGTTTTAGCGGAAAAAAGTAGATATAGGGCCGTTTTCGACCGGAACAATCAAAGGACCATTTTTTATCGCAAAATTGGGATGCAAGTGGGTCCTAATGGCGATGAAAAATATCAATTTGATCGTGGACTCATTAATGGAATTTATGAGAGTCAAATTGGTTTAATTCAAGAAGGATTTGAGGAGGAATTGAGTGAAATTGTTGTGCAAGTGTTCATTTTCGTGTGCCCCCTTGGTCCATGACCTTTGGAGCACTTCAAGGCTTCTAGAAGAGGCTTTGGCTGCTGGATTTGGCTGAGGAAAGCAGTTAGATAGGTGGGACCAAGGCAAGGGCACCAAAGAGGATAGGAGAGACCAAGGGGACCCTCAAAAGCCAAGTTGTTCCCCCTCCCTCTCTCCTTACTCCCGTCGACCCCCTCCTCCTTTCCCTTTGCTGTTCGAAGCTCCGGAACCCAGAAGTCGATCGAACCACCTCCCCTCCACCGTCGAAGCCTGCCGGAGCCCGAGCAGCCGTTGTCGCGCCGCCCGCTCGCCAATCGCGCCTCTTGCTTGCTCGCCCAACTCAGGCCATTGTTCCTACTTGTTTCGCGCACCCGGAGACCCCATCTAGCCTCACCTGTCATTGTGCGCCGTTGCTGGAGCCACCTGGAAGCCCGCCACCGCCCATCCAAGCCACCGCAGCTCCACCGGTTTCGTCCCTGCTTGTTTTGGCCCCAAGATAACACCATTAAGCCCTTTCTTGGCCATGACTAGAAGCCGAAACCAATAGGTCTCACAGCCACTGTTTGGCCCGTTTTTGTGGCTTTCCCGACCCCGAAAGGCATCCTCACTTTGGATTTTGTCGAGCCCCTTCGCGTCCCCGTCATTTTGATTTAAGCGGATCATTAATCAAGTGAGTTTAACTCAATAATAATTATTTAATAAGTTAATGATGCTTAAGGGTTGATTAGTTTAAGTTAAACTTGGATTAGGTGGTTAGTTAGAATGGATTAGTGAATTAGTTGATCAATATTGCATATTAGGTGGTTAGTTTAGTGCAATTAACAATTAGATAAGCCCTATTATTTATTTAAACAGGTTCGGAAATTTTCCAAACCCGTTTCGGTATTTAATTAGGCTTTTCCGGCCTAAGTTGCTATTTTTAATATTTATTAATTAATTTTTGTATTTATTTATTTAATTATTTATTTTCCAAAAATTAGACTAGGATAGTCGGTGATCGGAATTTTATGCTGATTGCAGTGGTGTGATTTGTTTATTTAATTGAGTGCTAATTTGTGCTGATTGAGCGTGATTTGTGATTTTGGGTATTTATCCCAAAATTTAAAATTTTTGGTATTTAATTAGAAAATTACTGGGCGTCGGTTTACAGCGCCAAAAATGTGTTTGTGGACTATTAAAAATGGTGGGATTTATAAAAATAAAAATATTGTATTATGGCTAAGGCCGACCGTGTACCCACACATGAGTATTTTTATCAGGAATGATGAAAATGGTGGCATTCTAAGTTGGTGAGAATAGGTATACTATATCAATTTACGGATTTTGATATATCGGCTTTGGGTGAGCATTATACCGATATACTATATCAATCTACGAACTTTGATATGTTAGTTTTGTGTGAGCAATATACTTTATCAGCTTAGGGTGAGCATCATGGGTATACTATATCAGTCTATGGGCTTTAATATGTCAGCTTTAGGTGAGCAGTATACCGGTATACTATATCAGTCTACGGACTTTGATATGTCGGTTTTGGGTAAGCAATATACCTTAACAGCTTCTGGTGAGCATCGTGAGTATACTATATCCGCTTGTGGGCTTTGGATATATCAATTTTGGGTGAGCAGTTCTTGATACGATCGAACTGGATATATAGTATTGAATGAGTGGACCGAGAAATTGTCTTGATGACATGGAATCGACTAAGTCGATTGATCGATGGTTCGATTTGATTGGGTGAATTGATTTGTTGAAATGAATGATCGAAATGATTGAATTATACTAATTTACAGGAAGGGACTAAGGCAAAGGTAAGTCCTCTAACTCGTGTTTGTGGTTAGACAGCTCTTGGGACGTATTTTCTTCCTAATCGGGTCTTAGGGGGTGAACTCGCTGAGACATTGTCTCACCCCGTTGTGGGATAACATTTCAGGTCCCTAGATGGTAGCTCCTCCCGAGCATTTTGGACAACCAAAGAAGGTCATAGAACAAAGGTACTATATTCCGATCCATGGGCACCTTGGGGGATTAGAGTACGAATTGGTGAAGTCCGTGGTTTGGGTTGATGCGGGCCTACCCAAAAAGGTGCCCCATCAATATAGATCATCGTACCATTAGGATCGTAATGGTTTGAGAGAGGGCCCCATACCGGAATCTGAGATACCTCTATATGTGCTGGAGGTTGCTTTTGGGAAAGGCACGACAAATCCTCTAGAAGGTTCGGTAATGGATGTAGAATCGAACATGTCAGATCCAGGGTCTACGGTGTATTCTGTTGAAGGCTCCAATTGGGATCAATATGAGGATGAAGAGGAGGATGAAAATCCGTAGTTTTGTGAAAACCCCTCTGTTTTGTAGACGCTTTAAATAGATCGGTTTGTATTGTATATATGTGACTTGGTTTGTTATATATATAAGTGTGTTGTGGTTTTAGTTTGAAAAATTATGGCCTTACTTTTTATCCCATTGGATTGTTGTCTGGGGATTATTTATCTGCTTTCGCATATGCATTAAAATGAAAGGGTCGGCAATGCGCCTTAAGACGTTGCTATTTAATTGACCGCAGAGGGATGGGCACATGCTCGGAGGATCAGGGCGTGACAGGTAGAGCGCAGGCTGAGGCTAGCGTAAGTGAAGTAGCACCGCCGCCGGTTAGTGCTGGGGTAGCAGCCCCTGGTGATCCCAAGTTCGAAGGGATCATGTAGGCGCTCTAGACGATTGGAGTTCAGATGGAGCAGCAAGCCCAAAATCAAGCCGCTGCTACTACGTCGCAGCCGTTGCCGCACCTGTTGAGATTCCACCGGGGAACGTGGTTGCCAAAAGACCAATTCATAAGCTCGTTGAGCAGTTTCTGAAGTTGAACCCACCGAGGTTCACAGGAACATGAGATCCTGAGGCTGCAACCCTCTAGATATAAGACTTGGAGAAAGCATTTGCACTGCTGAGGTGCACTGAGGAAGAAAATGCCACCCTTACAGTATATCAGCTGCAAGGGATTGCTAGTACTTGGTGGAGGGCCACCAGAGAAGAGGTATTCCCAAAAGGTGTGGATCTGGTGTGGAACACCTTCGTTAGAGTATTCAACAGCAAGTATTTCTCCAGTTGTGCCAAGGATCAGAAGATAGCGGAATTTTATCACCTTCGTCAAGGTCTAATGACTGTGGACCAGTACGAGGCAAAATTCACCGAGTTATTGCAGTATGCCCCTAGATTGGTCGAGGATCCTGAGGAAAAAGCGAGGAAGTTTATGGATGGCCTCCAACCAAAGCTAAAAAATCCGTTGGTACCGTTTGATATAAAGAACTATAATGAGCTGTACGGACGAACCCAGCTGATTGAAAGGAATTTGAATGAACAAGCCGCCGCTTCTAGGTCGCGATTTGGTTCTAATAGAGATAGTAATCGGTTTAGAAAGAGACCGATGACAGGAGGAAGATATCCTGTTCCACCCAATAGGAATGGTGGGATATGAAAGTCGTCGAATTAGTTTAGAGTGTGTCGTTCCTGTGGAGGACAACATGGAACAACCCCGTGTCCAACTAGGATGGGTGCTTGCTTTGTATGTGGCCAACAGGGTCACATAGCTAGGAACTATCATAGAAGACAAACGGGACCGCAGTTACTACTACCGCCATCGATGGGTCAAATCCAAGGAATCGCGCCACCGAATGCACCGCAAGGTGGTTTAAATCGACCTCCAGCTCAAGGAAGGATGTATGCTATCATGAGAGGATAGGTGGAGGATGCGCCTAATGTGATCACAGGTACAGTCTCGTTGAACGACCACGCTGCTTATGCTTTATTTGACCCTAGAGCTACTCATTCATTTATAGCTGAGCAATATGTTAAGTTGGTAGGATTGATTCCTGAGTTGTTGGAGTCAGTGGTCAGTATATCGACACCATTAAAGGATAAGGTGTTAGTTACTATGGGTTGTCCTGATTGCACGTTAGCGATTGGTGAGCGAGAGGGGAAGATAAACTTGATAGTCCTAGCCATGTATGACTTTGACCTGATTATTGGCATGAACTGGCTCACAAAGCAATGTGCTAAGTTGGACTGTTATCGCAAGGCGATTCAGTTTAACCCGATAGAGAGTGAGAGTTTCGAGTTTATTGGGAGTCGAGGAGGATCCTAGATTACCTTAATCTCGTCGCTCGAGACAACCCATTTGTTAGACGGGGGTTGCCAAGGTTACCTAGCGACTGTCATGGTATGATAGTTGAGGAGCTGAAGATAGAAGACATTGCAGTGGTCCAAGAGTTTCCAAATGAATTCTCGAAAGAATTGCCAGGTCTGCCGTTAGAAAGAGAAATTGAATTTGTAATTGAGCTAGCCCCCGGGATAGAGCTAATTTCTAAGGCTCCTTACCGGATGACTTTGTTAGTACTGAAGGTACAGATGCAAGAATTGTTGGATAAAGGATTCATATGTCCCAGTGCATCACATTGAGGAGCACCGGTTTGTTTGTAAAGAAGAAGGATGGGTCATTGTGCCTGTGCATCGATTATCGTCAACTCAATTAGGTGACTATCAAGAACAAGTATCCATTACCTAGGATCGATGACTTGTTTGATCAATTGCAAGGAGTGTCAATATTTTCTAAAATCGACCTGAGAACGGGATATCATCAGCTGAGGATTAGAAAGGAGGACATACCAAAGTCAGCGTTTCATACTCGGTACAGTCATTATGAATTCACGGTCATGCCGTTTGGATTGACGAACGCCCTAGCTACTTTCATGGATATGATGAACCGTGTGTTCAAAGAATATCTAGATCAATTTGTGATAGTGTTCATCGACGATATCCTGGTGTAATCGAAAGGTCCTAAGGAACACGAAAGACATTTAAGGATGGTACTCCAGACTTTAAGGATTCACGAGCTGTACGCTAAGTTCAGCAAGTGCGAGTTTTGGCTGACTCATGTTGCTTTTCTAGGTCACGTGATTTCATGAGAAGGAATCTCCGTGGACCCTACCAAGATTGAAGTAGTGATCAACTGGCCAAGATCGACGACAGTAATAGAGATCAGAAGTTTTCTGGGTTTAGCAGGGTATTACAGAAGGTTTGTGGAAGGGTTTTCAGTGTTAGCTTCGCCCTTGACTCGACTGTTAAAGAAGGAAGAGAAGTTTGTGTAGACATATAAGTGTGAGTGTAGTTTCCAAGAGCTTGAGCAGAAGCTGGCTACTGCACTTGTATTAACCATATCATCTAGTCCTGGAGGATACAAGATCTACAGTGATGCATCATTTAAAGGACTGGGTTGCGTGTTGATGCAGCATGGTAGAATCGTTGCATACACGTCCCGTCAATTGAGACCTCATGAGCTGAACTACTCGATGCATGACTTGGAACTCGCAGCGATTATTTTGCTCTGAAGATTTGGAGACATTATTTGTGTGGAGAAAGGTTCCAGATCTTCACTGACCATCAAAGTCTCAAGTATCTATTCTTTGAGAATGAGTTGAATATGAAATAGCGTCGTTGGATGGAACTCTTGAAGGACTATGATCGTGATATTCTGTATCAACCTGGAAAAGCAAACAAGGTCGCTGATGCACTGAATCGGAAGTCTTCGGTAGCACAGATGTTAATCAAGGAATGGACTTTACTTGAGAAGGCTCGAGATTCGGTTTTCAAGTTTGAGGTAAGCCACCTTTCGAATCTTATGGCCACCCTCAGAATTGAGCCGGATGTTCAGATCAAAATCAAGGTACTTCATCCGACAGATCCAGATGTTCAGAAAATTCTGCAAGAGGATACTGAGAAGAGGAAGACTAACTTTCAGATTTTTGATGATGGAACACTGAGGTTCCGAGGACGATTGTGTGTACCTGATGATGCAGCGCTTAAGGAAGAGATTTTGTCAGAAGCTCATCGTAGCAGTTATAACATTCATCCTGGTAGCATGAAAATGTATAGAATCTGTGTCAACATTAATGGTGGTTCGGTATGAAGGCGGACATCGCCAAACATGTTGCCAAGTGTCTGACGTGTCTGCAAGTGAAGGCACATCATTGTAAGCTAGGAGGATTTCTGCAACCTCTCGAGATTCTCGAGTGGAAATGGGAACACGTCATAATGGATTTTGTGATGGGCTTATCAAGGAGTCAGAGAGGAAAAGATTCCATTTGGGTAGTGGTCGATAGACTAACGAAGTCAACTCTCTTCATTACAGTACGAAAGGACCTTAATTTGGATAGGCATGCAGAGTTGTACGTGCGTCAGATAGTTCATCTACATGGAGTGCCGGTGACGATTACATCAGATCGAGACCCGAGGTTTACAGCTGCCTTTTAGAAAAGTTTGCAGAGTGCTTTAGGAATGAAGTTGCATTACAGTACGGCCTATCATCCTCAGACGGATGGCCAGTTTGAGAGGACGATTCAAACCCTCGAAGACATGCTGCGAGCTTGCATGTTGGATTTCAAGGGAAGCTAGGAGGAACAGCTTCACCTTGTCGAGTTTGCCTACAACAACAGCTACGAGTAGAGTATTCAAATGGCTCATTTTGAAGCGTCGTATGGCAGGGCGTGCAGAACACCAATGTGTTGGAATGAAGTCAGGGAAAGAAAGATCACAGGCCCAGAGTTAGTTTAGTAGTTAGTGGACAAATTAAAGACCACTCAGAGTTGCCATAAAAGCTACACCGATAAGCGTCGAAGGCCATTGGAATTCCAAGTTGGTGATCACTTCTTTCTGAATGTGTCATCAATGAGGGGTACTTCGCGCTTTGGCAAGAAATGAATGCTGAGTCCGAGGCACGTAGGGACATTTGAGATTCTAGAGAGAATTGGGATCATAGCATATCGTTTTGCATTACCGCCGAAGTTGGCGCAAGTGCATGACGTCTTTCACGTGTCGGTGTTGAGGAAGTATGAGTTTGACTCTACCCACGTGCTTAATTTTGAGGAATTGGACGTGAACGACAAAGTGTCATACATTGAAAGCCCGGTTCAGATTATGGATCACAAGGAAGTAGGTTTTGGGCATCAAGACCATCCCATAAGTGGTCTGGCAACACCACCACACTAAAGGAGCAACCTGGGAGAGTGAAGATTCGATGAGACGACTGTACCCCCACCTTTTTGTTTAAAGATTTGTATGGTTTAAATTTCGAGGACGAAATTTTTATAAGAGAAGAAGAGTTGTGACATCTTGATTTTCTAATTTTGTTTTCAATTAAATAAATCAGGTCTTTCATCGACGCGCCTATATTACTATTTTCTAAGCCGATCACTCATGTGATAACTACACTATCTGGGGAAGTCATTAAGGGATTTTAATGCAATAGACTTGAGAATTCGACCATGAATCGACTACTCGATCGTGCTAATCTGCAAGGGTCATTACGGCATAATTAAAAATCGATCAGAGACCGGAGATAGGTCGATTTGATAGAGGTGTGTGATTAAGTCTAGTTGATTCCACCAGATTGGAAAATTCTCGTCGATAGGCAATAGATCGATTTTTTGTCGTTTTGGGTACCCTGTGTCCATAATTAAAATCTCGAGATTTTCACGACAATCGAAAGTCGCCAATGTGTCGAAGATGTACATTGTGGCTCGAAAATAATCGACCACAGGTTAATTGAACTAAAAATTCCTAAAACCTATCCGGTAGGTTAGGTCACGCTGAAATCGCGTCGGATTGAAATTAACCGCGAATTTGAACCCGATTTCAGAAATTAGAAGTTCTGCCATATCACGATTCATTTTAGGAACATCTACTCATCCTTCGAAGAATTTTCGGTGATTCCAGGATTTTTACGGAAAATCGGTTCGGACGTTTCGAAAAAGAACGGAAATTCGGATTGGCCAAATCGAAGGGATATTTGACTTCCAAACCAAACTACTTGGCGGAAGGAAATTATAGAAATTGTGTGGGCTTTTTCTTCATCAAAATTAGACATCAAATTGGGGAATTTATTGAAGAAATTGAAGTCCCAAAAGTGAGTAAATTCGGAACTATGGTAGAGGGTAGCATTTTTGGTATCAAATTAAGTTATTTTGGGTATTTACTTTACAAGAAAGTATTAGGAGACAAGGTTTTAATGGGTTAGACAATTTCTTTGACTTATTGCCCCTTTTTCCCAATCTTCTTGAACACGCTCAACTAGCTGCCTCCCGTCGATGTCTCTCTCTTTCACACGCCTCATCCGTTCCTTCTTCTTCGTGCGGCTTCTCTTTCATTTCCCTGCATCTTCATTTTCGTTTCCACCCCTATCACCGAAGACCAACACCCGCCAGCCCCACTCTTTCACGTGGCCACACGCCAGAACCCCCTCCTTCTTCCTTTTGTTGCCATGACCGCCCCACCTCCACCAATCTTTATCGCTAGAACCACCATCCTTTGTCTTTGCCGATTTGTTGACCAGCATCTTCAACGCTGGCTCCTCCTTCATTTCGGTTCTGCTAGCGAATTCCCTTGCCCATCTCCGCGGCCAACTCCACGACATCTTCACGTGCGGCTAGCTCCCTCGTCGCATAACAAGTAGCCTCTTGAAGCCGCAAGTCCAGCAGCCACGAAGTCAGCCTCGGCCCACCTTGAGCAGAAACAATTTTTCAGCTTGAGCAGGAAGTGCGGGCCATTTTTCGGGCCCAATCCGTGCCTCGTTGGCGTCGCCGCTTTAGAAGTTCTCGCTTGCCGTCGCGCCGCCGTCGCCGTGAACTCACTGGCTCACAAATCCAATCATTTTACTCACTAAACCTCACTTAGGAGATTAATTATACTTAGGGGATAATTAGTTTAAGTTAATTAAGGTTTAGGTGGTTAATTAGATTAGATTAGTGATTTAATTATCCAATTTTGCATGTTAGGTGGTTAGAGTAGATTAATTATTGCCTAGATTGGTTACATTAATTATCTAGATTGGTTTGGGAATTTTTCGGGCCCATCTCGATATTTAATTAGGTAATTCTAGCCTAGGTTAGCAATTTTGGCATTTAAATTGAATTATTTAATTAATTTTGATAATTATTTAATTATTAAATATTTTTGGAAATTAGACCGGGATAGTCGGTGACCGGAATTTCGTGCTGATTGCAATGGTATATTCAATTTATGCAATTGGATATTAATTTGTGCAAATTGAGTGCTGATTGAATTTTTTATGATTTATTTCAAAAATTGTGAATTTAAATATTTATTCAAAAAATCTCAAGTGTCGGGTTTTAACACCGAAAATAGTTTTATATACTATATAAAACAGTGGGATTTTAAATTGGAGGATATTAATTTTTATGCTCAATCTGACCGTGTACCCACACACGACTATTTTCACAGAGTGTTTTTAATATGAATAGAATATGTCGGGATCACTATCTTAATGGAGACATTTGAGTGCAATGCACGGTGTCCTGAGCCGAGATTGATTGGCTGTGTGTTGGTTAATGAGAACTCATCTAGAGCTTTTAAGTCAGACGTTACCCTATATGGGATACCCATTTATTGGGACTCGGGTCACAGTAGAGTCTGGACCTACACCTCTTCGGGAAGCCATCTATTGAGAGACATCGACGTGCTCAATGGGGGTGAGACGAAGCCTGGCTACGCCAAAAGACACCGAACTTTGGAGTAGGTGGTACCCTTGAGGGGCAAAATTAACAATTGGAACGCATGAGTGATTAAGTTAGGTGTCCTTGATTATGAGACAAAACTATGTGACATGATATGGGACGTGTCACAACGGTTTGGCCTTATAATCGAGACCCTTGTGATTAATTAAGTTAATGAAGTGTTTCAATTGTTGTGTGCATTAATTATATGCATTTGCGATATGAACTGTGCCGACATGCAGGAAGAAACCGAGGCGAGGTAAGTCCCTTATTCTAATTGTGTGGTTGTGTGGCTAAAGCATCATGAGACGTATTTCCTTCCTAATAGGGGTTTAGGGGTGGACTTGTTGAGACATTGTCTCACTGGTTATTGTATAACCATTTTCAGGTCCTTAGATGATGGTTGTGGAGGACCGAAGCCCCAGAGTCTGTGGAGGTGGAGTTTGAAGGATCGGCGTCTGTGTCCAACTAGTTGTCGTAGGATAGCTTCTTTTTGGGAGCCGATATTTTGTAGACCTTTACCTAGACGCTTCTTGTATATAAATCCAATTGTTTATAAAAGTGTGCTTTTGTGAAATGTTGTCCTGCTTTCCTATCCCATGTTGGTTGTTGTTAGGGGTTATTGTTCGCTTCCGCATGTGCATTAAAAATGAAAGGGTTAGTGACTAGTTCTAGGAAGTCGCAATTGTATTGACCGCAGTGGGATGTGCGCACGCTCGAGGGTCAGGGCGTGACAATAATGAAGAGTACGTTAGTCTATTTATAGGTTTTATGACAATAATGAAGAGTACGTTAGTCTATTTATAGGTTTTATGAGAGGCTATTAAAGGTAACATATATTAGTCGAGATATGTGTAATCAAAGTAGATATCGCATAATCTTGAGAGTTACTCAAAACCAACAAAATTATCTTAAAAATCTCTAACATCTCCCTCAAACTCAAGGTGCATTGAACATTTCAACTTAAGTTTGAATAAAAGTATGTATAGTGTCCTACGGCTGAGACATGGCACATGAGGCAGCATAAGACAGTTGTTCATGGCAAAACTTCCAAATCTACCTAGTTTGAGAGGGCAAATTGATGGTGGTGTTTCTTCTTGAAACCACACGAAGAGAAGAACAAAAAGAAAAGAAAATGACTTCGTTTTAGATATTATTCTCATAATCAAAGAAATAATTTTTTTCTACTTTTTATTTATGTTTCAAATCTATTCCCTAATCATTGATTTGCTTCCAAGAACAGAAAAAATAGTTGACATTATGGCCGGGCGAGGTTGACCTCATAGTGCTTGGGCAAGGTCAATCTCGCTAAGGGCCATCAAGGCTCCCCTAAGGCTGGTGAGATCATCTGCTCTCAACTCTAGCTAGTTGCCCACCATCACCGAGGCCCGGCGACTAGCTAGAGGAAAAAAAAAGAAGAGAGGAAAAGAAAAAGAAGAAGAAAAATCTCAAGAAATTATTAAAAAATTAAAAGAAATTCTATATCACAAAAAATTTGAGGATCGTATTAAATACATTCTTGTTCTTTTTTTTTTTAATTTCAGGAATATAAATTTTGTGCAATTACCAAATGCATTAGGATACTCAGAAATTCGTCTAGAGAATGGAATTTGAAAAAACTATTTCTAAGCATAAAATATTTCAAAGAATATAATGATTATCAAACGCACCTTAAATGCACAATAATGCTCTAGGATCCAATAGAACTTCTAGTTAGTATGCACTTCACCATTTAGGCAAAGCAAAGAACAATAAGAAAAGTAAATCTAGTAGAAAGAGTAAGAGAAAAAGAGAGTAATTTTAGGTGGATTGTTGTCTCGAGAACGACCAAGAATAGGTGGGCATTTATTGGAGAAATAACCTGAGCGAAGAGGTTGGAAATATAAGGCAACGGCTAGGGAATTAATATGAAAATGGCTAGCAAAATATATGAGAACTGTCAGCACATTAAATATCACAACAGCTAGTTTGATTAAGAACCAAAATATGAAAAGTCAAAAGTTTAAAGGTAAGGATACTTGATTTACTCGTAAATAGGCTTTTCCGGAACACATCTTGGGACAAAATAAAAATTAATAAGGACGTTCAGCATATTAAATATAACGATAGCTAGATTGACTAAGGACCCTACTATAAAAAATTAAAAGTTTAAAGGTAAGGATATTTAATTTATTTGTAAATAGGCTTTTCCGGAAAAGGCCTTGAGACAAAATAAAAATTTGACTGGGCTTCGCCAATGTTTCCCGTGCAGCCAAGGCAAAACCCAACATTATACTTGATTCGGCCCATACTCACATGAACCTGTTAATTAAGTGAACGATATAGAGTTTCTCGAGTAATATAGGACAAATGTAAATAAAGGAAAGTAAGGTTTTCCAAATACTATTTAACAGCGGTATGTTGGCTCCTCCCCAAACATCTTGAGATGTAAAATGTGAATCTTTGTAACAAGCATGGAAGGTTGAGTATTTAAGCCTTTGACATGTTCACCATCAACAGAGACTGCTAGTTGCTCGCTCCTCAATTCACCGTGCTCCGGGTTCATTGAATTCTATGCGCGAACAGACAAGGGAACAAAGTCTACTCGAAGCAGCATGCGCAGGTTCTTCAAAAGCATCTTTGGCATTGAGCGATCGAGATAAAATAGTTGAGATCATCCACGGATACATGGTATAGCAGCACATGTAGTTTTGTCTTTCACTCTCTTCATAGCGAACATTGTAACATACCCCAAGGTTTCAATCCCTTACTATCTTGAAGCTTCAAACATATG
Organism: Eucalyptus tenuipes; assembly: GCA_014182365.1. Lineage (NCBI taxonomy): Eukaryota > Viridiplantae > Streptophyta > Magnoliopsida > Myrtales > Myrtaceae > Eucalyptus > Eucalyptus tenuipes. The sequence continues at coordinate 9,125,016 of CM024543.1, read as the reverse complement.
AAACCGTCCAGTTGCTGGCTCCTTAGGTAAGCTTGCTTAGAGCACAATCTGGGAGTCTGCACTGGTTTGTTTCTGCACCGGCTGATCTCACTTTCTCTCACGTTTTTTTTGTTGTTTTTGCGTGTTCGGGTCGAGTTGGGTACTACACCAGTTTTCGCGTGTTACGTTGCGTGTAATATTTAAACGCTTCAATGGTTGGCCAAAGTCAGGCTATCCACTCAAAGAATAAATTCCTTGTAGACTTTATACCTTGTTTGGTCTATCTTGCAATTGGATTGCTCGAGAAGCGACAGTCTTATTACTAAATATTTCATGACGCATATGAAGATAAAGTGCCTATCCAACCACGAAGAATTAAATAATAACTTTTTAGGTAATCTAATTTTAAGTTGAACCAAACAGTATCTAAGAAATTTTGCCGAGAAGGATATAATAATACATGAGGCCCAATGAATCTTCACTTTGTGTGGCACCCCCAAGTCTCATACCAAGTAGCACCAACACCAATATGTAACATGCGACATAACATAACACAAAACACACTGACATGTCATTTTTCAAAAAAAAGAGAATTCCGACATATTGTGACACGTTATATATTAAATTTATTTTTTTATATATACATGATAAATTATCATTTTTAAGATTATTTGAATCAAATAAATTTGATTTAAATTCACAAATAATAATAATAATAATAATAATAGTAGTAGTAGTAGAAGAGCCTAGAATGAATTTATATTAAAAACATATCATTGTTTCAATATGACAAATTCAACTCCATTTCAATAATTCATAAAACTTGGAAGAAAAAAAAAAAAGAAGAAAACAAGCAATCCACATTCTAAACTCACATGTCGAGCGTGTAGGAAGAGAAGAGAAAGTAAAAACAAACTTTGGGATGAATTGTGTGTTACGAGAAGTGAAAGTCAGAAGAGAAGAAAATACTAAGTTTTTCTTCTTTCCCCATTTATTATTTATTATTTATTTTATTTTTTTACATATTTACATTTTGATTCCTATTTATTGAAAATTTTTAAAATTGACCTTGTGTGTCTCGAAATCACGTGTCGGACTTCCCAACTTGATTGTTGAAGAGTGTTGGGAGAGTTGACCATTTTTCAACACTTGTTGACCGAGTCTTGGAGAGTGTCAAGGAGTGTGGGACACATGTCAAAGTGTTTGACACAACACAAAAACTTCTGAAAGTGTTGATGCTTCTTAAGTCTCATATCAGTTGGGTAAAAATCTTATGATATTCTTCATAATCAAACATCAACCCTGAAAGAGTCACCGCCTTATTTGGTTACCATTAGGATATTCCTTTTAGGGTTTGGCATGAGCGGAATGACCAGGGTTGTTATAAATGGTACTAGAGCAAGTTTCCTCCAATGAGCGTATCTTTTGCGGACAAACTAAACTCATATCATTTTCAATGATGGTCGGGAGTGGTTATAGAGTTGGAGGGCTCAGATAAGGTAGTCCTGGTAGAATTCTAAGATGGTGGATGAGGTAGGACTAAACCAGACCCTACATCAAATAAGAATACTATCATTCAATAGTATAAACCAACACTGACAAGGGCATCAATGATTTAAATTGTGGAATCTGTGACACTCAAGTCTCGCATCAATTGGGGAAGGTTATGTGATGTTATTCACAAGTAAAGGTCCACAATACCGCTCAACAATACTCTTCATATTTGATGCATAGTTCAATCCAATATTGGCCTCTACATCATCCAAACCCTCTCATCTCAATTACTCTTCTCCTATGTCAAATCAGGAATGGATCTAGTGCTTTGACAAACCACACATATATTAGAGGGGGTTTGCTCTGACACCATCTTTAACAACCTAATAGTTCAACATGAGTCAGGCCCCCAAAATGAGTATTTTGTTTTCACAAAAATCTTCCTTAAAACTCTCTCCTCCTTGCAATTCCCCTCTTGGCCTTTTCTTCTTAAATGCCAACCCTTCTAGAAGGGGCATTATGGTCCTTTCACACCTTTGAACAAAAATTTCAATTTTTCCCTTGAGCCCAATTTCTTGAAATGGGGTTGGATGGGCTTGGCGGGCCTAATTAGGCCCTCTTCCCTCTTGGTCGCCCATCCTAGGCGTGAAGCCCATCAAGCCTTCGCTTGGCCCAACTTCTCTTTCTAGCTTTCAATTCTCGATCGATTAATCCTTATCTGCAAATTTAAAGCCTACCAATAAATCGACAGATACATGAGATGACGTCCAATAGGTTAGTCCTAAAATCCTCAAAAGTTCAATACTCGAAATTGAATTAAAATTCGTGGTTAAAATCAATTAAATGCGACTTTAGCACGACATGAATTATCGGATGGTTTTTAAGGGTTCTCGCGTGTCTAACCCATGGTCGATAATTTTCGATCCACATTTGTGCCTCTTCAAATCATGTATAACCCTCGATTGTCATGTAATTGCAAGAAATCAATTACTACTCTGGGTACAAGATCAATGGAAAGTCGGTTTAGTATCGTTCGTAGCAAATATCGTAATCGTATGGAATTACCCGTGAGCCAACTATGTACTATTGTTGAATCAATTTATATCCATTCGCTAATTAATTATAATAGAGTAGTATTGTCCCTTGTCAATCCTTATGGTCGAGCTATCTATCCACTATTAAATTCTCTAGTCAGTCATATTTTAATCCTTTATGGCCTCTCCCAATGGATTAATTAACTCATGAGTGATCAATTCAAATTAAATTTCATTATCAATGCATTGATAATATAACCATTTCATATATTTTGAAAGTGGTCGAATTTTAGGATATCACATAAAATATCACAAGACCTCACCTATTTGACGTGGAATTTGGGGTGTCACACTTTAAACAAATGAAAAACAATGCAAGGATAAAAGAAAGATTAAAGAAAGGGCATAGATGCAACATCCATCTAACTGCTAGTCTTTCAAAATGCAACTCTCTTAAGCCCCAGATCTCAAAAGAGAGGCTAGAAAAAGTGTTTTGATCGAACCAATATAATAAACCGTTGTAAAATTCCAGCTCACTCCAACGATCAATTGTGCATATTTGATCAACGTTACTAAGGCTTCAATTTTATCGCGGAAAATCTGATATTTTTAGAAAATGATTTTTAGGAAGTCATTTTCTCAGAAAATGACTATTTTTCGACGTTTGGTTGAAAATAGAAAATGACTATTTTTCAGCGTTTGGTTGAAAATTGGAAATGAATTGAAGCATATTTTCCATTGTTTGGTAAAGAAAATTTGATATGATTTTCCTAATCAAACATAAACTATTCAAATTTTAGTGACTTGCATATGGTCAATCGGAACTGGGCATTGGCACTAGGGCCTAAGTGCCAAGGACTCAGTCTAAGCACGAGATCCCAGCCTTGAATGTTAAGGCCTAGGGCACAAGCTTCGAGGTCCTCAGCTTGGATCTATGGACTCACGCACAGCTTCCATGGAGCAAGGCCCGAGTGCTGGGGACCCTGGCTCGACCTTAATGTACTCGAGGAATGTGCATCGAGGTCTCAAGCCCTACCCATCTCTATGGACCTAAGCTCAGTCTCGATAGACTCAGGCCTATATGCTAAGGATTTGGGCACAAGCACCGAGGTCTTAGGCCTGATTTCTATGGACTTGGAGCCATATGTTGATGTCCCCGGCACAAGGCGCTAGTATCTTGAGCCTAACATCTATGGACCCAAGCCTTGAACCCCAATCATGCTAGGACATCGGGGTTTCAAGCCCACCTCTATGGACTTGGGTTTGGCCTCGATGGTCTCCAGTGGACCCAAAGTTGGCCTCTATACCCACATTCACCGCCAATGGCTCGAGAATAAGCATTAGGGTTCTCGTGTTCAAATGAAGAGTTACTGGTCCAAGCGCCAATACATAGTCATATTTTGGAAGATTATTTGCAATTTTTTTAAAAAGGAAATTATTTTCTTGATGTTAAGTATAAATTTTCCATTCATTGATTTTCCTAAGCGACCCAAACACCAGAAAATGATGAAAATATTCCGTTGATTGATTTTCCGAAAATATTTTTTATGAAATAAACAGAGCTTAATATTATTTAATCTATTTCGCATGAATAGAATCATTGAAGTGGAAGATTGACAAAACTTTGTGTAGTATGGCCATTCGATGACATCTCGCAAGTTCAAGTGCAAACTAGGGCCAATGAGAAGCGGCACTTATAAAATAAATGACAATCCTAAATAATTATTCATAATATATTATAGATTATAAAAAGCAATGCTTTTATAAACTTTAATCATATGTGGTCAAATAAAGAAACAAAAATAAAAGCAATGATGAAGTTTTAATACCTGCATGTTGCAAATACTAGCGCTATCCCGATTAGTCCAACAAGACGTTGGCACCACAAATACGAGATTCGAGTAGCATGAATTTGGGCACAAGCGACATCAGACAAATCAATCTCAAGTAATCATCAGGTCCAACATGAGTTAGTTGTAAATAGCTTGCCACGACATTATCCTTACTTTAATCAAAATCGAATAAGCATAATGTACCACCCCTAATTAGATGTCACTAACTATAGACTTAAATAAATTATTTTGCACTCATCATAAATTTAAATAAGCTTATAAATTCAAGCATATAACAAACTTGATTTGTAGATCCCATACGAGTTCATTAGTCAAGCAATGAAGATACATTTCGGCTTCTAAGTTTATATGAACTTATATTTTGCAACAAAAAGTTATATTTGTAAGGGTAAATACTACAGAAAACCCCAAATTAGTATATTTATGACGAATTTACCCCAAACTAATTTTTTGACCATAAAAATCCTAAACCGATACACCTGTGAAAAATTTACCACAAACTAATTTTTTTATCACAAAAATCTCAAACTGATACACTTATAATAAATACCCATATTAGTTTCCATTGAATTTTATTATCAAATAACTAAGTTGAATGACATTACAATTAATGGGTGAACTAGTTTAAGGTTTTACTTTCTATTTGTCACAAATATACCAATTTGTAACTTATCGTGGTATTAATTAAATTTAATGAAAACTAGTGGATGATGTGTTTGTCATAAATGTACATGTTTTGGATTTTTGGTGGTAAAAAAATAATTTTTTTGTAAATTTGTCATAGGTATACTAATTTATAATTTTTCATGATATTAATCATATTTGTAAAAGGTCTTAACATGGACTTGTTCCTAATAAATTAGGCAAGAACGACATCGTTGAAGACTTTTTTTTTTTACCGACCAAAAAAAAAAAAAAAGGCTAGTGTTTTTTCATATGTTAAGTCTACTTCTTTAACTTGTACTCTAAGGTTCTTGTTCTTCTCTCTCTATCAGCAAACCCCCTCATCTTCCAAAAACTCTTCCCTCTTTTGAAGCTCTTATGTAAGCTCCTACTTAGTCTTTTATTTTCTTTTTCTTTATTTTGATTCTATTTTCTTTTCTCTCTCCATATATTTTGGGAGCTTGTGTTTGTGAATAAATTTCTGCATTTTATTTTGGGTGAATGTGGAGACTAGTTTAGCGATTCATCCAATCGACATCCACTGAGAAGGATGTTCATGACGAAGCTCCACAACCTCTTTGAGATTAGGCCGCTCTCCTCTCCCGATTTAGATTTTGGCTAAAATATGGAGGTTTACCCTCTCAATTTATATTTAGGTCTAGATTTGGGAGTTCATTACCAATATTTGATTTGTCTTCTTTCAACATATTGATTTTAGTGTTTTGGCATGACAATGGTGATGAGGACATTGAATCTAAACGCACACCGCAAGCCGTTGCAAATCGAGTGGGGGATGTCCACATGTGCTCATCACTGAATCTGGTGATTAGCGACCGAATATTTGTAGTGACTAATCTATTCAGCAGTAATTTGAGATTTATTAGACTTGAAAGTCTTCTATGTATGAATGAACTCTATCGAAAAAAAAAAAAAAAAGTCTCCTTCTTTAATACATGGGGCGAGATTCCCTTTCCTTTTATTATTCCCCCAAATTTAAAAATTCCCTTCCGAATCTCTACTTTCTTTTTCTTTTTGGAATTACAATTTTTGGGCCCGAAAACCGACGTTATGCAAATATGCCTTTATATTATCTAATAAAAAAATGATCCTAAATAGAAAATACAGATACTAGCATGCATACCATGGACAGGTAAGCAACGGTTTTATAATAAATAGTTACTTAATCAACTTTTCATTAGCTTTAGACCAAAAAAGAAAAAAAAATCATTAGCTTTTTTGTATCATTTTAGTTGGTTCAAATTTTACTAAAAAGAAGTGTCTTAAAAACAATTATTCTCTCCAAAAAAGTGAATGCTTTGGATTAACGGGATCTAATTCTCATCGATATGCTCCATCAATGAGTGGAGTAATATTAACTTGATTTTTTTGGAAAATTCCAAATAAAAGTCTAAAGTACACTCATTCTTTTCAAATTAGGGGCTAAAATAGACTTCATGTCAAATAAAGACCTAAAGTAACCATAGTTGTTTCAAATAAGAGCCTAGAGTGGCCATACTCATTTCAAATAAGGGTATGATCTCGCTGATCGCTGAGTGACTAAATATTCTGACCAGTCAAGGGCATTTTCATCCAATTACAATTCTAATCTAAAATTATTATTCTTTTCTTTTCTTTTCTTTTCTTTCCTTTTTTCACTTTTTTTGTTTTTTTTTTTTTTTTTTGGTAAGGGCTAGCAACTGCTGGCAAGGCGACCTCACTCATGGCTAGGGTCACTAGTCCTCATCAGCCCCAGGGGAGGCCGATCCTCGTCGAGATCTAATGAGGGCTAGTAGGCCCTGGCCAGCCTTTACCAAAGGCTGGAGAGGGTGGCCGTTGCCTAATCGGGCAAGGGCGACTCTCACCCAACCTTTTTCAGCATGTGGCCAACCGATTGCCGGTGAAGAACAAAGCAAAACCAGAAAAAGGAAAAATAATAATAAAAGGAAAAGAGAAAGAAAAAATGAAAAAAAAATTCAAAAAAAAGGTAAATGACTAAAATGCCCTTGACCAACAAAAAAGTCAAGACCTTATTTGAATTAAGATCCATTTCAAACCATCATTTGAGAAGATGATGCCACTTTAGGCCCTTGTTTGAAATAAAATTCACTATAAGCCATTATTTGAGAAAATGAAGGCACTTCAAGCCCTTATTTAGAATTTTCCCTCATTCTTATTTTAAAATTTTGGCTTGTTCTCTTCTTGGAGTGAATAACAAATGCAATATTATTCATTAATGCACATCTTTAACGAGAAAGGACACAACTTTCCACAGTCCCAAAGAATTCTAATCTCACCTTATCATATTGTATATGAATCCATATATAGACTTCATCATTCTAGCTTAACAATATTGCCCAACAAACTCATGTTTTCCAAAATTAAAAGAATTCATACCAAATGTTCCTATCTATATAGGCATGATCTCCTTGAGAAATTGCTAATTGCAAATGTAACAATCAAGAGGAATATAGTCAGACATCTAATAGTCAGTATCGATTGTTGTACTAGCTAGCATACTCAACATACAATAACCCCACAAAATTAAAATTAAAATTAAAAGGGTCAATTGGGATATGAGTAATGGAACAAGTGTTCCTTTGCAAGCCATTTTTGATATCGTTATAATTTATAGTTATATTTATAAAACGGTTGATTCATCATTTGGTCATCACTTGCCAATTCTCTTTGTCCATGCTTCTCTAATTTGTTTCTACTTTTGCGAAATAACCATTCAGCTTCTTTTCAATCTCCTAAACAATCAACCAAGTGATTTAATATTTCAATGCGGCTAATCTATGCTAGAAAGCTATCAGTTTGTGTGTGTGTGTGTGTGTGTGTTTGAATCATTTAACAGCAGCGGACCACAATAATTAGGGTTTTTGTTATCAATTAAAACTTATAAATCATACTTGTAATATCGTATTGTTTTTTGTTACTACTCCGACTTGTATAATCCATTTGTTACTCAATCCACTTCCATAACCATAATTGTCATGTTAAACACAGCACATATCTTGTTAGCAAGTGTCTTAAGACTTAAGTGTTGAGAAAACTTCTAATAGATTTTGATGTTCACAAAACTCTTCATAAGTTCCGAGGGTTACCTTGAAGTATATTGATCCAAGAAAACATCTTGGAGTGAAACTTTACAAAGTCTACTTTAGGCGCAACTTAATTAGACTTTCATTCGAATTATCTTACTAAGAGAGAAGGAGTAAGAGAATTATTCTCATCCCATCCTTATGCCAGTTCAGAATGTAGAAGGTTCAGAAGGATACAGGGTTTAGAACACAACGCGCTCAGAATGTTGCATACCCAGAAGGTGACAGGTCCAGCACGAGACCATATCCGAGAGACATAATGGCTAGTGACTTGGATTGGATTTCACACATGGATTTATATGATTGACTCAATCTAAATTGATTGATAAATCAATCGCGAGACAAGTTTTTTATAAACAACGAAGCTTTACTTATGGAAATCAAGACTTTAATTGTATGGGCAAATAGAATCATGTATAAATTATACTTTTGTCACTTAATGGCAACTCAATCTCTTGATACAGATTTATCCAGCGGTAGATTGGAAGATAATCCTTTGAAGATTGTCCAATTGCTAATTTGGAAGTGGGGGAGTATATAAGGAAACTAAGGTGTCAAGGAGCAACTAAGAGAGGAGGTCTAGAATTTGAAATTACAAGGTCTAAGCAAATTTCGATCATATACTTGTCTTTTATGAACTTCAAATTTGTGATTGTGAGAGGAATACATAAAGAGTGAAGGAGTGAGATAGTGTGATCTATCGCTGAATGCTTACACTCAAAGTTGTAATATCTTGATTTATTATATAGTGAAATCCAGCCTGTAAGCTATTAACGTGGGAAAGTAGACGTAGGCTTGACCTAAGCTGAATCACTATAAATTTTGTGTGTAATTTTTCTTTATCATAATCTCTTATTATTTATTGTTATAGTCTTTTTTTTTTTTTTTTTTTTTTTTTATATCGAGTTCTAATTATTTTGTATTTTTTTTCTTTCCCTTTCTTTCCTTTTCTTTTCCTCCTTCTTTGGCCGTCGCCGGACCCAACGATGGCCAACGACCGACCATTGCAACTAGTGGTTGCCAGACTGGTGACGCTTGAGCGTCCCTAGAGGCAGTAAGGCTCAAGCATCACCAGAAGGGGGCGAGGCTTGAGCCTAGCCGATTAGCGACACTCAAGCGTCGCCAAAGGGTGGTGAGGCCTAAGGTGGTGCTTGTCGGCCATCGCTAGCAAATGGTTGAGGAAAAGAAAAAAGGAAAAAAAAAAAAAGGAAAGGAAAGGAAAGAAGAATAAAACAAAATTTAAAAATTGATTTAAAAAAAAAAAAAAGGAATTTATAATCAATTTAAAAAAAAAAAAACATATAAAATAAAAATAAAAATACAAAAAATAATCAAAAGAATTGCACGGAGGAAAATCAAATGAGATATCGAATGGCGGAAAATATTTTCCACTTCAATTTTAGGTTTCAATTGAATACCGGAAACTATTGTCATTTTCTTGGAAAAATGACTTCTAGATAATATTTTTTCGAAGTATTTAATTTTCTGCGAAACAAACGGAGCTTAAAAATAGGAAAACAATTGTAACAATAATTTTTTGGGATATGGATACTACAAGCACCTTAACTTTCATATAATATTCACTTGAGTCTCATAACTTCTAAAAAATATTCACTCAAATGCCAAAAGTCTAGTGTGACATAGCACTTGTAGTTAATATTTTTAAAAATGTAACCGATTGAAAAGGTTATATGTCACTCAAATGACTGAAAATAAAATTTATGACACTCAAACAAACATCGTACATGAATTATAGCGCTTATATGATCGGAAAAAAAAAAAGGTTATGGCACTCCGTGAACGTCATTTGAAAATTATGGTACTTGTGCATCATTTTTCGCATAGTTTTAACTTGTCGGGATTTCTCAAGACACTTAAAAGGAAATCGGAAAGGAATATATTTCGAGCAAGTCATTCGATTCAAAGGGTAACTTTTACATTTTAGACACGTAAGAAAAAGCTCGCTAATTGTCGTAATCCTTAAGCAGACACGTTCATATTCCAATCTTGTTTCATGGGGCAAGTAGGATGCGGCAAGGCTTTACCCCAGAAGAGAGATGAGCACAACCCTAGATGAGACCGAGCTTAAGTATTCAGGTGCCTTGCTTCGTCAAGTCTCTTCTTCCCCTTCATGCTTCCTCTCCCGTGTATAAAAGAACCCCACCGAGATCGACATTAATCTACCAGCACTTGTCCTATTTGATACAGAGATTTCTATCCGCAATCGTCAGAAACCAGCATGAACGATCCCAAATATTCATATCCCTATCCTTCCCAAGGTATGTTTTTCGACCTAATCCTTGTTTCATTTCTCTCTGGTAAATCCCTTTTGTATTCAACTGGAAATGGTGATGGCTGCTCTTGTCCTCACCTGCATGTCCTCACCAACTTTTTTTCCCCAGAGATCTCTGTTTCGTATGGCAAGAACCCTTTTCTTGCTATGAGATCTTTGGACAATATTTGAGTTGCATTCATCAAATCTGGAACATGTTTGATCAGGGATGGATTGCTGTGTCCAGAATTTGTTCTCGGCTGTTACGTGTTTGATGAGCTCTGTCCATAAGCCAAGATTTGCTAATCACCGTTGTCTGTGTTTTGTTACAGCCCCTTATCAAGGGCATCCAGTGACGGCGCCGCCACAATATGCGCCGCCTCAGTATTACGCGCCTCCACCTCCACCCTCATCTGCACAGAAAGAACGCAACTTTATTGATGGATGGTTCGTTTCCTGAACATTCTTACTTTAACTTCGTTCAATCTCACTTTCTATGATCCAAATTTAAGGTATACGTTCATCATTGGGCAGCCTTGCAGCTCTTTGTTGTTGCTGCCTCTTGGACGAGTGCTGTTGCGATCCGTCCGTCATATGCGTGTGCTAGGATCGCGCGGTGGCCGACCAGCGACCGTAAGAGCAGGCATCATTTTAATCACCCATTTCGATCTCTACTATTGTTCTATACTCTTGTGTGTTGCTAATAATGCAGTCTAGACCTTCAACTGCGCCTTGTCGATTGGCGTCTTGTATACACTTCTTGTCATGTAATTTAGGCCTGCGATCATTACGGAATAAAGCGAAGGTGAACATCTGATAACCGATCGACACTGATCGATGGAGAACAGAATCGTTCAGCACGATAGCTGATTTTTAATTGTTGTGCAAGCATTGGAATCCATTCTTTATCCGCTCAAATCGATTCTTGAACAGCATTTTTCTAAATCTCTATCGCCAGCTTGATTGTTCTCCTAAGGCCAGCGCATTTGGCCCTTCGTCACTCATCCACGGAGAGATGCTATGAAACTTATAGAAGTCACATCAGCTAAAGAAGGAGAAAAATACCTAAAAAATTATAAACATATTATATCAATATCAATTTAGTCATAAATTTATTGACTGAATTAAGTCATTCTAATTAATTTTAACCAGATATTACTCACATGAACACAGCCAACTTAGCCGACGTTAATAAGGACAATTTTATTTTTTAATTATTCTTCTATTTTTTTCCTCCTCCTTTTTTTTACCTTTTTTTTTTTGGTTACTCTTCCTTTTGCTGATAACCAACCACCGGCCACAGGGTGGTTGGGTTGGCCTCGCCTAGGCTAGGCTCATCATCACCCGTCATAAGCAAGGCCCACATGGGCAAGGGGAGGGCTCTCCTCACCAAATTCGGCAAGGCCGCCCATGGCCAAAGACCGGTCACCGACAAAAATAAAAGAAAAAAATAAAAATAAAAATAAAAATAAATAAAACTACTAAGGTTGCACATGACAACGTTTCTTGGCTGGGGAAGAGTTTTTTTCAGAAATAGTTCTTTTCTATTTCTATTACGGGGAACAATTTCTAAATAAAAGAACGTGTTTTGTAACTACACAAAATTTCTACTTTTAAAATAGAAAAAGAATAGAAATGTGTTTGGTAACGCAACAATTTCTTTTTTGTATTTATTCGTTTTTTATTCTTGCTCACGGATTGCCAACCGCCGACCGTCGGCCGTCGCCGCCCTCCGCCAACCGCCAACCGTCACCACCGATCGCCGCCGCACAACCCGTCGGCCGCTGGGTGGTCGACAGCAGCCGATGGGCTGTGCGGCGGCGGTCGGCGGTGGCGATCGGTGGCCGGTGGTCGTGTCGTGTAGCGACCGGCGGTAGGCGGCGAGCGGCAGCAGCGGCGGCTCCGGTGGTTGGAGGTGGCCGCGGCAAGAGAAAGGAACAAAAGAAAAAAATTGACTTATTTCTATAAATTGTTTCCAGGAACAATAAGCAATTTTTTTTATTTCTCGTTTTGCTCCAAATCTATTCCCGGGCTAACTATCTATTAGAGGAATAGAAAAACAATTTGACTTTTTTTTGTTTCTCGTTTTTGTTTCAAATCTATTCCCGGGCTAACTATCTATTCCGAATAATAGAAAAACAATTTGACGTTACCAAACGGATTTATGTTTTTTTTTGTTCCGGAGAACAAAAAAATAAAAATTGAGAGGAAGAAAAACGTTACTATGCAGGCCCTAAAACATTTTCCTATCAATGCTAACAGAAATCAATCAGTGACGCTAATAATATCCAACCAAATTATCCAAAAAGACTGAATTGATATTAAGTTAATAAATTTAAAATTAAATTGACACCAAACTTTATGACTTTCACATCGCTTTTCTCACCAAACATCTCACTCATCCCCCGTACCGAGTCAATAAATAACTCCAAGCTACGGACTACATATAAGAATCAATTCTGCTTCATCAACACATTCACGTCCCCTTGGACCGTATAAACGCATCATGCAAAATCGCCGAAGTCGCCAGCAGGAGCTCTCGCGACTTACACGTCGGTAAGGGACCTGTCCCACAGCTCAAATGTCGTGGGAATGAGAGTACCGACGTTTCTATTTACCCGTGGAAGGAGTGATCCTCTGGGGTTTTAGGGTTTGATGCCGATACACGTCGCCGGCGGCTAAAAATCTTTAGTAACACAGAAATCATTATCATTCCCACCTACACATTGAGAAGTGGAAACTATAACATTGAGAAGAACCCCCAACCAAAGCACATCAAAACGTGGGCAACTCGATGATCTCAGCACTGAAATGTAGCCAACCTCACTGCCAACTAAAAAACCTAAAGATCCATGCTCCAAATTTACAAAGAACAGTGTGAAGTATTAGGCGCTATACTAAAACCAGAAGCGGGTACGGCTACACTGGAGGCGGTGCACCTCGTGTATTACTTTTTCACCTCTTCATACTCGGCTTCGGGTGCCTGTTCACCACCCTGAGAGCCGGCCGAGCCAGAATCGCCACCCCCTGAACCGCCAGACATGTGCTGTCCAATCTTTGACACCGCCCTATTGGCAGCATCGATCTTCGCTTTAATCTCATCGGCATTGTCTTCACCCACTGCCTTCCTCAAAGTCTGCAATTGCATCCTCTATCTCCCGCGCAACTTCGCTAGGTATCTTATCCCTATACTCGCCCAAGCTCTTCTCAATGCTGTAGATAGTCGTGTCTGCTGTATTTCTGATATCAATTAAAGCCTTCCTTTCTTTATCCTTCTGGGCATGCATTTCTGCCTCTTTGACCATCTTCTCGATTTCATCTTCTGAGAGCCCTCCAGAGGAACGGATAGTGATCTGTTGCTCCTTACCAGTAGCTTTATCCTTTGCGGAGACAGTGACTATTCCATTAGCATCAATGTCGAATGTCACTTCAATCTGGGGCAGGCCTCGAGGAGCTGGTGGTATTCCCACAAGCTCAAATTCCCCAAGAAGCTTGTTGTCAGATGCCATCTCACGTTCTCCCTGAAGAACCTTGATACCCACCTGAGTCTGATTGTCAGCTGCTGTCGAGAACACCTGTATGAACAAAAACAAAATTTTGAAATCAGATACGTGTCTCTCCTGGGAATATATGTCTGTTGGAAACAAAGACTTCAAAACGAAGCATCCAAATTGGGTAGCATATTTTGCAGTTTAAACATGCAGAAATGTAGACAACTGTCTGAATGTCTATAGTACTCAAACAGTTATATTGAAAAGATTTTATCTGACCTTCAAAGGTTAAGCCACATGAATAAAGTCGATATACTATAAAATGTCACTGTTTATCTTATACACATATAGCAAACATCATCATCACATCTTCCATATTCTTTTTTGGTTGGAGCAGCTTCCCTATTGATGTGAAGTTCCCCATAGCCATGTGCCAATTTCTAAGTCATCACAAAAACATGAGTGCAAGCATAAAGAGGAGACTCATAATGAGATTATCGGATTCTCTGGGGGTTGAAGGAAATAGCCCTGCTCTAGGAAAGGAAAGAGAATATTGAATGAGATTTGCCTAAAGAAAGCAATTCCACCACAGAATACTCACCTGACTTTTCTTGGTGGGAATAGTTGTATTCCTGTTGATCAAACGTGTGAAAATACCACCAAGTGTTTCGATACCAAGTGATAAAGGAGTCACATCAAGGAGAAGCAGCTCTTTGACATCCCCTCGTAAAATACCACCCTGAATTGCGGCTCCGAGAGCAACAGCTTCATCGGGATTCACCCCTTTGCTTGGAGTCTTTCCAAATATTTCTGCAACTACTTCTTGTATTTTGGGAACGCGAGTCATACCTCCAACAAGCAAAACTTCATCAATATCCTTAGTGGAAATGCCTGCATCCTTCAAACAGCTTTTACATGGGTCCCTAGTCTTTTCAATCAAATGATTTACTAGAGTCTCAAATTTTGATCTAGTTAGTGTAATATTCAAGTGTTTAGCCCCTGAAGCGTCAGCTGTGATAAAAGGCAAGTTGATTTCAGTCTGGCTTGTTGATGAGAGCTCAATCTTAGCTTTTTCAGCAGCTTCACGAAGCCTCTGCAGGGCAAGTCTATCCTTAGAGAGATCAATTCCCTCGGTTCTCCTGAACTCATTCACCAGGAAGTCCAGCAGAGCATTATCAAAATCCTCTCCCCCCAAGAATGTGTCGCCATTTGTTGCTTTCACCTACATGAGAAAGAACTCCAGATGAATTTTCCACACTGGGACCCAAAGCATAGAATAATACAGAGCGCATCAGACTGGATCATACCTCAAAAACACCATTTGATATCTCCAGAATCGAAATATCAAATGTTCCACCCCCAAGATCAAAAACAGCAATTAGACCCTCCTTGTTGTTCATACCATATGAAAGAGCAGCTGCTGTGGGCTCATTGATGATTCTTTCTACATCAAGCCCTGCGATCCTCCCAGCATCTTTTGTTGCCTGTCTCTGAGCATCATTGAAATAAGCTGGAACAGTAATAACAGCTTTTGAAATTGATTTTCCCAAATAAGCCTCGGCAGTTTCTCTCATCTTCTGAAGGATGAAAGCACCAATTTGACTTGGGGAATATTGCTGTCCATTTGCTTCAACCCATGCATCCCCATTAGAACCTCTTACTATCCTATACGGGACCATCTTCATCTCTTTCTGGGTTTGGGGATCATCAAAACGTCTCCCAATCAAGCGCTTGGTGCCAAAAATCGTGTTTGTTGGATTCGTCACTGCCTGCCGTTTTGCCGGTGTACCAACAAGCAATTCTCCTTTCGGATTGAATGCAACCACGGATGGAGTGGTTCGAGATCCCTCAGCATTTTCAATAACTTTGGGATTCTGCAAAAGATTACATAAGATTAGAAAAAAAAAACTCCAGAACTCGGAATTGACAAAGAGAAGCGAAACTCTCAAATGAATAGCACAGTATAGCATCGCTCCATCTCACCTTTCCCTCCATGACAGCAACACAGGAGTTGGTAGTACCCAAGTCGATACCTACCACATCATTCCCAGCAGGTTTCGAACTGTATCAAGGAAAGCACATACACCGTTATGCGTATTGAGTGATCACTAGCAGTTGAGACACAACAAACTACATAAAAAATTCCATCTACCTAAAAGGTCTACATAGACTTGCCCAACTCTGACCCAGATAAGAAGCTGGCCATGACGACTTTCCATTGCAAGTCAGCTGCAAAAAAATCAGAAATCAAAACCGATTTTTTTAGCAAAAGCTAGGAAAAGATCAACGTAAGGTCCAGCATTGCGCACTGCTGCTAGAACCAAGTCCACAATTATATATCCATCTTCCAGTTCTCTCAAAAGTTATGAATTCCGCATTTAGCATATCAAGATCGTTCACCACAAAGTAATGAAAGCACAAATGTTCAATAAAGACAAACAAACCACAGCGAATAAAGGAACAGAGTGTAATTAACCGATTCTACATGCCTATATTTATCCTTAACTCATCAAAACTTCACAAGCTACCACCACCAAGATTTGCAATGGCGAAGAAAAAAATTACAAAAACAGACTTAGAGCTTCAGATGTCGGAAAATCTATTCAGTTTCACCCGACCACAAACTGTGGAAATGATCTTTTTTCGCATATCAACACCACATTTCAGTCGGAAACCAGCTAAAGCGGTCTCCTTCAAATCCATCACTTCTCTTCCATCTCGAATTTTCAACTCCCAATCCCCCAAAAAAAAAAAAAAAAAAAAAAAAATGCGAAGCAGGCTAAACCAGCTTTAGAAGCAGCAATCCTCTCGAATACCACCAGCTACTCATCAACGAAAAAAAAAAAGAAGAAAGAATTTCACTCTCCCACCGAAATTACAACCGGTACATCATGAACACCGCCGGAAAACCGCAATTCCGCTCAATATTCAAGCATTCATCACATCGGATTCGACGAAACCGGCAGACGGAATCCGAGAAAAAACAGAGCACGAGAAACGAGAGGCCAGCAGAACACAACTCCAGAGAGAGACGCACGCACCGATTTGCAAGCGGCGGCGGCGCCGCATCGTTAATTCATCAAAACTTCCTCAGCTACCATCACTAAGATTTGCAATGGCGAAGTTTAAAAAAAAAAAAAAAAAAAGTGAAAAACAGAGTTAGAGCTTCAGATGTCGGAAACTCTATTCAGTTTCACCCAACCACGAACTGTGGAAGTGATCTTTTTCACATATCGAACACAAGAAAGTGGCTTTCGCGTGTCCTCTCACACCAGTTCCAATCCATCACTTCTCTTCCATCACGAATTTTCAAGTCCCAATCCAAAAAAAAAAAAATAATAATGCGAAGTAGGCTCAACCAGCTTCAGAAGCAATCACCTCGAATACCACCAGGTACTCATCAACGAAAAAAAGAAATCCACTCTACCACCGAAATTACAACTGGTCCATCATGAACACCACCGGAAAACCGCAATTCCGCTCAAAATTCAAGCATTCATCACATCGGATTCGAAGAAACCGGCAGAAGGAATCCGAGAAAAAAACAGAGCACGAGAAACGAGAGGCCAGCCGGAACACAACTCCAGAGAGAGACGCACGCACCGATTTGCAAGCGGCCGCGGCGGTGCGCCGCGGCGCCGCGTCGTTGCGCCGCGCGGAGAAGCGCCACGGCGGCCATGACCTTGCCGGAGAGCTCGACCAGAGCGGGAAGCGAACCGGAGACGACGCGAGGGCGCCGAGGCGGCGGAGGGGGTACGACGGGTCGGCGGCGGCGGCGGCGGCGGTGGGCGAGCTCGGAGGTGGTGGAGAGGCGGAGCGGGGTTTTGGGGTTTATGAAGGGGGAGGAAGAATGGAGAAGAAGAAGATCGTTCTAGCTCGTTCGTTCGGCGACTGAAAGTTCTCGATGATCAGGACACCTGTCACGCTTTCCGCGCCCGTGAGACCGTTGTCGAAACGGCCCGCGTTTCATAAATTCCCATTCTTTTTCAGGCCTATTTAGTAACTAACTAATTATTGATTGATTCTGTTCTATTGTTCACTCGAATAAAAAAGTGAAAATAAATCCGTTTAATAACGTGAGTTCATTATTTTGCTCTCGAGAATAGATTTGAAATAGAATAAAGAAATTAAAAAGAAAACGTTAATTCTTTATTTCTGGAAATAATTCTAGAAGCAAGTCTTTTTTTTTCTTTTCTTATTCCTTTTGTTTTAGCGAGTTGCTAGGCCTCACTGATGCTTGGTGACTAGCCAAAGACGAAAGCTAGCAATTAGCTGGAGGAGAAAGAAGAAAAGATAGGAAAAAAGAAAAAAAAAATCTTAGAAAAATATAAAAAAAAATTAAAAGGAATCTCAATCACAAAAAAAATCGAGGTCATACAAAATGCATTTTTTTTTTTTTCTGTTCCGAGAATAGAAATTTTATACGATTACCGAATGCAGATGAATGCTCAGAATTCATCTAGTAAACGGAATAAATTTATTCCTAAGTAAAAATTACTTCCGAAATATAAGGATTACCATATAGGCCCTTCAATTTTGAACACTTAATTTCAGTTCCCATCGACTGCTAGCATTTTGATTTCATCTTCTAATTTTTTGGTCAAATTTCAATTTTCTCTTACTAAATCCTTCGAGCATTTTCTAAGTTTGCTTCTCAGGAGACAACACACGTCGTCGACCTGGAAAAACACAGGATCATGCGAGGTTAAGAGCTGTTTTTTAGGCCTGAACGCTATGTGAAGAGCTAGAGCTAGGATGCGAAGTAGAGTTTCGCATGCCCGATCACCTGTGGTCAGATTCGCGTGCTTAAAGGTGTGTTTGTTGCGAACGTAAGAGGAAGATGATGCCCTTTTTGTTTTGTGGAAGGAGGAAATCATTTTCCCAGGGTGAACTAAGATGAAATGTGTGGCCTAGTTGGGTTCCATGACATTGAATCCCCAACTGGATTCTCACTTCACGGGTTTTCATTCCTTGGAACGAGATTCCTTTTCAATTGTTTGGGTTGCAAAACCTCGAAATTAACAATTGAGGAGTTATTGTCATCACGCATCAACATACAACTGAGGAGTTATTGTCATCACAATCATGTTGATGCTTTTTTACCATTAAAGTTTAGGGCCAATTCTATAAAAAAGCACGAACTTTAGGTGTTGTCTCAAATATGGTCCGAACTTTATTTTATCTATAAAAAAAAAACACGAACTTTAGGTGTTGTCCCAAATTTGGCCCGAACTTTATTTTGTCTACAAAAAAAAAAGCACAAACTTTCACTTGTGTCCAAAATCTGGCCCTCCGTTAACCATCATTCCATATTCATCCGATATGGCATTTACACGTCAGCAATAATATCCAACACAGCAAAACGATGCTACATCCGAGTGTTCGGAGGAAGTGTTAAATTTAAGTTTGCCCTCCAATGAGGTGAACTTTACAGATAATTCTCATGGGAAAAATAATTCAACTACTTCAGTTCCAAGGGACGAGGCACATAGCTAGGGCCATTAGATCAATTAACAATTGGCAAGCTGTTTCCAATGTTAGAAGCTAGGTTGGAAGCAGAAGATTACATTGCCTTAAAGCAAGATATTAAAAGCGTGTGCATTTTATAGTTAAATAGAGATGTGAAGTCTATTTGTAATAGACTTACTTTATTTTGTCTCAAATAAAGTTTGGGCCAGATTTGGGACAACACCTAAAGTTCATGCTTTTTTTTAGACAAAATAAAGTTCGGGCCAGATTTGGGACAACACCTAAAATTTATGTTTTTTTTAAACAAAATAAAGTTCGAGTCAGATTTGGGACAACACTTAAAGTTCGTGTTTTTTTTTATGAAATTGGCCCTAAAAGTTTATGCGACTCCATCTTAAGGCATTGCAACATCGTCTCAACTTCAGCTTGAAAACCTTTTGAAGATGCTTTGCGTATACATCGACGAGAGTTGCTTCTCACAAAGCATTAGGTTCTCTCCACGGACTTGATTTTGCATTGCTTTACACTAATCAATGATGATAGCTCCAGGGGTGCACCCGCACAGGCGGCCACGATGTTTGACACTGACAATGACGCGAAAGGCATGTCATATTTTTGTCAAATAAGTGGCATCAATTACAACTACATCATCCCCTAAGTATTTATATAAGTCTCTTGGTTGTGCATTCGCCAAAGAAACATTATGCCGTCTTCGTTCACCATCCAAATCAAGCATGGGATAAAAATTGAAAGTTTTGAACTGCATGATTGAAAAATAAACGTGGTTTTTGACATTTCCGAAATTTATTTTCTCACACCCTCCTATTTCAAGAACCAACGC
The DNA here is from genome assembly GCA_014182365.1 of Eucalyptus tenuipes. Lineage (NCBI taxonomy): Eukaryota > Viridiplantae > Streptophyta > Magnoliopsida > Myrtales > Myrtaceae > Eucalyptus > Eucalyptus tenuipes. The sequence goes on along the minus strand of CM024543.1, from coordinate 9,104,819 downwards.
TTGAAATGATTTATTTGTTCTAATCCTTACTTGAATCTTCTTTTTGTTATGGAATCAATATTCTTGTGTGATTAAAAGAATGTAGCGCTTTCAGAAATTGTCACGTGATTATTATTGGGCATCCCTTTTTTCTTATTTCCCACTGCATCTTTTTTCCAGTCTTGACTTAAATAACTCCTTTTCAATCTTCTACCGTTGGTCACTACAAAAATTACTAAACCACGCTTTTTCCTCATTTCCTTTCATATGAGTTTAAAAATATAGAGGAAAATTCATTTTCTTTAGCATAATTATTATAAAATGCATAAGCCTCGTCATAAGAATTAAACTTCATATATATGTAAGTTGACACAAGTTCCATGTTTTCCAGGGTCGTGACTCTTTTGTCATTGCCATCTTCAATTGAACTGTTCATCTTTTCTTTATCACTAACATTATTTTACTCAATCAAGTTTCTTTTTTAATACAAACTCCATCCATTTGAATGAAATAAAAAAATAAAAAAAAAATCAAGTATTGTATATCTAAATTACATAAATCGATAGATTCCAACTAAAATACAACGTCAAGAAATCCCTCCTTGTATCTTACTTGCAATCAAAAGAAGTGAAGGTTAATGAACCTTTCTCCACATATACTTGTTAATCCCCTACAAAATCCTACAATAATTCCGAGCTTACTAAATATTTTCTTACCATTTAAAGAGCAATATTGCTAAATCTTCTCTCTCTTTTCTTGAATTTTTTACCAGAGAACGATATCCCCTCAAGTTCATTTATATTTGTTTTGTATATATTTTCACTTAGATTTACTTTAAATAAAATAGGAAACTAGATCTCTCGTCCCACGGCTCTTTGTACAAAGATTTGATGAATATTTCTGAGGAAAAATCCCGCCAAGTATAGTTTCCCTTTTAAATAATAATATATACATACATACATATGTATGTTAGGTATATATATGTAATTCCTTGTGAAGTCGTCAAATTTGCAGCGGTGACTGTAGACAGCTGAAGAAACTGAGAAGGGCGAAACCATGGAAGCTCAGTGGCAGCAACAGCGACAGCATCGCGATGGCAGTGCCGAATCCAACCGAGAATTAGAAGCAGCGCGAAGAGTAGCATATTGTTGCCTAAAGCTCTGGGGTCTGGCCCTTTTCGCCGTCGCCGTCGTCCTGGTTCTTCTTTTAAACCCCTGTTTCTTCGACTGTTATCCGCCAGCGGTTCGCGTGGCCTCCCTTTCCCTCTCCCTTTCCTCCGTGCCGGCGCCGGCGTCGCCGTCGCCGTCGCAGTCGGTGGTCAGCGGGAACTGGAGCGTCGCTCTCTCGGTGAAGAACAATAGGGGGTGGCACCGGTTGGGCTGGGACCACGCCCAGGTCATGCTCTTCTACGGCCTCGAGTTCGTGGCGGGGACGTTCCTCGAGAAGTTCAGCGTGGCTCCCAAAGGGGAGGGGACCCTGGAGATGACGGGCGGCAGGGCGACCGCGTTCTCCCGCGACGTCGGGGAGTGGGCGGCTCAGGCCATGGCCAAGGACAGGGAAGACGGCGGAGTGATGGAGTTGACGGTGTCGTTGCTTCACCACGACGACGGGTCGCCGTACTGGTTGGGATGGGATAGGTTCGTCTGCCATGGCTTGAAGGTAGGGTTTTCAAGCCAAAACCAGAGCCAAGTGGGTTTGCTCTTGAATAACTCGACGCACAAGTGCACCTAAGTTTCATGGCCTCTGGCCAGATTTTTATTTTATTTTTATTTTTTCCCTGATCGCAAATTTTAATGTTTTTTGAATTCGAACACGAGTAATCATAGGATATATGTCAACATATAATTCATTGATGTAAGGAATAATTTATGCTAATTTTGTGATTACAAAGCTTATTGCGCATTTAGGGTCGAAAGTTCTCTCTCTTCTACCTCTGCCTCCGTCTGTTCCTTCCAAGAACGCCTTATCGGCGGCTAGAATGTGGCGGCACCAAGTTTCACGCCAAAACTTGCATCAGTAATTCCGAATCATGAGTCGAATTACCTCTTTCCCTGTTATGGGCAAAGTTTCTGGTGTTGAGGTAATTGATATCCTGGTTATGATATGCGCTGGTTTGAAGAGGAAGTTCGTGTTTATACTAAAAATATTTAAATATTTTTTAAAATTATCCACGTCAATGTCGATGGTGTGACGTAAGCTAGCTAGCCGTTGTCCATTTCAACAAAATCCTTTCAAAATTCGCAAGAAAGACTAAATCGGTTTGACTGAATTGATGCTATGTCAAAATGTTTATAATTAAAGTGACACGTATTTAGAGCTAAAATGGCACTAGTGCAATAAGTTTTGAACTTTTTTGATACTTTCTATTGCATAAGCAAGGGTTAAATTGTGAGTTCGAGAGGATGTTAGAAATATATTACTTGATCCTATGTATCTCTCATATTGTAGTATGTTATCCTAATTAATTACAATTCCCATTGTAATATTATTTTACTATAAATAGTCATTCTATAAAATCTACAAATAGGCTGTTGTATAATTCATCAATGATAAAAAAAAAAATTCCAAGACTTTATTTTTTGTATTATTCTTATCAAATAGCAATGCAAGTCTCACTCAAGTGGTATCGAAACACGCTGCTGCACAACTCAACAGGAACGCATTGATAAATAGAAAAACAAACGCAACAGGAACGCTAAATGAAATTTTGATTGTTACATCCACACACGATGACAAGCTCAGTTTTCTATCTTCCGGTGAGGCCGAACCAGCGTCTCCTCCGCCACCCACTTGCTCCTGAAGGCGCGTCTCCGCCTACTCCTCCTCTCTCAGCCGTAGGTCGTCCTCACGCGCGTCATCGTTGCTGCGCATGAGTTGCAGAGGCGGATATTTTTGTTAGGGTCACATTGACCCCTAATTTTCTATGCAAATTAACTTTAAGTATTTAATTAAAATTTAGGTGTCAACATCCCTCCGCTGTGCTCGGTCGAGGCTTATAATTCTCTGTCTTTAATGCTGATGGTTTTATTAATTATTGTGATGGGCCTAAGTTGGCCCGTCCGCCCATGTTGGGCCTAAAAGCCTGGCCCACAAGATTAGAGCCCATGGATGGAGGGATATGTTGAAGGGTTGTAACTTTTGGGGGAACGTCTTTTACCGAAGGGACACGTCCTTTGGAGAGGACGTATGTAAGGGGGAAAAGAGAGGGAGGAACGCATCTTTTGGATTTACGTACGTTCCTCCTCCCTCTCTCCCTCCAAAAGAAGAACAAGAACGAAAGAGACGAAACTCTCTTCCCTTCAAGGCGAATTGACGTCATCGGATCGAACGAGATCGGTTTTTCTTCCTCATATCGCGTCGGTGTTTAATCCGTGACTAACAAGGTACGTTCGATTACGTGATGTGCCTTAGGATCGGTGATACATGTGATTTTCCGGGCTCGTCTTCCGCAATTGTTTTAGGGGTTCGATTTAGTGTCGAATCCGGTTTTTGGGAATCCGATATTCCCGACAAATGCAACCTTGAGCTCCCGTGATCCTTCACTTTGCCACCAGGCACATCCTTGCACGTTAAAATTGCTCGCTCCTCTCACGCTGTCACCGTATGACGTACGGCCTATTTTTATGGTATAAAAAAGCATTCCACGAAAGCTTGGACAGCAAGCAAAGAAAAGATTCTTCTGTAAATGCAGCCCAATAACCTCAATTATGCCAAGTGTACAGGCCTTTTTTGAAACACGATGCAAATGCAGCAAAAAAACAACTTTTCCAGAGGAGTCTTCTCGTGCACACGAAATTACATGAAAATCAGGTTAATGGAATACTTCTCCCGTTGCATTTTCTCCCATTGAAAGAAGTTTTAGAGGGCAAACATTGAAAAAGACTCTTCCATCGCAAAAAGAATCTTTTTCGAGCAATTTTTTGTTTTTTGCTTTCATATAATAGGTATCTTATCGCTTTGATAACTTTTTTTGAATGAATTTGGATTACAACTTTTTGAGGAACCTAATAAAAAACACACAAATTCTAGAAAATAGGAGGAATCAAGCTGTTAGAGCGTATCAACTATTATTTGTCCTGTTGCAATGAGATTGAGATTTTTCATCCTAGGATGTGATGAGTTGACATCGAGGTGCCAAAGAGGTCTATAAGAGCTCTTGGGAGTCATCAGCCTATTATCCACGGTTTAGGTTTGATCCATTGAGTGAGAGCCATTCTACATGGGACTTTCGGATCACTATGGCCAACTTTTGTCCCTATTCGACTCTTCAGTCTCACAATTAGGCAAGCTTATACTATTACGCTCGCTAGCAGAATCCTAGCTTGAGTATACTTTCGCACACCCTTGTTACTTCGCCCCCTTTTGCAGAATCTTAGCTTGAATTCACTTGAATCTTTCCTTCGGTCAAAAAAACTTAATCAAGGCATGAACCTTTTCTGCCTTCTCTTCTATCTCGTTCGATTCCCTGTTCCTTCCGACCTTCTCTCTTTGGCTAACTTCCTCCCACATTCGTGACATCCAGCCTTTAGAATCTCGCAGTCGACCTATAATCGAATCTAAATACTCTAACAAGGGGCCAATGCCAACGACACCACTGGATCACCTCACCTACTTTCGAATGAAATTTTCAGGCCAGGATCGTGAACTAATCTACCAGAAAACCATTGAAGCAGAGGACCCACTAAATTTGCCAATTATGATGCCAGAGAAAAAGTGTGTTTCCCATCCCCAGCAAGCGAAAGGCCTACCGGCATGCCGAAACCTCAAGATTTTCCTCCAAGTTTTACAAGCTGAAGGACTTATCCTTTGGCTCGTAAAACTCGAGCCAGACGACACAAAGAGAACCAGCTCGTGCAGAAGATCATCCAGATAGAAAATATCTCTAAACTCACCTTATCCCTAATACTAAATGCATAAGAAGAATTATGTGATCACAAAATTAGCTTGATTCCGCTTCACCACAGGTATCTAGCCATCTCCGGAATTTCCATCTATTGTAGCTTAATTTGGGTCTATCTATAAGGAAAACCTTAAAGTACCCGAATAAGAAAATTCTGACAATACTTACAAATATGCATGGTTACAAACCAAGTCTAAAGAATCGGCAAGACAAAACTTACAGCTATCAGCTGCAAAAAACAGCGAACTTGGGCATAAACTCTTTCTTATAGCGGTGGTATATGTTACAAGTATTCGTATCTAAATCTAAAACATTAAAGTTTCCAAACAGGAACAAAAGAGAAAAAAAGAAGCAAAAGTTGCCATGAAACCTAGTTGCACTTATGTGTCGAGCCACTCAAGAGCGAACCCACTTGGTTTTGGTTTTGGCTCGAAAACCCTGCCTCCAAACCATGGCAGTCGAAACTATCCCATGCCCACCAGTCACGCCAGCCTTCATCATTATTAAGCAGCCTCAGTTCCAACTCCGTCACTCCGCCGTCTTCGCTGTCCTTCGCTATGGCCCGAGCCACCTGCTCCCTGACGTCCGTGAGAAGGCGACCATGCCCGTTTCCACAGTTGCCTTCCCTCTCGGAGGGAGGCTGAATCCCTGGAGAAACGTCCCCGCCATGAACTCACCGTGGTAGAAAAGCATGACCTGGGCGTGGCCCCAGCTGAGCCGGTGCGGCCACCACATGAGGTTTTTCACCGAGAGGGCAACGTTCCAATTTCCGCTGATGACGGATGTCGGTGGCAGGGACGGCGTGGAGGAAAGAGAGAGAGAGAGAAAGAGAGGCCACGCTTACCGTCTGCAACGGATTACTCAAGGCCCTGCGAAATCACAAGCACTATAACCACGCCGGTCGGCACAAAAATTACGCAAGCAGTAACACGAACTGCTGTTCTTCTTCCTGCTTCTCGGTTGGATTCGGGATCGTAGCGTTGCTGTCGCTGAACTTCCATGGTCTTCGCTTCTCAGTTCCTTCGGTGATATCTAAGTTACTTCCTCGAGTTTAAAGTGAACATGCATATACATAGAGATATAGAGAGAGAAAGAGATCACGTTGATGAACTCCAACTCGGATTAAAAACCATTATCTTATCTAATTCTGATTCGAAAGACTTCCTCTACGTTATCTTTCCTTTAATCGAGACGGTCTAAGGGATATCATGGGATAATTAGCTAATCTACTGAAACTTACCGTAATATCTTACTCGAACCCTTAAACTATAAAGAAAAATTTGCATTTAAATCGTAAAATTTCTCACGATTGTCCACTTTAGTCCTTGCTCCGTCAACGTAATATTGGATTTTGCTCACTTAAAACTGATGGAGTAAATGGAAGGATTCTAAAAAATTACCAAAAAAAAGAAAAGATCATAAATCTATTATACAAATATCAATTCAGTCTTGAACATTTTAATTTAGTCAACTTAGTAATAAATTCTTTTTAAGATTTGCCAGTATTTTCATAAAAAATTGTTATGTGGACACCGGTCATTATTGTAATTTTTTTTAAAAAATTCTATTTTTTCTATTTTCTTTTTTTTTTTAGTAAGGACAGTGACCCTCGCAAGCATTGGACGGGGGCATGGCGGCCTTCGCTAGATCTAAGCAAGGTGAGGGTGTCTTGCCCTCGCCAATGGCCGGCAAATGTTGATGCTGTGGACCGACAGAGGGTAGGAAGTGAAAGAAAAGAAAAGAAAAGAAAAAAGGAAATTTAATAATATATATATATATATATATATATATATATATATATATATTGTCATGTGAATCGACTACAAAATCCTAAAACAATCGGAACTAAATATTCTCTTATTGTTTAAGGAGCAATATGTACTAAATCTTCTCTTTTTTTAAGTAAAAAAAAAAAATTGACCTCAGAACAATATCCACTAAAAAGTAACTTATTGGTTTGCATATATAATCACTTAGATTTACTTCTTTAAATAAAATAGGAAACTAGATCTCTCATGCCACGGCTTTTTGCATAAAGATTTTATGGATATTTCTGAGGAAATTCCACCGAGTATAGTTTCCCTTATATGATATGTATGTATATATTAATATAAGCAGTAATTATACACCGCTGAAGAAACTGAGAAGCTAATACCATGGAAGCTCTGCGACGTCAACAGCAACGTCGCGGTCTCCAATCCGATCCAGACGCAGAAGGAGCGTTCAAAGCAATATGTAGTTGCTCAATAGTCTTCATTTTGGCCGGCGTGGTCTCTCTCGTTCTCGGCATTCTTGTTTTCGTCCGCCGGTCCCCGGAAGCTTCTTCACTGACTGTACACGTGGCCTCTCTTTCTCTCTCTCTCTTTCCGCCACGCCGGCGGCGCCGCCGGTGGTTAGTGGGAACTGGAGCATCGCCCTCTCGGTGAAGAACCGTAAGCGGCATCACTTGGGCTGGGACCACGCTCAGATCATGCTTTTCTACGGCGAGGAGTTTGTGGCGGGGACGTTTCTCCCGAGATACAGCGCAGCTCCGAGAGGGGAGGGGACCTTGGAGACGAGCGTGGCCGTGTTCTCCCTCGACGTCGGGAGTGGGCAGCGCAGGCGGTGGTGAAGGACTGGGAAGACGGCGGAGTTATGGAGTTGGCGGTGACGCTGCTTCGCCACGACGGTGGACCGGGATGGGACAGGTTCGACTGCCATGGCTTGAAGGTAGGGTTTTCGAGCCAAAACCAAAGCCAAGTGGGTTTGCTCTTGAGCGGCTCGCCACACAAGTGCACCTACGTTTCATGGCCTCTGGCCAGATTTTTTATTTCTTTTTATTTTTTTTCCTGTTCGGAAATTTTAATGTTTTGAATTTGAATACTAGTAATTATAGCACATATCATCCATACATAATTCATTGATGTAAGAAAGCATTTATGCTGATCTTGTGTTTACATAATTTGTTACACGTTGAGTCTCGAAAGTTCTCTCTAGTACCTCCGCCTCCGCTCTTGCCCTTATTGGCAGCCAGAATGCGAAACGTTTGCGCTTACCTCTTTCCCTGTTCAGATTTGGTTATGGAGTATTGCTATAGGGACTGATGAAAATTAGGAGTGAGCATAGTTCAGACTGAATTAGTCCAGCACCTAATCCTAAGACCAACTTGCACAGTGCAAGGTTGAGCCTAGGACCAAGGACTAATGCGGGAACCATACCAGGACCGGATGGTCCAAGGTCAACCTTGGACCGATGCTCACCCTTAGTGAAAACCCCACATTTCAAGAGGAAGTTCATGCTTGTACTCATCAAAGGACTTAGGGATTGAATCTTGTTCATCGACAGCAGAAAGTAATAGCTTTCCACCTTGAATATCAACGGAGTACTTTAGGCCATGACAGATGAGTGTGATAATTAGTTGCTGTAAATTCCAAGAGTTCAATAGAGATTAGAAAATGCAGGTCGAGAACCGATTCGAGTGGATAGAGAGCTTTCCGATGCGTAGCACGCCAAAGTAGTTTCTTCATTGTGGAATGGCATTGAGTGTGCTATATGGTTCCTAAACTCTTATATATCGATCAGTATCAACTGGTATCAAAAAACTCTGTTGGCTCTATAACATGATGATCGCAGGCCTAAATTCCGCGTCCGGTAGGGTACATGAGAAGACGAGCAACGAGGCTTAGTTACAGGGGCTAGACAACATATTTAAGCATAGTATATAGGACAATAGCAGATGAAATAAATGTATGAAATGATGCTGCTTCTCTTATGCTCTCCAATCGGCTGCCGGCCGCAATGCCGGCACACGCATACGATAGACGGGTCAATCGCATTCACAGCACATCTGCCAGAGCCAGCAACAACACAGACCCGCAAGGCTGCACGATGATGAAAACAAAGAAAAGGAATAGTGTCAAATTTCGAATTAGGATAGAATTTCAATGCTTTTAGTTCCTCTGATCTGCACCATTTGGACTAGAAAGAGAGATCGGACAAAAGTAAAATTGGAATGCTCGGGAACGTACCATCCAGCAAGACAGCCGCTGGCTCCTTGCTGCGGAGGAGGAGGAGGTGGAGGCGGAGGCGCGTACTGAGGAGGCGCCATCACCGGCGGCCCTTGATAAGGGGCTGTAGTCACAGGCAGGACGGAGGTTAGCAAATCTGGGTTCCTATAAACAGCTTACAAAACACAAGTAATGTCGGAAAAATGCATTCCGGACCGGCATTCAATTGGCCAACATCGTCAAAACCCATTTTGCAGTCGAACAATGATTAAGCCGGAAGAAGCAACGGAAAATATGACTATTTCTGAGCAGAAATTGTTCCTGGGACAGAGGAGAACGTTACCTTGGGCAGGAGGAGGGTATGGATATGCATACTTGGGATCGCTCATGCTGCTGATGATTGGCTGACAAACTGCAGAGATCAATCAAAAACCTCTGAAAATCAAACTAGAACAGAGTTGCTAATATATCAATGGTGGATCTTGATGTGGGGTGGGGAGGTCCTCTCTTTATACCCTTGAGAGGAAGAAATAAGGAAAGTAGTAAAGAGACTTACCAAAGACAGACAAACCCAAAATCCTTGGACTTGGTCGCATCTGGGGCAAGTGCTTTATCTCTTACCGCGTTCTAACTTGCCTTCAAGAAACAAGCATGCAATTAGCAATCATTTCTTGAGGAGATCATGCCTATGGAAAGGAACAATTTTGGTATGAAATCTTTCAGTTTTGGAAATAATGGATTTTGTTCGGGACGATGCTGTCGGGCCGCGTTCGGTCGTCCGATATGGAAAGCCACGTCCTTCGTCATTAAGGAGGCGTGTTAATGAAAGGCTTTGATAAAAATCGTTGACCATTCACTCAAAAGAATAATGATAATTAAACCAAAGTTTTCAAAAAGAAATACCAGATTAAATTCGACTATAGTAGCAGCCTAATAACCTCAATATGCAGAGGCAGCAAAGTAAACCTTTCTAAGGATAAAATCCTCCCACAGAGGTCTCCAGAATAAAAAAGAGTTCTCGTCATAGACAGCTGAAACACAACAAATCACCCCAGAATCCAGCCATTTGAGGTACCCATGAACCGCTTGCTTTGTAATCAAGAAAGCTTCAAATTTAACTCGTAAGGGATCCCATCCAATCCAAATCTTACCCCTAGGAGAGAATTCATAATTTGCAAGCTAGTACCAATCTCTGATCAGCTCTCCAGAATGGAATTGAAGAGATTCTGCGGCACCTTCGTTTCCAATAACCCAACCCAGCACAATTGGTTTGACAACACAAGGCTACGGACCTCCGCTTGCCTAATGAGGGCAATAAGGCCCCTAACATTCCAGCAACCTATATACATATGTACATAAAAGGAAGGAGACCAAGGCTTACCTCCTCTTGGGAGGCTTGCGCCGACTAGGAGGTGGAGCACCACAAGCCGAGGGAGAAGGAGGGTCTGGAGCAAGCGCCAGAAGTTTGTCCTGGATGGTCACAACGTTCCTACTCTCGGGAGGAGCCTTCGGCGACGGGCAAGGGGATAGTAGGTCATCGTCTGAGCTGCCAAGTCGGTTGGGCGATGCGTCCGAATCCTCGCCTGGGCTGCGCGGCTCCACCGTTGAAGCTTCAACAGGGCTAATGGACTCATCCTCAACGGTAGTGACGGCATTATCCGCCTTAGTGAGGAACCGCAGTTCTCTCTGGGCCTTGCGGGTTGAGGTCGAGGGCAAACTTTTCTCAGCTGCAGCAGCCTTTTGTTTGATCAGGCGCCCCTCATCACCAGAACTGACCGGGATGGCCAAGCCAATAACCCTTAGAGGAGGAGACTTCTTCTTCTTCCCCCTGACCTGCTTCCACTCCGCTTCAGGCTTAGGAGGGCCCTCCACCACCGCCGAAACAGGATCGGGTCGATAGGCTACTACGAGTGGGGTGAGATTGGTCCGAACCTGCTGCGACTCCACCACCGGCCTTAGGATGGCTAGAGAGTCCGCACAGCTATGCCCAAACGTGCCACACTTCAGACACTCAGCTGGTTTCCATTCATATGCAATAGCAATTGATCAAACCACACCATTCAAGGTTACATTCATCGAAGACACCCTCGGTTGATTAGCTTGGAGCTCAACGCAGACCCTGGCAAAAGAAATCATTCGCATTTGCTCCGTACGTTGATCCACGTGGAGAGGCTTGCCAACGATGCTTGAGATGGCACTAATCGCCGGTACCCCCCAAAGGTCGAGAGGAAGGTTCTTCAGATGAATCCAAACCGGCACCACATTTTGTTGTTCTCTCTTTAACTCCAGAAGAGGTTTCCATTGTTGCAAGATAAGCGGAACTCTTACAACCATTAAGGGCCCCTCCTCCAATATCTTCCTCCGGAATAAAGGATCGAGGATGCAGAAGAAGAAGAATCCTTGATCGTTAGCAAAGACTTCCACTAGCTTCGGTCCCCAAGTATGTTTGAGAGAATTCTCTGTGATTTGGAATGGCAGCTTCCTCCCCACAAAGTACCCAACGAGGCATTCATGCCACTTGGGATCCACAGCCTCAAGCACGTCTTCGGATAGATTAACCATCGGGACATTGTCCTCAAACGAAGGAGGGACGTAGGTCAGCTCGTATCCCTTGGCAACGAGACGAGCAACGTTCGCCCACGAGCAGGTAGGAGGGGGCTTGGAGCTTCCCAGTTGCTTTTGAGAGGCCTGAGGCCGCTTGGAGGCGGACCTCGCTCTGCTACGTCCTCTAGAGTGACCATCATGGCTTAAGGTCTTAGAACGCCCACGCTTCTCCTCCGCCTCTACTGTAGGGGCCTTACCCATGAGCAGGAAAGGCTAGGCCGTGCTCCTACAGGAAGAAGGGCTAAGTCCCTTTTCAGTACCAGCATCAAGCTAGGCCTCATTACTCGGCTCACCCACCATAGCAGATGAAGAAGCCATAAATACACCAACAACAGCCCTATAACCCCCCGAGACCCCTTCTACAGTACGGACTCAGCAGATAATGGGTCCATATCAGGGCAAGGGCTAAAACGAGATGCCAAGGGATGATGATGAGCCAAACTGCCCCCCCGAAGACCACGAAGCAGCTCCGGCAGCCGCACGAACAAATCCCGCGTAGGTCACAGCAGCAACGAAATAGCGGAATGAAGGGCAGCTTCAATCTCGAGTACCGGGAAGAGGCTAACGGAGGTGAAAATAGGAGCTGAGGAGTCCAACTTCCCCCACCAGGACCCCCGAAGCAGCTCCAGTAGCCCGCACAAGAAGCCCGAGCAGACCAGCAGCAGGAGCGGTTCGAAGGAGACTAGGGTAGCATCGATCTCAAGATTGAGAAGGAACCAGGAGAAATTGTTCGGTGAGAATGAAGAGGCACACCAAAGAAAGCAAACCTCCAAATCTTGCGCCAAACGAAGGCCTACAGCGGCCGGAAAGAGCGACAGAGCAGCCGGCGTGAACAGGGGGAGATTGCGCGCAATGGAGAGGAAAATGAATAGTGTATCGAGAAGCAACAAATTGCCTTTTTAATTAATTATGATATCTTGTTATCTTATTTAGTCAATTTAATTAAATTGGCCGTCGTACAATAATGATTAAAAATATCGGAGACCATTATGATATTTTCCTTAATTATGATATCTTGTTATCTTATATAATCAATTTATAAAACTTATAAATAGGTCCATATGTTATTCATATATATATAGGTCGCAACAACATATATATCTACCGACATGCAATGTGATTATTCGACGCGAAACCATTAAAGTAACAATTGACAACCAAGGAAGCTTTAAATAAACTATAAAGCAAAATGAGCACCTAACGCTAATAAATATGAAAATACCATTCCTAATTAGGTCAGAAGTAAACAACAATCAATGCAATGAAAGTGGCCAATCATTTGATAACTCGCTCGAAAAAAGGAAACACTAAAATCTTGATACAAAGCCCTAAGAGTTCGTCGACAATGATTTTTAATCAAACATTTTCATGCATTTTAACTGAAAACCACTCAAAATCTAATTTCTATATTTTAAAATTTTTTACTATATTCTTAATATATTAATATTTAATTTTTTAAATAATTTTTTAATTTTCGAAAATAGAGAGCAGGGCTGGGCCCTCCCGAACCTGGGTTATTGTGGACTTTCCATGGATGTTAAAGGCCTAAAAATGGAATGGGCTTAATGAAATCAAGCCCAACTCGGCCACTAGAGAACCAACTCCAGGCCTAATCAGCTGAAAACAACCCAATCAAGCCGAATTAAGCCCGACGCGGACTACTCTTCTAATAAAAGCTAAAGCGCAAATTCACCAAAATGACAATCCGAGCCCAGAGCTCACTAAAACAACAAAATAGAAACACAAACGTGTGTAGAGGTTAATGATAGCTTACCGTCGAGCGATTTCCATCGTTACACTTTCGAAGCAAGTCGAGATTTGAGGTAAATCTACACGAACTTGGTTCGAACGTTTTTTGTCGAGCACGTGACGTGCGGTGGATTGAAGAGAGCATGTTAAGGCATTGCAAAACTCGGACCCGCATGCAGACTTCGAAGAGACCCCCCACGCGCATATCGATTAACAAAAAGGAACAAGTCTCATGGCCAAAACCAACACAAACGGAATTCATATCTCGTTCTGGCATTTCGACAAACAGTCGGCATACGCTACTGGAATGAGGGGTTCTCGGCCCAAACCGGGACTCGAACCTACGCCGGCGACCTCGACACGACGTCCAAGAAGCCTCCTTCCTCACTCGCTTTGAAGCACCGGCGCGGATGGCCGCCTGCCGCGCCAGCTGTGGCTGCCGGTCTCCCCTCGGACCACCAACTCCGGTGCGACGCTCGCGCGCTGTCTCCTCTGCCTCTGTCCTTGGTCCTCTCTCTCCTTTTTGGCAGAACGCGTGAGAGCGTGAGGGAGAGGAGGAAGGAGAGGTCGGCTGGGGCTGAAAAGAAAGAAAGAGAAAGAATGGGCTGAGTCAGGCCCAAGAGGGAGAGAAAAAGGAGAAGAAAAGAAAGAGGCCGGGGGAGGGGCCGCCCCTGGCCCAGTCTCGCTTTTCCCCCTATTTTCTTTTTGATTATAATAATAATGATAACATTTAAAATTTAAAATTTTTTATTTTTATTTTAATACTAGTAATGAAAATTTTCCTAATGCCTATATTATTTAATGAGATTTTTTGCTAAGGTTCAAAATTTAATCCATAATTTTCTATGCGATTAATAAATGATAAACATGTCGTCAAAATTTAGACATTAACAACTGTCCATCTTTGAAGATGAGTTCGCAAAGGTTGTATTCAAAGATAAATTGATACTTAAATTTTGCCCATATAAATGCTATGGATGGAATTTGAGTCCCATTTTATAATGCAATATACTAGGATGCTTGTTAAAGCAAATAAAAACATACCTAGAACCACTTACCTTGTAGGGAGAGTAGAGTAATTTAAGACGGTTGATATTACATGTCCATGACCTGAATCTTTCTTCGATCACCCAGGATAATAATAAAGTTTGTAGAGGAAAGCTGTTTTTTTAAGACCTGAACTTTTTCTTGGTCACCTGTTGTGGCAATTTGATTGCCTACTTAGTACCCGACCTTTCTCGAGTGCACCACATGATTGACAATGAATGCATGTTTAGTACTTGAAGCTTTCTTCAGACACACCACAAGTCAATGAACATGGCCTATTTAGTACTCGAACCTATCTCCAGATGCACCACAGGGCGATGATAAGTTGCTTACTTAGTACTTGACCTTTCTTGAGTGCACCGCAGGGTTAACGAAAAAAATGCGTGTTTAGTACCTAAACTTTTCTTTAGACACACCACAGGAAAATAAGATGGCCTGTTTAGTACTTAGACCTATCTCCGAATGCACCACAGGACGATGATAAGTTGCCTACTTAGTACTCGACCTTTCTCAAGTGCATCGTAGGGTCAATAATGAATGCCTATGTAGCATCCGAACTTTTCTTCGAATGCACCATAGGGCAATAAGATGGCCTATTTAGTATCCGCACCTATCTCCGAACGCACCATAGGGCGATGATAATACTCCTGTAGTTTGAGAGATTTTCAAACTATGTTAATTAATTAAAATTAGAACTTTTAAATGCGCGCAATTATATGCGTGAATGAATTATTTTATAAAAAAAATATTATTATTAGATGGAAAATGTTAACGAAAGTTCTTAGGGCACTTTTTAACCCTCGTAAATATATTTTAATAATAATAACAAAAATCTGATTGGTAGTATGTAACTTTCTTAAAGAGCGTAATTTCTTTTTTTCATTTTTAAAGTGTCTTAAAGATTGTTATTTTTATTTTTAGTTAATTTAAGGAATTCCCAAAAAGATCCTTATACGATTGATAAAATAATAAAAATGATGGAGAGATAGAGGCCAGGAGGCAAGATCTAAACTTTGGGCACGAGTAAACCACACATGTACATGGTTAATTATATATATTATAGCGTAAAATTAAAAAATATGCCATATAATTTTATTTTAACTACTAGAGAACTACGTTTTATGTAGAAATAAAACAAAAGAATAGGGGAGATGTAGAGGATATAAATTACTTATGTAGATTGTTATCTAAACGTTATTATTAATTATTCTCATTGGAAATTTTGAAATTTTAAAAACAGAATTTATCTATCCATTCGACATCTACGAAATGGATACAACAAAGAAGATAATTGTGAACGTGGCACTTTATGAATTTCGGGACAAACAGGGCAACTTTTAAAACTTATGTAGATAATATATTTAAGTCCTAAAATTTTTATTTGGAGCTTTTCAATCTGAAAATTGTGATGCATTTGAATCCTTCGAGATAATTTCGGAAAAAAAAAATCATTCTGGATAATTACCAAAAAAAATCTTAAACTTATTATACGGATGTTAATTTAGTCATGAACTTTTTAATTTGGCCAATTGAATCCTAATGTTTTGACAATTTGACACTATAGTCATTTTGGCTTTCAACCAATAATCACCGACGTTGATGCTAGTCATCTTACACGGCACCCGATACTTACGTGGACAATTTATGCACTTTTTTTTATTATATAATTTCCCTTTTTCTGTTCTTTTCTTTTATTTTCTTTCTTACCCTTCGTCGGTCCACAGCCTCAACATTTGCCAGCCATTGGCGAGGGCCGGGACACCCTCACCTTCCCCAGATCTAGCAAGGGCTACTATGCCGTCACCTAATGCTGGTGAGGGTCATTGACCCATAGTTAAAAAAACAAAAGCAAAGAAAAGGAAAAATAGAAAAATAATCAGAAAAATTATTTGAAAATTATAATAATTTTCCACATCAGCATCAACTGTCTTAGTACAGCTGGTGTCCACATTAATCTTCTTTTTTTTTTTTTTTTATCAAAATTGGCCGGAAGAGCTATACTTATAAATCATCAAAGGATTTACGACTAAATTGACTACATTAAAATGTTTAGAATTGAATTGACATCCATGCAACAAGTTTATGACTTTTTCTTTTTTGTAGTTTTTCTGAATCCTTCCATTTACTGCATCAATTTTAAGTGAACAAGAATTAATGTTACATGGACGGAGCGAGGACTAAAGTGGAGAATCGTGACAAATTTGACAATTTAAATGCAATTTTTTATTTATAGTTTAAGGATTCGAGTAAGCTATTATGATAAGTTTTAACCATCCCGAGATAATTGTCCCATGAAATCCCATAGACCGATTCGATGACAGGAAAGATAACGTAGAGCAAGTCTTTCGAATCCGAATTATTAGATTAGCTAATGTTTTCTAATCCGAGTTGGAGTTCATCAACGTGATCTCTTCTCTCTCTCTCTATATATATGCATGTTCACTTCAAACTTGAGGAGGTAATTTAGATTTCACCGAAGAAACTGAGAAGCGAGGACCATGGAAGTTCAGCGACAGCAACGCTACGATCCCGAATCCAACCGAGAAGCAGGAAGAACAGTAGATCGTGTTACTGCTTGCGTAATTTTTGTGCTGACCGGCGTGGCTATGGCGCTCATGATTTTGGTTTTGCTTATTGAGGCCTCGAGTAATCCGTCGGAGATGGTACGCGTGGCCTCTCTTTCTCTCTCTCTTTCCTCCACGCCATCGCCGCCGCCATCATCCATGATCAGCGGGAACTGGAGCGTCGCCCTCTCGGTGAAAAACCCTATGCCGTTTTGGCGCCGGCTCAGCTGGGACCACGCCCAGGTCATGCTTTTCTACCGCGGTGAGTTCGTGGCGGGGACGTTTCTCCAGGGATTCTGCCTCCCTCCGAGAGGGAAGACGACCGTGGAGACGGGTGCGGTCGCGTTCTCCCGTAAGGTCAAAGACCGTGTGGCTCAGGCCATAGCGAAGGACAGCGAAGATGGCGGAGTGATGGAGTTGGAACTAAGGCTGCTTAATAGCGATGGAGACTGGGGTGACTGGTTGGAATGCCATGGTTTGAAGGTGGGGTTTTCGAGCCAAAACCAAAGCCAAGTGGGTTCGCTCTTGAGTGGCTCGACACACAAGTGCACCTAGGTTTCATGGCCACCATTGCTTTCTTTTTTTTTTGCCTCTTTTGTTCCTCTTCAGAAACTTTAATGTTTTAGATTTAGATAAAGAGTTTATGCCCAAGTTCACTGTTTTTCGTAGCCGATAGCTGTAAATTTTGTCTCGCCGATTCTTTAGACTTGGTTTATAACCATGCATATTTGAAAGTATTGTGAGATTTTTCTTATTCGGATACTTGTAAGGTTTTCCGTATAGATAGACCCAAATTAACCTACAGTAGATGGAAATTCCGGAGATGGCTGGACACCCATGTCGAAGGGGAAGATCAAGCTAATTTTGTGATTACATAATTCTTCTACTGCATTTAGTATTAGGGCTAAGGTGAGTTTAGAGATACTTTCTATCTGGGTGATCTTCTGCACAAGCTGGTTCTCTGTGTTGTCTGGCTCGAGTTTTACAAGCCAAAGGATAAGTCCTTATAGCTTGTTAAACATGGAGGAAAATCTTGAGGCTTCGGCATGCCGTTAGATCTTTCACTAAGCATGTTGTTGGGGATGGGAAATACACTTTTTCTCTGGCATGATAATTGGCAATTTCAGTGGGTCCTCTGCTTCAATGGTTTTCTAGTAGATTAGTTCATGATCCTGGGCGGCAAATTTCATTCGAAAGTAGGTGAGGTGATCCAGTGGCGCCATTGGCATTGGCCAATTGTTAGAATATTTAGATTCGATTGTACGTCCACTACAAGATTCTAAAGGCTGGAGGTCGTGAATGTGATGGGTAGGAAGTTAGCCAAAGCGAGAAGGTCAGAAGGTGTAAGTGTTGAATCCGCTTCAGAAGAGAGGGCGTCTTTCTTTGCTCTTATGGATAAAGGTAAGCTATAACTCAATGGATGGGAAGAGGGCAATTAGCCCAGTTCTCTTCCACCCAAAAAAAAAGTTATCGGAGCAATAAGACGCCTATTATATGAACTCAAAAAAAAAAAAAAAAAATTGCTTTAGAAAAACTCTTTCTGTGATGGAAGAGTCTCTTGCGATGTTTGCCCTTTAAAACTTCTAGCAACAGGGAAAGTAACGAGAGATGTTTTCTAATTGCTTGATTTTCATGTAATTTCAAGTACATAAGAAGACTCCTCCGGAAAGGTGTGCTTTGCCTCATGTGCATTATGTTTAAAAGAGGCCTGCAGATTGGCATATTGAGGTTATTGGGCTGGTGCTTGGTGCTGCATTTAAAGGAAAATCTTTTCCTTGCTTGCTGTCCGGTATTTCATGGTATGCCTATTTGTACCTTAAACACAGGCTATATATTTTACGGCGACAGTGTGAGAGGAGCGAGCAATTTTTAACGTGCGAGGACGTGCCCGCTGGCAGCAAAGTGAAGAATTACAGGACCTCGACCGTGCACGGCTGAGACAGGCCTATCAACGAGCTGGCGGCACCATGCAATGGCTCCGAGGCTTGCCGTGGGACGACAGCGAGCTAGGAGGGGCCGGCAGCAGTGGCCGGCAATGGTCGTGCTCTAGGTTTGGTGGTTAGGGTTTAAGGTGTTTTTGGGGTTTGGATTAGTGTGGGAAAATTGGGCAGCGGTATTCCGAAAAAGAAATGGCATCTTCGTAAAAGTTAATACCACACAAAAACCTCAAATGATATAAAAAAAAAAAAAATTGTCCGCTTTAGTATTGCCTACGTCACATAGAATGATTGACATCCTCTTCATCAATTTCCGATGAAAATTAGCAGGATAAACTATGTTGGCAAATTTATCAGCCCGCGACAAATTTTTCTCAAATTAATTTTTTAATTATCAAATCCATCAAATTGGTACAACTATAACAAATTTAGCTTTTGTAATTTCCTTAAAATTTACTATTAAATTATTGAATTAAATGATACGTGGCAGTTGGCATGGTACAACTCCATCATTTGTGATTTTTTATGGTATTAATTAAATTTAATGAAAATTAATGGATAATAAATCTATCATAAGTATCTTAGTTTTTGGAGTGTTTTGTGAAATTTGTTAATGGTATATAAATTTGAGATTTTTCATTATACCCTTACTCATAAATAATTCCACGACAATATCTGATGTAGGGGTGCAGAGTAATGATTGAAGTTGGAATTCGGGTATTCAACTTGTGACTTAAAGAATAAAATTATGAAAGTGGCAACGAGCGAAATCATAATTCATAAGTACGTCTTTTATATATATATATTTACGAATAACGACAAGATATCAATGATCATGGTTTAGAATTAATGTTTGTCCGTTCTGTAAATCTTTAAAATATATATATACATATATATATATACATATAACTTTTCGGAGTGGCTTTTATACTTTTTTTTTCACTTTTATTTTTTTTTTTCAAATTTACAATATTAGTTGGTGCACCCAAAATGGTTGTGATATAAACTATTGTGGTATAACGACAAATTAGAATTATGGCCTATTTAATAATCATTATATTTTCGAAAATGATTTTTGCTCATAAATAGTCTTTTATGATTTTGTTTTATAGATGGATTTTTAAGAATTCAAAGACATTCTAACTATATAAAATTTTTATTTCTGAAATAGAAATGCATTTGATACGATTCTCAATTTTTTTTATGACTTAAAATTTCTTTTAAATTTTTAAATAATATTATTACATTTTTCTCTTCTTTTTTTTTTTCTTCTTCGTGTTCTTCCTCTACCTGGTCACTGACCTCAACCATGGTGGGTGACCAGCTAGACAATAGGAAAAAGAAGAAGGAAAGAAAGAAAAAAAAAATTGTTTGATTCTTGAATTGTTCTAAAAAATAAAGAAGTAATTTTTTCTATTTTTTAATTTTGTTCTAAATTTATTATCAAGAATAAAAAAAAATTAGTTGGCATTATCAAATAGATTTTCATTTTTTTTGTTTCTAGAAAAAAAAAGGGCCTTACCAAAAAAAAATAAATAGGGCCTTATTAAAAGTTCACCGCCCACCCTTTTTCATTGTTTGTGAATGTCAAAAGCAATCTTTGCTAATAATCAATATCACAACCATAATTTCATTTGTTTGAAACACCGTATGTAAAAATCTCATTATTATTATGCTATCGTCAAAATTATTGAAACATTCTCATTAAAAAGAATTTTTAAATAAAGGAATTGGTTTAGAAAGCAATTTAAAATGACTGTACGAGAGGTTTAAAATCGTTTTTGAAAATTAAGATATCAAAGCTAACGAATATCTTGACAATTTTAAATCACAAGTTTTTCAATTTTGTTAGAAACGCAAGAAAATATTGAATAGCGTTTAGTGCTCCAACGTGGCAAATAAGAGGCACCTCAAATTACGCCACGTGTCTGGAGTGGGCCCACATTGTGAGAAAGACTTCCCCCACCTTTCTCTCTCCTCTCTCTTCTCTCTCTCCTGTGCACGCTCTCTCGCCCGCCTCTCCTCACTCCTCTCTCCTCTCCTCTCCCCCAACGCACTTTCTCTTCGCCGGTGCGGACGAACGGCCGGCCACCTCGACCTCCGCGACGACCACCTCCTCCGGTATGTCCGGGAAGGTGCACGAGCGCTCGATCTGCCACAAGAACTTCCCCACCGACCAAGCTCTCGGTGGGCACAAGAGGAGGTACCACTATGAGGCCCCCGCTCCCGCCTCCTCGGCCGCCGTCGCCGCCGCCTCGACTGCCGACAGGGCGAGCGTCTCGGAGGGCGTGGGGTCAACTTACACGCGGAGCCAGGGGCACCGCGAGTTCAATCTGAACACCCCGGCGCTCCCGGAGTTCTCCCCCCCGGTTCGCAGTCTCCGGCAACGCGGACGACTGAGGTGGAGAACCCACATCAGCCCCGATTCCTAGCGCCTAAAATGGGTCGGATTGGAAACACATAGAAATCCACACCAAAAAAGAAAGAAAGGGCAATCACAGATAGAGAGCGTGCAGATGAGGGAGAGAGAAGAGAGAGGAGAGAGAAAACTGGGGAGAAATCGTGCAGAGGGGAGAGAGATAAGAGAGAGGAGAGAGAAAAGTGGGGACAGAGGAGAGAGAAAAGTGGGTGGAAATTTTCCGGGCACGCAATTTGAGGTGTATTCTTATTTGTCACGTTAGAACATTAAACGTACCTAATATTTTCTCTAATATAACACTGTCGTAATCCACTCAGCAAAAGCTATGGACATTTCATGTTGGAATATTCGAAGAAAATATAAATTTGAGATTGAAATCCTTTGCGGGGTATATATATATATTCAAAAAAGCCGCGGCATATTCCGCTATTAAACCACCGGTGGAGTCTAGAAAAAGATTCTGTTCAACCTCA
The DNA here is from genome assembly GCA_014182365.1 of Eucalyptus tenuipes. Taxonomy (NCBI): domain Eukaryota; kingdom Viridiplantae; phylum Streptophyta; class Magnoliopsida; order Myrtales; family Myrtaceae; genus Eucalyptus; species Eucalyptus tenuipes. Next base: position 9,083,161 of record CM024543.1, on the reverse strand, counting down.
TCTTCACTTTCATCTTCATTTCTTCAATAATACATTCCACAAACCAAGCCAAAAAGTCTAGGTCCCTCCCAACTTCAATTCACATCATCCTTTTGCTTTCCAACTTTTGCAGATCTTCAATTTTTCAAAGTCATGTTATTCACGAAATCATTGATGTTCCTTGCCCTAAACTCTATCGTTTGACAAAGCCTTTTTTTTTTTTTCCCTTAAGTAAGCGTGATGTGGATATGTTTGTGGAATCGAAGCGATGTGATAAGTAGAATAAAACACCCACAATAACATTGAACGCCTCCTGAATCAATAGTCTAATCCCAGCAAGAAAAAAGTCATACTATCTTGCATGATGTTGCTACTCCCACATACCGGGGTATCGGCTTATGTTTTGAGCATTTGTCGTCTTGTGTAAAAATTATTTTTTGATTTCTAATGCGGTGACAGGATTATGGTGATAGGCCACTATACATACGGAATGATTTTGAGATACCGCGAATCTCTAATCAGTTTGTGTTTCGAACATTTATTGTGTCATATAAAAAAAACTTTTTGATTTCCAAGGTATCGGTAGGACCGTGGTAATAGGCCACTATATATATGGGTGTGCTGAGTAGTAATGGCTCAAATCTAATATTGAGTAGTCGGTTCGAAGATCTTATGATAATATTCGAAAGAGTAGATATTTTTATCTAAAAAAAAGTTAATAGTTGTCATAAATGAATCGCCCTACAATAATGGAGAATCCGCACGTTGAGGAAATATTCCCTTCTTTTTTTCTATTTTTCTATTGCAATTGGCGACCTTGGATGCTTGCTTGGCAATGATAGTCTCGTATTCTGTTTGCATTTGCCCACTTAGAAAGAATAATTGAAGTCCAAGCTTTCCAGCATGCTCAACCAGTCAACCCTCCAATCCATATTAAAAAGGCTAAACTTAAGCATTTCAAATCACTCCAGACCTTACACGCATAGCCAAATCCCCCTCAATACTCACACATACCCGACACCATGGGCAGTCTAGAACCAGAACCCCCGCCTTCCGCCACCGCCACCATCGCCAACTCGAAAAAGCCGGTGGCCCCGAACGATGTGGACGACGCCGAGGATGACCTCTCCCCCATCGAGCAAGTCCGCCTCACCGTGACCAACGACGACGACCCAACCCTTCCCGTGTGGACCTTCCGGATGTGGTTCCTTGGGGTGCTCTCGTGCGCCCTCCTCTCTTTCCTCAACCAGTTCTTCGCCTACCGGACCGAGCCCCTCGTCATAACCCAGATCACCGTGCAAGTGGCGACCCTCCCCATCGGGCGGTTCATGGCGGCAGTGCTCCCCACAGCCAAGTTCCGGATCCCCGGGCTCGGCCCGAGGACGTTCTCGCTCAACCCGGGGCCATTCAACATGAAGGAGCATGTACTCATCTCCATCTTCGCCAATGCCGGAAGCGCGTTCGGGTCGGGCTCGGCCTACGCGGTGAGCATCGTCAACATAATCAAGGCCTTCTATGTCCGGAGCATCTCCTTCTTCGCCGGCTGGCTTCTCATAATCACCACCCAGGTAAATTCCCTACAGTTGAAGGACTTGGCCTTTTTTGATAAAGAGTTTTGATAGGTCTCTGTCTTTTTTTAATATTTATCCAATAGGGGGTCTCTCTTTTGCTTTTTTGCATGAATAGGTCCTTTGTTTTCATTTTATTAACTTTTGATTCTTACAAAGTAACCCTTTTTCTAAGAATTGCCAGCAAGTTAATTGACTTGTAGTAAGTTGCCCACGGGACTCTGCAATTGAAAAAAATTTCAACAATAATTAGTTTATGCAGTTAGCTTTAAAGAGGAAGCAAGCGAAAGGAATATTATAATATATATTACGCCATTGACATGTAATTAATTTATATATTACGCATTTCTTCAGTATATTTCATGAGTAAAAAGAGATAAATTTGCTAGTGGTGGGCACAAGGAATGAGTGGGTCTCATTGTATATTTGGTTGGATGAGAAGAGATGAGATTCAGGTCACATTCTAATCGCCAGCTGGTGCGGAACACTAGGGACAAAACAGGATTATATTCTAAGCCTCAGAAAGGCATAAAATATCTAGGAAACCAAACTTACTGTACCCTATAAAAATCCAAAAGTATCAAGAGATGGTCCTAACATATGAATTCTCATTAGCATAAAATATTCTCATTTGCGCCTTGCTCCAAAAAAAGCCGTATCAAGTGTTGTATTTTAAGCACGATGCTTATTTTGATGCCATAATTTTTTGGTCCATCACTTGGGTGCCGCGACTATTCAATAGATCAATCGAGTAGCATAACTTTTGAAAGGTTTCTAAGAATTCTAATGCCCACATTGGCTTTCCCGATGATGGAAATTGGTGACATTGCTTGAGTGAATGTTTTCTAAAAGTTACGGTACCCGAGTGATCGATAAAAAAAAATGACATCAAAGCAAGCATGATAGAAATATTTTGATATTTGTAATGTCCTAATCTTTACTTTGTACTCTTTACTGCTCATTTCATCTCGAGATTGCAAAAACATCAGGTTTTGACACTTTGGAGTTGAAGAAACTTAATGTAATGCCAGAACCCGAAAAAAAAATTGTATGTTTTCTCCGATATAAATCTCACTTACAAACTATAGGGAAATTTTAAATTAGAGAATAAAAAGTGCATGGAATGAGTTTTTTCCCCCACCTTTTTGGGCAAAGAAAAATACTGATGATGTGAGGAAAAGAGGGGTGCAGGTGCTGGGATACGGATGGGCGGGGCTGCTGAGGAAGTACGTGGTGGAGCCTGCTCACATGTGGTGGCCAAGCACTCTCGTTCAAGTCTCCCTCTTCCGGTTAGTAATTCATCATTTATTTTATTTTATTTTAAAGAAAGTTGCACAAAATCATTGTTTCTCCAAGAGATAATTAATAATGTCTGCTTTTCAAAATTAAGAAATTCTCTCAACCATCACTTGATTCTTCACTTTAAATTATGACGAAAAGGATGAATTGGGTCAATTACATTCTCTAAACTAAATGGAACCATGTCACACCAACATTAATTCTAATAATTAATACTAATTATTACTATTAATAAGAAGATCTATCACAACAATGGTAAACGTCATATGCACATTTGAACAGGGGTAGAAATCTCTTTCATAGTATGAAATTTACTTAGTATGGAGGGGTTGCGAGAGAAACACAATGTGGATTGTGCAAATCTTTGTTTTGAAAGCTACGTAGAGGCTTTTGATAATTCCGTTATGTCATTTAATAAAATTGTAATAATATTTCTTGATAAATTTACCTCTTTTTCTCTTTCGCCCTATTCATAAATATTATAAAAAAAAAGGAAAAACGCTAAGTCATAGGAATGTTGTGTGTATACATACAAACATATATATATATATATATATATATATATATATGGAAAATTATAAATAAGGTTTTGAAATACAATCATTTTCTCAAATAAGAGTTTGAAGTAGACCTTAATTCAAATAAAGTTTGAAGTGTCCTTCTTATTTGAGAACCTTGTTTCAAATAATAACCTAACTCACGATTGATAAGGGCATTTTCGTCCTTTAATTTTTTGATTTTTTCGTTTTTTTCTTTGTCTATATTAGATGAAAAAAAAAAAATAACGAAATGGAAGGGGAAGGGAAAATGGTGAGGGCTTTGCGGGCCCTCACCATTGCTGCCCTGCAATCGTCGGGAAGGGCCAACGACCATGGCCAACCCTTGGTAGGCCATTCCCCAGTGATGGTGTCCTTGTCTGATTTCCTTCCTTTTTGTTTTCTTAAAGAAAATTAATTTTTATTAAATATTTAAATTTGTATTGGACAAAAATGCCTTTGATTGGCCGAAATATTTAGCCGGCCGGTGAGTCAAGTCTTTATTTGAAACTGCCACGACTATTTTAGATCCCTATTTAAAATTGTTATTGTCACTTCATACTCTTATTTGAAACTATCATAATTACTTCAAATCTTTATTTGAGAAAATGAGGATATTTTAGGTTTTATTTGGAATTTTTTCTACATATGATATGTTTAATGATGGTTTATTGAGTATAAGAAGAAGAGTCGTCCCCGCGTGAGTATCGGGAAATCCTTTGGCTGCTCTATTACGGCGACTCGCGTGATCCACGGATTGCCGAACGATGCGACCAAATTCGCGTTCAAAGTCAATCCACGATCTGACACCCAATAACGTGGGTGGTCGGTCCCTAATCGAGTGTAGATTCCGCCGAAGATTCGTCCTTCCGGTCTCATTCCCAACATAAAAGCATTCACATCCCAACTGCCTCTTTAGATGCTTTCGAGATCTCGAGGATAATTGCTGAATTTGTCCTAAATCTATTACGTGGAATGCTAGTTTACCAGGCTTTTTCCAATATTGCCTATACGGTCCTAAAATCTTTACGCAGAACTTCAATATAGCCCTTTTGGTTAATTGCAATTGGAATTCGCCAACTACGTAGTGCTGTCGTCACATATCATACTACGTGGCATGTTGACGTGGACAATTTCACTCGAGACGACGTCTAATCACCAAATTTCTGACGACAATCGGTGGGAGGACTACATTGGTGTTTCGTGTAGAAATTTAGAACTATATTGACAAAATTGAAAAATTTGTGACTGAATTAATATCCACATAATAAATTTAAGACTGAACTAATGATTTTCCCTCGAAGACTTCTTTCTGAATTGACATCCTCTTATAATACATGAACATATAAAGAAGGTTTATATCCTTAGCTAGCTTTATTTATGATTTGACTTTATTCCTGAATTTTGTGGCTTCTTCACTTTTCTTCATTCTGATACCAATTAATTATTCCTTTACTAATTGATAATTCTCATTTGAATCAGTTCCATCTGGAGCCATAAACAAATTAAAGATTTCTAGATAACCCTGTCATGTAAATCACCAGACAGGAAAGGACACATCGACGTCTCAGTATTGGAAAATTTGCAGCGTGACTTTCTGACTTTTTCTTATGTGAACATGGTCGCATGCATGGACTAATGCGTTTTGCTCCGCTGAAGTTTCTGTCATACCAGCAGCAATTCTTTACTTCAGCGAGGAAATTAAGGAGCAAAACGCAGTAGTCAATGCATGCGAATACCCAATGACGTGGGTGGTCCTGAACCGAGTGTAGATTCCGCCGTAGATTCACCCTTCGGTCTGAATGCCAAATATAAAAGCATTCACATCCCAACTTCATCTTTAGGTGCTTCCAAGAACTCGACCATAATTTCTGAATCAATATTAAATCTATTTTGTGGAATGTCAATTTTTCCAATATTACCAATATAGTCCTCAAACCTCTGCGTAGAACTCCAATATTGTCAATTGTTCTGCGTAGCAAGTTGAGATGAACAACGACAATAAACAAGAAGACAACATTGGGGTTTTGCATGGAGATTCAAAATTACATTAACAAAATTAAAATGTTTATGATTAAATTAACTGAACTTATGATTTTCCCTCAAAGACTTCTTACGGAATTGGCATCCTATTATAATACATGAACATATAATTTAGGTAGACATCCTTAACTAGCTTCTATTTATGATTGACTTTATCACTGAATTTTGTAACCTTCCACTCTTCTTCTTTCTTATACCAATTAATTACTTAATTATCCCTTCCTTAATTGATCATTCTCTTTGAAATGTTCCATCTGGAGTCACAACAAATCAAAGATTTCTGCCAACATGGTTGCATGCATTGACTAAAATGCATATTGCTCTGCTGAAGTTTCTATAGCTGTGACGTAAGGTCCGACAAGATCATACCAGCAGCAATTCCTACTTCAGTGAAGAAATTAAGGAGCGTTTCGCTTTCAAAACGCGACTTAAACGGGACTTTGATGCAGGAAGCTTGTCGCCGAAACTTTATCGGGCTACCTTAGGAGATAGTTAGGTCTAGAGGGTATCTAACCCCTGATCAATGTCAGCAACGCGAACTGTCCCATAACGAAAGCGGTAGACAAGACTTTGAGTTAGACAAGTACAATGTAGATCCGATGAGTAAGCTTAAGCTGATTGGCGGCAATTGGGAACAAGACGGAGCGAGGGAGTCAAAACACTATTCATAAGCACAAATAACAATGTCCATTTTCGAAGCTCTCGGTTCTGCAAGGAAAAAATGACTACACTCCAAGAGACGTTGGGACATACTGGGCTTATGAAGTTATAATTCGATTCTGAAGTTTCTTGAGTATCTAATATGATGAAAATTCATTAACTGTCAAGTGTTTGATGGCATACCATAATGAAATGTGTTGTCATTGTGATAATCGACACTTTTGGAGGATGCATTTGCTGCTGATAAGTTCAATCAGCAATAATAATCATGTTCATCTGATTGTCTGTCATCTGAAATCCGTATGCAATATGAATTTTGCAGGGCCTTGCATGAGAAAGATGATCAACGCATGTCGCGGGCAAAATTCTTCGTAATAGCCTTAACATGCAGCTTCTCATGGTACGTTGTCCCGGGCTACCTCTTCCCGACGCTCACAAGCATATCCTGGGTTTGCTGGATCTTCTCCAAGTCAGTCACAGCTCAGCAGATCGGGTCCGGGATGAAAGGGCTCGGGCTCGGAGCAACGACCCTCGATTGGACCGTGGTCGCGTCCTTCTTATTCAGCCCTCTCATATGCCCGTTCTTTGCCATAATGAACATCTTCGTGGGATATGCATTGGTGGTATATGTTGCCATCCCGTTAGCGTATTGGGGATTCAATTCGTATGGCGCAGATAGATTTCCCATCTTCTCATCACACTTATTCACGAAACAAGGCCAGACGTACAACATCACGGCCATCGTGAACAGCAACTTCGAGCTGGATGTGGCGAAGTACGAGGAGCAAGGACGAATTCATCTGAGCATGTTCTTCGCTCTCTCATACGGGTTTGGTTTTGCCACCATCGCTTCCACACTGACCCATGTCGGCTTCTTCTATGGAAGGTACTAATTACAACTTGATCTAATTAAATCCCTGGATCTTGGCTTTTGTCCTCTGATATGGATGAAATAGATTCTGAAATGTTGCTTTCTCGGACAATGGGGACAGAGAAATATACAAGCGATATCGTGCCTCATACAAGGGGAAGGAAGACGTCCACACGAGATTGATGAGAAGATACGAGGACATTCCTTCGTGGTGGTTTTATTTGTTACTCGCTCTAACTGTCGCGGTGTCTCTGGCGCTCTGCATATTCTTGAACAAACAGGTCCAAATGCCTTGGTGGGGACTTCTGTTTGCCAGCGCCCTCGCATTTATCTTCACTCTTCCAATCAGTATAATCACTGCCACGACGAATCAGGTCATATATGCTAACAAAAAACGAACTCGTCTTATGTTTTGCATCATTAGTACCTTGTAGTGTTGACACCGATTCTTGATATGACCTCGGTTTACAGACGCCGGGATTGAACATTATTACAGAATATATCATGGGGGTGATATATCCGGGTCATCCGATAGCAAATGTGTGTTTCAAGACCTATGGCTACATGAGCATGGCCCAGGCTGTGTCCTTCCTCAATGACTTCAAGCTTGGACATTACATGAAGATCCCTCCAAGATCCATGTTCTTAGTTCAGGTACGTTCTGTTGCTTCCTTATGACTAAAAATCTTAGATGCTGGAAGTATTTTGGCTGGTTGTTGAACCCGCTGTGGTTGATGCAGTTCATCGGCACGATCATTGCTGGGACCATCAACATGGCTGTGGCATGGTGGCTGCTCAACTCCATCACCAACATATGCCAGGATCAGCTCCTGCCGCCGGACAGCCCTTGGACGTGCCCGGGTGACAGGGTATTCTTCGACGCCTCTGTGATATGGGGCTTGGTGGGGCCCAAGCGCATCTTCGGAGTCCAAGGGAACTACCAGGCCATGAACTGGTTCTTCCTCGGTGGCGCAGTGGGCCCATTCCTAGTCTGGTTGCTGCACAAGGCATTCCCGGACAAATCCTGGATCCCGCTGATCAACCTCCCGGTGCTCCTTGGGGCGACGGGTAACATGCCACCCGCCACACCATTGAACTACAATGCGTGGGTACTCGTGGGGACAATATTCAATTTCTTCATCTTCCGTTACCGGAAGAAGTGGTGGCAGAGGTACAACTACGTGCTCTCTGCAGCAATGGACGCGGGAGTGGCATTCATGGGGGTGCTTTTGTACTTTTGTCTAGGAATGGAGAACAAAGGACTGAATTGGTGGGGAACGGGTGGCGAGCATTGTGACTTGGCGAGTTGTCCGACTGCCAAAGGGATATCTGTGGATGGATGTCCGACGAAATAATGTGAATTCATTAGAAAAGTCCACAACGACTACAACTGGAAAAGTTTTAAGCTAATGGAGTCTGATTGCAGGAAATGTAGATGCTTGATGTACTTCGTTTTCCTCTCATGTTACCAAAATTGTGGATTTACTCGTTTGCATTAGTCATTGGATTATGATGAATGGTTTCAGTAAAGTTCTTCGCTTGGAGATACAGAGAAGAGGGTCACGATTGATAAAAGCTGAAGTAATCAAGCTGTCACCAGCAGCCACGGTCACGGTCTCTATTTGCAATGATCCTATTCCTCGACTCGGGGCTTCTATGGATTTTTGCACGGCTTATAAGACTCATTCATGCTTATAAGGAACTTTCATTGATCAATTCAATGTCCGAGGCCAGTTCTGAGATGTGCCTATGTAACCGGAACAACAGAATGTCGATATAGTACCAAGCTTCGTTGCAATAAAATTTCGAAAAAATGTGTAAAAGTAGAATGAAATTGACAACTCCCTGATGTTGATATAGCACGTATCTTGAGATTTTTCTTATTTGGGTATTTTAAGGTTTTCCATATAGATAGACTCAAATTAATCTATACAATAGATGGAAGTTCCAGAGATGGTTAGACACTGGTGTTGAAGTGGAAGATTAAGCTAATTTTGTAATTGTATAATTTTTCTGAAACAAGAATATCACAACTGTCGTAACTTTTTTTGTAGCCCTCACTTGAGTGTTAAGGGCTATACAAAAGTTATAGCACTAGTGGTGTCATTTATCCTAATTTTTGTTTATGTATTTAAGGGCTTTTTGTAATCCTTATATTTTACGGGTGCTTTCAGCAGGGTGAAATTACTTTTATTACCAAAGGGGCTAAGATGAGTCAGCATACTTTGTGCTTGTCTAAAGAAGAACGTGGCCTTGGTCAAAGAAAAGATGGAATGTTGGAACAATGCTTGCATTATGACGTGTATCTGGATGATCTCTGCAGAAGCTGGTTCTGTTTGGGCTGTCTGGCTTGAGTTTCACAAGCCAAAGGATAAGTGCTTTAGCTAGTAAAACTAGGAGGAAAACTTTGAAGCGTCGGCATGCCGCTAGACCTTTCATTAGGCATCCTTCTGGGGATGGAAAATCTACTTTTCTTTGGAATGATAATTGGCATTCCCCATTGGTTTTTGCTTCAAAGGTTTTCTGGCTGATAAATTCATGATTTTTGCCTGCAAATTTCATTCAAAAGTAGCTGAGGTGATCCTGGGGTGTCTTTGGCATTGGCCCCCTGTAAGATCTGATGATCTAATTGAGATTCAAGCCGGTCTTTGTGGCATTACTGAACCTAATTCTGCTTCAGCTGATGAGTTATTTGGCAACTCTCTCCCACTGGAAAAGTTTTGGTTGCAAATGCTAGGAACGCTACCTGAGTCAGGGTCTTAAAGTACCATGGTGTAAACTCATTTGGTGCCATCCTAGTGTTTTTCTAAACACTCATTGGGTCTTAAAAATAGATTTGTCAAGCGGCATATTAAAGTTTCCCAACTTGTTGCTTGTGCAATGGAGAAAATGAGAGTCGAGATCACTTGATTCTTTTCCTTGCTTGCTGTCCAAGCATTCATGGAATGCATACTTGTACCATGTTTGGCTTACTCGAAATCGTTGTCTTCATAAAACTTCTTTCACGGTGAATCCCTGACTTGATAGAGGTACACGTTAAAAAGGCTATACAAGGGAGATCGATCGATTGTGTATGGATCACTTTGTGCTATTTGAGATTTGACTGATCGGTGTACAGATTCCTGAGCATGCGGTAGGATTTGCTGCCTTTTTTTTGCCGTTGATCCACTATGAAATTCTGACTTGCCGATAAAAAGGGGCATATTGTATAATTACTGTGATGATCTGAGAGGAACGAGCATTGTTAACATGCAAGGATATGCCTGAAGGCCGAGTGAAGAATTACAGGAACTCTGGGTTGCATGGATGACAAAGAACTAAAGGATCTCGAAATGAGGTCCTGTAGTATAAATAAGTCCATAAGTATAGCTGAAATGAGGTGCAAAGTGGTTTCTAAGGATGAAATTCGGGTAGCAAACTTTGTAAGGTAAAGAATAAAAAGTAGGAAAGCGGTAACCGAGTGAAAATCGAGGCATTTTTATGGTGTGTATATGTATATGTGTATATATATGTATATGTATGTATTTACCTCTCACAAATAATAGCAAGATATAATTGACCATGGTCCTTAATTGATGTAGTCGATTGTGTAATCTCAAAAATATTTTACTTGTTTGGAGTGGCTATTATATTTTATTTTCGCTTTTTTTTTTCAAGTTTGCAATATTAGTCGGCGCACCCAAAATGGTTGTGGCATAGGCCATTGTGAGCCGCTTATTGAAAATTCAACGGCCACCCTTTTTCTTTGTTTGTGAATGTCCAAAGCAATCATTTCTAATTATCAATTTCACAACCATAACTTCATTTATTTGAAATACCATATCTAAAAATATCATTATTACAAAACTGCAGACGACTAATGAAGCATTCTCATTCAAAAAAATGTCTAAAGAGGGGAGTTGGTTTAAGAAGCAATTTTTTTTTTTTTTTTGTTTTTAGTTTGGATTTAAGAAGCAATTTAAAGGATGGTTAATACCACAAAAGATTTTAAACTATGTCTATTGTGATACAAGTACCTCAATATATATTTTTTCTATCGCTAATACCCCAATCATATTTATTGAGATACAAATACCCATAAAAAAAATATTCTGAATTGATACCAATGTGATAAATATATATTTAACAAAATTGAAATATGAGGCATATATGTCATATATATAAGTTTGAGTCTTTTCGTGATACAAAAAAAGTTGAGGAAATTGTATTACAGTGGATAAGTTTAGGGTTTTTCATGACAAAAAAAAAAGGTTTAGAATATTTGTGTCATAATGGTCATACTTTTGGATTTTTTGTGGCATTTATCTATTTAAATGATTGTAAGATGAAAGATTTAAATTTGTTTCCGAAAAGTGCAATGTCCGTAGGACGAGCTAACGAATGTCTTGACAATTTAAATCATAAATTTATCAATTTCGTTGGATGATGCTATCATAACCACCTAGCAAAAGATATGAACATTTTCGAGAAAAAATAGGATCGAGATTGATATCCGTTGTGGGGTGTGTATATATGTATGTGTGTGTCTATATATATATATATATATGTGACGTCCGGATTTTTCGCTCGACGTATTGCGAGTCCTGAATGTTTAACTATCCACATCACACCACGCCCTTAAACATATGATCGGGCCACAGTAGTTGCACCACCACAAAGACTTTCAACCTCTGCTCGTCCCCATCATTACCGAGTCACCTCATCCCCTCGTCACAACACCTCACTGTGCCTCCTCGCCACTTCAGCCCACACGATCACCAGCGCCACCACTGCCTCAACCCCACCGCAACAACGGCAATTCACGAACCCCGGCTGGTGTGTAACCGTGAGGAGAAGTCAATTGGCCAGCAGCTCATGCCAATCCCCTCGTGGCACGACTAGTAGAAGCGGCAGAGGAACTGAAGTCCAACGCCCTCTCCCCTCGTGGCACGACTAGTAGATGCTGGAAGCTCGTCTTGGAAATTGTATCGGGCCACCTTAGGAGATAGTTAGGCCTAGAGAGTATCTAAACCCTGATCAACGTTGGCAGCGAGAAATCCGTCCCATAACAATAGCGGTAAGACAAGATCTTGAGTTAGAGCCGAGTAGGATGTAGATCCAATTAGGACACCAAGATAGAGCGAGAGAATCAAAACACTGTTCATAAGTACAGATAACCATGTCTATTGTCGAAGCTTTCCGTTCTCTAGGGAAAAGATGACTACACTCCAAGAGACATTTTGACATAATGGGCTTAAGAAGTTTATAATTCGATTATGAAGTTTCTTGACTATCTGTATGATCCAAATTCAGTAACTGTGAAGTGTTCGATCGCCACATCGTAATGAAATGTGTTGTCGTTAGGATAATTGGTACTTTCCAAGGTTGCATTTGCCAACGATAAGCTGAATGTGCAAGAATAATCAGGTTCAGCAGATTGTCTGTCAACTGAAATCGGTATGTAATATGAATTTCGCAGGGCCTTGCATGAGAAAGATGATCGACGCACGGGCAAAATTCTTCATAATAGCCTTGATATGCAGCTTCTCGTGGAACATCGTCCCAGGCTACCTCTTCTCGACGCTCACAAACATATCCTGGATTTGCTGGATCTTCTCCAAGTCAGTCACAGCTCAGCAGATCGGGTCCGGGATGAAAGGGCTCGGGCTTGGAGCACTGACCCTCGATTGGACTGTGGTTGCGTCATTCTTATTCAGCCCTCTCATATGCCCGTTCTTCGCCATAATGAACGTCTTCGCGGGGTACGCATTGGTGGTGTATGTTGCCATCCCGTTAGCATATTGGGGATTCAATTTGTATGGCGCGGATAGATTTCCCATCTTCTCATCGAAATTATTCACGAAACAAGGCCAGGCGTACAACATCACGGCCATCGTGAACATCAACTTCGAGCTGGACGTGGCCAAGTATGAGGAGCAAGGACGTATTCATCTGAGCATGCTCTTTGCTTTCAGTTACGCGTTCAGTTTTGCCACCATCGCTTCCACACTGACCCATGTCGGCTTCTTCTATGGAAGGTACTAATTACATCTTGATCTGATTAGATCTCTGGATCCTGGCTTTTGTCCTCTGATATGGATGAAATAGATTTTGAAATGTTGCTTGCTCGGACAATGGGGACAGAGATATATACGAACGGTATCGTGCCTCGTACAAGGGGAAGGAAGACATCCACATGAGATTGATGAGAAGATACAAGGACATCCCTTCATGGTGGTTTTATTTGTTGCTGGTTCTAACTGTCGCAGTGACTCTCATGCTCTGCATATTCTTGAACAAGCAGGTCCAAATGCCGTGGTGGGGACTTCTCTTTGCCAGTATCCTCACTTTTATCTTTACTCTTCCAATTAGTATCATCACTGCCACGACGAATCAGGTCATGTCTGCTGGCAAAAAAACGTTAGTACCTTAAAATATTGACACTGATTCTCGATATGACATTCGTTTACAGGTGCCGGGATTGAACATTATTACAGAATATATCATGGGGGTGATATATCCGGGTCATCCGATAGCCAATGTGTGCTTCAAGACCTATGGCTACATGAGCATGGCCCAGGCTGTGTCCTTCCTCAATGACTTCAAGCTTGGACATTACATGAAGATCCCTCCAAGATCCATGTTCTTAGTTCAGGTACATTCTATTGATTCCATATGACTAAAAATTTTAAATGCTGGAAGTATTTTGGCTGGTTGTTGAAATGCAAAACTCACCGTGGTTGAAGCAGTTAATCAGCACGATCATCGCTGGGACCATCAACATGGCCGTGCCATGGTGGCTGCTCAACTCCATCACCAACTTATGCCAAACTCTGGACATGCCCGAGTGACAGGGTATTCTTTGACGCCTCCGTGATATGGGGCTTGGCAGGGCCCAAGCGCATCTTCGGAGTCCAAGGAAACTACCAGGCCATGAACTGGTTCTTCCTTGGCGGCGCAGTGGGCCTGTTCCTAGTCTGGTTGCTGCACAAGGCATTCCCGGACAAATCCTGGATCCCACTGATTAACCTCCCGGTGCTCCTTGGGGCGATGGTTAACATGCCACCCACCCATTGAACCACAATGCATGGGTACTCCTGGGGACAATATTCAATTTCTTTATCTTCCGTTACCAGAAGAAGTGGTGGCAGAGGTACAACTACATGCTCTCTGCAGCCATGGACGCGGGAGCGGCGTTCATGGGAGTGCTTTTGTACTTTTGTCTATAAATGGAGAACAAGCGACTGAATTGGTGGGGAACAGGCGGCGAGCACTGTGACTTGGCAAGTTGTCCGACTGCCAAAGGGATATCTGTTGATGGATGTCTGACGAAATAAAGTGAATTCATCGGAAAGGTGCACAACAACTACAACTGGAAAAGTTTTAAGCTAATGGAGTCTGATTACAGGAAATAAAGATGCTTGATATACTTCGTTTTCCACATGTTACCAAACTTGTGGATTTGTTTGTTTGCTTTAGTCATTGGACAGAATTATGATGAGTGGTTTCAGTAAATTACTTCGCTTGGTGATACAGAGAAGAGGGTCAGGATTGATTAAAGCTGAAGTAATCAAGCCGTTATCAGCAGCCACAGTCATGGTCTCTATTTGGGATGATCCTATTCCTCGACTCAGGGGGCTTCTACGGATTTTTGCACAGCTTATAAGACTCATTCATGCTTATAAGGAACTTTCATTAATCAATTCAAGGTCCAAGGCCAGTTCTGAGATGTGCCTATGTAACCGGAACAACAGAATGTCAATACAGTACCAAATTTCTTCACAATACAAATTTCGAAAAACTGTGCAAAGTAGAATGAAATTGACAACACCTTCATGAAGAATGATGGTGAAGGCAGCAGTTGCTCAATAACATCTCCAACGGTTTTACGGCTTACGTAAGGCTCAGCAATTGATTCTTCGTCTTTCAAAGAGATTGCTCAACAAAGCAGAGGTCTAACCATACAAAACAAACTCTAGTATTTGTTCCGTCCTTGAAATTCAAAAGTAAATGTCTTAAGAAAGTAGCCAAAATTGTACACCTTATAGGATGGGCCAGAGAAGTTCCCAACCTACTTCAGTTGTTTCTCATTCAAAATGCAACAAGCATTAATATTGGAAAAATGGCACATCACAACATTTGATTAATCATACCTTGGATATATATCTCTTACACAATCACTTGGAGGTTGAATTTGACAGGATATGAGAGGGCTTCAATTTTCGAACAAGAGATCTTGTCAGGCCATGAATCTGTAAGAAAGATAACCACAAGGTATTAATGCCATGTACTAAACTTGAAACACAAACAAATCCTAGCAACACCCATGAAGTTCGTATATAATATCTACTACCATCGCATTCTTCTACTTAATTAGTGTCATATCCTGAACAAGTACGCAAGTGTTTAGTTTTTTTTTCTTACTCGAGAGGATTGGGATGTATCCTCTGAATTTGCACAAAGACTTCAGTAGTTGATTATGAGATTGGTGGTTCTATCATTAGGAATAAACACAAGCAGATGGAGGGCAGATTCAATAAAAGAAATAAATTCAGTCAATTTCAATGCAAAAATCACCAAAAAAAAAAAACCTGAAATTGTTAACTCTATGAATATACTCAATCAGGTGGTGGGAAGATTCAATAAGAGAACAAATTCAGTCAACTCCAAGGCAAAATTCACAAATGGAATGTGATTGCCCCTACTAGGAATATACACAAACAGGTGGTGGGCAGATTCAATAGCTGAATCTATTAACAAGAACATAACCCTTATCACTTTAAATTAGCTTTGAACAATCAATAACATACCCCCCATCAAGCTTATTCAAGCGTACGCAGGAAATAAGCCGTTCATCCACTTTATTCAAGCGAGTAAATTGGAAGCTGTCGTCAAATGCAGTCCTTAGAGAGAATGAGGAAAGGACAGAACAGAGAGACCTACAAACTTTTTGGTAACTTTCTTATAGAACGGTAAACCAGGTCATTGACAAGCTTTTATTTGCTTTTTATGCCTGCCTTTAATTTACCAACAATTACAACAAATCACCTACTTTTATTTGAATAACTATTTTTCTCCAATTACGTTATCAATTAGTATTGGGTTGTCTTTCATTTGAGTTGCTCATAAAGAATATTTATTATTTAAGTTTACATATTTTTTTAATGAGTTACGACTTCTATTTGTCTAGCTTGCCAACTTCTTAATTTTACCGACCCCTTTTGGAAATCAAAAATTTTTATTGGAGTACTTACCAACTTTCTCTAATTATATTACCAACTATTTGCCATTACGATCCGTTATTTGGGTTAACTAAAAATATTTATTTGATTTATTAAAATATCAAATTCTTTTATCTAAGAACCGGAAAAAAAGTTTCTTTCGACTATTACCGACTTTTATTTATCTTTTTTTATTAACGACTTAAATTTACCAACTATTGTAGACTTATCAACCTTCATTTACGTGATTCATAAACTTTTCTCTATTCAACTCAAATCTGTCATGCTTTCCAAAATTAATTCGTTTTTTGTTTAGTTTACCAACTTTTCTGTTTTTGTTGGTCGGTTACCGATTTTTCTATTAATTTGCAACTTTTACTTGGCTTGCAGACTTTATTCAATGCAATACTCTCTTTTTCTTTCATTACCAAACTCAACCAGAATAATTAGTAACTTTTCTCTTATCAAATCATTAATTAGTTTTGCTCTACCAATTCTTACTTGTGGTAGTTACCAACATCTATCGATCTAAGATATTTCAAAGATATCTAAGATATTTCAAAGAATACTTTCATGTGTTAATCAATAATCGGAGAAAATATAGTATATATACAACTTAGATGCCACCTCATTTTTACATAAGCCACTCAGAGAGCGACATGTAATCGAAGGCCTCCGCATAGGGCCCTCTTTTCTCTCTCTCCTCTTATCACTCTCTCCCTCTTGACTTTCTATCTTCAACTCCATCTGCAATTCCTCATCTCCTTCATGGACACCAAAATCAGAGGACGTTGAAGTGCCTCCCAACAACTCGTCCAAATCAGCGTCACCGATGTATTCTCGATCCTCGACTATGGAGCTTGATCCCAACGCTCGTGGCCGCCATGGCCACCGAGCTCGACCTCGAGCCTAGAGTTTTTGGTAGCCATGGCAACTCAAGTTTTGAGCACACTAGATTGCCTCATCCAAAAAGCTCATAGACGATTAATCTGCAGTCTCGCAACTGCTATGGCTATGGAGCTCGGGTTTGAGCATAGAGCTCGGGGTCAAAGCAGCCATGGTTGACCATTGTTACTCGAGGTCGAGCTATGCAGCCATAGTGGCGCAAGAAAAAAAAGAAGAAGAAGAAAGTAAATGTAGCAAACGAGAGAGAGGGAAGAGAGATATTGCAGGAGTCTTCAAACTCGTCGGTCCAGCTCCATGATTAGTCCGGGACCACACTGACATGGCGCTCTCGGACCACCCAATATTTTCTCCTTCAATGGGAGAAAAAATCCCTGGGAGGTGAGCCTGAGAGCGACAGGTGTCCATATCTAAGTGGCTTGTGTAACATGGGCTTGGCGGCGCGTGGATATCTTCACCTTGTATGGCGCTCCTCCGAATGCGACATGGTTCTCCACACCTACACAAAAACAACCCCAGTGAGGGCCGTCCCTGCGAATCACCTGCCGTGTTAAGCATGTTCCACCTTCCTTAAACTATGCATTTCAGGCTTAGCAATTATAGCAAAAAACTAATCTTAATTCGTGCTTTCCAATGTCCACCATCTTTACCTCATTTCTCCGATGAACTATTCTCTCTAATATAAAAACCCTTTTCCTTTCAGATGACATCAAACGCTTTCTCAATCTCGAATTCATCGTCTCTTTGATTTCATAGGGAAGAGAGAAGAACATGATGCCGGGCGGTCATCTTTCGATGAACCCAAAAGGGGACCTCGACCCGAACCCGCCTCAGACACCAGCGGCCCACTTGACGAGCCATCGGCTCAGGAAGAAGGGCATCGGGATCAAGACCTGGCTCGTGGTCAACTCGACGGGCCAGGCCCAGCTCGTCGACGCGGGGAAACACCTGATCAAGCGGCGGACAGGGCTCTCAGCGCGGGACCTGAGGATCCTGGATCCATCGCTGTCCTACCCGTCGACCGTGATGGGGCGGGAGAGGGCGGTGGTGATCAAGCTGGAGCACATAAAGGGAGTGATCACGGCCAAGGACGTGTGGCTGCTCAACTCCAAGGATCCTGCAGTGGCTCCTTTTGTGGAGGAGCTCAAGCGCCGGTGCT
Organism: Eucalyptus tenuipes; assembly: GCA_014182365.1. Lineage (NCBI taxonomy): Eukaryota > Viridiplantae > Streptophyta > Magnoliopsida > Myrtales > Myrtaceae > Eucalyptus > Eucalyptus tenuipes. The sequence goes on along the minus strand of CM024543.1, from coordinate 9,064,943 downwards.
CGCATCATCATCAGGCCAACGCCATGAAGGTTCGGAGTTATATTTTCTGAGCATGTCAATACAATAGAACTTTATCGAAGGGAACATGGACTCTAAATCCATGGCATCTGATTGAATAGTCCAAAGTCAGCATATGCCATTTTACTTTATGAAGTTGGGAATTATTTAGCTGCTCCTGGAGGACAATGTCCTCGTCCACCCATGTCAATCACCATGTTTCAATATGAAAGAAACTAATGAAAAAGCTCGTAACACTTGGCTTGCCTTGATCCATGATATGTGCTATTAGACGTCCTTGTCCTTGTCCTTGTCTCTTGGTTTGACACTCAATTTCGCGTCTGCATTTTCAACTGGGTTGGTTGAGCTTTTGTCTAGCATGAAATATTGTTTCTGAACTTTTAGTGGGTTTGATTTAGATACCGAGTGATTTGAATAAGTTCAATGTGAACATTACCTTAAGGCTTCATTTGTTAGTGGGAAATGAATGATTTGAGAAACACATTTTTAAAAATAATCGCTTGTATTATTTGAAATAATTAATCAATGAAAATGTTTTATTATTGACAACAATTTATGTTTAAACATTTCCTTGAAGGATGAAATTTTTCCTTCATTCATTCATTTTTGTAATCGTTACAATAGATCATATTTAGGAAAATGTTTCTCGAATCATTCATTTTCTACAAAACAAATTTATCTTGAGAAAAGCTTCCACAATCGGGACAAAATCAGTCACCTTATACGGATAACATCATCTTCTTACTCAAGTTTTAAATTGAAATAGTGTGAACTAGAGTGGATTGGGAGATTGTTTAGTATGCTTTGACAACAAAACAGCTCAGTTCACTAATAGAATTCGAGGTTTACTCTTCTTGTTCTTAAATATGTGAAATAGCAACACAGTAAAGTAGTTCACCAGTCTATTAATTTCGCTTTCAAAGTCAAACTCTACATCTTTTTTTTTTTTTTATTTAACCAGAAAATGAAACATTGTCGTTAATGGTGCGGCTACAATCTAGAAACCCATTTATCATTTCATAATATGTCCTGAGAACTACCATTTTTAATATTATAAAATTAAAAACTCGTCCTCTCACCATCTCTTTGGGGTCTTAGACTGGGTCTAGCCATTCCTGGGGAAGCGGTACTTTATTTGTTCGATTTATCCAGTATCCAACTGGAACAACAAACGCATCCTACCCCAGATACCGTCTCCCATTTCTTCTGTACAACATGTCACCATTCACCGACTATCGGAACAGATATTGCCCGTCGAAATGAGTATTGGTAAGCCAAAACCGGCTGGCTCGTGAAAAGCTCTGACAAAAGATATTACCCGTGAAAATTGTTTTCTTAGTTCCGGTAGTCGCTAGCACTTAAAACCTAGAAACGGGACATTTTGCTGACATTCTTCTTTCGTTATTATTCTCTCATGACAGGTCAACAGAAGCAGTGGTGGTGAAGAGCAATCTGAGGAAGCTTTACATCAGCTTTTTGAAGCTACACATCAGGAGGGGTTGTACTCTCGAGATGTTAAGCAACAGCATGACGGATCCGAGACTCTTCCGTTCGAGTTTGTCGCCTTAGAGGCATGCCTTGAAGCTGCGTGCGCTAGTTTAGACGATGAGGTAAGGGCTCTGGTTTTTCATCTGCATTATCTGCATTGGAAAGCAGCATATCGTACTCATCGATCCTCGAATTGTTTGCCCGGGAATTTAGGCAAAGGCATTGGAGCAAGAGGCGAATCCTGCTCTGGACAAGCTACTTTCGAAGATTACCACCCGTCATCTCGAGCGGGTCCGGCAGATTAAAGCTCGCTTGGTCGCGTTGACGGGACGAGTTCAAAAGGTTTGAGTTTTCCATCCTGCAGAATTCTATAGAATTTTCCTCGATGCTGGTTAACTTCGAATGCGTTGGTAAATGTAAAAGAACAATTGGTAGAGAGAACGACTCATGCCTTTTTCTTTTTCTCTCTAAATTAACTTAATCGTAACCCATTAACACTTTTATGCAAAACCTAACTTTTTTGATAGTGCGTAAATACTAATTTACCCACTTTTATTAGCATAAATTTACTAGCCCTTCGAATTGACTAACTATTTTATAAAATTACCAAGCTAAATTAGAATAACTTACTGACTTTTGTCAGATTAAATTACCCCTTAGTTTCAGATAACCAACTCACATTTGAGTTATTTACCAAGATTTAATATTTTATTATATTTTACCGGTTAATCTAGTGAGTTACCAAATTTCATTTGTCTTGTAACTATTTTTAGGGATTATAAACGGGAAAATGTCACAAATTGTCAATGAACTTTCATCTAATATTCAATTTCATCCCCGAGCTTTCGATTTGCTCAATTTGATCTCTGAACTTTCATCTAATGTTCAATTTCATCCATGAGCTTTTGATTTGCTCAATTTGGTCTCTAGATTTTCATCTAATGTTCAATTTCATCCCCGAACTTTCGATTTGCTCAATTTGGTCCCTGAACTATCAATAAATGTTCCATCTAGTCATTCCATTTGTTCAATCCGTTAAGTGATGACGTGGAGCATTAATTGATGGCGTGGAACTAAGTTAGATTACTAGAGTTGTGAGTCAATATATATCTTAGAAAATGAAAACAAATTAGGGGTCAACTAGATATGAAAGCACTGATCACAAAAATAGAGAGAATAAGTGGTTTTGTATCTCTTTTTTGGATGGTGGCCACAATTTGACTTGTTTTAAAGGTAATTTCCACGTGGATATTCCACATGTCCTTTTTTATTTTATATTTAAGAGGCGAAAAGCCATGTAAGCCAATTCCGTTAACTTTAACTAACGGAATGACGAAATTGGTCAATTTTTAAATAGTCAGGGACTAGATGGAACATTTGTTAATAGTTCAGGGACCAAATTGAGCAAATCAAAAGCTCATAAATGAAATTGAACATTAGATGAAAATCCATGGACCAAATTGAGCAAATTGAAAGCTCATTGATGAAATTGAACATTAGATGAAAGTTTAGAGACTATTTGTAACATTTTCCCATTATAAACCGAAAGAAATTATATGACTCGTCGTTAATGTTGGTGAGAAAAATAAATAAAAGTGAATAAATCATGAGAGAATTTGTTTTGTTAGAGACTAGAATCATCATGTACGCCATATAATATTAATGCGAACTATGAAAATGGAAAATTGGGATCAGGGAGGCATGTAGAGGCTGCCTAGATGTGCTATGTTATAGATGTAAGAGAAGTTACAATCAATTAATTTAAAAGTTTAAACAGTTAGATGAACACGTATATTTAATATTGAATTCCACGGCCATAACTAATCGAAATAAACAGTTCAACATGGATCATTTTTTTTTTTTTTATCTCTAGATAAGGAACGAGATCGAGCATCTTCTTGAGGATGATGGAGACATGGCAGAGATGTACTTGACCAGCAAACTACTCCAAGATGAAAAAGAAAAGCCCTCGTCTTCTTCTTCCTCGATCTCAGGAGAGGATGATGAGTTTCATGAGCCAGACAAAGAAGAAAGGCCAGCATTCTATGTCTCTAGCATCATGTTTTCCGTTGCGGGCCGTATAATTTCGAATCTTTCTCTCTATTTCTTCCAAGCCCTTTCCCGTTAATCATGCAGGAATCGCAAAGGAGACGATGAAATCACGCCGGATGAGAGTTCTAGCTCTCCGCGCAGCTCGCTGAACGATGACGAAAAGGAAGGCAGGGTCAAGGACAGTAACTCTCATGGTAGCTTAAGCGGGAGCAAGCGCCTTAGTGGCTCAAGACGCTCAAGCAAGCACCTCGATGTGGCCGAATTGGAAATGCTCCTAGAGGCCTACTTTGTGCAGCTCGAGGGCACGCTCAACGAGCTATCTGCGGTACAAATCTCGAACTCTACACTTGTGCGCGCGAACTCTTAACGGCGAATCTCATTAGGTTCATTAAAAACATTTTCAACTTGTCTCTGTTGAAAGCTAAGGGAATACATTCAAGACACGGAGGACTATGTGAACATAATGTTGGATGACAAGCAAAACAATCTGCTGCAAATGGGAGTGGTGATATCGACGGCAACCATATTCATCACCATGTTCATCGTCGTGACCGGAATATTCGGCATGAACGTCAAAATTTGGCTCTTCCTCAATCCGAATCCGTCGATCTACAATTACATCTGGACAGTAAGTGGATGCACCTTCGGGACGATCGTCTTGTACGCTATTGCAATAACTTTTTTCAAGTATAAACGGTTAATATAGCTAGCAGACAAGATCAACATTGCTCGGAGAATGTTCTCTGTGGAAACACAGAAAAGTTTATGCTTTTACAATATGTGTATATCTGTAGTTTGCCAAAACTTTTTTAAGTCATGTATCGATATTTATTTGATCGATTTTGAATTACAACTTTTTCTAATAATATGTACAACTTATATTGAAGTTACTAAGTTTCATATCTGAATATCAAATTTATTTGAGCTCTTTACCAACTATTTACGACTCTTAATTGAGCCACTTATAGACGTTAATTAGTTCATTTTGAATTACAACTTTTTTAATAAGTGCTTACTTTTATTGAAATTACCGACTCTTATATCAAACTATCAACTATACTTAAGACATATAAGTGTTCTTTTTAGGGTTAATACTACAAAAAAAACTCTACTCTACTACACATAAGACAAATTAATCCCAAAGTAATTTTTTGATCATCAAAATTCCAAATTGATACACCTGTGATAAATTTGCCTATCGTTAGTTTTTATTAAATTTTATCATCAAATTATTGAGTCGGATGATATGTGACAGGTGATAGGTGCACTAATTTGGAGTTTTACTCTCCTTTAGTCATAGATGCACTAATTTGTAATTTTTTATGGTATCGATCCAATTTAATGGAAACTAATAGAGGGTAAATTTATCATAAACGTATTAACTTGGGGCTTTTTATGGTCAAAAAATTAGTTTAAGATAAATTCATCACATATATACTAGTTTGAGGTTTTTCATGATATCAATCATTCTTTTTGAAAATTAACTAAGGTTATTAAATCTTTTTTGAGCCATCTATCAATGTTGACTAAGCAGTTTCCGAATTACCAAATTTTCAAATAATTTACAAACTCTTATTGAATTTATCAACTCTAATACAAAATTACCATTTTATTTTGAGTCACCTGGCATTATAAAATTATATTTTATACTTTATCAATAATTGGCCGATTCAACAAGAATTGGTAAATTATTAGAACAATTAATAATTTTGAATTGATCAAATAAAATTTAGTGAATGGCTTTGTCACGACCTACCCCACGCGAGGGAGAGAAATATGTTTAGAGCTACTTGCTTATAAGGTGTGGACTCTCCTTAAGTCCATAACTTGCGTGACATTGATTTTCCTAATATATATATATATATATATATATATATATATATTCAAAAAAAAGCCGCAACTAACCATTGTTGAAGGTCGGCTAGAAAACTTAATCAAGACACGTAAGTATCATCTTGATGCATAAGCAACTAGAGATTTCGGGATAAAAAACTTGATTACCTTAGCTATTTAACTAAAGCCTTTTCGGTCCCCAAACTTAATTATTTGCTAATCAAAATGTCAAGGTAGCCTATCGAAAATTCTAACATTCATCATAACCATTCTACAAATAACGATCAATTTATTAAAATTGCGCAATCAAATATAATCAAATTGAAGTGCACAAGCAACGACCTAGCATAGTCTCTACAAATAAAACAACACAAAACAACCCCTATTGTAAAGCCATAAAAAGTTGTCCAGATTTGGGTACAATTTTTGATGAAATGAATTTTCAGTTTTTTTCTTTAAAGAGCTAAACTAGTTCTAAAATAGAACTAACCCTCTCGGCCAAGCGCGCAAATGATGAGAGAAACGGCGGAAAAGTGGCAAAGCAGCTAAACGACCAACGCCGGGAACGTTAATCACAAAAACGACAGAAAGACGACGCCTCAACAAAACGAACCTAACGCATCTGATTAAGGTTTCCGGCTCAACTAGGACCGGAACCCAAACCGAGACTCTCGCCAACAAGAAAAATAGGAACTTGTCCTTTTTGCGTGGACCCAATCCAAGTTCCTTAGATTTTTAAAATATGATCAACTCGATCTATTAGATTAGTTTATGCAATATTTGCTCATCATATTTGGGCGTTTACCCGACATGTGTGGCTCATTATTTTCTTCTCTTTTTTTTAACACATTTCAGATTGAATATCTTAGCATTTTTTCAAAAAAAATAAATTATAATGAATATTTTACCAATTCGACGAATAGGCATTTAAGGGAAGTCGAAGCACGCCGGGTCTCTTCTTCCACGACTCTAGCTATTTCAAAAGCTGAAACCCGCGAGCCATTTTGAAGGACATCCATTTTATTATAACCATCAACATTGTCATCACGTGAAACTGGCATTTACTTCTTTTTTGCAAGCCAATTCCCGCAAGTCAACTTGGTATCATACATTTATTTAATTACGTTGTCAATTGGCACAGGTCTTCTTTATATAGACAGGGTTCTGCTAAGTTTTATTTATTATATAGACAGGGTGGTTTTTCTAAGTTTGATTTATTGTTGTACTGGAAAAAAAAATATTAGACCCTGCAATACCAGCCCTTGTCCCCAAGGGCCCTTGTCCAGCCTAACTTCTAATGTGCATAGCATAGGCATTTGACACACTTTCGCCTTAGCTTAAAGCATGTAAATATGCAATTAGGAAGGCAAATAGAGGTTTAGAAGATTTAAACTCAAAACAATTACTCTGTTATTATGTAAGATTTAGTGGAATTATCGTCAATTATTGTAAATATTTTAACATCAATCACATATTAACAATCTGCGAAAGATCTATACTGTATCATCTAAAGGTTGTCGCACTGGTACAACAAAATGATAAATTATTCCTGCCAAATCTCTTGTAAAATAATTCTATCGAACGTGCTCATGGCATGGCCTTGGTAGTGCGTGCTTTTCTGGACCTAAAAAAGTGACCCCCACAGGACAACCTAGGACAGTGTTCATGGATAACCCGGTGGGGACCGGCACTGCATATCACCGGGCTCGTTAAGCACGGTCCAATCCAACACAACACCAACCAATTATCTCTATAGTTTATTCATCTGAGAGTTAAATAGACTGCGCTCCATCAGTGGATGCTCCCAAAGCAATCTTCACTCAATGACCATGTCCTGCGATCGTCTTCCGACAATGCCCCAAGATGACCCGGCAGTGAGCCCGGCCCTGCTGGACGTAGGCGACACGAACGACCATCGGCCCTGGAAGAAGGCTGTGCGGGTCAAGACCTGGCTTGTCATCGACTCGACTGGCCGAGTCCAGCAGATCGACGCCGGGAAGCAGTCGATCATGCGCCGCACGGGGCTCTCGGCCCGCGACCTTCGGATCCTCGACCCATTCCTCTTGTACCCGTCATCCATCACGGGCCGTGAGAGGGCATATGTGATCAAGTTGGAGCACATCAAGGGGATACTCACTGCGCATGATGTCTGGTTGCTGAACTCTAGGGACCCGGCGGTGGTTCCTTTCGTGGAGGAGCTCAAGCGACGGTTCTTGAATTATCATGAAGCCAACACAGTCAAGGTTTTCAATCTTTCCTCGATTCAAAATTGATGTTTTATATTTAGTTTTTTTTATTGTGTTCATTTTGGATTGAATAATGCATTTATCACGCTAAAGTAAACTGTTTTACAATATATAGTCGATTACATATACTTCCACAATCAGGGCATATTTGATCATAGTGATAAATATATTGGGGAAAATTTCAAAGCATGAAATGAGGCCATTTCCCTAAAAAAGAAAAGACAAAGAAGAAGCTCCAAAGTGGACTTATCTCAAAGAATGATCTAAAGAGAGTTTGCCAGATTTGGGCATCAAGGTTTTGGACTTTGTCTATAGATTCCAAGACTTACATTTCACGAGGTTGAGGCCACCATGTTTTTTGCTCTGAGCCATTTTGTCCCAGCTCACAAGGTGCACTTTTTCTTAACTTCAGAACAACCAAGAAGAAGATGAAAAGGGGAAAGAAGGGATAAAAATATTAAAAAAAAATACTCCTAGATGAAAATGTCCTCGATCATAGCTTGGAAAGTGACATGTGAGATGCACATGGAGCTTGGGCTCTTATTCAAGATCTTTAAAATAAAATTCAATTTATACCTTTTTTTTTTTAGAAAACAGTTCCACTTTAGGTCTTTATTGAAAAATTCCTAATATATTGTTTTAGAATCTATAAATTTGTCTGTCGGTATCTTACAAAATTGAATATCATCAATAGAAATATTAAATTAAAATATGTTACATAATAAGAGAATATGGACGTATCTTGTTGTTTGAAGTTGCAAATTCATGTATGGGATATGTCCAATGATATTTTCTTCTACATTAAACAAGGTAACAAATGTTTTTATATCGTTGTACTCAACCACCAACAACATGTATATGAATTTACAATAGGAACAAATTTATTGTTTTATTTTTTATTAATGATTTAATAATTACTACGTGACTCATTTTTATGGTAGTAAGTGTTTCTAGGGAATGTAATTCTAATTTAATTATATTCCATACTGTTTCTTTTTAGTTTTTCTTTAATAATTTTTTTTTACAATGAGATCCCACCATTTTATATGTTTAAAAATATGATGGTTCACAAGAGAAAATCAATTATAATAAATTTTCTAAATTTAAAGAAGTTAGAATTGTATTCCACCTTTCCAATTCACTTGTGCATTCGTATGTTATAGTAAAGTGGATACATTATTAAATGATTTTACAGGAAATGATATTTCCACAACAAAAAAACACTTCTTTGACAACTTTTACAGATTCTACATTTTGATTGGACTAATTGCTCTTAACAATCCATTCACAATCTCTTTGAGCATTCATGAAAATTTGTTTAGCAAAAAATAAAATATTTGAAAAATATTTTTTCAAAAATGATTGCTTTTATCATTTAAAATAATTAGTTAATTATAAATGTTTTCACCATCAATAATAATTTATGCATTTTTCATGGACGATGAAAATATTTTTCGTTAATTTATTTTCATTAGCGATACAATCGATTGTTTTTAAGAAAATAATTTTCGAATCAAATATTTTTTGCAAAACAAACGCTCCACAAACTTACCATTTTATTTCTTCCACGGCAAAAAAACCTAGTCCCACTTTCCTTTTTCATTTTAAATGTCTTTCTCTTGACAATGTGTGGTCCTCTTGGTTTTTGCACCCATTAAATAAAAATGTTTAGCTTATTTGTCTCTGACCATTTACCTCTCATTGAGCTCAAAAATAGGAAAAACATAAACATGAAAATATCTTCAAAAAATATTTTTAGATGATATAGCTGATTTTGAAAATAATTAATAATAATAAAATAGGGGAATTCTACTTAATCCCTAATTTAATCAAAATATAAAGTAAAATATATTAAGAGATCTAAGTAGATTCTTTTTAGTTTGAATTATGGCTTACTTCTTTTTTCTCTCTTTCTTTTTTTTGGTAAAGAAGTATACCTTCATAACAAGAATAAGAGCCCCTCTTCTTTATTCAGTGCGCTACTTCAGATCTTTACAGTGACTATAAATCTTTGTAGGTTCTTTTTATCTTTCAACGCACATTAAACTGTTAGAACCCACGATTGGCTAGTAAGGAAAGAATGACCTTGTTCATTTTCCAATTAGATTCGCCGAAATGGTAGCGGTGAGCAAACTGCGGAGGAGCTGACAAAAATCCTTGAAGGTACGCAAGAGAGTGTGGAACGCAGTCAAGTGTTGAAGGAACAACAAGACAAATTACAGACTCTTCCTTTCGAGTTTGTTGCTTTAGAGGCATGCCTTGAAGCTGCTTGCTCCTGTTTAGACGACGAGGTACACTGTCTCTATGTTATTTCGGTTTCCATATTTAATTGCTTGGTACTTAGTGCAGTCAAGTGCTATGGATGACCTTTCGTATGCATTTGTACCTGAAAATGCAGACAGAGGCATTAGAGAAAGAGGCTTATCCCGCTTTGGATAACCTAACTTCGGAGATCAGTAGCTTCTACCTCGAAAGGGTTCGTCAGATTAAAGGTCGTTTGGTTGCATTAACTCAACGCGTACAAAAGGTTTGACTCTTCTTCTCTATCTATACTAAATCTTCGTTCTTCCTTATGCTAGAAATTCGGATTTGGCATCGAATGGTCATGTCAATTCGTGACAAGTGTCAATCCATGACAAATCTCGATAGGCTTGTAGAAATAGGTTGGTTTCTATTGAAATACACCAACAGATTAAACCCTATGATTGGAGAGTTGGTTGGCGGTTATGGGATTTCTAGCTTTACAGAAGGTCATTCATTTGAATCTCACTAATTACGTGTGAACTACTTTTTGGAGAAGACCACTTTATTGACCAAAGGCTTAAGTTAATTAGTTCATTGGGCTTGTAGTGTATTTCATGGGCCTTTTGGGAGCCGTTTTCCCATGCCCATGTCCAACGGTCATAAAAATAAAATGAAAAAAGAAATATACTAAAATATTATTAATTAACTAGTAACTTAGGCCATATGGTGAAATAAGGACAACGTTATTCCTATGCTAGAACCAAAAGTTTTAGAGGTGGATGCACACGCCAAGTAAGTTGAGACAACGCCTCGTTTTGATACCATGTAGGAAAGCTCAATCCAAAAGCCAATAAGTGGAGGGATACCACAAATATGTAAAGAGTATATAACCCCATAATCAAGTGATGAGGGATATCTTAACAAACGAAGACATCAAGTTAACATTGCTTTCATTAAGTACATGTCTCAAGTGTTTACATTTCATAGCATGGGCCTTTTCCATGTATCCCTAGGTAAGGGATGAACTTGAGCATCTTCTTGAGGATGATGGGGACATGGCGGGGATGTATTTGACCAGCAAACTGCTTCAGGAAGAAGATGACAACTCTTCTTCTTCTTCTTCAGATACCATCGAGGAAGACGAAGATCATGAACTAAACAATGACAGGCACATACTCAATCTCTTGCTTTCTGTTAATTTCAATCCTCTTACTATTATCTTATCATCAAATTATACAGGCATTACAGTGGAGATCCTGATGTCTCACCCGACGACGGCTTGACTCCTCTGCATGGCTTGCTGAATGATGAAATCGAAAGGGTGGAGAGCAACAGTTCTCGCGGTGCCCCAGCCAGGCATGCCGACGTGGCAGAGCTAGAGATGCTCCTAGAGGCATACTTTGTGCAAGCTGATGGCACACTTAACAAGCTCTCTACAGTATAAATCTCATTCCTACTCTCTGATGACAAATTAAATTTCCTTATGAAAACACATACCCCAAAAGAGACACTGAACAACCTTTTTTTGTGAATTAATAGCTTAACTTGTTAGTCCTCTTCTTATTTTTTCTGGTCTTAAAGCTGAGGGAATACGTTGACGACACAGAGGACTACGTGAATATAATGTTGGACGACAAGCAAAACAATCTTCTTCAGATGGGAGTGCTGTTAACAACTGCTATTCTGGTGATCAGCGTGTACATAGCCATTGTTGGTGTGTTGGGCATGAACATCTCCATCAACCTTTGGCATCCTCCAAATAATTCCCAGGAAGACTTCCTATGGACCATCGTCACTTGCTCCATCGGGACCATCGTATTGTATGTCGGCATAGTCGCATTGTACAAATACAAAGGTGTGATATATTAAGGGCATGCAGAAATTTAAGATCACCTGCAAAATACGCAAACTGTTTCGGTAGACATCCTCCATGGATAGTCTGTTATGACTACTGCAAAACTGTAATTCTGAACTTGTAGCTCATGTAATCTTGAAGCATGTGCACACAAGGAGAGATGACTCCCAGTACAATGAAGTAGAAAAGAAAAAAGGATATAAAGAGATACTACCGTATCGATTATCAAGTTTCTAAAATGAGACAGATTTCGCCGGAAAACGAGGAAATTGGCTGAACCAATGGGTTGAACCCACTGGCATGTCCTACATGCGTATTCTCTAGGAAAAACTTGATGGAAATGTCGTAAAAGAATGAGCAGAAGCCCAAAAAAATAAAACGAAGAAAAAAACAGTTACAAAGAAAAGAAAGATTTGTCTTCCCGAAACACTACATAGATAAGAAGTATCACCCCGGCATCGACATCCTTGTCTTTGATTCTGCCACTGAGGCTGTCGGGAATATCGGATTCCCAAAAACCGGATTCGACACTAAATCGAACCCCTAAAACAAGTGCGGAAGACGAGCCCGGGAAAATCACATGTATCACCGATCCTAAGGCACATCACAGAATCGAACGTACCTTGTTAGCCACAGATTAAACACCGACGCTGATATGAGGAAGAAAAACTGATCCCGTTCGATCCGATGACGTCAATTCGCCTTGAAGGGAAGAGAGTGTCGTCTCTTTTGTTACTGTTCTTCTTTTGGAGGGAGAGAGGGAGGAGGAACGTACGTAAATCCAAAAGGTGTGTTCCTCTCTCTCTTTTCCCTTACATACGTCATCTCCAAAGGACGTGTCCCTTCGGTAAAAGACGTTCCTCCAAAAGTTACAACCCTTCAACATATCCCTCCATCCATGGGCCCTCATCTTGTGGGCTAGGCTTTTAGGCCCAACATGGGCGGACGGGCCAACTTAGGCCCATCACAATAATTAATAAAACCATCATCTCCCACTCGCACATGGTGGGCCGAACAGGATCCTCTTTACCTCTCTTCAACATTCATACCGGTGAATAATCCGTGCGACCAGCATACTTTGAGAGCTCGTTGCCATACATCTGTTAGGAATATATAGCAGCTCATAATGGGCACCACACTCTGAGTAGATTTAGTATGCAGTACCCTAGATCGATCGATCACATTTATATCTCTCTTGATTTCTTTTAAACAATGATATATATATATATATATATATATATATATATATATATATATATTGTATTCACAATTATGATTATCCCAAAGACAGTCATAATTGGTCGACCAGTGAATACAAAACTACAATGTGATTCTCCAAATTCGATCTTCCTCTTTCCTTCAAACTCTCAATTTCAGTTCAGCTTGCTTTTCTAGAAATGTCCCATTAGATCGAATCAACTCATGACCATTGACAACATCCTAAGATAGCAAACACTAAATAGAAATCTTGAAAATAAGTAAAAGTCATGAGGGCACTAAAATTGAGGAACTCTTTTCCTCAAGAGTCTCACACGGCATAAAAGTTGAGATCAAACTTTTGCCACTCTTATTGGTCGTCTCATGCATACGTAGTATGAAATACGTATTACGGTATTAACTCCTTTCCCATGGAGCGTATGTCTACACCTTCAATACCGTACAGATGATAGTTCAGACATACCCAATGTCTAACTTGAGTTCACGTATCTACTCATTCACAAAATTCATCAGAACTCACATTTGGCATCTTAGACAGATAAAGTAAAATATGTGGGGTATTTTACTTTCGGACATAGTTAATATTATGTCCTCATCTTAACACTCAGTTTAGGCGACATATGTATTTTAAGCTTGAGCTCTCAATTATCACCTAGATAATAAGCTTAAAAACCGTCTCATCTCTATTTATTACATAGTAAATAGAGGCGATTACCCATGTGAGTGGGCTAATCTCTTATCTGTCCGACATACTTTCTCAACTTAATATAATGCACTGAGCATTAAGATGCATAAAGGTCAAACAAAGATTCATAGGCATTAATAATGAAAAACACAAGTTCATAAATGTGAACAACTTAGGGAAATTACAATATCCAGTACATCAGACTCTACGCAATCCTAGAGTTTTCATATGGCCACAAAACATATCTCTAGGTATTGGTTTTGTCATAGGATCTGCTACCATTCTATGCGTAGACATGTACTATAAGTTCACATCTTTTCGTGCAACCATATCTTTGACAAAATTATACTTGGTATCTATATGTTTGGTCTTGCCATGATATTTTGGATTTTTGGTGTACGCTATTGCTGCTTGGCTATCACAGTTAACCAACAATGAATCTGCAGCACTTCCAATAACACCTAAATGATCCAAAAATCTCTTAAGCCAAACATCTTCTTGTATTGTTGCTGATAATGCCACGAACTCAGCTTCCATCGTGGACAAGGCTCTACACGTTTGTTTCTTACTGCTCCAACATATGGCGCCATTATTTAGTAAGAAAACAAACCCAGAGGTAGATTTCCTTTCATCTAAATCTCCTCCCCAATCAGCATCAGAATAGCCTTAGAGTCGCAGATCCTTTCCTTGATAACTCAGCGTATAACCAGCAGTTCCTTTTAGATACCTCAGTATTCTCTTAACAGCTTTCCAATATGCTTGACCTAGATTGGATTGGTATCTACTCACCATTCCAATTGCAAAACATATGTCAGGTCTTGTACACATCATAGCGTACATCAAACTCCCAACAGCACTAGCATAAGGAACATGTTTCATTTGTTCCTTCTCTTGTGGAGTCCTTGGACACAGTCTATGGCTCAATCCTTCACCTTTTGCAATAGGAGTGTCTATGGGTTTACAATCTTGCATACGAAATCGTTCAAGAACCTTATTTATATATGTTTCTTGCGAAAGAGACAACGACCTCTTCGAACGATCTCTTGAAATCTTAACTCCAAGAATGTATGCAGTCTCACCCATATCTTTCATCTCAAAGTTGGAAGATAACCAACTTTTGATGGTATTAACAAACTCTATATTGCTTCCAGCAATTAGTATATCATCAACATATAATGATATGATCACAAATTGATCTTTGGATCTTTTGATACATACACAATGATCCTCATCAATCATTGTAAAATCATATGCCATTATGGTATTATGAAAACGTATATACCATTATCTTGATGACTGCTTAAGGCCATATATCGATCTCAAAAGTCGACATACCTCTTTCTTCTTGGCCTTTCATTATGAAACCATCAGGTTGTTCCATATATATTTCTTCATCTAATTCTCCATTGAGAAAAGCAGTCTTTACATCCATTTGATGTAATTCAAGATCCATACTTGCCACTATTGCCAGAATAATGCGAATCGAGGTAAATCTCACAACAGGAGAAAATGTTTCCTCATAATCAATTCCTTCCTGTTGATTATACCCCTTCGCCACAAGGCGAGTTTTATATCTCTCTATCGAGCCATCAGCTTTACGCTTTATTTTGAGAACCCACTTGTTCCCAATAGCTTTGCGTCCTTTTGGAAGATCAACCAGTTCTCAAACATGGTTTGACTTCATTGACTCCATTTCCTCTCCCATTGCATGCATCCATTTTTCCTTACTAGGGCAACTTAGAGCCTCATGTATATTTCTTGGCTCATCCTCATCTTGTGGGGCAATCATAAAAGTTTCCCCTTCAATGTCAAAACGTCGACGGGGAATACTTTTGCGACTTGTTCGCCGTATGGGAGATTGTACACTTTGCACATCATTCTCCATTGTGCTCCCACTAGGATTAGATAATGATGATGTCGTCTCATCATGTGGTTGTAATTGAGAATGAGTTGAATTCAATTCATCACTTCTCATATTACTCCCACTTGGACGAACTCCACTTATATCATTATCTTGATCCAAGGTTTCAAATAGAGAGTAATCTTCACCTATTTCGCCCTTCTTAGGAAATTCAGTCTCTAAGAATGTGACATCCCGTGATTCAAATTCAGTTATACTCCCACTTTCCTGCTCACCTATGAACACATACCCTTTCGAGTGTTCGGAGTATCTTATGAAAATACTCTTTTTTCCTCTAGGACCCAATTTCCCAACCTTGTGAGAGGGCTCATGAGTATAGGCAGCACAACCCCATGGCTTAAGAAAACTTAAGTCCGGTTTTCTACCTGTCCATAACTCATATGGAGTGGAAGTAACTGATTTGGAAGGCACCCGTTAAGTATATAAGCAGCAGTTAACAACGCATCACTCCAAAAAAGTGATAGGTAAATTAGCATGCGCTATCATGGACCTAACCATTTCCAGTAGGGTTCTGTTTCTTCTCTCCGCAATACTATTTTGTTGAGGAGTATATGGAATAGACAACTGTCTTTCTATTCCTTTTTCATCACATAATTTTCTGAACTCATCAGATAAATATTCTCGACCTCGATCGGATCTCAATGCTTTTATTTTCTTGTCTAATTGATTTTCTACCAAGTTCATAAACCTTTTAAAACAACTTAATGCTTCAGATTTATGAGAAATCAAATAGACATATCCGAATCGAGTATAATCATCTATAAAAGTGATGAAATAAACAGCCTTATGCCTTCCTCTCACATTCATTGGACCACAGACGTCAGAATGGATTAAATGCAGAGGAAATTCAGCTCTTTTACCTTTTCCAAATGGTTTCCTTGTCGTTTTCCCTACTAGGCAATGCTCACATATGGGCAACTCGACTTTTTCAATGTTGCCCAACAAGCCCTCTTTGGCTAGTCTATTCATTTGTTGTTGGTCAATATGACCAAGTCTAGCATGCCACACATTCACATCATTATCATATGAATTAGGAGACGTGAGAAGGGAATAACAAACATTTGCATTAACATAGTCAATATCTAATACAATGAAACCATTCAGAAAATAACCACAACCATAGTAGTTTGTACCCAAATACAAACCTACACTGCTATTATGGAAGTTTACACTAAAATCAAGCTTAACCAACACCAAAACAGACACTAAATTTCGACGAATCTCCGGAGCATATAAAACATCATGTAGGAACAAGGTGCGTCCACCACGCATGTTCAATTGGAAGGTGCCAATCCCTTTAACTTCAGCTCTGGAGTTATTTCCTACATAAATCCACTTAGTTCCAGTCGGAACTCGTCGAAATTCTACGAATGATTCTCTACCCTTCGCTACATGGTCTGTTACTCCCGAATCTACAGTCCACAAAGGATTAGATTCAGTTAAGAATACAGAACTTGACACATATGCAAAGTTCCCAAAACTACAAGGGGTGTTTACCTTCTTTGGCTCACGACAGTCGCGAGCATAGTGACCCTTCTGATCACAATTGAAACACTTCACCCTTGAAATTTTCTTCACACAAGAACGTTTTCCTCTCTTCACACGAGGACGTTTTTCTCTCTTATGTTGGTTAATTCTTGGTTTCTTGCAAGAAGGACTTGATCCCTTGCATTTCCACATATTGAACGAATCAATGCGCTTGCGCTTAGAGCTTAAAGCCCCTTCTAAGCTGAAAGCAACATAGTAAATATCTGTATCCTGCTCAAATGCTTTGAGGCGGTCCTCTGCTAGCTCAAGGTGGCGCACAGCATTCTCAAGATCTTCCATAACATGGTCAAGAGCTTTTAGTGCTTCTTGCTTTTCAAGCACATATTGAATCTTCTTATTCAATATTTCACAATTCTCGCCGTTCAATTTGTCTTCTTTATTCAAGTCAGCAATCATGTTCTTAGTTGCTGAAGCCATTGATCTGAACACATCAGATATATATGCACAAATAATTAATGCCTATCATTTATGCATCCATTTTGCACAGACCCATCATATTAATGAACAATTTCAAGTAAGGTTTCAGAATCAAAAGGTCACTACGTTTCCAATCATCCTCCAAAAATCATAGCTTAAAACTATCATTAATATA
The DNA here is from genome assembly GCA_014182365.1 of Eucalyptus tenuipes. Taxonomy (NCBI): domain Eukaryota; kingdom Viridiplantae; phylum Streptophyta; class Magnoliopsida; order Myrtales; family Myrtaceae; genus Eucalyptus; species Eucalyptus tenuipes. The sequence goes on along the minus strand of CM024543.1, from coordinate 9,047,243 downwards.
ATTGTCTTATGCAAAATAAATTCTATGAAGCTACAAAAAAACTTCTATGAACTATCCACAGCAGTCAACAATAACAGAAAGCAAATAATATTTGACATCCAACAATGATAGAATAATAATGCTTTCACATAATACAACTAACATATCAGTTGCTATACCAACAACAACTTATTGTCCATAAAGCATACTAAATAAAAAAAATATCTCGAAACATCTAAAACCAAGGCATTATAGTACGAACAGGGAAAGCTTCTACTTGGTTCAATTTCTTTCTCTTTTTCTCTGTAAAATTTTCAGGCATTCTTGACAGCCACGGAAAAAATGACGGATATCCCTTAGGATTTTTCCTACGCACGTTCATCCCCCGCCTAATCGAAGTCATTCCTTGGGACGCGGTCTTTGTGGCTCCAACCCGATGATATTCATCTACAAATTCCATTACTAGCTCCTTATATCTAGTAAATCCTTTGATCTCCCATAGACGATTCAACACTCCTTGCCATTCTGGTGGAAGAGTGTTCATGAAGAATCGCACCATCTGAGTATCTGGCATGGGATAACCGTTCCAAATGACTTCTTGAATTTTCTTGTTGACCTCTACAACATGATCAATTATGTCGTCACTCTCCCATCGATAACCATTCAAATCGGCTATCAACCCTGAAAGCCTTTCCTTTTGTTCATCTGACATTGTACGCACAGATGCGCGCGGCTTACGGGGAGGCATTGTTCCTGCAACAAATACAGAACAAAAAATGGATTACATATAATCCACAAAGACATAATTGAAAAAGAAACACATTCTTTTTCCTCTTTTTTTTTTTTGTGGGATCAACGGTCAAAGTCAACGGTCAACGGTCGAGTCAACGGTCAACGGTCAACCGGGTCGGAGTCAACGGGCGGTCGGATCGGACGGGACGGGCCGGGTCGGACGGACCGACCCGGCACGTGCGGCACGCGTCCGTAGCTGACGTCACGATGACGTCAGCTGGCGCGTGCCGTGCACGCGCCATCGGCGGCCCCACGCACGCGTGCGACGCACGCGCCTGCGTCTTCGAATCGGCGCGTGCACGCCGGTTCGTTCCGACCGCGCGTGGGGGCGCGTCCGGCGGCCTACGGCGGCGATCCGCCACTCGTCTTGCTCGTTTCGATGAGACCTTCGACCCTACGCCATTAGAAACTGATTTCGATTTACAGAAAATAGAAAAAATGGATGAACAGTGCTCGGGTGTCGGGATTTTTCCGCCCCCGATCGGTGTCAGCCGATTTTTCACAAAAATTCAATAAAAAATCCTTCATAAACATGAAAGTGGTCGGGAAAACATGAAAAAGGATCGAGAAACATGAACAATGGCTCTGATACCAATGTCGGGAATATCGGATTCCCAAAAATCGGATTCGACACTAAATCGAACCCCTAAAACAAATGTGGAAGACGAGCCCGGGAAAATCACATGTATCACCGATCCTAAGGCACATCACAGAATCGAACGTACCTTGTTAGCCACAGATTAAACACCGACGCCGATATGAGGAAGAAAAGCGATCCCGTTCGATCCGATGACGTCAATTCGCCTTGAAGGGAAGAGAGTGTCGTCTCTTTTGTTCTTGTTCTTCTTTTGGAGGGAGAGAGGGAGGAGGAACGTACGTAAATCCAAAAGGTGTGTTCCTCTCTCTCTTTTCCCTTACATACGTCCTCTCCAAAGGACGTGTCCCTTCGGTAAAAGACGTTCCTCCAAAAGTTACAACCCTTCAACATATCCCTCCATCCATGGGCCCTAATCTTGTGGGCTAGGCTTTTAGGCCCAACATGGGCGGACGGGCCAACTTAGGCCCATCACAATAATTAATAAAACCATCAGAGGCTATGTAGGTCTTCATAGATTATCAATACAATGGTGCCCAATAGCTTCCCAAATACTCACAAACGGTTTACTTAAAAAATATCAGTGCAACATTCTTCTGCAGAAAAGATCTCGATAGAGGCCATTCTTCGAAAAGGTTGCGTGACCGTAGGAGACCTAATAAATCGACAGTTGCTACAATAATCGTTGAAAGCTTTATTGAATGTGCCCCTTATCTGTTGACACATCAGCATCAGATCTTGGCATGCATCTTTCAATACTTCTCTTGCTGGTTCACCTGAGGAACACCACGGAAAAGATTCAAACAGAGTAGAATAAATGGAAAGCCATTTTGGAGATCACCAGAGAAGAAAATGCTAAATGACCAACAGCTCCATTGGTTACACAAGGCGGGGGAAGATGGATGCGAGAAACGAAAGCTGGGCCTAGTGCCTGGGAAAGGAAGGCCTCTACTAACCAGGGCTATACATTGGAAAAGTTTCACGGTGTTAAGGTGCAAAGTTAAAACAGAGAGTTGCTACAATTTTGAAAGACTTAACAGTGCTGGGTATGGCAACATGTATTTAAGATTCCATGATGTGCTGTGCGGATTCCATGAGCTTTTCAACCATTTTTTGACAAAATCCAGCAGCACTTAATCCTTATTTCCCGGTCCACCCATATATACAAGCAATACATAACCAACCTTTGGATCGACTCCTATTGGTCAGAATGAATCCGGATGAGCCGTAGGCTTCATCCAGGCTTACTCCCTATTGCCATATGACTGTTTGAGATCGGTTATATTTATGCTTGACACAAGGTCGTATCAAGTCGAACTATGGTCATCCATGACCGGTGCATGATCGAGCGAAATCACCCGCAACCGGTGCTTGACCGTTTAGACCGATCCATGATCATTAAATGATCTGTGGTGGTTGTGACCGTCTCTTGATCAACCCTGATGGTTGGATCGTCATCCATTGACCGAACCGCTAGAGGCCATGTTCGTGGTCATAGGATTGGTCCATGACCATTCCTTTGATTGATTTATAATTGTTGACATCTAAATTTTGACTAAGTTAAATTAGGCCTTAATTTATTTTCTTAATCTTTATTTATTTTTTCTTTTTTTGGATAATAAGTAATAAATAAAAAGAAAAAAAAAGAAGAAAGCGACGGGCCGGCGGGGCTAGGCCCAGCCCCCTTTCTCCTGCCTCTTTCTCCCCTGCGCGGGCCTTATGGCCCGACCCTTTTTCCCCAAAGCCCGATCCCCCTCCTCTTGTCTTCTTCCTCCTGTTTGTCTCCTTCCCCCCTCCCTCTCTGCAACTCACGATAGCACCTATGGCCGAGGGGGGTAGGCCGACGTCGGTCGGAGGGGACGGATCTCAGGCGCCATTAATGCCCGCCTTCAATGCCGAGCGTACCTCGGTGAAGGAGCAAGGATGGGACGACGATTCAGCCGAGAGGGTCCGGTCGGCAAGCCAAAGGCCAGCGGCAGAGGCTCTCCGTTGATCGGACCCCTTCATCTATAAATAGGGGGGTGCGAGTTCCATCGATGGCAATGAGCAAGCTCAGAAACCTTCCCCGGAGAGACTTTAGGGGAAAATTGGAGAGTGAGCGAGAGAGAGAATGGGTCGCGAGCTCAAACGACCTCCCTCCGAGAGACATCGGGGGAGGCCGGCGGCAAGCGAAGTCGAGAGGGAGAGACCGTGAGCGAGGAACCTAGATCCACGGGTTGCAAGGGGAAGGGACTCGGATGTCGTCGACGGCCGTTCTCGACCGCACACCCGCCACTGTGCCCCCTATTGCAGTGAGCTAGGGTTCGTCTTCTTTTTTAGTTGTTGTTGTTTGCTATGTGGGTCATTGGGCCGGGACTCGCGCCCGTCGGCTTCACGCGAGTTTCAGCCCCTGATCGTCCATTGTCCGCTTTGCCTGTCCTAGTTGCTCGACTGCCCGGAGTCTCACCGCGATCACAACCCCGAATAGGCCCAATCCTACCCCTCTCGGTCGGTGTCCTCCATGTGTTCGACGGAAATCCCAGGTGCGCTCACTAGCCGCTATTGGATCTGCAGTGACCGGCGGCGACAGGCGGCGACAGGCGGCGACTGGCGATGGGATCGACTATGGTGGCCGACTGGGCGGAGTCGGAGGCGATGCTGGTGGAGGCGCGAGCTCCGACTGAGACGAGCTCGGCTGCCTCCGCCGCAGATCACTGGGCTCGAGGGTTCTAGAAATTCGGGTCCGCGAAGAAGAAGCTGGGTTAGAGTTGGAGTCGGACTCGGGCCGTCGTTTGGGTCGGGTTCCGCGAACCAGAGGCCGTTGGAAACCAGGTCAGAGTTGGGTCGGGCGCATCTCACCCGGGTAGGGTTCCACCTGGGCCATCGCGCATGGGTCGACTATTTTTCGGGCCGTTTCTAGGCCTGGGTGTTTCAGGCTTGGTTTGTTTAAAAGGGAAAAGAAGGCTCGGGGCCGGGCTAGCATGGCGGGCCCATCCGGTGAGTGATCCAGGTCGAGCCCAATCCGGAATCGAACCCGAGCCATTTGGTTTTAACAAACCGAGTCGGACCCAACCCGTGGGATCCGACCCGAGTCATTTTTTAAAATATATTATATTATTATAATAATAAAAATGATATTTTAATAAAATAAAATAAATCAAAAAAATCAAAAAAATAATAAAATAATTTATTTTCCAAAAAAATCAAAAAAATAAAAAATATCCCATGTTTTCCTAAAAGTTCAAAAAATTAAAAAAAAAGCCAAAAAATGATTTATATTTTCAAAAAAGGACCAAAAAATCCAAAAATACTTTTCAATTGTCCAAAATATGAGAAAAATACCATAAAAAAATGTGTTTTTCTCCACAAAATGCATGGAAAAATCCCTCAAAAATCCAAAAAAAAAAAACTTTAGGGTTTAAACAAGATTAGATATCGGAAGGGCATTAGTGATTAACTAGTGTAATCAAGTCCCCAAATTTGGTTTTTTTGGTTGCACAGGAGTGAATATTCCTCCAAATATTTCACTTGGGTTTCTAATCAACCCACCCCAAATTGATTAGTGGCGACTCCTTAACTTATAGGTAAAAAATATCAAACCATTAAGTTGTGGATTGGTAGACTTTGGAGAGCCCGGGCTAAGCCTAATAGACTTAGCCAAATTATTAGCCTCTGCAAGCGCCTGCATCTAATCGCGTGCAAAAAAAAAGAGGTCGCGACAGCTTGGCAACTTCGCTAGGGACAATTTTTGAGGACTTAGGCCGTTTTATCTTATTTAAGCATTTTACTAACTTGGGTTTTTTTTTTTTTCCTTTCATGCAGGTTAGTAGTTTAGAGATCTATTTTAATTTTGTGTCTTGTAATTATAAACTGCTATGCATGTTTTACTGTTTTAGCACTGCACGTGGCACACACAACCCAGCCGTCGGACCTGGGCCACCATAGGATATTTAAGATGGTGTTAAGAAAGATACAGCCTTGAACGCGATACCGCGATGTAGAGGTTGCCTTTCTTTCCCCGAATTTCTTTAGGTAGAGCCGAGGTTAAGAGGGCATGATGCCGACGCGAGACTACGATGGACATACACCCTCTTAATTTCTCTAAACCTTCTCAGTTAGACATCGAGCCGCACGTATCATGCGCATGTCTCTGTGCTTGTCATTTTCTTTAAGAGCAAAGTAATTTCTTTTCTTTTACTCAGTTTTCTTATTGGCTCATGGCAAAATAGGTCGGTTGTGTAACTCCTAGTTTTATATGCGATGGGAAGAATCGATATCCAGTCCATTCCTACTCCCAAGGAAGAGCTCCTCAGATGGTGGGATCATTTAGATTAGCTCGGCTAGGAACGTGTCAAAGCAAGGATCGGCCATCTCCTCCCATTGCTCCGAATCAATGTCTACTCTGGGGCAATGCAAGCACTACTACATTTTTGGTGCCTTGAAACATCCACTTTTGTATTCGACAAATTTGAACTAACTCCGACTTTGGAAGAATATAGTCTCGCCATAGGAGTGCCCCTAGGAGGGGACCTTGTTAGACCATCGACTGGCATCGACCTTATGATTAGTCTATCATGATTTTTAAAAATCATTCGCTAAGAGAAATTGTTAAAGCCAACAATGACACTTTCCCACTATCATCTTTGACTAATGTTTTGAGAAACAACCAATGACCCAGAAAAGCAAGATCTTCCTCTTAGCATTCTTTAGATTTATTGTCTTTCCCTATCGAGAGAATGCTATAAATCCTTCAATCGCATGGGTAGTAAATCAAGTTACTGTTGGAATAGGATATGTAAACCTGGTTTTAGCCGAAACGTTTTTGTCCCTCAATCATTTCAAAGGAAACAAAGAAAAAATCATGAGGGCCGCCCAGAAATTTTACAAATGTGGTTCTTTTCCCATATCAAAGGGTTTGGGCACCTCATACAAATATTTGAAATCAACAAATTCAAACACCCACTACAAAAGTTTCAAAACTTGGAAAAATACTCCCCTAGCAAGGAATACTCTTGTTGGATTAACTTATTAAAGAACCCTATTCCTGAGGCATTTTATGGCAAGCTAAATGGTTCAATGCAGGAGAAGCATGCTTCACACTTGAATATTACGACCCCATCCCGCTATTAGGTCTCTCCGGAACCGCCTCATATTACCCATATAGGGTGGCTTGTCAGTACAGGGCCCTCTAAGAAATCCCGCTACTGCTCAAACCAGGATTGTTTCAAATCCTTTTCACCCATACGGGCTATGACTACTTGGATGAGACCCGTACAATCCAAAATGCATGGAGTAGATGCCACATTGAAAGGCTTGTTGTACCCAAAAAACTGAAGGGGCAAGAAAAAGCCCATCACGCGTCCACATTCTACATTCTCAACCATAGGATTCTCGAGGAGTTGTAGCTAGTGATCCCCGACGTAGTTGATAAACTTACTCAGCAAGGACGGATCGAATCTCTTGAAGGAAGTTTGGAGACAAGCAGGAGACATGTATCGCAGCTAGTTCAAAGGAACAAGCGGCTTCGCAAGATTGGGAAATCCCATCGCATATAAAAATGGGGGACTTGGTTTTCTAATGTGAATATTTGTAATGTAAATATTTAGGATCGTTCTATCTTTTATGCCTTGTCTGAAGAGCCCTTTTGGCATTGTATAATTCCTCTGTTAATAAATAAAAACAACTCAACCCTTGCCTTGGGCCAATGTTCTATATACTTCTCTCGCTTATGTTTTTTTCATTGTGTGCAATAAAGGTAATTACGGCATAGCCGCACTCGCCAAATCTCAAAAGCAAGAATGGCTGAAGAGAACGTACCAAGCCGTGTTGTGGTTGTGGAAAGTGAAATGAAGCAAGTCTTCAATGTGCTTCAACAACTCTCAAAGCAGATAGATTCCGTTCAGGGCAAACTTGTTCCCGCCCCTGCCTCAATCAAGGTATTGTTACCACAATCATCCACCAGGGGTGATCAAGGAAGAGATACCGATGATAACATGCTTGAATTGGAGGATGATCCATACCAAATCACAGCTAAGAGAGCTAAGCCCAACGGTTTGTCTAAAACTAAGCATGACAAATGCCTCGAGAAGCTTGAAGAGAAGCTAAAACAATTGCAAGGCCTCCAAGATCCTACTCCAACAGACCTCTCCGTCTATTTTAAGGTTAAAATACCAAAAAAATCGAAAATGCCTGAGTTTGAGAAGTATGACAGTACGACTTGCCCGAGAGCTCATTTGCAAATGTACTTGGCTCAAATGACCCAGTACGTTAATAATGCGCCATTAATGATCTAGTTGTTCCAATCAAGTTTGGTAGGCCCTGCCTTAAGGTGGTACATCACGAAGAACATGAACCTCCTCGAAACATGGAGCGAAGCGAGTAAGGCATTCCTCAGGCAGTTAAGTTCACAATGGACATTACCCTTTCTCGTGAAGATCTTGAGCATACTAAAAAGAAAAATACGAATCATTCAAAGAATATGCTATTAGATGGAAGAATCTGGCCGCCCAGATAAGTCCCAAACCAACCGATTTCGAACATCCTTTGTGAGTACCGCAATTGAATGGTGACTACAATCGCTGAATCATTCAATCAACTCATTCGAGTAGGAGAATAGATTGAGATAGGGTTGAGGGATGGTTGGTTCACTGAGCTTACACTTGCAAGCAGGAGGCTCAACATGAAAAAAAAAAAAGACAAAGAACCCTTGGTGGATGTCAATGCAACCTACACCGCAAACACCAGTCATCCCCCGACCGTTCAGATAAGCGCGGGACAATAGCAGACCACCGGTCATTAGCTGCCCCAGCGCTACGACAACAGGAGACAGTTCACTCCGCTTCCTGGATCGCCATCACAGGTATTAGCAATCCTCTAGAAGAAGAACCTCCTCTTGATCGAGCCAAAGCGACCCAACATTGAAAACTTCTCCAGCTATGACCCGTCCAAAAAATGTGACTATCACATGCGAGAAGTGGGACACTCAACCGACGAGTGCTTCACCCTCAAGCATCGGATCCAGAACTTGTTGGATACTAAGGCCTTCTCATTCCAAACCACAAAACCAAATGTCCAAAGGAATCCACTCCCCGTTCATGCCGACAAAGTAAATGCGGTATTCAGTTTTGAAGCCAACCAAATAAGAAATATCAAAGCACATACTGTTGACATCTATCGAGGGCTGGTAGAAGCTAGGTATTATTCAGACGATCAAATACCACCCTTAGCAACAATGAAATAAAAGGTATCAAGAATGATGGAGGCTGGAATAATTATATGTGCCGGCCACGCCGGCATGGTCTCTACTGTATGGCAAGTCATCATCGATTGGGATGAAGAGTTTACCACTCTAAACGTAGGGAAGGAAAAGATGGATTCCACCCCACCTGAAGGCCTCTTGGAAAGAAAAGGAGCTATAGCCCAAGCGTCAAAAGCAGATGCGCACATAATTATCGAGATCCCCCAAACTTATAAATAAGAAGGCAACAACGCAGTTCCTTGGTCCTACGACCTCAACGTTGGCTTAGTCACGAGGTCTGGGTGAACCTATGCTCAGGCCAACGTGCAGCTTGCCAAACCCGTCACTGACGAAGAAGCCAAGGAGTTTTTGGTTGTAGTTAAAGCCAGCGAATACAATGTGGTGGAAAAATTGCGGAAATTACCAACATAAATCTCTCTATTGGAATTACTTCAGACATTTGTCAAGCACCATAAATCCCTGATGAAGGTATTGAGCGAAGTACATGTCCCTAAAATAATCGAGCATGCCAAACTCGAGGAATTTTTTGGGGCCATCCTTTTAAAAGATCAAATGGCGTTTTTCGATGAAGAAATCCCTGAGGAAGGTAGAGGACACACTGAGGAGCTCTACATATTAGTTAAATGCAATGCCTCCCACGTCGCTCGAGTACTGATTGATAACGGATTAGCTCTAAACATATGTCCACTAGCAATGCTTTGTCATCTTAAAATAGAAACGTCTTAGATCCAAGTAACCAAGACTTTCGTTCGAGCATTTGACGAGACAAAGAAAGAAATAGTGGGAGAAATCAAGCTTGACGTTCAAATAGGTCCAACCATATTCAAAATTTTATTCCAGGTGATGGATATCCCCACTGCGTTCAATTTCCTCTTAGGTCGTCCATGGATCCACGTCGCTAGATGTGACATCCTGAATTTCAGGCTCTGTTTTCAATTGAATGAATCGAGCTTTTTATCGATGCGCCTATAATTCTATTCTCTGAGCTGATCACTCACGAGATAACTAGTCCATCAGGTAAAGCCGTTAAGGGATTTTAACGCAATAGACTTGAGAATTCGACCAGAAATCAACTGCTTGATTGTGCTAGTCTGCAAAGGTCATTACGGCATAGTTAAAAATCGATCAGAGATCAGAGATAGGTTGATTCGACTAAGATATGTGATCTAAGTTGCAAAATTCTTGTTGATCGGCACTAGATCGATTTTTCTGTCATTTTGGTACCTTGTGCCCGTATTTGAAACCTCGAAATTTTCACGACAACCGAGAGTCGCCAATGTGTCGAAGATGTACACTGTGACTCGAAATAAATCGATCACGGGTCAATTGCACTAAAAATTCCTAAAAGTTACCTGGTAGGCTAGGTCACGTTAAAATCGCGCCAGATTGAAATTAACTGCGAATTTGAATCCGATTTCAGAAATTGAAAGTTCTGTTATGTCACGATTCATTTTAGGAACGTTGACTCATCCTCCGTATATTTTTCCACAAATCGAGATTTTCGGCAAAAATACAAAATAGGGCTATTTTTGTACAGAAAATTCATGAGACCATTTTTAATCACGTTTTTGGGATGCAAGTTGGTTCTATTGGCAATGAAAATATTACTTTGGTCGAGGACACCTTGGTGGGATTTGTTGACTCCAATTTGGGCTCAATTGGAAAGGAACTTGGCTCAATTTGGGGAATTTGGTGCCAAATGCGTATGCCATGGCCTTCACCACTTTTGGACCACTTCATTGGCTTGCTTGGGAAGTTTGTGGGCTGCCAAAGAGCCATGGATGACAGCCAAGGGCTGATGGGGCCTCTTCAAGGGACAAGATGATAGAATGGTGGCTTGAGGGACCCTCCAAGTTGCTACTGTCCCCTTTCTTCTTTAGCTCAGCTTGCTTTCTCCATTTTCAGCCCCCTTGAAGCTTAGAAATTGTAGAGAATCGAGCCAGCCACCCCCTAGCCGTTGCACACCCGCCGGACCCCTTGCCCCCGCCGTGTCGCTGTCACGCCCCCCACGCGAGCCGCGCGCGTCCTGCATGCCATCCTGCCTGTTCCATCACCGTGTTGCTCCTCCCAAGCTTCCTCAGGTCACCGTCGAAGCCTTGGCAGCTGTCTAACTCGCCTCGGCTGCTCTGAAGCCCCGCTGCACTGTCACCGTCCCTCCTTACCACTCTTGGCCACTTGAGTAGCCTCTCAGCCCAGCAATTGCCGAAGCCCTTAGCCAGCCATGGGCCTTCATGGCCCATTTCGGACCTCTTTTGGGCCTCGTAGTGTGTCGCCGCTTCGGAGTTTGTCGCTCGTCTCCGCGTTGCCGTCGTCGTGGATTCACCAGATCGCAAAACTAGTGAGTTTACTCACTAAACTCTACTTAGGGAGTTAATGATGCTTAGGGGTTGATTAGTTTAGGCTAAGTATGGTTTAGGTGGTTATTTAGAATGGATTAGCGATTTAATTACTCGTTATTGCATATTAGGTGGTTAGATCAGCTTAATTAGCAACTAGATATGTAGTATTATTTATTTAAATAGATTCCGAATTTTTCTAGGCCCGTTTCGGTATTTAATTAGGCTTTTTCGGCCTAAGTTTCTATTTATGGCATTTAATTGCATTTATTTAATTAATTTTAGTATTTATTTAATTATTTATTATTTTTCAAAAATTATACCGGGATAGCCGGTGATAGGAATTTCGTGCCGATTGCAATGGTATGTTTGGTTTATTTAATTGAGTGTTGATTTGTGCAAATTGAGTGGAAATTGTAATTTTGGGTATTTATCCAAAAATTGTGAAATTTAGGTATTTAATTGGAAAATACTGGGAGTCAGTTTTTAACGTCGGAAATGTCTTTGTGGACTATATAATTAGTGGGATTTTAAAGAGAAATATATTGCGTTTTTAGCTCAGGCCGACCGTGTACCCACATACGATTATTTTATGGGGTATTTTCGATGTGGTGAATTGTCAGCTTGTGTAAGGCCCTTTGCACGTCAGCTTGTGAAAGCAGTATTATATATCAGCCTATGAGCTCGATATGTCAGCTTGTGAGAGCAGTATACCTTATCAGCTTGTGTGAGCTAAAATCGTTTTATCAGTTTGTGTGAGCACTATCAGCTATGATCGTTTTATCAGCTTGAGTGAGCTACTATCTATTTATCTCATCTTGAGCGAGCTATGACCATATATTGCAGCTTATGTGAGCAGTGGCGGTATCAATGGGACTGATATATGGTGTTGAATTGATAGATAGTACTACTGGTATCAAATCGAGTTGATTGACTGATTGGATCAATGGTGTGAATTGAATTGACTAAGTTGATTGATTTATTGAGAATATGAACTATACTGACTTGCAAGAAGGAACTGAGGTGAGGTAAGTCCTCTATCTTGTGTGTGCATAGGTAGCCTTTAGGCGTATTTCCTTCCTAGTCAGAGTTTAGGGGGTGAATTTGCTGAGATATTATCTCACCCCGTCGTGAGCTAACATTTTCAGATCCTTAGATGGCGAATCCTCCTGAGCGTTTTGGCCGTCCCATGAGGAATACTGAGCGGGTTTTTAGCTATCCCGATCCCGGAAGTCACTAGGTCTATGAACTTGTAGTGACCACTGTCTAGGTCGAAGAGAATCCACCTCATAGGATACCTCATCGATTTAGAGCATGGTTCTACTACGGACCCAATGGTTTTAGGGTGGGTCCCCTTAGGACTTTTGATATCCCTGCTGCGGTAGTTGATGCTATTCTAGACGAGGATGTAGCTGACCCTCTCGATGGTATGGTGGAGGACCCTATGCCCCCGATGCCTGAGGAGACTGAAGAATCGGCAAATAAGTTTGGCTAGCTGGTCTGAAGACAGCTTCGTTTTGTGAGCCGGTCTTTTTTGTAGACTAGTATTGTAAATGACCTAGTCTGCTATGTATAAAGGTGTGTTGTGGTTTTCAAAATTGTGGCTCTGCTTTTCTATCCCATCTTTGTGTTGTCTGGGGATTTATTTATTCGCTTTCGCATTCACATTAAAATGAAAGGTCGGTGACACGTCTTAGGACGTCGCAATTTAATCGACCATCGAGAGATGGGCACGTGCTCGAGGATCGGGGTGTGACACTAGAGTAGTACCTTCAAGCCTCCACCAAAATGTAAAGTTCGTGGTTGAAGGAAAACTGGTCACGGTCCGCGGAGAAGAAGACCACCGCATCTACCATGAGACGGCAATCCCTTATGTTGAACTTGGTGGCAAAAATGAATCTAGCTATCAATCATTCGAACTCGTATTTGCTATACACGGGACTTGAGGGACTCTACCCCTTGTCCCCAAGATTTCAAGCGCCGCAATCATGGTAGGGAAAATTATGGCTGGATGTAGTTTTACCCCAGGCTAGGGGCTCGGCAAGGAAAGTCAAGGCATCTGTGAACCTATCAAAGCCCTTAGGAGACCCCACACCATCGGCTTAGGATATCACAATGGAAAAGAACAACACTGGGAGGGGGGGAAGGCAAAAAGGAAGGCCAGCCTTGTATACCCCCGTCTTCAGGAAACCTTCCCAGGCTCTGCAAGGATGATGCATGAGGAGGAAGAAATAATTGGCGTTCGAGGCAATTCAACCATGAAAGCCCGAAATTTCTCATGGGTCAGGAGAACATAACTCAGCCAGCACCTACGAAGAAAGAAGCGCTAGATGACATGACCACTATGTTTGGAGACCTTTTCATAGGTGCCATTGAGAATGAACGACTAGAAGGAATAGACGATAACTTCTCGTTTAGCCAGCTTCAACGTCAAGTCGACGAACTAAGCAAGACAGTACATCACTTGAAAAAAAATTTCGCTCAAGCTGCCCGTGCATTTCGCTCTCGTTACAATGAGGGGTCGGAGGCCAAATAAATGAAGAAGACCCTACTGACATGACCTGGCAAAGGGCTTAACTCCCCCAGTCCTCAAGCAGCACACGACCATATTCATCACTGCCTAAGTCAATGGCTACTATTTTCCCCATCCTCCTAGAATAAGGAATGAGGAGCTAAGACGTCCCGCTCCCGAGTACTTCCCGGATTATGATCCATCCAAGTACTGTGACTATCATTTGGGAGAGTTGGGACACTCGTTAGATGATTGTACTATCCTAAAAGACAAGGTTCATGATCTTTTGGATGCCGGGGTATTCACGTTCCGCTCTCCATGGCTATGTTATGGCAAAGATGACCTCTTCGTGGTACCTAGTACCCGCACCATGTTCCCTGAACACGCTAAGGAGACGCATGGAGGAAAGACAGTCATGGACACTTTGGGTCAACCGAGTGGTAAATTTGAATACTATGTTAACTACTCAGTCCTCCAAGGTTCTATGTCAATCATCAAAACATTGCCCCTGGTGGATAGGGAAGCATGGATGATCTAAAATTCACAAAGATGGAGGCACAAGAAGGCATGACTAGTGATTGGTATGAAAATTTTTTCATGGTCACCATCGGCGAAGGACCGTAAGGGGAGATGGGTGTAGGCCCGCTCGAGTAAAACCCTTTTTTTATATATATTCCCCTACGTGGGAACCTATACATCTTTCTTAAGTCTGGCTTATTTTATTTTCAACATCAATTCCACTTGAGGAACTAACTTTTGAAATCACTCTTTCAAAATGTAAATTCACATACTATTAAATAAAGTTGAAACTATTTTGAGGGCATGAGGAGACACATCAAACCGGCCCGCTGATGATATCTAGTCATGAAATGAAAGAAGAAATCTGAGGCTTGGGTTTCCTCATACTTCATTGTCTCAGACCTTCAAAAACAATTCATCACTTTTTCAAAAGAAAAGAAGCACATAGGCTGTTAACCTTATTTGTTTCCTTAACCTAACTACTTTACGACACAGGCAAAATCTAGTGACAGGCAAAGGTACAGGAACAATCCAAATTAACACCGTAAGTAATCATGATAGTAATTCTGATAACTCAGATGATGATTCTGATGAAATCCAACGAAATTGGGAGCGGCACGAAGGAGCAAGACCCCCTACTACTGAAGACATTGCCACTGTCAATTTGGGTAGCACAGAAGGCCCAAGGGAAAGAAAGATCGGCATAAACCTTCCTAAAGAAGAAGCCGCAAGCTTAGCCCTACTAAAGAAGTATTAAGATGTATTCGCATGGTCATACGCCGACATGCCAGGCCTCGATCCAATGATTGTGGAGCATAGCTTGCCAACCAACCATGATGCAGCCCTTAAGAAACAACGACTAAGGAGAACCAAGCCTGAATTGTCAAAAAAGATTAAAGATGAGGTAATGAAACTCCTAGAAGTGGGCTTCCTCAAAGTCTCACTATACCCTAGTTGGGTAGTAAACATTGTACCAGTAAAAAAGAAGGATGGCCGAATTCGGATCTATGTCGACTACTGCGATTTGAACAAAGCAAGCCCAAAGGATGATTTCCCGCTACCACACATAGACGTCCTTATGGATAGCACTGTTGGGTTCAAACTATTCTCTTTCATGGATGGATTTTTGGGATACAACCAAATAATGATGAAAGAGGGAGACAAGGAAAAAACGACATTCATCACCCCATGGGGAACCTTTCACTATAAGGTCATGCCTTTTGGCCTGAAAAATGCTGGAGCAACTTACCAACATGCCATGGTTACCATTTTCCATGACATGATGCACAAAGAAATTGAAATATATGTCGATGACATGATCACCAAAACCAGACATGGAGAAGACCATCTGAAGACCTTTGAGAAGTTATTCGATCGACTTCGCCAATTCAAGTTGCACTTGAACTTAGCAAAATGTGTGTTCAAGGCAACTTCTGGCAAATTACTTGGTTCATCGTGAGTTGTGAAGGGATAGAAGTGGACCCGTCAAAAACTAAGGCGATATTTGAGATGCCTCCTCCCTCGACCGTAAAAAAAGTCCGGAGTCTTCTCGGAAGATTAAATTACATTGTGCGATTCATATCCTAAACTTTCCGAAATTGCAAAACCTTTCTTTAAACTTCTTAAGAAGGATGCACAAATTAGATGGGATGACGACTGCCAATTGGCATTCAAAAATCTAAAGCAGTACCTAATGAAACCCTCGGTTCTAGTACCCTCGACCCCGGGGCACCCTTTGATTCTCTACCTTACCATCAATAGCGAATCCCTAGGTGCAATGCTGGCACAGAAGGGGCCCCATGATGGGAAGGAGCGAGCCATTTACTATTTGAGTAAAAAGTTCACCACGACGGAACAAAACTACTCCAAATCAGAAAAAAAAAATATGCGCTACATTGGTATGGGTGTTGCACAGACTCCGGCAATATTCCTTGCATCACCAAACATTCCTCATAACTGAGAATGACCCGATCAAGTATTTGCTTTGTCACCCGACCTTAGTGGAAAAATTGGCCAAATGGCAAATCCCGATCTTAGAGTTCAACATTCAAGCGATGTCACAAAAATCAGTTAAAGGACGGGTGATTGCTGATATATTAGCAGATTGCCCTAAGGAGGTACGTGAGGATAATCCCCCTAACGACCAAATTTCAACAATAGAGGAAGACACATGGACCATGTTTTTTGACGGAGCCATAAACTAGTCAGGTTCTGGCACTGAGGCAGTTTTGATATCCCCAAATGGGCAATATTATCCTATGGCTGCAAAATTGATGTTTCCATGCACCAATAATATAGCTGAATACGAAGTGTGCATCCTCGGCCTGCAAGTGGCCATTGGAATGGAAGTAACGAAACTAAAATTGTTCGGTGACTCCGTCTTAATTATCCTCCAGACTTTGGGCGAATGGAAGACAAAAGATGTCAAACTCGTGCCTTATCATGACTACTTGGAGGAATTGGTAGGAGAATTCCAGGACGTCTCGTTTGAATACCTACCTAGATCTCGTAACCAATTCGCCGATGCACCAGCAACTTAATCATCCATGTTGTGAGTAACGGAAGGGTTAGAGGTGGAGCCCTTGAAGATTGAAGTCTTGGCAAGACAGACACACTACATGGCTGTAACTGAAGAACCCGACGGGAAGCCCTGGTATTACAATATCATGAAATATGTCCAAAAGCAGGAGTTTCCTAAAGGAAGCACTCTCGCTGATCGAAAAAACGTAATGAAAATGGCTTTGAGGTTTTTCGTCAGCGGTGAAAATTTGTACAAGAGATCCTATGACTCAGTCTTGTTGAGGTGTGTGGATACAACCGAAGCCACATGAATAATGCAAGATATACACGAGGGAGTATGTAGCCCTCACATGAATGGGCGCATGTTGGCCAAGAAAATAATGAGATTGGGTTATTACTGGCTCCCCTTAGAGAGCGATTGTGCCCAACATGTGCGAAGCTGTCATCGTTGTCAGATTCACGGGGACAAGATAAATGTCCCTCCAACCGAACTGCACCAGTTATCTGAGCCGTGGCCATTTTCAATGTGGGGCATCGACGTAATTGGCCCAATCAATCCGAAGGCATCAAACGGGCACCGGTTCATCTTGGTTGCAATCGATTACTTCTAAAAATGGATCGAGTTCGCATCCTATGTGAGCCTCACTGTGCGAAACGTTATGAAGTTCATCAGACATGACATAATTGCCCGTTATGGCGTACTAGAAACTATCGTCACCGACAATGGGTCAAACTTGAACAACAAATTGATTGACCAATTGTTTTCCGAGTTCAAAATCTAATATCTGAACTCGTCCCCCTACCGTCCACAGATGAATGGAGCTGTGGAGGCGGCCAACAAGTACATCAAAAAAATCCTAGCCAAGACGGCTGAAAACTACCGCGATTGGCATGAGAGGTTGCCCTTCACGCTAACAACATATCGAACCTCGATTCGAACTTCCACTAGGGCAACCCCTTTTTCCCTAGTCTACGGCATGGAGGCAGTCTTACCTGTGGAAGTAGAAATCCCTTCCCTGCAAATTTTATCCTAGACAGGGTTGTCCGAGGAAGAATGGACCCGACAAAGGCTCCAACAACTGAATATGATTGATGAAAAACGACTAAAAGCCCTCTGTCATCGTTAGTGTTACTATCAAAGGGCACCCTGATCGTTCAATCAAAAGGTGCGACCCAAGCACTTTAAGGTAAACAAGCTAATCTTGAGAAAGACATTGCCAATCTTTCCAGAGCCCGGAGGCAAGTTCGCCCCAAATTATAGGGGTCCCTATGTGATAAAGAAGATACTCCCCAAAGGAGCCTTGATCCTGACTGAAATTGATGGACGAGAATTCTCCAAACTAGTCAATTCCAATGCTGTAAAAAGTACTATCCTTGAAAGATGTTCATTGTCTAGCGTTGCCCAGCATTTTCCTATTAGAATGAAAATGCCTATGCACCTCTTATATGAGTGATGTATTTACACTATCATGAAAATGTATTTGGCCGATTCGACGAAGAAGAATGACAAGATAAAATGGCAATCACTAGCATTTGAGGAAGTATTGGAATTCAGGCAACAAACTTAATGGTTAATTCGAGCAAATCGATATTGGCCAAGTAAGTACATAAGAATGACTTGTATCTAAATTTATCCAACTTGGTGTGAAAGGATGTGTCGTCCGAGAGCCAATTCAGTTAAATGGAAAAATAAACGCTCCATGAACACTACCAACCTCACGGCCTAATGGTATGGGAATTGAAATGATCTAGAGGCATCTAAGGTTCGATCCTCGGAAACAGCAACTAGTTGCCATTTGTAAACACTAATGAAAATTTTGCTTCCCTTGCAACTGCAAAAATGGAGAATAATTGACCTAACGAAGCGAGAGACATGGGACTTCGTGTCCCTCTCGCATTTTAGGTCCATCCAATCATCTGCAAACCAGTGAAGGGTAACGTTGTATTGCTTCCAATTATTCAACTTCTAAAAGAATTTGTGACTAACACATTCCCTCTTGTCTGTTACAGGATCACCTGACCACCAAAGATATAGACAACAAATCAGTAGGAGACATGACAAACTCTCTTAAACAAAATGGCGTCCCGAATATCGTCATAGCAGACGACAAAAACCCTTTTGACCTCAATTCACATTTGATTTTGGCCTTACTGATTAATCTATTTCTACATCTTCTCTTCTGCAGGGGCAAAAGCAGAAGTGCCCACCAAATCAATAATCAGATCCCCAACCTCGGCTGATCCTTCTTGTGTCATCTCCCAATTCAATAGGGGCAATTCATCAACACCCATTTGTGAATAACTCTTCTGACGTTCAAAAATTAACATATTTGAAAATACCATTCTATTAACCCCTAAAGCTGTTAATAAGCTCTTTTTTGAGTAAAAACCA
This sequence comes from Eucalyptus tenuipes, assembly GCA_014182365.1. Lineage (NCBI taxonomy): Eukaryota > Viridiplantae > Streptophyta > Magnoliopsida > Myrtales > Myrtaceae > Eucalyptus > Eucalyptus tenuipes. The sequence goes on along the minus strand of CM024543.1, from coordinate 9,028,361 downwards.
TTTATTTGTTCTTAGAATATGTGGCACCCCTCGACGGCCCCCGATCCGTTAGGGTCGCCACAGTTCGCTTACCTTTCACTTTCCCTAATAACATGTCACTCGATACCATTTCAATTGCGGTGGGTCCATACAATGGGGTTTACATTTTTTTTTTTTTAATCGGTCCCTTGCGCAATTCATCTAGCGGAAGCACATCCATCAACTCCCTTCCCTATATTCAGAAAACGATGCACACCAACTAAACATTTATAGGTAAAGCCGAACACTTTTATTTACTTAAACCAAATGGACATCATTCATCGGTACATCAACATGCCATGGTTTTCTATACTTGGCTATACTTCAAAAGATGACCGACATCTCCTCCAACAAGTCGTATACTCAAAGTCCATCGTTCGGTGTCGGCGTCCAAAAGTTCCTTCCTTTGCTATCCTCCTCCTCGCAGTCTTATCCAAACACTCGATCCATCTACCGGTGGCGGTGGCAGCAAAGGAATCTTATCTAGTCTGAAATGTTAATCCCCAAAAGGGGTGAGTACAACCACTCAGCAGTAAAGATCCACCAAACTACTCATTGCGTCAAACAGAACAATAAAGGCATCATAACAAAGCACATATCATTCATGCATTCAAGCATAGTTTACCTTGCAGCCATGCATATGTCACCATGCCATATGTGCATATACCACCATGCACTCATCATCAAGCATTCATGCATATATCACCATGCCATATGTGCATATACCACCATGCACTCATCATCAAGCATTCATGCGTATATCACCATGCCATATGTGCATATACCACCATGCACTCATCATCAAGCATTCATGCGTATATCGCCATGCCATATGTGCATATACCACCATGCACTCATCATCAAGCATTCATGCATATCCATGCCATATGCATACACCCATGCACATGATTTATTTTCAATTCTTATCTTTCACAAGGATCTCATCAGTTTTTCTTTCCAGGGACCAATGTTTGCATCCCACAATTTATCGCTCGCATCCAACCAGGCATCGCGAGGAACCTCCGGGCATGTATTCGGAATACAACTGGGCATCCGGCCCCCCACATTCCGGGCATCTCGCATCCCAACTAGCATCACGAGGAATCCCCCCGGGCACACACCTCCAGGGCTTCCGGGATTACGTACCGATATACCACCAGGATCCCCCTCTGGAATTACGTACCGTATACCACCGGGCATCTCGAAACTCCCGAGGACATCCGGGCATGTATCGTAATACAACCGGGCATCCGGCACCCCCACATTCCGGGCATCCCGACACTCCCGGGGCATCGTCGGCTCACACCTCCGACGGCCTTCTCATCACCACAATGCATATTCCCATACATCTCATTTTCAATTTCACATTTGATGCAACAATGCCAATGATTTGACAGCAGCCCTTTTTAAAATCATATAATATGCCTTGGGAAAAGTATCATTTGATGCAATGGTTTTGAAAACTTCATTGAGTTCATGAAAATCCATCAATCCTTTGATGTCATACGAAATGTATGGATGTCATCATGTCATTGCACGAGTAATAATCCAGGATATCATGATTTACATAATAAATCCAATAAACAGTAAATAAAACAATTTCCAGCTTAAACAGAATGCGTACTATTCATGAAAAATTCTAGAAAATTAGCAAACGATGGAAATAAATTCTGAAAATTTACCACAATGTATATAAGATCTAAGAAAACACATTTCGTGAAGAACACCATATCAAACAAGGCTTCACAGAATACGTACAGGTCCGTGCATCACCGAAAAGGATTTTAACATCATCCATGCACAGTTTTGAAAACAATTTCGATTAATCCCTTAAATAAACTCAGAAAATTCTGAAATCTGGACACGCTGTATTTAAGACCTAGGAGTACAAGTTTCATGAAGAAATCGTAGTCCAATTCGTTCTGGATTAAAAGATAAAATCGATTTACTTTTCCTATTCTCGGTATCGTTTTCCAGATCTACCCGTGTTGAAGAAAAAATCGTTTCCTTGGTCATTACTGGTCCATTTACTCTGAAATTTCAGTATGTTGTTCCTCAGAATATTACCTACAACTTTCATTAAGGACACACTATAAAATGTTAACTGTATGATTTTATAAAAATCCCGAAATCATACTAGGTCGAAGCAGCGTTTTTCCCAGATCCAGTTTCTTCAAAAGACAACGGTTTCACCGACCTATTTTCGTTCATTTCCTCTAAATTTTTGATATGTTCTACCTCAAGAGGTATAATACAACTTTTATTAAGGGATCTAGGTGAGATTCTCAAAGGATAGTCACCATATAGGTCTAAGAAGTCTCGGGTGTCCAGTACCACGTCTCCAGATTTACCGTCTTCAAGAGTAAGTCGATTCACTAGGTTATACTTGTTCATTTTACTTCAAATTTGAGTATGTTAGTATTTAAGATGTTCTCTACAAGTTTCATGAAGAATTCGAAGAGATATTCTTGATAAAAATCAACATGCAACCACAAATCTACCACAAGGTCAGCAAAACAGTTCCAGATCTAGTGTCTCCGTAGGATGAGAGTTTGACCAATTAAATCTCCACCATTTTGCACCAAATTTTAGTATGTTGTAGTTTAAGATGTTGGCTACAACTTTCATGAAGGAATAAAAGTCGAAATCGAACTCAAAACATACATGCAAGCTCTCACAAGACTCTGGCTCAGGCGGTTCATACGAAAACAGCAAGCATACATCAACAACAAGACATACTAACTCCGGTTTCTCCCTCCTAACCACCCAAAATTCGACACCACTCCAAACATACATGCAAGACACACATGCAAGAGTAGGAAGAGGATCCTAACTTGCCTTAGATTCAAGCACAAAAACAGCAACAAACAGAGGCAAAGCAACAACGAACGGCGGACGAACTCTCTTCCTTCTTCTTCGCACGGCCTCCCTCTTCCTCTCTCGGTTTCCCTCTCTCACTCTCTCGACAGCTCTCTCTCTCTCTCTCACCCCCTCAAAACCGGTCACTTCCCTTCTCTTTCTTTCTTTTTGGTTGTTTATATACTTGCATGTATCCTTATTTTGCATGGGGGACACTTGTCCCTAAGAAGGAGACAAGTGTCTCCCTTGTTGAAGACACTTGGAGGAGGCCATGCGGCTCCTCCTCCCCCCTCCATGCGTCGACCACCTCATTGCTCTATGGGCCGGGCCTCTTGGCCCACTTTAGGCCCATCTCACTTGGGCCTAAAGTCCAAACTTAAATGGCCCAAGTTTATTTTTAATAATACATCTTAATCCTCATTTAAATAAATACCTAATTGCATAAAAAAAATGGCCAAAAGACTTTGTGACATTAACCCGTAAAATCAAATCCATAAGGTGCATAGTCAAGAACAAATTCTTCTTTATCAAATTGTCCTATAGCACCAACCTTGATCATCCATTAACATTTTCCACTTAAATAAATACCTAACCTGCAAAATTAATAAGGCCATAAAACTTGTAGTCACAAATTCATAAATTCCAATTTATAATACACATGGCCAATGATAGAATTTTCTTTCCTATCACATAATTATCCATTAAAAGCTTGGCCATAAATCTTATTGCAAATTATGGATCAAATGGCTACAATACATCTTGATGGTACTTCCATAGACTTTAATGTAACTGGAGGTCGTCATGAATTTTGGGATGCCACAGAATATAGACTCCATCATATTTAAAATGCTGCACACCTTTTCCAAATGGATTTTGCATGATGATTTTGTCTGTCTAAATCACTGATTCCACTGAGGATTACTAAAATAGACAGCTGAATGAAGGATATAAGATTGATTGAGCATGCCAGATGAGACGCATCAGGATGATGAAAGGCAAGCCATATCCTACACAGTCCCATATCTGTACACTTGTGAGATGAGTGCAGAAAATTCCATGTCCGCAGGGTAAAGGGATCTCTCTTAAATGGTACGATAACCAAAACAGTGAGGGACATTTCATTCCTCTACCTTAAACACTATAGGTTATCCGTCGCTTACCCCTTTTGAACCCATATACTTGTGAAGCTTCTTTCATACCCCTGTCAAGAACCACCCCACACTGGTGCATGTCGGAGACGAGGCGGCAGCACAAGGTGAGAATGGGGATAGAAATTTTCTTACCCGCACTTGCATCAATCTTTGGGTGTCTTTATTGCATATGAACACTCGCGATAATTTAAGTGCCCTAGAATGACGAAGAGCAATTCATTCTCTATGCACTTGTATCCATTGCACAGCCCAATTGAGTCTATAATTTCACCCTCACATTGAGGCGAAACAGAAGTTACTGCCATTCAAGCAGTATAACCCGAAGCGCCGGTTGAAGATGAAGACGCAAGAGTCTTATAGTAATGTTTGCTCAAACTTGCCTAGATCAATTCCTTAAGCAACAAGAATAAAGAACTAAGGGCATGAAAAGGTAGTATACCTAGTAAAAGCAAGGTCAATTCCCATAAATGAAAAATTGGGATAAAAACTAGAGGCATGTAAAGTAGTGTGCCTAGTAAAAGTAAGGCTAATGCCCTCCCAGACAAAAAAATATAGCCAAGAAAAATTGATGTTGTTGTTCAATTAATAAAGCCTCCATTTAACAGTGAAAAGAAGGACCGGTGACAATGCCAAGGCAATCACCAACTCTCGCCATTTTACACGAGCCGAGTCTACGTTGCATCCCTATTGTAAAAGTCTCTTTAGACTATGGCACTTCAATTAATGTCGGATTTCATATATCTATAAGCATCGCTTGAAGAAGTACGAGCAAGATTATTCTATCTCTTTTCGCAGGGGTTCTTGACTTGTAAACCCGGAGATGATCGTACGACACTTCTTTCATAAGCCTTGACCTTGATGGTCCCCTTTGATAAGCCGTTGACCAAGCCTACATTACGGTCCCGACAAAGACCTCTCACATTAGTAAAGTCGTACCACTTGTGAGAATACTCGGACCCTTGTTGACATGATGACAGTGAGATAGTGTGGTCCTTATAAATCCTGCATCAATAGTTAGGATAAAACAACATTTTCCATGAGAGTGAGCGGAAAGTTCTTTCAGAATGAAAGTCCCTCATCTGGCATGTTCAAGACATCTATATTCTGAATATAGGTTGTCTTTCAAAATTTTCCCCAATGGAACTCAGATGATGCAAAACTGACAAAATTATCATCTATGAATCCCATTTGAACTCATGAATCTACAGCATATACAACCATGTGTGCATAGCAGACATACTCCAAGGGATTGGAGGTATCGCTAGGTAAGCATATCCCTATCCTATTTATTTCTGAGTACTTGCCACTGTTCAGGTTCTCCCTCTTCTTGACACTCGACCTATTCGGGTTGTCTTCAGAGTTTGGATGCTTGCGACTATCCAGGTATCCCCTCGTATTTGAGTGCCTGCCGCTATTCAAGTGTTCCCTCTTATCGACACTCGACCTGTTCGAGTTGTCCCCAGAGTATTAATACTTGCGACTGTCCAAGTATCCTGTTGTCCCTGAGTACTAGCCGTTGTTCGGGTACTCTCTTTTTATCGACACTCGACCTATTCGAGTTGTCTTCAAAGTTCGGATGGTTGTGACTATCCAAGTTTCCCCTTGTCTTCAAGTGCTTGCCATTACCTTGGTACTCTCTTATTGACACGTGAACTGTTCGAGTTGTCTTCATAGTAAGGATGCTCGTGGCTGTCCAAGTATCCCACTGTCTCTGGGTACCTACCATTGTCCTGATACTCCTTTTTATCGAGACTCGACCTATTCGAGTTGTCCCCATAATATGGGTATTGGCAACAAACCAAGTATTCCATTGCCTTCAAGTACCTGCCACCATCCAGGTACTTTTTTTCCATGACATTCGACCTGCCCGAGTTGTCCCCAAATTATATCTTTGAATACTAGTAGTTGTTCAAGTATTTCTTTTCTTTGTGTGCCCGCGGCTACTCGGGTATACTCTCTTATCATCATGACACTTGGACCTACCTGAGTGGTCCCAGATTGTATCGTTAAATACTTGTGTTCATCCAAGTATTTCGGTACTTTGTACACCGGCGGCTACCTAGGTGTTCCAGCCCTTTTGAGTGCCTACGGCCATCCAAGAGGTGAGAGACCTTCATGAATACTCGAGGCACGTCCTCAATGTGCCACATACCAGGAGGTGGAATACCTTCACGAATATCCCAGGTACGTCTTTGATGTTCCCAATTACCAGAAGGTGAGAGACCTTCATGAATATTCTAGGTACGTCCTCGATATTCCACATACTAGGAGGTGGGAGACCTTCACGAATATCCCAGGTACGTCCTCGATATTCCCAATTACTAGAAGGTGAGAGACCTTCACGAATATCCTAGGTACGTCCTCAATATTCCCAATTACCAGAAGATGAGAGACCTTCATGAATATGCGAGTCGCGTCCTCAATATTCCAACTGCAAGGTGGTGGGAGACCTTCATATGCGAGGCGCGTCCTCGATATTCCAACTACCAGAAGGTGGTAAGCCTGCCTGAGTTTGTACTTGTGATCATCCAAGTACTCCTTCGATGCTCGTGAACGACCAGGTATTCTCTAGAGTTTAGTACTTGTGATCATCCAAGTACCCCTTTCGATGCTTGTGAACAACCAGGTATTCTCCAGAATTTAGTACTTGTAATCATCCAAGTACCCCCTTCAACGCCTGTGAACATCCAGGCACCCTCCAGAGTTCGTACTTGTAATCATCCAAGTACCCCTTTGATACCTACAAACGACTAGTATTCTCCAAAGTTTGTACTTGTGATCATCCAAGTAACCCTTCGATACCTGCAAACGACCAGGTATCTTCCGAGGTTCGTATTTGTGATCATCCAAGTACTCTTTCAAAGCCTGCAAATAACTAGGTACTCATTCGACACCTGCAAAGGTCCGGATATCCTTTAGGTTAGTACTTGTGAATATCATTGTGAATATCCAGGTACTCTTTTAATAGCTGCGAATGTCCAGGTATCCCCACAAACAGATGCCCTAAGAAAGTTCCGCATCCCCCGAGAAAGGTCGAGTAACCAATAGGTGTAAGTGACAAAAATCAGGCACCAACAAACAGATGCCTTGAGAAAGGTCGACGCATCCCCCGAGAAAGGTCGGGTAACCATCCGGTGCCCTTGACAAAGATCATACACCCAACAAACAGATGTCCTGAGAAAGGTCGGCACATCCCCCGAGAAAAGTCGATTAACCAACCGGTGTCCTCGACGAAGATCAGGCACCCCACAAACAGATGACCTGCAAAAGGTCGGCGCATCCTCCAAGAAAGGTCGGGTAACCATCCGGTGTCCTTGACGAAGATTAGGCACCCCATAAACAGATGCCTTGAAAAAGGTCGGCACATCCCCCGAGAAAAGTTGGGTAACCATCCGGTGTCCTTGATGAAGATTAGGCACCCACAAACAGATGTCTCGAGAAAGGTCTACACATCTCTCGAAAAAGGTCGGGTAAACAACTTATTGCTCTGACAGGCGACCGAAGAATGGTTCGAGTCCTGGAAAAGCAATTTCCCATCAAAGAGACCGAAGAAGGGTTCAGGTCTTGGAGAAACAACCCCCTCACGTCACTAGGTAAGATGATGCCCTGATACTTGCCAAACTCAAGGTTCGCACCCTATTTCACTTATTCCTAGTAAGTAACTCCAGTTATCTTCTCATCTGTCCTAGTGTGTATAATGATATATTGCTCTTTTTATGCATAGGACACTAGGTCTTAAATAAGATGTAATCTATTGCATATGCATGGACAAAATTTAGGTATCAATTTATCGTTGAATGCAACCTCTGCGAGCTCACTTTCAAAGAGGGGCAACTGTTGACACCTAAATTTTCACTAGGTTAAATTAGGCCTTAATTTCTTTTCTTAATCTTTATTTTCTTTTTTCAGATAATAAGTAATAAATAAAAAGAAAAAAGAAAAAAAAAGAAGAAGGATCTTATTTGGGCCGGGCCTTCACACCCACCCCCCTTTCTCCTACCTCTTTCCCCCGTGTGGGCCCTAAGGCCCGGCCCTTTTTCCCCAAAGCTCGGCCCCCCTCCTCTTGTCTTCTTCCTCCTGTTTGTCTCCTTCCCCCTACCCTCTCTGTAACTCACGGTAGCACCTACGGCTGAGGGGGGTAGGCCGATATCAGCTGGAGGGGACGGATCTCAGGCGGTATTAATTATTGCCTTCAATGCCAAGTGTGCCTCGGCGAAGGAGCAAGGATGGGACACCGGTTCAGCCGAGAGGGTCCAGTCGGTAAGCCAAAGGCCAGCAGCCGAGGCTCTCTGTTGATCGAAACCCTTCACCTATAAATAAAGGGGTGCGAGTTCCGTCGACGGCAACCAGCAAGCTTAGAAACCTTCCCTGGAGAGACTTTAGGGGAAGATTGAAGAGTGAGCGAGAGAGAGAACGGGTCGCAAGCTCAAATGACCTCCCTCTGAGAGACATCAGGGGAGGCTAGTGGTGAGCGAACCTGAGAGTCTGTGAGCGAGGAACCCAGGTTCGCGGGTTGCAAGGGGAAGGGACTTGGATGTCGTCAACGGCTGCTCTCGACCGCACACCCACCGTTGTGCCCCCTGTTGCGGTGAGCTAGGGTTCGTCTTCTTTTTTTGTTGTTGTTGTTTGCTATGTGGGTCATTGGGCTGGGACTTGCGCCTATCGGCTTCACATGAGTTCCGGCCCCCGATCGTCCATTGTCCACCTCGCGGGTCTTGGCTGCTCGACTGCCTGGAGTCTCGCCGCGATCACAACCTCGAATAGGCCCAATCCTGCCCTTCTCGGTCAGCGTCCTCCATGTGTTCAACAGAAATCCCAGATGAGCTCACTAGCCGCTGTTGGATCTATGGTGACTGGCGGCGATGAGTGGCGACTAGCGATGGGATCAACTATGGTGGCCGACTGGGCAAAGTCCGAGGCGGTGCCGGCGGAGGCCCGAGCTTTGACCGAGACGAGCTCGACTGCCTCCGCCGCAGATCATCGGGCTCGAAGGTTCCAGAAATCCAAGTCCATGAAGAAGAAGTTGGGTCGAAGTTGGTTTGGACCCGGGCCATCGTTCGGGTAGGGTTCCGCGAACCGAGGCGGCTAAAAACCAGGTCAAAGCTAGGTCGGGTGAATCTCACCTAGGTAGGGTTCACTTGGGCCATCACGGGTGGGCCAGCTAATTTTCAGGCCGTTTCTGGGCTTGGGTGTTTCGGGCTTGGTTTGTTTAAAAGGGAAAAGAAGGCTCTGGGTCGGGCCAGCGTGGCGGGCCCATCGGTGAGCGATCCGGGTCAAGCCCAATCCGGGAATCCGACCCAGCTGTTGGTTTTAACAAACCGGGTCGGACCCAACCCGAGGGATTCGACCCGGGTCGTTTTTTAATATATTACATTATTATAATAATAAAAATAATATTTTAATAAAATAAAATCAAAAATCAAAAAAATTATTTTCTAGAAGATCGAAAAAGTAAAAATATCCCATGTTTTCCTAAAAAGTCCAAAAGTTCAGAAAAAGCCAAAAAATGATTTATATTTTCAAAAAAAGGACCAAAAAATCCAAAAATACTTTCCAATTGTCCAAAAAATGAGAAAAAGACCCCAAAAAAAAAAAAAGTGTTTTTCCTCCTCAAAATGCATGGAAACTCAAAAATCCCAAAACAAAAACTCTAGGTTTAAACAAGATTAGGTACCGGAAGGGCATTAGTGATTAACTAGTGTAGTCAAGTCCTCGAACCTAGTTTCTCTGGTTGCATAGGAGCGAATATTCCTCACAATATTTCGCTTGGGTTTCTAATCTATCCATCCCAAATTGATTAGTGGTGACTCCTTAACTTATAGGTAAAAAATATCAAACCATTAAGTCGTGAATTGGTAGGCTTGGGAGAGCTCGGGCTAAGCCTAATAGACCTAGCCAAACCATTAGCCTCTGTAGGCGCCCGCACCTAATCGGGCACCAAAAAAAAGAGGTCGCGACAATAATCAATATATGGCTGAATCTTAGAACGATCCATGGCTTATCCTTGCCACCGGTACACCAAATTCATAGCCATTTCTTGTAGGTCGAAATTAGAATGTCACAAAAGGAAAACGTAACTTTTAGTTATGAAAATATGTGACTCCTGGTCTTAAAAAGAGATTATTGGTAGTTATGAAAAAAAGTTATTTTTGACATGAAAAGTGGTAATAGTTGGGAATAAGGTACCTATTCCCAAGAGATATGTTGATTGGTTATCTGTGTATAAAGATCAATTCACATATCATTTATAAAAATCACAATTGTTCATAAATGTTTCTTCTTCATAATGCTCTCTTCTTCTCTTTTCATACACACAACTTTAACAACATATTCAAAATGAAATTCTAAGAGAGAAATTGAGTAATTGCTGAACTTGTTCTATGCAGCTTTGGTGAATATCCTAGAGGTATGTTTGTTCTAAACCTGACAACAATAATAGTGAGGGCAAATAATACCGTAAAAATAGAGATCATCATTATGTATCAAAGCATCAAGGATGTATGACTACTTTTCTATCTTCATTGGCAATCAAATTTCCCCATCAATCTTAGGTTATTATTATCATGGAGATGGAGACATCGGCCGCATCAAGTTCTCACAATCTTTACAAATTGCGAATTGATCCTGATGATGGAACTAATTCATCTGATGAAAGGACAATATGATTCTTCTTTTGTCTACATTATGTATCTTCTACATCCTGGACTCCAACTTGTTCGCCAATCCAAAGGATGATGATTATGATGAAATCAAAGTTGCAAGGAAAAGGCAGGTGGATGAGGAAAGCAAGTGCCGAGGAAGGATTCTCAATGCTTTTTCAAATTGTCTATATGAAACTTTTCGATCTTGCACAAATCCCAAAGATATTTGGAATGCCTTGGAGACCAAATACAACATTGACAAACAAAGAATTATTTGTGCAATGATGGAGTAGAGTCAATCACTGAAAGTAAAAGTTCCTAGAGAGGCTTCAGGTCTTGGCTTATGTGGCCCGGCTGTGCATCTTGGCTGCTTGCAGGGCATGGTCAGCGGACGATCCATTGCTGGTGATGCAACCACTGCAGGATAATTTGGTTCTCTTCAAGTCAGCCTCGGTCTAGTCGGTGGAAATTGTGGACTTCTGTCAGGAGTTAAGGACGCGGTTGATTGTGGGGTTTAAGCAAAGCATTCATCCTCATTGTCTTGTGGATAGAAAAGTGGGGATTCACATCTTGGGAGGCTTCGGTCCTAGGGATTCTCCAAAATTTGAAGCCGAAATTCGAAAAGAGTAGAGGAAGAAGAAAGAGATTGGATAATTGGCAGACAACCCCGCGGACCCCTTCTCGGATAAATATAAACATGAATATCTCTAAAAAAGAAAGATTAGAACAAGTAGATCAGATCGTACTTGCTGTGAATCTTGATTGGGTTCAGTTGAAGGGACTATGCGCTAGAGTTCCACAACACTCGCCACATCTATCAGAAGAGTCTTGGAGTCTAGTACCATTCTCAAGATACAAAGGAGCAGTCAGCATCTATGAGGGAACTTTTGGTGGCAGTTGTCCTCTGCAAAATATTCATGGCTGTAGACGTTGCCAGAGGCATGAAAACGAACAGTCTAGCAATTCTAGCAGATGCTGCATTTGATATATCTTTATTCTCTTTCTGGGCTTTGGGATGGGAGGCAACACCTCGTCAATCCTATGGTTTCTTCAGGATTGAGATTCTTGGTGCTCGTGTCTATTCAAATGATACGGCTTCTTCTTGGTATTCTCGTATATGAAGCCACTGCAAGGCTGATCAATGATACAGGAGATGTTCAGGGATTTCTTATGTTTGTTGTTTTTGCCTTTGGTTTAGTGGCTGATATTGCCTTGGCATTCCTGCTGGGTGATGATCACGGCCATGGTCATGACCACGGTCATGATCACAGTCATGGCCATGACCACGACCACCAGCATAGTGGAGATAGTTATGACCATGGAAGCCATGATCATAATGATGAGGCTTATGCTGGACATAACCCAAAACCGAGAGTCACATCCGATTATCTCCACCACGATCATGATGGAGAATTTCTGGAACACAATCATGAGCATGGTCATCATCATGGTCACGAAATAGATATACCAAGCGATTGTTCAAGGCTTGCTGTGATATCAATATTGAGAAACGATTTCGAGCTTTTTGGTGTGTACAAATTGTTCGATGAAATGCTCATAAGAACCAGTGCTAGTTGGTTTCGTTTTCTCATTCATCTGAAAGTATATTGGCCTGGATAAGCCATGTTAGTTATTTTCCAAGTCAACGATTGAATTTATTTTCTGAATCATCTCTTTTTTTTTTTTGTCTTATGCTCTATGTCCTGTGGTTACTAATGGCAGTTGTGGGTGAGATGATGATGCTGGATATAAGGCCTAAATGATGATCTTTACATGCACTGGCATAGGCTGAGGAACCTCATGGATGGCACAAAAAGGGTCATAGCCAAGATGGTGCAATTAACTTAGAGGCTCCAAGAAAATGGCAGCTTTTAGAGGAGAGGATAGGACATGGTTGACGTGTATAATAACTCATGGCTAATGTATCACACCACCTTTGGTATGTTTCCTCCTACACCAATGAGAACATCACATCACAAGTCTACACACTTTGACCTATGGCACACAATAGCTATTACTAGAAAGCTTTATGACTTAGTTATCCATGATGTTTCACATAGTGAGGGTTATGTTTTAAGTCAAGACCACTATGAGGAGAAAATCGTTCAAAGATATCATCATTTGAGAATTAAAGAGTCAAATGTATCATATGATATGCAATTAAAATGATGAAAAATACTGGACAACAAGTTATCACAATTAGATATGCCAGTGCAATTGGAAGTCGGAAGCATGTTGTGCATTGCACTAGATCGAATATAATAGTTATTGTGTGTAAATTGTCCAAATTTACGAGTGATCCTAGTACTATGATTGGAATGCTATATATAAAATTCTTGATTACTGAAAGAAAACAATATAATTTATTCTATGGAAGACAACCAATAGTATTAGAATGGTATTCAAATGCTAGTTCCAACTAGCATGATTGCTAACAAGTCAACATTTGAATGAGTTTATTTAAAGCTTACCAATGGTGCATCATCTTGGGCATCAAAGATGTGACATCCCGAATTTCTAATTTTGTTTTCAATTGAATGAGTTGGGCTTTTCATCTACGCGCCTATAGTTTTATTCTCTGAGTTGATCACTCACAAGATAACTAGTCTATCTGGTGAAGCCGTTCAAGGATTTTAACGCAATAGACTTGAGAATTCGACCAGAAATTGACTGCTCGACCGTGCTAATCTGCAAGGGTCATTATAGCACCATCAAAATCGATCAGAGACTGGAGATAGGTCATTTCGACAAAGGCATGTGATTAGTGTGTGGGTGATTCCACCTAATTGCAAAATCCTCGTCGAACGGCACTAGACCGATTTTTCTGTCATTTCTGTACATTGTGCCCGTATTTGAAACCTTGAGATTTTCACGACAACCGACAGTCACCAATGAGTCGAAGATGTACAAAGTGGCTCGAAAATAATCGACCACGGGTCAATTGCACTAAAAATTCCTAAAAGCTACCCGATAGACTAGGTCACGCTAAAATCGCACTAGATTGAAATTGACCGTGAATTTAAACCCGATTTCAGAAATTGAAAGTTCTTTCATATCACAATTCATTTTACGAATGTCGACTCATTCTCCGAAGATTTTTTTGCAAATCAGGATTTTTGGCGAAAATTCAAAGTAGGGTCGTTTTGGACCGGGACAATTAGAGAGTTGTTTTTTTTTATCACAATTTTGGGATTCAAGTTGGACAAATCGACGAGGAAAAATCCTAAGAGGGACGATGGCATCTTAGCTGAATTTATAGGGACCAAATTGAGCTAAATTGGAGGGGTATTGAAAGAGAATTGAACCAAATTGGATAGCCAATGGTCCAAATTCGTAGGCCAAAGGGGAGACAACCTTTTGGACCCTTTGGGCAGCTTGTTTGGGAAGCTTGAGGGCTGCAAATTGGCCATGGATGACAGCCAAGGGCTGGTGGGGCATGCCATGAGGGTTTAGAGGATAGAAGGTTCACTTTTGTGGCCATTTGGGCCCCTTCAAGCTTTCAGCCATTTCTTCTTCCTCTCAAGCCTTACTTTCTCCATTAGAGACCTTTTGGAGCTCCAAATTTTGTAGAGAAACCAGCCCTCACTTCTTTCTCTCTCCCCCTCTTCAGCCCTAAGAAGTCACAGCCCTTCTCTCCCCTGTTTTCATTCTCTTCTTGTTTATGCTCCAACTGACCTTCTTATGAAAAGCTGAGTTAATAGTTGCCTTCCCGTGCGAATCAGCCCCTGTGCCACCCACCACTGTGTCCAGGAGGTCCTGTCCGTACGGAAGAACCCCACCACTAGCCGCATGGAAGAACCCCGCCACTCGCCGAATGGAGCCGCCGGCTAACTCGCCGGCCGGCCGGAAGCAGCCCCTCGCCGGACCGCCTGGCAGCTCGCCCGGTTCGCTTGTTTCGCCTTTGCAGCCTATTTTCTCCCATTTCGACAAAGTTTTCGCCCAGCCCAGCCACCAGCAAGTCCCCCTTGACCCCCAGGTGCCACTAGTCGCCGGCCAACCCCTAGCCGGAGCTCCAGCTAAGCCCGTTCAGCTCTGTTTCTCGTCCAGCAGTGCAATTTTCTAGAGTTGCAAAGGGAGTCAGACTTTATGGCTGTTGTTCTAGCCCCGGGACCGCCTTGGATCGTCGTGGTACAGGTTCCCGAGCGCAGACTCCATCATCGCCGTCGCGTTCGTGTCTTCGACCCGTTTAACGGGTAAGTTTAGCTCCTAATCCCTTTATTAGTGGCTAAACTTGCTTAGGGTTGGTTTAATTAATGTTAATTCTGGTTTAGGAGATTTAATTAAGTTATATTAGTCCTAAGATAGGTGGTTAGATAAATGGTTAATATTAGTTTAATTTAATCTTGCTTGATTTGCTTAATTGTGGCTTATGTGCTTAATTAAGCTTGGTTAACTTTAATTGATTAATTGCTTGCTTTAATTAGTGTTTTTAATGATTTTTGGATTTAATTTATTAATTATTTAATTCTGAAAATTCACTGTTCACGCGCATTGTTCACATGCATTGTTCACCCAAGAATGAAAAAGTGTCTAGTATCATGTATTTTGATCTTATGAGGTGATTTGAGTGTATAGATGCATGGGCATCTGCATGAATTAAGTGATTTTTCACAAAAAGGGAAATATGGGTTGTCCGAGAGACATTTGAGATGGACCGCTTTTATGAGAAAAGGATTCGAGGGGGTATGTTTGTGTGATCGCTAAATCGAACCGTCACCCAACAGAAGTTTGGGGGTGATACCCGGCGGGAGTCAGAAGCTAGTCGCAGTAGATTCTGGACCGATGTCCCTCTTTTGGAAATCGTCTGAACGGGAGTTCTAGACGTAGCCGTGCCCGACGGGGCGGGACGAAGCCCAATATTTATCGGTAGCCCGGCGGGAGTGGGATGATCGCTGACTGGAAAGTTAGCCATGGCCGGGAGGTCATTAATAACTAGAGCACGCGTGAGTGTTGAGGTGGATGAGCACTAACTGGAAAGTTAGCTATAGCCGTGAGGTCATATTAAGTGGAATGCGTGTGAGTGTTGAGATGGTTGGGCCTTATTATGAGGTAAAATTGTGTGGCATGATATGAGACGTGTCATAATGATTTTACCTTATAATCGGGACCCGTGTGGTCGATTAATGCATGATAGGTGGCGCACTAAAGTGCAAGAACATATGAAAATCATGGCATCTTTGGTTTCAATTATGCATGGTTGAGTACATTGTTTATGGCACGCACGCATGAAATATAACGTGTAAGGTGTGGCAATGGCCATGTGAAATCGCTTGTGACGCGACTCGTGTCTGATTGATGAACTGTATCATCTAATGGCCATGTGCACTGCGTGTATTGTGCTGAGATTCAACGTGCAGGGTATGGCATACTAGATAAGGTTGCAGGTGAACCGACTATGTGGTTAGTGGTTGACCCTGGCTGTTGTGATTTGTTGATTGTTGGTTGTTAGTCGTGGTAAGTTTGTGGGGGTGGTTCTGGAGAGATACCCCGAGTTGAGTTAGTGTTCTAACCGGGGGCTTAGGGGAGGACTTGCTGAGATTTTATCTCACTGGTTATTGTATAACCACTTTCAG
Source organism: Eucalyptus tenuipes (assembly GCA_014182365.1). Lineage (NCBI taxonomy): Eukaryota > Viridiplantae > Streptophyta > Magnoliopsida > Myrtales > Myrtaceae > Eucalyptus > Eucalyptus tenuipes. Next base: position 9,012,119 of record CM024543.1, on the reverse strand, counting down.
GCCCTTAGGATGGCGTTCCCGCCAATGCGGTTCGGTATCCCTAAGGACTGGGATACTGTCGTGACGCACCACCGCTTCCCAGGTCGATTGCATCTGTATGAGAAGTATCTCTCCACCATCTGGGTGGAAGAGGGACCGGGGCAATGGATACCCCATAAATTCTTGGCGTGGTTCATACGGGATGGCAATATGCTAATCAGTCCCCTGAGAGGTTTTGACAGGCCGCCCGGTAGGGACCCCAAGAATGTTGACTGGGATCCCATGGAGCTGGACTCTCATGACAGTGCAGTGGAGAATCCTAGCCCCTCTTGACCAGTGGCTGACCCGTACGGCTCCAACTCTGAATCAACGGTGTCCGAGTCCGCTGGATCTAAGTGACTGTAGTGTCAAGCCTGAGGGTTCTTTTTGTATATAGTTGGATTAGCCTAGTCTAGTTTCTTTTTGGTCTGGCTTAGTGGATGGATCGGCCCCTCTGTTGGTATTGTAAATTGGAAGCGATCCTCCATATGTTAATCCAATGTAAAAATGTATATATGAGTAAATGTTATGTTTCTGCTGTTCATCTCACTATCCGTGTTTGATTGCTTGATTGTCTGTTGATGGGGAGATGGTTCGTTTTCTGCTTGCGCATAATGAAAGATTAAAAATGAAGGGTCGGCAATAAGTCCTGGGACATCGCTTTCTATCGACCAAGGAAGGGGTTGTTGCGTGCCCGGGTTTAGGGTGTGACAAAAGAAGTAAAAATGTATAACTCATTCAACGAAGGAATCTGAATTTATATCACTATCGGCGGCTAGTAAAGAGGCTGAATGGCTGCGAAATTTACTATTGGATATAAAGTTGTGGCCACAACCGATGGCAGTCATATCTTTACATTGTGATAGTGAGGCAACAATGTCTAAAGCATATAACAATATATATATATATATATAATGGAAAATCTAGATATATTAGTTTGCGACATGAGTGTGTTTGACAATTAATTATTGATGGAGTTATCTTAGTCATTAATGTTTGGACAAAAATGATAATTTGATTGATTCATTCGCTAAAGGACTCTCGAAGTTTAATAAGTAGTATTGCAAGGAAATGGGTCTTAGACCAATTGATAATAGTCAAGTATAGTGGAAACCCAATTTTGAAATTTCTAACGAAATTATTAAAGTTAAATCAGTAACAATAAGCTATTGAAACATGATGGTGATTGAGTATTGAGGCACAAGTTTAATACTTACAAAAAGCTAGGAAGATGATTGTAAGAAAACACTCTTAATGAAATTCAAAGTTTTAGTAAGGCATTGCTAAGGTAACAAAATTAGGAACTTCATCTATATGAATTTAAGAAGTGGTGTCACTTCTAACAAAAAACAAAAGTCAGATGAACTTTTGTAAATGTTCATGAAAGCAAGAGGAGCACAAGGCCATAAAAGTGCTTAGGCATGAGAAATTTATAACCAAATGTGTATAAATTCATACTTATGATAATTTGATATACAAGTGGAACCATGGTTCAAATTTTATCTACCACAAATTTCATTAATGGAATTATTTACACTCATTGAAGGTTAAAATCTTAATAGATACCTTGTATGTATAAATTTACATAAATTAATGTAGATAACAAACTAAGTAGAGGACTGTTGAAATAGTTTGTTATCATAAAAGATGTCTCTTGGTTAAGAGAAGACGTGAAAATGACTCTTGGTCTTAAAAGGAGGTTATCGGTAGTTATGAAAGGAGGTTGTTTTTTACATGAAGACTGGTGATGATTGGGGATAAGGTACCTATTTCCAAAAGATGTGTTGATTGATTGTCTGTTAATCAAGACCGATTAACATATTAGTTATAATAATCACAACTATTCATAAATGGTCATTCTTTAGAACCCTCTCTTCTTCTCTTTTCATGCACACAACTTTAACAACACATTCAAAATAAAATAAGAGAGAAATTGAATAATTGCTGAACTCGTTCTTCTATGGCTTTGGTGTATATCCTAGAGGTATATTTGTTTTAAACCTAGTAGCAACAACAGTGGGGGAAATTAATACCTTAAGGATAGTATCGTCATCATGGATTAAAATATCAAAGGTCTATTACAACTTCTCTATCTTTATCCACAATCAAATTTCTCCAACAATCAACTTATCAGAAAGACACAACTCGCTACACTTGACCCACTCGGCAATCAAAGCACTCACTTATCTCCCTTCCACACAGCTCACCTGCTGCAACCCATGCTCATCCCACTCACCCTTAATGTTGGAAGATACGCGAGAATCATCTGGATATTATTTAGATTAAGATTGATATATGAAATCAATCGAGATCAATTTAATATCGGATTTGATTTGTAGATTATTTGGTTGCCTTTTTCTTATGTACATTTTGCACTATAATATGGGATATGTACATTGAGTCTGTAAGTAATAAAAGATACAAAAAATTTCCCACAATCCTCCTCTTTGCCTTCGTTTTCCTGCTTAGTTTTCATGGTATCAGAGCACGGTTGTGCATCTGATTCTTGCTTCCACCTTCTCTAATTGCCTACTGGAAGAGACAAACTAACCTGCGAAATAGCGTTAGCATTCCGATGTAGGAATCAGTCTCTTGAAGATCAAACTATTGAAACAAACGAAGGAAAGAAAAGGGATTTTTTACCACCACCATGGCCGACAATCAGGTCCCTGAGGAGCATATCCCATCATTGGAGAAACCTACCTTAGAAATACAAGATCCCGTGCGAAACACAGCCATTGGAGCCTAAGGCCTGCCCATTGCGAGCCAATTTCTCCAATGGCAACCCAATCCGGGGCAACCTATTTCGGGCCAACCATACCAGTGGGTGCCGGTTCCCATGTATTATGGACCAAGCCCAAATCTTCCTTTTCTAAGAATCCAGATTCGAATGGACAATGTCCAGCCCAGTGACGGCCCACCAGCCACAAGTGGGGTAAGCGTGTCAAAAGGTACTGAATCCTCAAATGTGTGTGAAAACCCTAACGGGTCAAGCAAGTCAAATGCAGGAATACCGAGCGAGTTTACTCTAGGTCAATCTGCAAATCCCTACTTGGGATTTTCACTCGGGTTTTTGCCGTTTCCCATCATAGCCGCCATGGGTCGCCCAGAACCCAGCAATGCATTGTACGTCTCCACTGCCAATGGATCGGAGTTGCAGCTCATTAGCCACCTTCTCACAGGCCTAGAGAACTACTCGAACTAGGCATGAGAATTTCGACGAGCCCTCGTCACGAAGGATAAAGACGGCTTCATCGATGAAACTATTCCGGTTCCAACGGACGAAAGAATGGCAGGGTAATGGAAAAAAATGTAACCAATTAGTAAGGACCTGGATAGGAAATTGCATAAGCCTAAAAATCGCTGCCGATTTACCTCCCACAGAAGACTCAAAAACCATTTGGGATAGCATCAAGGAAATGTACGGGAAATTGGATCGGGCCAAAATATTCTCGCTACATCAAGCCCTCACAGAGCTAAAGCAAGGAAACATGTCCGTAACGGCATGCTTCAACAAGCTTTTAGCACTCTGGAATGAGCTGGAAGTGGCTGCAGAAAAACTTGAGGGGCCAGAGGCGACTCTTCAACAGTACAAGGCAATGAAAGATAGAAAAAAGGCTACACGTTTTCTGTTGATTCTCAACGAAACTTTTACCTCACTTTCAGGTCACAAATCCTAGCTATGGAGCCTGCACCTTCCCTTGGTCGAATCTTTTAGCTGGTAGTGCAAGAAGAGAGTCAGCGCCTTACCTCGCCGAAGCATGCAAAAGGGGCCAAGAGCCTAGCATTAGCGACAAGAGGCGAAAACGGGCAGAAAACCCTAGAACGAGAGAATGAGAGGCGAGTTCTGCTAGGGTTTGGAGAGCAGTGAGGCCTTAAAAGGGCTGGGATCAACGGCCCAGATCGATCACAACGATCCGATGATCCTAAGGGCACTCATAATCCGCTAGATCTGGACGGTGGAAATGGATTCGGATCCAAGGGATCCAACGATGCCTATTTTTCGAAAAATTACGGGCCGGATTTGAAAATCAAAGGGAAATTGTTTTATGAATATTGCAAGCGGCCCTACCATACAATAGAAATTTGCTGGAAATTACACGGCAAACCTAGAGAAAAAGAAAAAAGAGGGAAGGAGATTTCAGCAGCGGTTTATCAACTTACAGGGTCAGCAGGTGCAAATTTAAATCAGCCCATCACAAATGGGCAATATCAACAATTGATGCAGACGTTGCAAAAATTAAACACTCCCAATAAAGGAAGCAGCTTCTCAGGTTTTTCTTATTGCCTAATAAACTCCATATCAAGAAATGTCTGGATTATTGATTTGGGAGCAAGTGATCATATTGCATGTGATAAAGGTTTATTTTCCACCATTCATGAGAAACTGGATAATCCTATTACTGTGCGATTGCCAAATGGAAATATTACTCGTGTCACTATAATAGGGACAGTAAACCTTAGCTCCCAAATTATTCTAAAAAAATTTTCTTTATGTATCGAACTTCCAATTTAATCTCATTTTCGTGTCTAAAACCTGTAAGGAAAATTGCTGCGGAGTTTTTTTCGATGCTGATACCTATCTTTCAGGCCACAATAGTGGGCCCTAGGGACAAGATGGGTCCCCATGCTCGCTGTTACATATTTATGGGATATCCCAATCTACAAAAGGGATACCATGTGTTTGACCCATCCACAAGAGAATTTTTTGTCAACAGAGATGTCTTGTTCCAGGAAAATGTTTTCCCGTTCGTTGAACAAGAGTCAAACATAGAAAACATGGGGCATTCTCCTCTTTCTCATATTGAGGAAGTCCTCAATAGTCCAAAATATGTTTTGTTTCCCTCACTAGAGAATGCAAGCAATCATTCGGCATCCAAATCAACAACGGACATGACTCATTCCGTGGAAGTGGTGGACCAGAGTTCTGATGACGTGATTACTGAAGAGACGTCTAACCCTGCAATTCCAGAAGATCCTTCACCTTCACCTCCAAAGCACGATCCACCATGACATTCTGGACGAGCCATGTGCCCACCGACTTGGACCAAAGACTATATATGTGGTGTGCAGAACTCACCAGGTATTCATTTCCCCATTTCTTCCTATGTTTTCTTTGATCAATTGTCTTTGGAGCATAGATGTTACATCACTCGCATCTCTAAAGAGCGAGAATCATCCAACTATGATGAAGCATGCTCTAATCTGCAATGGTAGAAAGCTATGGAAGTAGAATTGCAGGCTTTAGTGGATAATCACACATGGGAACTTGTGACGTTACCTCCTCATCGCAAGGCAATTGGATGCAAATGGGTATACAAAATTAAATATCGAGCAGATGAATCCATTGAAAGATACAAAGCCCAATTAATGGCTAAGGGATTCACACAGTGGGAAGGATTCGACTATCATGAAACCTTTTCTCCCGTAGCCAAAGATGTTACAATCTGCTCATTTCTTTTGGTAGCGGCTTTCCAAGGCTGGTCATTACATCAGATGGATGTTCACAACGCTTTCCTCCATGGAGATTTAGATGAAGAAATTTACATGGAAGTTCCATAGGGTTTACAAAGACAGGGGGAGAATAAGGTGTGTCATCTCCGCAAATCCCTGTATGGCCTTAAACAAGCCTCTAGATAGTGGTACGCCAAATTTGCCGAGTCTCTAATAACTGCCGGATTCAATCAGTCCAGATATGACTATGCTGTTTTTACGTGGACCAAAAGTATGTCATCCATCTACTTGATGATATATGTAGACGATATACTTATTATGGGCAATGACGAAGTAGTTATCAAAGGCCTCAAAAAATACTTGCACTTTACCTTTCACATAAAGTGTGACATCCTGAATTTCGATCCCGTCTCAATAAAATGAAATTGGCATTTCGTCGACGCGCCTATGGTTTTTTTTCTTAGAGTTGATCACTCTCGAGTTAACTGATCTATCAAGTGAAGCCGTTAAGGGATATAAACACGACAGACTTGAGAATTCAATCAGAAATCAATTGTTCAACCGTGATAATCGGCAAGGGTCAATACGACACCATTATAATCAAGTAGTGATCGGATATAGGTCGATTCGACGGAATCATGCAATTGAATTGCGGGTGATTCTGCGTGATTGCAAAATTTGTGTCGAACGGCACTAACCCGATTTTTTGTCGATTCTATACTCGATACCCGTAATTGAAACCTTGCAATTTTTACGAAAACCGAGAGTCGCCGATGAGTCAGAGATGCACAAATGTGGATCGAAAATTATCGATCACGGGTCAAACACGCTAAAATCCCTAAAAGCTACCCGGTAGGCTAGGTCGCGCTAAAATCACGTCCGGTCGATTTTAACCACGAAATTGAACTCGGTTTCGAGAATTGAACGTTTGAGCATGTCACGATTTATTTTTAGGACATCGTCTCATCTTTCGGGAAAATTCTGTCGAGCCCGGAAATTTGCGGAAAAATCAAATTCGGCAAGAGAAAATAGGAGGAAATTCGGATGGGCAGCTTCCTTGGATTATTTAGCCACCAAAAAGAGTTCTTTGTGAAGATTTAAAGGGAAAATTGCCACTGGATGAAACCTTGAGAAAAAATGGGCTGAAGACTTTAGGGGCTTATGCACTTGAGTGAAAGATATTTGTGCTTGGCTTTCCATTGGCTGCTTTGTCGACTTCTTGGCTACCTCTCTCTCTCTCTCTCTCTCTCTCTCTCTCTCCAAATCTCTCTTCTTCTTCATACGTGAGCAGCCTAGCCAGCCGAACCCCTGCTGCTGCTGCTTCTGCTTCTTCATCTTCCTCATTTCTTCTTCTTCTTCTTCACTTAGCTACTACTTCATTCCCATTTCGCGTCAGCCACCACCAAAGCCACCGTCTCACCTCTAGCCACAGCCAGCACCCGCGATTGAGCTGCCATTTGCATTCGCCTGCTCGTCAACCCACACCGCCGTCCCGACCTCACACGTCTAGCCCCGCGATAGGCCGCCAACTCGCCACCACCGTCCGCCCAGCACGCCAGACCGCCTGGCCATCCGTCACCAGCCCCCTACTCATCCAACTCACCATCCAGCCATTTCAACCGCACCAACCAACTGCCTAACTCCCTCGACCAACTCAACCACAGAACCGAACTTCCAACTCCTTGGCCATGAGTCCCTTGCCATTTTCAATCTCATCTGAGTCTTCGTTGGTGACGCCGTAGTCACGGCATCTCACCGCCTTCGCACCGCCGTCGCCTTGAATCTGTCGCCGCCCTAATCCGGTGAGTTAACGCCCTAATCTCGAATTATGAAGTTAATTACACTTAGGGGATTAGTTTAGTCTTAATTAGGATTAGTGTTAATTTAGTTAGTGTAACTAGTTAGTTGGTTAGTTTAGTTGGATGAACTATATAGTTAAATTAGTTTAGTTAGGGGTTAGTTTGGTTAGGATTAACTACCCTAGGTTAGTTTAGTTGACTAGGGTTAGTTAGTTAACTATGGTTAGTTAACCATGGTTAGTTTAATTAAATTAAATTAATTTATTTTATTTTTAATTTAATTAATTAATTATAATTAGCGTAAATTGTGACGGGATAGCCGTTTATCAGTATTTTACGCTGATCGTCATGGTTGAGTTTATATATGAAATTGATTGCTTATTTGTGCAATTGAGTGCTTAGTGATAATTATTGGTTATTATTGCAAAAATTGATTTTATGGGTATTTAATTAGAAAAATATCAGGTGTTGATTTTTTACGCCAAAATATTTTATGTACTATATAAATCGTGGAATTTTGAAATGGGAGCGTACCACGTTTATTGGTTCAATTTAAATTTGTGACCATGCACAATTATTTTACCGGGAATTTTTAATACAAAGAAGATTGGCCAAGTCCATTATATGAAATTGAGGTATTTGAGTGCAAAGCACGATGTTCTTGACCGAGTATGGATGTGCGTGTGGTCACTATCGGAACATGTCCTGATGCGTATGAATACGTGGGGAGCCGGTTGATGGAGCCGGTCGCAGTGGAGGCTAGATAAATGCTCCTGTATGGAATGCCGTCTAAGTGTAGATGTTGCCATGCCCGACGGAGCAGGACGACGCCCGGTTATGCCGGATGATCGCCGACTGTTGAGTTAGCCGTAGCCCATGGGTCGTAAATAACTGGGACACACTTGAGTGATTGAGATAACTGCGCCTGATTATGGGACAAAATTGTGTGTCACGGAATGGAGCGTGTCATAACGGTTTAGCCTTATAATCGAAACCCCTGTGATTGTTTGCAAAATGATATGAGATGTTCCAGCAATCATGCTGCATTTATAAATGCATATGTGATGTACTAATGTACAGGGAGGTGCTGAGGCGAGGTAAGTTGTGTATGACACCTGTTTAGGCTGCCTCTAGGTGAATTCATATCCTAATAGGGGTTTAGGGTTTTGACTCACTGAGATTTTATCTCACCCCGTCGTGGTTAACCCTTTTTCAGGTCCTAAATTGGAGATACGTCACGTCCGTTTCGGGTGCCCATGGGAGATGGAGTCCGAGTCTACATTTTTCCCCATTCTCGGGACCACTTGGAACCATGAGCTCGTGGTGACCACTATTTGGGTCGATGAGGGCCTATATCACTTGGTACCTCATAGTTTCAAAGCGTGGTTCCTTGACGAGCCTACTGGGATTCGGGAGGATCCTTTGCAGGGTTTTGACGGGCCTACCGTCGAAACCAAGGATGAAGAGGTACTTCACCCCATGGACATCGATATACTAGATGATATCATGGACAACTCGGGGCTCGAGGCTGAAGGGTCCGGAGCGTAGGTGACCTAGTAGTTTCTTTTTGAACCGGACTTATGTGTATAGACTAGCAGGACTAACTGGATATGTATATAGAGTGTGTTTTTATGAAAAATGTGTTAACATGTTTTACTATCCCGTGTGTTTATTTGTTGGTTGGGTAATTATTAGTTCGCTTCTGCATGTGCATAAAACGAATGGGTCGGCGACGCATCCTGAGAACGTCACAATTTTAATCGACCGCCGAGGGATGTGCGCGCGCTCAAGGTTCGGGGTGTGACATAAAAGATCTAGGTTCACCCAAATATTTTCTTGGAATTGAGATTGCATGATCAGATCAAGGGATCTCTCTCAGCCAGAGAAAATTTGCACTAGAGACCATATCGGAAGCGGGACTGTTAGGATGCAAGCCAGTTGCTGTTCCAATTGAGCAAAATGTCAAGTTAACTACGACGGATTATGATGCGGGAGTATCTCAAGAAGATGATCCCATACTCAGAGATCCATTAGGTTATCAAAAACTCATTGGAAAGCTTATATATTTGACTATGACCAAGCTAGTTATATGTTATGTAGTGCAGACACTCAGTCAGTTTATGCATAAGCCAAAGCAGTCTCATATGAATGCTGCACTGAAGATCGTGAAGTATTTGAAAAAATTCCCAGGACTTGGGATTCTTTTTTCCAGGAAATGTGTTATGAGAATGACCACCTATTGTGACATGGATTATGCAATCTGTCCGATGAGCAGAAAATCCATAACAGGTTTCTGTATTAAATTGGGGGATTCTCTACTTTCATGGAAGACAAAGAAGCAACCAACCATTTCATTATCCTCAGCAGAGGCAGACTATCGAGCCATGGCAAAAACCACATGTGAAATAGTGTGGTTATGGGGCTTACTTCGAGATCTTGGGGTACAAAATCAGAGCACCAACCAAATTATTCTGCGATAATGATGCAACTCTCAAACTTACATCAAATCCCATAGTGCATGAAAGAACAAAGCATATAGAAGTGGACTGCCATTTCACTCGAGAAAAAATTCAGCAAGGAATGATCGAGACACGAGGAATTGGGACAGAAGAACAGCTAGTAGACGTCTTCACCAAACCTTTATGTCAAAGATAGCATGCGTATCTTTTGAGCAAGCTAGGTGTCTTGGATATCTACAAGCCACCAACTTGAGGGGGAGTGTTGGAAGATACGCAAGAATCATCTGGATATTATTTAGATTAAGATTGATATATGAAATCAATCGAGATCAATTTAATATTGGATCTGATTTGTAGATTATTTTGTTGCCTTTCTCTTATGTACATTTTGTACTATAATATGGGATATGTACATTGAGTCTGTAAGTAATACAAGATACAGAAAATTTCCTACGATCCTCCTCTTTGCCTTTCCTTAGTTTTCACTTAAACTTAACTCTCACTTGTGCAATCCGCAAAATGGCAGTCCCCTCTTCGAATCTCTTGATCTCGATCTCCATGACAGTCGTCGCCTCCCTTTAGCTACAAATTTTCCCTAGCGCTCAAGAAACGTAGCCTGCTTTTGCATCCATAAATGGCCTACCTCTTCAACAAAATATCAGGACACTAAGAAATCGATGGGGAGAGAGAGAGAGAGAGAGAGAGAGAGAGCTGGTTTTAGAGAGATACTGTCATGAGTTTGAGGGTTGTTTATCATTTAACACTATGTGGGTCAGAAATCTTTTTGCCAAATAAAAATGAAATCTTTAATAAAAAGACAAGAAAAATGGAATGAAAGAAAGAAAGGAAAAAAAAAAACGCATCATCGACTTCGTTCCTAATTCGGATTCGTGACCTCACAAACAGAAGGAAGAACAGAACGACATGAAAGGGTCGCCTTCACAAAGCAAGTCGGCACAGTTGACTTTTTTATTTTAATCTAGAGCGATTTGCCTGCTTCTTTCTTCTTAGCCCGGGCCGCACACAAATTTGTACCTCCTCACTGTAATCCTATAATCTAACAACCAAGATTCGAGTGCATGAACAGAGAGAAGCAACAAACGAACGCGACTCCCCCAACAAATAGATCATCCCAAGGAGCTAAAACCTGCGAGCCATTTTAAAGGAAATCTATTTGTATAATCATCTGCATCATCATCATGTGAAACTAGCATTGATTTTCTTATTGCAAGCTAACTCACACGAGTGAACTTGGTATCATGTAACTATTTAATTATTCTAAAAGTCTAAATTGTTAGCTGGAAATGTAAATTATTATATAAATATTCTAACATCAATCCCGTATTAACAATTCGCTGGAAATGTAAATTATTATATAAATATTCTAACATCAATCCCGTATTAACAATTCGCGAAAGGTCTACACTCTTATCATCTAAAGGTTGTCGCTCTGGCACAACAAAATGATAAGTTATTCCTGCCCAATCTCTTGTAACATAATTCTATCGAATGTGCTTTTGGCATAGCCTTGATAGTGCGTGCTTTTCTGGACCTAAAAAAGTGACCCCCACAGGACAACCTAGGACAGTGTCCATGGATAACCCGGTCGCGACCGTCACTGCATATCACCTGGCTCGTTAAGCAAAGTCAACCACATACATAACGCCAAACAATCATGCTCTATAGTTTATTCATCGGAGAGTTAAATAGATCGCTCCCTGTGCGTATGCTCCCTAAGCAATCTTTACTCAATGATCGTGTCAAGCGATTGTCTTCCAACGATGCCCCAAGATGACCCGGTAGTGAGCCCAGCCCCGGTCGACATAGGCGATATGGATGACCATAGGCCCCGGAAGAAGGCGGGGCGGGTCAAGACCTGGCTCATCATCGACTCAACTGGCCAGGTCCAGCAGATTGACGTCGGGAAGCAGTCGATCATGCGCCACACGGAGCTCTCAGCTCGCGACCTCCGGATCCTCGACCCGTTCCTCTCGTATCCATCATCCATCAGGGGCCGCCAGAGAGCGATTGTCATCAAGTTGGAGCACATCAAGGGGATAATCACAGCACATGATATTTGGTTGCTGAACTCTAGGGACCCGGCAGTGGTTCCTTTCGTGGAGGAGCTCAAGCGACGGTTCTTGCATTATCATGAAGCCAACACAGTGAGGGTTTTCAATCTTTCCTTGATTCAAAATAGATGTTTTATATTTAGTTGTTTCAGTATAAGGGTTCATTTTGGATTGAATAATGTATTTATCATGTTAATGGAAACTCCTTTACAGTACACAATTGACTACATATCCTTTAGGGCATATTTATTCATGGTAATAAATATATTCGGGAAAATTTCAAAAGAGGGCATGAAATGATGTTCTTTTTATAATTAAAAGTAAAGACGCAAAATGATTAAAAAAGGAGAAAATTACCAAAACAGTCACCAACTTATTGCAATTTTTTCAATTCAATCCTAATCTTTTTTATCCAATTTAATCCTAAACCTTTTACATGTGTGCCAATTCAGTCCATCCAGATAATTTTGGTTGGCCTCGCCGGCCAATAGGGAGGCTCACCCTCATTGACACTGGCAATGGCGAGCCTTTGCCACCCCTGGTGAGGTGGAGGCTAGCCCTCACCCAGCAACAGCAAGGCTAGCCCTTGCCCTCACTGTCGTGATGCTGGGGAGGTCGAGCTCGCCCTCACCTAGTTAGGGGTGGCCGAGGCTCACCCTTGCCAATGACCAATGAGGTCGACCTCATTGGCCCTAGCCTCTGCCTGGTTCGGTGGCTGGCTAGAGGAAGAATGAAAGAAAAAACGAAAAAAAGAGAAAAATAATAATAATTGGCAAATCAGCATTAGCTAGACAGTCGGCAAGGAGAGAAGAAAAAGAGAAAAAAAAAAAGGAAAAATATATTTAAAAATATCTAAAAATTGACACATCGGCGTTGGCTGGCATCCTCGTTGGTGCTAGTTGGATAAAATTGGATCGATGGATGGATTTTGCACAAATGCAAAAGGTTTAAGAATAAATTGGCTTCAAAAAAATATTTATGACTGAATTGAAAAAATTACAATAGATTGGTGACTGTTTTGGTAATTTTCCCCTTAAAAAAGGCTCTCAAGTGGTCAACTTGATCTCAAGTAAGAGCCCGGGCTCACATATGCCTCTCACATGCCAATTTTCATGTTGTATGACTTATGTTTGGTGGTTACGGATGTTGGGTATTTGTTTGTCCATTTTTGTTCTGTTTTGGAGGTCACTAGGGAATTTGCTAAATTTGGGCATGAAGGTAATTTGTCCATAGATTCCAAGACTTACATTTCACGAGGTTGAGGCCACCATGTTTTTTGCTCTGAGTCATTTTGTCCCAGCTCAAAATGTGCATTTTTTTTACAAGCTTCAAAACAACCAAGAAGAAGATGAAAAGAGAAAAGAAGGAAAACAAACAAAAGAAAAAGGAAAAAAAAATGTGGCTGGATGAAAATGCCCTGATCATCGGTTGAAAAGTACTTGTAAAATGTGCATGGGAGCTTAGGTCTTTATTTGAAACAAACTTAGCTAAGTGAAATCTTTATTTGAGACAAAATCCACTTTAAACTTTTCCTTTTGAGAAAACGGCCTCATTTCAAGTTTTTAGTTGAAATTTTCTCAATATATTATCCTAAAATCCGTGAATTTATCAATTGTTTGATGTTCATGTTGGTGTAAAATATGTATAAATATGTATATACATATATATATATATATATATATATTACCTTACAAAATTGAATATCATCAATATGAATATTAAATTAAAATATATTACAAAATTACAGAATATGGACGTACCTTGTTGTCTGATTTGACAAATGCATGTACGGTATGTCCAATAACCTTTTCTTCTACCTCAAACAAGGTAAGGCATGCTTTTGTATTGTTGTCCTCAACCCCCGATTTAACATGTATATGAATTTTAGAATAGTAGCAAATATAGTATTTTTAAATATTCTGTTAATAATGATTAATTACTACATGACTCATTTTAAAAGAAAACGTATCGTAGTAAGTTTTTCTAGTGAATGTAATTCTATTTGAATTATATTTCTACACTGTTCTTTTTAATTGTTTCTTTTTAAAAAAATATTTACATTAAAATATCACATTTCATATGATTAAAAATATGATGGTTCAAAAGAGAAAAACAATTATAATAACTTTTCTAAATACAACTTTCCAATTCACTTGTGTATTACAAGGTTATAGTAGAAGGAATACATTGTTAAATAATTTTTCAGGGAATGATATTTCCACAACCAAAAACTCTTGACAACCTTTTCGTATTTTACATTTTGATTGGACTAATTTGCGTTTAACAATTCTTCTACAATCTCTATGAGGATTCATGAAAATTATAAACACAAAAAAAAAAAAAAAAATCTATTAACAAAAGAAGGAATATTACCATTAACAATATTGTCATAATCACCAAAAAGAATGTTGATTTCCAAAAGCAGTAAAATTGTCATTAGGGTACTTGGGCAACTAAAATAGTGAGAAACTTCTATGGAGAGGGATATGTTCCAACATTTACAGTTAGTTTCGAGAATATTTATGGAGAGGGTTATTCTTCAAATGCTGACATGTTAACATCCCCATACCGTCCAAGAGGAGTGGGGGACCTTGCTGGGCATAGCTAGCAGCACAGGAGCCGACTTGGCGTCAGCAGTTTTGTGCCGTGCTGGAATAATCCAATATGTGGTTCCACATGTTCCACCACTTCCCTGTTCATTTCCAGTACTGATCATGAAACACCATGAGCAGCAGAATGTTGAGCTTCGAAATTTGAAGTGAAATTTTTTGTGCGCCTGTTTCTGGTCGTCATGGGAAAGAAAGGCAGAAATAAGAAAGAGGTTATTCCCCGAGAGCTTGTTCAATGCTTCCCGCACTGGAAATGCATCTCCTTTGACAAAGCCCTTTCCTTTATGGGGTGTTTGTTCGAGTTGTATCTGCAGGCAGAAAAATCCTTGTTCTTCTTCTTCAAACCCTTTACTTGCTCGGACTGACAAACTATCCGAGGCGTCCATGCGCAGGTCTGAGATGCGCATACAGGTCCTTAATGATTGACAAGAGTGCGAAAGCACTTGAACAAGCTAGATTTGAGGCTCTTTCAGAGCTCTTCTTTCGTGCGAAGCCTGGATTCAGTGCACTACTTCAGATCTTTACACGGACTATAAATCTTTAAGCGTTCCTATTATCTTTCCACAAACATAGGACTGTTTGAACCCACGATTGGCTAGTAAGAAAAGAATGACCTTTGCCTTTTCTCATTAGATTCGCGGAAATGGCAGCGGCGAGCGAGCTGCGGAGGAGCTAGCAAAAATCTTTGAAGGTTCGCAAGAGAGTGTGGAACGCAGTCTAACGTTGAAGGAACAGCAAAACAGATTACAGAGTCTTCCTTTCGAGTTTGTTGCTTTGGAGGCATGCCTTGAAGCTGCTTGCTCCTGTTTGGACGACGAGGTACACCGTCTCTATGTTATTATATATTTAATTACTTGGTGCTCATGAAACTAACCAGCTTCCGCATGCATCTGTTCCTGAAAATGCAGACAAAAGCATTAGAGCAAGAGGCGTATCCCGCTTTGGACAACCTAACTTCGGAGATCAGTAGCTTCTGCCTAGAAAGGGTTCGTCAGATTAAAGGCCGTTTGGTTGAATTAACTCATCGCGTTCAAAAGGTTTAAGACACTTCTTCTCTATCTATCCTAAATATATGTTTCCTCATACTAGAAATTTGGATTGGGCATCGAAGGTCGTGTCAATCCATGACAAATCTTGATAGGCTTGTAGAAATTGGTTGGTTTCTGTTGAAATACACCGACAGATTAAACCCAATGATTGGAGCAATTGGTTGGGAGATAGGGTATTTTAACTCAACCGAAGGTTATCTATTCGAATCTTACAATTGCGTCAAAACTATTTTTGAGATTGGGCTACTCGTATGGACCAAAGGCCTGAAATTAACTGATTTTTCGGGCTTGGAGGGTACTTCATGGGCCTCCTAGTAGCCGTTATCCCAATGCCCATGTCCTATGGTAATAATAATAATAATAATAATAATAATAATAATAATAATAATACACTAACACATGATTAATTAACTAATAACTTCGGCCTTGTGGAGAAGTGAGGACAACCTTAATCTTATCCTAGAGCCAAAAGGTTCAGAGGTGGATCCAAATACGAAATAAGTTGTGACAATGTCTCGCTTTAATATTATATAGGAAAGTTCAACCCAAAGTCAATAGACAGAAGGAAATCACACAAACACAAACACGCGTATAAAACGTATAATCCATCGTCAAGCAAAGTGGGATAACTAACTTAGACATCAAATTAACATTGCTTTCATTGAAGACATGTCTCAAGTGCTTACATTTCATAGGATGGGCCTTTTCCGTGTAACTCTAGGTAAGGGATGAGCTTGAGCATCTTCTTGAAGATGATGGAGACATGGCGGGGATGTACTTGACCAGCGAACTGCCTCAGGAAAAAGATGACAACTCTTCTTCCTCAGCAACCATCGAGGAAGACGAAGATCATGAACTAAACAATGACAGGCACACACCGAATCTCCTGCTTTCCATTAAGTTCAATCCTCTTACTATTGTCTTATCATCAAATTATACGGGCATCACAGTGGAGATCCTGATATCTCACCCGACGACGGCTTGATTCCTCCATGTGGCTCGCTCAATGATCAAATCGAAAGGGTCGAGAGCAGCAGTTCTCGCGGTGCCCCAGCCAGGCATGCCGACGTGGCGGAATTAGAGATGCTCCTAGAGGCATACTTTGTGCAAGCTGATGGCACACTTAACAAGCTCTATACAGTATGAATCTCATTCTCACTCTCTGATGACAAATTAAATTTCCTTATGGAAATACATAACCCAAAAAGAGACACTGAACAGCCTTTTCGCCATGAATTAATAGCTTAACTAATTAGTCCTCTTCTCATTTTTTCCTGATCCTAAAGCTGAGGGAGTACGTCGATGACACGGAGGACTACGTGAACATACTGTTGGACGACAAACAAAACAATCTTCTGCAGACGGGAGTGCTGATGAGAACTGCCATAATGGTGATCAACGTGTACATAGTTATCGTCGGCGTGTTGGCCATGAACATCTCCATCAACCTTTGGCATCCCCCAAATAATTCCCAAGAAGACTTCCTATGGACCATCGGCACTTGCTCCATCGGGATCATCGTATTGTATGTCAGCATAGTCGCATTGTACAAATACAAACGACTGATATATTAAGGGCATGCAGAAATTTAAGATCACCTGCAAAATTGCGAACTGTTTCGGTAGACACCCTTCACGGAGAGTTTGCTACTGCAAAACTGTAATTCTGTCCTTGTAGCTCGTGTAATCTTGAAGTATGTGGACACAAGGAGAGATGATTCCCGGTACAATGAAGTAGAAAAGAAAAGTGGTTATAAAGAGAGACTACTGCATCGATTATCGATTATCGATTGTTCGTATCCTCGAGGAAAAACTTGGTGGAAACGTCGTAAAAGAATGAGCAGAAGCCAAAAAAAAAAAAAAAAACAGTGACGTAGAAAAGAATGATTTGTCTTCCCAAAACACTATATAGATAAGAGGTATGACCCCGACATCGACATCCTCGTCTTTAATTCTGCCACTGAGGCTACGTAGGTCTTCATAGATGATCAATGCAATGGTGCCCAATGGCTTCCCAATTACTCACAAACGGTTCACTAAAAAATATCAGTGCAACATCCTTTCTGCAGACAAGATCTTGATAGAGGTCATTCTTTAAATAGGTCACATGACCGTAGATTGAGGAGACCTAATAAATCGAAAGCTGGTACAATAATTTCACTGTTAATCCGAGTCCATGTCCTGGGAAGTAAGATCATCAGGAGGATTTTTCATTCTAAAATCTTTGACAGCATTATCAAATGTGCCCCTTATGTGTTGACACGTCAGCATCATATCTTGGCATGCATCTTTCAGTACCTCTCTCGCCGGGTCACCTGAGAAACACCACGTAAAAGATTCAAACGGAGTATAATACATGAAAAGCCATTCTGGAGATCGCCAGAGAAGAAAATACTAGATGACCAACAGGTCCATTGGTTACACAAGGTGGGGGAAGATGGATGCAAGACACGAAAGCTGGGCCTAATTCCTGGGAAAGGAAGGCCTCTACTAACCAGGGCAATGCATTAGAAAAGTTTTGCAGCGTTAAGGTGCAAAGTTAAAACAGAGAGTTGGTACAATTTTGAATGACTTAACAGTGTTGGGTATGGCAACATGTATTTAAGATTCCATGATGTGCTGTGCAGATTCCGTGAGCGTATCAACAATTTTTTGACAAAATCCAGCAACACTTAATCCTTATTTTCTGGTCTACCTATCTATACAAACAATAAATAACCAACTACAATTTCACACTAGAACGTGATGTTTAGAAGCGAAGCAAAGCATTCTAAGTACATCACATTTCCTTGTAAAAAAAAAAAAAAAAAAGTACATCACATTTCTTAGGCTTGACATTAATGGGAGCACATAATACCTGTCGTTTGAACTCTAACATTAACCCGTGCTTCTGAAGGATGAGGAATGCTGTAACCACAAAATATGACCCGTGGACTGCAGAATAGACAGAAAATACATTAAAATTATATGGAATCTTAACTTACCAAAAACAGACAAACTGTGCAATAGCAAGAACAGAAAATATGGAGAAGATTTAAGTATACTAGAAGATCCTGCTAACTTCTGTACCAAAGAGAAAAGGTAAAGTATAACAGGAAATGTTCCAGTTAATAGTACATCATAACATTTATCATGATTCATTACTCTCCATCAAGAAAAGCAACTCAAGCTTCATTTGCTGGTTTCACTTAATGGAAAGCGAAAGTAAGAAGTCATCTTCATTTTGAGGGAAAAAGGAACATTCAGCATGTGACAATGACAGGTGAAAGCTCATATGTAATAACTATCCAATTGAAATTCTTCCTTTAAGTAAGTTTACTGCTTAATAACATCCCTGCTCCTGATGTTCAGCACTTACATGCTGATATTGACCAAAATGATATGTGGGTAGATGATCCTACTATGTAAAGATCTGACAAATAGCACCAAGTACAGTAATGTAGTACTGACTCTTGATTCAAGGTAAATCTGATAGCATTTGCAAGTGTATGATCCTCCTCAGCAAGAGAAAATGTGGCATTCCGTTGATCTCCAAAGGATGCGTGTTCCATCAGCAACAACTACTGTACAAGCAAGATATTCCACAATGTCGAGAAAAACATCACTAACCACACACAGAGAAAGAGAGAGAGAGAGAGAGGGGGGGGGTAGGGAGGGAGAGTGGGAGAGTTATTTTATAATTTATGGTTAAGAGATTAGCTTTATGCAAAGATTCATCTCTACAATTCGGAACAAAAATACTACTTTCCTCAAGACAGCAATTCTTTAAAGTGATATTCTTTACCGAAGTTAATATCCTTCAAAAGTCAATAAACATAAGTTATCCAGCTTAATTTTGACAATGGACTCAATTACAATGATCGATTTGTTTCACTCACTCTTCAGTAAGAACTTAGCTCACAAAACCACACTCAACTTATCAGAAAGACACAATTCGCTGCACTTGTCCCTCTTGTCAATCAAAGCACTCACGTATCTCCCTTCCACACAGCTCACCTGCTGCAAACCACACTCATCCCACTCACCCCGTTAAACTTAGCTCTCACTTGTGCAATCGGCAAAATAGCAGCCCCCTCTTCCAATTTTTGATCTCGATCTCGATGACAATCGCCGCCTCACTCTAGCCACAAATTTTCCCCAGTGCTCAAGAAATGTGACTGCTTTTTCATCCATAAATGCCCACTTCTTCAACGAAAAATCAGGATACTAAGATACCAATATGGAGAGAGACAGAGAGAGAGACAGCTAGCTCTAGAGAGATACTGTCATGAGTTTGAGTGGTGTTTATCATTCAACACGAAGTGGGTCAGAATCTTTTGCCAAATTAAAACGAAATCTTTGATAAGAAGACAAGAAAAGTGGGATTAAAAGGAAAAAAAGCATCATCGAATTCATTCCTAATTCAGATTCGTGACCTCACAAACAGAAGGAAGAGCAGAACGACATGAAAGGGTCGCCTTCACAAAGCAAGCCGGCGCAGTTGATTTACACAAATTTGTACCTTTTCACTGTAGTCCTATAATTCAACAACCAACATTCGAGCGCATGAACAAAGAAACAAGATTTCCCGCAAACGAACGGCCACTCGCCCGACAAACAGACCATCCCGAGGAGCTAAACAGCGATGCCCGAGAGGGCTGAGGAGCTAAACAGTGAGAGAGGCAACCTAGCAAGAGAAAGACAGAGACAGAGACAGAGACAGAGGGAAAGAGACACAGGACGAGCTTGGAAGCAACCTGAAGAGCGACGGACAACAGGCGGCGACGGGGCTGGCCGTTGAGGAGGCGGAGCCCTGAAGAGACGACGGCGAGCGCGGCGCGGGTGGGGCGGGGAAGGCGGCAAGCAGGCGAGACCGTCGTGGTGGCGGCGGCGTCGGCTGCGCGAGAGAGAATAGGAGGGTGAGCAGGTGACGGCAATGGGAAAAGGTTGATGATTTATGTCGGTTTTTAAATTTATTTTATTTTTATTGTATGTTTTTCTGTTAATATTTCTTGTTATGTAAGGAGATTTTTTTTTTTAAAAAAAAAGTATTATACTTATATATATATATGGATTGTAATATGAATAGTAATCTAAATATTCTACCGTTAATTGAGTCATGAAAAATATATGAAGGAAGTTATTGCGTTTGCTCGTCTTATTTTGAGTTAAAAAATGTTTTTTTTCCCATCCAAATTTAAAATGTTACCTAACTTTAAGAAAAAATCGTGAAAGCTATGTGCCAATTTACAAATAAGGTTTCAAGCATTTATGCTACAAAATGTAAAAAAATGCGTGTGCCTTAAATTCTTTAAAAAAAGTAAAAGGTAAACAATAATTATTAATAAATAGGAAAATTATTTTCTAACACAATGATTTATAGAAATAGAAGTGAGATAGATTTGAGACGATTAGGGTGTGCATGGTAATTTTTCAATATTTTTATTATAGCTTCTAATATAAAATACCTAACTCGTCCTATGGAAGTCGTCGTCTTTCTATTGGGCACCCATAACCCACAAAGCTTTGATGTTCTAATATACATATATATCTCATACTAACACGTAATAAAAATATGTCAAAAGTGCACGCAACAATTTATCCGAAATTCATATATTCTAAATTTCTAATTAGAAAAATCTACCCAAATAAAAGAAAAATATATAAAACTGAAAAAGCTACAAGATAGACAATCACAAAAATTTAAAATTTAATAACCCTAAAATAAGAAATCGTGTTTATAACGGTCGCCATTACTGAAAATGCTTAATTAAAATCGATCTTCTTTTGGCTATTGATGAAATTATATAAGTAAGCTTAAGTATTTAGTAAATCTGAAAGAGTCCCACACTCTAGCAGGATTGTAATGATTATGAAAATAACCTAAAGAATATAAAGAGGATAAAATCATTTTAGTCATTAACATATATTAAATTTGAGTATCAATTTTTTCCAGGCTTGTCATATCAAAATCCGTTTAGTATTTCCATTAAGTTTGAGTCCATTGGCATCGCAAATCCCAGCGAAATTTGGGGAAGCGGATCAGCACCTGTGATCGTTTGGATGTTATCATAAGATCTCAAGCTTTTTATGAAATGTGTGAATCGAGCCATAATTAACCAGACTGCACCGAACCAGCCACTTCCCTATTTCAAGTGCAAGCGGAATTGCTCGAACAGTCCAAAACCAAATCAGATTGATATATTTCTTTCAAAAAAATTTCTTTTCCTTTTAAAAAGTTTAGGAAAGGAAATTACCAAAACTCCAAATTGAGGTTGGTTAGCTCAGAAACCGGACCATTCAGGAAAGCGATCACCCCCATTTTCCGCCAATAAGGAGGTGGTATGCGGTCGTATGTGATCTTGAATTTCTTCATGGAAGACAAAGGCGAACCGCGTCAATGTTTTGTAGGGAGCTCGCAACAAACGCGGGATGTCATGCCCTGACCCTCGGAAGCGCGGCATGACATCCAATTGCAACCCTCTTGTTTCCTTTGGTCATTTAATTACGACTTTCCAGGATGCGATCCATTCATTTTATCTTTCAATCAAACGCAAGCAGAAATAGAATTAACTCCATCCAATCATACACACCAATAGGGATAGCAAGAAAAACATATCAACAAATATTTTCATACATGCATATAGCCAAAAGAAGAGTGCAAGTGCCAAAATTTGGCACGGGAGATACTTAAGTACCAAAAATTACGAAAGGTACACTTAAATGTAACTTTATTTTTTTTTTTTTAAAAAAAATTGAGACACTTAATTACTAAGTTCAACGACCCTAACTAGAAAGCCTATGTGACAATTTTTTATTAATATAATTCACCTACAGGGCTCGCCTCGAATTTGAATTTTAATATAAATATTAATTAAATTAATTTTAAAACTAAAATATTAAAAAATAGAAAAGGAAGGATGACAGAACAAAGCAAGGGCTATGTAAGCTCTTGCTGCCGCCTCACCACCATTATCTAGAAGGGTCGGCGTCGCCAGGCTCTAGCTAAGGGCCGGTGACCCTAACTGATTGGCGACGAGGCCTATAAGGTCTCGCCCAAATTTGGGGCACCCCAACAAGTGGTAACTCTTAGCTTGACTAAGTGAGGGCCGACAACCTTTGCCATATCTCGGGAAAGGGCTACAACCGTCATCCCAAATCTAGGCGAAGGCTTACGGACCCTTCTTTGTCGGTTAGCTAGGGTCACTAGCCCTTATCCAGGGCTTTGTGACCTTGACAGACCTTGCCCCCACCATCGCCAGCAGGTGAAGGTAGCCCTCGCCGTTCTACCATCCTTTTTATTTTTTTATTTTTTTATTTTTGGTTTTGATTTATTTTAATTTATATTTATATTAAAATTCAAATAAAAGGCATATCGTAGAACAGTGAGGGCTATGTAAGCCCTCGTCGCCGCCTTCCCACCATCATTGGGAAGAGCTGGTGATGGTGGGGAGGGACCCCCTTTGGCTAGGGTCGGCGACCCCGGTTGACCGGCAGCGAGGGTCCCAAGTAGCGGCGGCCCTTGGCTCGATTGGGCGAGGGTCGATGACCCTCATCGAATTTGGGGAGGGTCCCGACCTCGCCTCAAATTTGAGCGAGAGCTTGTAGGCCCTCGCTACCGATTGGCCAAGGTCGCGGCCCTTGGCTAGGGCCCAACGACATTGGCTGACCCTCCCCCTATTGTCACCGGCCCTTCTTAGCGACAGTGGTGAGGCAGCGATGAGGGCTTGCAAAGCCTCGCACCTAACACCCACAACTTCTTCTTCTGCTTCTTTTTTAAAAAAATAATAATATAGTATTGAATTTAGTTTAATTAATATTTATATTAAATTAAAACCGAAGCAAAACGATGTCGTTTGTTTTTTTTTTTTAAAGCCATGTCAACATGCAAAACGACATTGTTTTTGGCTTATCTAGCCATGTCAACGTGCAAAATGACGTCATTTTGCACTTATCTCATCGTAAAAATGCCTCGTCAATATTTTGGTCTAATCTTCTCGCCATTGACATTTAACTAATCTATTTTACTTCAAATTTGGCACTTGAATGTAGCTATCCTAACTTTTGGCACTTAAGTATGCCCCTGCTAAGTTTTGACACTTCAGGGATCTAGGTTTCCATATATAATTACATGTTTGCAATGCGGATTCTTTCCAATTTACCAAAAAGGGATTAGAGGTTAGCCTATCTCCTTCATTCTACTAAGGCGACCTCAAAAAGTAGTGTTTGTCCTATTTGCCTAGTACATCTCCATATTGTAGTACCATGGTCCGAGTTTGGGATCGGACTCTGTGTCTAGGTCCAACTTTGGCTCAGTGACAAAGTCGTCGGGGACGTCCAGTACCATGGGATCTCACCCTCGTATCCTCCGCTAAGCAACCTATCAAAATCCCGGAAGGGGTTCGAAAAGCTCCCCTCCGAATCATACATACCACATCACGAAACAATGGGGCACCAAGTTCGTCAGCCTCTCGTATACCCAGATGGTAGTCACAAACTTCTCATGTATAGTATTGGTCCCCTTTATCAGGAAGGGGACCACCTAGGTGTCCTGATCTATGGGCATCTCGAAACATACACGATGGAGTGGACTACCATAATTAGGGCATAAAAAATTTAAACCACCACAAGTGAGAAAATTCAGTAAGTAAGCTCTCTAAACCTTGTGTAGAAGAGTACTTTGCCTTAGAGATACCCTATATGTGTGGCTTAATTGTCGATAAAAAATCAATTGCAAAGCCTTTGCTTTGCATCATCTATAAATATCAAATGAGCAACTTACCATACAACGCCCTAACAACGTATCCAATAATTACATAATTCTTCACGTGAGTCCACAATCCTAGCAAGTACATGACAAATACAAATAATAATATAGACACATCCATTATCACTTTCATGCATAATGCATCCACAAGAGTCCAAATTATTACGGCTGCTCTTGGCTACAATTGACACTTGCGTCGGTGGTCTTTTGACGTAATTGGGCATTGTCTCTCCCCATCGGGGACGGCAACGTCTTGACTTTACTCAAAGACGGCATTCAATTAAGAGTATCGTTTTGATATGCATCCGCAAATAGCATCTAAGTCTTCGCCGAGCATCCGAAATTCATCGGGTACCATCCCTCATAGTCATATGAATACGGAACTATTTAAGTGATCACATGAGTACACCAACCACTCCAGCCAAATTTTATCTCACACGTTATACATTAGTAATTTTTACACATAAAAGTGCCATAAAATAATCCGACGTGATCACCTATTAATTATTTATCCACCAAAATAATCATATGATAACCCCATGCCCCTATTATCAATGCAAACACATAAAATTTGATATCTCACCACGGTACTTCATAAATCAACCCCATGATGCCTTTCTAAGCTTTCTTTTCAATCAATACTTTAGGACAAAGATTACTAAATTTCATTTTCATAGCAATCACTCCTTAATTCCATACAATAAAACACCATGGGATTACTTATCAACATAACTTATCACTTTTCAATATAAATTATCATAAGTACTTATCAATTTTTAAAATAAGCTATCACCAATACTTATTACTTTTCAAGATAAATTATCACAAGTATTTATAACTTTTAAAGATAAGTTATCACTAGTACTTATCACTTTTTTAAAAAAAGCTATCACAATTGTTTATTAAGCTATCACAATTACTTATCATATTTCAAGATAAGCTATCACTAGTATTTATCACTTTACAAGATAAGTAATCACCTAGTCCATCTATCTAATAATCTAATTATCATTAACCTTAATCATAACCCTAATCCCAAGTGTAACTACCATCCTAATCAAAGTTTAGGAAGTCACTCATGGGACCGGCTTTCAAGCTTTGACGATGAGTAGTGACGATGACTACAACATGGTGGCTCACGACAATGGACATGGGGCGATGGTGTGAGAACAAGACAATGGTGAGGGCAGCACCGGCGATGTCGATTCACGGTGGTGGACAGTGGGGCAATGGCGTGAGGACTAGAGTTGACACCGATTTTTAGTTGACACGTCAAGAATGGTAAAACATCGAGATTTTGGTTTTTGATCGCGACAGAGCTCTTTTCTCGACAAAAAAAAATATCGCTTTTCATTTCTTTCTTTTATATTGTCGTTTTAAAGCATTTTCGAATTCAATTTCAAGAAAACCCCAAAAAATCAAACGGTTGACTTTTGGTTAATCCTTTGATCAAGAGTTAACCTTGGGTCAAAATTTGATTTTTTACCCAAAAAAAATACCATTCAGCTTTAATTTTATTTTTGTCAATCAATTTCTTAAAAAATCGAAGATTTGATCAAGAAATCAACTTTTGGAAAAGTCAATTAAAAGATTGACTTTTGATCAAATTTTTGACAAAAAAATTTGAAAAAAAAAAAAATTCATAAATACATTTTTTTTAAATGTCAATTGACTTCTATGTCGAAAATTTCACAAAATTCAATTAAGAACCTTGTTTTACGAAATTTTCGGTTTTAGGTTTTAAGTTGGCCAAAAATCAAATTACTTTTATTGTAGTCATAATTAGGTGTAGTTCTTTCTTCGACATTTGATTTAGGACTATTTTAAATCCGCTTGTGCACTCAATTTCATGAATTGTCAAGTCAAAATATAAATTGTTGTTTTGAGCCCTAGTTAGGAGACCAAAATTGATTCTTTATGATTTGCGAACGAACGATGGTTCTCTACTCATTTTCTTAAGATAAGTCTAAATTCGAAATCAATGTTGCAAAATTCACATTAAAACTTCTCAATTTGAAAAATTTTACTCTTCTAAGCATTAGCAAAGTCAAGCAATTAAGCTTCAGTTGACAAAATTCGAATTGACCCATTCAAGATTATGGTTTAACTTCATAAATTTAGGTCCAACTTTGATATTATACCTAGATTCATGTTTGACATAAGCTCGAGCACTTCAATTCGAGTCAATTTGAACGCAAAAAGTGATCTTACACATGGGTGGTTAATTAAATAAGATAATTGTGGCACTAATTGAATTCAATTTCATTCGATTTACAATTTTACCTATTAAATTGCAAATTTCATCAAATTTAGGCTTGATTTAAAGCATCTAGAATTTTTTACTAGTTGCCTTTCGTAATGATAATTCAATTAAGTCAATAAAATACCCCTAGGTCGCATTTATAAGGTTTGATTGGCCTAATTGAATCATAATCGGGCAATTTCCTCCCAAATAGGGAAAATTGTCTTTTCAATTTGGTCCTTTAGGGACCAAATTACATAAATTTTGAACAGACAAGGGCCCCAAGTGAATGAATTAGCTAGAACCAGACCAAACCAATCAAGAACCACTCAAGAACCGGTCAAATTAAAGCAAATCGGTCTGACTGGTCTGATCGGTCGCTGGCAGTCCTAGGTGATTCAGTCGCTTACTAGCCAATTCTAGACCTTTGGCAACCGGTTCTAGGATCCTCTTTGTGCTAATTTCTTGAAATTTTGTAGATTGGCTCTTGAATTTCACAAAATTGCAATTTGACCCATAATTGGACATTTTGATGCAATTCTCAATTTTTGACCCATAATTGGACATTTTGACGCAATTCTCGATTTTGGCTCGTGTTTTCGCAAATCAAACCAATTAAATCAATTACTCAATACCTTGAGATCATAATGAAACTTTCAAAATTGAATTATGATCGTTGGATGAAAATTTTGATTGTCAGATCGAACCAACAATCGAGATTGCTTGATTTGGAGATAGTATATAAGCCAATTTTATTTCCATTTTTTAGGGGGTTCATTATGCACATTTTCATTCTCTCTACGAGCTCTCTCTCTCTCTCTCTCTCTCTCTCTCTCTCTCTCTCTCCTTTTTTTCTCTTGCCTTTGCCCACTAATCTCTTCTCTCCCTCACCGGTTCACTTGAATCCATCGGGCCAACCTTATTGGTTTCGACCGGTTCATCCTCTATGATCAATGTCCATCGGCTGTTTCTGAGATCCCCGACCTGTTCCATCTGGTCTTAAACCTCTATTCGACCTCCAGGTGCTCGTGAATTAGCCAATCAGTGATCGAGAGACTTCTGGCATCCATTTCATCCATGGCGCCTGAAGGCCGGTTTAAAGTCAGACCAGTTTTACTTGACCATTCAAACCAAGTGATTGGCCACCATTTGAATGCATACTAGTTGTGCCCAATCCATTCCTAGCCCTCTCCTCCGCTAGTCCATAGCTAGAGTTTGGCTTATCAGCTACCGAAGGAGTACCAGTGACCCGATCTATCATTGGCTGCTTCAAAGTCGGTCCAAACTTGGACCAATTTTCCTATTTCTATTGCAGGCTAAACTGACGTCCTTGGTCGATCCTTATAGAGCCCCCAGGCATTCCGATCGTGTCCTCTAGCTTCCAATTAAACTCTTGCAACATCCACTAGTTCAATCAAGTCAAAAGATTGAAAAACAATTGCGAAAGGTAATTTCCTTGATCTTGAACCCCGTGAAGCAAGATTGGATGACTGGTTAGGGTTAGGGTTCAATTTCGGGACCACATATTATGTTAGATATGTGATTGACGGATTGATAGTTGATATGCAGTGATTGATTATTTGTTGATGATAAACTTGGATGATTAAACTTAATTTGGCCTTAAATCCATATTTTCGAGCTACTGAACATGACTTGATGTTTTGGCCAAAATGAGGTCTTAAATGACCTTATCTTAGTTCGAGTCCTTCTAGACTTTGAAAATATCACGAGTTTCGGATCGATAAGTCACACGCCCCGATTGAGCGGCAATTGACCTTTGCAAAACATCTCCGAAGTTGTTCGATTCTGTAGTAGTTTAGATTCATTTTAGGTTTTGTTTTGGTCCCAAAATATGTCTTTATTATTTTTGTGCTATCCTCTATGATCATTTCTAGAGGAACTTGCCTTCATGAAAGTTGTTCGTAATTGTGTGATGAATGTCTCGTAATTTTCTCGGTATCTTCGGACATGTTTAGCTAGGTCAAAACAGCTTAGATATGAGATAAGGTAAATCACCCTATTTTGGTCCGAGATGAATCTAGGTAGATTTGAATATGAAATTGACCTTGTTTTAACCTCAAGACTTTCATGATGAATGAAATACACGTACGTGTTCAATTGACACAAGATTTGCAAAGTTTTGATTTTCTTTAATGTATCAATTGCATGCATTAAGGTAAAGGAATGTTGCCGTAACATAAAAACTTGAAGATGCATATCTGGTTTGTCATTTTTGTCATGACTCACATGATCCCATTTAGGTTTTGGAATCTCAACGAAATATATTTATCATTGCATAATCTCAATGTCACGCCTCGAACCTCGAACGCACGCACATCCCTCGGTGGTTGATAGAAATTTGCGACATTCCCAGGTCTCGTCTTGACCCTTTCATTTTTATTGCATACGCGTAAGCGGATTACTAATCCCCTGACAACAACATACATGTGATAGGAAAGTAGGACAACAATTTCATTACAAGCCACACTTTCATAGACAAACCAGTTTATAAACATAAGCCATCTCTAAGATCCAAGTACAGGAGACCTATCTCCAAAAAGAACTACTAAGCCATTTATGCTCCTGACCTTTCTTCTTCAAGCTCCAAGTTCTTCACACGAGGGACCTGAAAATGGTTATTCAATAACCGGTGAGATATAAATCTAAGTGAGTTCTTCCCCTAAGCCCCCGGTTAGAAAACCAACTCAACTCGGGGTATCTCTTCAGAACCACCCCACAAACAACCAACAACCCACAACTAACAACCAACAATCAATAGTCGGTGTGCATGCAACCTTACCTGGTATGCCATACCCTGCATGATATTACTTAGCATGATACATACAAAGCACATGGCCATTAGATGATGCAATTCATTAATCACACATGAGTCGCATCACAAGCGATCTCACCTGGCCATTGCCACACCCTGCACGTTGTCAATTCATGCGTGTGTGCCATAAACAATGTGACTAACTCATGCACGACCGGAACCAACGACGCTATGGTTCCCATTCGCTCTTGCACATTAGTGCGCCACCTAACACGCATCAATCCATCCCACGTGTCCATCAATTCAATCAATCCAATTGATATCATACGATTGACACCATCTATCAATTCATACCATGTATTCATCTATCAATACAATCACTACTCACACAAGCTGAAATGGATGCAATGCTCTCACAAGCTGATATAGATGGTAGCTTGAACAAGCTGATATATATATAGATAGTAGCTCACACAAGCTGATAGATAGATAATAGCTTGCACAAGCTGATAAATAGACGATAGCTCGCACAAGCTGATAAATGGATCATTGCTCTCACAAGCTGATAAACGATCATTGCTCTCACAAGCTGACATACAGTGCTCA
Organism: Eucalyptus tenuipes; assembly: GCA_014182365.1. NCBI lineage: Eukaryota > Viridiplantae > Streptophyta > Magnoliopsida > Myrtales > Myrtaceae > Eucalyptus > Eucalyptus tenuipes. The sequence goes on along the minus strand of CM024543.1, from coordinate 8,982,293 downwards.
CACAAGCTGACAATAATGCTCACACAAGCTGATATTGATGCTCACACAAGCTGTTATGGTATTTAAAAACCACACTCGGTGTCAAAACTCGACACCCGGTGTCAAAACTCGACACCCGGTATTTTCGGGTTAAATACCAAAACTTCACAATCATCACATAATTGTAGAATTTAACAATTAATTTGTACAAACTAACCACGCCACTGCGATCAGTACTAAATTCTAACGACTGGCCATCCCAGCGTAATTTCTAGAAAATGTACAATTCATGCGGATGTTTAAGCAATAACACATCCAATCACTTCGTAGCATCAACACATGAATTTTAGACACTTTTCGCATTCTGGATGAATAGTGTCGCATGAACAGTAAATTTCTAGAATTTAATAAAACATAAATTAAATTCAGAAATCATTAAAACAATAATTAACTTAAGGAATTCAATCAATTAAACCAAACATGCTTAATTAACCACATAAGCATCATTAAGCTAATAAAGTAAAATTAAGCTAAACTAATCTTAGCCATTAATCTAACCACCTATCTTAGGACTAATCTAACTTAATTAAATCACCTAAACTAGAATTAACACTAATTAAACTGACCCTAAGTAAGTTTAGGCTCTAATCAAAGGATTAGGAGCTAAACTCACCCGTTACGCGGGCCGGAGGCACCGACACGGCGGCAACGGCGGTGGCTACACACTAGGACCTCTATCACAACGATCCAAGGCAGTCCCAAACTCAACACAACAACAACAACTCGGACTCCCACAAAAACTTCCAAAAACTGGACTGTCGGTGAGGAAATGGAGTTAGGCGGTTGATCGGAGCTCCGGCGAGGGGGTGGCCGGCAACCGGCAGCACTGGGTCAAAGAGGACCTACTGGTGGCTGGGCTAGGCAAAAACTCGATCGAAATGGGAGAAAACTTGAAGAAAACTCGAAACAGGCGGAGCTAGGCGGAACCGGGCGGTCCGGCGGCTGGTGGCTTGTCGCCGGATTTCGAGACAACCAGCTACTCTGTTCGGGGCGTGGTCAGGCTCGTTGAAACGGGCTGGATCTCCTCGTCATGTTAGTGCGTGGAGCGTAGGTTGATTCATCCAGGAAGACCACTTTTGACTCGAGTTTTTACCAAAGGGTCAGCAGGAGCAGAAACTAGAAGAAAATGAGAACGAGGGAGAGAGGAGCTCGACGGTTTGGAGGTTGAAGGAGGAAGAGAGAGAGTGAAGTAAGGGCTGAAAGCACTCCTCATGAAGGCCATTAAATGGCTACTTCAAGTCCCCATGCATGATGACATCATCATCTCTCTTCTCTAGCCTTTTTCTCCCTACAACTAGGGGCAATTTGGTCATTTCACCTTGCACAATTACCATTCTATCCTTGGGCTGAAATTGGTGGATGGGCCTAAGGATTGGGCTTGGCCATGAATAAGAATGGGCTTGGGGAAATTGGTTGTGCTTGAAATGGCTAAGAATTGGCCCATGGGCTTAAAAGATGAATAGTTGGTTTAGGCCCAATGGGCTCATTTGCTTGTCTTTTAGGCCCACTATTGTGGCTGTCCACCTTGGGCCTAGGGCCCACATTGGCTTGGCCTAGCCCACATCCTCATGGGCTCGCTTCCTTGGTCCGAAAATCCCTTTTCCAAGTACACGGCCTAACTGGCGTTGTCGACTATCACTGTAGCTTCATCCAAAGTCCGTCCCGGACATTCCCGATAATTCGAAGCCCATTCTTTAGTTCTCATGCCATGTCCATTTCGTCCAATGCCATTTTGGGTACAACTCATATTGGCGGGCGGCTCCGAGGATTCACGCGTAACCGACTCGTGCCAAATCACGTTCAAGACATCTCGACGCATGGACGTCCCTGACTACATGAAATTACGGACGATAGATTCTTATTTCAAAGTACACGATCACTGAGGATCGACATAGGGTCGTTCGCGGGTTCGATAACGGTAAACGGAATCACCCGTCGTTCCATTATGTTATGTCCGCGAATCAACTTCTAGTCGTCCTTGCAATCGGCCTGCCTATCTACAAGATCGTTCTCTCGCAAGTCTCACGGTCAAGTCGTTTTTCCCAGGTCGAGTCCTTTAGTCGTACGAGTTCTGTCCTCATTAGCCTTTCCCCTCAAGGTCAGTATCTCAGGAGTGATCAATTCCGAGTGAGATCAACCAACAATGCATTAACGAAATTTACATTCATTTATCCCTCAGAGGGCTCGAATTTCAGGATGTCACACTGCATGTAGGATTTTTCATTGGATTTTTGCATGTTTTTAGGGGCCCAAAATTATGCTCATTATGTAGTGTTAAGGTTAGGACTAGACCTTACCATGTATGTACTTTGCCATGCCCGTTTAGGTGTTTTAGAGACCAAATATTGCAATAGTGCCTTCTTGACATTTGAATTACATGTTACAAGTTTTATATACACGTTTAGGTCATTACATTTGAGTATCATTTTGCATGTTAAATTTGTATTGCAAAAGTGCTTGTTACACCCAAAAACCTCTAAGCTTGTCATTATGAACCTTGAATCATCTTGTATTGTCATTAAATTATATGACATATCGCATGTCGACTTTAAGGTTAGATGATTAGTCAAATTGTTTGTCGCATTCGATTCTAAGTTACGTGTGATTTCTTCATGCTATTTGTGTATTACTTGAGTGATTTTGAGGTTTATAAAGGCATGTTATGTTCTGATTTTCTAATTACTAATATGCGCACTTTTAGAAACTTCAGTCTTAGAACATCAGATTGACCACATTTAGACTCGAGTCCTTATAAGAAATTATAAAACACCCCTAGAGTTTTCAAATGCCACTAATTTCACGCGATTTGCTCGTCATTAATGTAACATCCTCGATTTAGACCCCTATTTTGGCCCGACTAGTATGCCAAAGATTGGTACACCAATGATGGGACTAGGCCATGAGCCGGCCCGAGAGTCGATCTGTGACATCCTGAAATTCGAGCCCTTTGAGGGATGAATGAACGTGAATTTCTTCAATGCATTGTTGGTTAATCTCACTTGGAATTGATCACTCCCGAGATATTGACCTTGAGGGGAAAGGCTAATGAGGGCAGAACTCGTACCACTAAAGAACTTGACCTGGAAAAACGACTTGGCCGTGAGACTTGCGTAAGGATGATCCTGTAGATAGGCAGACCGATTTTAAGGAGAACTAGAAGTTGATTCGCGGACTAAACATAATGGGATGACGGATGATTTCATTTACTGTTATTAAGCCCGCGAACGACCCTATGTCGATTCTCGGTAATCATGTACTTTGAAATAAGAATCAATCCTCCGTAGTTTCATATAGTCAAGAACGTCCATGTGTCAAGATGTCTTGAACGTGGTTTGGCACAAGTCGATTACACGTGAATCCTCAAAGCCGCCTATTAATTTGAGACGTACCAAAATGGCATATAGGCAAAATTGACAAGGCATGAGAATCCAAAATTGGACTTCGAGTTTTCGGGAACGCCAGGGATGGACTTTTGGGCGATGCTACTTCGACAGTCGACAACGCCAGTTAAGCCAAGTATTTGGAAAAAATGAATTATGAACCGAGGAAACGAGCTTATGAGGACGTGGGCCGAGCAAGACTAATGTCGGCCTCATGCCCAAGGTGGGATAGCCACCATGGTAGGCTTGAGGCAAGCGAGCCCATTGGACCCAACCAACCATTTTTCCCTTCCGAGCCCATTATCTAATCTTGAGCCATTTTGACCCCAATCAATTCCCGAGCCCGTTCCTATTCATCTCCTAGTCTATTTCGTAGGTCCGCTCTTCATTTCAGCCCAAGGGCAGATTGGGAATTGTGCAAGGTGGAAATGACCATTTTGCCCATAGATATTATGTGGATAAGTCAAAAGAAGAGAGATAATATGATGTCATGTTGCATGGGAAGTTGAAGCAAGCATTTAATGGCCTTAATGAGGAGTGCAGCTAGCCCTCACTTCACTCTCTCTCCTCCTCTTTAGCCCTAAGAAAATTGCAGCTCTCTCTCTCCTTGTTTCCCTTCCCTTCTTTATTCTTCACTTGTAGACCTTCCACCAAAAACCTGAGTTGTTCGTTGCATTCCCGTGCGAATCACCGCCTATGCCACCCACCACTGTGCTCAGGAGGTCCAATCCGTATGCCCCATGGCGGCCGTTCGTCGAACGGAACCGTCAGCCGACTCGCCGGCTAGTCGAAAGCCAGCCGCTCCCTGTCCACCTGCCCCTGCACTGCTCCACCCATTTTAGCCGTTTTCCTCCCATTCCAACCTAACCTTCGCCTAGCCCAGCCACCAAATGATCCCCCTTGACCCCTTAGTACCGCCAATCGCTAACTAGCCCCTTGCCGAAGCTCCGATCAGCCCGGCCAACTCCTTTTCCTCCTGTATAGTTCAGTTTCTAGGAGTTGCAGTAAGAGACAGAGTTTGTTGCTGCTGTTTCAGCCTTGGGACCGCCTTAGATCCCTGTGGTCGAGGTCCCCGTGTGTCACCTCCGTTGTCACCGCCGCGTCCGTGTCCCCGGCCCGCTTAATGAGTGAGTTTTCGCCCTAATTTGTTGATTAATGCATAAACTTGATTAGGGTTGGTTTAGTTAGGGCTAATTTTAGTTTAGGAGATTTAATTAAGTTGTATTAGCCCTAAGATAGGTGGTTAGATGGATGGTTAAGATTAGCTTAGCTTAATCTTGCTTAATGTTGTTTATTGTGGCTTATGTGTTTAACTAAGCGTGTTTTGCCTTAATTAATTGATTGCTAGTCTTAATTAATGTTTTGCTTAATTTCTGAATTTAATTTATTAATGATCTAATTCTGAAATTATATTGTTCATAGTGCACGGTTCACAAAATACTGTTCACGTGCACAATTCACGCGGTATTGTTCACAAATTACTATTCACGCACACTATTCACGCTGTACTGTTTCACGTGCACTGTTCATCCGAAAGTGAAAAATTATCTAATTTCATGTGTTTTGATCTTATGAGGTGAATTAGATGTGTAAATGCATGGACATCCGCATGAATCATATGGTTTTCACAAAAAGGGGAAAAATGATTTGTCCGAGGGACACTAGAAAGGGACCGCTTTTATGAAAAAATGATTTGAGGTTGTATATGCAAACATGTGTGCATTGGCTAATGCTCAAAGATAAAAAGTGGGTTGTGGTGGTATGCTAGCGTGATCACTAAGTTGAACCCGTCTCCCAATTGGGGTTTGGGGGACGATGCCTAATTTTATCGGATGCCCGACGGGGGTTCGGATGCGGAGTCGCGATAGAGGCCGAACCCATGCTCCTTCAGGAATGCCGTCTAGACGGGGGTTCTAGATGTTGTCGTGCCCGATGGGGCAGGACGATGCCTGGTTATGCCTGTAGACACTGACGAGAGTTCGGTTGTAGCCCTGGGGAGGGCAATAATAATTGAAACACGTGTGGGTGCAAGAGCGTATGAAAAACATGGCATCATTGGTTCCGATTATGTATGAATTGATTGCATTGTTTATGACATGTACGTATGAATTGATAACGTATAAGGTGTGGTAATGGCCAAGTGAGATCGCTTATGACGTGACTCGTGTGTGATTGATGAATTGCATCATCTAACGGCCATGTGCATTGCGTATATTGTGTTGAGATATAACTTGTAAGGTATGGCATATCGGGTAAGGTTGCATGCGAACCGACTATTTGATTGTTGGATGGCCCTAGTTGTTGTTATTTGTTGATTGTTGGTCGTTGGTTGTTGGTTTGCTTGTGGGGTGGTTCTCAAGAGATATCCGGGTTGAGTTGGTGTACTAACCGGGGGTTAGGGGGAGGACTCGCTGAAATTTTATCTCATTGGTTATTGTATAACCACTTTCAGACCCTTAGAATGGCACACTTGTTGGTGCGATTCGGGATCCCTAAGGACTGGGATACCGTTGTGACGTGTCACCGCTTCTCGGGTTGAGTGCATCTTTACGAGAAGTATCTCTCCACCATCTGGGTGGATGAGGGACTGGGGAATGGATACCCCATCGGTTCTTGGCGTGATTCATCCGAGAGGACGATATGCTGATCGGTCCTTTGCGAGATTTTGATAGGCTGCCTAGTAAGGAGCCCCAAGGACGCCGACTAGGATCCCATGGAGCTGGACCCTCTTGTCGGTGCAGTGGAGAACCCTGCCCCCGCTCTACCAATGATCGACCCGAACGACTCCGACTACTACCCGACGGAGTCTAAGTCCAATGAGTTCGAGTGATAGTGGTGCCGAACCCGAGGGTTCTTTTTGTCTAGTTGGATTAGCCTAACACAGTTTCTTTTTGGTCTAGCTTAGAGGATGGATTGGTCCCTCTGTTGGGCTTGTAAATCGGAAACGATTCTCCGTTGGTTAATCCAATGAACATGTGTATATACAAATAGTTGTCGTTGCTCTTACTATTCATCTCTCTATCCCTGTTTGATTGCTTGATTGTCTATTGACTAGGAGATGGTTCATTTTTCGCTTGCGCATAATGAAAGAATAAAATGAATGGTCGTCGACGAATCCTGAGACGTCGTTTTCTATGGACTAAGGGAAGGGGTTGTTGCGTGCTCGGGATTCGGGACGTGACACAATCATGAGCCGGGTAGCTTGTTCGGAGATTGACAACCCAATGATTGGCTATAGAGTGTTTGACTATGGAAAGATTATTTGATCATGAGGATCGGCTGTGGGACGATTCCGCACCACCACGAATCGGCGGACAGTCGTGGCTCGACTATGCCTGGTTATTGTACTGATCGCTGGTGATTCCGCCTAGTCATCGTACTGGTCATGGATGATTATGGATCAATCCGATTCGACCTTGAGTTACAGCAGATCGATCAATACTATACGATTATATGACAACCGAGAATTGACCATGAATCAAATAAATTCAACGTGGTTCAGTGTCAAACTGGCCATAAATTGTGGCGCAGACCCTGGATTGACCTGCGGACCAACTAGAGGACCGGTTGATTGATCCAAGGCTTGGCCCTTGGACCTCGTTGTGAGCTTTTCTCGATAGAGGGGAAGTCCGAACTCGGTTTCACCAGTTAAGCCCGGTTGCATTCGGGTTTATTCGATCATGGCTTAGGAACAAACCTCAGGCCAAATAAGGTAATCGGTTGTGGTTGGACTCGATTGAGTCCCGCCCAAAGAGATGGCCTTCTGACTTGATATTTCTCCATGGTGTATTTAATGTTCTTGGAATGTAGCCTATTAATGCATGATAACTAAGTAGAACACTTGGCTCCATTAGTTTTACTCTTGGAATGTAATCATGAAATTTTGGATGGTTATATATTAAAGAGAGGTTGAGTCATAAGCTCATTAATGGTAAGGAGTGACTCATGGCCTAAAATAATGATGATAAGGGATCTTGAAGGCCAAGTAGGGCGCCACCCCTCCTCCTTAGACTTGCCACTTAAGGTTTCATAGGTTTTGACTCTCCAGTTTCTCGAAATTCCTAAACCTTTGCCATTTTCCAATTTTACAGAGCTCTTTGTACTTCGAATTTGGAGAAACTTTCTTCATGAATATTGTTTAAATTGCTTTAATCTATAATATACTTAAATTTCAGATTTTCTAAGGTGAAGTGGTTGGGATAAAGGCCCAATCAATTACCATATAGAACTTGCTCAATGTAGTAAAAACAGAGACCAGATTGCCTCCTCAATTTTTTTATAAAATTTTTCCTTTCGAATGTGAACATGCTTTCTTCAAAAAAGTTTTAAAGGACATCAATTTCTACATCATATAGAAATTTCAAAGAGTTTTGTGAAGATTTGGATGTTGAAATGAGTCTCTCTCTCTCCGACCGTTGAATCTACTCAACAAACGAAGTTTTGGGCTGTTTTCAGTGATTTTCTGCTCTTTCTACATCACGAGTTGGACTTGGCTTCCTTCATAAAAAAAAATGTCATTTAGGATCTTATCTACTACATATAAAATTTTATAATTTTTCGAGCCTATTTGATAAGGTATTGATGCTGATTTTGAAAACTACTTGAAACCGTTTTCACCTTAGGATAAGAGGGTCACACGCTCAACTTGGAAGGGGAGGGGGCTGCAAGGAGCAAGGCTAATCTAGAGTCTTCTTAATTTAGGATAATGACGCATTAACTATCTTGGACTCTAGTTCTTCAATGCCAAGTTGAGGTGTCCCTCAAAAGAATAGGTCATAATGCCTCCTAACCTAAAAACTTGGAGAGCAAGTATGTCATATGAAGATATCTAGCCTAATGATTACTCAAGATCTAAACATTAAATGAGAGAGATTTAGTTATTGGCTTAGGTGTCCCCACAATAATTATATGTAATTATTTCATGATGACTCAACCCCTTAGATGAACCAATGTAAAGATTAGCAAGTGTGGCCCCTAAGAACTAGACTTGCCACCAATCTCTTTAGCTTGCCACCTCCTCAACCTAGATTATCCACCTACATGAAGATGATTGGTCAATTTGGAAAGATCATCATGAGGGGTTTGCCTATAAATAGAGGCCTTCACTCTCCTTATTTCCACACCACTTCCTCTTCCTTTTTCACTCTCTTGACCTCACCCTCACTGCCGCCCTCTCCTTTTTTCTCATGGCCGCCCCTCTTGCCCGTTTGCTCGCCTGCACGTTGCTCAATCACCTAGGCGGTTCCTTGAAATGTGGTAAGTAGAACTTACTAATATTTGGCTAAGATGTTGTGTTACGCTATTTCGAGCGTGTGACAAGTCCTTGACTGAAGTTGATTGATTTGTTGCTGCTTGAGGTTGGGTTGTGACTTTGTTCCTTGATTGAACTCAGTTCTTGCTTGTTGAGCTTGGCTTGTGCTTTGGCTTGAATTGCTTTGAAAGAAGTCTGATTTGTATACTTGTTTGATATGCTTTGGATATGTTTAGACTCAAACCGATTTGAAAAGCGTTTTTGTGAAAGTTTGTTATTTCCTTACAAAACTATTTTAAACTATTTCACGAGTGCATGTACTTGTTCACTCCTTGAGCTCCGAAAAAAAGGGCTTTGTCGGCTTTGACGTATGTGGGATCACGATAGATCGGTCCTTTCCCGAGCCAACTTTGGTACTAGGTCGGTGAACATGTCACAACGGGCCAGTCCTTTCATGGTCCCGGTGCGATATTGAGGAGTATCGTTCCCGAGCCAAGTCTAGTACTAGGTCGGTGAACATGTCACAATAGGCCAGTCCTATAATGGTCTCGATGCGATATCGAGGTATGTCGTTCTTGAGCCAAGTTGAGTACTAGATCAATGATCAAACATGTCGGATTAAATCGTGATCCTTGATTCGTGCTCGGCATGCTTAACGTCTGGGTTTCGGTAAGTCATTTAACACACTTATGCATGGCACGCCTTCGAGCCCTTGAACTAAAAGTGAAAATAAGAACCGGATTGTGATGCTTGATGCATGGTCACACGACCGACTAATTTCTAGCCATCAACCGATGGATTTCAGCGACGTTGCCCGACGAACTTTTCGTCGAAGAACTATCATCACCCTTGCATTAGGGGACGTTACTCGATTAAGTTTGGATGTCCGACAAATGCATAGTCGAAGAACCACCGTCACCTTTATATTAGGGGACGTTGCCCGATGAATTTCGGATGCCTAGTGGATTCCGGAAGAGCCAATGCATTTTAGCTGTTAATAAATAAATCTCGTGTGCATGAGTTCCTCATATTATGGAATGAATTTCGGTTATGCTTGCATATGAGTGAAGTGTGAGTTCCTTATACTATGGAATGGATTTTGTTTATGCTTGTATAATATTGAGTGAGGCGTGAGTTCCTCATGTTATGGGTGGATATTGGTTTATGCTTGCATATTGTTGATTGAGGATTCCTCATATTTCATCCAAGACAAAGCTTTTGTTTTGCTATTGATCTGTCATCGACTAATGTTTTTGGATGAGTTATGTGCTTGTTGATGGGCGAGGCATCCTCCTACTCGGAAATTAGTGGGTTTTACTTACTGAGTCCATGACTCACCCCATTGTTTTTCAAAATTATTGGTATTGAGGTCTCCCACTAGTGGAGGAGTTGCGGTCTCGATAGAGGAGCTAAGATTTATCCTAGCCTTTTTTAGCATAGAGCATGTAATGGTTGTAAATATAACGGCCTATGACAAAAAGGGCTTGTAAGTGTAACTGAAGTAATTGTATGTTTTTAAATGATTGTTTTCCTGGCTAGTTGTTGTTGTCCGGGTGTTGTATGTATGCTTCCGCATATGCTTAATGAAAAGATAAAAAGAACGGGACGACGACGCGCTTGGGACGTCACAAAAATAACCCCCTCGCTTGTGACCTTGGAGATCGAGTTGGGAATCGTGACAATTAGGTCCATTTTCTATTTTTCCCATACTAGACTAGAATCCGGACCTTGGATCAAATTCGGACCCTTGTTTTTGCTCTTGTTTTAATAGATAACTGTCATTTTTGTACCATTATTTTGGTAGGGATTCTCGACTTGGTTCCTTAATAAAGTTTGCTTGCCATCGTGTTGACTATGTTGTGTGAAAATTTCATGATTTTTAGACTTCTTTTGACAGGATAAATGTTGATTGCAATGATGTGATGTCCTTCTATTTTACTGATTTTTTTATGCATTATCGTTTACTGTCTGATTTTTATAAAACCACGCTTAGCTCATTTAAAAAAACTTTCTTCAAGAAACTTGTTCGCCATCATGTCATACATTTTAGGGAATTTTGTCATAGCTAGATTGTCAATGGGTATCATCTAATTTCGTTGATTTATCATGCTTGATCTAAAATTTCTTGACATGAAATTATTGTTATGATTATTTAGCTAAACCACTTAAATTAGTTTGCACATGAAATTAGGCCATGTCATTTTCATAAAAGTTGTTCTAAATGCCTTGATTTTCATTGTCAAATAACTTTTAGTAAATTGGCATTCTAAATCATATCCCGAAATCACTTTGGTACATGTGATATTTTCAAAAATAATTTCTTAGAAAATCTTTTGAAGCTTGAATTGGCTTAAGTCGTGATTTGGACCATATTGAAAATTTCTACGATACTTGTGAATGCATTTATGCGAGTTTCGAGCTAATCTTGGCAATTGAATATGTTCTATAAACTAGATATTCTTTAATCCGAAATATTTTCAAATATCTTTAACTCTTGATTTGACAATTATGAAGGACATGATTTGGATTATATTCAAAATCTTTGAAATGCTTGTGATTGTATTTATGTGAGCCCATCACTTTGTTTAAAAAAAAAAAACTTTGTTAATAATTTTAAAAATGTCTTTGAAACATCACATGTACCCACATGCATATATCACATAATTTATTAGAAATGTTTATGCTTGTGATTGTCGTGTGCCTTTAGTAATAAGTGACCCATCGGCGGTTCACTTTCTTGTTTGATTGTTGAAAAATAAGATCCAAAACCTACTTGTGCATTTAATTCACGCTCATGCATGTGATTTCTAGATGTATGTTAGGGCCAATGCATGATACCGAGGATAGATCTTGGGAATCACATAGAACAATTTGTTAGGGTCATGCGAGAACATAATTGGTCAATAATGACTGTAAGTCATAAAACGAATTGGGTAGGTGTCTTAGAGAGACCTACGCATGAACTTCAAAGGCCGACCTCGAGGCCTAAATCTGATTCGTGAATTGAACTTCCTTTAATTGATTGACTTTGGCATGACGTTGTGTTTTGGTTGTTTTACGTATATGCTTGTTTCTTTTCATTGTATGCACTTAGTTATAATTCTTATAGTAGGTTTAGAGTAGGATCCCGAAAACGAAGATGACGCGAAGACAATGAAAGGTTGATGTCCAATCTGACCATATCTTTGTACCATTCATCCCTGACATATGTCTTGAGTTCCTATTATTTATATAAAAACCCAACGAGTTGCGGGTTCTTTTCTTTCTTATTTTTTTAATTATCTTTTTCTTTTATCTTTCCTAGGATTGCATGATAGATTTATTGCTTTCTTTGGTTGTTTACTTACTATCTGCCAATTTTAATTCAATTGATTGCTTCTTCTTTTTTTCACATTTTCTAGAAATAGTGTAGCATGTAAATGACTAACCACGCATGATCGCCTAATTTAGGATAAATGATCTTGAAAAGTTTAAGAAGAAATGCATGGACACTTTAGGTAAACACAATATACTGTTAGGTACTGAAATGACACTAATAGAAATATTGACGTAACCAAGTCTCCGAATTTAGATATCAGGTTGCGTAAGAATTGACGGAACACTCCCGACCCTCGATTGGGTTTTCTAGCTAACTCCCAAAGACGAGACTAGTGGCAACTCCTGTCTTATTTCTAGGTTGTCTTAAACAACTAAATATTATAAATGAACTTGTCATGTGGGGTACGGGTCTTGATAAAACTCACTGCGGTTTAGCATACTCGATATTAGCAGTATCCTCAAAGGATGAACTGATGCCATCCTTATGGGCGAAGCATCTTATCGAGAGGGTTTTCGTGGTAAAGGTACCTTTAAACTCACCTTTACGTCTGGAATTTTTTCGACCTTAAAACCATCGATCAAGCCGTACCATGGGCAACTCTCCGCTGTTATGTGGGGTATGAGTTTGGGAGAACTCATGATTACGATTAAGTAAACTCACACGAGATTTGTCCGGGGGATGAGATGATGACATCCCTATGGTTGAGGACTGTGAGGGAACTTTCGTGGTCAAGTACTCATAAATTCAACCTTTCCCTTTCCTTTCCTTTCCTCGTGAGGAATGGCGACGAGATCAGGTCACAACAACTAGATTGCCGTGAGGATGGCAACGACAAAGGCAACAGTGGGCAATGGTGGTGTAGTGGCCAGCCGAAAGGCAAGAAAGAGAGGGGGAGAGAGAGAAAGGGAGAGAGAGAGAGAGAGGGTTGATTGATGAAGGGGAAAAGAGAGAGAAATAAATGAGAGAAAGGAGCTTCTCTTTCAAGTTTCCTTACATCCTTAATAAGCTTAGTACAAAATCCCCTTTATTTCTCTTGGCCAAGTCCTTTGAATGGCCACCAAGAGCTCTTGAAATCTTCCTATCCTCTCTTCATTTAATGTTAGATTTCAAGCATGTGCTCTATTTGGGAATGAACTAAGGAAGTTAACTAATTTGGCCTCTTCCTTTTCCTTCTTCAACAGGGCACCTACCCTTCCTTAGAAGACAAAATCATTGTCCCATTAAGCCAACAAGCTTCTAGAAGAGGTAATTTAGGGATTTAATCAAATTATAGTATAAAATACTATTCATGCACATGGGTAATTAATGTACAAGTTTCCAAAAGACCAAGTTGGACTTGGTTGGCCTTGATGGGTCCACTTGGGCCGTCCATGAGGGCCAGTGGGCCCGTCCGTAGCTTGGACCCTCGTGACTCCTTGTTCGCGGCTCGTTTCCACTTTTTCAAAAATTCATGGTCCACCGATGTAAAATTGGATTTTTATCCTAAGGTGGTCATCCCTTGCTTTTTCCATAATTTGTCGATTATTGTCGTAATTCTATTCCTTAGATAGGGGTCAAATTGAGGATCTCACATAAGCATCGTTCAAGATTAAGTCCATCAAGTTCGTCGCTTGTTATGTCGACGGTTTTCTCTCATCATCAATAGAACATTGCCCCTGGACCACTGTTGTTGCAAGTTGAAATGGTTACTTCATTGCTCTACAACGTAGATTTTGCATAGAGATTGATCAAGTTGCTTAGTGCTATGATGGTTGGCTCTTGTTGGGAGCAACGCAACATGTTCGAGAGTTGATTTGGAATATCCCAAAGATTGCTAATCAAGATTACATAATAGGAATGGAGTTTTATTTTAGTAGGACACTGAAAATGAAGAAATCTATATAAGAATTAGTCTTATTTAGGAGGAATACTGGGATATAATTATGTGGAATGCCTAAATTAGAGGAATTCAATAAATCAGGAAAGTTTATAATTGAAAGGTGACTACCAATTAGCCAGGATTCCTAATTTGCGTGGAGGTCTACCACTATAAATAGAAGGATTGGATGGAGATTTAAAGAACACTTGAAAATACTCCAAAGAGATCACAAGAGTCTTCAACAACGTGAGTAAACATGAGAGTTCTTGAGATTTTTTCAATGGAGGATATGTTTTGTGACAATTGTGAGAGAAACACCATTGGAGTGTTGATTATAATCCTTTGATTATAGTGGAGGGATTCTGGATTAACGTCTTGTGGTTTTTCCCATCTTGAGTTTTCCACATAAAAAATTTCTATTGTGTCCTTCTTATTTTCTCTCATTTGCTATGTTATTTACGTTTTGCATATTGCGCAATTCTAACAATTAGAAATTTACTGCGATTGATTTCATTCTGACTTAATTTATAGCAAGTGGTATTAGAGTTAGATTGTAAAAGATTTCAGAAGACAAGGTCAACGTGATTATGCTCATAGCTATAAATTATGTAATATGGAGGTGCAAGATTGAGGATAATTTCTATATCAAAGGCTTGCAAAGGCCAATGAAGACAAGAATGCTCCCAAAGGGCACAATAAAGACTCTGGCATCATATTTTAATTCAGCAAAAGCTGGAGAGGAAAAAAATGATTCCTCAAAAGCCCCGATAATAGCAGTAGAAGAAGAGGAGGAGGAGGAGGAGGAGGAGGAGGAGGATGAGTGGACTATCCTCAACAAAAGATGTGTTGGCACCATTAGAAGGTGGCTCAATCAAAGCATCCTTAAAAACTTCACTCAAGAAGACAACGCTTATGACATGTGGAGAAATCTAGAGTGTCATACGCAATGAAAACATCTTAAAACATAGCAAGCCTAATAAAGAAGGTGTTGTGTATGGAGTACGAAGATGGAATGAGTGTCTCTAAATACATGGGCATTATATGAGATCTAGTGAACCAAATCAATGCAATGGAGAGGATGATCACTCCAAAATTGCATACACACTTTCTAACAGGTTCTATGCCAAAAAGCTGGGACACCTTAGTTGTGTTTATGCATAATTCCACACTTAATGGAGAATTGACTGTGGAGTTAGTGAATGACAAATTGTTAAGTGAAAAGCAAAGGTGCAAGGATGAAAAGTACTATAACCATGGTGTAAGAACTCTTCTTATCAGTAAACAAGAGAAGAAAGTAGATCATGGGAGGAGCAAAACTCATGGACCTAAAGGTCTTTCAGTGTCAAGACCAAGGGTTGAGAAGAGAGCTTGTTTTCATTGTGGAAAAACTGAACATCTCATTAAAGATTATCGATTAAAGGCAGCCAAAAAGAAAGTTGGAGCATCAGTTGCAAATGTCACCATAGTTTATGAAGACATGATTATTCGTACTGATGAAAGCATCAACTTAACATGCCAAGACATCACTTGGCTAGTTGATTATGGAGCCTCCTTTCACATAATCCCCATGAGAGAAATTTTCTCTTCATATACAGCTAGAGACTTTGGTCTCGTGAAGATGGGTAATGGTGGCTCATCAAAGATTGTTGGCATAGGAAATGTTATGATCAAGACCAACAATGGATGCAAGCTTATCTTGAAAGAGGTAAGACATGTCCCTTATATTCGCCTTAACCTTATCTATGTAGGAAAGCTGGATGATGATGATTATGTGAGTCACTTCGGTGAAAGTAACCAAGGGCAGCTTGGTGGTAGCAAGAGGAGTAAAAAAAGTATCACTCTATACAAGTGAAACTATGTGGCGGAGATGTTAATGCAGTGAGGGAGATATCTACCAAGTTTTGGCACAAAATGCTTGGACATATGGGTGAGAATGGAATGAAGGTTCTCACATCAAAGAATTTACTCCCAAAAATAAAAGGTACCTACATAAACCCTTGTGAAGACTGCATTGTAGGAAAAAATAATAGAGTTGCCTTAAAATCTATTTTACAATTGACAAAAGCTAATCGACTTGATTTGTTACGTACTGGTGTTTGTGTTATGATTTTGAGAACTACTCGTGGTGCTTCCTATTATGTTACCTTATTAGATGACTTCTCAAGGAAGGTGTGAGCCACCACATTGAAGATGAAGGATCAAGTTCTTGATACCTTCAAGGATTTACATGTAAAACTAGAAAGGGAGACTGATAGACAATTGAAGTGTGTGAGGACTGACAATGGCGGGGAATATCTAGGGCCATTTGAGGATTACTACAGAGTTCATGGCATAAGGCTTGAGAAAATAGTGTCTAAGACACCACAACATGATGGCGTTGTCAAGAGGATGAATTGGACAATATGTGAGAGAATAAGGTGTATGTTCTTCCATGCGAAGTTGCCAAACTCATTTTAGGGGGCGGCAATGAGGACGGCGATGGACTTGATAAATCTATCACCTTCGATTCCACTCAAGGGAGAGACACCACAAAGTGTATATAATAGTAAGAGTTCATTTTACAGTCACGTGAGTGTTTGATTGCAAGGCATTCGCACACATATCAAGAGATGAATGAGTCAAGCATGATGGAACAGCCAAGGAATGCATATTCTTGGGATATGCTCACAAGGATTTTGGCTACAAATTGTGGGATCCTGAAAGCAAGAAGGTATTCAAAAGCCAAGATGTGGTGTTCCTTGAAGATCAAACTATCAAAGACCTCAAAAACCATGAAGAATCTCAAAGTGTGGAGAAAGAATTAATAGACTTGGAGCCCTTAGGCTTATTAGAAAATTCTATTGGTGAGGGAGCACATGACGATGCCAAGAATGATTTGGGTCAACAAGCACAAACTAAGACTGTAGCTAATGATGAGGTTGTCGAAGGAGTTGAGGTCAAGACTAATAATGAAGATGGTGGAGATACAGTTGTTGATAATGAAGATGGTGGAGATATAGTTGTTGATAATGAGGTTAAGGAGGAAAAAATTGATGTCGATGATGTTCCTCAAGAGCAACCAAGGAGATCAATAAGAGAGGCAACCTAACAGAAAATCCTCTCCAAACGAGTATGTGCTTCTCACTGGTGGAGGAGAATCAGAGAATTTCCAAGAAGTGGAAATTGATA
Organism: Eucalyptus tenuipes; assembly: GCA_014182365.1. NCBI lineage: Eukaryota > Viridiplantae > Streptophyta > Magnoliopsida > Myrtales > Myrtaceae > Eucalyptus > Eucalyptus tenuipes. The sequence goes on along the minus strand of CM024543.1, from coordinate 8,965,278 downwards.
CCCACAAGAATGAATGGATGAAGATAGTGCAAGAAGAGATACAATCCTTGCGTGATAATCATACCTATAATTTGGTGAAGTTACCAAAGAGTCGGTTACAATGCAAGATTGGTGGTGAAGGGTTTCAGTTAGCAGAAGGGAGTTTATTATTAGGAGTTTTTCTTTCTTGTTATAAATATGTCATCTATTTGAGTAGTTTTTGATTTGACAGTAACCTTGAACTTGGAAGTCGAGCAACTTGACGTTAAAACGACTTTCTTACATGGTGATCTTGATAAGGAGATATATATGGAGCAGCCCCGTGGTTTTGTCACTAGAGGTAAGGAAAATCTTGTATACAGGTTGAAAAAGAGTCTCCACATGCTCAAACAAGCTCCAAGGCAATGGTTCAAGAAGTTTGATTCATTCATGGAAAGGAATGAATACAAGAAGACGACGGGAGATCATTGTGTGATTCTTTTATTATTCATTGATGATATGTTAATTGTGGGGCATGATGTTGGAAAAATCATAAAACTTAAGGAGGAGTTGAGTAAGGAATTTGCCATGAAGAACCTTGGACCAGCAATGTAAATACTTGGGATGAGGATATCGTGCGATAGAGTTTATGGAAATTATGATTATCCCAAGAGAGATGTATAGAAAGTTGTGCAAAGATTCAACATGAGCAATGTCAAACCAGCCAGCTCACCTTTGGCTGGTCATTTTCATCTAAGCACGATGCAATGTCCCTCAAGTGAAAGGGAGAAGGAAGAGATGATGAAAATTCCTTATACCTCTGTTGTTGAAAGTTTCATGTATGCAATGGTGTGCACACAACTAGATATTGAGTATTATGTTGGAATTGTTAGCCGATACATGTCAAAACTCAATAAACAACATTGGGAGGTTGTCAAGAGAATACTTAGGTATCTTTAAGGTGCATGTAGTTTGTGTTTATGTTTTGGTGATGAAAAAATGATACCCGAGGGGTTCACCGATGCAGACATTGTGGGAGATGTAGATTCTAGGCGATCTACGTCTAATTATTTAATGACTTTTGTTGTCTTTTGGCAATCAAGATTGTAAAAATGTGTTGCACTGTTCACAACAGAGGCTGAATACATAGCTGCCACTGAAGCTAGCAAAGAGATGTTATGGATGAAGATATTTTTGCAAGAGTTGGGCCACAAGCAAGATGAGTAAGTTGTGCATTGCTATAGCCAAAGCGCTATTCATCTTAGTAAAAATTCTACATTTCATTTGGGGACGAAGCATATTAATATTAGGTATCATTAGATACGAGAAGTGTTGGAAAAGAAACAATTGATGCTTGAGAAGATTCACACGAACAAAAATGGTGCCAATATGTTGACAAAGTCTCTACCTACGGAGAAACTAAAATTGTGTAGGAAGGAGGCCGGCTTATCGAAGTGATAAGAATGTTTAATACCCTCCATGATGGGCTTGGAGGAGATTCGTTGGGAGCAGCCCAACATGTTCGGGAGTCAATTTGGAATATCCTGAAGATTGCTTATCAAGATTACATAATAGGAAGGCAGTATTATAATGGTAGGACACGAAAAAAAAAAAAAAAAAAAAAAAAAAAAAAAATAGGGAAGAATGCCATAATATAATTCTAGAGAATCACTAAATTAGAGGAATTCAATAAATCGGGAAAGTTTCTAACTAGGAGGTGATTACCAATCAGGCAAGATTCCTAATTTGGGTGGAGGTCTACCACTCTAAATAGAAGGATTGGATGGAAATTTAAAGTGCACCGGAAAATACTTCAGAGAGATTACAAAAGTCTTCAACAACGTGAGTAAACACGAGAGTTCTTAAGAGTTTTTAAGAGATGATGTGTTTTGTGACAATTATGAGGACTTATTGTGAGATAAACATCGTTGAAGTGTTAATTGTAACCCTTTGATTATAGCCTAGATTAGCTTCCCGTGATTTTTCCCATCTTGGGTTTTCCACGTAAAAAATTTCAGGTGTGTCATTCTGCATTATGCCATTCTGACAGTTGTAATTCCGCGATTGATTGTGATCCGACTTAATTTACAATAGCTTTTTTCTCTAACGACCCATCGCCCTCTTTTTCTCCCACAAGAATTCCTTGCATAAATGTGGCCGAAAATAGTGAAAGAAAATGTATTTGGTCTTGCCATCTTAGTTCGCAAAGAAGATATCCCGAAGATGTAGCTGTGTTAACATGGTGGGATCACTGAAGAAAGAAATAATTCATGGCTAGTCCAGCGATGACTTCGTATTAGGAACTGCAGCTGTATGGAAGATAGATTCCTAATCGTCCTAATTGGGTGGTCTGTGTGACGCTTAGAGGCTTAAGAGTGTTGTTCTTCATGTCAAATGAAGGTAATTTAGATGAAGACTCCTAAAAGGGTAAGGAATGAGGAAATCAATCGAGTCAGGACATGAAAAGTAAAGTTCATGCGGATGGTCGCATACTTCCTCTGTATGTAATATGGCTTTGAAAGAGCTGGATGTATTTGTTGTTGACAGGGAATGAGCAGTGCATATGTTGGTTGACTTGCACGCTATGTTTCGTCCTATCCACTGCATTACGACCGAAGGGATGTTCAAAATTGTTGTGCTGGCTTGAATTTTCAATTTTAAGCAGCTTCTCCTCTGTGCTTACCGACGGTGCGAGGCTAACCGACTGTTCATTTATGGTTGCAATTTATCTATGAAGATTGCGCATACTTTGTCACAAAAGGAAGTTGAACAAACTCTCTGATGCATTATATTCTTTCCGTATCTCTTTATTCTTTGTGTTTATAAGTCACATAGCAATAGAGAAGTGCATCCTTTTGGACCCGATCTCATGCACATAATGTGCGGTTTCAAACTATAATCTACGAAAGTTTGCAAATATTTTTAAATTGTTTAGAAACTGTAGAGGGCACACCTCTGGAAGAAAAACAGTGATCAAGACTATGATTTTTTAGAGTAGAATTTGCAGTGTAAACCTTCTAACAGATATCGGTTAGAACGAAGAGGACCACTTAGCCGATGGTAGTGAGTACCTTCTGGCATATTGTCTTGCTTTTATTATTTATTGTTGTCTGGAATGAACTCAACACTTGTAGGAGCTTGAGCTTTTAGACTGTCTGCTAGCTTCCAAGACAATACGGCTGATGACCATCCACTGTCCAACTGGTGCTAATGCAGTCGCAATCTGGTTCACAGTGCTTAATCAGATCTTTTGTGGGACAAAAATAACCTTGATATAAAATATAATCTTCAAAATAATTGAGTTGGAAAATTTACCCCAGATGGGTTGCTTCTAGACGGGCTTCTTTACTCTGAGGCTGTGGCTGTCTTAGCCGGAGGTTTGAAGGTGCAAACACATCATGTACTATGGCCCTATCCAATGGTTCATGGGAATATTGGTTACCTTCACTGACATCCCTTGCTTTGTGAACCTATGGATTAGGAAATTTCAGTAAAATAACAGATGAACAATGATTTGATTTTGCTTTAAGTAGATGTAATAGATGCACTTGTCATCTGAACTAATACCTTCTTTCTCAATGCATTATTTTCCTGGAGGAGGATATTTATCTTCTGATGCAGCTCTATGTTTTCCTGATGCATCACGTTTCCCTGGAATGAATTAAGCTTTTGTGAGTCACTTGATGGTTGATAACCATACCATTGGAATGAAGTCGCCAGTTTTGTGAAAACCTTAAGGTTCAGCTCTTCTATCTCATCAGAAAGAATTTGCTTCTGCAGAGAAAGAATTACCAGAATTATTCCTTGCATATATTGAGGAAGTGGTGTGTCTTTTGCTGGATTTGGTAATAATACAGAAACAAAGTTTGACAGTTTGAGGCAGATATTCAGCTAGTACCTTTTTGGCACGGACACCCTCTAGGCTCATCTCCAGTTGTTTTTCTAGATTATGCAGATCTTTGACACTGAGGCCAGAGAGTTGTTCTCCCATCAATTGCCTGCATGCGTCAGATTGAAGAGACAATATCATGCCTAGACTCAAAAACTTATCTATTTCTTGACTCAGTTTGAAGACCTTCTCATGTCTCTTGATGCTTGACATTCTGATAGCATATCATATCACGAGGCATCCAATACTCTTTCCAATCCATTAGTTAAGTGAATAGACATTCTTCTAATGTATAATTTGCTACATTATCAAATCTAGAAGCTGTCATGATGAGTTGCTTTAGCAATTCTGAAACGACTTTGCTGATTTTATCGATGAAATTAGTCATTTTTAAAGTTTTGGACCCAGTCTAGGTTCCCAAGATTGTTGAAACTCGAGGAAACATTCTGAATTTCTATTTTCTGGCAGCTCAGCCAAAATATTTCAGAAAGTATACTCAAAATGTGACAGTTTCTGGATTTCTTTGTCCTGGCAGCTCATCCAAAATAAATAGTACACCCCTAATGTGATAATTTGAAAATTAATCCCTAAATTTATTGTCCCGTCTCCCAATAAAAAACTTGTTGGGCCTAATTGACGAACAAGTTGTTCACCGACAAAGAAGATCCATTAGATTGCAACAAACAATACTTTATGCTACCTCCGCCTGGACATTAGTAGCTCTCCTGAAACATTGACACCAAGTAGATAGAATATGCTTGGCTGAGTGATTATGCTTAATGATTATAAGAGAAGTAGTTGCCTTCTTTGGTTATGAAATAATTGCTGTGTTGCACTATTTGCCCACGGTTTCACCAGCTCTATGCAAGGATTCTCAATGTACATGATTGACAAGATGACATATATATATTTCTCTCATTGGACATCGATAAACTGCGGACGTATTTTCCTAGACTAGACATTACATGAGGGTAATTGGCTGATACATTACAAACAACAGACTTTTTTTTTTTTTGGCTCTAAGTGGAGTTAATTATATGAATTCTTCGACACCATGGAGATATGCACTTTTTGAAAACTGATTCTTGATATTCCTCAATCTACAAGATGATAATTTTAACAAATGCCAACAGTTGGAATAGAAATTGTAAGTCGGGTAAGCATGCTAAATATTATTCAGTAATATAATTGGAAGAGTTCTCAATCCTTGTGGAAATCCACTTCTACACGATTCATGTACATTTCTCCAAAAACTCAAGACCAAGAGGAAAATTACTGTACCTGTAACGCTCTTGCAGTTGCTGTAGCTGTTGTCTTAAGCTTGTGACTTCTCTTTGGCAATGCTGGGAACATCATAGAAGTAGCAAAAAAGAAAAGTTGATGAACGGGAAGGCATTGGTGTGGTGCATGTTTAACAATGGGATAGTTCTGAAAGCGTTACATGGATTTCAATGGCCATGATGACTGATGAGGACTGATGGAACAGGTGATCCTAGGACCAAGTAGACTAGTACAACTGCAGCCGGGATCTGTAAGGTAAGAACCTGCCTATGATATATTTCTAATGGATGCTTTATGGCTATTTTTACTACTAAGTAAAAGTTTTGGAGATTCCATTGGAGGTGGTGAGCTATTATGAAAGCATACGGAGGTGAGTTTTTTTTTTCATTGAGTGCTGATTAAATTAACTATAACAGTTTCTACCAAATTGAATTTGGTGTTTGATCAGGGAAGCATTTGCGGCAAGTAGGGTCTTCGACATTCTCTGATGACCCCTGCTGCACTGCTCTTGCAGTCTATCTTTTGTGTATTTTTCTTGTTTGTATTCGGTTAGATATCTAGTCTTGAAGCCATGCATTATGGGGATGTCATCATTATGCACGGATTATTTGGTGAAGAATCCTGCCCGAAGTTTCTCAGCTTGAATAATGACTTTCAAGTGAGTTAATCCAATTCCCTTCCATCCTAACGTTCAGACTCCATGTTTATTAAATAGGCCTAAGGTTAAAAAAATAATTTCGGTTGTTAGAGTAATCAAATATTAAATCACATATTCATCTAATAGTTTAACATTTTAGAATAGTTGCAGTGATTCCATAAAATCTCACATAATATTAAAGCAGGGTGTCATAAATTCAAATCTCTTCAAACTCTATTTGCCACCTAAATTATATATTAAGCTTAGGCTAAAGTCCAGCTTACAAGCGATAGGGAATGTTAAAGTAATTAAATATTAAACCACACATTTATCTCATAGCTTAAACTTTTAAAACAATTGACAATGATTCCACAAATTTTCACATGGTATCAAAGTAGGAGATCATGAGTTCAAATCTCTCTAGCTCCTATTTACTTCCCAAATTATATATTTCCATGCTAGAGTCTAGCCGAGGAGTGAGGGCAAGTATTAGAGTAATTAAATGTTAAATCACTCCTTCATCAAATAGCAAAAGGTAGATTGAGATTTTATTTGGTAGATTCCATGGTTAAACACATTCTAAACAACAATACTTTGTTTATCTATAGAGATCTTATTTGGTAGTATACTTGGTTAAGCACATTTTAAACAACAATACTATGTTTAGCTTTTGTGGAACTATTTGTAAGGACTGGACTGTTAGATCTCCAATTGTTGTGGCAAATGTCATTTTTTGGCTACATTAGTTGCTATGTTCTTCTAAGGAAAGATTTATTTTTGGCTACATTTCACAAAAACTTTCTTGCCACTTTCTGGGATAGTCAAAGTTTTATATGCAGCTAATCTTTAGTTTTACTGCCAAAACATGTTCACATTAGGTAAAATATTTCTCATGCATTTTTTGCTTGTTAAAATGATAAAGTGAAACATTATGACAGTGAAGCGTGGTATTATGCAGGTGCACGTTTACAGCTAGAGTGTGAAATTGCTAATGGAATGACCAAGTTTTCAGAGGATGCTGATGCCATTTTTGCATAAAACGAGTCCTTTGAAAGTGAGAGACATCTATAGCTTCCATGAAAACTAGAAAAAGAGGAGGTCGTTTCAGATTCTTACCATGATTTCTGAAGCTGGATTAAGTAGTTGGTGGCCTTCCTCCCTAAACTCCCTGTAACGTTGTAGCACCGACTGCATGCTGCGAAATTGAACTTTATAGATAGACTTATATATTTCATTGTTGTAGTACTTTATGTGGTATTACTTCTAAAATTGTAAAATGAATGCACAAACAACTTGAGGTTTATCTGCATAGTGCAAATGCGCAAGTCCCCTCATGTCAACTCCAAAATCCTCGTCGACTCTTGAAATATCTATTGAAAGTTGTTACCATTATTACTAAAATCACCATTGAAGTGTGTGAGGCTGTGGATTTTCCCTATGGTTGTACCCATCAAGGTCTGTCATTTCAGGGGACTGTTGAACTTTTTTGGATACTGAAATTCCAAGAAGAAGGTTACTGAAAAACATGTGGAATGCAGGTCATTTTCGAATTAATTCAACATTTCATTGAATCTCAAATGGGGAGAATCTAATGTACTGGTAGAGGCGTTGAGTTGAGCAAGAGATCCCCATTCTTAAGTATGTTGAGCACTTGTGTTATAAGGTTTGAAGAGCTAAAAAATGAGTTACCCATTGATCCTTATGGTCACTAGGTTGCATGGTGATTGTTTATTTGAAGTCAAGGCATTTGAACAAGGATAAAACCATTAAACTGATGGCCAGATTGTCATTTTGGCCAATGTACCAAGACCTGGTGAGATTATTTGTCTTGTCAATTTGGGAGGAACACTCAAACACAGTTTAATACCTGCATTCAGCAATACCAGAAGCACGTTTGATTCATTTGATAGTGGATTTCATGTCAGGACTTCCATAGCCAACAGAGGCTTTGATTCTCTTTCTTGTTTTAGTGGATTGACTGTTTTAAAGAAGGCATACTTCATTCCCTGACAGATGACGTTGAGTTGTTCTTTTCAGAAGTTGAGAGGCCACATGGTATTCTGACTCGCTGATAAACATGGGAAACTCATAGGCCAATGTTGGACTTCATGGAGGAGATTCAGCATTTAGTTTAGACAGAAATGGTCAACAAAAGCTCTGGTAATATGATGGGGTTTATCATTGGGAAAAAAATGAAGAGTTGGGATCATTTGCTCAGGCGTAATTTGCCTACAAGTTAGTGAATGGAAGCATAAAGGAGACCCTAGTGGAAGCATATACTTTGGTCAATCCTCGTCGTCTGCTTGATCTTGTTCTATTTTTCACAAGAGGCTAGAGTAAGCGATGGCTTTTGGAGAACATATTCAAATGGTCTATGAGGAGGTAATAGCAGCAGTAAAGGCTAAAACAATTTTAAGGAGGGACACTCGGTACATGTTCTTATGAAGCGAACATGACAAACTTAAGTTGACGAAGTTTGGACCTTTTAAAGTGTTGAAGAAAAGCTTTGCTTATCTTGCAGAGGTACAATTCGAGTTACAGACTAGCCTAATTAGAATGTTTCTGATGCACATGGTCTTGAGCGCTTTGATTAGGGGTGAGCAACCAAACTAGTTCTACCAAGGAATCAAATCAAATCAGCTGAGAAACAAGTTCGGGAACTAGTTCCCATTGGAACTGTTTCAAGAGTAGGTTCCAAACTCAACTTAGTTTTATTTTTCTTAATGAGGACCTCCCTTTTTATATGCGGTGCTTACTCAAAAAAATTAGCATCCACAATCGGTCACGTCACCATCCACTGAATAAGTTCACCTTTTTTTTTTTTTTTATCATTTTTATCTTTTGACAATCAATAGCCCAACTTTTTATCAATATACTATAATGATCATTAATTAATGAAAATGATTAATACTACAATAATTAAAAAAAAATTATTCAAAGTTGAAAACAAACCTAAAAGAACTCTAGGCCAAAAGTTGAGTTTTGCATCTAATCTATAATCAAATTCTTTTAATATAATTTTTAAATAAATTTACTAATATATATCTTTTACATTACTCTCAACATGAAAATGTAAAAGGTTATATAGTCATTGTTTTTTTTTTTTTTTGCAATTTTAAAAATACTAAAACTAAAAACTTAATTTGGTCACACCAAAGGGCTTTTCAAATAGATGTTTACCAAACAGTCTTGCATTTCCCTAAAGCACTTTTCAGTTATAGTTTACCAAACAATCTAGCATTTCGGAAAACCCCTTTACCTCAAAGGTATTTGCATTCTCCCAAGGGTATTTCCCAAAGCCGAACCAAACGGGCCCATAATCGGTCTAGGAACATGTTCTGAGTGAATACCCACCTAGAAACTAGATCAGACCGTCCTGTTTTGGAACTGGTTTTGAAACCAAATTTATAAACTAAAAGCCAAAACCCTAATTTCTTTTTCCCCTAAATTCTAATATCAGCACTCCTTCGTATTTTGTCCTTTTTCGGAACTTCTCACCAATCTTTCCTATTCCCCTAAATTTATATAAATGAATATAGAATGGAGTTTTATAATTTGTGTTTCATATTACGTGTTTGAACTGTTTATTATTAATAATAGTACATGATTACATATTCATCTTATGGATTATTGTTTTTGGTGGATAAGGATTTATGTTGTTCATCTTTTACTTTGGATCATTTTGTTACTCATAACCTCCTATGATTTTGCTACAAAAATTAAACCAAAAAAAGGAAAAATAAAAGAAGAAAGAAAGAAAATAGGTTCTTTATTTTTTTGGTGAAAGAAAGAAAATAGGTTCTTGGGTTGACCCGAAGACCGGACCAGAATAAACAAGGTAGGTTTCAAAACCGGTTCAACCATACCTAGTAAGTTCTAGGTTCCAAAAACGAGGAACCGATTATAACATTGTAGGTTCCACGTTCCAAGTATGGAACTTACCCACCTTAGAACCGATCACCCCTAGCTTTGACAAAAAGTTTGCTACAGTTGAAGAAGTTAGTGAACTACCGAAAAACTCTAAAGGTGCTTGAAATAGTTAGTCAATAAAAAATATTTTTATTATAGATAATAATTTATGTCTAAACATGTTCGTGGATTATGAAAATATTTTTTATTCATTCATTTTACAAACAATGTAAAAGATCATTTTTAGGAAAATATTTTCAAAATCATTCGTTTTCCACTAAACAAAAAATGGAGTCTAAGTCATTTTCTTTTTCTCTAAACCCTAGAATATCAAATTGCTGTGGTAGCTTCAGTTTTTCTCATTCTAGCCTTGTTTTCTTGTTCTTTTTACCGTGTTTACATCCCCAACTACATAAAAATGATACATATACATTACATAGGGCCAATTTTATCGGATTTGATTTTCAACTGGTAACAGAGCAATAAGCCATGTATTTCGACATCTCCATACCGTTTATTTTCCTCTTTGATTATCAATTTCCATGATTTAATATCAAGGTAAATTTAGCTTATGCACAGGTGAAGTGTCATTGCGTTGGAAAATTCAACCACGCCTTACTTAATAGCTTGAACTTCAGATCGGTTAGCATTAACGTAAACAGGAAAATAAATCCCTACCTTTGACCTGTTCGAAATAGTATCAAATCTATCGATCCCACACGTAAACTCCCTCGATCCAAAAACTATTTTAGTTATGTTTTTACCCTTTCAGCATTCTATGTTTCCAACTTTGTCACTTAGGATATGTTTTCATGAAAAGAAACCTTAGTTTACTAATCTTTCTTTATAAAAATCAAATAATTATTTTTCATAGATAAAAATGGCTGAAATCGAGCGTGAAATGACAGGAGCTAATCTTCTGACGAACTTTTTCAATTCAGATGATGACCATGCTTATATAAATATATTAGTTATCATTGAAAGTTAATGTTCTGTTTGCGTAGTGTTCTGTTTCAGTGTAACAAAACTAAATTTTTATTTATTTTCCATAGCGTTTAATTGTTGAACATGGTGATTATTGACATCCAACACATGGTACGATCATCTAGATTCCTAACCTCATATATTCATATAAGAAATGTGATATGAAACTAATAAAATCAATGAAAGAGTTATGTATCATGCATTCATAATTTCCATCTTATTCTGAAAAATTGGTATATGAAATAGTATCGCTCGCTTAAAGGGGAATCATGTAAAACCAAATTCTAGTCATCCTATTTTTTAAAAATATATATATACTATATTTTAGAATCTAAATTTTCAGATTATGAAATAAAATCCATCAATTTTATATATTCTTATGTCATTAGAAAAGGCTAAACAACAACAACAACAACAATACAACTATTGGATAAAGCTTGAATGTGGTCTCTCCACATAGCACAATTTAGAAAAACAAAACAATTAGGCTTTGTCATTTCATGCTGATTAGGAGTTATATTGATGATAAAGTTAAGGGGTTTGTATTTCTATCATTATGTCTATAGTTTTTTTTTTTTTTTTTATAAGAAGTCATAGCACGCAATTCGCATTATGAGTGGCTTCATGGCACATCACTCGTCTTTATATTCCGCCGCTTTTTACCACACTAATAATCTCTATATAGAGCTAATATTTTGAGAAAAAAAAAATGCTTTGTCGAAAACACAATTAATGGAGAGAGATGGTTTGAGTTAAGGAATGAAAATTTCCATACAAAGATAAGTTAACAAGTGAGGAAGGGGAAGGCGGTCATATACAAAAGAGACCGGAGATTTGTATTTTTTTTTTTTTAATTTTGTTTATGTTTATCCTGTTAAAAATAAAAATTAAACTTGAAAAGTAGTGAGAGACACCAAAAGGTTATCTCTCCCTTAATAGTGTTATTAGCATCGTGCATGCGTACCAAATTACAGTGAAGACAAACAAAAGCATCTTATGCTTCTGTTGGAGACATTAATTTTTTCATACCTTTGCCCTATTGAAAAACAACTCATGCAATGCAAACCTTTTAATGAATTTGATATATAGACTAAATCTTAATTTTCTTGTTGTTTACATACTATTCTAACCTCATTTAGCAACATAGCATGAAATTAATTAGGGCTCAAATATAAATTATTCCAGGGGCATACCGAACTAAAAAATAAAGTTGGTTTTGTACATATTAGATATTCTTGTATAGTTTTGGAAGTATCACGTTGGGAATTTAGGGTTTCGATTACAAGAGAGTCTATCTATGTCAATGTTTCAAAAACATATGTGTGCTCTCTTTAGCCTCCTGTAGTCTTTTTTGTTTGAGAAAGTAGATTCACTACCCAATATTAACATACTCATCCTGAAATTATGTACTTTTGCTATCAACGTATGTTCATGTTTTGGTGAGGATCTATTGCAATATATTTTGGTTATCTTCGCAAGAAATTAATCTAGAGCTTGCATAGAATAGAAGAGAATGAGTTTGAGGAAAGGAACTGAAGCCAACAGAAAATAGTCAAGGAAAAATGTTCAGCGTAGAAGAGAAGATAATGAGTTTGAGGGAAGGAAAGACGAGGAAGAGATCTAACCTAGAGCTCGAAAAATCGTAAAGCTTTCCAGTGCAAGAGAAGACGATAACTCCCACCTCGGCGTCGCAGAGTATGGCAAGCTCCCTTGCCTTCTTGAGTAACCCTTTCCTTCTCTTGGAGAAAGTGACTTGCCTACTTGTGGAATCATCGATTCTTTTTATCACGATCTTTCCTCTTCCCATTTTCAACTGCCCTTCCTCTTTCAGCGCCCAGGGTTTTTTGCCCTCTCTATCCGTCAGATCTATGACTGCACTTTGGCGCATAGGGTTTCACGCATCAAGATGCTTCACATACTTTGTGGCCGGAACCGGGCCCATGAAATTTATGATTCTAGCTTAAGAATACGAAGCATGCGCCTATTAATTTAAAAGGGAAAGCCCAAAGATTGGGTGGATTCTCTTCACCCAAAAGAGCGGTCAGTTCATTGACCCTAGGCATAAAAGGTTAATTCTCCCACTCACCCGTCGATGCACACTCGCGCGAGTAGAATCTTAGCTGACACTCTCCTTCCGAGAGGCCCATCTTTCACGGGCGGCGTGAGGAACTCGGCATTGGATACGTGTCAGTCAAATGAGGAGAGTAGAGAGGTTTTTGTACTCGAGAGACAGAGGGAAGAGAAAACCTCGTACTCTGGGACAGTTGGCTCGAGGCCCTCGGGGTCCTGTGAATTTGGACAGCGCCGTTATCGTATAATCAATTGCCACACATGTATTACTTTTATTTTCGCACTCTCAAATAAATTCCTTTTTGAAGAGGGATGCTCATGTGGCATCTCAACGCGTCAGGGCTGGCGTCCCAATACGTCAAGGCTGGCGTCTCAACGCGTCGGGAGGCGTCCCAATACGTCAAGGCTGGCGTTTCAGCACGTCACAGCTAACGTATTTATCTAATTCTTTCCACTTTTGAGGCATACGAAGCGTATTTAGATTAATAATAATCATAGACATATGAAATTCAAAGAATGCATGCAAGAATATAAAATCATTTCTCTCTTATTTATATACTATTGGTGATCTAGGTAAGATATATTGGGGATAAAAAAATGCTCCAATCCCAAACTATGCCGAAAGTCCATTAACTGTACTACTCCGATTACGATACCGTCTATCGACATAGCCACCTACAGGTCCAAGTCCCACTGCTTAGCCTCTCCAAAAAATGCCATCCTCGTCCTCCGAGCCCTTATCCTACTCGACCCCGCCGTTTCCATCGTCGTTACCATCTGGGAGCGAGAGTGGTCCCAGTAGATGCCCGTCGACCTAGGTTTAGATGGCAATGAACCCAATCAACACCAGGCCAAATGGGAGGCCAGCATTTACCATCAATATAGCAATGATTCGAATGAAGGTGACTTTGGGGAAGTCAGGGTTGTTCAACTCCACCATATTGACTAGTTTGGAAAAAGATAATCCACCAAAAGTGAGCATAAAACTCAGCAAGCAAATTACTACCTAATTTGCACTATATATGTCAATAATTGTATATGCAAGGAAGTTTAGACATGAAAAGACAAAAAATCATTATGATATCAACTTGCTTGAAAGCCTTTCAAATCGGAATAAGAAGTAGAAAACATTCCTTTGAAAAAACTTAAATAAAATCTGAAAATGCCAAAGATCATCTTTACTAGGAATTAGCTGTTGTCATCTTCCGGGAAACCTTGTTACCTTCTAGGCATCTTATGCCTATCCAACATCACAAGGACAATTGGGGAATTGTGTTACATGCCCTAAGCATCTGGAAGAACTTAGTTATCCCTCTAGACATTCCTATTACCACTAAGGTATTGTCATTCCAAGGACCGATGGCATTCCCAAATCACACACCTATCTCATGTTGTAGTAATTCCATAATTCAACTTAAACAGGACATCCACAAAGTAGAATGCACAGGAGCAATTCAGCATCCACCACCAACTATCTTTGGTAAACCAGAGAAGTGATACAAACGTTTAGTCGGCAATACCAGTTCAAAAGACAGGTTACAAAACAAGAGTTTATCCAAATTTGACACAAAAAGGGCAGCTTGCCTGTCAATAGAAATCAAAAGCATTCACCAAGTAATTCAGTTCCAAAAATTACGAAACTTTAACATGACGTGGACGAGACTCCAAAGAATATTTTTCATGATGAACTCAAAATCTGGTTAAGCTTGTATGGGTCCCAATAATTTTATATAATTTGGGTCAAAATAGTGTACAATTCCAGGACACAACAAGTTCGAGGAAGGACATTTCAAATGCCTAATTGAACTCCAAAAATCATGAAAAAAGTCCATGTTATAATTTAAGATGTAGTATAAAACTCTCATAAGGACACTAGTCCAAATTATTTATTGAAAAATCTGTAGAAAATGGAGATCAAGCAAAGGTTTGATAATGGTTTATCAAAATAGATTCGAACCCACATAATTTTTTTAATATATTTTGCACGTACGAAGTTCGAAAAAAGTATGTCATAGAAAAAGGCATAACACACAACTTTCTTGAAGAAAGCCTTACCAAATTCATACCACAAAAACTATCACAGAATTGGCAAAATTCCTTCCTATAGTAAATTGACCCGAAAGTAGTCGTAACTTTGGATTCATTCACAACTCATGTCAATTAAGCTCAAATCGGTGCACACTTCACCATCTAGTGTTCCGACAACATATCCATAGACTCAATGTACTAAAATCTCAACAATACTTGCAACACATTTATTCCAAAACCGTCGATGAACACAATTAAGCACAAAATCAACCAACACGACTTAAATTCGAAGAAATTGACCTCGACGTATGGAAATCAACCTATGTAGCATGAATGGGAAGTGGTTCACTTAACTCTGGTCCTAGATGAGCTGTGGCAGCAGTTTGGCGAGATATCAAGAGTCCAAGGTTGCGGCGTGACTTCGTGGTTCCAGTCAAGGTGACGCCTGAGTTGATGGGCAGTGACACGAGCTATTGGCCGAGCCGAGGCGTTGCCAACAAGGGCGCATGGTGGTGGCATGCGTTAAAGAGAAGGGAATTAAAGAGAGACGGTGAGAGATGTTGAAGGGCAGCGAGCAAGTTAGAATCCTCACCTTCTCAGGGGGGTTGGGGTGGGGACGAATTAGTTTCAAAAGTGGGTTTCAACTCTCACGTTCTGTAAGGAGGCAGGGCAAAAGTCTGTGAGTGAGAGTTAGAATAGAAGTAAAGTAAGACCAACCAAAATAAAAAAAGTTCCTGTAAACTGAAGAGGCCGCTTTATTTATATTGTGGTCGTTTCTCATTTTTCAACTGCTGCTGGTCTTTGTTCTTGACTCTGGCAGCCAAAGTTCTTGACAGCTAGATGGAGAGGAGGCTGCGAGCAGTAAAACGGTGAAAGCCACGAAGAGGACGTAGTGGAAATCTGGTCGCGTTTTCTTGCTGCGTGACTAACCGCGGTACAATGTGCCAGCTGTGGAGACGTGGCCGTGAACGGAGAATTGAGTGGCGTGGCTCGTTGAAGGCTGTGTGCGGCGGCTGGATGACGATGACGAGGTGCGAAGGGGTGTCGCCGAGAGTGAGGAGGTGTGACCCGATCGGCTGAGGTGTCAAAGTAGCGATGGTGCAGTGATATGATGGGTTGGCACGGTTGACAAGATGTGGCGAGGACGCCGATGGTGTTGGTCTGGTGACGAGCTTGGCGGCATGGCGACGCCTATCAAGCATTTGAAGCTTATCATTTTGTCAAGCGAAAATCCGAATGTCACAACTCATCTATTGTCACGCATGCCCTTTCAGAAACTTTCAGATTATATATTCATCACCGGTGTTTTGGGAGTTAACTCCACTTGCACCATAACCTTTGACATCTTTTCTATGTCCGATCATCACCTCGGCGGCCTCATTGCCATCGTCTCCACAAGGGGCTCGAGATCACGCTCGTCACCTTTATGACGGAAGACAAGAGATATCATCATTTGTTTTAGGTTGGTTAATTATATCTGATGGTGTGGAGAGAGAGAGAGAGAGAGATCCGGTGGCTGAGCACCGTCCATGGAGCGATGCCCCGACGATGGCGATGGCTGAATAGGCAAAGATGATTGGTCGTGGTGGCTGTCCAAGTCGTGGCGTCATCACCGTTGTTGGCCTAGGGTTAGCAGATAAGATATCAAGAATGTATCAAGCACAGATAAGTTTGACATGATGCAGGATAGATTGGCCTATGCATTGAGTGGATGCTCTCTGTCATATTAAAAAAGAATTTTTTCGTTTGGAACTCGCTTCTGCTTTTTACCTAAAATACATGTCTCTGATTTTTTATGATTCTCCTCTTTTTCCTATGGTGGAGGCAACATTCGATATTTAAAGGCGGATGGTAAATTACTTCCATTGGCACTTCACCATTTTGAATAACATATAAAAAAAAAATCTCCAAATACGCTTATTACTCTTAGCCCAAATATCACTTGGCATTCTCAATTTTTAAAACCTTCGATTTGACGTAATGTGTGACAATTAACTTGTTAAAGTCCATGTGTAAGAATGTTAGACCAAAAAAAAGTTTCATATCAAGTTGTCATGTACTATGGATTGGTTAATATTATATAGTTGACTTATAACTCATTCGTTTAAACTTTTAAATGAAAATGAGTCCAATTGAAAATATTACTGGGCTAAGATGTGGGCTTTCTCTTGATGATTTCTTTGATGGAGATATTGGGTTGTCACCGCACGACGCCAAAATGACTAATAACTCATGGCTATGTGTCTCGAATTGTAGGTTTCAAGGCCCAATCGGCCAAAGAAATAGTCTTGATGATAGAAAAACATTGAAGTGTCTTGGACTCTAGGATTTTCATGAGGATTTTGGGATACTCCAAAGGATAGTATGGGAATTGTATATTTGTATGCAAGATATTTCTTAAATTTAATGGGGTAAATGGTAGTCTTGTATTTAATAGGATATGTTGTAATTGAAACAGGTGGATCTTTGCCGTTTGATCAAAGGGTGATTAACAGTTATAATTTGAATGCCTCATGTATAAATAGGGATGCTCTCCCCTATATTATCTAACATTTAAGCAATAAAAGTACATTCTATTTTTAAACTATTTTTCTTTGAGAGAAGTACACGCCAAGTGTCAACTTAGCACTTGGCACAAGTGTTAGCACTTGGCATAGGTGGACACATAAATGGCAAAACTTCCAAAAAGAATATTTAAGTGCCAAAATTAGAAAAGAAATGAATACTTAAGTGCCAATGGTGAGAATGTTAGGCCAAACAGTTGATATGACTTTTTCCAACGAAATTTTTAATTGATATGATAATTCTTTTTAAAAACAAATTAGCCACGTAAACACCAAGAGTACGCTAAACGACGTCGTTTTTTGTACTTAAATAATCACTGTCACTTAAATATTCACTTTTAATCACGAGTAGCACTTAAATAATCACTTACATCATAACTTGACACTTGAGTGATTTTTTTTCAACAACTAGCATTTAAGTGAACATGGAAGATGATATCGTTTTAGACAATAATTACTAAATGGACATTCCAATGAACCATGTAAATCAGTTTTATTAATGAAATAATGACACATTGGATTTTCGGCAAACTTGCTCGAGTTGGCACTTAAGTATTCAATTTTAAAAAAAAGTGGCATTTAAGTGTACTTTTGAAAGTTTTGGTACTTATGTGTCCATATGTATTAAGTTTTAGCACTTAGAGTGTATTCCTCTCTTTTTTTCTCTACAATCCAAGTAGGGTAGTAAGCAATACATCTGAGAAGGCTAAGCTTTGGCACCCAAGCAAGAACCAAAGGAAGCCTAAGGGTCGCATGTTTTGCAATCTCAAGCTTTGGCTTGTGATATAAGCCTCAATATATATACTAAGCCCCTTATAAATATCTATGCGAGAATATGTAATCACTTTTTAGAGAATAGTTTTGAGTTCGGAAAAAGATAACATTTGCGTTAAAAATTGTAACGGCTCAAGTCTCGCTTCAAATACAAAAAGCTAGACGAAGAGACTCTTACGTGGGGGACCAACCCTACGGTCGCTTGAAACTCCTTTTTGCGGGGGTCTCGCCTATATGGAATGGGTCAAAATATTGCAAATGGAGTCTAAGGCAGACTTTTAGGAAGGGAGCAAGAATGACGGAATCACTCGTCCGATAGAGAGAGAATATCCCATTTAAACGTGTTAAAATTAACTATTTAAGAGATTACAAGTGAATTCTAGTCAACTGGTGATTTTAGTTTGGGAGAGTATATATAGGTTTGGTTTAAGCCAAACCACTAACATGATCTACATGTATTGTCTTCCATGTCTTTACTTATTTTTATATTAATCTGATAAAAGCATACCACACTTGATATCATACCCTGTAGATATCAAACTTGATTTTGATAATTCCACACATATATATCAAGTTTCATAAATCAATCTATTTATTCCCTCTAAGTTGTGTTGTTTGCCACAACACTCTTAAAATTTACCACCTCTTTCTAGAAATTGCAAACCTTAATTAGAGTGATTACAAACTACTTTTCAATTAAATTACGGACATCAAGTCTTATTTGAGTTAGTTGCCAATGTTTATTTGGTTTTTTAAGGAATAAGCGTAACAAAACTTCTAAAATTTACCATGGAAGTACAATTGAATTTTAAAACTTTCATATCGTGCAATCAAGTTCTATAACTTATCAAATTAATACAATCAAGTCCCTAATAAAGGGACTTGATTGTATTAATTTGATAAGTTATAGAACTTGATTGCACTATATGAATCAAGTATCTTTAAACCCATCCGTGGGTAGTTGCGTTGGTTGAGAGTCCCTCCCTCATCGCTGAGGTCGAGAGTTCGAAACCCACAGTTGCTAACGATTTAAGTGAGAGCCCTGGCAGTAGGTTGCTGGCTAGTCTCTCTAGAGGTATAGGGGCTCGGCCCTCAAGAGCCGTTCGGGCACAGGGGGTCTATAGTGGAGTCCTCGGTTCCCAAAAAAAAAAAGTCCCTTTATTAAATCCATCTGATTTAATTAATGAAGAAATCAACGTGGTTTTGTTTTTTATCTTTTTATCATTTACTCTCTCCTACATGCTTGTTAACGTTGAACCAATGCTCAAAACATCTTCTTTCCCCACATCTTAATTTTTCCCTGAAACTTCGAGCAAACCTTAATTAACTGAGATTAAACCATAATTTAACTAGCCAAGCCCCGACCGCCACACCCTTCCACGAAGAGCTTCCTTAGGAGGTGACTGCAGCGACACCGACAGGCCCCGTTGTCGGCGGTGAAATGGAGGTTTCGGTCAAAGAGCAGCTAGATGGGTCGGGCGTGGCCGTTCTAGAAGACAGCGCCCATCAAGAATGGCGAGCTGTCCGGGTTCATGCAGGCGAACGTGAACCCAAACTCTTGTTGCTGCCGCCATTGCCGCCATCATCATCGGCGTCATCTTCTTGTTCTCGCTCTTCCTTTTGCCCAGCTTCTAGTTCTGAAAGCAATGGCTTTTCGAACTTGGGGCTCTTCTGTCCTTCGTCTTCACAGCGAGAGACGTTAGTCTTGACCTTGTCTCTCGAATCTTCGCCGGTTTTGCCCTGGATTTCGGCGAATCTGCTCAAGGAATGCGGTGGATCATGGGTCGCTTGCATCGTCACTAAAACCAACTTTGAATGGGAGTGGGAAAGGCACGGAATTTCATTGAGCTCGTGAAGCTTGCGGCCATGGTAGCTAGAGCTTCCACGCGGTCATTGCCACTCGAGTTGCATTGAGCTCAATCATGGCTGCTCGAGCTTCATGAAGCTCGTGGAGGGCCGGGGATCTGGAGCTCGAAGATGGCAGTTGGAGCCTCTTTGAGCTTGTGACCTTTGCCGCTCGAGCTTTGTGGAGCTCGACCATGACCACTTGAGTTTCATCAAGCTCATGGAAAGAAGGAGATTTGGAGTTCTCGAATAGCAGCCGAAGCTTTTTCGAGCTCCGAGGACGTTAAAATTGAGCTTCATCGAGCTCGGCCATGGCGGCTGAGCTTCATCAAACCTAGGCGACTGGCAAGGTCTTGTCTTAAGATTCTTTTAGCTTTTTTAGTTTTCTAATTCTTATATTTTTTTAATCCTCGTCTTCCCTTTTTAATTGTTTTTGTCTTCTTATTCTTTTGCTTTTTAAATTATTCACTTTTTTTAACGTGACCTTTGGTGGAAGCCAAAACAATGCCACATGTCTTTAAAAAAGTAACTATTTTTTTGCTTTTTAAATTATTCACTTTTTTTCTAATGTGACGCTTGGTGGAAGCCAGATCGATGTCACATGTCTTAAAAAAGTAACAGATGGATGCTCGATGGAAGCCAGATCGATGCCCCATGTCTTAAAAAAGTAATGGACAGGGTTAACTCAGGAAGGTGGTCGGGGAATTTCGTTGAGCTCGTGAAGCGTGCGGCCAAGGTATCTGGAGCTTCTAGGCCATCATTGCCTCTCGAGTTGCGCTGAGTTCGACCATGGCTACTCAAGCTTAACAAGCTCGTGGAGGGCAGGAGAATTGGAGTTTGCAAATGGCAGTTGGAGCTTCTTCGAGCTCGTGGCCTTGTTGCTCGAGCTTCGTCGAGCTTGATCATGGCCGCTTGAGATTCACCGAGCTCAAGGAGCGATGGAGATATGGAGCTCACGAATAGCAGCCAAAGCTTTTTGGAGCTCCGAGGACGTTTAAGGGTGAGCTTTAGTTTTTTATCTTTTTTTTATTATTATTTTCCTCGTTCTTTTCACTCTTTTGTAATGTTGCGCTTGGGAGAAGCCACATTGGTGCCATGGGTTTTGAGAAAGTAAATATAAAAAGCCAAGCTAGATAACGTGTTAGATTCTCAAGAGGTCATTTGTCCAAATCCGTCGAATCAACGCGACCTTAGCTTCCAAAAGCAAAAGTTTTGACCTAAGTTTTTCGTACAATGATTAAACCTATTGGGTTGTCAAATCCATGACCGAGTCTATACAAACCACATGGTCCTCACGCTTCTCCTTCCCTTACAACTTCTCATTTTTCAAATTTTTTATTGTGAATTGATCAAGACGTGGAGGAACTGTCAATATATAAAATCACAATAAATACACTTAAAAAAGGGCCGAGAAAGAGGTACTATTTTCAAATAAAGTGTACGTTAGTGAGTGAGTTAGAGAAAGCAATTATTTAACGTTCTCCTATTTTCTCTAATGAGAGATGTGAAATCATTGGAGCCAATAGGGCTCATTAACTACAAACAATGAAGTTACCAGCACAGCGGTTGGTCTAATAATGTTGAGCTTACTCCCAAGTAGTTTGCGACCCCTCTCTGGTCATGGGCTTGAACCCCTGAATCGTTTCTCACCGTTAGGAAGCCTTGAAATATATCTCACCATTTCAACTAGACAAAACAATAGTAAATGTTTAATTCAGATTTTATGCAATAAATATACTATTTCATAACTTATATCGATTTGGAAATATGAGTTTACAAACTCAAATAAAACCAATTTACAAAGGTTACTAAAGCCCACACACTTATATTCTTATCAATTAACCAAAAATGATATCAATATATGAGTAATACATTACTTTGAGCGAACAACTCAGCTAAACTAAACTTATTTCTCAACCCATCAACTCCTATGTGCCAACAAAGAAACTTGTTTATAGTGAACATTCATCAATGTTCATTATGCATATTATCCGTTATGCGTACCATAAGCTAGATTCAATTGTCATCAAACCCTATGATTCCTCAATGTCCTAAATTATCAATTCCACAAAACTCCGTAGCTTAATAACCCTTAAATTGAACCTTGCAATTCAAAATTCCCATAACTTTGAATTTATGACCTAATTTTGAAAATTATTCTGATTAGACAAAAAACGAGTTTAAGTACTTATCAGGCGATACAAAATGAAGCTAACCTGAGTCAGCGAGGTCCCCATCGCATCTACGTACAACAGCCCTTCTTTTCCCCTTCCTCTCGCCGTGCTCGGTCTCTTTTCCCTTTCTTTGCCGTGAGAATCTTTTAAAGCACTTCCTATAACTTGTTTAAAGTAAATTGACTCACGATCATGCGTCCAGGTATTGACTAGTCAAAGCATGCAAGTGGTATAGGTGTTTAAAAGATGCACCTATTTCTCTTCTTTCTTCATTTTTAAAGTCCAGTCATTACGCCAAGGACGAGGAAGTTGAGCTTCGTCGAGCCCGGCCATGGCCGCGGGGCTTGGTCAAGCTACAGGATTGGCAAGGTCTTGCATTTAAAATATTTCTAGCCTTTATAGCATGAATTTACATTTGAGATTCAACATTCGATTCAATTAATTGTTAAATTAGTTCTCATATATAATTTGAATGAAATGCCTCTTAATTTCTTAATGGAAAATGACACAAAAGGTCCATGAACTTTAGTCTAATTTGCAATGTAACCCTTGAATTTTTTAATTTATTCGATGCGATCCTTAAACTTTAGCCCAATATGTAATGTGGTTTCTGAACCTTTAAATTAATCAATGTAATCATTAAATTTTTAATACATGTTCAATATAATCCTTGGATTATATAAAAATGTTCAATATTGTTCTTGAACTTGAATTAATGGAATGACAATATTAAACATTTTCATGTAGTACAAGAATTAAATTAAACATGCACATAAAGCTCAAGAACCGTATTGAACAAAATTAAAAGTTCAAGAATTATATTGCAGATTTGGCTAAAATAAATTAAACACATTAAATTGATTAAAAGTTTATAAACTACTTTAAACATTGAACCAACATAGAGAATCATTTATGTCATTATCCCATTTCTTAAGGGTAAAAATGTGATTATAGTAGGAATTGTTATTACTAGTGAACTGAACTTCGGACGATTTCACAATTTGCAAAATACTTACCAGCTAGATCAGGACCAAGGTTGAGCCTAGAACACCATATCTAAGCCTGTTCATTAGACAAAAAAGAAATCTGGTTGGTTCTTCACGTGCTAGACCCTCAAGAGGTCATTTGTCCAAATCCGTCAGATTAGCCTGAGCTTAGCTCCAAATGGAAAAGTTTGACATGAGTTGGTCGTAAGAAAAATCAAACACTTGAAGAAAAATCAAACCTTTCGAATTGTCAAATCCATGACCGAGTCTATACTAATGACATTGCCTTCACGCTTCTCCTTCCCTTCCAATTTATACTTTTTCAAACACTTTGTTGCCAATGAACAATATGTTGAGAGATTGTCCATGCGTCAAATCACAATACATAAAAAGGGTCCAAAAAGAGGTAATATTTCCATATAAAGTGTATGTTAGTGAGTTAGAAAAAGAAATTATTCAACATTCTCCTATTTCTCTAATGAGATAGGTGAAATTGTTGGAGCAAATAGAGCTCATGAACAACAAACAATGAAGTTAGCCAGCGCGGTTGTTAGTCTAGTGATGTAGAGCTTACTCTCAAGTAGTTTGAGACCCCCTAGATCACGAGCTTGAACGTCCCAATTACTTCTCATCCTTAGGAAGCCTTGATTATTCGGTGATGTAGGTTCGGTTATGCCATCACGTAAGATTACCCGTCTCTATTGTTGGTTGATTAAAAGGTTGTAAGTGGAACATAACAGAGAAGGATAGGAATGGCAAGGGACCAACAAGCACACAAGATAGAAAATAATTTAGTATACAATAGTATGCTTTTCAATACACAGTGAAGCTTTTCTCTGCACGTGAGAAAAGATTGCAAAAAATAAAAATAACGATAAATTTAAGACTAGCATATCTATAATAATTGTGACCGCCTAGACCCCACCGCCTAGAGGTAAGCCAACTCCAACATGTAAGAAACAAAGTTGAACTTTTGCTTTTTCGCCGACTTCAACTGGTAAAATAGGAAACCATGTTCAAACTACAAGTTCTGTTCAAAGAAGCAACTTCTCCAAGTTGGACTCTACGTGTCCTCAGGTTCAATCTGTTCTCTCCTTTGTCTTAAATGTCAGAGTCAATTTAGAATCAAAATCTAATATTAACTTTGCTTCTTCAACCAAAATCAATTTTGTTTTTTTAACTGTGATGGGCAACTGTGCCGGGCTCGCTCACCGTGAAGACCGAACATTTCGTCGTGGCTATAAAACTCGTGGTAATATACAGAGGAGGCTGTTGACGGTTGCCCCTTCCCACTTTTGTTACTTATCAAAAAAGCAAACGAGAAACTTAGTTAAACTTCAAGATTCACCGCCAATGAATATTCGAATCGTCAATTCTTTATCTAAACATCTCATATTTTTAGTGATATATCTTATGATTAGAATTCTACACCAATAGATTCCAAATAAGAAATTTACCAATTTAGTCATAAATATTTTATATAGATGTCAATTCAGTTATGAACTTTTCAGTTTTGTCAATGTAGTTCTAAATTTTTGTGCGAAATTCCAATGCAATTATTCAACCTAATCACCAAAGAAAATTGATTATGTGTGGCGATTCATGTAGGACGTAATACAGAGTAAAGTTATCCACATAGGCCACGTCAGTGATTTTCATCGATAATTGACTGAAATGATTATATTGAAATTTCGCGCAAAGGTTTTGACACTTCATTGGCAAAACTAGAATGTTTAGGATAGAATTGATCTCCATGCAATAAATTTAAGGCTGATTTGGTAATTATCCAGCTCTCATACTATTGCAGCTGTCGAGTTTCTCTACGTAGCCGAAAAGAACGGTCGGTTAGCAGAGCTAGTCAGCTGGCGGCCTCTCGTCAACATCACTGCCTCTCGTTCATTCGCGCTATTAATATTCCTTACTCCACCTTCTTTTTGAGAAGACAAAGAGAAAACGCAATCGCCATTCATTGGTCAACTTCTTCTTCATCTTCTTCACTGCGCCTGTTCGTTCACTGACAATTCCGAGAGAGAGAGAGAGAGAGAGAGAGAGAGAGATGGAATCTACGGGGGTCGCTAGCCCAGTGATCAAGGTCGCGGCAATCTGCGGGTCAATTCGAAAAGCTTCTTCCAATCGAGGCCTCATTCGTTCCGGTAAGCAGTGTCAATCCTAATTTTCAAAATCTAAAAGCTAAATCTGTAGTTCTTTAACCGGAATGTGTTCGCTTCTTTTTCCTGTTGATGGTGATAGCGATCGAGATATGTGAGGAATCGGTGAAGGGGATGCAAATAGAGCTGATCGACGTGTCGCCACTTCCGATGATAAACACGGACCTCGAAGTCGACGGCAGGTTCCCGCCGGCAGTCGAGGCTTTTCGCCAGAAGGTTCTAGCAGCAGACAGCATCCTCTTTTCTTCCCCTGAGTATAACTACTCCGTCACTCGTAAGTCAGAACCACTTTTCTCTGCTTTATCTAAGTTATTTACTCGTTCATAATTGTGTTAAACTTGCCTTTTTCGCTGCTTATATTTTATATATATGTGTGTGTCTATTATATGATGAGACTATACTTATGTATGTTACACTCACTCGAACATTTTGCTTAGGTATCAGCCTTGTTTATCGAATTATATTATTTAGGCTAACGATGCAATATAGAGGGGCAGTGACAGGTTGTCGATTCACAAAACTTGACATTTTTTGTGAAATAATTCAAATTAGGGATAAGTGCATTGAAAGTCTTAAAACTTGTCAACAAAGTATAATTCAGTGTTAAAAATTCAAAAAGTTAAATTAAGTTCTAAAACTTATCAAGAAAATACAATCAAATCCTGAAAATTTTAAAAGGGCAATCAAATCCTAAAACTTGTCATATTTGTTAAATAAAGTCCTCTTGTTAATAGCACTTTTAAAAAAAAATTAGAACTCGATTGCACTTTTGTAACAAGTTTTAGGATTTTTATTGCACTTATCCCTTCAAATTAAAACTCGAATGATGCAAGAATAGCTTGATAATATCATATACAAATATAGAAATGAATAAGGAGAGAAGTTTTATAAGCAGATAATATAATGGTTCAACTTATATCAAATCTAAGTTTACTCTCTTAGACGAATAGGCACCAACAAGACTGGAATACACTGTGTAATCTTTTAGAGATGTTACGGAGTAACAAGTGCTGCCTCTTCCCGAAGTTGATGGATCTCCCTATCAATAATCAAGTACCACTATTACACTTGTTCACTTCTCAAATCAGAGATTAGACGAGAAACTTTAATAGAGGGAGTCACAAGTGAGCAGAGTCACAATTTCAGTAATTAGAGAATAAGATAATATCAAAGTTGTAGCTTTCTCTATTTCGCCACACCCTTTAGCTTCCTTTGAATCTTCTTATATAGGACCTCGATCTTCAATCTTGTTGTTAGATAATATTCAACAAGATTAAATAGCCATTAGAGATCATAAACACAATCACTGGAAATTTGGTCACATAAACAATCAAATTTTCTTGAAATTAGGGAAGTTTCCTTAAATAGAGTGAGTTGATTTTGTTGATTATTTGTTCCTCTAGTCGTTTGAACAAAATATACAATAACTTTTTATATTCAATGTCCTATCCTTCTTACTGACCAAAAAAAAATCTCCTATCCTTCTTATCTGAATTCCACCCATAGCTTGTGATTAGCCGTTAGACACCAATTAACATTAAATTGTAAAGAGGTCTAGGTCTTCATATCCAATTAACTTGAAAAACGTGATAAACGTCTCAAATATAGTTGATAGAGGGGTGCTTTTATCAGCAATGAGTCTATCCAAGTTGACTACTAGAAATAGACTTATATATACTATCCATTAGTCTTCCTGAGTTTTTTAGTGATCGAGATTTCATCCAGCTATTCACTTTATTACGATCTCTCCAAGTCCTTGAAAACACCTCGTTCTACCAGACTCACCCTCTGTTATGGTCCATCCAATTTGTAGATGTCTTTCCATTGTATACTTCAATAATGTTAATAATGACAAAACATTCCTCATATCAAATTCACCTTATATCAACAAATGAATGATTGAAATAAATGGTTTTGTCAACTTCAAAATATCATAAGGAGGTCTTCCCAACAATTTGCTCCATTTTTTATAGTGACAAAATAATCTCTAAATATGCAGATGTAAAAATGCAAACAAGTAACTTGAAATATAATATTGTAGTTAAAATAGATTGGCTTGCTTATCAGGCTCTAAGAATATCATATATAAACACTAGGAAAATTCCAAATAGGGCCTGAAGTGCCTTTATTTTCTCTAATAAGGGCTTGAAGTAGACATTATTTCAAATAAAAACCCGAGTACCCTCATTTTCTCAAATAAAAATATGAAGTGGACTTTAACAAGAGTGTGAAATGGTCATATCAATCTCGAAGAAGGGCCTGAACTAACGATTAGTGAAGGGAATTTTTGTCTTTTAAATTTTTTTCCTTTTTTTTTCTTTCCATTAAGAAACAAACTTAAAAAATAAAAAATAAATAAATAAATAAATAAAACACATAGGCTCTCCACTTGTGGTTGCTACCCCATCGTCGGTAGGGTAGCAACAATGGCCAATGAGATTGCCGGTGCTTGGCTGAGGGCTGGCAACCCACGCCGAAAATGGGAGATGACTACCTAGGGCCCCCAAACTTAGTCAAGAGCAGACAACAACTACTAGGAGACAATCATCACCTTCTCCTATTTCTAGCGAGGGCCTTTAGTTGGCGAGGGTAGCTGACCCTAGCCAAGGAGTCGGTGCCCCCATAAACCATCATCATCGCCCACTAGTGATGGGGTAGCAGCCTTGTATTTTTGCTTATTTTTCAAAAAAATATATATTTTTTAAATTTTTAATCTATTTAAATTTAAATTTAAACTAACATTGACTTTGTACAAAAATACCTCTAATTAGTTGGAATATTTTGTCGGATGGCAAGATTAGGCCCTTGTTTGAAATAGTTATAATATTTTAGACCTTTATTTCAAAAAATGAGAGTACTTCATATTCTTATTTGATATTTTTTCTTAAACATTTGAGCATATAAAAGGAGTTGATAAAGTCTCCAGACATCGATATGATCAGGGAATATAAAAGATTACTGATAGAAGCACAAGAGATGCGATTGAGAGTAACTACCATGAAAGCTATGTTATTGACACAAGCGTCAAAGGATTGAGAGACAAGACTTCAGGAGTAAATTAAAATTATTGTAGGCTTCTTTGTTTCGCAGAAGATAATTTTTCAAGAAAATATTTTCCTTATTTTTTGGCATTTGGTGAAAATGAGTCAACGAAAAAGATTTTCCTCATCTAAGCTTAAATTCAGGAAAATCATTTTCTTTCTAAAAACTCGGAAATCATTCTTCAAAATATGACTAGGTCTTGCACTTGGACCAAAAACTCTGTTTGGTAACCATCCAAACAGTAACCGATTCTGATTTTTTGTTCCCGGGAATAGTTTTCGAACAGAATCGTGTTTGGTAAAATTTTTGTTCCGGGAACAAATTTCTATTTTTTTGTTCCGGAAGTAGATTTGGAACAAAATCAAGAATAAAAAAAAGTTGATTCTCGTTTCCGGGAACAAATCTTATAATCAAGCCATTAACTTCTTCTTCTTCTTCTTCCATTTTCTCTTCTTCTTCTTCCCTTTTCTTCTTCTTCATCTATTGCCACCGTTGCGGCCGCCGTCCACCATCATCCGCCGTCCACCACTGTCTGCCGCCATCTGCCGTCCGCCACCGGTTGCCGGCAACCGGTCTGGCGAGCTCGTTGGAGGCTCGCCAAGCCGGGCGAGGTCCGGCGAGCTCGCCGAAGGCAAGCCCAGCCATCGGTGAAGCCGATCCTCGCTAGTGGCCAAGCGGGTCTCGCCTACCCTAGGCAAGGCTCACCCAACCCCGACGAGGCTTGCCTGGCCACTAGCGAGGCTGGGCAAGCCTCGCGATCCGACGAGGTCGAGCCTCGCCGGTGGCCAGGCGGGCCTCGCCTAGCCCCGGCGAGCTCGCCCAGCTGCCGGCGACGCTCCAGTGAGGTCACCAGCCCTCGGACCGGCGACCGGCCACTTGAAGAAGAAGAATAGGAGAGAGAAAGGAAAAAAAAGAAAAGAAAAGAAAGTAAAAAAGGTAAAAAAGTAAAAAAATTAAAAGAACATGATTTGGAACATAATCAATGAGCATGGTACCAAACGTAATTCTATTCCTGAATCAAAATTTTGGATAGTTACCAAACGATTTTAAATGCTTAGAAATTGTTCCCGGGAAGAGAATAAAAAAAAAAAATAATTTTTGATCAGAAATTATTCCCGGGAACAGAATCGTTACCAAACGCGCCCTTAGACACAAAAACCCTAACACTTGTTCTCAAGCCCTTGGCAGTAAGGCTCAATCCCCAACATCCGAGCCCGTGTCCATCAAGGTGAGGCCAAGGATTAAAGTCCATCTAGGTTGCACATGCAACCTCAATGACCACGCTTGAATCCATCAAGACTAGGCCTGGACACCATTGCCCATGAACAAGACACTAGGCCTAGTAATATCGAGGCTGAGCCTTGGTTCTTAACACTTGAGCTTGGCTCCATTGAGGCCAATTTTTTATCTTAAAAAATTGAAATTTTTATTTTATTTATTTTTTCTTTTGTTTCTTTTTCATTTTCCTTCTTCCTCCACCAATCGCCCAACCTTAGGGATGTCAGCCATAGGTGCAAATCAGCAAGGCTC
This sequence comes from Eucalyptus tenuipes, assembly GCA_014182365.1. NCBI lineage: Eukaryota > Viridiplantae > Streptophyta > Magnoliopsida > Myrtales > Myrtaceae > Eucalyptus > Eucalyptus tenuipes. The sequence continues at coordinate 8,935,439 of CM024543.1, read as the reverse complement.
GAGCTCGCCAGATCCAAACGAGCTTGATCCTAGTGAGGTCAACCTCACCTGTAGCCCGTCGCTAACCATCACCAAGGCTCGATGACTAACAAAGAAAGAAGGATAAGGAAAAGAAAAAAATAATTAAAATTTTTTATTTTTTTAAATTATATAAAATGGTTCACGTTAGCGCAGCCGGCATCCTTGTTAAAATTTTCTGACCATACAAGATCTCGAAGATGAGATAAAACATTTCAAAATATTAATCTTGAAGATGCTGACAATGCTGTTGTCCTAGGTAGTATGGGTGCTTTACATATAGTAATAACCTCTGGTCATATGAAGTTTTCCAAGATGATATCAGACTTTCACCAGGCTTCTCCTTATATTGAGCTTCCACAAGTTCCTACTTATATCAAACTCTAGTTATATTCAACTGCTTCTCCTTAGACACTTCAAGCCATTCACCTTAGTACTTCCAAGTCCTTATGAACTCCCCTTTCTTCTAGATTTGTTCACATAGGTTCTTCTAACTATTTTGAATCTTTTTACTTATCATATCAAAGGTCCTTCAAGTGAATCTTACCTAAAGCACAAACAATTTCATGCATATATCAATGAATTGTGGATTGTTTTGTCAACTTCAAAATATCTAAGAGGTTTTCTTAACACATCCGTCCTTGGCTCAAACTTACCAATGTTATCGTTTGTATTTTTTGGAATATAGCACTTGTATCCAAAAATGTAAGAATTTAAACTTGGTTTTCTAATTTTTAATAGCTTACAAGAGGTTTTTTCAAACAATGGTCTTAGGAAAAGTTGATTTATGATATAGCATGCTGTTGCTATGGCTTCAGCCTCGAAATATGTAGGGAGACCACTACCTTTTAATATGGTCTTGGCCGTATCTTGTAAAGATTTATTCTTTCTCTCTACAGATCCATTCTGTTGCGGAATACAAGGAGAACGGAAGCTATGTTCAAAACCATTTTCATCAAAAAATTAGAAAAAGTTTTGATTTTCGAATGTTCACCAGAATCCATTTTGATAGATGAAGTATTGTGACCCTTTTTTGTTTTGAACCTATTTTGCAAATTCTACAAAAAGAATGAAATGTTTCATTCCTATGATTTTAAAATTGAACCCAAACTAATATGGAATAATCATCCACAGTCACCAAACAAAGAAAAAGTGTTAGAAAAGTTATAAATCTATTACATTTGACCTATGGCCAATTCAATCATCTAGCTAATTTTGGCTACCTAGAGGAAGAAGGAAGGGAAGGGGAAAAAAAGAAGAAGAGATAGACAAAAAAAAAAGGAAAATAAAAATAAAAATAAGAATTAAAAATTTGGAAAATATATTAAAATATTATTATAAGTTGTCCACATCAGTACCAATTATACCACGTAAGTCGACCAATATCCACGTTAGCAATATCAACCAAAATTAACCAGAATGACTAAATTGACACTAAGTCAAAAAGTTAATGACTAAATTGGCATCATTACAAAGTTCATGACTAAATTGATGACTTTTTTGACATTTTTCCTCGCCAAACAGAATTCTTACCACCACTATTCATGCTCATTTTTGGTCCAAACAAGTCCATGTATAATAGCTATAGTACTAAGCTAGTAGATACAATATTTATAGATTTAAAATCTTTCACCTACTTTCACAAAGAGCATAAATTACAAAATTCATTTTTCTCACTTAATTTAAGGTAAAAAATGCGCTAACTCCTCAATTGAAAGCTTGGAGATAGATGTTTCCCACTAATATGAGCAAGCTTTCTATGCCATAAGATAATTTCATCTTTTATAGAGACAAAACATTTTATATAATCAGGTTTTACGCGTAATAGATATATATTACCATGACATCAGTTCTTCTAGACTAACAGTCACCAACAACGCTAAAGTCCATTAGTAATCTTTAAGAGATGTTACAAAGTAACTGATGATGCTAGTACAAACACCTACATGGGGGTGAATAGGTGTCTAAAAGAAATCTTGACAAATAAATGTGGAATAAAATAAGTTTCGAACAAAGTCCGAATAAGGATCAGAGTCTGACAAACGAGCCACCAGACTTCTAGTAGATATTCAAAATTTGTTATACTATGGAACAGACTTCTAAAATAACCTGTAAGTATGTAATAGACTTAAATAAGAAGAGTTAAGGAAAGAGAAGATTGCACACGAAATTTATAGTGGTTCGGCTTAGATCAAGCTTATGTCCACTCTCCCACACTAATAGCCTTTTGGCTAGATTCCACTATGTGATCAACAAGAGATTATAACTTTTAGTGCAAACACTCAGTGATAGATCACACTATCTCACTAAGTCACTCTTTTGGTATTTCTCTCACTATCACAAACGTTTAAGCTCACGAAAGATAAGTATATGATCAAAGTTTGCTCAGACTTTGGAATTATAGCTTCTACGCTCCGTCTCTTACTTGCTCATTGGTCCTTGATCTCCTTAAATACTCCTCCGCTTTCAAACTAGCCGTTGGACAGATTTGTATCAAGAAAATTTAGTAGCCGTTGAGTGACAGAAACAAAATCCCAAATTGATTCCGATCGCCCATACAAATAGAATCTTGGTTTCAATAAGTAAAGCTTCTTCGTTTAGAAAGTTCTTGTCTTCAAGATCCAATTGTTAATAAATTAGATTGAGTCAATCAAATCTATCTTGGTATGAAATCCAAACCAGATCACTAGCCGTTATATGTTTGGGGCTTGTGTTACGTTCTGTCAAGTTATCTCGTTTTGAACATACTTCGTTCTGAATCTACTATGTTCCGAACTTGTGTCTTGTTCTAGACCTTGTCACATTCTGGACTTGTGTCTCGTTTTGTATGTAAAGTCTGAGAGTGTTCTGTTGGAAGTAAAGTTTGAGTGTCTTCCGTCTGAAGTAGAGTCTGAGTGTCTTCTGTCTGAAATAGACTTTATAATTTGGACATAAGTCTGAACATATTCTGCTTCTGAACATATTTAGCCTTAAGGTTTGGATACAGTTTGAATAAGTTCAGGTTCAGTATAAAGTCTACATTTTAGTTCTTCCAAATATAACCTTAGTAATATCATTTACACATTCTATCATCTGCATAGTCTTTTACTCAATCATTAAACACGTTAATAGCCTTTGATTTATTTTTTCATCTTCAAAACATCATAAGGGACTTCCCTAACAATAACAAGTACTATCTCTTCCTAAAGTTGATAAACACTCAATAATAAAAATTGTTATCACATTTGTACACTTCTCAAATCACAGATTATAAAGGAAACTTTATTAGAGGGAATCACGAGAGAGTGGAGTCACAATTTTAGTGATGAGAAATCGAGATAATATCAAAGTTGTAGCTTTCTATTTTCGCCACACCCTTCAGCTTGCTTTGAGTCTTCTTATATATAGATCCTCAAATCTTCAATTTAGCTATTAGAGAATCTTCAAGAAGATCAAATAGTTAGAGATGCTGGACACAATCACTGGAAATTTTGTTACCCATACAATCAAATTTTCCTGCTATACTAATTTTTTTTTTAATATGTTAGATTCTGTGGAACCACTGCCAACTGTTCTAAAAGCTTAAGTTGTTAGATGAATGTGTGGTTTATTATTTAAATATTCTAACACCCCCCCTCACGCTTAGTCTGATCTTTTGCCTAGTACTAAGCGTGGAAATTTAATTGGGGAGGCAAATAGAGGCTTGGAAGATTCGAACTCAAGATCTCTAGCTTTGATACCATGTTAGATTTTGTGGGACCACTGCCAACTGTTCTAAAAACTTAAGCTGTTAGATGAAGATGTGGTTTATTATTTAAATATTCTAACAAAGTAGAGTAAGCTAATTTTTTTCAATTATCTGTTCCTCCAGTTGTTCGAACAAAATATGCAAGAACTCATGTGATTCAATCTATGGTCCTCCTATGAATTCCAGAACTTGTGATCAGCCATAAGACACCAATAAAATTAAATTGGAAAGAAATCTAGTTATTCTTATCCAGTTAATTTATAAAACATGATGAACGTCTACAGGGAGTTTCCTCCCTCAACAATCCAATGAATCTAATCAAGCTAGCCATCGGAAATTGACTTACGATATGCTATCCATATCCATTGGTCTTCCTAATTATATTAGTGATCAAGATGATAGCTTACAGTCTCTCCAAGTCCTCTCAAACACCTTGTTCTACCAAACTTGTTCACTTAAGCTTGTAGATGTCCTTCTCTGTACACTTCAAATACCATTGATAGTGACAAAGCACTGCTTGTATCAACTTCACCTGATACTTGAAAGTGTTAGTACGAACACCTAAAGGGGGTTAATAGGTGTTTAAAATAAATCTTGGCAAATATATGCGGAATAAAATAAATTCTGAGCAAGGTCTGAATATGGATCTGAGTCTGTTTAAATGAACCACCAGACTTCTGGTAGATGTTTAGAATCTATTATGCGATGGAATAGACTTCTAAAAAACCTGTAAGTATGCAACAGACTTATGAAGAGTTAAGAAAAGAGAATATTGTACACGAAATTTATAGTGGTTCGGCTTAGATCAAGCCTACGTCCACTTTCCCATGCTAACAGCGTTTTGGCTGGATTCCACTATGCAATCAACAAGATATTACAACTTTGAGTGCAAACACTTAGTGGTAGATCACACTATCTCACTAAGTCACTCTTTTGGTATTTCTCTCACGATCACAAACGTTTAACCTCAAGAAAGATAAGTATATGATCGAATGTCACTTGGACTTTGGAATTATAAATTGTACGCTCCGTCTCTTACTTGCTCATCGGTCCTTAGTCTTCTTAAATACTCCTCCACTTCCAAACTCCGTTGGACAGTATCTAGAGGATCGTCTTCCAATCTACCCATTGGACAGATCTGTATCAAGAAGATTTGTTAGCCGTTGAGTAACAAAAGTAGAATCCCAAATTGATTTTGATCGCCCATACAAACAGAATCTTGGTTTCCATAAGTAAAACTTCTTCGTATAGAAAGTTCTTGTCTTCAATATCCAATTGTCAATCAATTAGATTGAGTCAATCAAATCTATCTTGATGTAGAATCCAAACCAAATCACTAGCCGTTATATGTTCGGGGCTTATGTTATGTTCGGTCAAGTTGTCTCATTCTGAACATGCTTCGTTCTGAATTTGTTACGTTCTAAACTTGTGTCTCGTTCTGAACCTTGTCACGTTCTAGACGTGTGTCTCGTTCTGGATGTAAAGTCTGAGTGTGTTCTGTCTGAAGTAGAGTCTGAGTGTCTTCCGTGTGAAATAGACTTTAGAATCTGGACATAAGTCTAAACATATTTTGCTTCTAAACATATTTAGCCTTAAGGTCTGGACACAGTCTGAATAAGTTCAGTTTCAGCTTAGAGTCTATCTTCTGGTTCTTCCAAGTATAGACTTCAAAAATATCTATTACATGTTCTATCATCTGCATAATTTATTACTCAACCATTAAACATGTTAGTAGCCTTTGATTTATTTTGTCATCTTCAAAACATCATTAGGGATTTCCCTAACAATACTAATAATATCTACATTTATCAATAATTAAAATATATGGTTCTGTCAACTTCAAAACATCAATGGGAGGTTTTCCGAACACATATTTGACCGGTTAAGGAAGGTGTGTTAGTACACTCTATTTATCATGTTGTGCATTGAGGCTTGCTTGATAGACATCTGTTGCTTGAAAAATTCTCAGTGGATCAATCATTCAGTTTCTACCATGAGACTGATCTCCTTCCTAAACTAATTTGAGAATGCTACTTCACTAACAATTCAGATGTCATGAGTCAATTGTCTCCTCATGTGGAAACCTTGTTGCTGATAATAGGTATAGGGCAAGGTGACCATTTGCATTGGTTAGAAAACATGGACACTCTCTGAGACACTTTCATGTCGCGTCAAACACTTTGACACGTGTCTGACACTCTATATACTTGGTCAACAAGTGTCAGAAAATCCAACACCAAATCAATTCTCTCGATACTCTCCAATACTTGAGTCTAGAATTCCAACACCCGAGTTCAGAATTCCGATATGGAGTCAATTTTAAAAAAATTTAATAAATGAGGGGTCAAAATATAAATATGTAAAAAATAAAAATAATGAATATAATAAATAGGGAAAGAAGAAAGACATGGTTTTCTCTTCTCTTCTGACTCTCACTTCTCGTGACACACAGTTTACCCTAAAGTTTGTTTTTTCTCTTCTCTTCCAACACACTCTACATCCTCCAAGTTTTATAGATTATTGGATTAAAGTTGAATTTGACAAATTAAACAATGCATAATATTAACAAATGGTGGATTAATATTTTTACTGTAAATTCATTTTAAGCTCTTTTTTATTATTTATTTATTTTTGAATTTGAATCAAATTAATTTGATTGAAATTATCATAAATATGACAATTTATCATGTAGATATAAAAATATATATTTAATATATAATGTGTTCCAACGTGTCGAATTCCCTATTTTTTTAGAAACAACGTGTTGCCGACACATGTTGTGTCGTGTTGCGTATCACATGTTGATATCGGTGCTACTTAGTACATTGGTACTGATTCCTGAAAATATCATATCCGTATGTGGAAGAAATTATATTAAATCATCTGTCTCTTTGATAATATTTCATTGAATCCATATTCGCTAAAGTGAACTATATACTCCCATTTTGAATTTATAAGTCTGGTAGTGATCTTGTCCAAAAGTTGAGGTAGACTACACATTGCCGACACCATTGAATCTCACTAAAACACGGTAAATCCGAAAGACTCAAATTTACCCATAAAACAACATCATCATACTAGTCTGCAAATGCTCGTTAGGGACCTTTTGCCACTTCGACAACGTGGTTTGCAGGGTACGAGTATTACAAGTAAACAGAATTTGCGCGCTATTCGTTGTGTCCAATGGGACGAAATGAATCTTTCTGATATTTTTCGAGCTATAAAAATTGTGGAAATGAAAGATTTCGTATTTCTTACAACATACCCACCTTAGGTGAGTAAATCTAGGGCCATGAATACCCTAATGATCTCATAGACCAAGTAAGACCTAAGCTAAAGTCAGAGTGGATAGCCCAAACATTAAGTTTAATAATGCTCCACGGTATTGGGAGAATGAACCTGTGTTGTTTGCGTCAACCGCGCACCCTTGTCCATTTCTCTACAATTGAGCTGACTCGTCAATGTCGGAAAGTAAGTTTGACATGGCTGTCTACTTTGTTTTGATCCATTTCCTGCTTAGGAGGAAAATAAGTACGCAACATCCGTTGTCAGCTTGAGTTTTTCCCTAGCATTCACAAGATGATTAAGGACGAGGAAGTAATTTATTTGAGAAGTCATTCATTTCTTAATCATATTCTTTTATTTGCTATACCAGCACCTTTGAAGAATGCAATCGACTGGGCATCTAGACCACCAAATGTTTGGGCCGATAAGGCAGCTGCCATTGTGAGCTCGGCAGGAGGTTCTGGTGGGAGACGAGCGCAGAATCATCTCCGTCAAATTGGAGTCTTTCTCGATCTTCATTTCATCAACAAGCCTGAATTCTCCATAAACGGACACGAACTGCCGACGAAATTCGACAGTGAGGGGAACTTGGTTGATCCAGAGACTAAGGAGAGACTCAAGAAGGTTCTTCAAGCACTGCAGGCATTTACGTTGCGACTGCAGGGTCGGTGATGCAGAACTCGTTAAGAACATAAGTACTCTGCATCATTGGTATCTTATTTTATTCGGTGATATTGAGGACATGAAATTGATTTCTTTACGATGAACACCAATTCCATAAAAGCAAGGGCTGTAGTAGTAAATAAACATTCCTCCGAGGAAACAGGCCAGTGGCTTGAAGGCAATACAATGTATTGGGTTCCGGTTTGCGGACTAAAATATTCAATGACTGACATCTCCAGTGGGCTTAAAGGCAAGGGTGCTTTTAAGCAAAATCTTTTGTCAGTGGCAATTAGCATTTTTGCAGTGAGATCTCTACAAAGATCATGTGCATAACTTTACCAAAGAAACAGGCCAGAATCTCCATCATGCCTTTGCTTAAATGTAGCTCCTTGAATCTTGGTGACCACCTCCGCTTCTATTGTCCCTGAACATTAGCTCAGGAAGTTGGAAGAGTTTGAAATATTACATGGCATCGAGAACACAGAAGTCCACTGATTAATTTGCTTTGCACATAAATCATTAAGGCTAGATGAACATCGTGAGTTTATGATCCATATTAAGAAATTATACTCTAAACTCATTTGTGGCAATGAAAATGACTTTGTGCCTTTTCTTGGAAATATGCGGTAAATATGAAGGGCATAGGAAATAAGGAGTTAGTAAACTAACAAGTTAACTAACAAGTTGTTAGATGGGGGTGAGCATCAGTTTAGGGCCCTAGACCAACCCCTAGACCGGGCCATCTCGTTTGTTCTAGTCCGGTTCCTAAGGGGATTGGGTTGATCCTAGTCCTAGGACCCATAGACTCTACATTATGTGGGTTGGCCTCTATCCTAGGAATTTAGGGTTGTCCAACGTGGACTAGCCCTATACCACACACACACACACACACACACACACACACTATACTATATATCTAATGTATTATGTATCAAGGTTAATATCACGAAAAATCTCAAACTAGTACACTTATGACAAATTTACCCAAAACTAATTTTTTTTAACTACCAAAAACTCCAAATTATTACACTTATGACAAATTTACCCCAAATTAATTTTTTTTAAAGCAAAAAACCATAAACTGATACATTTATGATAAAATATAGCCTCTGTTAAATTGGATTAATACCACAAAAAATCACAAAACTAATACAACTCTAACAAACAAAGAGTGAAATCTCAAAATCATATAACAATCAACTGTCACATGTTATCTAACTCAGCAATTTGATAGTAAAATTTAATAAAAACTAATAAGTGATAAATTTTTCATAAGTGTACCAATCTTTTGTAAATTTATCAAAAAAGTCTACCAGTTTGAGGCTGTTGATGGTCAAAAAATTAGTTTGTGGTAAATTTGTTGCAAGCATACCAATTTAGAATTTTTCGTGGTATTAACTCTATATATTATATGCTTTGTCTATTCTAAATTCTATCACCTCCTTATTTGTTCTCTTTGCAATTTGTTTTATTGTGTAAATTAGAGCGTTAAAAAAATCCAATCCTAATTCCTAAAAATAAAAAAATAAAAAATAAAAAAAAATGTTTAAAAAAAAAAAAGAAGAAGAAAGAAACCCTCTTTGCTCTCCCGAGCCTCACCCAAGCCTTGCTCATCCACTTTGGCCTCACTCGCTTGCTCGCTTTATCGCTCACCTCTGTTCACCAATGAGAGAGAAGCAAATCCATTGAAGAAAAGAGGTCTTCCCTTACACTTAGCTATTTTTGGTAGTCATAATAAGATTCAGGACAGGATCTTGTGTTTGGTTCCTATCCAAGACGGGATAATATTAGATATAAGAGAAATAAATCCTAGGTAATATTATTCCATAAGGGTTTAGGATAAAGGTGGATATAATTTATAATATACATAATATAAAAGTTATTTTTCTTAAATAACAAACTTCTTAAATTAATAAAATTAAAATAATACTTGAATTATAATATGAAAAATTCAAAATATCAAAAAATAACAACAATTTTACTTTTATTTATTTATATCTATATATTCAAATTTATTTCTACATTATAATATAAATTCATATATAAAAAATATTTTGTATTTATATTTATTACATATTTTAGGTATTATAGTATTTTAGGTATATTAGTATGGTTTACTATCTAATAAAATTTTATTAGAGAATGATGGAAGGGAACAAAGAAGTAAAAAATAAAATAAAAGAGAGAAGGTAAAATAATAAAAGATAAGCAAATAAAAATGAAGTGGGTAAGAGTGTTTTGAGAAATTCTTACCATCTCCATTTCTACAATTTTTAGGTTCATTCACACTAATACAACATTTATACTAAACAATAGACACTTAGGATGTGAAAATATTAGAATCCCTATATATGACATTATAAATTGGCCACTAGCGGGTCATGAGTCAAAGCAACAACAACCCATATCTCCCATCAGGTTCAAACTTGTTGGTCACCTAGGCTCTAATACCAATATTATGTGGTTTTAGGCGTCTCTCATCTTAAAAGTTAGCTCAAAGAGGAAAACTTTCCTTCAAAGTTATACATTGACTATCAACTAGTTCCACAATCAATGAACAATAACCCCAACAGAACCTACTACCTCTATGTATCCGTTCGAGACCTTTTATTACAATATCTCGTCCAATGGAGATAACCACATCTATCGAATAGTCGTACTATGCAAATCGCTCTTTCAAGCGTTGCTTCATCAATAGAATAATCGACCTAGATCATATAATTAATCTGAGTGGGAGATGTTGTGATCCGTTGTACTCAAATTAAAGATTTCATCGCTCGTTTACTCGATAAAGAAGTGGAGATCTCTCCTTTCTTATTCTGACAATGTCTCCCGGCAAATCCTTCTTGTCGGCCAATGCGTTAACGAGGGAAGACATAGTACATTGATCGAGGACAAAAAAGCAACTTTTCTCACATCACATATTTATTGGTCAACCGAACAGCATTAGAGCGAAGGCATTAAAGAGGAAAGACAGTCTCTATGTTATTAGGGCTTCTCTATAAAATTACTTGCACCTGATGCTCACTAAAAATTATCGAACATAAAATACATTTTTTTACCTGAGAATTTAGACAAAAGCGTTAGAGCAAGAGGCTTATCCCGCTTTGGATAAGCTAACTTCATAGATTAGTAGCTTCTAATTGGAAAGAGTTCATCAGATTAAAGGCCGTTTAGTAACATGAACTCAACTCATTCAAAAGGTTTGAGACTATTCCTCTCTATCTATCCTAAATTTATGCTTTCCTGGCACTTGAAATTTGGATTCAGCATCCAATAGCCACGTCAATCTGTGGAAATCTTTATAAGCTTGTAGAAATTGGTTGGTATTTGTCGGAAATATACTAACAGGCTAACCCCCTCATAATTGACATGGTTGGGGCATTGGTTAGAGCGTTAGAGGACTTCTAATATAATTGAAAATCACCCATTCAAATCCCATAAACTATGGATAAATTGTTTTAGGTCAAGGCCACTTGCATAGAACAAAAGCCTGAACTTAACCAATTCGGGCTTGTAGGGTGTTTAAGAGAAAGAACTGGGCATTTACTTTACATATCTCAAATGGTGGTTACATTTGATAGCATGTGCCTTTTCCACGTGTCTCTATGTGAGGGATGAGCTCGAGCATCTTCACTAAGATGATCAAGACATGGGTTGGGTATCAACATTTTGTGCAGTTGGAAGTGCTGATAACAACTGCTATTCTGGTATTCAGCACTTACATAGTCGCCGTTGGCGTGATGGGCATCAACATCAGTATCTCACTTTGGCATCCCCTAAATCAGTCCCAGGAAGACTTCCTATGGACCGTTGGTGGTTGCACCATGGGCACCATCTTATCGTGTTTCAGCATAATTGCGTGGTACAGATACAATGGATTGTTATATTAAGGGCATGTAGAAATTCGATATGACCCACAGTATACAGGAAATGTATAGGGTTGGTTAGGGAGACACCTTTACGGATAGTGTGCCATGCCTAGTGCAAAACTGTAATTCTGCACTTGTAGCTCATGTGATCTTGAAGCATATGGACACAAGGAGAGATGATTCCCAGTAAAATGAAGCAGAAAAGCAAAGAGAATATAAAGAGATTCTACCGTATTGATTATCAAGTTTGTAAAATGAGACAGATTTCAGCCAGAGAATGAGCACCAATGCCCGTTGACAAAGAAACAGTTACATGAAACTATTATGAGCCCAATGGCATGCCCTACATGCCTATTCTCGAGGATGGAAATATCATAAAAGAATGAGAAGAAGCAAAAAAACAAATGATTCGTGTTCCCAAGAAAAAAAAAAAAACATATATTTAGAAGAAATATGTCCCCGACATCGATATTTTTGTCTTCAATGACAATGGCTTCTATTTACATAGAAACGAATGGTTCGTATATGATTGATATAATGATGCCCAATGGCTTCCCAAATACTCACAAACGGTTCACTTAAAAATATCAGTGCAACATTTTTCTGCAGACAAGAACTTGATTGAGGCCATTCTTTGAAAAGGTCAAGCAAGCATAGAAAGAGAAGGCCTGATAAATCAAAAGCTATTACAAGAATTTCACCACTGATCTCAGTCCATGTTCTGGGAAGGATGGTCATCGGGAGGATTTTTTGTTCTAAAACCGTCGACAGCCTTATCGAATGTGCCCCTTATGTGTTGACACCTCAGAATCAGACGATGGCATGCATCTTTCAATACATCTCTTGCCACCTTTTCTGAAAAACACCAAGTAAAAGATTCAAACAGAGTAGAATACATGAAAAGCCATTCTGGACATTACCTGAGAAGAAATGCTAGATGACCAACATCTCCATTGGTTACACAAGGTGGGGGAAGATTGATGTGAGACACAAAACTAGGCCTAATGCATGGGAAAGGGATGCCTCTACTAATCAGGGCAATCCTCTCCAATGTTTTATGGAAGAAGTTTCATGGTGTTAAGGTGCCAAGTTAAAACAGAGAGTTGGTACAATTTTGAATGACTTAAACAGTGCTGGATATGCAACGTGCACCCAAGATTCCATTATGTGCCACACAGATTCCATGAGCTCATCAATCATATTTTGACAATTCCTGGTCTACCTATCCATAAAAAAGGTAACAAAACCAACTAAAATTTCACATAATAATATGAAGTTTATAAGAAAAGCTAAGCATCCTAACTACATCAACCACAAAATATGACCTGTGGACTGCAAAATAGACACGAGATGCATTAAAACTATATGGAATTTAAACTTACTAAAATCAGGCAAGCTGCGCATTAGAAAGAATAGGAAAAATCAGCAAGATTGAAGTCTACTAGACAATCCAGCTAAATTCTATACCAAGGAGAAAAGGGAAAGTATAATAGAAAATATTCCAGTTAGTAGTTCACCATAACATTTTTCCAGATTTATTATCCCAAAACAACAAGATGAGTAACTCAGGCATCATCTGATTGTTCTGTGGCCTCTGCCCATTGTAAAGCAAAAGTAAGAAATAAACTTCATTTTGAAGGAGAAAAGATTATTGAGCATGTGATAATGATAGCATAAAACTCATACCGGATAAACGATCTCATTAATAACACTCTCGATGTTTAACCCTCGCACGTTGATATTGACCAAAATGATTGATGAATAGATTATCCTACTATGTAAACATCGGACAAATAGCACAAAGTACAGTAATGAAGTACTGACTCTTGATTCAAGGTAAATCTGAGGGCATTTGCAAGTGTATGATCCTCCTCAGCAAGAATAAATGTAGCATTCCGTTGATCTCTAAAGGATGCACTTTCCATTAGCAACTACTGCACAAGCAAGATATTCCAAAATGTTGATAAAAAAATATATCCACCCATGCTCAGAGATGTACCATAAAGAGAGAGAAAGAGATTCATAATTAACAGATATGAGATTATCTTCATATAAAGATTCATCTACTACTTTCCTCAAAGCAGCAACTCTTCAAAGAAATATTTTCTACCATTGTTAATATCCTTCAAAAGTCAATAAACATCAGCTGCTGAGCTTGAATTCAACAACAGACTCAGTTGCAACGACCGATTCGTTTCACTCACCCTCTGGTAAAACTCAAACTCACAAGACCACGTTCAACTCACCCAAAAGACACAACTTGCCGCACTCGACCCACCACACAGTCCAAGCACTCACTTATCTCCCTTCCACACAGCTCACCTGCCACAAACCACACTCATCCTCACTCATCCTCTCCCAATCTTTCGATCTCAATCTTGGCAACAATTGCCACCTCACTCTAACCTGATCTTTCCTAGTGCTTAAAAAAAGTGGCTGCTTTCTCTTCCATAAACGGCCTACTTCCTCAACCCATAAATCAGGATACCAAGAAATCAATATGGAGAGACATAAATTTTCATGAGCTTGAGGTGGTGTTTAATGTTTTATCATTTATCACGAAGTAGGTGAGAATATTTTTTCCAAATATAAGATAAAACCTTCAGTAAAAAGACGAAAAATTCGAATAAACGGGAAGACGTGACATGTAACTCGATTCCCAATTCAGCTTTGTGACCACACAAGCAGAAGGGAAAAACAGAAGAGCATGAAAGGATCCCCGCTTCACAAATTAAGCCAGCAAGGTTGATTTTTGCACAAATTTACATTGCACCTACACACTTCACCACCAATTTTCCAGCCAAGATTCGAGTGATCAGCCGCATGAACAGAGTAAAAATCAAAACTTTCGCAGACGAACGGCGATTCGCCGGGCAATGGGCCCTCCCCAGGAGCTAAACGGCGGTGCACGAGAGGTCGGAGAGGAACTAAACAGTGCAAAAGAGAGACAAGTAGAGACGGGGAGCGACCTGAAGAGCGACGGACGATCGACGGCGGCCGGAGCCGTCCCGTGGAGTCGGCGGAGCCTCGAGAAGATGACGAGCAGGCACGCGCGCGGGGCACAGTAGGGGCGGCAGCGGCGGCGGCGGCGGCGGCGGTGAGAGAGGGACGAGCGGCGGGACGGAAATAGGAAAAGGTTTCTATGGTCTGGAGGAAAATTACATAAATAGAAATATTGCCATCTAAATTACAAACTTATGGAATATATTATAGTATCTAATAATGGGATTCTGTTTCCCCCATAATTCCTTGGAACAAAAAAAGTAGTTCTTTTTTCCATTTCTCTTTTAAATATATTCTTTGATCACTTTTCTATTTCGAAAAATAAAAGAATTAATTGACATACATAAACAATTTGTAATTTCTTATTCTAAAAAACAAAAGAAACGAAAAATAGAGAAATAGAAACGTTACCAAAAATGTCATTAGTATTTCATTTCATGTAATGAGATATTGAAAGATTTTTATATTAATTGATAAATAATAAGGCAAATAATAATTGGCATATTCTGTCTTTAATTAAAGGAGAAAAACCACAAAAAAATCTTAAATAATGCCTATTATGAAACATTTATTTAAAATGTGACAATTGTGAAATATTTATCATAAACTTTCTCTTGTAACATAAAAATCCTCATATTTATATTTATGCGACACATTTATTCTTCGTTAGTCTTAGCGATTTCTAACAGAAATTAATCAGATGAACTTAATTGACATAAATGCAAAATGTTTAAAACTAAATTAATTCAATTGAAAGGTTTCAAATTAAATTAGCATAAATACAATAAGTTTAAAACTTTTTCTTACTTTTTCCCATAACCTTAAGATGTTATTATTTTAGTAAACATATATCTTATATTATATTTATAATAAATTACGTCAAACTTAATAAAACCAATAATTTATTTGAAACTCATACATTGCAAATAACCAATTAGCAAACCTCTAAAGTAGAAAAATGTATAAGACCAAAAAGAGCTTCAAGACCAACAATCTAAAAAAAACAAAAATGTAATAATCTTAAAATGAGTATCTCACGCTTGCAATGATGGTTGTTACTATCCTAGCAAAAAAAAATGATGGTTGTTACTAAAAATATTCTATTAATTTTCTTTAGAGATTGACAAAATAATAAGTAAACTTAAGTATTTAGCAAATCTAAAAGACACCCCAAACTCTAGTAAGATTATGACAATAATGTACATGAAGATTGTCGAAAAAGTGCTAAATTAATTATAGTTTTATCAATTTTAATTTTGCAAATTAAATCTTAAACATTTCATTTTTTATCAATTAAATCAACCCCATTAATTTTGGTTGAAATCACTAATGTGGACACTAACCATAACACGTAGGACAGTCGAGATTGCCATAGACAAAATTTAATAATATTTTAATAATTTTTCAAATTTTCATTTTTTAATTTTTCTTTTCTTTTCTTTTTTCTTTTGGCAACATTGCCATGACTGAACCTCGTTGATAGCTAGTAAAGGTCACTACCCTTAGGCAATGATAGCCTTTGCCAGATTGAGTGAGGGTCTTGCCCTCACTTCAATGAGCGTGGACCACCCTCTCCTAGGCAGGCAAGAGACTTGCTCAATATAGTGAGGGTGGCCTGCGCCCAGGCAAGAGCAAGGCAGGCCTCACTTAGACAAGGGCAAATCTTGCCTGGGAGGTTCGGGATCGAATAGATAAAACTAAGTCGGCATCAAATTTTATAATAAGAGGATCTCAAATCAATATCAAATTTTATGAGTTTTTAGACGGTTGATACCATACTAGTCCGCTGTTCGAAACCCCCATTTGCATCTTTTGGATTTTTAGGGAGTCGGATCCTTAATTACACTCATTCTTTTCATAATTAAAAAAGGCCAGATGTCGATATATTCAAATTGAGTCATAATTAGTTCGCACCCTTGGAAAAGCCCATTCTACTCTGACAGAAAAGGTGGCCGAGCCTTTCGTGCGTGATCTTGAACTACTTCACGGAGGGAAAAAGGGCCGAGTCGGTTTTCATGGAAGACGAAGGCTACCCACGTCTTTGCCCTGGCGTGCGAGCACGCGAGCGTCGTTCCAGGCGTGAAGTCCATCGAGTTCGTGTCTTGTCAGCTCGACCGTTTCTTTAGTCATCAGTAGACGGTGCAGTCCGCGGCGGTTGCTTCGTTGGTCTGCTATGTGGACTGTGCATAGAGGCTTCTCGAGTTGCTGGATTGCTACGATGATTAGCTCTCTCTCTCTCTAATAACCTAAGAAGCATTCACACTATTCGGAAACCTGCGTGTCGTGTTCGATACTCCGACACGCTCCGACACGTTCCGACACGCGGTCAACGAGTGTCAGAAAATCCGATAAGTGGTCAACTCTTCCCGACACGTTTCGACACTCGAGTCCAAAATTCCGACACGCGATTCCAACATGTACGGGACTAATTTTAAAAATTTTCAATACTTGAGGGGTCAAAATATAAATATATGAAAAATAATGAAAATAACAAAAATAAAGGGGAAAAAAAGAAAATTCTTATTCTCAAGTTTCTCACTTATAAGTTTTGACATTCCCATGAGTGACGATGGAACACCCCTCTTCTTGCTGGCATTGCTCCGCCGCCCCCGTAGACTTAAAGTTGTGATTTTTTTCTTTTTTTGCTTCTTTCCGCCTCTCGCAGGCGTCGCCTATGAGTTATCTTTTTTGGTTTATGTCATTAACTTGTGAGTTATCTCTTATATTTTTCATAGCGAATTTAGTTTTGACATTCCCATGAGTGACGATGGAACACCCCTCTTCTCGCTGGCATTGCTCCGCCGCCCCCGCAGACTTAAAGTTGTGATTTTTTTTTTTTTTTTGCTTCTTTTCGCCTCTCGCAGCGTCGCCTATGAGTTATCTCTTTTGGTTTATATCATTAACTTGTGAGTTATCTCTTATATTTTTCATAGTGAATTTAGTTATTTCTTTTTTCCTTTGGTCGTATTTCAAGAGTTCTTAACTTTGTTTTGTATAGGAGCTCCAAGTTAGTCTATATCATGAACTCCGAACTTTGTCTGAAATTATAAAAAATCTCACTATTTTCCGACAAGTGTATGAAAACATGACATATTCCTTCAAATTTACTTTTTTGTGTTTGCAATTTTTGAATTTCTTATTCAATCTCTATCAAATTAAAACAATGAATTATATTAACAAATGTTAAATTAATATTTTTAGTATAACTTAATTCTATGCTCTTTTTATTATTTATTTTTGTATTTATATATAAAAATATATATTTAATATATAACGTGTCGGAACGTGTCGGAATTCTCTAATTTTTTAGAAAAGACGTGTCGGCGTGTTTGTGTCGTGTCGTGTCGTGTCGCATGTCGCGTGTCCGTGTCAGTGCTACGTAGGTGATAACCCATCACCCTCTTTTTTCTCCCGCAAGAATTCCTTGCATCAATGTGGCCGAAAATAGTGAAAAAATATGTATTGGGTCTTGCCATCTTAGTTCGCGAAGGAGTCATTCAGATGTCATAAAGATGTAGCTGTGTTGACATGGTGGGATCACTGAAGGGAAGGAATAATTCACGGCTAGTCCGACAATGGCTTCGAAATGGTAAACGAACATGCGTGAAAAATGAAGTCCTGATCATCCCAGTTGAGTAATTTGTCTGCGACACGTAGAGGCTTGGAGTGTTCTTCTTCATGTCAAAGGAAGGTAATTTAGATGAAGGCTCCTAAAAGGGTAAGGAATGATGAAATCAAGCCAGTCAGGACATGAAAAGTGAAGTTCATGCTTGCTCTGTAGGTAATATGACTTTGAAAGAGCTGGATGTATTGTTATTGACATGGGATAAGCTGTACACATGTTGCTCGACTCAAGCCAGATTTAGCACGAAGCTTAATTGATTGACCCATCAGCCTGTAACTTCACGTGCGATTTGATACTATGCTTACTGTCCATCTTCTATGTCTGCTCTCTATGTTTCATCCTATCCATTGCAGTACGACGCAAGGGATGCTCAGAATTGTTGTGCTGGCTTGGATTTTCCATTTTAAGCAGTTTTTCTTATGTGCTTGTGCGAGGCTGCTCAGTAGTGTACATATGGTTGCAAGTTTATCTGAGATAAAAGGTACTTTGTCACTAAAGGAAGCTGCACAAACTCTTCGATTCATGCTTCTTTCTGTATCTCTTCATTCTTTTATCTGAGATAAAAGGTACTTTATCTCGTACACATAATGAGTAAATTTCGAACAATGATCTGCAATAGTTTGGATATTTTTAAATTGTTCAGAAACTGTACAGATCACAGTTTTGGAAGACAATCAGTGATCAAGACTATGATTGGAGTAGAATGGCAGTGCAAACCTTTTAATCGATGTCGGTAGAACGGAGAGGACAGCTTAGCAATGATGATGAATACTATTTGGCATGTTGTCCTGCCTTTGTTATTTATTGACGTGTTTTCATTGACAAAGATAAAGTGTTCCATTGCACAATGGTTCTGAGTTTTAAACGTGACATACCATATCTTGAGGTCTTTCTTCTGGATACACTCGTTTGTTGTCTGAAGAGAACTCAATACTTGTAGAAGCTTGAGCTTTTCTAGCTTTCAACACAATATGGTTGATAACCATCCACAGGCCGGACTTGTGCTAATGCAGTTGCAATCTGGTTCACAGTGCTTAATCAGATATGTTGTCAGAAATAATTGAGCTCGATTGATATTATGTTATTCAATATAATTGAGTTGGAAATCTACCGCAGATTGGTTGCTTCTAGAGGGGCTTCTTTACTCTGAGGCTGTGGCTGGCTTAGCTGGAGGTTTGAAGGTGCAAACAAGTCATGTACTATGGTCGTAGTTGATGGCTCATGGAATGGCTCATGGAAATATAGCTTAGCATGATTTACATCGCTTGCTTTGTAAACCTATGGGTTAGGAAATTTTTCAGTAAATAAAAGATGAGTAATTGATTGACTGTGGTTTCTATAAATGTAGCAGATGCACTTGTCATCTGAACTAATACCTTCGTTCTCAATGCATTATTTTCCTGAAGGAGGAGACTCGTCTTCCTATGCAGCTCTATGTTTTCCTCATGCAGTACGTTTCCCTGGAATGATTTAAGCTTATGTGAGTCACTTGATAGTTGATAACCATACTATTGGAATGAAGGCATCAGTTTTGTGAAAACCTTTAGGTTCAGCTCTTTTATCTCGTCAGAGAAAATTTGCACCTGCAGAGAAAGAATCACCAGAATTATTCCTCACATACATATTGAGGTAGTGGTGTGTCTTTTCCTGGATTTGGTGGTAATACATAAACAATATTTGAGAGTTCGAGGTAGATATTCAGCCAGTACCTTTTTGGCATGGATGCCCTTTAGGCTCATCTCCAGTTGGTTTTCTAGATTTTGCAGATCTTTGACCCTGAGGCCAGAGAGTTGTTCTCCAGTCAATTGCCTGTGTGCATCAGATTGAAGAGAAAATATCATGCTTAGACTCGAGAACTTATCAATTTCCTGCAACATTTTGAAGACCTTCTTATGTCTCTGCATAATTGACATTCTGATAACATATAATATCAAGAGGCATCCAACACCCTTTCCAATTATATAGTTAAGTGAAGGACATTCTTCTAATTTGCCACATTTTCAACTCTAGAAGCTGTCGTGATGAATATCTTTAGCAATTCTGAAAGGACTTCACTGATTATTTCAATGAGATTAAGTCTATTTTAAAGTTTTGGACACAGTCTAGCTTCCCCAAGATTGTACGAACCCAAGGAAGCCTTCTGGATTTCTTTTTGCTGGCAGCTAAGCCAAAATAACCGAGAAAGTATACCCCAAATGTGATAGTTTCTGGATTTCTTTGTCTTAGCAGCTCATCTAAAATAATTAGAAGTATAACCCTAATGTGATAGCTTCAAAATGTATCCCTGAATATATTGTCCCCTCTGCCAATACAAAACTTGTTAGACCTAATCCCCAAACTCGTTCTTCATGGACTAAGAAGATCTATTTGGTTGCAACAAATAATACTTTATGCTACTTCTGCCTTGACATTGGTAGCTCTCTTAAATCATATACATATCGAGTAGATAGAATATGCTTGGCTCAGTGATTATGGTTAATGGTTTTAAGAGAAGTTGTTGTCTTCTTTGGTTATGAAGTAATTACTGTGTTGCACGATCTACCAAAGGTTTCATCTGCTCTACACAAGTATTCTCAATGCACGTGATTGAGAAGATGACATATATATCTTGTTCTCTCCTCGGACATGGATGAGTTGTGGATGTATTTTCCTTGACTAGACATCACATTGGGGTAAACCTTTGGCTGTACATTACAAACAACATAAGTTTTTTTCACTTAGTGGTGTTAATTATATGAATCTTTTATACCATGGCAATTTGTACTGTGTAAACTGATTCTTGATATTCCTCAATCTACAAGATGATAATTTTAAAAGATGTTAACAGTCGGAACAGAAATATTTATCCAGGTAAGCATGCTGAATATCATATAATGAGAAAATTGGAAGTCCTCAAGCCTTAGAGAAGTCCACGTCTACATAATTCATGTACATTTCTCCAAAAACTCATGGCCAAGTGGAAAATTACTGTACCTGTGGCGCTCTTGCAGGTGCTGCAGCTGTTGTCTTAAGCTTGCGATCTCTCTTTGGCAACGCTGGGAACATCAGAGAAGTAGCATGACCGAAAAGTTAATGAATGGGAAGGCATTAGGGCAATGCATGTTTTACAATGGAAAGTTCTCAAAGAGTTACATGGATTTCATTGGCGACAATGACTGATGAGGACTGATGGAACGGATGATCCTATGACTGAGTCTACTAGTGCAACTGCAGGCAGGGTCTGTAAGGTAAGAACCTGCGTATGATCTTTTTCTAATGGATGCTTGATGGATATTTTACTTAGAGTTTACTTGTAAGTGCATGTTTTGGAAATTCTATTAGAGGTGGTGAAGTATTATGTAAGCATACAGAAGTGAGTTTTTCTTCATTGAGTTCTGATTTAATTAACTATAATAGTTTCTACCAATTGAAATTGGTGTTTGATAGCATTTGTAGCAAGTAGGGTTCCCAAAGCAAGTAAACTGGAAAAATGTGCAGCCATGTGGATAAAAGTTGGAATACACTAGCTGTTAAGCATGCTGTAGATTATAATATGTGTTGCAATGTTTAAAAAACCTGTTAATAATGTCGTACAATCAAATGTTTAAGAGCTCAAACTGCACAATGTTTCATGGTTCTATGCACATGCACCTTGCTGGTGCAACCTGCAAGTGCACTTGCACTGCGCTAGTCCACATGGATTTTGCTAGTAGAAATGCACTCATAAACCAGCCCACTAGTTCATGAATCTAATCACTCTGTTATTGAATTAGCCCGTGCACAGGATAATGCATCATCTCGGACGAGGCAGTGTGGACCTTGCTCAAACAACCGTGAGACAACCCATGGTTGCCCACTCACAACCCCTTTGGAGTGCACATGGCCTTCCCCAACACTTAAACACCCCGAGTCCCACATAGAATAGGATCGGGATGTTGAGTGCTTTATAGATAAGTAGCTACCGACTACCACAGGTCATCACTGCCTCGAGTTCTCCTTTTGGGGCTCAGCTCACGTGGTGTGGGCTAGGTCGCAAGAAATGATAATGCATTAGCCGAAGTGCGGCATTTACCATATATTCCTTGTATGGTTTTGGGCTTGATGGGTTGAACTCTAAGGGCGACATTGATCTTGGCATTATTGCTACACGTGGGGGAAGATATTGTAAGACCACAGGTCGTAGACAGAGTGAGAGAGGGATTGCACTGATACATAATGAGCAGCCTACCCCTGTGGTCACCACCGATTTGAGTAACTCTTTCAAGGTTTTGGCTCATATGGTTCCAGATTGTTACAAATAGCTCGTGCATTAGGGGACTTGTGGACCTTTGTTTTGCTGCCCTCATACACATGCTTTACTCTGTTAAGCACATCCCTGCCGGACCATGGGTAAGGTAGCCCGGCCTTCTCTTTTACACCAATGAGTCATTGCCCGTGCTATTCTTTAATTTTGGACAAACTGTCTGCTTGCCGATCCTCATGTCCTTGGACTTGCAGAACATGCTCTAGCAGCGACACCTTGCTTTTACATGTCCCAACACATGTCATGGCATGGTTCATGTGATGACTTAATCCGGTCCCCATGTGGGGTCGATCCCAAGTCCCAAAAAAAATTATTAGAAAGGTGGCTGCCGGAGGTGGCTCATTTCCTTAGGAAAGCAATAAGTCCTCTTCCATCAGATGTAAGATCAGAGCATCGCAAACTTTCCTAGTTATAACACTGATGTCCTTGTCAATGTTGGTTCTAAATTAAACACCACAATAATTACGTAGGATTCTACAAGTGGCCTATAGGTTCAAGAGGTGACTCCTACATGTAATACTTTGTTCCAGACAGGTTCTAGAGGTGGTTCTTATGACGTAGCACCGTCTTACATGCTCCTTAGTTCATACACTTCCTGCTAGTGCTTTGCCTCATACCATTTATAACAAACCGGTCCAGTCCACGTGGATCAAGCTCCCAAAACAGATACTCAAGTAGCAGCCTTTGGGGTTAGCTAAAATCAAGCTGTAAGTCTTTTCCCATCCTATGTGAGAATGAGGCATCATTATTCAAGGACTAACTCCTGTGCCAACATTTGTATCACATGCTTTAAGGTCTAATTGATAGTACAAAGAGGCCTGATTTGGATCATAGGCTTGGTTAAGGTTTCCTCAATAAGCCAGGGGTTGTTGCCAACCAACAGGGGCTGTCTGTGCCTTTCCGCTTATGCGGTGGGTTCTCAGACTGCGTTCTTATTTTCACATGCCGGTGCTTGCACACCTTGCTCCCCGTCGTTGTTATAGTATCTTTATCGAGTCCTAAACTTGGCTCTACCCTCTTGTTGCTTTACATACTAGGGACTCCGAGGTCCGAGTGAGGCCTAGGATGAAGCCTTTCAAGGACTTGCTTAGGTCCAAAGGTCTAATTGATAGTATAGAGATTAATATATTTGATGAAAGGTGAGTACGATCCCAATCAAAGGTAAAATGAGGAAAGCTCATTCGAGATCATCTGAAAATGTTAAAGAATGGTCTTCAGACCCTACAGCGAGAAGATGCGAGTACATGATGTATATGTAGTTTAATAACGGCAAGCGAAAAACCATAAGTACATGGGAGAAACAATAAGGAGAAAGTTGGAGTACTTAAACCTTACATAAGACTCAGGTCAAAAGAGCGCACACTGATAGCTTAGTATAAACAAAGCCGATCACACTAAGTGGGAGAAGACCTAGTTTTTGTCGGTTTTGTTGCTAGTTCTCCACTTTTACAAAGGGATAATGACAATGCAAATATTAGAACTTTTGTCTTTTTACCATCGAGTACCTCGTTCAATCAAGTACCTCTTCAGTGGGTCAATATGAGACCTCTTTTTGATAAATGGCCGTGTCATGTATTTTTATTGACGTGGCTCATTTAGGTGTTGGTTGATGAGGAGAGTTAGAGTACTGACTTGAACGATCTTGGCCATTCAATATAACTGTTGACATGATATCATTTAAAGAGGCCAATTTGACGGCTATATGCCAGCATTAGTGTTCAATTTGGCATTTTCCATAGCCAATTTTAATGAAGGCCTCACATTGATCGACATTTGACAAGTTCATGAATTTAATTGAATGAAAAAAAATTAGGCACTCAGATCGTAAAACAGGCAAAAGTTCAAATGCATGCGCAGTCATTAGACGTTTTTTATATGCTAATGCTGTTAATATGTTCTTGGCACTCATTGACCCCAGTTAAATTGCAATCACAATATATCGATTGCTTCAGCTACCACACAGTGACCCAGTGATCCTCTCACTTACTTTTGCATTAGTTTTATGCACGCTTAATTTGTTTGTAGGACAGGATAGATGATAAGGTGGGTAAGCATTTCTTTACTTTAGTCTCTGTAGCTCATTGAGAGTATCGATATTCTCAAACCTGGGATCATTAGCAATATTTTCTCTGAATCTTCAGTAATTCCCTGTTTCCAGATGATTGCTTGAACCCAAGAATTTTGTTTTTCTTTGAGGTTAGGTAAAAGAGAATCATCCTTCAGTCAAATTTTGCTCATCGCTTCAACTTGTTGAGCCACAAGAGGCTTCATACCATCTTTGGCATCTTTTTCTGAAACTTCTGACTTGACTCCACAAATGCAGATGCAAGGACGTTAGCGCTACTTAGCTGGTTGCAAGTGGGATATAACTAAAGAGCGAATGATCCATCATTGGGTGGTAAGGTGGTTAGTTGCCAGTACCTTTCCCTCTCACTCATCTTTCGTACGACTTTGAGGTGCCAATGCTCTGTATCTTCAGTCAAATTAGAAAAGCAGTGTCATTGTCTCGCATTTGTGTATCTAGAAGCAATTCCCATTGGCATTGACATTACGTCATACCTCTGCTACGTAAATTTTTTGTTTCTTTTATACCTAGGTGGTCAATAGAGTGATCCAGTAAGCTTGAAAACATTTGAAAACTTCACCTGGATTTGTCAATTTAATAGTGTTGTGAAGGACTTGTATATTATTAGGCCCATATCTAAAGTCAGAGGTTCTTAATGAGAGCTTCCTCCGCCAGAGATGTTCTTTATAGCTTTGATGCCACTTCCCAAAAAGTTACCTTGTCCATTTCCTTGGTTATTTTTGCAGGTGTCATTCTGTGCTTTGATCTGAATAGGCAAACATAGCTGAAAATTTTTGGGAACTTCATATAATGGCAGTCTTTCTCAAGAATGAAGAGCTTTGGATTGTCAGGTCACATGTAATGACTTCCTCCCCCATATCCTTCCTTTGTTTGTGAGAAGATGCTTGTTTGAAGAGAATGCCAGACTTACATCACATGAAAGATCTTGTTTGAGCAAGATGGTACACTTATATCATATGAAAGGAGAAGAGCTTGTTTCGATTGCCAGTTGTTTCGATTGCCAGTCCCTTCAGTCAATCAGAACTTTACTTTCAAACATAAAGCAAAGGATTGTGTCCATCTCCCAAAGAATTATCTGCTGGTTCTCTTATTGCCACATAGCATATTTGCTTGATGGAATGTAAATCACCGTCTATATGACTATTGACAGCTGATTGGCCAATGGATACACATTGGCTTCCCTTGCTTAATCCATTGAAGTCCTTCATTACAAGACTTCAAAGGAAAGGGTCTTCGACATTCTCTTTGACCCCTGCTACACTTCTCTTGCAGTCTATCATTTGTGTATTTTTCTACTTTGTGATCTATGCTTAGACGTTTTGGTTAGATGTCAAGTCTTGAATCCATGCATTATGGAGTTGTCACCATTATGCATGGATTGGTTGATGAAGAATCCTGTGAGAAGTTTCTGTACTTGAAGAATGACTTTCAAGTGAGTTAATCCAATTTGCTCTTCACCAAACAATCAGACTCCATGTAGATTAAATAGGGCTAATTAAAAAAATTCTGGTCATCATCATTATAATAAATATTAATATGGTGAAAAGCTTATGAAAATAAACAGCAAAAGCAGATTGAGATGTTATTTGGTAGTATACTGTGATTAACAAATGTAAACCAGCAATAGTCTGTTTAGCTTGTGTGGAACTATTTTTAGGACCTGGACTGTTATATCTTCAATCTTTGCGGTAAATGTCATTTTTCAGCTACATTAGTTACTATGTTCTTTGAAGAAAAGCTTTATTTTAAACTATATCTCACAAAATCTCTGCTGCCACTTGCTGAATTAGGCGAAGGTCTATATGCAGCTAATCTTTTGTTTTAGCGCTAAAACATGTTCATTCTGGTTAGAGTACTTCTCGTGCATTTTTTGCTTGTTCAAATGATAAAAAGAGAAACGTTTTGACAGAGAAGTGGAGTATTAAGCAGGTGCACTTTTACAGCTAGAGTACGACGTTACTAATGGCAATTACCAAGTTTTCACAGGATGCTGATGCCATTTTAGTGTAAAATGAGTGTTTTTGAAATGAAACAGATCTGATGTTTCTGTACAAACTTTGTAGGAAAAAAGTTGGTTATTTCAGATACTTACCTTGATTTCTGGAGCTGGATTATGTAGTTCGTGGCCTTCCCCCCTAAACTCCTTGTAACGTTCTAGCACCGACTGCATACTGTAAAATTGAAGTTTATAGATAGAGATTGTCTCCTATATTTTGCTGTTATAGTCCTTTTTGTGGTTTTACTTCCAGAATAGTAAAATGAATACACAAACAAGTTAAGGTACATCTGTGTAGTGCAAACGCATTAGTCGCCTCATGGCAATCCCAAAATTCTTTGTTGACGTTTGAGATATCTATCTGAAGTTATTGTTATTGCTGAAATCACCATTGAAGCGTTAGTGAGACAGCCGATTTTCCTTATGGCTGTACCCATCAAGGCCTGTCATCTCAGGGCACTGTCTGACCGAATTTAAATTCCAAGAAGATTACTTATAAACATGCGAACTGAAGTTCACTTTCAGATGAATTTAATGCTTCATTGAATTTCAATCTGGGAGAATCAAATGTTTAGGCAGATGTATTGAGCAAGAGATCCCTATTTTTAAGTATTTCAAGCGCTTGAGCTGTAAAATTTGAAGAGTTAAAAAACGAGTAGCATATGAATTCTAATTGTCACAAGAAGCAGCAAGTGCAGAAGTCTTTGCTTGCGGTTTGCATGGTGGTCATATATTTGAAGATAATTCACTATGTAGTGAAGAATGTTCGTTGTGTGAACAGATTACTACAAAATCTTAGGACATTTTAACAGAGATAAAACCATGAAACTGATGGCCGATTGCCATTTTGGCCGAGAATGTATTAAGACCTAAGCAACTTGGTGAGAGTATTTGTCTTGTCAATTTGGCAATGGGAACTCAAAGAACACAGGTTAATACCTGCATTCAGCAAATAACCAGAAGCACTTTTGATTCATTTCATAATGGATTTCATCTTAGGACTTCCATAGCCAACAAAGGGTATGATTCTCATTCTTGTTGTATTGGGCTGATCGTCTAAGGAATGGTGTACTTCATTCCCTGTTCAAAGTCAATTGATGCAACAATGAGGGTAATCAGTTCCCAGTCCGGTTCCATCTAAGAATTGGGAACCAAACCGGGAGGACCGGTTCCCAATTTTTAGGATGGGTGATCCGGACCAGACGGTCTTGGGACTGGGAATTGGTCATTTAGCTAAAAAATTAAAAAAATACTGTTACTATTTTAGGGTTTATTGCTATTTTTAAGAAATGAAAAAATATATATTTTTTTAAAAAGTTGGTCTAGTCCAATTTTCTCTTGGAACTGGAAATTGGACCGAAAATCACCAGTTTCGTAAAAATGGAATCGAGAATTGGACCGATGCCATCGGGAACCAAACCAAATCGGCTAGTTCGATCCGATTCAAGCGATTCCCGATTCGATCATTCTAATATGCTCACTTCTATGCAACAAGTATCGTTGAGTTTTTCTTTTCAGAAGTTGCAAGGCGAGGTGGTATTCCGACTTGCTGATAAAGATGTGAAACTCATAGGCCATCGTTGGACTTGGTTGTGGAGGTCCTACATTCAATTGAAGTATTCTAGTGCTTTTTATATCCAAACATATGCTTAGCCAGAAATGCTTAACAAAAGCTCCGGTAATACTATCAGATTTCTTATTGGGGATAACATGAAGAGCTGGGATTTTGTCTTTACTCAGGCAAAACTTGCAGATAAAGAAGTGAATGGAAGCATAAAGGAGACCCCATTTGGAGCATATATATGGGTTCGAAACCTCAATGATAAGGCTTTTTGCAGAACATATTTAAAGGGTTTATGAGGAGGCAATAGCAGAAGTGAAGGCTAACAATGAAGCATACTGGATGAAGAATTGTCAAGAGGGAGACTTGGTACATGTTCACTTGAAGCGAGAGAGCTTTCCCAAGGGCGATTATGACGAACTTTAAGTTGATGAAGTTTTGACCTTCTAAATGTATCGAAGAAGATCTCTCTTATTTTGTAGAGCTACTATCCGAGTTGCAAATTGGCCTTACTGCAATGTTTCTGACTTTTTTTTTTTTTTTGAGGGATTTGACAGAAAGGTCGCTGCAGTTGGAACATCAAGTCAGTCAACTGCTGAAGATCCTTAAAGATGCCATTGAAGATGTGTTAAAGAAAGTGAGACAGCCTCTACAAGGGAAACCTAAAAGTGAAAAAGCATATTTGGATTTTTGTCAAAAGTTTCACCATGGAGATTGATTTTTCCTGGCCCATTTGATGCAGGAGCATGGCCACTTAGTAGTCCAATTTTCTTCCTTATTTAATCTTTCCCTATTTAATTAGCATTCATAAGCGGTCATGTGATAGTCACTTTCTCATTAGTGCTTCTCTAAACCATATAATATCAAATAATAGTTGCAGCTTTAGTTCTTCTCATTCGAGCCTTGTCTTCTTGTTCTTTTTTCACTGTTTTCACATCCTCAACTTCATCAATGATGCTCCATGTACATCAGCAGACTGCCAATCCTGCTGTGGATAGATTATTCCATAATTTTCATGGAATTTGATGTTCCCACTTGCAACAAAGCAAGCAGCCATGTACTTCAATTTCTCCAAACCCTTTATTTTCTATTCTTTCTTCATAAAAAAATCAAATAAATATTTTGAATATAGCTGTTATCGAGCTGCATATCTTCTCCCTCAAATTATAAGATTTGAAATTTGTTTGAAATGATGGATTCTTATAATAGAATTTAAAGTCTGGATAAAACTTAAACTCTCAAAAAGGATGACATATTTTTATCATTTTCCCTAATAATCTTAACAAATCCAGTTGTGATTTTTGTGTCCCTAATAATATCAACTTCTTGTTCTTTACTTCTTCTTCTTTTTTTTGTTGTTGAAAAAGTCTCTGTCATAGAGTTTTCGCCTTCTTTAACACATTTTTTTATGTGCAAAATCAATTTTCAGTAAAAGGTCACGTTGTGCTTGTATTACACGTTTCTATATAAGAAACTAATTTTTATTTGTTTCCCGTATCATTTGTATTTAAAAATGGTGATTATTTTGTTTTTTGTTTAAGACAATGTTATCTTATTAAGATATCTACTCATTTTTCACGGATCACGCATAAATAAATTCTATCTCATGCTTAAAAAATTGTATATGAAACAGTGTTACTTGCTTCAAGCGGAAACATGTAAAACCAATCTCTAGTCATCCTTTCCTCTTTAAATAGTTACTATCTCTTGGAAACTAAATCTATACAATTATGAATGAAAATTTCATCAATTTACGTATTCTACCTTCATACAAAAGGCTAAACTAAACATCAACTACACAAATAAAACTTAATGGGCAGAGGTTGCATATGGTCGAGCCATGTGGCGCAATCGCACTCAAAGTTTTCACCCACTTTTATTATTGATATATGCATTTATCTTATTATACACTTATTATCCATTTATTCGAAGAAAAACTATTTTCCGGAAATTGTTTTTCAACTTTCTGATTTTTTTTTATGACAGAAAACAATTCGATTTATAGAAAATATTTTTATGGACTTTAAACAACAAGTTTAAATGGGGAAAAACAATTTTCCTCTCTAGTAAGAAGGAAATCACTTTTTCTAAACTATCAAACAAATGAAAATAACTATTTTCTTAAAAATGATTGCCATGAAAAAGTATATTTCTTTATCATGAAGTTTTTTTGTGAAACAAATGCACCCTTAGTTTACATTTTCTAGATGATGTATCTTACTTTTCGGATAGCAGCATATGACTTATACACATCCACCAGCCATTAGAAGTCTTGTTGGTAGCACAAAGCATTAACACCTTGTCAATCTACGAAATTCTTTCACACCTAACAGTTCCACCAAGCACCATTTGCCATAAAGACAAAACAATTAGGCTTTGGCATTTCTTGCATAATTAGAAGTTATGTTGGTGATAAGGATAAAGGGTGTTATTTCTATCATTATGTCGTTAGATTTTTTTTTTCTACTTTAGAAATACTAGCACATAATTCGCACTCTCCGTGGCTTCATGGCACATCAATCATCTTTAATGTCCACACTAATGGTCTCTACTTTTATAGTTACAGTTCGCAAAAAAAGAAGAAGCTCTTTTTGAAAAATGATGTTAAAGGACACAATTCCTGGAGAGTTATGGTATAATTTTAGGAACAGCTGCTTCTTCGCTGGGATAAGTTGACAAGGGAAGGAGTGGAAGGCGGTTACCTACACAATGGAGTGGAGATTTTTATGTCTTTTTTTAATTATTTTTTCAATTTTATCAAACTAATAATTATATGAAATTAAATTAAAAACTTGTGAGAGACACCGAAACTATGATAAACGAATAAAAACATTTTATGCTTCTGCCGGAGACATTAATTTGTTAATACCTTCTGTCTTATTATAGAAACAACTCAAGCAATGCAAACCCATTGGTCGATTTGATGTATAGACCAAATCTAAACTTATAAAATAGAAATTAATGGACAAGAAACGTGAGAGGTATTTGCACGAGGATTGCATTTGGATCTTGATGTTGAAAATGGACATAAGTATTTAAGCTCATTTTGGTAAATTAGTTTGGATGTTATTAGGGTTAAATATGGAATTTTCCGGGGTGGACACCAACTTCAAAATTAAAGTTGGTTTTATACGTAGTATAGATTCTTGTATAATTTTGAGAGTGTCATGAATTTTTTTTTTTGCTTGAGGGAATTTTAGGGTTTCAATTTCCAAAAGAGTTTCTATCTAGAGTTAATCTAGATTTGAGAAAGAATATTCACCACTCAATATTAACACACTCTTCGCAAAATTGTTTTTATGTTTTGGTGAAGATCCATTTTCGCGCATATACTTGCACTAAATTTTGGTTGTCTTTGCGGGAAATTAATCTTGAAGGATTATATATCTTGTAAATTTTTATAAAACTCACTCTTTTAAAGAAGTTAGTTTTTTCCTAAACAATTTCTAGTTCATATGCATGATGCTTCTCAAGACCTTATTCTTACTACTGCCGACATGGATATACCAAGACAATTTTAAGTATATTGTATCAAATAGGGAAAACATACAAATGAAGAAGTGTGCAATGCTAGGATAATGACATCAGAAGTTTCCTATACCTTTGGCTAATATATATGCACATCAACAATCCTGTTATCAATATAATATTTTGGGATATCTATTGTCAAATCCTCATAAAATCAAAGCCCTATATGATGTTGCAAAAGAACTGAAGCCACTAGAAACTAGTCAAGGAAAAATATTGAGCATAACACAGGAGAGATTTGACTTTGAGGGAAGGAAAGATGAGGAAGAGATCTAACCTGGAGCTCGCAAAATCGCAAAGCTTTCCCGTGCAAGAGAAGACGATGAGTCCCACCTCGGCATCACATAGTATGGAAAGCTCTCTTGCCTTTTTTATCAACCCTTTTCTTCTTTTCGAGAAAGTGACTTGCCTACTCGTGGAGTCATCGATTCTTTTTATCACGATCTTTCCTCTTCCCATTTCTCACCGTCCTTTTTGGCACCTAGGGTTTATTGCCTTCCTTATCTGTCCAATCTACGAATAATCTCAGGTGATAACCAATCTCCTGTACAAAACCACGTATCAATAAGCTTAACGTATTTTGCTGCTAGAACAGGAGGAGTGAAATCCATGATTCTAGGTTAAGAAAAAGAAGCATTGGAAATTGGTCAAAGAGGACCAGGAAATGTCACAACTGTGTGAAACAGTAGAGAGAGAGAGAGAGAGAGAGAGAGAGGGGCACATAGCGAGAAGAAGAAGAAAGATGAGATGCTCACATGCTTGGCGCCATGATTGAGTGACTGTAGAAACAGATGCCTTCCCAACCTCTCAAAGGGCAAGGGAAACCCTAGCGTTTTTAAAAGGACAGAAACCGATGGTGGACCAGATTCTCTTCACCCAATAAAAGGTCAGCTCCCCCCGCGCCCCGCCCCCCAAAGGTGGGGCGGGCCGATGCACACTCGCGCGAGTAAGATCTCAACCCACTCTCCTACCCAAGAGGCCCATCTGTCGCCCACGGGTCGTCTGAGAATGTCTTCGACGCGAAGGTAGAGGTTATGTGGACAGACGTCGGTCGAATGAGGCGAGTAGGGAGTGAGTTTGTACTCGAGCGAACAGAGGGAGAAGGAAACCTCGTACTGTCAGAGAGTTGTTGGCTCGAGGCTCTTAGAGAGCATGTGAAATTTAGGACAACGCCGTTATCGCATCCCCACTCATCTTCTATATATATTTTCTTACTTTTTTGGTTCGTACACTCTTAAATATATTCATTTTGCACCAGCTTTTGCTAATTTATTATCATGTATTGCACGCCTATGCTTGATTAGCATTGAGTGAGAAACGTCCTTTTCCACTTACGATAATTTAGAAATTAAATTATGTCAGATTTTTTTTAACAAGTCATGGTACGTATTCCACAAAAATTATAACACCCATGGATTATGTATTCTTTTAAATGAGTTATCAACTTTTTTCTATTAAATTACCGTTAGTTTTGAATGGCTAATTATATTTTGGTTACTTGTCAAAAACTATTTGTTTTTGGTTTTAATTTATTAATTTTTCTTATTGTTTACCCATGTTTATGTGATGTTCTTACAAATCCCTTAAATTTATCAATTCTTGCTCAATTAGGTTACTAACTAGTTTTGTTTAACAATGTCTCATTTTAGTTGATTGCAAATCTTTATTTGCTTTTTTTTTTTTTTGACGTATAACAACTTTTTACAAACTTTTATTTGTCTTACTTGTCCACACGTTAATTTTACCAACTCTTTTCAAAAGTTAACAACTTAAGTTAGATTGACTACCAATTTTTTTCGGTTAGTAACCAACTAGTTTTAACTCTTATTTGACTTAGTTACCAACATCTATTTAGTTTTTATAAATTACCAACTTCACTTATTTATGACAAAAAATACATTTATCTTTAATTTTACAAACTTTTATTGATCTTTCTTACCAACAACCTTATTTTACCAACCATTATAAATTACCAACCTTTATCTTTAATCAATTTACTCACTAGTTTTGGGTCCAATACTCATTTGAACTGCTTCCTAATGTTTTTTTTTTCTTTTGAATTCACCATTTTTTCTATAAAATTACAACTTTATTTTATTACTTGCCAACTTTTTTTTATAGGAAAATCTCCTATATTGTCTTGAAGATGACAAAATAATTAAACGCTACTAATGTATGTATTGGTTGAGTAGAATCGGTTAAGAGATGCACAAGCAATGTAGGTGGTGTTTACGATTGTCTAAAGGCTATGAATGCTTTGCTTTTATCAAGGGTGAACAAGTCATTAGATGCTGGGCTATCTATAAGTTGGATATACTTAAGTAGAAGGTGAACAAGATTAAAATGAGTTCAATAAAGCTTGAAAGGACCATGGAAAGGTGAACAATTGGATAGAGCCATGATTGCCACTGTGCTTGGAAGGGCCAAAAAACATAACCTTGAGTGAAGTTGGCATGAACAATATTTTTCAAATATTAAGGGCATCCAAAGTACACAGTGGAAAGACATGTTGAAGCTAGATGGATCTTGATAAATAGTGAACAAGTATGGGAATTTTGTGAGGATTTATAGGTATCATGATAAGGTGAATAGTTGAGTGAAGTCTTGATCACTAATGTACTCAAGAAGACCGAAGGTGTTTTCCAGCAAGTAGTTTAGATAATCATTAGATTGCTGATATAGGTGGCTCCCTATATCAATTCTAAAGGAATTGCTTATCGTGTGGATAAGAAAATGCAAATATTTCTTTGACTTAGTTTATTGATCGAGATGGATTAACGGCTAGCTTCAAGGTCTAATATTTCGGAAACAAGCACTGTAGATTAATCAAATCCTTGCCTATTTTATTTTCTGACTTTACCATGTATGATTGACTTTATTTAGGAAAACCTCATAATAACCAAAAAGATTTGATTGTATGAGTGAAGACATCTCTCGGTGATTGTGTCCATTAATTTCAGTGGCTAATCGATCCTCTTGAAGATTCTCCAATGCCTAAATTGGAGATTGAAGATAGTATAGGGAATGAGGGAAAAATGAGAGGGCAAAATCTATATTTTAGGTATATATGTATAGTTTATTATTTAATAATTTTTTTTGAAGGAACTTAGGAGGGGAATTAGAAAAGCAAAAGAGAGAGAGGCCAAAATAATTGAAAAAATGAGTAAAAAAAATGAAGTAGAGCAATGCGGATATCAAATGAACAAATTTTAACTTGAAAAAGATTTTTTAATTCTCGAAGGTGAGGGCCAAGGAAATTTCTAAACAATTCCTACCCTGTCCCTTTTTTCTGTAGCTCTGGCAGAGGTAGAAGTTGCTACTCTGTAGTTCTTTGGTTCGGCAAGAGACTGGAAGCTTCTTTTCCTGTAGCTCTCTAGTTCAAGTTGATGGTTCACAAAAGCAGCAAGAGACGGAAAGTTCGGAAGAGGAAATTAGAATGTCATAACTTTCTTACAATACTCACTTTAATGCTAAATTTTTTATGGAATCACTTAAATGATTATTTAAGTACCAACCTGATTTGAGATGCGGAAACATGATGTTCCAATATTTTATCAATTTCCTTGATTAATGTGTTTCGTCAGCTTGCCCAATCAACAGCAATAGCCTTAAAGGACATCGTCACATCTTTTTCCCCAAATTTTAAACCTAATTTGAACAAATCAAGCCATTTCCCCAAATTCTTCAAACCTAAATTTGGGAACCTCAAAATTAAAATGGAAAGTAGGAGTTGTACAAGGGGCTCACATTCATTTCAACAAAGCCAAGACAGGTGAATATTATTATTTTTTGTGGATTTAGAAGTCCAATAAGAATAGCTTGGACAACTTGAATTTCGAGAGAAGATTCCAGGTTTGTAGGGTTGGTCTTTCATGGTTGTGTTTCTTACTGCATCATTAGCTGCGGGATTCAGACCCAAGCTTAATCGGATAGCGGACTAGGGTTTTCTTCTTCTTTTTTTTTTTTTGGGGGGGGGGGGGCGCATTTAGATCGTTTTTGTCGATTCTTGTTTGCGGTTTGGGCAGTTTGTCATCTGTTCAAGAGCGAGATTTTTGTCAACATTCAAGCGAATTGGGAGGTTTTCTTTTTGGGATAATTTGGGATCCGTGGGCTTCCGCATTTGCAAGCTTTTGCTTGTAATTAGGTGAGCATGTCGGACTAATCGAATCAAGAATCCCCTAAACCAGCCAGTTTGATCTAGTTGTCCATTTCATAAAAATACAACCAATGATTTTTGGTCCAATTCTTGATAGACCGGACCGTACCAACTCTTTTTTTTTTTTAAAAAATATTTTTTCAATTTCTTAAAAATAGCAATAAATCATAAAAAATAACAACTCTCGGTATTTTTTTAATTTTTTTAATTTTTAATTTTTTTGGCTACATGATCGATTCCATTGGACCAAACCAGACCGGATTGGGCAGGTTGCCGATCCTATGACCATTCTCCCGGTCCAATTCCCGATTCTTAGGTGAGAGTGGATTGAACCAAGAGCCGATAACCTTTAACACGAACGCAATTTTGAAGGTGAATATTAATGTTCCAATGTCCACGTTGGACTTGTTTTTTTATTAAAAAAAAAAAGCCACGAAAGATCTCTCATTTTATTAGAAAGCCATGTAGGATATTTTGCTGGAATTTCTCATTAGAAGTTTTTAAGTGATCATTTTTTTCTCTAATGTGACATTAAAGTGAACATTGTATAAAAATTGTGATATTTTTAGGGTTATTTTCTCGTTAAAGTTCCTTATCATCTATATTTCTTGGTTCATGTCCAAGTTTCATGAAAGGGGTGAGAGAGTTGAAGTATTAAACTTTTTAGGATCTCGAAGGTAAATGATCATCCTTTTTCTATGTAGATTTGCCATTTACTATTTGATCTTTTCATTTCTTGTTATAGTCAAACATATAATTCTTGAATGCTACAATCAACTCATTCGCGATTCAAGTTTTGGATTGTAAATTAACTAGAGGTTGTCTCCGTTTGAGCATTTATGATTTCTTTAATAGTGAACCATGAGAGACACTTATCATCTTCGTTTGTGCATTTTTGGTTTTATTTACACTACGCTAATATGCAATTCCTTCCAAATAATGGACTAGATACAATATGAAAATGTTGACTTTATTACTTCAATTTACTAAACAGTGAATTGATATAACAAAGCCTTTGGATTTTACGTCCTATTTTATCTAGCCCTATTATAATTAGGAATCCCGACAACCAAACATCTTTTTATAATTAAAAGGACTAGAAAGCCGACTAAAGTCTCGTTTGATTTGGCTTTAGGCAAGTATCCTTGGAAAAATGCCGTTTAGTAAAAACTACATTTTGCAAAGGATTTTTACTAAATTTTTTATAAAAAAATTTAAATATTTTTTTATCTAGCCACTAATGGTCATTCTAGTCAACCTCCGACAGCCAAATCTGATTGCTAGACAACCTCACCTAAGGTCATCGGACCTCAAGTGACGCTTGGGGTCCCGCGACCCAAGCAGCAAGCAACCATCGCTTGAGGTCACCGGACCTCAAGCAACCCAAGCGACGCTTAAGGCCATGTGACCTCAAGCGGTGATCGCCGGGTGGTTGCGACCCTAGGCGGCGGTTGCTGGGGTCGGGAGACCCCTCAAGCGGCGATCACTAGCGCAAGCAACCCCTTGGTCAGTGATCGTCGACCTCCGTTCGTTTCTTCAAAGAAGATGAATAGTACATGTCAATAGTAATGGGACTTGCATTCTGAAGATGTAACTTCCCAAAAGATTTTTGGAGCTGCTTTAAGCTAGAGGCCCTTAGAGCCATTTGGAGATGCAATTGCATCTTGCCAAAGTCCTCCAAAAGAATAAACCAAATATGTTTGTATTTGGCCAAGCCCCCTTAGAAGCCCAAAAGCTCCTTCCAAATGTTGAATCAAACCAGACCTAACACTAGCTACCCCTTTGAATATTTTCATAAGATCTAACACTTCTAATGGATTTTCCGATTGAGCCATAGTTACTTCATGTTGCTCGCGATCTGCGCTGCCTGCGTTTTAAGATCCAAGTTGACACCCCATGTGGCCAGGAAGTGTGGTGAGCCCATTCTGCTCCAATAAAAATGTGGTTGGGCCTTTTGCATGTGACCTTGAACTAATTCATGGAGGAAAAAAAGGGCGAGTCAATTTTCGTGGAGGACAAAGACTACTCGCGCCCTAGCCACTATATTTTTAAAAATTGGACCAGAGAAGGTCCTTGAAAAGGCTCCATTTGAATCTTTTGCCAACCCCGATATCCCAAGACGCTAAATTCTCGGGGGTAGTGACAGCTCAAAAGCCTCCAAAAATATAGCACCTGTGGACCTCTGGTAAAGTTTGGACT
The DNA here is from genome assembly GCA_014182365.1 of Eucalyptus tenuipes. NCBI lineage: Eukaryota > Viridiplantae > Streptophyta > Magnoliopsida > Myrtales > Myrtaceae > Eucalyptus > Eucalyptus tenuipes. The sequence goes on along the minus strand of CM024543.1, from coordinate 8,897,438 downwards.
TGAGCAAGTCCTTAAAATGCTCCATCTAAACCTCCTGTGAATCTTGACATCTCTAAACATTAAACCCTTAGTGGATAGAGACAACTCCCATGTCTCAATACATATATGACATGTTTGGTAACCATCCAAACAGTACCAAATTATATTATTTTATTCTCGAAAGTAATTTTGGAACATAATCGTGTTTGGTAAAATTTTTGTTCCCGAAAACAAATTTTTATTTTGTTCCTAGAAGTAGATTTGGAACACAATAAAAAAAAAAGTTGATTCTTGTCCCGGGAACAATTCTAGAATCAAGCCCATATTTTCTCTTCTTCTTCTTCATCCACCACCGTGGTTGCCGTCCACTGCCATCTGCTATCCACCAACCATTGCTGCCGGTCACCAGCAACCGGTCCGGCGAGCTCACTGGAGGCAAGCCCAGCCACTAGCGCCGGTGGCCAGGCGGGCCTCACCCAGCCCTGGCAAGGCTGAGCCTCGCCTAGCTGCCGGTGAGGCTTGACCGACGAGGGTCAGCGACACTCCGATGAGGTTGTTGGCCCGGCAACCGGCCACTTGAAGAAGAAGAATAGGAGAGAGAAAGGAAAAAAAAAAAGAAAAGAAGAAAAAAGGAAAAAAGTAATAAAATTATTTAAAAATTAAAAGAAAATGATTTGGAGTAGAAATTTTATGCACGGTACCAAACGCAATTCTATTCCGGGAATTGAAATTTCGGACCATTACCAAACATCTTAAAATGTTTAGAAATTGTTCCCGGGAATAGAATTGTTACCAAAAGCACTCATAGTGGCTAGGGATACTCCTCATAAGACTTAAACTTGAGCATGTCCTTAAAAGGTTTCATATGAGCCTCTTGCGAATCTCAGCATCTCTATATATCAAACCCTTAGGGGGTAGAGACAATTCTCATGCCTCGATAAATATAGTAGTTGGGGACCTCCCCATAAGAATTAAACTTGAGCATATCCTTGGAAGCTTTGTTTGGGCAAGCATCCTTAGATGTTAAACCCTCAAGGGATACTCCAACACCTTGAAAAATATAATGGCTATTGACCTCCTCATAAGACCGGAGCTAAGCAGATTTTTAAAAGGTTTCTTTTGAGCTTCTAGCAGACCTCGACATCCCCAGATGTTAAACCCTTAAGAGGTAGAGACACCTTTCACACCTCAAAAAAAAATATTGTGACTAGGGACCTTCTTGTAAGACCCAATCTATGCAAGTCGTTAAAAGGTTTCATCCAAGGAGTAATTTGAACCTCTGAGTCCCTAAGATGTAAAGAAACTAGAGGGTAGAGTAAGGGATAGGCTCGAAAAATATACCGTACTAAGGAGAGCAATAGAGTATGGGAGCATGACACATTAAAATAAGTAACATAATTTGCAGCCCGCCACATTTGTGGACGGGCGAAGACGGTCCCTATTGATTGGAAATAACTTCTATCTTGGGAAGAAACTTGGGCAAAAGTACACCCCAAGTGCCAAAATTGACATGGATGGACACTTAGGTGCCAAAAGTTTAGAAATGAACACTTAAGAGCCAAAATCGGAGTAAACTAGATCACTTAAGTGCCACTTTGGCCAAAATCCAGTCAAATTGCTGACGTGGCAATTTTCCGGTGCAAGGTGAGTGCAAAACGGTGTCGTTTTGCACCTAAGGTGGCGAGAAAACACAAAAATGACGTCGTTTTGTGTATGATGTGGTAAATAATTAATATAAAATTAATTTAATTTAATTTAAAAATAAATTTATTTAAAATATTCTTAAAAAACTTAAAAATTTTAAAACTAACAATTAAAAAAAAAAAAAAAGTCGCCTAGATCGCCGGCCTTTGGCTAACCGCGGCAAGGGCTCTCGAGCCCTCACGATCTGTGGTGAGGGTCGGCAGCCCTTGCCCTGGTCGGGGGAGGGCCACGACCCTCGCCCCAGATCTAGACGAGGGCTCGTGGGCCCTTGCCGCCGGTCGGCCAACGTTGCCGGCCCCTAGCTAGGCCTAGCGACCCCGACCGACACTAGTCGTCGGCCCTTCTCGGGAGGTAGGGAGGTGGCGAGGGCCGCGAGCCCTCGGATCTAGGGCAAGGGTCACGCCCTCGCCTAGATCCCGTGAGGGCTCGTGGCACTCACCGCCGGTTGGCCAAGGGCCGACAACCCCGACCGACTCTCCCCCCCTCCGTCGTCGGCCCTTCCCGGCGCCGGCGGGGATGAGGGCTCGCCCTTAGCCGCCTCCCTTTGGCCTCACCATTATTTTTTTTAAGTTTTTAAATTTTAAGTTTTTTATTTTTAGAATATTTTAAATAAATTTAGTTTTAAATCTAATTTAATTAATTATTTACCACATCATACCTAAAACATTATTTTTGCATTTTTTGTCACGTCGCCGTGCAAAACGTTTGTACTTGTCGGAAAATTGCTACGTCGCAATTTGGCTGGATTTTTGGCAGTGGTGGCACTTAAGTGATCCGTTTTGATCCGCCATTTTGCACTTATCTCGCTGGAAAATTACACGTCAGCAATTTGGCCGGATTTTTGCTGGAGTAGCACTTAAATGATCCATTTTGATTCGATTTTGGCACTTAAGTGTATATTTCCAAACTTTTAGTACTTAAATGTCTCTTCGTACCAAGTTTTGGCACTCCAGATGTCCGTACCTCAAGAAACTTGTAACCAGCCGAAGGAACCAAGGCAGACCCCCTGGTTCTGGAAAGCCGACTAACGCTAGTTAACCCTGTGAATATTCTCGTAAGATCTAACGGATTGAGCCATAGTTACTCCACGTTGCTTGGGATCCGCACTGCCGCGTTATATGATCCAAATTGACACGCCACGCGGCCAGGAAGTGTGGAGAGCCCATTCTGCTCCAATGAAAAGGTGATTGAGCCTTTTTTGCAAGCGATCTTGAACTAATTCACGGAGGGAAAACGGGAGTCAATCTTCGTGGAGGACAAACTGCTCGCGTCATCGTTCTTGAGTCAGCTCGCGAGCGTCGTTCGACAGTAAGTCCATCGATCTCTTCTCTGTTCATTGCGACGTTTTCTCTCGTCATCAGCAGAAGATCGCCCCCGAGACCGCTGTTGTGGCAGTTCACAGCGGTTGCTGCATGGCTCTGCCGTGTAGATTGTGCAAAAAGACTGATCAAGTAGCTAATGGTCATCTCTTTCAGACCCTCTTTAACCCTTTTTCTTCCCTCCCCCTTCCCCAAAACAAAAAAAAAAAAAAAAGAATTACTTTCTGTGATAGGTGACGAAAATAGTGAAAAAAAATGGTATTAGGTCTTGCTAATTTTCTTCGCAAAGAAGTCGTTCAGGTATGCGGTGGGATTACTGAAGGAGAGGAATAATTGACGGTTAACCAAACACATGACTTGTAATATGAAATGAAACTGCATGAAAAAAGTCCCAGTCATCTTGATGATCTGTCTGTGACACTTGGGAGTCCTAGAGTGTTGTTCTTCATGTCGAAGGAAGATAATTTGGAAGAAGATTCCTAAAAGGTTAAGGAATGACAAAATCAATCCAATCAGGACATAAAAAGTGAAGTTCATGCGGATGGCCACATACTTGTTCTGTATATCATTTGGCTTTGGAAAAGCTAAATGTATCTGTTATAGCCATGGAATGGCTCTACATATGTTTATTGACTCAAGCCAGAGTTAGAGGAAGCTTAAATGATTAACCCATCTGCCTGTGACTTTATGTGCGATTAGATACCGTGCTTATTTGGTCTATCTTCTTGTCTGCATAGTATGTTTCATCCTATCAGTGCATTACAACACAAGGGATACTCAGAATTGTTGTGCTGACTTGGGTTATCAATTTGAAGCACTTTTTCTTATGTGCTTATTGGCTGTGTGAGGCTCACGGTTGTGTACATTTGGTTGCAAATTGATATATAAAAATAGCGCGTATTTTTCACGAAAGGAAGCTGAACGAACTCTCTGATGCATGCTCTTATTTCCGCATCTCTTCATTCTTTGCGTTTGCATGTCAAATAGCGACAGAGAGATCCATCCTTTTTTACCCATACTCCTACACGTAATGAATGGATTTCGAACTATAATCTGCAAAAGTTTGCAAATTTCTAAATTGTTTATAAACTGTAGAGGTCACACTTGTGGAAGAAATGCAGTTACAAGACTATGAATTTGTAGAGTAGAATTGGCAGTACAAACCTTTTAACAGATGTTGGTTAGAAAGGGGACGACAACTTAGCTGATGATGGTCGATACCTTCTGGCATGTCGTCTTGCTTTCATTATTTATTGATATATTTCCATTTACAAAGATAAAGTGTCCCATGTTCTGAGTTTTAGACGTGACATACCATACCTTGATGTCTTTCTGGTGAATATACAAGTTTGTTGTTTGAAGATAACTTGTAGAAGCTTGAGCTTTTGAACTGTCTGCTAGCTTTCAATGCAATGCGTTGATAACCATTCCGCAGTCTGAACTCGTGCTAATGCAGTTGCAGTCTGGTTCACAGTGCTTAATTAGATCTGTTGTGTGAAAGACATGTCGTTGATTGAAAGTATGCTCTTCAAAATAATTGAGTGGGAAATTTACCCCAGATTGGTTGCTTCTAGGGGGACTTCTTTACTCTGAGGCTGTGGTTGGCCTAGCCGAAGGTTTGAAGGCGCAAACAGGTCATGCACTATGGTCATAGTTGATGGTTCATGGCAATATTGGTTAGCTTGATTCACATCGCTTGCTCTACAGACCTATGGATTAGGAAATTTGTCAGTAAAATAAAAGATGAGTAATTGATTGACATGTAATAGATGCACTTGTCATCTGAACTTATACCTTCATTCTCAATGCATTATTTTCCTGAAGGAAGAGACTGATCTTCTTGTGAAGCTCTATGTTTTCCTGATGCCTCACATTTCCCTGGAATGAATTAAGCTTATGTGAGTCACTTGATAGTTGATGACCGTACTATTGGAATGAAGTTGTTAGGTTGTTGAAACCTTTAGGTTCAGCTCTTTTATGTCACCAGAGAAAATTCCCTCCTGCAGAGAAAGAATTACCAGAATTATTCCTTGGATAAAGTGAGCTTGTGTTGTCTTTTCCTGTATCTGGTTGTAATACAGAAACAATGTTTGAGAGTTTAAGGCAGATATTCAGCACTACCTTTTTGGCACGGATGCTTTTTAGGCTTAGCTCTAGTTGGTTTTCTAGATTATGCAGATCTTTGATGCTGAGGCTGGAGAGTTGTTCTCCCATCAATTGCCTGTGTGTATCAGATTGAAGAGAAGAAATCATGCTCAGACTTGAGAACTTATCAATTTCCTGCCACATTTTGAAGACCTTCTTATGTCTCTAGATACTTGACATTCTGATAGCATATCATATCAAAAGGCATCCAACACCCTTTCCAATTTTTTAGTTGAGTGAATGGACATTTTTCTAATGTATAACATGCCGCATTTTCAAATCTAGAAGCCCTTGTAATGAGTTGCTTTAGCAATTCCGAAAGGACTTTACTGATTATATCAATGAAACTAGTCTATTTTAATGTCTTGGACACAGTATAGCCTCCCAAGGTTGTACAAGCTTGAGGAAGCTTTCTGGATTTCTTTTTGTTGGTATCTCAGCTAAAATATGATAGTTTCTGGATTTCTTTGTCCTTGGAGCTCATCCAAAATAGCTAGAAGTATACAGTTAATCAGATAGTTTCAAAATGAATCCTTGAAGTTATTGTCCCCTATACCAATAAAAAACGTGTTGGGCCTAATCCACAAACGCATTCTGCATGGACTAAGAAGATCCATTTGGTCGCAGCAGGTAATACTTTATGCTAGTTTTGCCTGGACAGTAGTAGCTCTCTTGAACCATTTACATATCAAGTAGATAGAATATGGTCAGTTGAGTGATTATGCTTAATGATTATAAGAGAAGTTGCTGTCTTCTTTGGTTACGAAATAATTACTGTGTTGCACTATCGACTCTAGGCTTCATCTGCTCCACACAAGTCTTCTTAATGCACATGATTGAGAAGATGAAATATATATTTTGTTCTCTCCTCAGACATGGATAAGTATTGCCAAAAACAGACAAGTTTTTTGCACAAGTGAATTCTTTGACACCATGGCAATTTGTACTTTTGAAACTGAATCTTGATATTCCCCAATCTACAAGACGAAAATTCTAACAGATGCTAACAGTTGGAACAGAATTTTAATTCAGGTAAGCATGCTATATATCATTTAGTGAGATAACTGGAAGAGTCCTCAATCCTTTTGGAAGTCCACTTCTACACCATTCATGTACATTCTCCAAAAACTCATGACCAAGTGGAAGATTACTGTACCTGTGGTGCTCTTGCAGGTGCTGCAGCTGTTGTCTTAAGCTTTCGACCTCTCTTTGGCAATGCTGGGAACATCATAGAAGTAGCACAACAGAAAAGTTAATGAATGGGAAAGCATTGGTGTGGTGCATGTTATACAATGTGAAAGTTCTGAAAGCGTTACATGGATTTCCATGGCCATAATGATTGATGAGGACTGAAGGAACAGATGATCCTAAGACTAAGTAGACAAGTACAACTGCAGGCAGGGTCTGTAAGGAAAGAACCTGCATATGATATTTTTCTAATGGATGTGTTGGGGATATTTACTCGTAAGTAGAAGTTTGAAGCATTATTTAAGTATACAGAAGTGAGCTTTCCTTCATCGAATCCTGATTAAATTAACTATAATAGTTTCTACCAATTGAATTTGGTGTTCGATCAGTGAAGCATTTGTGGCAAGTAGGCTTCTCAAAGCAAGTACGTTGGAAACATGTGCAACCTTGCAGATAAAAGTTAAAATACACTAGCTGTTGATCTGTTGTAGATTATAATATGTGTTGCATTGTTTCTTAGTTTCTCTTTCCGTAGTTCTATCCACATGCACCTTTCTGGTGCAACCTGCAAGTGCACTTGCACCGTGCTCTTCCACATGGATTTCACTCGTAGAAATGCATCATGAACTAGTCCATTAGCTCATGGATCTAATCACTGTGTTCTTGAATTAGCCTGTGCAGAGGATATGCATCATCTTGAATGAGGCAACATGTGCCTTGCTCAACCAACCTGAGATAGCCCATAGTTGCCCGCTCACAACCCTCTTGGAGTGCACATGGCCTCCCCAACACTCCAACGCCCCAAGCCCCCCATAGAGTAGGAGAGATATATTGAGTGCTCGACATATTAGTAGTGGCCCACTCCCAAAGGTCACCACCACCTTGAGTTCTCCTTTTGGGGCTTAGCTCACATAAATTGGGTGAGGTTGTAACAAATGATATCAAAGTAAGGCACCGGCCGAAGTGTGGGATTTATCATACCTCCCTCGACGGTTTTGGGCTTAATGGGTTGAACTCTATGAGCCGGCGTTGATGTTGGCGTTATTGCTATATGAAGGGAAGGAGATTGTAAGACCAGGGGTCGTACAAAGAGTGAGAGAGGGATTGCACTGATGCATTATTGGCAGCCTAAACCTACAGTCACCACAAATTTGATTAACACTTTAAAGGATTTGGCTCATGTGGTTCCAGCCGGTTTATTACAAATAGCCTGTGCAATAGAGGACTTGGGCACCATTGGCTCACGCTCCCATGCTTTACTCTGTTTAGCCCATCCCTGCCCGGCCATGAGTAGGTAGCCCAGCCTTCCCTTTTGCACCAATCAGTCATTGCCAGTGCTACGCTTCACTCTTGAACGACTTCTCTGCTTGCCAATGTCTTGTCCTAAGACTTGCAGTTAATGCTCTAGCGGCACACCTTGCTCTTAAGCATGTCCTAGAAAATGTCATAGCATGGTTCATGTAATGATGTAGTCCGGTCCCCTCGTTGTCCAAACCCAAGCCCCTAAAAGGATTATTAAAATGGTGGCCGTTGGAGTTGGTTTATTTCCTTAAGAATCAAGCTATAAGTCCTCTTCCATTAGAAGTAAGATTGGAGAGTCACAAACTTCCTAATTATAGCACTGACGTGCTTGTCAATATCGGCTCTTTAACCAAACACCAGAAATAATTACATAGGATCTACAAGTGGCACGTAGATTCAAGAGGTGACTCTAACCATGTAACACTTTGCTCCAAACAGGTTCTGGAGGTGGCTCTTATGGCGTAATAGTATCCTATATGCTCCTAGTTCACGCACTTCCTACTAGTGTGTTGCTTGATACCTGTGAGAATTTGATGGAATCACTACCAATTGTTTTAAAAGCTTAACTTGTTAAATGAAGGGGTGTCTTATTATTTAAATATTCTGACACTCCCCTTATGCTCAGTTTGATCTTTTACGTAGTACTAAGCGGGAAAATTTAATCGGGGGGCAAATAGAACTTGAAAAGATTTGAACTCGGGACTTCCAGCTCTGATACCATGTGAGAATTTGATGACACTCCTATCAACTGTTTTAAAAGCATAAGTTGTTAGATGAAAGTATGGTTTATTATTTAAATATTCTAAAAATACCATTTTATAACTAGCCAGTCTGGGTCACATGGACCAAGCCCCCAAAAAACAAATACTCAAGGAGTGACCTTCGAATTCCGTAAAATCAAGCCATAAGTCTTCTCACATCCTATGTGAGGTCGGGGCAGTACAGTTCAAGGCCCAACTTTGAAGAACGGTGAGATGACCTTAATCAAGGGTAAAATGAGGAAAGCTCATTTGCGGATATCTGGAAATTTGGAACAATGTTCTTGAGATCTTCCAGTGAGAAGATGTGAGTACAGGATGGATACATAGTTTAATAATGGCAGGAGAAAACCTATAAATACATGGAACAAATGATAAGGAGAAAGTTGGAGTACTTAAACCTTACATAAGACTCGAGTCAAAAGAGTGCACAATGACACATTAGGATAAATAAAGCCAACCTCACTTAGTGGGAGAAGACTTAGTTTTTGTTGGGGAGAAGTGCCAAAAAGTCCTAAACCTTTTGTGTTTGTGCCAGTTTAGTCCTAAACCTTTTTTGGTGCCAATTTAGTCCTAAACCTTTTTATTTAGTGCCGATTCAGTCCTTTTGGCCGGATTTTGCTGACTGGACGCCGGCCGGCCGACGTGGACAATTTTTAATATTTTTTTAATATTTTTTAATATTTTTTTTAATATTTTAATATTTTTTATATTTTTCTTTTTTCTCTTTTCTCTTTATTCTTTATTCTTTTTTCTCTTTTTTCTTTTTTCTTTTTTCTTCTCTCCTCCTCCCTCCGGCCGGTGGCCGAACCACGGCGACCGGCCAGAGGCGACGGCCGGCGAGGCTCGCCGACCACCTCGCCGGTGCCCGCGAGGGCGGCCTCGCGCGCTGGGCGACGCCGGCGAGGTTGAGCCGGCGAGGCTCGACCTCGCCAGATCCGGCGAGGGCGAGCCTCGCCGGCGTCGCCCGGAAGCCGCGATTCGGCGAGGTCGAGCCTCGCCGGCCATGGGCGAGGCTCGACCTCGCCGAATCGCGGCCTGGGCGGCGCCGGCGAAGCTCGACCCTCGCCCGCCCGGCGCGAGGCCGCGATTCGGCGAGGTCGAGCCTCGCCGGCCATCGCCGGCCCGGCGGGAGGCCGCCTTGCGCCGGATCCGGCAAGGCTCGAGCCTCGCCCATGGCCGGCGAGGCTCGACCTCGCCGAATCGAGGCTCTGGGCGGCGCCGGCGAGGCTCGCCCTCGCCGGATCTCGGCGAGGTCGAGCCTCGCCGGCCATGGGCGAGGCTTGACCCTTCGCGAGATCCGGCGAGGACGAGCCTCGCCGCCCGGCGGGAGGCCGCCCTCGCGGCCACCGGCTAGGCGGCCGGCGAGCCTCGCCGGCCGTCGCCCGGCCGATCGCGTGGTCAGGCCGGCGGAGGGAGGAGGAGAGAAGAAAAAAAGAAAAAAGAAAAAAGAAAAAAAGAGAATAAAGAATAAAGAATAAAGAGAAAAAAAGAAAAATATTAAAAATTATTAAAAATTATTAAAAAATTATTAAAAAATTATTAAAAATTATCCACGTCAGCCGGCCGGCGTCGTCAGCAAAATCCGGCCAAAAGGACTGAATCGGCACTAAATAAAAAGGTTTAGGACTAAATTGGCACCAAAAAAGGTTTAGGACTAAACCGGCACAAACACAAAAGGTTTAGGACTTTTTGGCACTTCTCCCGTTTTTGTTGTCGTTGTTGTTGCTAGCTTCTACAAAGGGGCAATGACAACACAAGTATTTGAACATTGTCTGTTTTATAATCACCCAAACTTATTTTTTCAATCAAGTACCTCAACTTTTTACTTGTGGGTCAATACGAGACCTCCCTTTAGTATTGGTCACGGCATGCGATTATAATAGGTTCGCTTACTTAGAGAAAAGGTAATCCCAATTGGTATTGGCTCGATTATGACATTTTCTATTTAGGTGTTGAGTGATGAGGAGAGAGAGGATACTGACTTGGACGATCTTGGCCATTCAATGTGACTCTCTTGACATGGATGTCAATATAAGAGGCCAACATCATACACCAATGTAGACAATTAATGGCTATCTACCGGCATTAGTGTCCAATTTGGCATTTTCCATTTGAAATTTTAGTGAAGGTCTCATGTTGACCCATATTGGACAAGTTGAGGTATTTGATTGAATAATTGATTGTAAAACAAGCAAAAGCTCAAGTACTTGGGGAATCATTACCCCTTTTATACGCTATTGCTTCTAATACGTCTTTGGCACTTATTGACCCCAATTGAACTGCAATTGCAATAGATTGATTGCTTCAGCTTCCACACGATGACCTGATAAATCTCACTTACTTTTGCATTAGTTTTATGCACTAATAATTCATTTGTATGACAGGATAGATGATAAGGTGGGTAAGCATTTCTTTACTTTAGTCTCTCTAGCTCATTGAGAGTAATGATATTCTCAAACATGGGATCATTAGCAATATATTCTAAGAATCTTCATGAATTTCCTGTTTCCAGATGATTGCTTGAACCCAAAGAATTTTGTTTCTCTTTGAGGCTAGGTAAAGGAGAATTTTCCTTCGCCCAAATTTTGCTTATCCCTTCAACTTGTTGAGCTACCAGAGGCTCCTTTGCATCTTTGGCATACTTTTTCTGAAACTTCTGACTTGACTCTGCAAATGCATAGGCAAGGACGTTAGCGCTACTTAGCTGGTTACAAGTGGGATATAACTAAAAGCTAGTGATCCATCGCTGGGTGGTAAGGCGGTTAGTCACCAGTACCTTTCCCTCTCCCTCATCTTTCACTCAACTTTGAGGTGCTGATGCTCCATACGTTTGGCCAGATTAGAGAAGCAGGGTCATTGTTGCCCATTTGTGCATTTGAAAGCAATTTCCATTGTCATTGACATTATGTCATTCCTCCGCTATGTAGATTTTTTCCTTTGTTTCATACCTAGTTGGTCAATAGAGTGATCTAGTGAGCTTGAAAATATTTGGAAATTTCACCTGGATTTGTCAAGTTAATAGCACTGAGAATGACTTGTATATCATTAGCCCATATAAGTCAAAGTCAGTGGTTCTTAATGAGAGTTTCTTTCTGTCAGAGAGCTTCTTTGTAGCTTTGATGCTATTTCCCAAAAAGTTACCTTGTCCACTTCCTTGGTTGTTCCTGAAGGTGTCCTGCGGTGCTTTGCATCTGAATAAGCACACGGGATTTAGCTGAAATTTTTGGGAACTTCATATAATGCTGGTCTTTCTCGAGAATGAAGAGCGTTGAATGGTATGGTCACATATAATGGCTTTCTCCTCCATATCCTTCTTTTGTTTGTGAGAAGATGCTTATTTGAGGAAAATGCTAGGCTTATATCACACGAAAGATCTCATTTGAGTGACACGGTAGACTTAGGTCACATGAAAGGAGAAGAGCTTGTTCCCATCTCCAGTCCCTTTAGTCAATGGGAACTTTACTTTCAAGCATAAAGTAAAGGCTTCTTTCCATCTCCAAAAGAGTTATCTAATGGTTCTCTCAATGCCACATAGCATATTTGCTTGATGGAGTATAAATCACATTCTATACGACTATTGACAGCTAATTGGCCAATGGATACATATTTGGCTTCCCCCGCTCGCTTAATCCATTGAAGTCCTCCATTACTAGACTTCAGAGGAAATGGTCTACGTCTGCTATCTCCTGCTTCATTGCCCTTGCAGTCTATCTTTTGTGTACGTTTCTTGTTCGTCATCTATGCTTAGGCATTTTGGTTAGATATTAATTCTTGAAGCCATGCATTATGGAGATGTCACCATTATGCACAAATTGGCTGATGAAGAATCCTGCCTGAGGTTTCTTAGCTTGAATAATGACTTTCAAGTGAGTTAATCCAATTCTCTCTTCCACCCAAACTATCAGGCTCCATGTTTATAAAATAGGTTAGGTTAAAAAAATTCTGGTCATCATCATTAAAATAAGTATTAATATGGTGAAAAGATTACGTAAATAAACAACAAAGGCAGATTGAGATGTTATTTGGTAGTACACCGTGGTTAACACTTTTTAAAGAACACTACTATGATTAGCTTTTGCGTGGAACCATTTTTAGGACCTGGTCAATCATATCTCTAATCCTTGCAGCAAGTGTCATTTTTCAGCTACATTAGTTGCTATGTTCTTTGAACAAAAGCTTTATGTTAAACTGCATTGCGCAAAAATTCTATTGCCACTTTCTGGGATTGGCAAAGTTCTGTACGCAGCTAATGTTTAGCTTTAAAGCTAAAACATGTCAAATTAGTTACAGTATTTTTCATGCATTTTTTGCTTGACCATATGATAAAGAGAAACATTTTGACATTGAAGTGGAGTATTATGCAGGTACAGTTTTACAGCTAGAGTGTGGAATTACTAATGGAATGACAGTTTTCACAGGATGATTATGCCATTTTAGTGTAAAATGAGTATTTCGAAAGTGAAAGACATCTAAAATTTCTGTGCAAACTTTGTAGAAAAAAGAAGTGGTCTTTTCAGATTCTTACCTTGATTTCTGAAGCTGGATTGCGTAGTTGGTGGCCTTCCTCCCTCAACTGCTTGTAACGTTCCAGCACCGATTGCATACTGTGAAATTGAACTTTCAGATATTGACTAATATGTTTCATTGTTATAGGACTTTATGTGGTATTACTTCAAAAAATGTAAAATGAATGCATAAGCAAGTTGAGGTACATCTGCATAGTGCAAATGGGTAAATCCCCTAATGTCAACCCAAAGTCAACTTTCGAATTATCTATTGAAAGTTGTTACCTTATTACTGAAATCACCATTGAAACGTGAGACCTGGTGGATATTACCTATGGTTGTACCCATCAAGGTCTGATATCTCAGGGCACCATCCGACTCTTTTGGATATTTAAATTCCAAGAAGAAGACTGCAAAGTGGTGTCCATTTTTGGATAAATTTAACGTTTCATTGAATTTCAAATTGGGAGAATAGAATGTTGTAACAGATGGTTGAGCTATCCCTATTTTTAAGTATGTTGAGTACTCGTGTTATAAGATTTGAAGAGCTAAAAAATGAGTACCACATTTATCCTTATTGTCACAAGAAGATTCAAGTGTAGAAGTTCTGCCTTCCAGTTGCAATGGCTGTTATCTATTTGAAGATAATTTGCTAAGTAGTCCAGAAGGTTCTTCATGCAAATAGATAATCAGAGAATCTTTGGACATTTTAACGGGATAAAAACAATGAATCTGATGGCCGATTGTCATTTTTGCCAATCATGTACCAAGACCTGAGCAAATTGTTGAGTATATTAGTCTTGTTAATTTAGCTAGGCATACTCAAAGAACACAGGTTTGATTGAATCCACTACATGCATTCAGCAAATACCAGAAGCACCTTTGATTCATTTATAATGGATTTTATCTTAGGGACTTCAGTAGCTAAGAAAGGGTATGACTCTCAATCTTTTTGTAGTGGATTGATTGTTAGAAAGAAAAATGGCAAACTCTATTCCCTGTTTGAAGTCATCTGATACAACAGATATCATGGATTTCTTCTTTTCAAAAGTTGTTAGGCCGCATGGTATTCCAACTTGCTGATAAAGATGGGAAACTCATAAGCCATCGTTGGACTTTGGGGAGGAGATTCAACATTCAATTGGGATATTCTACTTTTCACCTTTGAACATATGCTTAGACAGAAATGGTTAACCCAAGTCCCGTAATCTGATGGGGATTTCTCATTGGGGATAAAAAGAAGGGTTTGGATTTTCAGGAAGGAGGCTTGGTACACGTTCATTTGAAGCGCAAGAGGTTTCCTAAGGGCGAATGTGATGAACTTAAGTTGATGAAGTTTGGACACACTAAAGCATCAAAGAAAATCTTACTTATTTCCTACAGCTGCTATTCGAGTTACATACAGATCAGCCTAATTACAATGTTTCTGACTTACATGGTTCTGTGAGGTTTGACAGAAAGGTTGCTGCAGTTGAAGATCAAGTTAGTCAACTGCTGAAGAACCTTGAAGACGCCATTGAAGATGTGTTAAACGTTAAAGAAGTGAGACGACTTTATAAGGGAAATCTACAAGTGAAAGCATTTAGTTTTTTGTTAAAACTCTCACCATCGAGCTTGATTTTATTTATTATGGCCCATTTGATGCAGAAGCATAGTCTTATAGTGTTCTGAGTGTTTTTCTTCTCTATTTAATCTTTCTTTATTTTGTTAGGATCAATGAGCGGTCATGTGATAGTCACATGATTTTTGTTGAGGCTGAATGGTTATTTATCTTAATTGAGGATTGAGATCGTCTTATGTCCGAAATCTCGTATAAATAGGGCTTTGATCCACTTTTTCTCTCTAGATTTTCTCTAAATCCCAAAATATGAAAAATGTTACTTATACATGATGGACTATCATCGGATTTAATTTTTGACTGGCAACAGAGTATAGTATTTAAATATCTCCAAGCCCTTTATTTTCCTCTTCAATTGTCAATTTCCATTCTTCCATATTAAGGCACATCTAGCGTATGCATAGGTGGAATATCCTGGCATTTAAATATTGAACCATACCTTTTTTACAGTTTGAGCTTTTAGATTAGTCATTAACAATGTAAATAGCAAAACAAGTCCTATTTTCATTTCTTTTTTCAAACTTATCCCCACCTTTCGAACTTATCAAAATAAATTAATATTTGTTGAGATTGCATTAAATCTATTAACCCCACAAGTAAACTCTCTCGATCCAAAACATACATTACTTATGCTTTTTACCCTTTTAGCATTATATAATGTCAACTTTGTCACTAAGGCTATGTTTTCACTAAAAGAAAACCTACTTTTGTAATCTTTCTTCATATAAAAATCAAATAAACATTTTCAATGTATGAAAATGACTGATATCATGCCGGATATATCTTCTCCCTTGAATTATGTCTTTTACTTTACTTTTTCTTTTTGTTTGTTCAAAAATTTCCTATAATAGAATTTATGGCCTTATCTAACATATTTCTTTTATAGTCATATACTAATTTCCATTGAAAGTTTATGGTGTGCTTGTACAGCACGTTTCTAGATGCATTTCTGTTTCAGTGTAACTAAACTAATTTTAATTTATTTCCCGTATCATTTATTTATCGAAAATGGTGATTATTGACGTCTAACGCACTGTCCAATCATTTATACTTCTATTCTCATATGTTCATAGTAGAACTTCGATATGAAACTAGTAAAATCAACTAATCCAAAGATAATCCTATCTTATTACGGTATTTATGCGTTTTTCTTTTTCTATGTGTCACGCATACATTATATCTTTCTCATGCTTAAATATTCGTGGAAGAGATAGTCTTACTTGCTTAAAGGGGAGAAATGTAAAATCAATTTCTACTCGTCCTAATCCCTCTAGATAGTTACTTTGGAATCTAAATCTATGAAATCACAAAGAAAATTCTCATCATTCCATACTTATTAGCTTAACATGCAAAGAAATTAATGGGTAAAGGTTGGATATGGTCAAGCCACTTAACGCAATGAGACACCAAATTTTTGCCCACTTTTATATTGATATATGTGTTGAATCTGTTCTCATGTAATTAATTTATCTACTGTATTTATCTGTAAGTGTTAATGGTATGATAAATCTTAGTTTCTGGATCGGATCATATGACTTAGCCTTTGATAGCACAAAACACTAACACATGTGAATCTGTGAAGTTCTTTTGGAAATGACACTGACCAGTTTGTGACATCTTTTTCAATTTGCTTGATATTGGATGTTTTGTGCATGAATTTCTCTTCTTCATAGCAAATTTTCACTTAGTGATAACACTGACATTGACATCAAGAGATACATGTTGAATAAATATGTTCATAACTACGGACCAGTTTTCACCACCACTTTCACCATATTTCAAGTTCAGTTACTTCGAATGTTGATTTGCTTTTGAATGGACCTTATTTTAGGGTTTTCTTATTGCTTATACACTATATTAACCTAATTTAGCAAATCATTAGAGTCAAACTGAAGATTGAACTTGGTTTTATACAGAACATAGATTCTTGTGTAATTGAGGGAGATGCTTTCTATCTATGGAGAATTTTGGGGTTTCAACTTCCAAGAGAGTCTCTATTTAGAGTTATTCCAAAGATATTAAAAAAGAAAGAAAAATTGAGTCAGTGTTATATATATAATTTGTTGTCGTCAATATGTATTCATCTTTTGGTGAGGATCAATTTCAAGCATGTACTTGCAATATCTTTTGGTTATCTTTATGAGAAATAAATCTCAAAGTATTCTGTATCTTTGAGTTTTGATTAAAGCCATTTTAAAAGGAGCCAACTTTTCTCTAAACAATTTCTAGCCCATATATCTGACTACTTCTTAAGATCGACTTCTTATTAGAGCTACCAAACTGGAGATACTGAGACTATTGTAGGTCTATTGTATTAAATAAGGAAAACAAACGAATGAACATAAACCGAAATAAACAGCAAAAAGTACAAAATTGAATTAAGAATAAAAGAAACATTGTCCTCCTTTCTGGCAGTATGTACGAGAGGCATGCATATGTAAATAGAGAAGTCAGAAATCCAAGGGTCATGACATCAGAAGATTCCTCTAACTTTGCTTGATCCCTATGCACATCAACACATGCTATCTCTATAATATTTAGGGATCATAGCCAAAACTCAAGAGATCAAAGCTTAATATGATGAAAAAGAACTGAAGCCACTAGAAACTAATCAGTGAAAAGCATTGAGTATAGCATAGAGGAGACTTGACTTTGAGGGAAGAAAAATGAGCTAGGGATCTAACCTAGAGCTGGTGAAATCGTAAAGCTTTCCAGTGCAAGAGAAGACGATGACTCCCACCTCAGCATCGCAAAGTATGGAAAGCTCCCTTGCCTTCTTGAGCAACCCATTTCTTCTCTTTGAAAAAGTGACTTGCCTACTCGTGGTGTTGTCGATTCTCCTCATCGCAATCTTTCCTCTTCCCATCTCTCACCACCTTCTCCTTTAAAATTTAGGGTTTCTTACCCTCTTTATCTATTAAATTTACAATTAAGTTCTGGTTAAATCACCAGTTCCTCATGATATCACACATAAAGAAACTTCACGTATTTTGCCACTAGAACAAGAGGAATGAAAGTTATGATTCTAGCTCAAGAACACAAAGCATTTGCATATTAATTAGAAAAAAATATATAACAACAATAAATATGATCGAAATATGAAATAGTGAAAAGCAGAAAGAGGAATATAGCAAGACGAAGAAGAAGAAAGAGAAAAAGACTCACTTGCTGTAAGCCGTGATTGAATGGACTGCAGAAACAATGCTTGGTGTTTCTCTGGATGGGGTTTCAAATTAGAAAGGAAATGTTCTTTTCCCCTCAATGGCAAGTTGAAAACCTCGTATTTGAAAGAAAAAAGGAAAGGCGGAGCAGATTCTCTTCGCCCAATGAAAGGTCAGCTCTATTCCCCAAAACAGAAAATAATTGGGTCTCTCGCCAACCGGTCGATGCACACTCGCGCGAGTACGACTTAACTGAAACTCTACTTCTCGAGGCGCCATCTGTCACCGACACTGCCGAGAGAGCCTTTGAGGAAGAGAGACGGATAGGCAAGGACAGATGTCAGTCCACTAAGGAGAGTAGCACTCGGTTTGTACTCGAGAGGAAAGAGAGCAGAGCAAAACTCAGTACTCTCACACAGTTGGCTTGAGATTCTTGGGTAGCATGTGGACAGCGCCGTTGTCGTATCCATCGTCGACACGTTGTTTATTGGTTTAATCTATTTCATACAGCCTAAAAATATAATTAATTTTTTTTTTCACGAATGATGCTAATATGGCATCATCACGTGTGCACTTACGAAACTGTTCTTTCTCAAAAGAAGGGTAACGATCAACAACAAAATTTGCACACTTATCGATTGACATTACTTACAAAACCCTTTCTTTTTCAATTACAATATTTTTTGGCCAAAACGGAAACGAAAATAAAAGAAGTTACCTCAAAAGCGAGATGGCTAATGCGTTCCTCTTTCATTCTCTAACTCTGATTACTCATGAGATATTCATTTCCAGTTGCATCATAACCTTCAACTAATCATCGCCTTGATTGCCTCTGTCGCTACCATCTCCTCAATAAGCTCGACATCAGTTGAGTCTCTAATATGACGAAAGAGATATGAGGTATCAATACTAATGAGGTTTTGTGTTACCACACCTTATGGCAAAAAAGAGAAGGGGGGGTACATTGTCCATGGAGCAATGCACCATCAACGCTAATGACTGATTTAGCAAAGGTGATTGATACTGGTGGCTATATGAGGCATGACGTCATTGTGAATGTTGGGCATAGACATAGCAGATAGAGATCAAGAGTGTGTTGGGGATGGGACATGGTCAATCACAAATAAGTTTGACATAAAAGAAAACATTAGTGCAGGGCATAGATCTAGCAGATAGAGATCACGAGTGTGTTGGGGGTGGGGGCATGGTCAATCACAAAGAAGTTTGACATAAAAGAAAACATTAGTGCGGGACAGATGAGCCTAAGCGTGGAGTGGGTGCTCTCTTTACCATAATAGGAAATAGCTTTTTTTTAGTAACTTATAGTTTCTTTTTACTTAGAATGAATTTGTTACGGTCTGTAATTCTTCTGTGCTCACGAACTCTTATGAGTGGAGCTTGGGGTTATTAGTTGAAGAATGAGTGATGAAGAGGGGATGAATACAACTGGTCCATGAGAATGACGTTAGGATAGTTGATACTAGGAGTTCTAAGAGGGAACGAATAGATCGCTGTCGCGACCTAACCTCGGGTGAATCACCTAAGGTTTGGCTAATAGATTACTAAGTCTACACTTAGATTGAGCTCTCCCAAGTCCATATCAATTCACGACTTAGGTTCAAGTTCTTGACATGTAAATTATTTTTCAATTAGGAGCTGCCACTAATATATTTTTTGTTGGTCGATTAGAAACCCAAGTAAGGTAACGGGAGATTTACTTTACTCTTGCGAATCAGAGATTATGAGTTCGGGGACTTGATTACATTAGATTTCTCTAACCCCTTTTGGTACCTTTCTCTTTTATTTTCAAAAAAAAAAAAATTGCAGACAGCTTGAATTGATTTTAATTTACTTCCCTAACATGTGAGGTAATCATGCGGGTGCGCAAATCAACAATTTAACTCCCAAATAAAGCAATAAATAAATTATGGGACATACCTCATAGCAACGAAAGCATCTATAATATTATATCAGAATTCACATCAATAATCCTATATATGATTTTTAATTAACACGCAATCACTTAATTTTTATTTTCACTTGTTTAATGAGAATCATGCTATATGCAATGCATGCTACTAATCTAATATGATACGATATGGCATAACAATATGACCTAAACTACATGACATAAATATAGTATTTTTTGTGTTTTCTTAAATAAGCATGCATAACAATATGACCTAAACTACATGACATAAGTATAGTATTTTTTGTGTTTTCTTAAATAAGCATGCAATCTACCCTAAAACAGGCAATATTCTAACATGAACCTAATCCAACTCAAATATATTTATTATTTTTTTTGTTTTTCTTTTACGGAAACAAAATCGATTCAAACAGCACGACAACAAATCAAACATGATATGATTGATATCCATCTAATAAATTGACGAATCGTATCTCGCGCATGAGATCGAATTGGTCAATTTTAACAAAATCGCGAATCGTATCTCGAGCGTGAGATTGGATTGGCAATTTTTTTTGTGTGATTGCAAGTCATATTTCGAGTGTGAAATTGGACTGTCAATCTTATGCACGTTGTGAAATTAGGAAGATTCCCCAATTCATAAGGCTACTCGAGATTATGGATATCATATCATATTGGGAATTTCAATCATGTGCATGAACAAATATTTCAAATATGGAAACGGAATTTTCGGAAATCAAAATAAATAAGATTTTCACCTAATTCGAATATTGGCTCCCGAATTCCGATCCTCGAACGGCTACTCGCGATGCGATATGGTAATGCTCGGCGAGGCTGACAACTCGGACTTGGATGTCGGGACTGAATTTTGGTGGTGTTGAGGCAAACTGAATTGGACGTGAATTGCCCCAACAAACTGCCAAGGAAAGTTGGGAAGCTCAGCGAAGTGGACTGGACTCGCGCCAGGTGACATCTATGATCACCGGGAAATCGTGGCTGAGCATGACGGTGCGGCTAACGTGTTATAACCTCAGCAAGAGAGCGCAGCCACAAGAAAACCAAAAAAAAAAATAAAAAAAACGTAGAAAGAAAATTTCCCTTGTCTTTTCGTCCTCTTATTTTCAAGTGCTCATGTGGGCATGCTATGTGTCCCTCGTATGTGACTCCCAAAAGAGAAAAGAAGAAAGTCTTTTATGAAAAACTAAAAAATTCCCTTTTCTGTTGCTCGATGATCGTCTCCTTTTGCACTTGACGTTGATCTCCTTTGAGGTCAAGCTAAGAAGGAGAGAGCGGGACACCAGCGATCCGGACTCCGGAATTCAGCGAGTTGGGAGTCTCTTGGCTAGCCACTTCATCAAAGGATAGTGGCAAGCCTCGTGGTGGTTCGGGGAATAACAGCAAACTCTGAGCAATGACAATGATGTCAGGTGGCAATGCTTGAGCGAGGCTCAACCATCGGGGGACTTTTTAGTGCAGGAGATCCGCAAGGGGTAGAGATGGCCGTAAGGCGACAGTAGCGTCGGTGGTGACTAGCACCAGTCGGACTCTTCTCTGCTATCTACTCCTCACGTGTTTCTTCTCAATGGCCGTGTATTCTATTGTGCGTCCCCCCTCCTGATCGAAAGAGAGCACCCCTTTTATATGCAAAGGAAAGGAACCCACCAAGGAAAGAAACAAAATCACATATTGCACGGTCAAGACACGATTTCTTTTTTCAATTTCCTTCCACTTTTGACAATGCAAAAATATTCTCCTTTCTGCCTTTACATGCTCGGGCCATATGTAACCCATCCGCATCCTTTTCTTTCCTTGATTTCTTTTCTTTCCTACTAACAAGAGAATTGGTCGCTGCAATATTCGAAGAATTATGGCCATATGAAATTTTCTGCTGATGATAGCCTAATTAATTTCTAAGTTGAGCACAATGTAATTTTTGGTTATGGACTCAGTTCGATTAATTTCATTTCATGGACTCAAACATGGTAATTGGGCTCCAAACCATACCTGCACCGATCCAATTATTTTAATAAGCTCAGAACTATTTGCTCAAGCTCGTCTACCTAAATCCATCTTTCGCCAGTTCAATTTATATGCAGAAGGCAATTAATGCTCCTAAAAACTATATGATATGCAACTAAGTTCTTATATATTTTGTTTAGGGATTAAAAATTAATCTCTAATTTTTAATGCGATAAATAATTAATTGGATCATCAAATTTTAGGTGTCAACAATCGCTAAGGAGTTCTAAAGGTGGGGTTGGCCTCTCGCGTATAAACTAGTTGAGAGCTGATGTCGCTCTCTTGATGAGGTCATGGCAGGCCGAAACTAGTTATTGAGCTTAAAGTGATATGCTATTTTGCTCAATGGACTAGACACCCAAGTTAAGTTGGGCATGGTATGATCCGATACAAGGAAGCTATTTGTCATATTGTTCTTTGGAACAACTATAGAATGAAGGTTGGTTTGTTGTTGTTGGCTCATCGAGTTCCGCATAGGTTATTCCACGGCCAATAAACTACTAGCTCGTGACAGATAGTATTAGAGCAGGATCCCTGCAGTACATGAGTCGAGATGGAGAAAACTTGTGGTCTACCCAGTCCTACAAGGGTGGAGGGTGAATCGCTAGGGTCAAATAAAGTGCGGCTCTCGACCAGCTTATAGGATGATAATGGTGGCATATGAAAGAACCAATTCCCCTAACTAAGGAAAATGTTCCTAGATCAATTGATTAGTCTTAAGAAGAGGTCTATTGCCATGTTTTTAACAAGAAAGAAAACCTCTATTGGTCTGCCAAGATCAAATGGTTCGTGAAATGAATTCGAATATGGTTTGTGAAATGTAGGTTGTTTTATGATATGAATCCTGAATTTGGTTTGTGGATTATTGGACGATGATGATTTGATACTTGTTATCTCTGTGAACCTAGTTCGGGTTCTAGGTATGCATATTGGTTTCAAGATATCTATTTAGGTCAAGTTATTGGCAAATAATAGGTGGGGACATGGCCAAAGAAGAATCTCGATTGCCTTATTACTAGATGTTATGCGGTAACCATGGATTGATATTGAGGATAAGATTGATTAATGAACTAAATCATTGATATTTGTTAATTGAATATATATATATATTATATGTTTATAATCAGGTTAAAATGATATAATTACTTTTGATTTGGTATTTATATTGAAGTTGAGATAAGAGAGTTTTTATAATGTTTTATAAATATACATAGTGGATATTCAACATGTTTAGAAGAAATAAGTACTATTTACTGTGTTGTGATTGGTCATTCCATTTATTCTAAATCTTACTCAAGTAATTTAGTTAACGACAAATGGAATGGGAACATTATCAACGGGGCCACTGGGGAGTTGGATCTTTGTTATGGTCTGAGGCAGTTTTATATATATATATGATAAAACAAAGAGCAGGTTGCAATATCAAAATTTCTACAATCTACAATATATATATATAGTTTTATGCTGGTTTTTATGCTTTTTTTTGGTTAGGAAGATGCTTGTGTCATTCCCATATATTTATGGGAATTGGAGGTGACATGTTCAATTTGTGAAGATGTATAGACCAAATCTTTTCTTGATTTCGACGAGGACTCCGGCGAGTCCTCCATGTCGGCCAATGCATTCATAGGTAACTAAGAACTAAAAAGTACGTTGATAAGTACCCAAAAGCCCTCTTTTCTCACATATATATTACCGAACCAATAGCATTCCGACTGTACTCGCCATAAGGCCTGGAATAAAGGGAACATGAGACACTAAAGAAAGAAGCCACTGATTCTGTTGCTAACTTTGAATCAGATGAAACGCAAAATTGTCTCATCACAGAATAAGATATTCAGCTTATGACACTGGATCTTTTTGGGAATAACCAATGTTAAGGTACTGAGCAAGCTGTCAAGTTATAATATTAATGTTGTACTTTAGCTGGTACGTCCATGATGGGGTGCGATTGGAACGCACCGTTTCGTCTTGATGCGTTACGATGGAAAGACACTAATGGAGAGGTACGAAGGGAGACGTATAAAAGGCTCCCGAACACAACCGTTGGATGAGTTGGCAAATCATTCGCACCAAAATTTCCTCTCCATTTCCATCAAGGCGTTCCACTTCATCTTTGCAAGAACAATTGGCATTTACGCCATGGAAATCGGGTGTTTTCCTTGTGATTGCATCCAGACTAACATGAGGGAGTGTTGTTCGTGTTTCATCGGCAATTCAACGCTCCTTCCGGGGCTATTTGCTGTTTGCGCATCGGAATCAGGTAAGTCGTCTTCCGCCGACTAGAATTCCAACATTGGTATCGAGCCCGGTCGTGATTTCTACCTTGTTTTTCATTGAATTTTCCGTTTACCATTTGATATTGAGATCAAGAGTATGAAATCTACACTGTTTGGATCTCTGATAGTCGGAATTGCCATATGAAAAACTCGAAATCGAACCGGTGCGAAGAACGGGTTCGGGGTCGCGTGCATCCGTGAGGTTTTGGCCGTTTTTCGAATTATTTTCTTGGCCAAAATCAACTTTTGAATATACAGGATGAAAGTACTCATCGAGACGAGTCCGAAAGTGGTTCGAGCGCGACCGGAGAACGCTGGACGCGCCTACACGCGCGGCCGGCGGCTGCGCGTGGGCCTCATGCGCCCGAGGCGCCTGGGGGACGCGCGCGTGCGCGACACGCGCCGGTCGGTGAACCGACGCGTGCGCGTCACGCGCGCGTCGCGCGGAGCGACGGACGCTTGATGACGCCCCGATGACGTCACCGATGACGTCATCCAACGTACGGTAACCGCTTGGATGACGTCATCGATGACGTCGGCGCTGCGGCAGCGTTGGCCGGCCGGCGACCCGACCGGACCCGACCGGACCCGAGACCCGAACCGACCCGAGATCCGGCCGGTTGGCCCGACCGTTGACCGGTCAACGGTCGGACCGGCCAACCGGTCCGGCGGTCAAACTGGTCGGACCGGTCAACGGTTGGACCGGTCACCGGTCGAACCGGTCGGACCGGTCCGAGCTGTTTGGCTCGGCGCGTGCGCCACACGCGCCGCGCACTCGGGCGGCGTGTGGGGCGCGTGCAAGGTCCGATTGGAGCGTGGTTGGAGGCGTTGGGTTCGTATGGATGTGCTTTACACTGTGGTATAGTTATTTTTTAATTTTTAATTTTATAAATGTACGAAAATGTGTAGGAAACCCTAAGTACGCGTATTTTTTTGGGGTTTAATGCAGTTTATTCATTTGTAGCTTGTATTTTCTTGTGATTTAGGAAATACAGCAGCTAGCTTGTGTGCAAATGATGTTATATATACTGTGTAGAGCTTGGTTCAATGATATGATGTATATATTTTAATATACTTGCAATTTTCTAGTTGCTGGAAAATTAAAACAATGGTAGGAAATCCATTACATGTTGAATTGCATTTTTGATTATAGTTAAAGCATGATTGTTGTTTACACGTTGGTTATTATCATGCTATGTTTTTGTGTTAATGAAAAATATAGAAATTACATAAGGTCATGTAATTATTTTTCCTAGTGGGAGTTCATAGGTTGGTAGAATTTGAGAGAGTTCTCACCTAGAACTTAAAATTTGCGCAAATTAAACTAATTAATGATAATAGAACAATTGTACATAGAAGTTGATTGGGAACATAGTGAACTTTTGCCTCTGTGTCTTTTGTTGAATTATCATTAATTTAGTTTGTCTTTACTGCAAATTAAATATGTGTGTTACTCGTAATGTGTGCTAGTATTGATTCTGCGTTTATTATGTCAATGTGATATAGCAATTGATTATGGCATCGGCATCCAAGACCATTGTGGCTGATCTCAATAAGGGTGAGAAGCTGAACGGTGACAATTATGATATTTGGCACCGAAAGGTTCAAGTATATCCTTGAGGAGCAAGAGGTTTTGGAAACCCTCAACCACACCATGGATGAACTCCGAGCATGGAACTTCAGCTCAACACAGGAGAGATCTAGAAGCTTATCAAGCTTGGAAAAAGAAAAATAGCATTGCTCGCATTACGTTGCTGAGCTGTATGCAAGATGATCTCATGTGTGAGTTTGAAAGTTATGATAAAGCTCAAGCTATGTGGGTTGCCTTGAAGGATAAGTTTGGGGGTACATCTGCCACTAAGCTGAGGAGACTCACCATCAAGTTTGACACATTCAAAGCGTCCAAATGTAACGATGAGGCAGCATCTTCGGGAGATGTCAAACATGATTCGTGAGCTGAGGATGGCAGGTCACTCCCTTCGATGAACAGCAAGTTCGGCTGTTATAAGGTCTCTTTCGACAATTGGGAGCATATGAAGATCAATATGACGCATAATGAGAATATTGTCACTTTTGATGATATAGCGCGTCATTTGGAATTAGAGGATGAGCGCCTAGAGGCTGCGAGATCCTCTACCCATGCTTATGTTGCTGAATCGAGTTCGCGCAAAGTTTCGGGCTTTAAGCGTAAAAGGAATTCTCAATTCAAAAACAAAGGGAAGAAGACTGATCAGGCACCTAAGAGGGCTAAGACCTTCCGACGCAAGAAGCGTGGTGGGAAGAAGGACAAGGCCAAGATGGAGTGCTACAATTGTGGCAAGATGGGTCACTTTGCTCGTGAATGCACTGAGCCGAAAAAGGTACCCTATTACTCCATTACTTTGTGTAATGCTTTTGTTTCTATCTTGTAATGCTTGCTGAATCTCATCCAATATGGACTGTAGACTCGGGAGCAACGGACCACGTAGCTAGAGACCGAGAAGCATTTGTGGAGTATCGTCGAATACCGTCGGAAGAAGATGGATATATGTTGGGAATAACTCAAGAGTTGAAGTGAAGGGTATCGGCACGTGTAAATTAATCTTACGTGGTGGTCGAAGCCTATTCCTACATGATGTCCTCTATGCTCCGGATATTCGACGAAACTTGGTCTCCGTAGTTGTTCTTCTTAGCTTAGGTTATGTATTGAATTTTCATGGTGATTGTGTTGACATTTTGTATGGAGCAGTCTATTATGGTTCAGGTCATGTATCGAATGGTTTTATGGTATTAGACATTGACTATGATCAATACAATATTAATGTCAATGGTTGTTTTTCTCTAATTGCATCTTCTAGTAATGTTGAGATTGATGCAAATACTTGGCATGCTAGATTAGGTCACATTGGGTTGCAAAGAATGCAAAGATTAGCTAGAGAAGGCCTTTTAGGGTCACTAACTAATGTTGATCTACCCGTATGTGAACATTGTCTAGCGGGAAAAGCAACTAGAAAACCATTCGGTAAAGGGACTAGAGCTGAATTTCCATTGCATCGATACATTCGACATTTGTGGTCCTTTGAATGTGAGGGCGAGGCATGGAGCCTCATATTTCATCACTTTCATAGATGACTTCACACGTTTCGGTTATGTCTTTCGATCTCCCATAAGTCGAAGCATTGGACTGCTTTTAGACGATATATAGCGATGGTAGATAATCAGTTGAACAAAACAATAAAGGTATTGAGAATCGATCGTGGACGTGAGTATCTATCTGAGTAATTCAAGGCTCTTTGTGATGAAAAGGGAATTTTACGACAATTGAATTCCTGGTACTCCACAACAAAATGGGGTAGCTGAGAGAAGGAATAGAACCCTATTGAAAATGGTTAGGTCTATGATGGCGCAAGCAAATTTACCTATCTCCTATTGGGGAGATGCGTTAATGACTCGCTGCCTATATACTTAACCGAGTGCCCTCAAAATCGGTTACTTCCACCCCTTATGAATTATGGACTGGTAGGAAACCAGACTTGAGTAGTCTACGTCCATGGGGATGTGCAGCTTATGTTCATGATTCTTCCCATAAACATGGCAAATTAGGTCCTAGAGGGAAGAAATGTATCTTTATAAGATATTCGAGCACTCCAAAGGGTATGTGTTCATAGGTGAACAAGCTGATGGAAGTGTGACCGAAATGGAGTCACGAGATGTCACGTTCTTGGAGAATGACTTTCCTAGTAGAGGTGAGATTGATAAGGACTTCCAATTATATGAGATGGAAGATCCTGATAACACACCCACTGATGTTGTAGAGGGAAATGAAGATTTACCTCAACACACAAGACCTAGTGGGAGTGCTGCATCGCCTGATGAATTGAATTCAAGAGAAATTCAATTGCGTAAAAGTAATCGTAAAAGTATTCCCCGTCGTCGTTTTGAGATTGAAGGGGAAGCATTTATGATTGCTCAAAAGGACGATGCCGAGCCTAAGACTGTTCAAGAGGCTCTCTCATCCTCTGATAAGGAAGAATGGAGAAAAGCTTTGGAAGATGAGATGGAGTCAATGAGGGCAAACCATGTCTGGGACTTGGCTAATCTACCACCCAATCGTAAGGCCATTGGAAACAAATGGGTCTTCAAGATTAAGCATAGGGCGGATGGATCCATTGAAAAGTATAAGGCTCGCCTTGTGGCAAAAGGTTATACTCAACAAGAGGGTATAGACTATGAGGAAAATTTTTCACCAGTTGTAAGGTTTGCCTCAATACGCCTTATTCTAGCCAGCGTTGCACATTTGGACCTTGAATTACATCAAATGGATGTAAAGACGGCATTTCTCAATGGAGAACTAGATGAGGAAATTTATATGAAACAACCAATAGGTTTCATAGCTAAAGGTCAAGAGCATAAAGTTTGCAAGCTTCATCGCTCAATATATGGCCTTAAGCAATCATCTAGACAGTGGTATCTTCGTTTTCATCGAGCAATAATAACTTTTGGTTTTACGATGATCGAAGAAGATCACTGTGTATATGTCAAGCGGTCCAAAGATAAATTTGTGATTTTATCACTTTATGTGGACGATATTCTGTTGGCTGGAAATGACAAGGTTTTGGTTATCACCATAAAAGAATGGTTGTCCTCAATTTTGAGATGAAGGACATGGGAGAAGCTGCTTATATATTAGGAGTTAAGATCGAAAGAGATCGATCAAGGAAACTCCTTACTTTATCACAAGAGTCTTATATTATGAAGATTATTGAGCGTTTCAATATGCAGCATTGTAATCCCATTGATACCCCTGTCATGCAAGGTGAAGGCCTAAGTACCGAGCTGTGTCCTAAGACCGAGAAGAAATTAAAGTGATGGAAACTGTTCCTTACGCTAGTGCGGTCGGAAGTTTGATGTATGCTATGATGTGTACTCGACCCGACATATGTTATGCCGTGGGATTGGTGAGCCGATATCAATCAAATCCCGGTCAAGCACACTGGAAAGCAGTGAAGAGGATCCTGAGATACTTGAAGGGCACCATGGACTATCGACTTTGTTACCAAGGGAATGATTTACGTCTATTAGGCTATTCGGATGCCGATTGGGGTGGTGACCTGGATGAGCGTAAATCGACTTGGATATGCGTTCTTGCTCAATGGAGGTGCGATTTCTTGGAATAGCAAGAAACAGACATGCACGGCCTTGTCTACGATGGAGGCAGAATTTATTGCATGTTACGCCGTGCAAGAAGCAAGTATGGCTAAAACGTTTCTTGAAAAATTTAGCCACCGTCATCCTTTGAAGTTTCAAGACCGGTGACAGTTTATTGCGATAGTCAAGCAGCCATTGCCTATGTGAAAGATCCCAAGTATCATGGAAGGACGAAACACATTGACATAGAGAACAATTTCATCAGAGATATTATAGCGCAGAAAGAAGTGATCCTACAATACATTTCAACCAATAGAATGGTTTGATCCATTTACGAAGGCTATTCCTAGAGACATATTCTTGACCCACAGGATGTCACTAGGATTACGTAGAATGTGATGTGTTATTGTAGAGGATCATTGGTTTATGTATTTGTGGACATATGTATTGTACTTGTTTATTTATTAGTGGTTTGATGTTTTATCAATAAGTACAAATCCACTATGAGACTAGCACAAACACACATGTATTATTGAAAAGTATGTCGCAGACAATGATTGGCTCACTCACATGAGCAATCGCCTCCAAGTGCTTTAGATAGCACGTTGAGATGAGACGTTATGTACAAATAAATGGTGAAAAGCAAGTCTGGTACATAAAATTTGTCGCCTTGATTGGAGTCAAGATGAGGTCTGTGATTTGTTTATAATAAGACCGAACATGATATTCCCACAATCATGTATGCCTGAAAGATGCCGGATGCGAGTACTTAATTGGGCGCTATAGAAAGCGAGCTGATATAGCACTCGGGTTAAACATGAGTACGTGAGAAGCACGTGACTATGTTTAGGCTAAGATCCGTCTATTGGATATATTTGATAAATGACATACGCTCTTATAGAAAGAGTAATCCACTATAGCATGTAATTCATACTACATGTGCATTGTACGACCAATAAGGGAAGATGAGTAAAATTATCTCTATTTACTCATCGTGTGAGCCCTTGAGGTAATTTATAATTTACCTCATTTTTGTGCCCTATGTTACTTCTGACTATGTTCTCGAAGTGGAAGATCAATGTTGCTACTTTAGCATGTTACGGGCGGTCATGAATAGATATGGCCTATGGGACGTGTCTAGGAAAGCAGTTGTTCTGAAATTGAGAGAGACATGAGTGCGAAGGAAGACTATTGTTGTTTTACATCTATCACATGTATTTACTGGTCGACCAATTATATCGCCCTATGTGGTTGCGGATGTAATTGTAAATACATGGTGTTTTTGAGAATAGTCAAGTATAGCCTTTAAGGGATAGATATACTTGGACTGATGTAACAAAATATGTCCGGGGGCACTTTGTGAGATATCGATTGTTTATTTCTTTTTCGGGGTTGTAGCCATTATGTCATCCCTAACAGGTGCATAATTTGAGCTCCCAAGTGCGGGTGTACTCACGGGTCGCACGGCTTATTTGCCGTATGAATTGTTTTGTAAAGTTGATGAATGTTGAATGTCTTATATTCTTGATAGAGCGCTATCAAGCCCATCATGTCCGAGTGGGAGATGTTGTACTTTAGCTGGTACGTCCATGATGGGGTGCGATTGGAACGCACCGTTTCGTCTTGATGCGTTACGATGGAAAGACACTAATGGAGGGGTACGAAGGGAGACGTATAAAGGCTCCCGAACACAACCGTTGGATGAGTTGGCAAATCATTCGCACCAAAATTTCCTCTCCATTTCCATCAAGGCGTTCCACTTCATCTTTGCAAGAACAATTGGCATTTACGCCGTGGAAATCGGGTGTTTTCCTTGTGATTGCATCCAGACTAACGTGAGGGAGTGTTGTTCGTGTTTCATCGGCAATTCAACGCTCCTTCCGGGGCTATTTGCTGTTTGCGCATCGGAATCAGGTAAGTCGTCTTCCGCCGACTAGAATTCCAACAATTAAATAAATAAATAAACGACATTGCCCATCCCTAATTTGTCACTGCAGCAAAACAAAACCTCGTACGCATCAATCCTTGCGATGTTCTCCGTTCTCTCCATCAGAAAATTGCATCACATGCTGATACTCTGTGCTCACTGTGTGACTCCCGCTTTTGCACACTGTCCTGTGCTATGTTCGGGAAATTGGGGGAAAACGGGAGGACCGACAGTTTGTGCGCAAATTTTGAAAAAGAAGTGTAAAATTTTTCTGATAAGTTAGAGGATGAAAAGTTCTGTAGAGACCTTTTCTACTCATTCTCTTCCCCTACATTGCTTCCCAACATAGCATTGAGGCTAAAAGGATAGAAAAAAGGAAATCATCGAACGTTAGAAACTACTCAATCAATCCCTTAAGACCATTCTTATCATCTTCGTTAAAGAGAGAAACAGGGATAATTCGCGAATGTCCTATTAATCACACATATAAGTCCATTGAATAAAAAAAAACGAAAAAACACCTATAAACCTTAAAATATTGCTTCAAGAAATTTTCTATTTTTGGCGTGATGATTTTTCTCTTGATTCTCCTCCTTCCCTCCCTCCCTAATGTGGTTGACTTCTCCCATCTATTCACTCGTCTCTCACGACACCGCCCCCACCCATCATTCGCATCCCAATCGCCCAATCTCGAATTTGTGATGTCATAGGCGCACCAACAATTTACTTAAATATGTGTGTGAATGACGTTTATAATTTGTAACTCATTAACTAAAGGCTTTCTCCAATAATGAATTGAAGGAAGTATACCGTTATTTTATTTTCCATTCATGCGAGTCAAGTTTTTTTAAGGAGCTCTTGAGTTCTTTTAGGGGTAGGTCTTTATTTATGAATAATATCACAAGCTCACCCTCATGTAATATAGAACTTAAATCCTATTAAGTCATATGACAGTTCACACTTCCTTGGGGGCATCAAGAAAGAAATTCTCATCGATGGTTGATCTCGATGGTACTGAGGTATTTAACTTAACGTCTTGATAATCCAATTAAGTGTCGAAAGCTTGTATACTCAACAATTTAAAGAAATTAAGTATTTCAATAACCTTCATTAGCATTGGCTTATTAGAGTCAAGTAAGTCAAGAATTTAATGTAATAAGTAAGGGATGTATTGCTTAATTTAATCAACAGGAAAAATAAATGATGGCAAGTTGATTTGTGATAAATATATTACTAATAACAATAATTGTTATATGTATGGTGAAAAATTAATACTATTCAATTGTCAATCTCAGGGAAATGATACCATGAGTGTTATAACTTTCATACAACGTTCACTTGAGTACCATAACTTTTTTTTTTTATCACTCAAATGTCATAACTTCTATATGGTGCTTATTTGACAGCAGTAATTTTTTTCCTATTACTTGAGTGTCATATAATATTTCGATAGATTAAGTGCCATAATTTCTTAAATATATATATTTACTACAAGTGCTACATTACATCGAATTCCCGACACTTGGGTGGATGTTCTTAAAAAGCTAATGGCATTCGAGTGATCAATTGAAAGTTAAGGCACTCAAGTAAACATTCATGACACTTATTACAAAAAGTTATGACACTCAATTAAGCGATGTACAAAATTTATGACACTTGTGATATTCTTATCTTCAATTTTGAAATATTGTCAAACAATTTTTTATTTCTACTTTTAGCACTTAAGTCTATCGGCATCTGCATTTTAACACTTATTTTTTTTTTATACCAAACAAGCCCTTGGTCGTACGTTAACGGTCACATGCAATCCTTTGTTTCGATATGCCAACATGTTTATCATCCATCAAACCGAAGAATACGTTGAAGTCAAGGCTCGTTTGGGACAAAAATTTGGTAATTATTTTTTTTTCCTGAAAAAGACTCCTTTCATTCCTTTAGAACAAGACCGGATCACAAGGCAAATGAGCCTCAGAACATAAGAGGTCCCATAAAATCTGAGGAGAGTTAGATGGCCAATCAGTAAGAAGGGCCACAATTCCACGGGCTTTTCGACCCAAGCCACTACATGGCTGGCCTCTCTTGGATAATAGGCTACTTGAATATGTTGATATTTTCCCAACAGAGTTTTGCATTTGGAGATAACAAGGTGCACATCCCATGGGGTTTATCGCGATCTGTGAGGTAGTTTATCAAAAACAAGATATCAAATTCCAAAGTTAAAAGATTAGTTCAGTTTGTGCACGAAAGCAGTTCAGAATCTCCAACCATGCTAGGGTTTCCACTTATCAAAGATGAAGTTTACTAGTTGGTACGGTGTAATCTGGACATTTTATTAGGCAATGTTATCCTTTGGCAATTAATAAAAGAAGTGACTCAGCTTATATACGACGCTTCCCGTCCTAATTGAAAAACAAGAGGCTTGAGAAGAAACCGCTTATTATTATTATTATTATTTTTGGTCGAAAAACGTGGATTTTCATTGCTAAACCGAAGATGAACATAATATTAACTGCTTATTGGATCGCTGATGAACTCCGGCCTCAAATGGAAGAATTCGTGGCTTCCTCAAAGCGTATGAATATTTTTGGGATTTGACATTTAATTAAAAAGAAATTATAATTAAATCATGGGAACTCGGATCGAGATCTTCAGCCTCAAGATAAGGTCTTCTAAGATCGTGACTTGGACTTAGTATTGAAGGTTGGTGAATGGTGACTTCGAGGTTGACTACTTTCGAAAGTGGGAGATAGAGAGACTCATGTATCGCGATGGCAGTTTTGGTGATGAGCGATGATAACAATGATGAGCGGCTGCAATGATTTGTGATGCTCACGTGATGTATCCAGTCAATGCACCACCATAGCCCCAAGTACAATGAGCTTCATAACGCGCAGGTAATGATGGTGTTTTGTTAATTACACCATATCATTGCTGTCACATAGGCACATACCATGTAAAAAAGACTTTCTCATGAGAGAGGAGTGGGAGAAGGAAAGAGGGACACGTGCGTGACTGATCCAAAGATTGTAACTTCTTGTGATGGTCGAATTTTTTAGGGACGGAGAAAATAGGCAAACGCTTGTCATGTTGATTCGGCTATTGAGTGACTCGCTAACTTGATTTTATTCAATTACTGGTGAAATTGATGTTGGTGTCACCGAACATTTACTGGTGTAAAATATCATATTGTAAGAGCACCTAGTAAAACTCTTGTCAACACTCTCTGTCCTTCCGCAATTTTAATTTGATTTTCCCCACTTTCCTCGAACAAATCGACTTGGCGATGGACTGTCTGGCTGTCCCCAACCTCATCTTTGTCTACACGAAATTATTTTTCGTGAATTTTTGTGTTTTTCCTTTATGGAACCATCCCAAGCAATCGCCTACACCTTTTCGGTATTTTTTTTTCTTTCCTAAACGAAATATTTTCCTCTCCTATTTATTGACTTCCAATGATGAATTTCCATGGCTTACACAACATGAATTTCCAATTCATCTTCATCCTTTCCGTAGTCATTCGATATAAAACAACTTTGGCAACATTTGACAATATATCCTTCGGCTTCGCAAATTTCGACTCGAACGATCATCGAATCTGCTGCCAAGGCAATGCCTCAAGCATGAGCCCGATCACCCAGCTTGCGGTCGACCAGCACGGCAAGGACCTTGTCCACAGCAGTCGCAAGCCACGTATCACAAACCAATGCATCTTCGGGACGTTGTCACGGCCAACATGGCTGATTTCAGCACCCAGTTTACTTTCGTCATCAATTCGCTAGGTAGCGAGGCACACGGCGATGGTTTTGCCTTCTTCTCGTTCCCGTTGGATCTCAAATCCCCGACTCCTTTGCGCAAAATCTAACCGTCCTGATAGGAGACAGCGGTGACTCGAGTTCGGGTGAAAATGTCTCAAGTATTCCCTCCATAGTGAAGTTGAAAAACCATTTGCCAGGATGGGGGCCTTGGATTTCTCAGGTAGCTTTGGACCGCTACCTGGGCAAAACAGTATTGACACATGGGAATCCTTCTCTGGCCCAGAAGTCTGTCTTGACATCGTATCAACCAATCGGAAAAAAACGACACGACCGGTCGTGATTAGTGTTAAAAGGAGTGATCACACAAGGTTTTGGATTGCTTTAGGTTGTTCAGATGGCATCGTACTGTTTATTCTCGTTCCGTGCTTGGGTTGGTTCTTCTGCAGGTCAAAGAGGAATCCGAAAGACGAAATTAGTCGAGAAGGAAATGAAGGTACAGTGTCCATAAGTGAACTCAAAGATGTTACTGGAGGGAGGAAGTTCTGCTACAAGGAATTGGTCGTGGCGCCGCATAATTTCGCAGACGACCGTTTACTTGGCCGAGGGGGCTTCGGAAAAGTGTACAAAGGTTACCTGACCAATGCGATCCCAGTGGCCATAAAAAAGATAACCCCCGAATCACGACAAGGGGTGAAGGCGTACGTATTGGAAGTGAAGACAATGGACCAACTCAGGCACGAAAACCTAGTCCAGCTAATTGGTTGGTGCCACGAGAAAAAGGAGTTCCTTCTCGTATACGAGTTCATTTCTCGAGGTAGTTTGGACAGCCATTTATTCAAGGGAAAAACCCTGTTGACTCGGGAAACTCGGTACAAAATTGCTCGGGGATTAGCCGAGGCGTTGCTGTACCTCCACGAAGAATGGCAAATCTATAGGGACATTAAATCTAGTAACATCATGCTCGATGAAGAATTTAATGCCAAGCTAGGAGATTTTGGATTGATTAGAATAGTTGACCATGCCAAAGGGGTGCGAATGACTGCATTGACCCGGACAATGGGCTATATGGCTCCCAAATGCATTCAAATCTGTAAGGCAAGTAAGGAATCGACATCTATAACTTTGGGTCGTCCTTTTGAAGATAGTGAGCAGAAGAAAAGTCAATGACTCGAGATTGTCGCAGGACCATGTGGGGCTTGTGGGGTGGGTTTGGGAGCATTATGGTACAGGGAGCCTTTTGGAAGCATTAGATCCAAAACTGGGCCAAGACTTTGATGAGAAACAAGTTCAATGCGTGACAATTCTGGGGCTTTGCTGTGCTTTTCCAGATTATAAGCTTAGGCCTTCTATCAGATAAGCAACTGACGTTCTTAAAGGTGAGGCTTTGCCGCCAGACCTTCCCATGAAGATGCCTATCCCAACATATCTAGCTCCTTTTCGGGAATATCCATGTTATCACCCATTTCTTCATACAAGACGGCCGCTGCTAATGAAGCTGGTGATATATGTGCTTAGTTCTCAAAATTTTGTTTTTGTTTCAGGCTATGTGAATGGCTTGACAATTGTAGATTAAGTTCGTATGGAAGATGCCCACTGCCAATGAAGCTGGTGATGAATATGCTTAGTTCTCAACATTTTGTTTTTGTTTCAGACTATGTTAATGGCTTCATGATTGTAAATTAAGTTTGTATGCACAGAAAATTCAGAGGCTAATTTCAAACCAGAAAGGTCTGTGATCAATTTTGTCGGTCAGCACACAAATTTAGAATATGAATATAACAAGTTGATTTACCATTAAATAATGGTGGTGCATGTGTGAAATGTCAAAATAAAGCAAAAGGAGCTCTTATGCGAAAGTGGATTTGACCAAATATTTCAGTGGATTCAATTTTGGGGCTCTCAATTGGATCTTCCAATTCCGAAGATATTGAACTTTTGCTGTGTTTTTTGCAATAGCGGTACCAGAGCCTATTAGCAGTCGGCCTCAACAATTGGATCATCACTGGTTGCCAAGTTGTGATTTTGGAATGAAGAAGATGTAGCAACAAACTGCCATCGCTAAAGAAAGCACCTCAAGGGACGAAGTTGTGATCTTGTCGCTGAAAATTCTTCTTTGTGATGATACTTTTCATTGCTCAAAATCCTTTTACGTGACGGAACTGGAATTCTGTTGGCAGAAGTCAAGTCTTTGGTGATGAACGAGGTTTTCATTGTGAAATGCTCAAGCTTTAGCGATGAAATTTGCATTTTTGACCTTAGAGATGAATTTTCGCAATGGAAGATGGGATTTTTGTCACCATGGATCACCATCAGGGCCTAGTTTTATTCTTTTCACTAAAAGTGAGCCGTTATAACATACTCTTCAAAAGGATCAAGTTAGATTGGTTTCTACTTTCTATTTTTTTTTTTGGCTTAATCTAAGTCTCGCGACTTGTGTACTTTGACTTTTTTAAAATTGAAGCTCTTGAAACACTCAAACGTTGACATACAATACATATATAATTTTTTCATAATTTTTCTATAATAAGAAAAATATTTAAACTTT
Source organism: Eucalyptus tenuipes (assembly GCA_014182365.1). Lineage (NCBI taxonomy): Eukaryota > Viridiplantae > Streptophyta > Magnoliopsida > Myrtales > Myrtaceae > Eucalyptus > Eucalyptus tenuipes. Next base: position 8,860,174 of record CM024543.1, on the reverse strand, counting down.
TGGTCGAAAATAAAATTGTATTTTTTTATTTAAATCCAAACAAATTGGCTACTTTAAAAATATCATATACACGTCAATGCACCTAGCAGATCTTCATGTCTGCTAACTATTTTTCAGACTTCTGTATTTGAGGCTTGTTTGATTCGTTGATTCTTTTTTAATTCTTCATTGGAAGATGAAAAAAGGGCACACGATAATGTCGCTTTGTCCAACATGCATTAATTATTTCCTAAAGCACGACTTGTTAGCTGGGTTCACTCTTATGTAGAGGAAGCCCAATGAGTTGTAAGCCCAAAAAGGGCTTGCGCCCATAGAATAAGTTATATGGAGAAATAAGGTTTCTCACTATCTTCAAAGTGGTAGCCTCAAAAAGACGTAGTAACAAGAGAAAAGGAGAAAGTAGAAAATCTAGGGGTTGAGGCAAATATCTGATTTACATCAAGTTGGCATCGGAGAGGTCGACTCGTGGTCCAATTGAGCTAAAATTTTGTCAGCGTGTTCGTGGCGCAACCTTCTCGAATCTGAATGGTTTGATTTTCGTTTGAAGCTGCCTCCATCAGATTTTTTGTGGATTGATCAAAACCTGCGTTTTTGGTCAAATTTATCATTGATCTCTTGTGAAATTTATGTGTATTGCCAAAAAATATGTTCTTGAGATCTTTGCTGCTATGTACCTCTAGTATTTGCTAGAGAAGAATATTGTTCACCCAATTTTGTTGATAGTGAAGATTTTCGAGCAGACTCCGGTCCTGTGGTTTTTGATCTCCTCACATCGAGGAGGTTTTTCACGTAACAAATCGTCTTGTGATTGCGTGCTTGGTATTTATTTTACTCTACTATATCGATTCCTATTAGGTTTACACAAGATAGGAGATTATTTTATTCCGTTGCGTTAATTTGATATTGTTCGAATTGTTACCGTTCTCCCATCATGACCTTAACGTGGACACGGGCTATTCTTTTTTGCGCTCATATTTTTCCAAACAATCCATTTTTATTAAATATAATTAGAAACACAGACATTCTCTTCAATGTTGGACCTTCATCTCTCTCTGTCTCTTCTTCTTCTTACTGGCTTTGTGGCTCTACCTCAACCCTCATTCGAAGGTTCAGGCTCTCTCTCTCTCTCTGCGCGCATGTGTGGCGTTTATGGTACCTTTGCTTTGTTTGTCAAAGGAGATTTTGAGCAATAATGCAAATTTCAAGTAGATTTATCTACTCATGTATGTGACTTTGTGTTTACAGAAAAAATTGGCTTAGTCATCGGCATGAAATAAGCATGTGACTTGAACAAAGTATGGCCATCAATGAGACAATGATAGGATAACAGCTGGCTGTCAATTAGCGTTGAGGGAGATATTGAGTAAAAGGCGTGGTTAGATGTTCAAACAAAGAATCATTCGAAAGTTGGCCATTTAACAAATAAAGTAGAGGTAAGATTCAGGTACAATTTATTTGAACTTAAAACTGCTTGTGGATAAGAAATGGGACAAAATAAATAGCAGATAAGGTAACAGACTCGGTTGAGAATATAAAGGATAACCATATAGAGATAAGAAATCGTGGTAACGTGAAGGTAAGAGTTAGAAATTTCGGAGATGTAAAAGCATGGCCAAAACTGCTCTCTTTCATCTATTTAATTGTCACACATTAGGTCAAATTAGGGGTTTTAAAAATTGAGCTCGCAAAGTGACGTGGGCAAAATGTGATACGGGTATTTAGAGTTTTCTTTTATTACATATATTGCCCAAAGTGTGAAGTCCCAGTGAAAGAAAGTCACCGTTCACCTCTACACCATCGTGGGATATTGGCTCCACCATGTGAAAAAGAGGAGAATTATTAAAAATTAGATACATGTATTATAATTAAAAATACGTGTAAATTACTGACAGAAATTATTTCCCAGCCCGGTATGGTTAAGAGAGCACCCACTCCATAAATAGGCCCATCTATTCAATTGATGTAATCCGCCAGACGAAGTGATTGATGAGTAATTGATCAATCTTTGCAGTTTGCTTGAATACTCGTATTTGATGGGGTTTTGACCTTCATGGAATGGATCAGAATGTTACAAATTGTACCACAGGAGGACTATTAAAAAGTGAGCAAAAAGTGATGGGATCACAAATCTGGTGGGGAGAGAATAGCCATCTAAATGTACGTTCATACTACAAGTAGGAAAGTTTGGGACGCCTAAAATCGCATTGTGATTGGATTGAAGAATGTTTGCCAATGTGATTCATAAGTAAGCCCATGATTCCTCGGCGAAGACGACAATTGCAGTTCGTCATTCCATCGTGCTCTTTTTCAAATGTCTATTTGTTCAATTTCACGTCTGGTAGGACGAAGCAATTAGCTAGTTTGAAATAAATATTCATCATATGTTAAAAATTAGAAGTTTGCTTGAAGAAAGCTGACCAACCTCAATTTTTTTTAAATTGGTGAAGGATGACAGCTGCCTTAATCAAACATTTGATAGCTTACTCGCCCAGATGAATCAGGAAATTGCAGCTGGACGTAAGTTTCGAATAGATTTGGCATCTCTTAATTAGTAGCCAGACTGGATTGAAAAGTACTTGATTGTCGGAAGCAACTCGCGAATCGAGGCAGAGTCCGATCGATTTTGACGGGAACAATTATTGCATTGCTTTTTTTTTTTTTTTTCAAGAAAACGGATTTTTTTTTCCCTCTTGATCAATTTATAAAGAAGTTAGGAGTAAAGAGGCGGGAGAATTACCGAGAAGTGGGAGACCCCGCCTTTCCTCCGTATTCCCACTCTGTCGGAAAGATAAAAATAGATAAGGAATTAGGGGACTTCTCAATAAGGAGGGTAGACTCTAGGGTGTTTACGCTTTGGCTACTACCGGGTAAGGTGGTATAGTAGTCTCATGTGCTTACAGTGAGAGAGATTGAGTGAAATACCCACAACAAGTCTAACACGCCTTCGGTGTTGATGAAAAAAAAGGAACTCCCCCCGATTTGAGGAATGACATACCGCCTTTGTCTTTTTGTTCGTTACATCTTGTTACAATATCTCTTCCAATGGAGATAACTTGGTATAACTCCAATTCTTGTACCATCCAAATCATTCCTTTTCAAGCATTTCCTGGTCAGTAGAGTAACCGACATAGTCACACGGTTAACCTGAGTAGGAAATGTTGTGATTCCAACATAAGATTTATTATATTCAAATTAAGGGTGTATTTGTTTGAGTGAATTTTTTTTTGTTAATTAGTTATTTAGACTTTCACGTATTTAATTTGCTGAAAATAAATAATCAGTGGAAAACCATTTGCAATTAAAGAAAATATGAGTGCTTAAAATTAGGAAAATGAATTCTCTCATCCAATAAAAAAGTAATTTTTTTAATCATGATATTTTTTTTTTCCAAAAAGAACAAACTCTAAACTTTTGATCACTCTGTCAATCCGGGGAGACATAGGCATGAAATTACATTGATCAAGTATAAAATAATCTGATCTTTTCTCAAATCACGAAAGAAATGAACTACCGATTAAGGTCACCCACTTTAGGGTACCGAGCAAGCTGTCAAGTGATAATAAAAAAATAAAATTAAAATAGCATGCCCATCACTGATTCATCACTGCAATATAACAAAACCTCGTACGCATCAATCCGCACGATCTTCTCCATTCTTTTCGTGTAAGCACTGAATCTCATTTGCTAATGGTCTGTCCTCATGCATGCACAGCTTCACTGTACAAATGTAATATCTCAAAGATGAAAGACATCACTAATATTTTCTCAAACACTGTTGTTTTTTTTTTTTCCTCTAACGTCCGTCGAGCTCAATCTGTGCTATGTTGTGAAATTTGGACAAAAATCCATGTGCGAATTCTTATAAAACTATAAAATTTTCATGGTAAGATAGCCGATGAAAAGTTATAAAATAAGGGACATCTTTTACCACATTTTCTTCGCCTACATTGCTTCCCAACGTAAGTGTGACAAGATCATGAAATGCCGGTGTGAATGTTCTTACGAGGGAAAATTGTCCAAAATGTCATAAACTTATTGCACTTTTGCCAATTCAATTATAAACCTTTTAACTTTGCCAATTCAGTCCTAAATCTTTTCATTCTTGCCGATTTAGTTCATCCGGTCAATTTTGGCCGAAATGCTGACGTGGATGCTAGCGGTACCAGATAGGACCGTCGGAGGCGCGTGGACAATTTTTAATAATTTTTTGAATTTTTGAATTTTTTTCTATTTTTCCGTTTTTTTTTTTTGGCTTTCTTGGCCTTTTCCGGTTGTCGGCCACCAGAAAAGGCAAAGAAAAAAGCCAAAAAGAAAAGTAAAAAAGAGAAAATACAGAAAAAAAAATTAAAAATATAAAAAAAATCAAAAAATAAAAAAAAAATATTAAAATATTATTAAAAATTGTCTACGTTAGCGCTGGCAGTCTTACGTGGCACCGTCGGCGTCACGTCGGCATTTTTAGGCCAAAATTTGCCGGATGGACTGAAACGGCAAGAAGTGAAAAAGTTTAGGACTAAATTAGCAAAGTTAAAAGGTTTAGGATTAAATTGACAAAAGTGCAATAGGTTTAGGACTTTTTGGACAATTTTCCCATTTTTACGACAATTCATGACTATTAAAATTGTTGGTGTTTTAGAAATCACTCGGTCAACCCCTTAAGATTGCTCATTGCAAATTTCAATCACCATATGAAAAGGTTCTTGAGCTTTTGCTCTCTTTAGTTTTCAAAGACATACTAAAGTACATTGCATTTCACGAGCGTATATGATTTTAAGTGGTAAAATTATTTTAGTTAAGAATTATATCATAAACCCTCTCTCATCTAATATTTGAGTGCTACGATCATATTAAAATTAGTATGATGTGTTAACACCTCCTTTGGGGCATCAAGAAAGTAATTCTTGTTGATGATCGATCTTGAGGAGACTCTGGTGATTGACTTAGGGTTTGTTTGATAATCTATTTATGGACTGAACATCGAATGAAATTAAGTTTGTTTGCTAAGCTTGACTTGCATTGACTTGATAGAGTCAATTAAGCAAAAGACTTAATGTAGTAAGTAAAAGAGGGGTTGCTTAATTTAATCAAAAGGAAAAATAACTAATGGCAAGTCGAATCTTGCCTAATATTTTGCTAAAAACACATAATGATGATTGTTTTACGTTTGGTAAGATAAGAAATTAATAATATTCAATTGTCAATTTGAATTATCATCAAGCAACTCATTATTATTATTTTCAGCACTTTGGTTTATTGGCATCTAAATTCTAGCACTTCATATTGCCAAACAAGCCCTTGGTCTTATGCGCGGAAGTTGACCTATACTATCTCTTCATTTCTAGTAAAAGATAAACTATCACGTGCAATTGTCACAAGTCAAAAGTTTCCTGGCCGATGAGCTGAAATACCAGGCTAGCCTTCTATTGATAGATTGCTCCATGATAGTATGGTAAATCAGCATTCTCATGATTGCCCGTACCATATCCAATTTAGCTTGGGGATTTAGTCTCTTGAGTAAGACATAAAGATTCCTTCAGCATAACAACCAAATCGACCATCACAAATGAGTGAGGAATAATGTTAAAATCAAACGAAACTCTCCCACAATTATGAAATTCTTATATTACACCTAAATGCTAACAAAATGATTTTTACGAGCCAACAAATTGCTCACCCAAAGCGATGACTCTAACCTAAGCGCAATGCGAAACTCGCCCAAAACCCTAAAATATCATTCCGACAAAATCGTTGTTCTAAAACAATGTATGTGCCAAGTTCACGGCTCCACAACGCCATAATTCACAATACTCATGAAAACCCGAAACTCCACGACTAAAAAATCGGATTTCGTGGCTTGATTTTCACAAAATTTCAAATATACGACTTAACTCCGAAACTACTCCAATTGAACAAACGAGGGGCGTCAACCCTTACCGGGCGTTGCGTTACGTAAACAAGTTGACTTGACGAGGTCCCATCAGTATAGACATGTGAAAGCCACTTTCCCTTCTTTCCCATTCCTTTCTTCTTCGTTTTTCTTTCCTCTCTCTCATTTTCTCTCTTTCCTATCAGTTTCATACTGTAAGGCTACGTTTGGTCGTTCAGATTTCTAATCGGGATAGGATTAGATAGGACATGATATGAAATCCTGAGATTTTTTTATATCTTGTCTATTGTTTGGTAAATAACAGTATTAAAGTCGAATATGTTCATATCATATCATGTACATTTTTTTTATATATAAATGGCATGTCATTATAAATGAACATGAATGTTCATAAACGGAGATGATGATAATATCTCGTAACACTATTCCTTATTTTATTTTTATTTTATTTTTCCTCTTTTTTATATTATTTTCTTTATTATTTCTTTTTCCCCCTTTCATCATTCTTTAATAAAATTTTATCAAATAGTAAACTGTACCAACATACCTAAAATATATAATAATTATAAATATTTAATTTATAGATTGAATGTTTATTATAAGATAGAATTAAAGTTGATTATATAAATTAAAATAAGATTAATTAAAAATAAATTTCTATTTTTTTATTTTTAATTTCTTCAATTAGAATTCAAATATTATTTATATTGAAATATAATTTCAATTTTGTTAACTTAATAAGTTTGTTATTTGAGAAAAATAACTTTCCTATTATGGATATTAGAAATCCTATCCACCTTTATCCCACCTCTCCCATGGAATAATTTTATCCTACTTATATCCCCCTTATATCCGACTTTATCCTATCCTGAGTGAGCACCAAACGTAGGATATGATAAATCATATCCTATCCCGAATTTTATCCCGACCGCCAAACGCAACCTAAATGTAATAGTGAGATATTTTCTTTGACAATGCCAAAGAAGTGGTGGGGCCTACTTGTGTTTAAAAAATAAAAGAAATAAAAAAGGTTTTTTTTAGTCAGTCCTACTTTATTCCTATTCAAACTCTTACTCTCAGACTTTTGTCATACCTCCTTGCAGGGCGTGAAAGTCAATACCCACTCCTGAAACTAATTCGTCCCCACCTCAACCCCCTGAGAAGGTGGGGATTCGAAAGTGAAAGTGGGGTTTCACATGTGAGAGAGAGGGATTGACGATTGACCAAGGCACATAAAAATTCAATAAGCGAATAAGCGAAGCAACTCGAATACTCGGTTGTTATCAACAAGCATCAATCGCATAGAAAGTGGCACTTTCGCCTTTCTCTGTTATCCATCGACCTCTTTCTAAGGTGAACTTCCATAGCTTGAGAACTCACATTCGAAACTCATGATTGTTCTGGCCTCAATAACGATCATGGCCTGTCTATTGGCCCCCTCGCCACATCGACAGTGTCTTTTAGCAATACCGCCTTCGGTTTCCCAAGCTTCAATCCGAATCACCACGACATATCTTATGAATACGATGCATATGCTTCTGATACTAGCCTCCAACTCACTATCAACCAGCAAGACAAGGCCTCCAATGGAAGCGCGGGGCGAGCAACCAACGTAAGACCAATGCATCTCTGGGGCAAATCCACAAGGAATGTAGCAGATTTCACTACTCAGTTCTCGTTTGCAATCAACTCACCAGGCAGCAACGTTTATGCTGATGGAATGTCTTTCTTTATGGCTTCCCAATGTATCCAACATCCTACCCCTTTCGGGAGGCGGCAACTTGGCTCTCGTAACTTCACAAAGTAATTATTCAGACTCCAGCAATGCTTCTTTTGTTGCTGTGGAATTTGATACTTATGTTAATTTGTGGGATCCGCCGTATGAGCATATTGGTATTGACATCAATTCTGTGAATTCTATGACGAGCCATCCCTGGAAATGGAATAGAATTGGGAGTGGTGGACGAGTTCGTGTTACTATTGCTTATGACTCCAGCGTGCAGAATTTGAGTGTTTTGTTGATTGATGATGAAAGTGATGGGAGGTTGAGCAAAAATTAGTCTAGCCTTTCTTTGATCATTAACTTGACTGAGTTTTTGCCGGAATGGGTGACTATCGGCTTTGCTGCTACAACAGGGTCTGCATTCGAGATACATACGAATTCTAGTTTGCAAATCGAATTGAATGAAAACTTCAATCAGTCTATTGTGCCGACAGTCAACTTGTCTTCTGAAAAAAAGAGCAAGTCATGGATATGGGCCGTCATTGGATTATCAAGTGCCTTTCTGTTGATTAGTCTCATTTTCACTATTACCTGGTTTAGACATCGGTTGAAGAAAGATATAAATCACACGAGTGAAACAAAAGACACCCCCGATGACCATGATGTCATGCGAATGGAAGAAGAACTTGGAGAGGTTGTCGGTCCGAAGCATTTCTCTTACTCAGAATTGGCTGTGGCAATGGACAATTTCACAGATGACCGGTTACTCGGGTAAGGTGGTTTTGGAAGGGTTTATGAAGGTTACCTAGATGGCATCCATTCTAGCGTTGCCGTTAAGAAGGTAACGCCCGAGTCGAGACAGAGGATGAAGGAATGTATTGTACTTTAGCTAGTACGTCCATGATAGGGTGCGATTGGATCGCACTGGATGGAAATGTAACTCTTGAAAGGGTACGAAGGGAGACGTATAAGAGTCTCCCGAACACAACCGTTGGAACGGTTGGCAGAATATTCACACTGAAATTTCTCTCCCTTTCCATCAAAGAAGAAGGCATTCCATTTCATTTTTACAAAGAACAATCGGCATTTACGCTGTGGAAATCGGGTGCTTTCCTCGTGATTGCATTCAGACCAACGTGAGGTGCTTTTGTTCGTGATTCATCCGCAATTCAACGTTCATTCCGGGGTTAATTGTTGTTTGTGCATCGGATTAAGGTAAGTCATCTTCCGCCGACTTGAATTCCAACATTGGTATCAGAGCCCGATCGCGATTTCTGCTTTGTTTTTCCATTGAGTTTTCTTATTTACCATTTGATATCAAGATCAAGAGATTGTATCCTACACTGTTTTGATATTTGTTGGTTGGAATTGCAATCTGAAAACTCGAAATCGAACCGAAGCGAAGAATGGGTTTGGGGTCGCGTCCATTCATGCGGTTTTGGCCATTTTTTGAAATATTTTTTCGGCCAAAATCAATTTTCAAATATACAGGGTGAAAGTACGCGTCGAGACGAGTCCGGCGATGGGTCAAGCGCCGCCGGAAGAGACTGGACGCGCCCATACGAGCGGCCAGAAGCCACGGCTCGTGGGTGCCACGCGTTCGACGCGCTAGAAGAGCCAGCGCATGAGCGTCATGCGCACGTCGCGAAACGGCGCGTGTGACGTCACGGATGACGTCATCCAACCGTCGGTAACCGTCAGATGACGTCATCGTCGGCCATAGTTGGCCGGCCGGCGACCCAACGTCCGACCCGGAGACCCGACCCAACCGGACCGTTGATCGGTCAACGGTCGGATCGGTCAACGGATCGGACCAGTCGAACCGGTCAACGGTTGGACCGGTCGGACCGGCCAGGAGCCATTTGGCTCGCTGGCGCATGCGCCACATGCGCCGCGCACTCAGGCGGCGTGTGGGGGCATGTGCAAGCTCCGATTGGAGCATGGTTGGCGTCGTTTGGTTCGTATGGATTTTCCCTACAATGTGATATAATTATTTTTCATTTTTGAATTTTATAAATGTATGAAAATGTGTAGGGAACCCTAAGTACGCGTATTTTTGGGGTTTAAGTGCATAGTTTGTTCATTTTTAGCTTGTATTTCTTAAGGTTTTGGAAATACAATAGCTTACCTACATGAAAAATGATATAATCTATGCTGTGTAGAGGTTGGTTCGATGATAGCATGTATATAATTTGAATATACTTGTAATTTTCTAGTCCCCTGAGAATTCGAACAATGGTAGGAAATCCTAGTTTTTCTATTACATGTTGAATTGTGGTTTTGATCGGAGTTGCTGCATGATTGTTATTTGTACATTAGTCTATATCATGCTATGTTTTGTGTTAATTGAAAAATGTAGAAATTACATGAAGTCGTGAAATTATTTTTCCTAGTGGGAGTTCGTAGGTTGGTAGAATTTGAAGGAGTTCTCACCTAGAACTTAAAATTTGTGCAAATTAAACTAATTAATGATAATGGAACAATCGTACATAGGAGCTGATTGGGAACATAGTGAACTTTCGTTTATGTGTCTTTTGTTAAATTATCATTAATTTAGTTTGTCTTTGCTGCAAATTAAATATGTGTGTTACTCTAGAAAAATGTGCTAGTATTGATTCTACGTTTATTATGTCAATGTGTTATAGCAATTGATTATGGCATCGGCATCCAAGATCATTGTGGCTAACCTCAATAAGGGTGAGAAGCTGAACGGTGACAATTATGATATTTGGCACCGAAAGGTTCAGTACATCCTTGAAGAGCAAGAGGTTTTAGAAACCCTCAACCACACTATGGATGAACCTGAGCATGAAACTTCAGCTCAACACAGGAGAGATCTGGAAGCTTATCAAGCTTGGAAAAAGAAGAATAGCATTACTCGCATCACGTTACTGAGCTGCATGCAAGATGATCTCATGTGTGAGTTTGAAAGTTATGATAAGGCTCAAGCTATGTGGGTTGCCTTGAAAGACAAGTTTGGGGGTACATCTGGCATTAAGCTGAGAAGACTCACTATCAAGTTTGACACATACCGAAAGCGCCCAAATGTAACGATGAGGCAGCATCTTCGGGAGATGTCAAACATGATTCGTGAGCTGAAGTCGGCAGGTCACTCCCTTACTGATGAACAGCAAGTTCAGGCTATTATAAGGTCTCTTCCTGACAATTGGGAGCATATGAAGATCAATATGACACATAATGAGAGTATTGTCACTTTTGATGATATTGCACGTCATTTGGAATTAGAGGATGAGCGCCTAGAGGCTGCGAGATCCTCTACCCATGCTTATGTTGCTGAATCGAGTTTGCGCAAAGTTTCAGGCTTTAAGCGCAAAATGAATTCTCAATTCAACAACAAAGGGAAGAAGACTAATCAGGCACCTAAGAAGGCTAAGACCTTCCAACGCAAAAAGCGTGGTGGGAAGAAGGACAAGGCCAAGATGAAGTGCTACAATTGTGGCAAGATGGGTCACTTTGCTCGTGAATGCACTGAGCCGAAAGAGGTATCCTATTACTTCATTACTTTAAGTAATGCTTTTGTTTCTAGTACTGTAATGCTTGCTGAATCACATCCTATGTAGACTATAGACTCAAGAGCAGCAGACCATGTAGCTAGAGACCGAGAAGCATTTGTGGAGTATCGTCGAATACCGCCTGGAAGAAGATGGATATATGTTGGGAATAACTCAAGAGTTGAAGTGAAGGGTATCGGCACATGTAAATTAATTTTATGTGGTGGTCGAAGCCTATTCCTACATGATGTCCTCTATGCTCCGGATATTCGACAAAACTTGGTCTCCGTAGTTGTTCTTCTTAGCTTAGGTTATGTATTGAATTTTCATGGTGATTGTGTTGACATTTTGTATGGAATAGTTTATTAATGTTCAAGTCATGTATCGAATGGTTTTATGGTGTTAGACATTGACTATGATCAATATAATATTAATGTCGATGGTTTTTTTTTTTTAATTACATCTTCTAGTAATGTTGAGATTGATGCAAATATTTGGCATGCTAGATTAGGTCACATTGGGTTGCAAAGAATGCAAAGATTAGCTAGAGAAGGCCTTTTAGGGTCATTCACTAATGTTGATCTACCCGTATGTGAACATTGTCTAGCGGGAAAAGCAACTAGAAAACCATTCGATAAAGGGACTAGAGTCGAATTTCCATTGCAACTCATTCATTATGACATTTGTGGTCTTTTGAATGTAAGGGCGAGGTATGGAGCCTCATATTTCATCACTTTCATAGATGACTTTATGCGTTTTGGTTATGTCTTTCTGATCTCCCATAAGTCAGAAGCATTGGACTGCTTTAGACGATATATAACGATGGTAGAGAATCAGTTGAACAAAACAATAAATGTATTGAGAACAGATCGCAGACGTGAGTATCTATCGGAGAAATTCAAGGCTCTTTGTGATGAAAAGGGAATTGTACGACAATTGACTATTCCTGGTACTCCACAACAAAATGGGGTAGCTGAGAGAAGGAATAAAACCCTAATGGAAATGGTTAGGTCTATGATGGCGCAAGCAAATTTACCCATCTCCTATTGGGGAGATGCATTATTGACTGTTGTCTATGTACTTAACCGAGTGCCCTCAAAATCGGCCACTTCCACCCCTTATGAATTATGGACTGGTAGGAAACTAGACTTAAGTAGTCTACGTCCATGGGGATGTGCAGCTTATGTTCATAATTCTTCCCATAAATGTGGCAAATTGGGCCCAAGAGGGAAGAAATGTATCTTTATAAGATATTCTGAACACTCAAAAGGGTACGTGTTCATAGGTGAACAAGTTGATGGAAGTGTGACCGAAATGGAGTCACGAGATGTCACGTTCTTGGAGAACGATTTTCCTAGTAGAGGTGAGATTGATAAGGACTTCCAAATATATGAGATGGAAGATCTTGATAACACACTCACTAATGTTGTAGAGGGAAATGAAAATTTACCTTAACACACAAGACCTAGTGGGAGTGTAGCATCGCCTGACGAATTGAATTCAAGAGAAATTCAGTTGCGTAAAAGTAATCGTAAAAGCATTCCTCATCATCGTTTTGAGATTGAAGGGGAAGCATTTATGATTGCTCAGAAAGATGATGTTAAGCCTAAGACTGTTCAAGAGGCTCTCTCATTCTCTGATAAGGAAGAATGGAGAAATGCTTTGGAAGATGAGATGGAGTCAATGAGGGCAAATCATGTCTGGGACTTGATTGATCTACCACCCAATCGTAAGGCCATTGGAAACAAATGGATCTTTAAGATTAAACGAAGGGCGGATGGATCCATTGAAAAGTATAAGGCTCGCCTTGTGGCGAAAGGTTATACTCAACAAGAGGGTATAGACTATGAGGAAACTTTTTCACCAGTTGTAAGGTTTGCCTCAATACGCCTTATTCTAACCATCGTTGCACATTTGGACCTTAAATTACATCAAATGGATGTAAAGACGGCATTTCTCAATGGAGAACTAGATGAGGAGATCTATATGAAACAACCAATAGGTTTCATAGCTAAAGGTCAAGAGGATAAAGTTTGCAAACTTCGTCGCTCAATATATGGCCTTAAGCAATCATCTAGATAGTGGTATCTTCGTTTTCATCGAGCCATAACAACTTTTGGTTTCATGATGATCGAAGAAGATCACTGTGTATATGTCAAGCGGTCCGAAGATAAATTTGTGATTTTATCACTTTATGTGGACGATATTCTATTGACTGGAAATGACAAGGTTTTGGTTATCACCATAAAAGAATGGTTGTCCTCCAATTTTGAAATGAAGGACATGGGAGAAGCTGCTTATATATTAGGAGTTAAGATCGAAAGAGATCGATCAAGGAAACTCCTTACTTTATCACAATAGTCTTATATTATGAAGATTCTTGAACTTTTCAAGATGCAGCACTGTAATCCCATTGATACGCTTGTCATGCAAGGTGAAGGCCTAAGTACTGAGATGTGTCATAAGACTCCAAAAGAAATTAAAGTAATGGAAACTGTTCCTTACGCTAGTGCGGTCGGAAGTTTGATGTATGATATGATGTGTACTCGACCCGACATATGTTATGCCGTGGGATTAGTGAGCCGATATCAATCAAATCCTGGTCAAGCACACTGGAAAGCAGTGAAGAGGATCCTGAGATACTTGAAAGGCACTATGGACTATCGACTTTGTTACCTAGGGAATGATTTATGCCTATTTGGCTATTTGAATGCTGATTGGGGTGGAGACTAGGATGAGCGTAAATCGACTTCTGGATATGCGTTCTTGCTCAATGGAGGTGCAATTTCTTGGAATAGCAAGAAACAGATATGCACGGCCTTGTCTACTATGGAGGCAGAATTTATTGCATGTTCTGCCGCAGTGTAAGAAGCAGTTTGGCTAAAACATTTCTTGGAAAATTTAGCCACTGTCACTGAGATTACAAGACCGGTGACAGTTTATTATGATAGTCAAGCAGCCATTGCCTATGTAAAAGATCCCAAGTATCATGGAAGGACGAAGCACATTGACATAAAGAACAATTTCATCAGAGATATTATAGCGCAGAAAGAAGTGATCTACAATACATTTCAACCAATAGAATGGTTGCTGATCCATTTACGAAGGCTATTCCTAGAGACATATTCTTGACCCACAGGATGTCACTAGGATTGTGTAGAATGTGATATGTGTAATTGTAAAGGATCATTGTTTTATGTATTTGTGGACATATGTATTGTACTTGTTTGTTCAATAGTGATTTGATGTTTTATCAATAAGTACAAGTCCATTATGAGACTAGTACATACACACATATATTATTGAAAAGTATGTCAGCAGGCAATGATTGGCTCACTCACACGAGCAATCACCTCAAGTGCTATAGTTAGCATGTTGAGATGAGACATTATGTACAAGTAAATGCTGAAGAGCAAGTTTAGTACATAAAATAATATGTCGCCTTGATTGGAGTAAGATGAGGTCTATGATTTGTTAATAAAAAGACCGAACATGATAGTCCCACAATCATGTATGCTGGAAAGATGCCGGATGCGAGTACTTAATTAGGCGCTATAGAAAGCTAGCTGATATAGCACTCAAGCTAAACATGAGTACGTGAGGAGCACCTGACTATGTTTAGGCTAAGATCCGTATAGTGGATATGTTTAATAAATGACATACGCTCTTATAGAAAGAGAAATCCACTATAGCATGTAATTCATACTAGATGTGCATTGTACGACTAACAAGGGAAGGTGAGTAAAATTATCCCTATTTACTCATCGTGTGAGCCCTTGAGGTAATTTATAATTTACCTCATTTTGTGCTCTATGTTACTTCTAACTATGTTCTCGAAGTGAAATATCAATATTGCTACTTTAGCATGTTACGGGCGGTCATGAATAGATATGGCCTATGGGACGTGTCTAGGAAAGCAGTTGTTCTGAAATGGAGAGAGACATGAGTGCGAAGGAAGACTATTGTTGTTTTACATCTATCACATATATTTATTGGTTGACCAATTATATCGCCCTCTGTGGTTGCGGATATAATTGTAAATACATGATGTTTTTGAGGATAGTCAAGTATAGCCTTAAGGGATAGGTATACTTGGATTGATGTAACAAAATATGTCTGGGGCACTGTGAGACATCGATTGTTTATTTCTTTTCGGGGTTGTAGCCATTATGTCATCCCTAACAGGTGCATAATTTGAGCTCTCAAGTGCAGGTGTACTCACTAGTCGCACGGCTTACTTGCCAGTATGAATTGTTTTGTAAAGTTGATGAATGTTGAATGCCTTATATTCTTGATAGAGTGCTATCAAACCCATCATTTCCGAGTGGGAGATATTGTATTTTAGCTAGTACGTCCATCATGGGGTGCGATTGGATCGCACTGGATGGAAATGTAACTCTTGAAAGGATACGAAGGGAGACGTATAAGAGTCTCCCAAACACAACCGTTGGAACGGTTGGCAGAATATTCGCACCAAAATTTCTTTCCCTTTCCATCAAAGAAGAAGAAGGCATTCCATTTCATTTTTAAAAAGAACAATTGGCATTTACGCTGTGGAAATCGGTTGCTTTCCTCGTGATTGCATTCGGACCAACGTGAGGTGCTTTTGTTCGTGATTCATCCGCAATTCAACGTTCGTTCCGGGGTTAATTGTTGTTTGCGTATCGGATTAAGGTAAGTCGTCTTCTGCCGACTTGAATTCCAACAGAACGTACAGCGGAAGTAAAGACCATTGGCCAACTGAGGCATCAGAACTTGGTGCAGCTACTGGGTTGGTGCCATAACGAGAAACAACTCCTCCTTCTCTACGAATTTATGTCCAGTGGTAGCTTGGATTCACACCTATTCAAAGGCAAGACCCTGCTGTCGTGGGAAACGAGGTACAAGATTGCTCAGGGCATGGCATCGGCATTGTTGTTCCTCCATGAGGGATGGGACCAATGCGTGGTGCATCGAGATATCAAATCTAGCAACATCATGCTTGACTCACATTTCACTGCCAAATTGGGTAATTTCAACTTGGCTAGACTAGTCGACCATGCCAAGGGGGCGCATACAACTGCTTTGGCAGGGACAATGGGTTATTTGGCTTCGGAATACATTTCTCTGGAAGAGCTACTAAAGAGTCAGATATTTATAGCTTTGGCGTTGTCCTATTGGAAATAGCATGTGCGTTAAAAGCTTTAGGGCCGATGGAAGCAAATGGCTATATGCATCTCGTGGAATGGGTCTGGGAGGTGTATGGTGCTTGAAAGCTGCTCGATGTGGCTGATCCAAAATTATACAGTAAATTCAACGAGAAACAAATGGAGTGCTTGATGATCGTGGGACTTTGGTGTGGGGAAAATTGTCCAAAAAGTCCAAAACTTATTACACTTTTGCCAATTCGGTCCTAAACTTTTTAACTTTGCCAATTGAGTCTTAAACCTTTTCACTTCTTGCCGATTCAGTCCATTCGGCTAATTTTGGCCGAAAAATGTTGACGTGGACATTGGCGGTGCCACGTAGGACTGCTAGGCGCTAACATGGACAATTTTAATAATATTTTAATAATTTTTGAATTTTTTTGAATTTTTATTTTATTTATTTATTTATTTTGGCTTTCTTGGCCTTTTCCGGTGGCCGGCCACCTGCCACAGCCAGCCGGCAGGCCTCGCCCGCCACAGGCTAGGCCCAGCCGGGCGAGGAGGAGCCCCAGTGAGGGGAGTCCTTGCCCAGGCGCGGCTCGGCAAGGGTCGCTTGGGCGAGGCCGACCCTTGCCCAGGCCAGGGGCGGCCCTCGGGTGTCGGCCGAGTGATGGCAACGTCGGGCGAGGCCGCCCCGGCTTGGGCGAGGGCCGGCCTCCCGGATCCGGGGCGAGGGGAGCCCTCGCCGGGGCTTGCCCTCGCCCAGGCAAGCGTCGGCCTCTCCCAAACCAGATCTGGCGAGGCCGAGCCTTGCCCCTGGCCGGGCGACGGCGACCCCTGGTGACGAGTGAGAGCGGGAAGCGTTGATGAGCGATGGCGATGATTTTGCATTGAGCAGACAGTGACATAGGGCTGGGGATTGAGAAGTTGCGACGAGGAGGGCGACGACGCCAATCATGAATGACGAGGAGAAGAAGAAGACGACGGGGAAAAGGAGAGCCGGGAACAATCGGAGAAGAAGAAGAAGACGACGCCGATCATTCTCGCTCTCGCTCGTCGCCGGTGTCGCCGTCGCCGCCGGGGCGAGGCCCGCCACTAGATTTGGTATGGGCGAGGCCAATGCTCGCCCGGGCGAGGGCAAGCCGGCGAGGGCAGCCTCTCTCGATGTCATTGTTCTCGTTGGCCGCCCGGCCTAGGCGAGGGCTCCCCTCGACGGGGCTCCTCCTCGCTCGGCCGAGCCTCGCCTGTGGCGGGTGAGGCCCGCCGGCTAGCTATGGCTAGTGGCTGGCCGTCGCCTGTGGCCGGTGGCCGGCCACCGAAAAGGCCAAGAAAGCCAAAAAGAAAAAAAAAGAAAAATAAAAAAATAAATAAATAAATAAATAAATAAATAAAAGAAAAAAATATTAAAATATTATTAAAAATTGTCCACGTCAGCAGCGACAGTCCTACGTGGCACCGCGGCGTCCACATTAGCATTTTCCGGCCAAAATTGACCGGATGGACTGAATTGGCAAGAAGTGAAATGGTTTAGGACTCAATTGGCAAAGTTAAAAGGTTTAGAACTGAATTGGCAAAAGTGCAATAGGTTAGGACTTTTTGGACAATTCTCCCCTTTGGTGTGCGCACCCTAATTACATGCTTCGACCTTCAGTTAGAGAAGCAGTAAATGTCTTGAATTTTTACCTACCACCACCTAATCTCCTAGGGAAGGCACCTGTGCTGACATATTTCCATCCTCCCGATAACGCATGCTCGTCATCTCCTTCCGCTTTGTTGTTGAATGCTCAATAAGTTCTAAACTCTTATCCGGCTTCCCCTTTTGTTGCGTGTTAATAAACATCGAGTGCAAATTCGTTGTGATTGGTTTCTCTCCTTCAATGACGGTCAAAGCCGTGGTTGATGTTCCGAATCGTTGTGTATAGTTCACTGGACATGGCATAAAATTAGTATGATTTCATTACACCTCCTGTTTGGCCAAACAACTCCATTTCTTAATACTGTCTTCCATGTCTCTTTATCACCCTCACTGACAGTCGACATTCAGTGAAACGCAAAATACATTTCTTAAGAAGAAAAGGCAAGCATGCCTCCGAAGCAAGTTTCTTCCCAACTGGGAAGCAAGTAGCCTACCTCAACCCTCATTCAATGGCGTGTGGCCATCTTCTTCTGACTGGCTTCAATGGCAGTGGCCATCTTCTTCTGGCAAGTAGCCTATCTCAACATTGTGTTTTTGTTTAAGGCTATGGGAATGGCTTGACGATATTTTAAGTTTGTATGGAAGATGGCCATTGTCAATGAAGCTGGTGATAAATATGCTTAGTTCTCAACATTTTGTTTTTGTTTCAGACTACGTTGATGGCTTCATGACTGTAAATTAAGTTTGTCACAGCAAATTCAGAGGCTAATTTCAAAGCAGGAAGTCTGACCAATTTTGTCAATCAACCCGCCAATTTAGAATATGCAAGTAACAAGTTTTTTTTTTTTTGGTCAAAACACTAGTACCATTTCATTCATTCACAGCAATACTACATAAAAGTTGATGACAAGAGTCTAGGCATAATAAATCCCAAAGGTGTTGGGGGCCTTAGATAGCCAATTACATGGGAGTATCCCTTTTTGGAGGGCTTTAGCAGTCCAATTTGCAACTTGATTCACAAATAACAAGTTGAGTTTGTTGGAGAAAACTCCTTTACTGTTTTGAAGTTGATAAAACCTTTCCATAGTCTAGTCTGAAGACTTCTAGACTGAAGTGTCAAAGTCTGAAGACCACCAGACTTTAAGTTCAAAGTCTGCTCACATTGAC
Source organism: Eucalyptus tenuipes (assembly GCA_014182365.1). Lineage (NCBI taxonomy): Eukaryota > Viridiplantae > Streptophyta > Magnoliopsida > Myrtales > Myrtaceae > Eucalyptus > Eucalyptus tenuipes. The sequence goes on along the minus strand of CM024543.1, from coordinate 8,841,123 downwards.
AGATTCCAAACTAAATGCTACTGAAGAATGAAGACTTATTCAGATGCAAGATTATCTTTATTTCTTCAAGGATTTGATTCGTATGGCTTATGAATGGCTTTCTGGTTGGATATAGCACCTACATGATTAATTATCCTTTAATGGAATCAATTCTGATAATTAAACCTTTTGGAAGGCAAGCAAACTTGCAAAGTTCTACTTATGGAAACCAAGATCCTGATTGTATAGGCACACATGATTGACCGGTTTTCATCACAATCAATCAACCAACTCAAGATCCCCTTGATTGATTTTGTCTAACGGGTAGATTAGAAGAATTCTTTTGGAAGGTATCAACGGTCGTGAAGGCATTAAGGAGTATTTAAGGCAGATTCTCTAGTGAGGTGTCACCCCTTCTCTAGGTGTTGTTACTAGCTCTTTCAAAGTTATCATTAAATAATGGCGGTGCATGTGTGAGGTGTCAAAATGGAATGAAAGGAGCTCTTATGTGAAAGTGGATCTGACTAGATATTTCAGGGGAATCAAGTTTTGAGACTCCTAATTGGATCTTCCAATTCCAAAGATATTGAACTTTTGCTGCGCTTTTCGCCATAGCAGTACCAAAGTCGCTTAGCAGTTGGCCTCAACAATTGGATCGTCAATGATTGCCAAGTTGTGATTGGAATGAAGACAGATGTAGCAACAAACTGCCATCGCTAAAGAAAGCACCTTGGGGGACGAAGTTGTGATCTTGTTGCGGAAAATTTTTCTTTGTGATGATACTTATCATTGCTAAAAACCTTTTAGGTGACGGAACTGGAATTGTGTCGGCATAAGTCAAGTCTTTGGTGATGAACAAGGTTTTCATTGTGAAATGCTCAAACTTTAGCGACGAAATTTGCATTTTCCACCCCCAAGAGGAATTTTCGCAATGAAAAATGGGATTTTTTTCACCACAGACCACCTCTAGGGCCGAGTTTTATTCTTGTCACTAAAATTGAGTCGGTATAACATATCCTTCTAAAGGGTCAATTTAGATTGATTTCTACTTTCTAATTTCTTTGCTTAATCTAAATCTTGCGGCTTGCATACTCTGGTTTTTATAAAACTGAATCTCATGAAACATTCAAACGTTGACATACAATGCATCTATAATTTTTTTTCATAATTTTTCTATATTTTGAAAATTATTTAAACTTTTGGTGGTAAACAATTTTTTTTTTATATGGTAGGATAGAAAGCGCAGACTTCCTACCCAAACTCTTTTATTTTCTTATGGTAGGATAGAAAAAGCGCTATGTGTCCTTTTTGCAATGAAGTGCCGGATTCTATAGATCATCTATTTTTTGGGTGTCGCATCACTGTTGGCGTAGCTTTCTTTTAGGCAGCTAGATGTAATCTTCCGTGACGGAACAGGTCGTGGGGAGAGAACCTTAGTTGAGCTGTTTCCCTTCTTTCAGGCAAAGACTTTTATAAGTGCATTGCCCGCTTATCTTTTAATGCTCTTTGTCATATTATCTGGAAGCACAGGAATGGCATCCTTTTGAGGGAGGAGTCCCTCGCTATTCCGTCAGTGAAGAACCATCTTTTTAAAGTTGTTAGGGACAGGGCTATCACTTTCAGGAGTGTGGAGGATACTATAAGGAACGGGAGGTTGCGGCGTTGCTAGGGTATTGACCCAATCATCTTCTCTTTTGGAGACTCTGTTGCTTCCGTGGGGCCATAGTTTCGCTGGTTTATAGGATGCCTGGAGATTGTTCTCCCTGCGTTTTGCCTCATTGCATGGTGGACGCGGTGTAGTTGTCGGTGGCTGATTCAGTGTGTTCTGGGCTGCTGTGGTTCTCCTTGGTGGCTCCTCCCTTTTGGCGACTGGCTGGTTGTTTTCCTCGTGCTGGCGGATGCAGTCTTGTGGCTGCTTGCTCCTCCGTCTTTCCAGCCTTCTTGCTGCCCTAGCTACCATTCTTTTGCTGTGTGTTTCTGCCTGCTGTTTAGGCTGTTTTTTTTTTTCTGTTTGTTTTGGTCCGCTTTGTTTTGCGGTCTTCCTCGTTTTTTTAGCTCCCTTCCACTCGTTCAAACTTGTTGTTATTATGAGTGTAAGTTTTTTTGCGCCGAACCATCTTGTATTGTTTGGTTTAAAACTCAATATATTCTTACATTTACTAAAAAAAAACAAAATAGTTTTTTTTTGTTATTATTTAAATCCAAACAAACGGGCTACTTAAAAATATCATATACACATCAATGCACCTAGCAGATCTTCATGTCTGCTGACTATTTTTCAGACTTCTGCATTTGAGGCTTGTTTGATTCGTTAATTCTTTTTTAATTCTTCGCTGGAAGATGAAAAAGGGGCACATGATAATGTGGCTTTGTCCTGCAGCATTAATAATTTCTTAAAGTACGACCTTGACGTGGACGCGGACCGTTACTTTTTGCACTCATATTTCTCTAAACAATCCAAATATCCAATAAAATTAGAAACACTGACATTCTCTTCAATGTTGGACCGTCATCTCTCTCTCTCTTCTTCTGACTGGCTTTGTGGCTCTACCTCAACGCTCATTCAAAGGTTCAGGCTCTCTTCTTCTGACTGGCTTTGTGGCTCTACCAAAGGTTCAGGCTCTCTCTCTCTCTCTCTCTCTCTGTCTCTCTCTCTCTGCACGTGTAGCGTTTATGGTACCTTTGCTTCGTTTGTCAAAGGAGATTCTGTGAAATAATGCAAATTTCAAGTAGATTTATCTACTCATGTGTTTGACTTTGTGTTTACACCAAAAATTGGCTTAGTCATCGGCATGACATTAATAAGCATGTGACTTGAACAAAATATGGCCATCAATGAGACAATGATATGTAAGCCTTTACCGACGGCCATACCAGCTGCCGATTAGCAATGACCATGATTAGTTATCAACATACGATAACAACTAGCTGCCGATTAGCAAAATTGATTGAGGGAGATACTGATTAAAAGGCATAATTAGATAGTCAAACGAAGAATCATTTGAAAGTTAGCCATTTGACAAATAAATTGGAGGTAAGATTTAGGTGCAATTTATTCGAACTTAAAACTGCTTGTGGATATGAAAATGGGACACAATATATCGCAGAAAAAGTAACGGACTCAGACAAGAATTTAAAGGATAACCACCCAGAGATAAGAAATCATGGTAATGTGAAGGTATGGAGTTAGAAATTCCGAAGATGTGAAAGCATGGCCGAAACTACTCTCTTTCGTCTAAGTTGATATTACTTATCCAAATTACATCGCATACTTGATGTGGGACTTCTTTCACTCAACACCTTCACACAGTCACTTTAACTATTTAATTGTCACACATTAAGTCAAATTATAGGGGTTTTAAAAATTGAGGTCACAAAGTGACATGGAAAAAATGTGACACGAGTATTTAGAGTTTTCTTTTATTACATATGTTGTCCAAAACGTGACGTACCAGTGAAAGTAAGTCACCGTTCACCTCTACACCGTTGTTGGATATTGGCTCCACCATGTGAAAAAGAGGAGAATCATTAAAAATTAGATACGTGTATAATAAGTAAAAATACATGTAAATTACTGACAAAAATTATCTCCCATTATGGTAAAGAGACCACCCACTCCATAAATAGGTCCGTCTATTCAGTTGATGTAATCTGCCAGACAAAGTGATTGATGAGTAATTGATCGGCCTTTCTAGTTTGCTCGAATACTCGTTTTTCATGGGGTTTTGGCCTATATGGAATGGATAAGAATGTTACAAATGGTATCACAGGTGGGCTTTCAAGGAGGGAGCAAACAAAGAATGACATTAGAAGTGCTAAAAATTATGTACGACACTCACTTTAGTGCTAAAAATTTTTGCTGAGTTACTTAAGTATCAAATCAAAGAAAAAACAATCATTTATGTGCCAATAACGAAAAATTCTGGTCAAACTGATTACATGGCATTTATAAATAAAAATTTTAAGAGGCAGATCTTATATTTTTAAAAACCTAGTCCATGTAGACGTGCGAAACAACGTTGTTCAGTCCAACATGGCTGGGTAATAAACAAAACGACATTGCACATCATCCAGGGCAAAAGCGACGTCATTTGAACTTGAGTAAAAAGGTTGGCCTTGTTGCATCTCTCCCTATTATTCGCTCACTGTCACTTGCTTATGATCGCACGCCTGCCCTTGCTTGCCATTTGCTGGCCGTTGCTTGCTTGTTGCCCATGGCAAAGGTGTGTTTCTCTCAATGTGTAGCTCAATTGGAGGGGAAAATTAGGGTTTGTAACAGAAAAATTAGGGTTCATGAGACAAAATTAGGGCTTGCAAGGGGAATAATTGGAACTGTGAGCTGCTGCTGAAGCTTTTGTTCTCTATTTGCAAGATTAAGCTGTTAATTTCAGGGGCAAACTGAAATAAGGAGTGAATTTAGGTTCAATGGCCGATTAGGATTTTAAATTTTGGGGTTCTCTTTTAATTTGGAGATTTAGGGTTCTTGTTTGGTAGAAAGGTACTAGACGGCGTTATATTAAGATTTAGATGTTGACTACACTCCCATGCGAGCCACGTTGGGTTAAGAAACTATTTAAAAAAGGCCACGTTGGATTTCTGGCCAAGCAGACCAAAGTTAGCACTAAAAATATCAATTTTCAAAAAATTTGACACTTAGTGATTAAAAAAAAAAATTGGCACTGAAATAAGTACCATACACAATTTTTGACACTTCTAATGTCCTTCCGTGATAGTATCATACATTCAATAGCCCATTTAAACGTACGTCCGTATTTCAAGTGGGAAAGTTTGTGATGCCTAAAGTCACACTGTGCTCGGATTAAAGAATGTTTTGTTGAAGCCCATGATTTCCAGGTGGAAAAGGACAACGGCGGTTCACTGTTCCAGCACACTCGCTTTCATATGTCTTATCTGTTCAATTTCATAGTCTGGACGAAGCAACTAGCTAGTCCGAAATAAATATTCATCATATCTTGAAAATTAGGAGGTTGCTTGAAAAAGCTCACCAACCTCAATTTTTTTAATTGATGAAGGACGATAGCTGCCTTAATCAAATATTTGATAGCTCACTCGACCAGTTGAATCAGGAAAATTGCAGCTGGAGGTAAGTTTCAATTGGATTCGGCACTTCTTGATTCGTGAAAGAAACCCTCTCTTGGTTCAAGCCACTTAGTGGCCAGATGGGATTGAAAAGTACTTGATTGTTGGAAGGAACTTGCGAATCGATGCACGGTTCGACTGACTCTGACGGGAACGTTTGTTGCATCGTTCCTTTGCAAGAAAATGGATTTATTTTCCTATTGGTTAATTTCTAAAGGAGGTGGTAATAATGACCGAAAAAAAAAAAAAAAAAAAAAAAGCTCTTCCCAATTTGAGGCATAACGTACCGCCTTTGTGTATTTGTTCATTACATCTTGTTACGATGTCTCTTCCAATATAGAAAACTTGATATAACTCCAATTCTTGTACTATGCAAATCACTCATATTCAAGCGTTTCTTGATTAGTAGAGTAATCGACGTAAATGATAGAGTTAACCTAAGCAAGAGATGTTGTGATTCCAACTAAAGGTGTATTTGTATGAGTGAAAGAGATTTTTGCGAAATAGTTTTTTGGATTTTCATGTGATTGGTTTACTGAAAATAATCAATCAATAGAAAAACATTTATAGTCAAAGAAAATATACATACTTAAAATTAAGAAAATGAATTCGTTAAGTTGACATGAAAGTACTTTCTTTTACATATTATAAACATTCCATCACTCAATCAATCTGTTGAGACATAGGCATTATCCTTTTCTTATTCCTACAACTCAGGCCAATGTTCTTGCCGGCCGGTGGTTCAAAGGAAAGACATGAAAGTACATCGATCAAGGACAAAAGAGCTGACATTTCTCACATATTTGATGGCCAACTAGCAGCATTCCGACCCTAATTGCCATAAAGCCGAGCACGTGGTGAAGAGAAGACACGAGCAATGAGCCACTGATTAAGGTCGCCCTCTTTAGGGTACTGAGCAAGCTGTCACGTGATAATATAAAAATAAAATAAAAATCGCATTGCCATCACCGATTCACTCGTACGCATCAATTCGTACGATCTTCCACATTCTTTCCACGGAAGCACTAATTCTCACTTGCTAATGCTCTGCGCCCACGCATGCACAACAGCACTGTACAAATGTAATGTCTCAAGGAAAAAAGATGTGACTAATATTTTCTCAAACACTGTTTTCTTTTTCCTCTAATATCCTTAAAGCTCAATTCACAGAAAAAAAAATATCAAAAAAGTCATAAATTTAGTATATTAGTATATATTCAATCCTAAATTCTTTTGATATAATGTCGATTCAATCATTTTGACTAATTTTGATCGGCACCATGTGACATTGTCAATGCTGATGTAGGCCAATTTAATAATATTGTAATATTTTTTTGATTATTTAATTATTTTTATTTTCTTTAATTTTTTGCCTTTCTTTTTCCTTTCGCTAGAGACTAGCCACCCGCCATGGCTGGCCCTCGACCATGGCAGGGTGAGCTATCCTAGCCTGGGCAAGGGTTGCTATCACCTACCACACGTGACGTCCGACGAGGAAGGGCAAGCCTTCGTGAGGGCTCCCCTTGCCAGGCATTACTTGGATGAAGGCAACGCCTTACGAGGCCGCCCTTTCCCGGGCAAATGCAGGCTTCGCTAGATTGGGCAAAGGTAGCCTTCGTTGAGACTCACTCTCACCCAGGCAAGGCTTGGACTCACCTAGGCCAATGGTGAGGCCGACCCTTGCCTAGTTGGGCCTTGCTTGTAGTGGGTGATGGTGACCCTCGCCTAGGTGAGGCTAGCTTGCCTTGCCATGGCCAGTGGCCGGCTATCATCTATGGTTGATGGTCATTATTAGCAAAAGGAAGAAGAAAGATTAAAAAAAAAAAAAAAAAAAAAGGACAATGAAAGAAACCTAGAAAAAAATAAGGAAAAATAAAAAAATTCAAAAAATATTTGTAAGATTTGTCCACATCAGTGTTGATGGTTTATATAGGCTAGCTAGTATCAGAAGGATTAAATTGATACTAAGTCAAAATGCTTATGACTAAATTAGTACTATTAAAAGGTTTATGAAAAATTCGATATGTTTAAGACTTTTCTGACACTTTTTCCTCGAATTATGCTATGTTTGTGAAATTTGGACTAACTTCCATGTGCAAATTCCTATTAAACTATAAAATTTTCGTGGTAAGGTAGAGGATGAAAAGTTATAAAATAAGAGACTTTTTTGCCCCGTTTTCTTCCCTATATTTCTTCCCAGCATAGCCGTGACGAGATCACGAAAATGCGATATGTATGTATGTTTTTACGACAATTTATGACTATCGAAATTGCCAATGATTTAGAAAAAGCTATGAAGGGGGGTTGCTTAATTTAATCAATATAAAAAATAATTGACGGCAAGTCGAATCTTGACTACTATATTGCTAAAAACAACTAATAACGATTCTTCTAAGTATGGTATGATAAGAAATTAATAATTTTCAATTTCAATTACCATCAAACAACTTTTTAATATTGTAGCACTTAAGTTTATCGGCACCTAAATTTTAGCATTTATTTTTCCATTTATGCTAAGAAAGCCCTTGGTCTTATGCACGGAAGTTGACTTAGGCTATCTATTTATTGCTAAAAAATAGAAAAACCAACACGTGCAAGTGTCACCGGTCGAAAGTTTCCTGGTTGAGGACAAGCAGTGCAGCACCTAGTGAGCTGGAACACCAGGCTAATCTTCCCTCGATACATTGTTTCTAGGATAGAATGGTGAATCGACATCCTCGTAATTGATCTCGTTATACCTATTTTAGCTTGGACATCTGGTCTCTCTCGAGTGAGATACAGAGATCACTTCATCACAATGCTCATGCGGCTGCGGGAGAAATCGGACCATGACAAAAGCAAGTAGTGAACGCCAGGTTGGGACAAATTTTTGGTAGTTGGTACAGTGTAATCTGGAAACTTTCTTGGGCGATGTGATGTGGACATCGACTCGGGTTATATACACGCTTCCTCTCCTAATTAAAAGAAAAGAGGCTTGAGAAGAAACGGATCATTGGACCGCTGATAAATGACTGCCTCGAATGGAAACCGTAAACCCTGTTCTGAAGTAGGCAAGTCTCTGCATTTGCAATGGCTGTCAATTATTGACGTAGTTCTGAGTCCAGTAGTTGCTGTGTCAATTTGATGGGGGCAAAGCAAGTGGGCGAAGACTTTACGAGTCAAGTAAACAATTTTACAGTCTGAAACTGAGAGTGAGAGAGAGGAGTTGATGATTAAACAATGACCAAGGTACATAAAAATTCAATTATAAATGCAACTCGAATACTCGGTTGGTATCAACAAGGATCAATCACATAGAGAATGGCATTTTCGCGCTTCTCTGTTATCCATCGACGACCTCTCTCCATGGCGAACTTCCATAGCTCTGAGAACTCACATTCGAAACTCATGATTGTTCTGGCTTCAATAACGGTCATGGTCTGTCTGTTCATCCCGCTTGCCACATCGACAGTGTCTTTTAGCACCACCACCTTTGATTACCCGAGTTTCAATCCGAACGACTCCAGCATATTTTATGAAGGTGATGCACATCCTTCTGATACTGGCGTCCAGCTCACTGTCGACCAGCCAGACAAGGCCCTTAATGGAAGCGAGGGGCGAGCAACCTACGTGAAGCCAATGCATCTCTGGGACAAATCCACGGGGAATGTAGCAGATTTCAATACTCAGTTCTCGTTTGCAATTAGCTCACTGGGCAGTAAAGTTTATGCCGATGGAATATCTTTCTTTCTGGCTCCCAATGGATCCCAAATCCCACCCTTTTCGGCTGATGGCTACTTGGCTCTGGTAAGTTCACAAAGTAACTATTCAGACTCCAGCTATGATTCTTTTGTTGCTGTGGAATTTGATACTTATGTTGATCCGTGGGATCCACCGTATGAGCATATTGGTATTGATATCAATTCTGTGAAATCTTTCACAACTGTTCCCTGGACTTGGAATAGAATTGGAAGTGGAGGACGAGTTCATGCTACCATTTCTTATGACTCTAGCGTGCAGAATTTGACTGTTCTGTTGATTGATGATGAAAGTGATGGGAGTTTGGGCACAGACCTGTCTAGCATTTCTTTGAACATTGACTTGACCGACCATTTGCCGGAATGGGTGACTATTGGCTTCACTGCTACAACAGGGTCTGATTTCGAGTTACATACTCTTTACTCATGGAACTTTAATTCTAGTTTGCAAATCAAATCGATTGAAACCTCAATCAGTCTACCGCGCCGACAGTCAATTCGCCTCCTGAAAAAAGGAGCAAATCATGGATGTGGGGGGCTGTCGGTGGATCATTAAGTGTCTCTGTGGCGATTACTCTCACTATCGGCATTACCTGCTTTAGACGTCGGTCGAAGAAAGGTACAAACCACACGAGGAAAACAAAAGACACCCGCGATGACAATGATGGCACGCCAGTGGAAGAACCTGAAGAGATTGCCTGTTCTCCCAGCGAAGACGACCGTGCCGACACATCTCGGACCTGACACATCTCGGACCTCCGTTGGACAAGTCGAATCACTCACGTTGCGTGACAACTAGCTTGGACCGTGGAGGAAGTTACCAAACCATATCCACAGCCTTCACCTCTTCTGATACCGCATGCTTGTCATCTTCTTCTGCTTTGTTGTTGCATGTTCAATAAGTTTTAAACTCTTCTCCAGCTTCCCCTTTTATTGTGTGTTAATAAACATTGAGTGCAGCACTCGATTCGATGCGATAGGTTTCTCTGCTTAGATGACGGTCAAAGCGTGGTTGATGTTCTGAATCGTTGTGTGTAGTTCATTCGACATGGCATAAAATCAGTATGATTTCATTACAGCTCCTGTTTGGCCACACAACTCCATTTCTTGATACTGTCTTCGATGCCTCTTTCATCACCCTCACTGACAGTCGACTTTCAGTGAAACGCAAAATACTTTTCTCAAGAGGAAAGGCAAGCATGCCACCGAATCAAGTTTCTTCCCAACTGGGAAGCAGGGAGCCTTGAACCAGACTTACCAAAGTAGTTGCATCAATGAAGAAAACAATAAACACACCTAATTTGGATGGAGTGACTAGTCCAACGTTCCATCGTAACGCATCAAGACGAAACGGTGCGTTCCAATCGCACCCCATCATGGACGTACCAGCTAAAGTACAACATCTCCCACTCGGACATGATGGGCTTGATAGCACTTTATCAAGAATATAAGGCATTCAACATTCATCAACTTTACAAAACAATTCATACTGGCAAATAAGCCGTGCGACCAGTGAGTACACCTGCACTTGGGAGCTCAAATTATGCACCTGTTAGGGATGACATAATGGCTACAACCCCGAAAAGAAATAAACAATCGATGTCTCACAGTGCCCCAGACATATTTTGTTACATCAGTCCAAGTATATCTATCCCTTAAAGGCTATACTTGACTATTCTAAAAAAACACCATGTATTTACAATTACGTCCGCAACCACATGGGGGCGATATAATTGGTCGACCAGTAAATACATGTGATAGATGTAAAACAACAATAGTCTTCCTTCGCACTCATGTCTCTCTCAATTTCAGAACAACTGCTTTCCTAGACACGTCCCATAGGCCATATCTATTCATGACCGCCCGTAACATGCTAAAGTAGCAATATTGATCTTTCACTTCGAGAACATAGTCAGAAGTAACATAGGGCACAAAATTGAGGTAAATTATAAATTACCTCAAGGGCTCACACGATGAGTAAATAGGGATAATTTTACTCATCTTCCCTTATTGGTCGTACAATGCACATGTAGTATGAATTACATGCTATAGTGGATTACTCTTTCTATAAGAGCGTATGTCATTTATCAAATATATCCACTATACGGATCTTAGCCTAAACATAGTCACGTGCTTCTCACGTACTCATGTTTAGCCCGAGTGCTATATCAGCTCGCTTTCTATAGCGCCCAATTAAGTACTCACATCCGGCATCTTTCAGGCATACATGATTGTGGAAATATCATGTTCGGTCTTGTTATAAACAAATCACAGACCTCATCTTGACTCCAATCAAGGCGATAAATTTTATGTACCAGACTTGCTTTTCAGCATTTATTTGTACATAACGTCTCATCTCAACGTGCTATCTAAAGCACTTGAGGCGATTGCTCGTGTGAGTGAGCCAATCATTGTCCGCCGACATACTTTTCAATAATACATGTGTGTTTGTGCTAGTCTCATAGTGGATTTGTACTTATTGATAAAACATCAAATCACTAATAAATAAACAAGTACAATACATATGTCCACAAATACATAAACCAATGATCCTCTACAATAACACATCACATTCTACGTAATCCTAGTGACATCCTGTGGGTCAAGAATATGTCTCTAGGAATAGCCTTCGTAAATGGATCAGCAACCATTCTATTGGTTGAAATGTATTGTAGGATCACTTCTTTCTGCGCTATAATATCTCTGATGAAATTGTTCTTTATGTCAATGTGTTTCGTCCTTCCATGATACTTGGGATCTTTCACATAGGCAATGGCTGCTTGACTATCGCAATAAACTGTCACCGATCTTGGAATATCAGTGACAGTGACTAAATTTTCAAAAAAACGTTTTAGCCATACTACTTCTTGCACTGCGGCAGAACATGCAATAAATTCTACATCCATAGTACACAAGGCCGTGCATGTCTGTTTCTTGCTATTCCAAGAAATCACACCTCCATTGAGCAAGAACGCATATCCAGTCGATTTACGCTCATCCGGTCTCCACCCCAATCGGCATCCGAATAGCCTAATAGACGTAAATCATTCCCTTGGTAACAAAGTCGATAGTCCATGGTACCCTTCAAGTATCTCAGGATCCTCTTCTTGCTTTTCGGTGTGCTTGACCGGGATTTGATTGATATCGGCTCACCAATCCCACGGCATAACATATGTCGGGTCGAGTACACATCATAGCATACATCAAACTTTCGACCGCACTAGCGTAAGGAGCAGTTTCCATCACTTTAATTTCTTCGGGAGTCTTAGGACACGGCTCGGTACTTAGGCCTTCACCTTGCATGACGGGGGTATCAATGGGATTACAATGCTGCATATTGAAACGCTCAAGAATCTTCATAATAGAAGACTCTTGTGATAAAGTAAGGAGTTTCCTTGATCGATCTCTTTCGATCTTAACTCCTAATATATAAGCAACTTCTCCCATGTCCTTCATCTCAAAATTGGAGGACAACCATTCTTTTATGGTGATAACCAAAACCTTGTCATTTCCAGACAACAGAATATCGTCCACATAAAGTGATAAAATCACAAATTTATCTTTAGACCGCTTGACATATACACAGTGATCTTCTTCAATCATCGTAAAACCAAAAGTTATTATTGCTCGATGAAAACGAAGATACCACTGTCTAGATGATTGCTTAAGGCCATATATTGAGCGATGAAGCTTGCAAACTTTATGCTCTTGACCTTTAGCTATGAATCCTATTGGTTGTTTCATATAAATTTCCTCATCTAGTTCTCCATTGAGAAATGCCGTCTTTACATCCATTTGATGTAATTCAAGATCCAAATGTGCAACGATGGCTAGAATAAGGCGTATTGAGGCAAACCTTACAACTGGTGAAAAAGTTTCCTCATAGTCTATACCCTCTTGTTGAGTATAACCTTTTGCCATAAGGCGAGCCTTATACTTTTCAATGGATCCATCCGCCCTATGCTTAATCTTGAAGACTCATTTGTTTCCAATGGCCTTACGATTGGGTGGTAGATCAACCAAGTCCCAGACATGGTTTGCCCTCATTGACTCCATCTCATCTTCCAAAGCTTTTCTCCATTCTTCCTTATCGAGGATGAGAGAGCCTCTTGAACAGTCTTAGGCTCGGCATCGTCCTTTTGAGCAATCATAAATGCTTCCCCTTCAATCTCAAAATGACGACGGGGAATACTTTTACGATTACTTTTACGCAATTGAATTTCTCTTGAATTCAATTCATCAGGCGATGCAACACTCCCACTAGGTCTTGTGTGTTGAGGTAAATTTTCATTTCCCTCTACAACATCGGTGGGTGTGTTATCGGGATCTTCCATCTCATATAATTGGAAGTCCTTATCAATCTCACCTCTACTAGGAAAGTCGTTCTCCAAGAACGTGACATCTCGTGACTCCATTTTCGGTCACACTTCCATCAGCTTGTTCACCTATGAACACATACCCTTTGGAGTGCTCGAGAATATCTTATAAAGATACATTTCTTCCCTCTAGGGCCTAATTTGCCATGTTTATGGGAAGAATCATGAACATAAGCTGCACATCCCCATGGACGTAGACTACTCAAGTCCGGTTTCCTACCAGTCCATAATTCATAAGGGGTGGAAGTGACCGATTTTGAGGGCACTCGGTTAAGTATAGGCAGAGTCATTAACGCATCTCCCCGATAGGAGATAGGTAAATTTGCTTGCGCCATCATAGACCTAACCATTTCCAATAGGGTTCTATTCCTTCTCTCGGCTACCCCATTTTGTTGTGGAGTACCAGAATAGTCAATTGTCATACAATTCCCTTTTCATCACAAGAGCCTTGAATTGCTCCGATAGATACTCCGTCCACGATCGGTTCTCAATGCCTTTATTGTTTTGTTCAAGCGATTCTCTACCATCGCTATATATCGTCTAAAGCAGTCTAATGCTTCGACTTATGGGAGATCGAAAAGACATAACCGAAACGTGTGAAGTCATCTATGAAAGTGATGAAATATGAGGCTCCATGCCTCGCCCTCACATTCAAAGGACCACAAATGTCAGAATGTATGAGATGCAATGGAAATTCAGCTCTAGTCCCTTTACCAAATGGTTTTCTAGTTGCTTTTCCCGCTAGACAATGTTCACATACGGGTAGATCAACATTAGTGAGTGACCCTAAAAGGCCTTCTCTAGCTAATCTTTGCATTCTTTGCAACCCAATGTGACATAATCTAGCATGCCAAGTATTTGCATCAATCTCAACATTACTAGAAGATGCAATTAGAGAAAAACAACCATCGACATTAATATTGTATTGATCATAGTCAATGTCTAACACCATAAAACCATTCGATACATGACACGAACCATAATAGACTGTTCCATACAAAATGTCAACACAATCACCATGAAAATTCAATACATAACCTAAGCTAAGAAGAACAACTACGAAGACCAAGTTTCGTCGAATATCCGAAGCATAGAGGACATCATGTAGGAATAGGCTTCGACCACCACGTAAGATTAATTTACATGCGCCGATACCCTTCACTTCAACTCTTGAGTTATTCCCAACATATATCCATCTTCTTCCAGACGGTATTCGACGATACTCCACAAATGCTTCTCGGTCTCTAGCTACGTGGTCTGTTGCTCCCGAGTCTACGAGTCCATATTGGATGAGATTCAGCAAGCATTACGGTACTAGAAACAAAAGCATTACACAAAGTAATTGAGTAATAGGGTACCTTTTTCGACTCAGTGCATTCACGAGCAAAGTGACCCATCTTGCCACAATTGTAGCACTCCATCTTGGCCTTATCCTTCTTCCCACCACGCTTCTTGCGTCGGAAGGTCTTAGCCCTCTTAGGTGCCTGATCAGTCTTCTTCCCTTTGTTGTTGAATTGAGAATTCCTTTTGCGCTTAAAGCCCGAAACTTTGCGCGAACTCGATTCAGCAACATAAGCATGGGTAGAGGATCTCGCAGCCTCTGGGCGCTCATCCTCTAATTCCAAATGACGCGCTATATCATCAAAAGTGACAATATTCTCATTATGCGTCATATTGATCTTCATATGCTCCCAATTGTCAGGAAGAGACCTTATAACAGCCTGAACTTGTTGTTCATCAGTAAGGGAGTGATCTGCCGTCCTCAACTCACGAATCATGTTTGACATCTCCCGAAGATGCTGCCTCATCGTTACATTTGGCCGCTTTCGGAATGTGTCAAACTTGATGGTGAGTCTCCTCGGCTTAGTTGCGGATGTACCCCAAACTTATCCTTCAAGGTAACCCACATAGCTTGAGCTTTATCATAACTTTCAAACTCACACATGAGAGTCTTTCCATCGTAACGCATCAAGACGAAGGAAACGAGATGAATCGGATAATGACTTAAGAAAAGAAAGAAAGTCGAGAGATCGAGGTATAATGTTGTTCGACGGCTCACAGTGTAAAAGAACAAAAATGTATGCAAAAATAGCGCTATTTTTGGCTTCATACTTTCTAGATAGAAAAAGGGTTTATACAGGAGAGAAGAAAGTTTCCTTCACAAGGTGCACAAATCCCTCCAAATCCCTCAGTGTCTGAGCAGTTTAGGATGGACGTAGAAAACTACGTAAAATTGGCTACGGTAATCTCGTAATCTCTTCCTTTCTTCTCTTGGAGAAATTACCAAAAAAGTTTTAACCCTATTGCAATTGTGTTAACTCATTTCTAATTTTTTTTTTCAATTTAGTCATAATTTTTTTACATTTATGCGAATTTGGTCCATTCGATTAATTTTGACCCATCAGCGCTAACATGGACGCCGCTTGATGCTGACATAGGCAATCTTTAATATTATTCTTATTTTTCTGAATTATTTATTTATCTATTCGTTTTTTTTCTTTTTCTTTTTACTTCTCTTCCTTGTTTTCATTTTTTTTTCCAAAGTGATCGGTGAGACTCGCTGGCCATTGGATGAGGATTGCGAAGCCCTCACCCAGACAGGGATCCCATGCAAATCCTCTAGGATTCCGTTGCCACCGACCTCTCCCTGTAGCCGATCGGCCTCGTCGGCTTGATTGAGAGCGTTAGGGTTGACCTCCGGGATGCAGTGGAGGGAGGGGTTTAGTGTTTGAATTTGGTTCAAGTAGAAGTTGATGAGCTAGTAGGAGGTAAGCTTGTTTTGGTTGAAAGCAAGGTGGATGGATTCGATGGTGGCCTCGTGGAAGGTGAATTGAGAAGTGGTGAGAAAATAGAGGGCAAGGCCCAACGAGGACCGCAACTCTTGCTGGCAGCCAACAAGGGTTTTGTAGCCCTTGCCTAGTGGCTGGTGAGGTTGTTGGCTATTGTGGGGAAAAAAATTAAAAGAAGGAAGAAAAGGAAAAAGGGAATATAAAAAAAAATTAATGAAAATTGTCTACATTAGTGTCGGTTGGATGGTTGGCATTAATCAACATCCACATCAGCGCCGACCTGTCAAAATTGGGTGACGGATTAAATTGACACAAATGCAAAAAAATTCTGACTGAATTGGCAAAAAAGAAGAAGAAGAAGGTTTTGACTAAATTGATACAATTATCATAAGTTTGAGACTTTTTTGATAATTTCCCCTCTTCTCTCACAATTTTCGTCCTTCCATCCAAATACATGACCATTTTTGATATCCTTTTCTCTACCACTTTGATGATTCCATCCAAATTGAGGGGAGAATCGCCAAATAGTCCTAAATTTATTGCAATTACATCAAATTAATCCTTAACTTTTTTTTTTACCAATTGAGTCATGAAACTTTCGCATTTGTGTCACTTTAATCCATCTAACAAATTTTGATAAGAAATCCCTGACATGGACGCTGGCCATCCTATGTGATACAACCAACGTTGACGTTAACAATTTTACATAATATTTCAATTTTTTTTTTAATTTTCATTTCATTTTTCTTCCCTTCTTCCTCTTGCCAATTGTCGGACCTTGACGACCGGCCAAAGGTGAGCACCAGTAGGTCGACCTCGCCAGCCATTGGCGAGGTCCACTTGGCGAAGGCAACCGTTGCCATCGCTAGTGGCCAGATGTGCTGTGGAAGTAGTGTAAACGACATAAATCTTCTTTAAAAGAAAAAAGAAAAAACCAAAAAGGGCCCAAAAAAAAAAAAAAAAGCTATGTGAAACAACATAACTCTGCTGGATGTGCAGTGGCGGTGGTGCTTTACCTGCTAGATTGATTGTTCTGCCGAAACTGAAGTCTGAGAATCTTGCTCCCTGTAATATTAGGCAACTGTTGCGGCGAGCGTTGGTGGTTCGTCTCGCTTTCCTTACGTTTTTCTAAATCCCTAACTTTATTTCTTCAACTTTATAATGAAAGAAAAAAGCTTACGTTAATCGTCATGTTAGTACGGTAAGCCACGGAAGCTGTCACATAAGATCATTTAGATAGAAAAGATAACGGCGACCAAAGGCCGAGCATGAATTTTTGCTTCTTTGAAGACAATTACAAACTGGGAGTAGATTTTTCCTTGAAGTATAATAGCATGTGAATATTTTTTGGGCTTACACCTATGATTCTTTTTATACAAAGAAAATACATTTGAATCAGAAGAACTCAAATGGTGATCATCAACATTAGTTAAAGGTCTTCTTACATCAAAGGTGTAATCCCAAAAATATTTATAAGCTACTATACTTTAAGGAACTATTGAAGGTCGGTGAAGGATGACCTTGGAGGCCGACCACTTTTGAAAGAGAAATAGAGAGACTATTGCGTTACGATGGTGGGTGTGGTGACAAGTGACGAGTGACCTTAGCAATAACGAGCGACTCCAATAGGTTGTGAGAGAGCAAAACGTATTATGTAATATATCACGTGCAGTTGTAAGATGTAAACTAAATTTGAGAAGATAATTCAATTATTAACACCTAAATTTCACCTAAATTAATTAATTTAAAGTAGTGTTAAAGGTTAGGAATTAGTCACAAAAATTATTATTAAAAAAAACAAAAAAAGCAAGAGTTTTTTTTTAATCGAAAAAAAAATCGAAAAATAAAGAAGAAGGGAAATGGCCGGGTCGGGCCGGGTCGACAGTGGCCCAACCCGCCCCTCTCTTTTCTTCACCTCGCGCTGGGCCGGCCCAGACTCCTTTCTCCTTCCGCGGCCCACGTCCGGTCTCCCTCTTCCCCTCTGCTGGTCTTCGCTCGAAGACTTGCAGAGCCTGCAGAAAACAGAGAGGATGAGCAGCAACAGAGAGCGAGAGGATCGGTGTGGCGGGGAGCGGCATGATCCGCGGGTCGGGAGCAGCCGGCCGGCAAGCGGCTCGGTTGTGGTCTTCGCGCGAGGTCCTACGGGAGGAAAAGAGAGCAAAAAAAAGGAAAGAAACGGGAAGAAAAAGGAAGCAAGGTAGAAGATCGGGATGGCGGGCCTTCGGCGCGATCCGCGGGTCGGGGAAGCGGAGGCCGATCGACCGGCTGGCACGGCAGGGGGTCTTCGCTCGGGATACCTGCACAAAAAAGAGAAACACAGAGGCATAAAAGAGGAGAGACCCAGAACGGAGTGAGTCAGAGAGAGCTCGAGAGAGTAAAGGGCGAGCCAAGCGAGTGAGACTGAAGGATAGCTTTGCCGTCGCCAGTCGTCCGCCCGAGAGCCGTCGTCCACCGCAACGCTCCCCTTCGAACTAGGTAGGTCATTCCCGAGGGCGTCGGGTTGGAGCTCATGGTCGACCAGTTCGCATGAGTTTCAGTCTCGACCCTCACCCGAAATTCCGTTGTGCTCGTGTTCATTCCTCACACAGCTTATGCGTGCTTATTGCAGTGCTTTATGCAAATATTTGTTTGTGTTTGGTGTTATGGCAGAGACTTGTTACTTTTGTTTAAACTCAAGTGAAATGTTGATAAACTTGTCTATGAGCTGATCCAGAATAGTGCTTGTGTATCGCGTGATGATCTTGGTCTGAATCCGAGCCCCGATCGAGTCTACGCTTACCTCTCTAGTTAGTGCGCCTTATGTGTTCGATGAAATGCCTTAATAAAAAACCGAAGAGCAGTATATGTTTTAATGCAAGATCAACTCGTTTTTGCTCCCATGTCTGCTGAGTCCTGCTTGCTTTGTTCGTATTTGTGGTGTTCTTGTAATGTTCATGAGAAATATTCATGCGTATTTGAATCGACGATGTTTTTCTCCGCGCCGAAAAATGGGCTTGTCGTCACCGGAATGGGTAGCCAACAGTGGTTATCGTCGGTCGAAACGAGTGACCGGTGCTAGATGGTAGCTTGGTGACCCTCCAAACACCGGTGAGGGTTCGCTGTGGTGTTGTTTTTAGTTCAGTGAAGATGGCGCAAATTGAGGAAGAAACGTCGGGGAAGAAGAAGAACGCCAAAGGGAAAAAAAAAAAAAAGAACAAAGGAAAAAGAAAAACCAGAAAAGAAAAGAAAGCAAAAAAAATGAATTCGGGAAGGAGGAGTCGTAAAAGGGGAAGTTGCAGGGAAGGGACGAAGTAAAAAAAAAACAGAGAATAAAAAGCAAGAAAAAAAACAAAAAATAAATAAATAGAAAACTATAAAAAGGACTTCGGGAAGGAGGAATCGTAGAAAGAGAAGCTGGCGTCCGAGGGATTTAGTGTCTGGTTTGGGCTAATTTCGGAGTCGGGCTTGTGTAGGATGTGTTGAGGGTTGTTTTAAAGTGATTTAGTGTAAGTGGGCTTAAGTGTTTTCCTTTGATAAACTTGGGCTTTGATCTTGGCCCTTTTCCAGAATGGGTTTTAGACATTGAACCCATTTCTTCAACTTGGCTTTTAGTGTTAATGGCCCAAACTCATGAATCCTTACCCAACCCACTATTAAAGAAAGACCCGACCAATGTCGAGCCTTTTCCCTTTTCGAGCGGGCCAATCGGCCCGGCCCCCTTTGGACCGAACCCGGGTCCGGTCGGAGACCGGGTCGGGTCGAACCGAACCCGACCCGGTTAGCCCTTTTTTTTTTTAAATTAAGAATTAATTTTAAGAATTAAAAAAATATAAAAATATAATTTTTTTAAAAAAATTAAAAAAACAAAAAAATTTCGAAAATCTAAAAATTTAGAGTTCGGTTGGAAATTGCTGTGTCTTTGCCTTCTTAGTGTAATTAGGTTTTTATTTGCTCGTGTTTTAGTTATGTCGCATGTTTAATTGCACGTGTTTAATTTAACTGCAATTAGTATTTTTATAGATATGATCGTTACTTTAATGATTGTGCACCCGCATGATCACCTCACATGTTAGTGGATAGTTATAAAATCAATCCAAGCTGCTTGCCAAAAAAAATCATTTTGTTAAAATGAACAAGATTAGGTACCGAAAGGGCACTAATTAGTCAATTAGTGTAATCAAGTCCTCGACCCTAGATTTTCTAGTTGCGTAGGAAGTGAGGTACGCTCCCATGCCTCACTTGGTTTCGGCTTGGAGCCCGACCCCAATAGGCTAGTGGCGACTCTTTTTGTGCAAAATTTCTAAAGAATATTCAAATGTCACGCGGGGTATGGGCTTGGGAGGCACGCTAATGGGCCTTAGGCCCGTCTTTTAAGCAATACTTCTAAAACCTGTTCCCTCCCCGAGGGGTCGCGACATCAATGGACTCAAGTTTTGGGCTTCTATTGAATCTCCCAATTGTAAATGTACTGGACTACTCTAGCATTCAGTTCTAAACATTTCAATTATGTCAATTTAGACTTAAACATTTCAATTGTGCTCTATACATTTTGATAATTTGCCAATTTATTAAACCTTTTGAGGATTTGCAATTTAGTAAGTCTCGTTAATTTTTGCAAGAAATTACCGATGTGGACAATTTTTACAATTTTTTAAATTTCTATATTTTTTCTTCTTCTTTTTTTTTTCTTGTTTAGTTTCTTTTCTTTCCTTTTTTTTTTTTTTGATTTTTTTCCTTTTCCCCTCTATTAGCCATCACCAATCCTCATCAATGACCGACGGAGGTTGTTGGCCTTAGGTGAGGGCCGCCCTACCTTGCCCTCATCGGCCTCAAGCAACGGACACATGTGGTTGGTGAGGGCTACCATAATGAATCGGGTGAGGGCGGTTGCTAATTGAGGTTGGCAACCTCTGCCGACCATCGATGATCACCATTGATGATTGGTAAAGGGAAAAAAAAATAAAGAAAAGGAAAAAAAGAAAAAATTCAGAAAATTTTAAAAAGTTGCTAATATTATACCTGTCCAATCATGCCACATGAGACAATTAGTGTTGAGTAGATCACTACGTTTGTGATTTCTAGCCGAAATTGGATGTAATAACTAAATTGGCAAATTGTCAAAAAAACTTATGATTAAATTGATACATGTTTAGAAAAATTAATCTTAAATTGACACAATTAAAATATTTAAGACTGAATCGGCTATCATACAATAGGTTTAGTACATTTTTCACAAATTTTCCCGTGATCTTCTATCATCTAGCAATGATTTTCTACAAGTAGTTGCAAATTCCAATATTATAGGCAGAACCACCTAGCAGTTTTGCAAACATGTTGATCTATCTTTTTTTATCTTTGAGCTCCGACACTTAACAAACTTTACAATAGTTGTTTGTTGATGAACCTTCTCAATTGGCCCTTGTCGATAACTTTTGTTATATATGTTGTCAAGGACTTTATGTTATAATATGTAATATATTTTTATTATTCTAAATATGATCCTAATATTATATGCCCAATTTATTACCCATATGTATTACGTGATATTTGCCCGTTAATATGTTACCATAACAGTCTTGATGGAAGATATCGGTAATGTAATAAATGGAATAAAAACGTCAAGTCGTCTAGTTCAAAACCCTACCACTACAGAAAAACACACCATCAGTTTTGAGGGGTATTGGCTAGTTGAACATGACGTACATATTTGGTGTTCCCATATTGCAGATCAATATCCGTCAAAGGTTTTGGGATCTTCTACTTTCGCAAATTTCATCAATGGCTGAAGGTATGTTGATCTTTACGTTTCCGTAAGCCGATCCCAAATTTTATATGAATTTTTTAGTGATTGATAAATCGGGATCATCAGGTTTTAGTTTATATTTAATCTTACACTTTATTGATAAATTATAGATTCCCTTGAAGTTGTGGATCATTCTGTTCATTGATGACTTTGTTTTGACAAAAGTTTTGCTCTCATTGACTGAGCTCTTGTTGATAATAATCCAAAGGTCATTTTTGGGGTCAACAACACGTACCGCAAATTTCAGAGGCTAAATTTCAAAGCAAAAAGTACATGACCAATTTTACCGATTAGAAAATGAATTTAAAATCTACAATTACCGAGTTGAGTTACCATTAAATAATGGCAGTGCATGCGTGAGGTGTCAGAGTGGAGTGAGAGGAGCTCTCATGTGAAAGTGAATTTAAGTTGATATTTGAGTTGACTCAAGTTTTGGGCTCCTGTACAGGTATCAACGGGACTTGTGCAGCAATTTTCGCAATAGTGGGCCTTGACAACGTGGATTATTGTCTGCACTCAACTTGGAATCTCATGGATCATTATGAGTTGCCATGTTGTGATTTAGAAACCAAGAAATTTGACAGCAAACCGGCGCCACTAAAGAGAGGACCTTAAGGACGAAGTTGTTAATTTGTCGCGGAAATTCTCCTTGGGAATGAATCCTTTCATTGCTCAAAACCTTTTTAGTGACGGAACTGGAATTTCTGTTGGCATAAGTCCCGTATTTAGTGACGAACAAGATTTTCATTGTGAGATGCTCAAGCTTTAGCAACGAAATTTGCATTCTCATCCCTAAAGATGAATTTTCACAATTAAACACAAGCTTCACCAGTAAAGGTTTCCTCTTAGATGAAAGAGGAGATTTTCATTGGTGCAGATCACCTTCAGCTGCAAGTTTGATTCTGGTCCCCAACATTTAGTCACTATAACAAATTTTTATAGAGGGTCTATCTAGATACACTTATATTTTGTAATTTATTTTAATCTAAATCTCACAAATTAAGCACTTTCACTTTTTTTTTTCCTAAATCCAAAATTCTTGAAACACTAAAATGTTCATTCTTTCATAAATTTCTGAAATCTTAATAATTTTAAACTTCGACAAACAATCAGGTTACCGCAACAAACCATATCTACATCGTTGTATTTTGTTGAACTTCATGTCGGCTGACTGTGCTCCAGGCTGTTGCATTTGAGGCTTGCTTGATTGGTGGGTTCTTTAATTTTCCATTGGAGGATGGAAAGGAGGGCACCTGAGAATTTCTCTTGGTCCTACACGGGTCAATTATTTTCGAAAGCATGACCTTGACTTGGACGGGGGCTATCCTTTTCCCACTTATAATGACCCAAACAAGACGCCTGCTCTTTTTCACACTTCTATGTATAAAAACAAACAGTATATTTTTCTCCGAAGCCACCCAGGAAAGACGGACATTCTCTTTACTGTTGGACCTTCATCCCTCCTCTTCTTCTTCTTCTTCTTCTTCTTCTTCTTCTTCTTCTTCGAAAGCATGACCTTGACTTGGACGGGGGCTATTCTTTTCCCACTTATATTGGACCCAAACAAGACGCCTGCTCTTTTCCACACTTCTATGTATAAAAATAAACAGTATATTTTCTTTACCAAAAAAAAAAAAAAACAAACAAAAAACAAACAGTATATTTTTCTCCGAAGCCACCCAGGAAAGACGGACATTCTCTTTACTGTTGGACCTTCATCCCTCCTCTTCTTCTTCTTCTTCTTCTTCTTCTTCTTCTTCGAAAGCATGACCTTGACTTGGACGGGGGCTATTCTTTTCCCACTTATATTGACCCAAACAAGACGCCTGCTCTTTTTCACACTTCTATGTATAAAAACAAACAGTATATTTTCTTTACCAAAAAAAAAAAAAAAAAAAAACAAACAAACAAACAAGTATATGTTTCTCCGAAGCCACCCGGGAAAGACGGACATTCTCTTTACTGTTGGACCTTCATCCCTCCTCCTTCTTCTTCTTCTTCTTCTTCTTCTTCTTCTTCTTCTTCTTCTTCTTCTTCGAAAGCATGACCTTGACTTGGACGGGGGCTATTCTTTTCCCACTTATATTGACCCAAACAAGACGCCTGCTCTTTTTCACACTTCTATGTATAAAAACAAACAGTATATTTTCTTTACCAAAAAAAAAAAAAAGACAAACAAACAAACAAACAAACAATATATGCTTCTCCGAAGCCACCCAGGAAAGACGGACATTCTCTTTACTGTTGGACCTTCATCCCTCCTCTTCTTCTTCTTCTTCTCTGCCTGGCTTTGTGGCTCTGCCTCAACCCTCATTCCAAGATCCCAGGTTCTCTCTCTCTCTCTCTGCGTATGGGTGTTGCGTTTATGGTACTTTTGCTTTGTTATTCCATATTTAGTGAAGCTTTTTGGAGCTGTTATGTGCTAACAAGTAGTTATTAAAGTTTTATTATTATTACCTTTTTGTTAGTCACATAAACAAGTAGCAAGTAATGGTTGCTACCACACATTAGCACGGTATCCATCTTGGTGTTATGCACTGGCTTTTACGGCGGCACTGGAAAAGGTGGAGAGGGTCTGGGACGGGTTCAAATCTCAGTAAATGGGATTCTGGACATGTACATTTTCCCCTTCTTACAGAGCGATGAAGAAAAGAGGATTATATTGCTCGCAAATATTCGAAGAAAAGCATTATATGCTTACAGGTTGGGAAGCTTAATTCGGAGTTCTTTGAAAGACTTGTTTTAGAGCAAAAGAAGCGGAACCGTTGATGGGAAGTTTTTAGGTACATATAGTTTCAATTAGTCCTATGAGACAGTTAGAAAGCAGTTGTTAGTCAGGTAATAAGTTTCTCCACGTTCATATTAGTACGTTTCTTTTCCAGGCACAGTGGAGTTGGACCGCAGGACGTGTAGTCCTCTTCATCCTAACTTAGTAGACTGACTTTTTAATTGACTTGCTATTGACATGTCTCTTTCTTCTTTTGCTGTGGGATAGTACTAAGCAAGAACCTTCTCCTTTATTTGCTTGAACGGGAAGTCGCATAAAAGAAGGATATACAGAGTTAATAAAAAACACTGGCATGAGGAAGACATGCTCATATGTTGCCAAATCGTATTTTAGATAGCATATGCTCCGGATAAGGAGAGAGTATCGTATATTGCATGGACCCTGTAGATCAAGCACATCTGGACCGTCAATGTTGTGGGTCCCACAGTGATATCTGCATATTTATAATTCGGATGATATATATCCACACAGTCTGTGGACCATAAGGTTACTTCCCGGCAGATGCTCACCTAACGGCATAGGTTTATGTTTGTGTCGGGAGTAGTTGCCTTGTAGACCTTATCTATTTTTCCTATAAATCAAGTCGACGTGCCGGTATATTTCATGTCAGTTATGTAATGAATGGCGATTGGCATGTACTCGTAAGCAAGCACTGTATGTGGATGTCAATCAGGGTTAACATTAGTGATGCATTGCGCAACCACTCCGTCTCTAACTTAACTGAACTAAGCTAGTTTGACTCCATCAGGAAGTCCCCATAATTCAGCTCCCGCACTAGAAAGGTTTAATCAATACAGTCTCAAGTTATGACTGTTTTTAGGCTACCGGTCGCATGGCCATAGAAATCTTATTCAGTTTTGCATGATGTGGTGGAGGTACTTCGGTTTTGAAAGAAACTGATGTGCACTTCTACGTTTTAAATAGGCCCAAAAGGTTGAAGAAAAGGCAATACAGAGAGAGACTTACAGTTGGGTTTGAGCGATGAGGTCTTTGGGGTTAAGCAAGTCAACACCAAGTTTTTGAAGGTTGTTCGATGAATTGCCGTTTTGGTTATGGTCAACCAGAGCGAGTACAAAATTTGTTTTCTTAAGGTCTAAGCCAAGTCTTTTTTTCTTTTTCTTTTTTTTTTTTCCAGTTGTTGTGCCATAGCTACTACATTACATGAGAGGCAGAACACAAGTGACTAATTGAGTCCGTGTCACTCACTTGTTCTGCTACTTCAAGAAACAAAAACATCACTCTTTGCCATGTAATAGTGTATGGTCCGTGTACATCTTGGACCCCATGTTTTTCTATATTTGTCAAATGGTGATCATACCCTTCATTATTTCCGAATGCACCTCCGAATCACCTTTTACTTCCATCGCTCCCATCACTGTCAAATTCTCTATTGGCTGCTGTTTATGATATCATCTAGATGAACATTGTTGATAACAACAGTGACAAAATATCATAACATCGATGTCATACTTCTTCCAATTCCTTTTCAGGGTGTGGAATGATTCAAAAATGTCTGCTGGCTATACTCAAACATTTTGTTTCTACTTCTGTCACTGAGATTGTGTATTTGACTTCTGTATTTCTGTTTGATTGTTCATCAGTGACTCAAATTTTCAAACTCTGCAGGTGCTCTCCACAATGAACAGAAGCTAGTGAAAGAATGCAAACGAGCCTCTGAATCATCAGAACAAGGATAGCTCACGGCTCAGTAAGAATGCATCTGACGAAAGAGGCCCTAGCACAAACAATGCTCATCCTTTCATTAAGCATTCCATCTGCCAATTCCGAATCCCTCAACAACATTTCTTTCAATTTCCCATCTTTTCAATCAAACAATCAGAGAATAATTTTTCAGGGCAATGCCTCCGTACTGGGCTCCAATATCCAACTCACTCAAGGTGAGCCATTGGAGTGTCCCACGGACGCAGTTGGCCGGGCAACATATCAACAACCCATGCACCTATGGGATAGCTCAACTGGGAATGTGGCAGATTTTGTCAGCAATTTCACTTTTGCTATCAATTCCAAGAAGAACTCCTCCCGCGCTGATGGTTTGGTTTTCTTTCTTGCTCCTAATGGATCGCAGATCCCTGAACACTCAGAAGGATGCTTTCTAGGCCTCACCAGTTCCACTCCAAATACCAACTCTAGTAATGCATTTGTTGCGGTAGAGTTTGATACTTCCTATGATAATGCGACAAATGCATGGGATCCACAATGTGATCATGTCGGAATCGATGTAAACAGCCTGGATTCTGTCAATAAATCTTGTGTATCATGGATGGATTACAACATATTCCATGGTAATACACTTCACGCTCAGGTCATGTACAATTCTAGAGAAATGAGCTTGAGTGTCGTTTTTGGAGATAATGCTGATAATTCTACCAGCCTTTACTATCAGCCACTCAACCTGACAGAGTACTTGCCAGAATGGGTGGTTTTTGGTTTCTCAGCATCGACAGGGCAGTCTCTTGAGGCGCATACTATTTTATCATGGGAATTCAACTCTACTCTACAAATCCTCGACACACCTTCAGGTATTATGACTAGAGAGATCAAGTCGTGGGCAAGGGGGGTTATCTTAGGCTTAAGCCCTTTGGTGTTGCTTATCCTTGTTGCAGGATTTGTCTGGTATTATTATAAGCTAAAGAGAGAGAAAAACGGTCGAAGTGGGGGAGGAGATGATGTTCTTGGGATTGATGAAAGATTTGAACAGTCGAAGGGACCCAAGAAGTACTCCTACAGGGTCTTGGCCATGGCAACTAACAACTTTGCCAAAACCCGGTTGCTCGGGGAAGGGGGTTTTGGAGAAGTGTATGAAGGCCACCTCGCTGGTGAAAATTCCCATGTCGCTATCAAGAAGATCACTCCGGAGTCCAACCAAGGTTTAAAGGAGTATGCGACCGAAGTGAAGACCATTAGAAATCTTAGGCATAAAAATTTAGTGGAGCTCCTTGGCTGGTCTCATGAGAAAGAGAAGTTCCTCCTTGTGTATGAGTTCATGTCTAATGGTAGCTTGGACTCTCATTTGTTCAAAGATAAAGCGCTGCTGACATGGGGAAAGAGGTACAATATCGCTCAAGGCATCGCCTTAGGGCTGAAATACTTGCACGAGGATTTGAAACAATGCGTTGTGCATAGGGATATAAAGTCTAGCAATATCCTACTCGATGCACAATTTGAGGCTAAATTGGGTGATTTTGGCCTGGCTCGAGTAGTCGACCACGCCAAAGGTTCACAAACAACTCTGTTGGCTGGGACTATGGGATATTTGGCCCCAGAATGTATCTATACAGGCAGGACAAGCAAGGAATCTGATGTCTACAGTTTCGGAGTTGTCCTCTTAGAGATAGCATGTGGAAGAAAAGCTATCGAATTGAGAGCATCAGAAGACCAAGTCCAACTTGTGGAGTGGGTCTGGGAGCTCTACGGAATTGGAAAGCTATTAGATGCAGCAGATCCAAAGTTAGGAGAAGATTTCGATGTGAGACAAATGGAGTGCTTGATGATCGTAGGCCTCTGGTGCACTCATCCAGACCCTAAGGAACGGCCTCCTATAAGCAAAGCAATAACCTTTTTGAACTTTGACGCTTCACCACCCAATCTGCCACCAAAGTTGCCCATCCCGACATATATCATTCCTCCATCTCCCATGCCTGAACTGTCCTACCTTTCGTCAGCCAGCTTCAGAAGTATTGAACCACCGAGCGCTTCCAGTACTCAACTGTCTGCATTTACTGGCTTTTCCTAGGAATCTTCCAATTTAACTTCTTCTGTATTGCATGCATACAAGCATGCCTTTAATTGTTCGTCTCTGTACGCTCTTTATTGTTGGATTTTCATATCGACGGAATTATGGGAAAGATGGATAGCATGGTCTATTTCAGTGGCTATCAGCCTATTACTCATCCAGGATTTCGTAATTTGCGCCTTGCGAAATTATGTAAATAGGTTTCTTCTTCATCCTACTCTTGACTTCTCTTTGGTAATCTCATTCTATATTTGTAACTGCAAATTTACTCAAATTTACATGACAAGTTTTAGGGGAAAATACAGTTCCAATCCTTCGACTGTATTGCTCCCATTTCTCCGCCAAGTCTGTAGCTTTAGTTGCTGTTCGAGACTATCTTGATGCTCATTTTGGAAGAATAGATGCCACCATCGGACTTGTCGCAATTAGACGAGACAGTTCTTGAAAATGTCATAGATGGTTAACGGATGCAGCCTCATGCGCCACCATATGCCGCCGCATTTCGGTGCTTCGACACGTTGTGGTGGTGTATTTCAAAAAACAAACACCATCACCAGAATTACATTGCCAATTGAGCTGGCCTGTGAAATTTTGCCGCCAAACACCGCCGGTGGCGCCACCAAAAGCCGCTAGGCAACCTCACGCGCCACCACATGCTGCCGCATTTCAGTGCCATTCCGACGCATTTGAGTGGTTTCTTTCGAAAAACAAACACCACCACTAGAATTACCATTGCCAGTCGAGCCAGCCTGAAGCCACTGCGCGTCAGATCCACGCGCCCCACCGGAGCTCCACGTGCTAGGACGCACTAGACGCCACTTCCACGTGTTGACATCATCAGTGATGTCATTTACCAGGTCAACATTGCCGTGTCACTGATGCCACGGCAAAGTCACGTTAGCCTTTGACCAATGACTGTTGACCAAGGCCGTTCATCGTCGTTGATCGGCATTAACCAAACCGGTTCGATCACTTTTTCGACCGTTTCAACTTGTTTTTGGCCGATTATCGTTCTTTATGATGAATCTTTTCATTGCTTAAAACCTTTTCGGTGATCAAACTAGAATTCAGTCAGCACATGTGCAGCATCTAATGATGAACAAGGCTTTTTTTTTTTTTTTTTCTTTTTTTTTTTGTAACCAAGGACTCCGCCACTAGTCCCCCGTGCCCGAACGGCTCCTGAGGGCTGGGCCCCTATACCTCAGGGAATGCTAGCACAACAACCCACCCCCATAGCCCTCACTTAAATCGCTAGCAACGCAGGGTTTCGAACTTTCAACCTCAGCGATGAGGGAGGGATTCTCAACCAACTGCGCTACCCACGGATGAGTTGATGAACAAGGCTTTCATTGCGAGAAAATTCACACTTTCATCCCCAAAGTTGAATTTTCATGGGGGAACTCTAGCTTCACCATCATAGGTTTCCTCTTAAAAGGAAGATGAGATCTTCATGAGTGCATATCACCTTTGGGGCTAAGTTCGTTGCCAGCATTTAGTCGCTGTAATATACGCTTTCACTCTGTATGCTCTGTTGAATCTTGTTCATATCTAAATGTCGCAACTCACGCTTTTAGATTTATTTTTTTTTTTATCTGAAACTCCCGAAACCGTCGAATGTTGACATAAAGATTCGGTTATGATTTTCCATAATTTTTTGAAATTAAGATAATGTTTTAAATCTTTAAAAGAATTTTTTTGAAAAAAATAGTTTTTATTGAAGTCCCAAACACATGCACTTTGTCTCGGAAGAGGCCTATTAGGAGTGTAGAACAAACTAAAGCCATGGACTCTTTGACGCCTCAAACTTTGGTAAATCACTTTCCATTCAACTATTGCCTCAGCTTGTCTCAAACTTCAGCCGACTTCTCTTTTTCTGCAAAACCAAATAACAAGCCTTGTCGCTTGGTTCCTAGAAAGGCCAACCATCTCCCAAAACATGAATTTTTTTACTTGGACTCAGGGCTGTAATTGTTGACACCTTAATTTACGCAAACAATCTGTCTTTCTACAAAACCGCTGGGAAAAGACAGGCATTCTATTCCCTGTTGGGCCTTCATCTCTCTCTTCTTCTGACTGGCTTTGCAGCTCCATCTTGACCCTCATTCGACGGTCAAGGTTCCCTCTCTCTCTGCGCGTGTGTAGCATTTATGGTATATTTGCTTTCTTAGTCCATGTTTAGTGCAGCTTTTGGCATTATTTAAGCTTTAACAAGGAGCCATTAACAGTTTTATTGTTAATGGCGTAAACAAGTAGCCATTAGCAGTTGCTGATATACAGTAGCGCGGCATTCATCTTTGTATCATATACCAGGTTTTACAGCAGCCTAGAAAAGGCAGGGAGAGTCCGGGACGGGTTCAAATCTTGGGAGATGGGATTTTGGACTTGTGGAGTTTCTTCTTACCAAGCAGAAAGAGAAAAAAAAGAAGAGAGGATTATATTATTAGAAACATTCGGCAAAAAGGATAAAATGATTATAGGTTGAGGAAGCCTAACTCGGAATTCATCGAAAGACTTTTGGGACATATAGTTTCAGCTGGCCCGATGAGACAGTTAGAATGCAGTTGTTAGTCGCTGGTAAGTTTCTCGTGGGCGAGTCCATCCAAGAGGGAAGCGACTTTATACCACGATTCAAGTTAATACGCTCTTTTGCCAAGTCACTGTGGAGTTGGACCTCAGGACATGTAGTCTCCTTCCTCCTAATTTAGTAGAAAGACTCTTAATTGACTTCCTATAGACATGTCTCTTTTCTTCTTTGGCCGTGGGGTAGTATTCAGCAAGAATTTTGTACTTTCCTGCTTTTGCTTGAAAGGAAGTTGCATAAAGGAAGGATAAACAGAGTTATTCACAAACACTAGCGCGAGGAAGACATAGCTTAATCTCTGGCTAGGGAGAGAGCATTATATGTTGCATGGACCAGGTAGATCAGGCACATCTGGACCGCCGATTGTGAGTACCCCATGATGAGATCCACATAAGTAATGATTCGGATGATATTGATCCCATGATCTATGAACCATAGAGTAACTTTCTGGCAATTCTTGCCTAATGCCGTAGCTTTAAGTTTGTTTCGCGCCCATGTGGACCTAACGTATTATTGTAAAAATCAAGTCAACGCAGGGGTTTATCACATGTCAGTTTTGTAATGAGCAAGGATTGACATGTGCTCATATACAAACGCTGTATGTGGATGTCAATCGGTATTGACATTAGTGATACATTGCGCAACCACTCTATTCCTAATTTAGCTACTCTAAGCCAGTTTGAGTCCATCATGAAGTCCCCATGGAAGCATAGCTAAAGAAATCGAATTCGGTTGCTAGGGTCAAAGCCATTTTGGGTGATGTGGTGGAGGTACTTTAGTCTTGAAAGAAACTAATGTGCATTTCTAGATTTCAGAAAGGCACAACAGGCCGAACCAAAGGCAATACAGAGTGAGACCTACAGTTTGGTTTTAGTGACAAGGTGTTTGGCATTAAGCATACAGACACAAAGTTTTCAAAGTTTGTTAGATGAACTGCCATTTTGATTAAGATCAAGCAGAGCTAGTACGAAATTTTGCTTACTTAAGGTCTAAGCCACATCTATTTTCAGTTGTTGCTCCACGTTCATTCTCAATTGTCTCCACAAGAAGTTCCTCACAAGTCCCTCAATTCAGAATCACTTGGCTTCTAAAGGATCACAGCTACAACATTAAATGAGAGATGGAGCACAAGTGACCGATTGAGTTGGAGTCACTCACTTGATCTGATATTTCAAGAAACTATAACATGATGCTTTGCCATGGAATAGTGTATGATTCATGTACATCTAGGCCCCCAAAATTTTATAGATTTTGCGGTGATGATCATAATCTTCAGAAGTTCCCAATGCATCTCCTAGACACCTAGGATTTCCATCATTCCCAACTGTCAAATTCTCTATCAGCTGCTGTCTATGTTATCAATTAGATGAATGTTGATGATAACAACAGTGATAAGACAGTATAACATCCATATCATACTTCTTCCAATTCCTTTTCAGAGCGTGGAAGGATTTGAAATGTCTGTTGGCCATCCTCAAACATTTTGTTTCTTCTTTAGTATCCATCATTGAGATTGTGCATTTAACTTTTGTAATATTGTTTAATTGTTCATCAATGACTCAAATTTTCAGACTTTGACCGCTGCTGGTGCTCTCTCCAGTGACCAGAAGCTAGTGAAAGAATGCAAACAAGCCTCTGAATCTTCGGAAAAAAGATAGCTCACGGCTCTGTGAGAATGCATCTGACGAAAGAGTATCTAGCACAAACACCCTTAATCCTTTCATTAAGCATTCCATTTGCCAATTCCGAATCCTTCAAGAACATTTTTTTCCATTTCGCGTCTTTTCAAATGAACGATCAGAGAATACATTTTCAGGGAAATGCCTCCATTGTGAACTCCAATATCCAACTCACTCAAGGTGAGCCATTCGAGTATCCCACGAATGCAGTTGGCCGAGCAACATATTATCAGCCCATGCAACTGTGGGATAGTTCAACGGGGAATGGGGCAGATTTTGTCAGCCGGTTTGCTTTCGCTATCGACTCCCATAAGAACCACTCCCACGCTGAGGGAATGGTTTTTTTTCTTGCTCCCAATGGATCGCAGATCCCTGAACACTCAGGAAGCTTTCTAGGCCTCTCAAATTCAAATCCAAACACTACCAACTCTAGTGCATTTGTTGCGGTAGAGTTTGATGCTTCCTATAAAATTCGGCAAATGTGTGAGATCCGCCATGTGATCATATTGGCATTGATGTAAATGACCTGACTTCTGTCATTGCAACTTGTGCCTCATGGATGGATTACAGCATGTTCCATGCCACAGTCACGTACAATGCTAGAGCAATGAGCTTGAGTGTTCTTTTTGAAATAATGCTGACAATTCTACCAGCCTTTACTATCAGCCATGACAGAGTACTTGCCGGAATGGGTGGTTCTCAGTTTCTCGGCATCGACTGGGCAGTTTCTTGAGGCTCATACTATTTTCACATGGGAATTCAAATCTAGTCTACATATCATTGACGCTCCTACATGTGGTGTGACTCGATAAAAACAGAGGGAGTCATGGCCTAGGGGGGTTATCATAGGCTTAAGCTCTTTGGTTTTGCTTATCCCTATTGCAGGATTTGGCTGGTATTGTTATAAGCTAAAGAGAAATAGAAGTGGTCAAAGTGGTGGAGAAGAAGATTTTCGTGGGATTGATGAAGGATTTGAACAATTGAAGAGACCCAAGAAGTACTCCTACAAGGTCTTGGCCATGGCGACTAACAACTTTGCCCATACCCGGTTGCTCAGGGAAGGGGGTTTTGGAGGAGTGTATGAAGGCCACCTCTCTGATGCAAATTCCCATGTCACTATCAAAAAGATCACTCCAGAGTCCACACAAGGCGTAAAGGAGTATGCCACCGAAGTGAAGACCATTAGACATCTCAGGCATAAGAATTTAGTGGAGCTCGTTGGCTGGTGTCATGAGAGAAACAAGTTCCTTCTAGTGTATGAGTACATGGGCAACGGCAGCTTGGACTCTCATTTATTCAAAAATAAAGTACTGCTAACATGGGAAATGAGGTACAGTATCGCTTAGGGCATCACCTTAGGTCTGAAATACTTGCACAATGATTTGAAACAATGCGTTGTGCACAAGGATATAAAGTCTAGCAATATCCTACTTGATGCATATTTTGAGGCTAAATTGGGCAATTTTGGCTTGGCTTGGATAGTCAACCATGCCGAAGGGTCGCACACCACTATATTGGCTGGGACCTTGGGGTATTTGGCCCCCGAATGTATAAACACAGGTAAGGCAAGCAGGGAATCTGATGTCTAAAGCTTTGGAGTTGTGCTCTTAGAAATAGACTCTGGACGAAAAGCTATCAATTTGAGAGCATCAGAAGACCAAGTCCAACTAGTGGAGTGGGTCTGGGAGCTCTATGGAATTGGAAAGCTATTAAATGCGGCGGATCTGAAGTTAGGAGAAAATTAGTGCTTGATGATTGTCGGCCTCTGAAGCGCTCATCCGGACCCTAAGGAACGGCCTCCCATAAGCAAGGCAGTAGCCTTTTTGAACTTCGACGCTTCCCCACCCATTCTCCCACTGAAGTTGCCCATCTCGACATATATCTCGCCTCCAACTTCGACACCTGAATTGTCACACATTTCGTCCGCCAACTTTGGAAGTAGCGAACCATCGAGCGCTTACAGTATTGAACCATCGGCATTTACCGGCTCTTCCTTGAAGTCTTCCAGTTCAGCTTCTGCATTTCTTTCGAACGCAGAGTAAGTTCACAGCTTTTACGGGTTAAGTATTGCAACTTTGTGTCCTATGATTAGTAAGTACTACATGTATACAAGAACAGCGGCTTGTTGCTACGGCTTGTTGCATTGGACGGAATTGATTGTTCTGTGGAAGCTGAAGCCGGAGAATCTTGTTTCCCTGTAATATTAACGAACTGGAACTACTGCTACGAGCGTCGGTGGTTGTCATTAGTCATCCGTTGTTTTGCTTTTCTTCATATTTTTAAAACTCTAACTTTATTTCTTTAGCTTTTGATAATGAAAAAATGTCACGTCAATTGTCATGCTAACACGATTAATGATTGGGATTAGACTTTTCCTCAAAGAATAATCGTACGTGAAACAATTTTGGAATTTGGCCTTCAATTTATACAAATGAAGTATATTTAAATCAAAAGGACTCAGATCGAGATCCTCAACCTCAATCAAAGGTCATTGAAGATGGTGACATCGATCAACTAACAAAGGTTAATGAATAGTGATGTCGGAGGTCAACTGCTTTCTAAGGATATAGATGTAGAGACTATTGTAATTGTGATGGCCACTATGGTGACAAATGACAAGGACGACATGTCATGCCCTAGACTCGAGCGTGTGAACATCCCTCGACGGTCGATTAAAAATGTAACGTCCCAAGACGCGTCGCTAACCCATTCTTTTCATCTTTCGATTAAACGTATGTGGAAACGAATTAAATAAACACCAAGTCAATCAACAAAATAGGGATAGTAAAACATAACAAACGATTTCAAAAAGCCGCATCTTTATTCATCCACTTGTTAACCCAAGGAGTTTAACATTTATATGCCTACAACAAAATGTAACTCCTACACAACATATGGGCAAAAAGGGTAAAAAATGTCATGGTTAACTCTAACTTCATTAATAGCAAGCCCAGCCAAAAAGTGCCGCATCTCACGTTCTCCATAACCGCACTTAGCAGTTTCCCATGCTATGGCCCTGAAAATAGTTAACAACAATGGGGTGAGATAATCTCAGCGAGTCAACTTCCTAAACCTCGATCAGAACTCAAATTTGTCACAGAGGTAGCCTAAACATGCACCACAACAAACTTACCTCGCCTTGGCATACCCCTGCATATTAGCACATCTCACATGGCAATAATAGTACAACATGCATAAATAATAATTAGAACACATTCTAAAAATTTCATGCGCATTACCAACACACCTGTTTAAATTATTATGACCTCTCAGGCCACGGCCAACACAAGAGTTAGCGGTCTTCCGGCATGACCGGGCATCATCCCGCCCCATCGAGCACGGCATCATTTAGAACCCCCGCCAAGACGGCATTCCATAAAGGAGCATCGGTCCGGTTTCAACCGCAGCTCGGCATTCGAACCCCTGTCGGGCATTCGATAAAAATCGGGCATCGCCCCCAAACTCCTGTTGAGTGACGGGTTCAATTAAATGACCACTCAATCACATCATCAATCAAGCTAATTTTTGTTGCCATTAATTAGCCAAGAATAAAATAGTTCATTTTTAAATAATCACTTTGGCAATTTTTCACATTTAAAAATCCCAGTAAAATATTTGTACATGGTCACGTATTTGAAATCAATCTGTCAAACTTTGCACACTTCTTTTTAAAACCCCATTATTTTATTTAGCATGTAAAATTTGACGTCCAAACCCGACATCTCATATTTTTCTATTTTCTTGCCTATAAAACCCTTTTTTGAAAATACTAAATAAAATTTACAATTGGGCAATCAATAACATAACATCACACGTGCAAATAACCAAAATTACGCACAATCTCATCCGGAAAAACGAGTATTAAATTCTACTTAATGACTAATCCGTCATTAATTACACTAATCACAATTAATTAAGCTAATTATGATTAATTAGTGTAATTACAATTAATTAATTAAACTAAAATCGATTAATTAGCCTAACTTTTATTAATTGAAAATTAATCGATTTTAATTGAAATAATTATGATTAATTCAATAAATTACAATTAATTAAATAAATTACGTTTAATTAAATAAATAAAAATTAAACTCAATTAATTAATCTAACCATGATTAATTAATCTAATCGTAATTACTTAAACTAACTGCAATTAAAATTAATCTAAACAATCCTTAATTGCAATTAAATCTAAATTAAAATTAACTAATACTAACCGCAATTAATATTAAACTAATCTACCCCTAAACGTAATTAACACCCTAATCCACGATTAGGAAGTTAACTCACCGATTTCCATCGACGGCAAGCTCTTAGCGACGGTGGCATGACGGCGTCGCGGCTCAAACAGAGGCTTGACGACGGCGGCGGTGGCTCTTGAAAGAGATAGAGAAGTGGTGGCGTGAGGAAGGAGAGAGAGAGAGAGAGAGAGAGAGAGAGGAAAGGGGGAGGAAACGTGAGGGAGAGGAGAAAGAGGAGAGAGAGAAGAAGAAGACAAAAGAATGGGGAGAAGGGGGATGTCACACGACAAGTATTACAAATGATGCAATGAGCTGTGAGAGAATTAAAGGTATTTTATGTGACATATATATCATGTAACAATGAAATGAGATATAACCAATTAATCAAAACTGAGAGAGTCACACATGCAAAATCATGGACTTTATGGGTCCCAAATGCATTCAAATCAGCAAAAGAAGCGAGGAATTGGACATCTATAACCTCAGGGTTGTCCTTCTAGAGATAGTGTGCGGAAGAGAAGTCATCGACTCAAGGCCTGTCCCATGTGCGGTTTGTGGAGTGGGTTTGGCAGCATTATGGAGCAAGAAGCCTTTTGGAAGCATTAAATCCAAGATTAGGAGAAAGTTTGATGAGAAACAAGTTCAATGCTCGACAATTCCAGGGCTTTGATGTGCTCATTTAGATTATGAGCTCAGGCCTTCTTCTATTAGAGAAGCAACAAAGTGTCCTTAACGGTGAGGCTTGGCTACCATACCTTCCCATAAAGATGCCTGTCTCAACATATCAGCTCCTTTTTTTCGGAATATCCATGTTGCCATTTCAGAGACTAAATTTTGAACTAGAAAGTCCGCAACCAATTTTGTCAATTAGAATGCGAATTTAAGAAGTCCAATTAACAATTCGAGTTACTGGGAAATATCAGACCTACGAGGCCCCGGTAAAGAGAGGATCCTTAGCAATGGAATTCTGTTAGCATAAGTAAAGTATTTAGTGATGAACAAGGTTTTCATCTTGAGACAATCAAGTTTTAGCGATGGAATTTGCATTTTCCATCCCTAAAGATGAACTTTCGCCATGAAAACATAAGCTTCACCATTAAAGGTTTCCTCTTAAATGAGCGACAAGATTTTTGTCACTGAAGATCACCTTCAGGGCTGACTTCTATTCTCTTTGCCAACACTTAGTCACTATAACATATTGTTCTAAAGGGTCAATTTTGAGTGGTTTTTTACTTTTTTACTTTTTAATTTTTTGTTTAACCTAAATTTCGTGACTTAGGCATTTTGACTTTCTCTATTTCTGGATCTTATGAAATACTCATAAATTGACATTGATTTATATATAACTTTTCCAAGATTTTCTGAAATTCGAATTATATTTTAAACTTTAACGAGAAAAAAAGTATATTTTATTTTTTATCTAGGTCCAAAACAAACACGTTAAATACCATACATAAATCAATGTCCCTCGTAGATCTTCATGTCTGCTAACTATGCTTCCAGACTTTTACATTTGAGGTTTGTTTGATTGGTGGATTCTTTATTTGGTTTTTCATTAAAGGATGAAAAAAGAGCACATGAAAATGTCGCGTGGTCCTACACAGGTCGATTATTTTAAAGCACGACCTTGACTTGGAGGAGGCCGTTCTTTTTCCCACTTGTACATTTTTTTAAAAGTCTACCTCTATCCAATACAATGGACAGAACAGAGACATCTATTTTCCCAAGGGGCCCAGCTTTGGGCCCCTTGGGAATGCTAAACCGGACGAGGCATCATCTTCGCCGTCCCTGTCTGTCTCTTCTTCTTCTAAGCGGCTTTGTGGTTGACTTTAGCTCAACTTTCATTCGAAGATCCAGGTTCTCTCTCTCTCTACTTCTATCCAATACAATGGACAGAACAGAGACATCATCTTCGCTGTCCCTGTCTGTCTCTTCTTCTTCTGACTGGCTTCGTGGCTGACTTTAGCTCAACTTTCACTCGAAGATCCAGGTTCTTCTCTCTCTCTCTCTCTCTCTCTCTCTCTCTGTGCGCGTGTGCCTAGCGTTATGGTATTTTTGTTGGTTTGTCAAAGGATTTTGAACAATGTTTAGTAGATCTTTCCGTAGCATTTAAGTGTTAACAAGCAGCCATTAACAATTTCATATCATTCTTCTCCATGGACAAGTAGCCATTAACGGTTGCTGCTATACAATAGTGCGGTGTTCGTCTTGGTGTTGAGCACCGGCTTTTATGGTGGCACTAGAAAAGGCAGAGAGGGTCGAATCTCAGTAGATTGGATTCTGGATCTGCGGAGTTCCCCGCATTACCGAGTGAAAAAATAAGAGGAATATGTTGGTAGAAATTTTTGATAAAAAGGATTAAATGGTTATCAGTCAAGGAAGCAAAGAAGGGTAATTTTAGATGGGAAGAATTTTAGGACATGTAGTTTCAATTGGTCCTAAGAGACAAGCTGGTAAGTTTCTCTTTGATGAGTCCATCCAAGTGGGGTGCGACGACGTACATTGATTCTAACCTGAAGAAGGGAGACAAAAAACATAAGACAAAAACACTGAAAAGTGATTAAAAGGATGTTCAAGATAGCATGTTTCTTAGCCAGGTCAGTGTGGAGTTGGATCAGGACGTGTAGTGTTCTTCATCGTAACTTAGGAGTCTGAAATCTAGTTGACTTACTACAGACACGTCTCTCTCTTCTTTTGCTATGGGGTAGCACTACCAAAGAATTTTTGCTGCATTTGCTTGAAAGGAAAGCTGCATAAAAGAAGGATTAAAAGAGTGATATGCAAACAGTAGCGTGAGGAAGACATGCTCATATGTTGCCAACTTGGATTTTAGATAGCATAATCTCCGGCTAAGGAGAACAATATATGACGCATGGACCATATAGATCAAGCACGTCTAGATCAATTGATCGTGTGGGTTCCATAGTGAGAATCATATAGTTAATGATTTGGATAATATGAGTTCACATGATCTGTGGATCATACGGTTACTTATTGGCAAATGCTTACCTAACAGGGTATTTTGTTAGGAGAAGCGGCCTTGCAGACCTTATCTATATTTCTTAAAAATCAAGTCGATGCACCAGTCACGTGTCAACTATGTAGCGAGTGGCAATTGACACGTACTTCTAAGCAAGCACTGTATGTTGACGTCAGTTTGGTTTGAGAGAGCAGGTCTTAGCGTTAAGCAAACCGACACTAAGTTTTCGGAGGTTGTTTGATGAATTCCCATTTTGATTATGATCAACCAGAGCTAGTACAAAACTTTGATTTACAAAGGTCTAAGCCACATCTGTTTTTCAGCTGTTGTCCCATGTTCATTTTCAATCCGACCCTACAAAAATTTCTCACAAGTCTGTCAATTCAGTAGAATCACTTGGCTTCCATGGGATCCCAGCTACTGCATTACGTGAGAGGCAGAAATCAAGTGACCAGATTGCACGATTGACCATTTTATTTCCATTTAATGATTCATTTGATGAGATGACTGGCCACATGTTCCTTCAAATATCAGGAATGAAGCAATGTAAGGTGACAGGCCACCTGCCATCTTACTTCATTTCGTCTTTTCCAAAGTGAACATTCTGTGTTTGAGTACCATGGCTAACTGCTAAATTGATGTTAGTGTTGGCGGTAGGGAATGTTGGCTTGGTATTGAATCCGGAAACTCCTGAAAATCGGCCATGGTTGCTTCATTGCTTCAATAGTTGAACTTGTCGACATTGTTCTATTGACCTTAACAGGAACAAAGTTCTGCATTACAATCCTTACCAAATAACATGAGGTCATTCATGTCCATTTCTCAAGGATTAAAGCGGTAATATTAATGCAATACAATAAATGGTTCTATTTGCTACTTGTTCCAATATTCTTAGGGAACAGAAGATGAAACAATTAGTCAATGGACAAAAGAAAATGCAATGCTTGGCTATTACTGAGCAGAACTTGGCCGTACTTTTTAGATTCGTAGTGATCTCATCATAAAACCTTATGCACCTCCTAACCACACGACTCCCATAATTTGTTTCCGGGAAAATCGTGAATATGACTCTGCCCCGTGTGAGTTGGGGTAGATGACTCCTTGTGCTAAAATTGGTGAAAGGAGTGCCCGAATTTGAACTAACTTCTGTACACCCTTGGACGCGCTTCAAATGGGTTTTTGCTGGCTTTTCCTTGGGAAAATAATCGTGAATCATGAGGAAGCGCTTCGAAGATGGCTTCTTTCCAATCTTTCCTGCCCTGCCGCCGGCGAGTTGCTCCAGTCACGTCGCCCGCCTACCCCGGTCATGTTGCTCTGCTCTGCTTCTTTGCTACTCTGCGCCGTCTGCTCTCATTGTCCTTTGGAGTTGGTGGCATGAGGAAGGAGGAAGAAGGAGAAGAGGAAGGGCCGGGCCGGGCCGGGGAAGGGAAATGAGCTGGGCGAGTTGGGCCCAGGCCCGCGTGAGGGAAGAGAAACCCGAGCCCCTACGGGCTTTTGCTTTTTAAAAACTATTTAATAATCAATTTTAATTTTTTATAAATATTATCCGAAATGTAGTAAAATAAAAAAAAAAAAAACTTAGTACATGCAAATAATATTAATGCCTATGTGATGTGAAAAATTTTTTTTTGTTAGGGTCGAATTGATTCCTAAATTTCCATATATTTAATCATAAATATTTAGTCAAAATTTAGATATCAACAATATTAACAATGAATTATGAGGGTTAAAAAATTTTCAACGTGAATTATTTTGTGTAATTAAGGTTGGGAAACACTGAAAGTGCTTAAATGACTCGAGTGTAATTATGATCTCTATTTTATCACTTGATTTATTATGGAATCTTGTGTTGCTATCGCCATACGGTAAGTCCTACTAACCAAATCATGTAGATATGATATTCCATTTATTTTCTCGTTCCTAAATTTTATTGTTTGATCGCTTCTTTTTGCAATAATTGGTATCAAAGCCAAACTCAATTGAGTTTAAGCAAATCGACAGTGACAAAAGAAAGAACTGAGAAAATTGACAAATTCAATAGGAGTAGTTTTAATTTTTAGAAGATATAGATTGAGAATTATCTATACTAGAGAAATTTACACTTAGCCCTATTGGAACAAAACCAGAGTCGATGAAGCAAATTGATTAGGATTTGCTAAATACACAAGCATTGAGTGTGGCTGACTTTAGCCTATCACATCATGTTTAACATTTTAAAATTTGACAAGTTGATTCGAATACATTGAGAAGCTATATAATTTACCTAATAAATTATGTCTACTAATCCATACCATTATGTAAAACAAATATGATGTGTTGCTTTAAGGGATGTCAATGATTTTTTTTCTCTCCAAATATCTTCAATTGATCACATGGAAAAACTCCTCAATAACAAATTTTTTATATCTCGCAAATTTCAGTTTTCAATTTAGAACCTTTTATATCTTAAAACAAACTTCCTAAAAAAGTTCACAAATTCCATGTATATCCACGTTCTTCCTTGAGATGGATCATGATGATATGGTATTAATTTAGTATCCATTTTTGCTAGCATGTCATTTTAAGTGGTGCTCAATGTAAGATGGCCTTTTGGCTAGGAAAAGGGAATATTTATGCTTTATTATTAGACTTTTAGGTCAAGCATAGGTCAAGCAACCCTTGAAGACTTTGTTTATTAACCCTATAAAAAGTCAAGAAAAAAACATGTGGTCGGGTGGGAAACGCGTGGCACGGTTGGGACTACCTCTTTTCTTAACACACGAGTTCGAATTTTCTACGAGAAGAAAAAAATAACATAGCTATCTAGAACCAGAAATGTACCAGGAATGAAGACACAAAAATTCCGTTCAACCATTGAAAGATACTCAATGGAGCCTCTTTCCTAAGCACTATTTCTTTTCCTTGAACAGGACTTGTTCTTGTTCGGTTTGGCCGTCATGTACTGCCTACGTTTCTCAATTCGACTTAAATATCTGCTGCATGATCAAACCCGGTTTACATCATTTCTATTCGTCCTCGCCGTGAAGCGGTCGTTGGCTTTGTTGCGACGAGTCCTACATCCGCGATTCAAGCTCCAAAGATAAAGGCAATAAAAGGAAATACTTTGTTCTAGTTTCGGAATTCTCGGTTTTGTCGCATGCTCTTCTCTTTGTTCTTAATGCCATTTTGCTGGGTTGTTGCAGAATTCTGCATTTTTAATGTGCCCCGTCACCTTGCATTGCTTCATTTCTTCTTTTCCAAAGTGAACATTATCTGTTTGATAGTGTTATTGGTCAATCGAGTACCATGGCTAACTGCTAAAGTGTTCGCTGAAGGGAATGTCGGCCTAGTAGTGAATCTGGAAACTCCTGAATATCGTCCATGGTTGGTTCGTTGCTTCGTTAATTGACCTTGTCTACATTAATCTATTGACCTACATAGGAACAGGGTTCGGTATTGTAATTGTCATTGTCCTTACCAAATAACATGAGATCATTCATGTCCATATCACTTCTCACTGGATTCACGTCCCAAATAATTTGGGCTCTGACCACTTGTTCTCATAAGGTCCCTGATCACTTGCTTTGATTTGATCCTCGACAACCTAGGTTTTGATACTTCGATCTCAGGCTGCTGGCTCTGATATGGTCCCTGGCCCTTGGACTCTGATATTTATAACTTTGCTAGCTTTCTACGATAATCTAACATGAATATCTTCCTATCTTAATTATTTATTGTATAACAACTTGGCAACTAGAGAATTCTAAGTGGCGAAGCTTCTCTTCAATAATCAAGTTGGCCAACATGCTCACTTGGACTTTCCAAGAAGAATCTGGAGCAGGGAGAAAGAGTGGCGGTGCTCTCTTCAACGCTCCCCCTCACCGCCCACTCTCTCTCACGATGCGATTCTAGCAACCATGCTACCAATATTTCTTTCAAACTCTTCAGCTCCCTTATCGGCTTCTTTTTATTTAAATTTCTTCAATCACTGCCATTCGAGGATGATGTGTTGTTTCTTCCTCCAATGATATCTCAGTCTTGACCCAACAAATGGCTCTGTCCTGCTTGCCTTGCCCAACTTCTTCTGGGCGTAACAGGTGAAACAGTACGTGGAAATTCCAGCTGTTGAGCTTCTCAACGCGGCTCACTTAGAGATGTCTGCCATGTGACTTGTTATAATGGTCCACACGATACCAAGTAAGCTTGATTCTGGGCCCAACCAACTTCACAATTCCTAACTTGTGCACTAGCGGAGCTTCGGCGTACCCCACCCTCAGGCATAGTGGTCCCCAATCGCGTACTCATACAATGGTCTTATTCCATTGTCTTCACGTACTACAATTCTTTCTGGCTGGGTTCATGATGCCTGAACTACTCATACGATGAACATTGTACTACAATCACTTCTCGCTAGATTCATGGTTCCCAACAAACAACGCTCTGACCACTTGTTTTAATACGGTCCCTGGCTGCTCGCTTTGATTTGATCCTCGATAACCTGGCTTTGATACTCCAATCTTGGGCTGCCAGCTCTGATATGCTCCCTGCCACTTGGGCTCTTAAAACAATTATCGA
Organism: Eucalyptus tenuipes; assembly: GCA_014182365.1. NCBI lineage: Eukaryota > Viridiplantae > Streptophyta > Magnoliopsida > Myrtales > Myrtaceae > Eucalyptus > Eucalyptus tenuipes. The sequence continues at coordinate 8,796,783 of CM024543.1, read as the reverse complement.
ACTTCAAAGACGTTGTTCTGATATCACTTGTTGAGTTTGAAGAACGCGACTATAGTAAACATTCTCTTTACTATTTTAGAACAACACTCAACGCTCAGGAGCCTTTCTACTCCACACCTACACATGGAGCAAGTTGCTCCTATTTATATCTTTTGCTGGCTTTCTACAACATTCTTCTAATATAAATATCTTCCTATCTTAATTATCTTTTGCATAACTTGGAAACTGGAGAAATCTGAAAGTGGCGAAGCGTCTCTTCACCTAGTAAGTTGGTCAACTTGCCAACTTGATGAACTTTAATAGATCTGGAGACGTTAGAGAGTAGCGATGCTCTCTTCATAGCTTCCATCACTAAGATTGTGCATTTAACTTTTGTATTTCTGTTTAGTTTTTCATGAATGACTTAAATTTTCAGACTTCTGCACTGCAGGTGCTCTCTGCGATGAACAGAAGCTAGTGAAAGAACCAGACGAACCTCTGAATCTTTGGAACAATGATAGCTCATGGCTCAGTGAAAATGCATCGGATGAAAGAGGCTCTAGCACAAACAGTCTTCATCCTTTCATTAAGCATTCCATCTGGCAATTCTGAATCCTTTGACAACATTTCTGTCAATTTCCCAACTTTTCAATCGAACGATCAGAGAATTACTTTTCAGGGCAATGCCAACGTGCTGAACTCCATCATCCAACTCACTCTAGGTGAGCCATTGGATACCACAGATATAGTTGGCCGAGCATTATATCATGAACCCATGCACCTGTGGGATAGTTCAACGGGGAATGTGGCAGATTTTGTCAGCCAGTTTAATTTCTCTATCAATTCTCGTAAGAACCCCCTTCATGCTGATGGATTGGTTTTTTTTCTTGCTCCCAATGGATCGCAGATCCCTGAAGGCTCACATGGAGGCTTATTAGGCCTCACAAGTTCGAATCCAAACTCTACCAACTCTAGTGCTACATTTGTTGCTGTAGAGTTTGATACTTACTATGACCAGTCAGCAAATCCATGGGATCCGCTGTGTAATCATGTCGGTATCAATGTAAACAGCGTGGCTTCTGTCCGTAATGTCAGAAAAAAAGGGGCACCATCTACTCTCTCTCTCTCTCTCTCTCTGGATTTTTCCAGATTTTTCTCTCTCTATTGAACCAGATTTTCCTCCCTCTCTCCAGACTTTTCTCTCCCCCTCTCTCAAGAATTTTCTCACCGACCTTGCAGCCTATAAATAGGGGAAGAGAGTCTTGTAAGTGTGGTGTGTGTGAGTGGAGTGTGTATGTGAGGTGAGTGGGTCTGTGAGGGGTCTTGTGTAGTGTAAGTGTAGGGTGATAAGAAGTGAGTGGGTGTGTGCGTGTGGTTTGTGAAGGGAGTGAGTGAGCAAGTACAATGAGTAAGTGTGAGAGTGTGATGGTATAGAGAGTTTGTAATATTGTTTATATAAAATAAAGCAATTATTTTACTTGTACATCCACTTGCTTCTCAACAAGTGGTATCAGAGCAGGTTGTCGGAGGCCGTGCGAAGACAAAGGTGGTCGGGGACCATTGTAAGTGAGTAGGCAGTCGGGGATCGTCGAGCCAAGGAGCTGAGTACGTCGAGTTCTCGCCCGTGCACAATCCGGGATTGTGAAGTCGGTTGGTCCGGGACCAGGCCTACTTGGTATAGTGCGGGGCATTATACTCAAGTCACAATGGCAGGTTTCTCGAGTTCGGTAAGTGGTGTCGAGAAGCTCAACAACTCAAATTATAATAATTGGAGTACCCGCATGCAATATTACTTGCTAGGTCAAGATTTGTGGGATATCGTTGGCGGGAGCAACACCACACTACCCACGAATGATAGCGAATTAAGAAAATGGAACATAAAATCAGGAAAGGCTCTTTATGTTCTTACTGTGACTGTTGAAGATGAATTATTGCAACACATAAAGAGTGCGAAGACCCCGAAGGAGGCATGGGATAACTTGGCGACGATGTTTGCAAGGACAAACGATGCCAAGTTACAACGCCTAGAGAACGAGCTCCTCTCAGTCTCACAACAAAGTATGACGGTAAGTCAATACTTTTCTAAAGTTAAATCTATTTGCGAAGAAATTTCAAAATTAGATCCTGAGAATGTCATCTCTGAGAGAAGAATGAGAAGAATAATAATTCACGGGTTAAGGCCGGAATATAATGGTATTGTTACGGCCACCCGTGGATGGGCAAATGAGCCAACTCTAACAGAGTTGGAGAATATATTGGCCAACCACGAAGCCTTAGATAAACAAATTTCTAAGGTCACAATTAAGGAGGATGAAAGTGCCCTCTTCAGTAACAAAAGAGGGTTCAAGGGCCAGAATAGAAATAGAGCAGGAACAAGAGATGGCAAACCATGGAAAAGTCATGGAGACTGACAAAAGCGAATAGAAGGAATTGGACCTCGGTCAGGGGGAGCTCGTCGAGACCGCGATAAGGATGACAATGAAGATAAGCAGAATAGAAGGCGTAATGGACGGTGTTACACGTGTGGCAAAGTAGGTCACTTTGCCGGTGGACTGCCGATTCAAAAGAGTTGAAGGAAACGTCGCGGCATCCAAGGAAAATGATAGCGAAGAAGAGTGGGATTTCCAAGCATCCTTTGCAATGGAGGAACAAGAAGAGCTTGCAAACTTCTCCATAGAGTTAGAAGATGCGATGGCCCTTATCATGGTAAGTGATAAATTGATTGATTATGATGAAGATTGGATAGTTGACTCGGGGTGCTCAAATCACATGACCGGAGATCAAGGGAAGCTATCAAACATGTGTGAGTACAAAGGTGGACGAGTAGTTGTCACCGCGGACAACTCAAGGTTGCCGATTACCCATGTCGGCCAAACGATGATAACACCGATTCAGTTCGCATCAAGTCGAATCGAAGAATGTGTACCACGTGCCGGGGATGAAGAAGAATCTATTGTCCGTGGCACAACTTATAGACTTAGGTAATTATATGGTGTTCGGTCCAAGAGATGTTAGGGTGTATCGTAATTTGAAACCTACTAGTACACCAATCATGGAAGGGCGTCGATTAGAGTCTGTCTACGTAATGTCAGCTCAGACGGCATATGTGGACAAAACTCGAAGAAGTGAAATGCCCAATTTGTGGCATGCACGGCTTGGGCACGTGAGCTACCATAAATTAAAGGTGATGATGAAGAAAGGTATGCTAAAAGGTCTCCCCCACTTGGAAGTCCAAGAAGATGTCATTTGCGCCGGATGCCAGTATGGGAAGGCACATCAGCTTCCATATGAGGAGTCCGCATTCAAAGCTAAGATGCCTCTCGAGCTTATCCACTCAGATGTATTTGGACCAGTGAAGCAACCATCGGTCAGAGGATCAAAGTACATGATAACATTCATCGATGATTTTTCCAGGTACGTCTGGGTCGACTTCATGAAAGAAAAATCCGAGGCATTAAACAAATTTAAGGAGTTTAAAGCAAAAGTAGAATGTGAAGTAGGCAAGAAAATACTATGCCTTCGCACGGATAATGGGGGAGAATATACATCGATGACTTTACAAAATTTCTTCAAGAATGGAAGATACGTCGACAATTTACTTGCCCAAATATGCCACAACAAAATGGAGTTGCCGAAAGAAAGAACCGGCATTTGGCGGAGACATGTAGGAGTATGTTGCATGCGAAGAATGTTCCACCCAAGTTTTGGGCTGAGTGTATGAAGACGGCAGCACACGTGATCACGACTACCTCAGGCAAGGCTTGGCTTTATGTCACCTTATGAGAAGTTGTGGAATCGCAAGCCCACGGTAAGTCACTTTAGAATATTTGGGTGCATATGTTATGCATTTGTGCTAGACCATCTTCGCAACAAGTTCGATAAAAAGGCAGTTCGCTGCATATTTGTGGGCTATGATGATCAAAGAAAAGGATGGAAGTGTTGTGACCCTACAACAGGGAGGTGTTACACTTCCGTAAATGTGGTGTTCGCGAACTATCATCTTGGTGGCCATCACAACCTAATTCAAAACAAGTTGAAGAAGAGATTCGTGAAGGAATGGAAGAAAATGACGAGATTGATAAGGGCCAGCCAATTGAAGAAGGAAATGATAATGTAACAGAAGAAAAGAAGTCGAGCACAATCACCAGAAAATCAAAGAGCCCATGGCGAACCGGTGTACATCCAAGAACGACAAAAGAGCTTCGACCAAGTCGATGGAAGAACTCGAAGAGGAGGAATCTCAACTTAGGAGATCAACAAGACAAAGAAGACCAAATCCCAAATATGCAAATGCAAATATGATGAAGATGTTGGAGCGGTCGAGCCGTCCACATATGAGGAAGCCTCGCAAGGGGTGGAATGGAGGAAAGCTATGGAGGAAGAGATACAAGCACTAAGAAAGAACGAAACATGGGACTTAGTGCCGAGACCTAAAAAGGTACGTCCTATATCTTGCAAATGGGTTTATAAACTTAAAACTCGACAGATGGGTCGATAGAAAGATATAAGGCACGACTAGTTGCTCGAGGATTCTCTCAAAAGTATGGCCTAGATTATGATGAGACCTTCAGTCCAATAGCAAAGATCACTACAGTTCGGGTCTTACTAGCACTTGCGGCAAGCAAGTCGTGGAAATTATGGCAAATGGATGTGAAGAATGCCTTCTTACATGGAGAACTAGATCGAGATATATACATGGAGCAACCGGATGGTTTCAAAAGTAAGATTCATCCAGATTATGTTTGTAAGTTAAAGAAAGCCCTCTATGGCTTAAAACAAGCTCCAAGAGCATGGTACGGGAAGATTGTTGAATTTTTGGTACAAAGTGATTACTCGTAGCCCCAAAGCAGACTCGAGCTTGTTTGTGAAGGCGAGAAGATGGCAAGCTTGCAATAGTGTTAATCTACGTGGATGATCTAATCATCACCGGAGATAATGAAGAAGAGATATGCCAAATCGAACCAACCTCTCGCACGGTTTCGGATGAAAGAGCTTGGAGAATTAAAACATTTCCGGGGCTCGAGATTGAAAAGACCAATGAAGGATTATTCCTATGTCAGCAGAAGTATGCACGAGACCTCCTAGACAAGTTCGGGATGCTTGATTGCAAACCTATATATACTCCAATTGATGGAAATGTAAAGTTATGTGCAACTGAAGGACGAGAATTGGAAGACTCAACTATGTATAGGCAATTGGTGGGTAGCCTTATTTACCTAACCATAACACGGCCTGATATTGCCTTCGCAGTAGGAGTAGCAAGCCGATTCATGGAGAAGCCACGAAAGCCTCACTTAGATGTAGTCAAGCGCATACTAAGGTATGTCAAGGGTACATTTGATTTTGGGCTTTGTATAAGAAAGAAGCATCATGTGAAGTTATAGGTCATTGCGATGCTGACTTTCTTTGGAGATCGTGACACACGACGATCAACTACCGGATATATGTTTAGTCTCGGATCGCTAGTAGTGTCATGGTGTAGTAAAAGACAGTAACCGTGTCACTATCTACGACAGAAGCTGAGTATAGAACAGCAGCAATGGCAGCACAAGAGAGTACATGGCTAGTACAACCGATGGAGGATCTTCATCAACCAATAAATCAACCTACACGGATATATTGTGATAATCATCAGCCATAAGCTTAGCAGAAAATCCAGTTTTCCATGCGAGGACCAAGCATGTAGAAGTGCACTATCATTTCTTGCGGGAAAAAGTCTTACAAGGCGAGATAAAGATGGAGTATGCCAAAACAGATGATCAAGTTGCAGACATCTTCACCAAAGGTCTTGGAGCTGTAAAATTCGAAGAATTTTGAAGGCAACTTGGTATGATCACAATGTCCATGCTAAGAGAGAGTAGTCGGTGAGGGGGAGTGTCAGAAAAAAAGGGGCACCATCTACTCTCTCTCTCTCTCTCTAGATCTCTCTCTCTCTCTCTCTCTCTCTCTCTCTCTCTCTGGATTTTTCCAGATTTCTCTCTCTCTATTGCACCAGATTTTTCTCCCTCTCTCTAGAATTTTCTCACCGACCTTGCAGCCTATAAATAGGGGAAGAGAGTCTTGTAAGTGTGGTGTGTGTGAGTGGAGTGTGTACGTGAGGTGAGTGGGTGTGTGAGGGGTCTTGTGTAGTGTAAGTGTAGGGTGATAAGAAGTGAGTGGGTGTGTGCGTGTGGTTTGTGAAGTGAGTGAGTGAGCAAGTACAATGAGTAGGTGTGAGAGTGTGATGGTATAGAGAGTTTGTAATATTGTTTATATAAAATAAAGCAATTATTTTACTTGTACATCCACTTGCTTCTCAACACGTAATACTTGTGTCTCATGGATGAATGACAAGATACTCCTTGGTCAACCACTCCATGCTCGGGTCACATACAATTCTAGAGCAATGAACTTGAGTGTTGTTTTTAGAGATGATGCTGATAATTATACCAGTCTCTACTATCAGCCAGTCAATCTGACAGAATACTTACCGGAATGGGTGGTTTTCGGTTTTTCGGCAACGACAGGGTGGTTGTTTGAGGCCCATACAATTCTCTCATGGGAATTCAACTCCAGTCTACGAATCCTTGAGAATGGAAATGGCACGACCAACACAACTATTGTCGACACACCAACACGAGGGGAAAAGAGTAAGTCCTGGGTGAAGGCGGCTATCTTAGGCTTAAGCTCTTTGGTGTTTCTTATCCTTGTTGCAGGATTTGGCTGGTATGTTTACAAGCTAAGGAGAAATAGAAATGATCGAAGTGGAGAAGAAGACAATGCTCGAGGAATTGACGAAGGATTTGAACAGTCGAAAGGACCCAAGGAGTACTCCTATAATGTCTTGGCTGTTGCGACTAACAACTTTGCGAATACTCGGTTGCTCGGGGAAGGGGGTTTTGGAGGAGTATATGAAGGCCACCTTGCTGATGCAAATTCCCACGTTGCCATCAAGAAGATCGCTCCAGAGTCCAAACAAGGCGTAAAGGAGTATGCCACAGAAGTGAAGACAATTAGACATCTGAGGCATAAAAATTTGGTGGAGCTCATAGGTTGGTGTCATGAGAGAAACAAGTTCCTCCTTGTGTATGAGTACATGTCTAATGGTAGCTTAGACTCTCATTTGTTCAAAGATAAAACGCTGCTGACATGGGAAAAGAGGTACAGTATTGCTCAAGGCGTCGCCTTAGGGCTGAAATACTTGCACGAGGATTTGAAACAATGTGTCGTGCACCGGGATATAAAGTGTAGTAATATCCTACTTGATGCACAATTTGAGGCTAAATTAGGCGATTTTGGCCTGGCTCGAATAGTCGACCATGCCAAAGGGTTGCAAACAACCCTATTGGCTGGGACCATGGGATATTTGGCTCCTGAATGTATCTATACAGGTAAGCCAAGTAAGGAATATGATGTCTACGGCTTTGGAGTCGTCCTCTTAGAAATAGCATGTGGAAGAAGAGCTATCGAACCAAGGGCATCACAAGGCCAAATTCAACTTGTGGAATGGGTCTGGGAGCTCTATGGAATTGGAAAGCTATTCGATGTGGTAGATCCAAAGTTAGGAGGAAATTTCGATGGGAGACAGATGGAGCGCTTGATGATTGTAGGCTTATGGTGTGCTCATCTAGATCCTAAGGATCGGCCTCCCATAAGCAAAGCAATAAACTTTTTGAACTTTGATGCTTCGCCACCCATTCTCCCACCAAAGTTGCCCATCCCAACATATATCGTGCCTCCATCTTCGATGCCTGAATCGTCGCATGCTTTGTCCTCCAGCTTCAGAAGTAGTGAACCCTAGAGCACTTACAGTACCGAATTGTCCACATTTACTGGCTCTTCCAAGAAGTCTTCCAATTTATCTTCTTCTCCATTGCTTCATAATACAATTTAAGTTCACTGTTTATATTGCAACTATTCAGTTTAATGTATACAAACAAACCTTTAGTTTCTAGTTTCTGTATGCTCCTTATTGTGTGAGATATTGGTGGTAGTATATGATATGGATTTTGACGTGAAAATGCGTGTATAAGTGTTTGTGGGACAACACAGCGGAGCGTGAAAAGGAATATCGAGAAAGGATTACAAGCTTATGGGTTAAAATTCTTTGGTTGGTCTCTGTTGTATACATGGTTGAACAGCCTTGCCTATTTATTGTCACACCCCGAAACTCTTTTCCCAGAGACAGTTAGCTAAACAAATTTCACTTCCCCTAAATCTAGTTCAGCCCAAGGGGACAATTTTCTTCGTTCCAACACCGTGAAGTGCGGCTCTTTTCCATGTCAAACACCCACCAAACATCATCCTCTGCTTTCTGAATGAAGTAGATGCAGTTTCTCGTACACCACCCCTCTTCACTCACCAAGACATGGAAAAAACAATTAGCCCCCATGAGAAGTGCTCGATCGCTGATACTACTTGCTTTGCCCCATGAGTAATTGTCAACGTCGAGCTTCACAAATTCGACATCATCCACAACCTTCACTGTCCTCCTGGACATGAGAAAAATCACCAAAACTTTGCCCTCAATCTCTAGCAAACACTCCCCGAAGCTCCTCCACGAGGCATTAGGAGCCGTCCTGTATGGACACAGGGCGACGATCTTGGTGCCCGAACCCGCACACTCTACAACCACGAGCGTCCCCTGCAAACTCAGGGCATAGAACTTGCCATTCACACCGATGGCATTGGCAAACTCCATGCGCTGCTGTGAACTGTTCCCATAATTCGGGTCCTCAACATTGCAATCATACTTAACCCACTTGAGTTCACCCGGCCTCCTCCTGGAGAGATCACAGATCACAGATCACAGATCACAAAAGCCGGGCGCTTCATGCCAGTCACCACCATCACAACATGGTCGAAACTCCCACTACGGTCTGCAGGGGACAAATTCAGGACGGCACGCTTGAGCGGAACTTTCCAATCCCGGGGCGGGAGAACATGTACCAAGACTCGACAGGATTCTAGATATAGACCTTGGAAGGGCTCGCCTCGCCTCGAGCATTGATGACATCATGTGAGTACCCAACAAGGTTAGTCCAGGGATGCCAGCAGCTCAGTCCCCTCCTGAAGTACCTCCATTGGTGCTACCACATCTGAGGGAATACGATGCCGAAATGCGTGATGTCAGTCTCGGGGTTCGTGTCCAGGAACTGGAGTTGAAGCTGATTTGATGAGGAACACGGCGACAGCTTCGACCTCCGCAACTTGGTCGTGACACCAAAGTTCATGTTGCGCATGAAGGGTGGGTTGCGGATGGTATTGAGAAGTAGCCGAGGAAGGTCGGGCCAGGTGGAGGAGGAGCCCGTGGTCTCCTCTCTGGTTTTGGCTTTTCTTTCGGTCGCGGTGGTGCTGCTTCTTTGCCTGGCGCGCCATCTAGAGAGAGAGAATAGAGAGAGAGATGCCCGTAGAGAAGTTGGTGGAGGGAGTATTTTATATCTAGTCAAGTGCTTGGTCACCAAGCTTTGAGGACCTTTTGCCATGTATAAACACACAAAACGCAGAAAAAATTGAGGGTCCACTGTATCCAAATGCTTCGCTTGGTGCACAAAAAGAACGATCATTTATGGGATTTAACATTGAATTCTCGGTCTATGCTAGCTTTTGTTCTACACATAACATCGCTCGCGGTTGAGATAAGCAGTTTAGTCACTTACCAAAATAGAATTGCCCATGTCAATGGCGTTCAACGGGGGGATGTGTGAAAAAAGGTTACCCAGTCTGTGTACCCTTCAAACACGCGGTTGGATGAGTGCAAATATGTATCGTCCCCCATTGATTGTAAGAATGCTATGATCTTTCGTGATTTGAATACAACATCCTAAAATGGGGCTGCGTATCGATTTAGGTCGAGCCACCGGGTTAACGTGGGTTAAAACTGTTGGGGTCTTGTCATAGGAAAAATGTCGTAGGAAAAATGGTGGCTGTAGAGCAAGAGAGGGCAATTAGACTACGAATTTCAAAGTCTGAATCTAATTTGTTTGGAGATACTTCTGAATTCTGCTGTTTATTTTCCTATTTGGTTAGGCCTGATGATGACACTCTAACATAAAATTTTACAAAGATTTTACACCAAATTGATTGACATACACGATCACTAATAAGAACAACGGATCACTTGTTGCCCATCGAGTGGTCGTGCACCCGTATCTTTACCCGAGCTTACTAGATAATTTCTCCAGGGTTGTTTGATTGGCTTCATAGCTGTGAAAAATCAGAATTTTGATGGTTGATGACTGCATCACTTCTCCAGTTTTGAGAATCAAATCTAAGTCGTGACAGTGAGCTAACAAAGATGGAAGAAAAGAGAGATAACTATTGCTCTAAGACTTGTGCAAATTAATGGTCTTCGTCTTTGCTATGTCGGGCACTAGGAAGCAAACTTTGTGATTATCTTATTGATATGACAAATTTTGGACAATTTGATATTCATAACACCCTTTTGTGATGTGTGAATTGGACGAAAAATAGCACGTGGAATTGATGAACGTAGAATTGAAAGGGCTAGTAAGAGCACCTAGAGGGGGGTGAATAGGTGATCAAAGAAGTTTACTCAAAACTTAACAAATTTATTTGTTGTTTAAGAACAATAGACTAAAGACATAAAAGATAGTAAACAGTTATATAGAGTTACGAATTGAAATAAAGGGATTAGAGAAAGAGAATCAAGACACAAGGTTTATAGTGGTTCGGCTTAGACCAAGCCTACGTCCACTCTCCCGCACTGACAGCCTACTGGCTCGATTCCACTAAGAATTAAAAGAGGTTTTACAGTCTCACGTTCTTGATTCCACAGTGTAGAGACTATGCTACACTTCCTCAAGGTCTCACAAATATTCAATCTCTCTTTTGAGTACAACTCAAGCTCAACAATTGAAATAACGAGAAATTGGGAACTTCAGACTTTGGAATTCTTCTCTCACACACTTCCTCCAATAACTTGAACATCTTCCTTATATACTCCTCCATGCCTTCATAATCGTTGGCACCTTCCAAAGGAGTTCTTCCAATCTACCCGTTGGATAGAATCAATTACGAAGATCTCGAATTATTTAAGGAATGTGATGATAGCCCACCAATCCTGCTCGCCCATACAAACAGGATCTCGGTTTCCATAAGTAGAACCTTCCAAGTATACTTCGCTAATCAAAAGATCAAATTATCCGAATTGATAGGAATAATTGATCACGAGATGCTAACTCCAGCCGTAAGATTTTCTTCAACCGAACAAAACAAATCTTCAAAGAGATACTCGCATTTGAAAAAGACTCATTCGATAAATCTTTTCTTTGTCGGTTTGGAACTATTAGTGAGGGTAGACTTTGAATCTTAAGTTTGGAGGTCTTCAGACTTTGACGATAGAGTCTGCAAGTCTTCAGACCAGACTGATGGAAACGTTTTGTCAACTTCAAAACAAATAAGGAAGTTTTCTCCAATAATCTCCCCCTTTTTGATGGTGACAAAACTTTCCCACAGATTTGAATTCTTTTGATATGCAAAACAACACTTAAGCAAACCAAGATATCTCATAAAAGATAAGTAGATTAGAATAAGGATAATAGCGATTCTGCAACCACAGAAAACGTGTTAGTCCTGTGAAAATCAACCACTATCTTAACCATAATCATTAACATAGCTTAAGTTACTGCAAGCATCAAAGATCAAATAGATCAAATCATCCACCAGTCCAAATCACAACCAATCAAAACCAAAACCAATCAAAACAAAGTAAGTCAAATTTGCAACCCTTCTCCCCCTTTTTGTCAACAGCAAAAAGTTTTAAAAATGAAGTCAAAATCATGGCTGGTTTGGAAGGCGAACAAGCTCGAATTCTCCCATGGAATTGACTGTCTTCTCAAGCCTTGCAAAACTTTCCTTCAGAGACTGAAGCTCTTCACCCTTCACAGTAGATTGCACTTGATTCTTCAAGGCTTGTAACTGATCGTGCAAAGACACTGAAGTGGCCATGAACGCATTCTTGAGATCCTGCATCTCATACCCCATAGCATATTGCTGCTTCCTTACATCCAATAAGATTTCTAGCAGTCTCGAAGAGTCTACTGTTTGCTTTGTTGTAGCACTAGGACCGGCCGAGTCAAATCTAGGGGTTTTGAGGAAGGATGGAATTTCAGTAGATTGTCCACCTTGACTATGAGTAGAGTCTTCTGGATAATGAGAGGCATAGACATCCTCTGGATCCGCTGCAGAACGACTCATATCACTCATAAGGATAGGTGAAGAAATACCTTTCTGCCCAGCAGCTCCCCCTGTTTTGTTGCCTGCAATGTCAGAGTGATGTGCGTCACCAGTTCCAGTTCTAGCCATCTCAGATGCACTGGACAAGGGAACATCCAAAGTTGGCTCAAAAGAGTCTTCTCGACCCTTGTTTCTTGCTTCTTCTCTTTCTTGTCCTCCTTCATCTGCTTCTTCTTCATCTCCTCTTCTTTCCTCGTCTTCTTCCTTCTTCTTCTTCCTCTTCTCGCTCTTTTCCTTCCTCTTCTTTCTCTTTTGCTCTCTCTTCTAGTTCTTCTTGAAAACTAACAAAACTCCTCAAATTTCATAAGGCTGAAAGAGTCATTTCATCCTCATCCTCTTCATCCTGCAAGATGAGAATTCTTTTCTTATTCAATGGAGCAGCCATGGGCTCCTTGCCTTTTCTCTTTGCTGCAGCAAAGTCTTGCTTTGCTTTCAAGGGAGACTTTTCCTTCAAATGCTCCAACACCTTGTTTAGTTCTTTCAAACGCATCTTTGTGACCATTTTAAATCCAATCACCATAGGAGAAATGGATGTCAAACATAATGGTGCAGGGATGTGAATTTTAAAATATCTAAATAGATGCGAGATAAGAGCCGAGTAAGGGAGTTGTCCCTTATCCTTCACCACGGATCTGTACATGTGAAACAAAATGGTGTGGGGTAGAGAGAATTTGTAGCCATAATTGATGGCATACACCAATTTTGCTTCAGACCGAGAGACATCGGTCTTGGATGTCGCCTTTGGACGAATAGTTGATTACGATCTTGTGCAGCAAAATGTTGGAGGCATTCATCCTTAAGTAGGAAATCTTGCCTTCAGCAACTCGATCTTTCACTAATGACATAGTAGCATGAGCAACAGACACACTAATTGATTGGAAACTCGATCTTTCCACCCCAATTATGTCAGCCAATGTGTCCACAATAACCAAAAACTCTTTATCCTTCACTGTGAAAGAAAAACTGTTTGCATTCAAGAATGATAGGTTCGAGTAAAAGTATGCTGTGAGTTCAGGATAAGCAGCAGTGGATTCAGAACAAAATTGCTCCAATTGCAGTAGAGCAAACATTTCACGCACATTTACTTTCACTGAATCAAGGAAATCAAAGTTGACAGTCCTAGGGTTTATGACACCTCTCTTCATTAGGTTCATATAAACCCTCTTGTGATTTTTCGATCTGAATAGACTCAAATCATCATTAACAGCATTTGCAGCAATTCCTGATCTAGACTGAAAATGAGTAAACATGCGTTCGTCGTCATCCAGTCCCTGTGGTTGATTTGAAGTCTCAAAGCGCGGGTTACTAGGGAAATTAGCAAACGCCTTTTCTGCCGATCCTTTTTCAGCAATACCCATTTTCTCCATATCAAGCAAAAATAAAGTTTCATTCTTGTAGCCTCTTTCTCTCAGAAATTCATCAATTAAGGACATAGCGGTTCCTCCTTTTTTTCAAGCAAGAATATAGCTTAAAAGCAACCTTAGGAGTTAACGTTCTTACAGGTTCAACTCCTTCCAAAACTTCTTTTTCTGGTTGAGCCGGTGGAGAAGACTGACGTTGTTGAGAAGGTTGTTGCTGACTTGGTCGCTGAGGTGGAGAGGAATCTTCTTCTTCAGTTAAGTCAAAATGAGTAGGACCCTCAGGCATTGATCGTGGTCCCCTGCTTGCAATCCTTGATGACTTTCTCGAAGACATTGTCTCTTTCAAGGGAGAATTTCACAGACTTGCTTGAAAAGTGAAAGCTTTTTGGATTAAACAACGGGGAAAGTGAGAGCAAGTGGGAGTTTGAAATTCTAGGGTTTGAGCGTGAAAATGACGAGAACAAATTTCAACAGTATATAAAGCAAGTGAAGCGAGGTAAATGAAGCACATAAAAGGAAAAACTAAAAATACCTTTTCGAAAAGGAATAATTGCCTTTTTGAAAAATGAATAACTGCCTTTTTAAAAATTGATAACTGCTAATAATTTCAATCAATTAGCGATTAATGAGTAGTTGTACCTTTTCAAATTTTTAATAAATTAAAATACCGTTAACGAGAAGACTTATAGTCGTAACTCTTGGTTTTCTGAGTCTGAACATCTTCAGACTCTATCTCTGAGTCTGAGTTTCTTCAGACTTTAAAAGATATGATGTTTAGTCTGGTACAAATAGATTCAAATAGGCTTTTCTCCAGAGGCTTTGTAAATATGTCCGCTAGTTGATTCTTCGATTCAATAAATTGAATCATGATTTCTCCACTTTGAACATGGTCTCTAATAAAGTGATGTCGTATCTCTATATGCTTTACTCTTGAGTGAAGAATTGGATTCTTTGTTAGATTAATGGCGCTAGTGTTGTCACATTTGATCTCGGTGCATGAATCTTCGATTCCAAAGTCTCTCACTTGTTGTTTTATCCATAGTATTTGATAACAGCAACTTCCAAGGACCACATATTCTGCTTCTGCTATTAAAAGAGATACAGTACTTTGCTTCTTTGAAAACCATGATACTGTCCCGTTACCAAGCAATTGACAAGTGCCGGAGGTACTCTTTCTATCAACTCTGCAACCTACTAGATTTGCGTCTGAATAACCAAGGAGAGTAAAGTCTCCTTCTTTGGGGTACCACAGACCTATCTTTGAGGTAGTTGCAATGTATTTGATGATGCGTTTTGCAGCACTTAGATGAGACTCTTTGGGATCATATTGAAATCTAGCACAAATACAAACACTAAACAAAATGTCAAATCTAGAGGCAGTGAGATAAAGAAGTGAACCAATAATGCCCTTGTAGAGCTTCTGGTCAACTTTCTTTCCTCCTTCATCTTTGTCCAGCTTCGAAGAACTTGACATTGGTATATCAGTCTTCTTGCAATTCTCCAATCCAAACTTTTTAACAACTTCTTTTGCATATTTTTCTTGGTGAATAAAAATTCCTTCCTTCAATTGTTTCACTTGTAGTCCGAGAAAGAAAGACAGTTCACCCATTTATGCTCATCTCAAATTCATCCTGCATAAACTTAGAAAATTTCTTGCACAGGTTTTCGTTAGGTGATCCAAATATGATATCATCAACATATATTTGAACAAGTAAAAAAATTTTACCTTCCTTTTTAATAAATAAAGTAGTGTCCACTTTTCCTTTGACAAAGCCATTTTGAATTAAAAACTTTTGACAAAGCCATTTTGAATTAAAAACTTACTTAGCTTGTCGTACCAAGCTCGAGGTGCTTGTTTTAATCCATATAGAGCCTTTTTCAATCTAAACACTGAGTCTGATTTTCTTAGATCTTCAAAACCGGGAGGTTGTTCCACATAGACTTCTTCTTGAATAAATCCATTTAGGAATGCACTTTTGACGTCCATTTGGAATAACCTGAAATTTTTATAACAGACAAAAGCAAGTAATAATCTAATTGCTTCTAACCTTGCTACTGGTGCGTAAGTCTCATCATAGTCTAGCCCTTCTTCTTGCGTATATCCTTTGGCCACGAGTCTTGCTTTGTTCCTGACTACTTTTCCTTTTTCGTTCATCTTGTTCCTGAAAACCCATTTAGCTCCAACAATAGATTTACCTTTTGGTTTAGGAGTTAATTCTCAAACGTCATTGATACGTAACTGCCTCGAGCTCTTCTTGCATAGCTTCAATCCAGCTTTCGTCTGTTAAAGCTTCTTCTATGTTTTTGGGTTCTACTTCAGAAATAAGTACTACGGCACTAGACTCTTCTTGCTTTTTGGATCTAGTGCGAATTCCTTCATCAATGTCACCGATGATGAGTTCTTTGGGATGACTAGACTTGTGCTTCCAATTGCTAGTTGGTCTGACAGAATGCTGAATTTCTGCTTCAGTTGATTCTTTATCCATTTGTTGTTCTTCTTCTGAAGTCTAAGCTGCTTCAAAGGAGATAGACTTTGTAGAGTCCGGAGCAGGTTCAGATTCTTCAAGTTGAGTCTGAATCAATTGATTTTGTAAAAAGTCTTGAAATTTGACATTCATAGATTCTTCCACAGACCGAGTCTTCTTGTTGAATACTCTGTAGGCTTTGCTGGAAGTTGAATATCCAAGGAAGATTCCTTCGTCTGATTTTTCTTCAAACTTACCAATTTGCTCATTTGCATTTTTCAAGACAAAACATTTGCAACCAAATACATGAAAACAAGAAACAATTGGCTTCTTTCATTTGAATAACTCATAGGGAGTTTTCTCCAGAATAGGCCTTAAACTCTGTTAATAATATAACATGTTGTAGAAACTGCTTTAGCCCAAAAACGAGAAGAAATATTACTTTCAATTAAAAGAGTTCTTGCCAATTCTTGCAAAGATCTATTCTTTCTTTCCAAAACTCCGTTTTGTTCTGGAGTGTATGTAGAGGAGTAAACATGCTGAAAACCAGATTCATCACAAAATTTGTCAAAGTCTTGATTTTCAAACTCACCTCCATGGTCTGTTCGTATGCTTGAAATCACATACCCTTTTTCATACTGTATTTTCTTGGCAAATTTTGAAAAGTGAGAGAAGGTTTCAGACTTACTTGCCAGAAAGTAAACCCAAGTAAATTGTAAATAATCATCCACTATTACTAGACAATATCTCTTTCCACCAATGCTTTGATTTCTGGTTGGTCCAAAAAGATCCATATGCAGGAGCTGCAATACACGATTAGTGGAAACTTGATTTATTGGTTTAAAAGAACTTCTAACCTGTTTTCCTAATACGCATGGAGTGCATAATTCAGATCTTTGATATTTCAGATTGGGTAATCCTCGAACAAGCTTCTTGGAGGAGATCTTGGCAATTTGTTTCATGTTAACATGACCAAGTTTTCTATGCCAAAGATTTGCTTCATCTTGAATTGATATAAGACATTGAGATCTTTCGGGTTTTATATCAAGAAGATAATTGTTTCCATGTCTTCGTCCAATAAAAGACTGAGAAAGATCTTTATTGGTTCCCAAACATATTCCCTCTAGGAAGTTGATTTTGAATCCAATGTCACATAGTTGACTAATGCTTAGTAGATTGTAGTTTAGACCTTCCACCAAGGAGACATTGTTGATTGTAAGACTTCCAATATTTACTGTTCCACATCCAACAATTCTTCCTTTGCTATTTCCACCAAAAGAGACTTTTCCACCATTTGTTTGAACAAATTTTACAAAGCAATTTGAATCTCCTGTCATGTGTCTTGAGCAGCCACTATCCAAATACCATTTAACCTTTTTCTTGATAGTAACCTGCAATTAAAAAAGAAACTCAAGCTTTCTTTGGTACCCACATTTTCTTGGGTCCAGTGGAGTTAGTGCAATATACAGTCTTTGCCCAATCATTCTTGACAGGTCTCTAAACCATAGGACATTCTTTCTCAAAGTGTTCTGAGCGGTTGCACTTGGAACATTTAAGAGCACTTCGGCCAATAGGTTTTACAAAGACTTTTTGAAAATGATTTCGATAAAGAGTTTTAGTAGGTCTTTGTTTGATTCTTTCCTTTACTTTTCGAAAATCAATTAAAGGAATAGTTTCTGGTGTCATGCCTAACCCAGATCTGTTGAAATAGGGTATTTGTACCGAAAGAATCTTTTCCAATTTTTCAGATCCCATTGAAAACCTTTTTGATATACTTGAAATATCTTCTTTCAGAAAGATATTTTCTTTTGAAAGAGAATCTGCTTATTCCTTTAAATCATTAAAACTTTTGTTTAGATTAGCAAACTTTTTTGCCCAAGAGATTTCCTGATGCTTCAGTGTGGAATTTTCCCTTTTCAACTCGGAAATCCTTTTAAGAGAGGTTTTGAGACTAAGACAAAGTTCATCAATGTATTTCGAGACTTTAGCAGGAATTTTTAAATTACTCAATGTATTTCGAGACTTTAGCAGGAATTTTTAAATTACTTACCTCGATTTCACCGAGTCGAGTCCGAGTCGTATCCGCCTCGAGTTTGAGTCCGATTCTCGATTTTGCCATTAAACAAATATTGGCATAATCATCATCACTTTTTTCGCATTCAGTATCACTCCAAGTTTCTGCTTTAAGAGCCTTTCTGTACTTCTCAGCTTTTCCTTTCTTTTTCTTCAACAGATGACAGTTTAGTCTGATGTGTCCCTTTTTCTTGCATTCAAAGCAAATCACATCTTTATTGGAATCATCATCCTCAGTTGATTTGTTTTGAAACTTTTGAGTGCTTTGTTTCTTCCAATTGAATCTTCTTTCCTTTTTGTTCGTTTCCGAACCTTCTTATCATAAGCGCTAGCTCTTCATCATCCATATCTTCTTGTAATCAGTAACATCGAATCATCGTTAGATTTTAAGGCAATAGACTTCTTACCTTTGGGATCTTCTTCCTCGTTGATTTGCTCTACTTCATAAGACTGAAGTGTGCCAACTAGTTAGTCTATGGAGAGTGGCATGATCCTTTGTGTTTCCCTTATTGAGGTCTTTACATGATTCCAGTCTTTGGAGAGTCCACGCAACAATTTGTTAACCTTCATAGGTCCCGAGATTGGTTGTCCCTGATACTCTAGACCATTTACAATTTCTGTAAAACGACTAAACATGTCAGTAACAGATTCTCCTGACTTCATCTTGAAGGCTTCATACTGTCCGAGTAGAATATTGATCCTTGTTTCTTTCACTCGATCAGTTCCTTCATAGGTAATGTGTAACCTATCCCAGATTTCTTTAGCTGTCTCACAAAAAGATATTCTGTTATACTCAGTAGGAGATAAAGCACAATATAAAAAATAAATTGCTTTATCATCAAGAGCTTGTCTCTTGGTTATTTCTTCTTGATTCAACTCGCTAGCAACTGCAACTTCTTTTCCTCTCTCTAAGACTGATGCAGCTTTAGGAATGATTCCTTTTTCTACCACATCCCATTCTAGAGGATCTTTCGATCTTAGGAATGCTTTCATCTTGTTTTTCCATATGCTGTATTCCTTTCCATCGAAGTAAGGTGGTCTTGTGTTGCTCTGGCCTTCAACCAAACCTGGAGCCAACATACTAGCCATAGATCTTTAACTCAGAAGTAAAAAAACTTCAATTAAATGAGTACACAGGCTCTGATACCAATTGAAAGGGCTAGTAAGAGCACCTAGAGGGAGGTGAATAGGTGATCAAAGAAGTTTACTCAAAACTTAACAAATTTATTTGTTGTTTAAGAACAATAGACTAAAGACATAAAAGACAGTAAACGGTTATATACAGTTATGAATTGAAATAAAGGGATTAGAGAAAGAGAATCAAGACACAAGGTTTATAATGGTTCGGCTTAGACCAAGCCTACGTCCACTCTCCCGCACTGACAGCCCACTGGCTGGATTCCACTAAGAATCAAAAGAGATTTTATAGTCTCACGTCCTTGATTCCATAGTGTAGAGACTCTGCTACACTTCCTCAAGGTCTCACAAATATTCAATCTCTCTTTTGAGTATAACTCAAGCTCAACAATTGAAATAATGAGAAACTGGGAACTTCAGACTTTTGAATTCTTCTCTCACACACTTCCTCCAATAACTTGAACGTCTTCCTTATATACTCCTCCATGCCTTCATAATCGTTGGCACATTCTAAAGGAGTTCTTCCAATCTACCCATTGGACAGAATCAATTACGAAGATCTCGAATTATTTAAGGAATGTGATGATAGCCCACCAATCATGCTCGCCCATACAAACAAGATCTCGGTTTCCATAAGTAGAACCTTCCAAGTATACTTCGCTAATCAAAAGATCAAATTATCCGAATTGATAGGAATAATTGATCACGAGATGCTAACTCCAGCCGTAAGATCCTCTTCAACCGAACAAAACAAATCTTCAAAGAGATACTCGCATTTGAAAAAGACTCATTCGATAAATCTTTTCTTTGTCGGTCTGGAACTATCAGTGAGGGCAGACTTTGAATCTTGAGTCTGGAGGTCTTCAGACTTTGACAATAGAGTCTGCAAGTCTTCGGACTGCATCGATGGAAACGTTTTGTCAACTTCAAAACAAATAAGGAAGTTTTCTCCAACAAGAATAAGATGGACGGATGCCGTACAAGAAAATGAAATATTGTCGCAAGAAGAATTACGAGTTGGCCTTGGAGCCATGTTAAAAGGTCCAACCTAAGGTTTAAACTAAGTGAAGAGAGATCATACTTTTCTTCCAAAAGTCTATATATCATGCGTTTCTTTTGGATAAGATTTTGCAATCTTTAGGCAAATCTCTTCCAAAAGTATATATATCATGCTTTTTTTCAAAGAGGAATAAGGCTCATCAAATGTAACATGAATAGATTCCTCGATAACCAACGTTCTTTTATGGAAACTCTATATGCTTTACCATGCAAAGAATAATCAAAGAAGATATCTTCATTGCTCTTAGGATCAAACTTACCAAGATTTTCTTTTCCTTTGTTAAGAATAAAACACTTACAACCATAACTATGAACTTAAGCAATATCAGGTTTCTCTACTTTTAAACTCAAATTCAAACATAACTAGCTCTATGTTGACATCCGAATCATAATAGTTCAAGGAAGATACACAGCGTATTGTCGACAGATCACTGCAAACTATCTCAATGAATCAATGGTGAAAGGGGCGATTACCATCGACAGTATAGAATTGGTGATAGGTGAGAATCAACAAAGCTGATCGATTGTGAACTATATGAAGAAAGTCGAAGTAGAGACAAAGCCGAATGATAACCAACAATGGATAAGATTTCCCATATGTATGAGCCTATAAAAGCCCAAAGTGAACATGTTGTATGGGATCTACCATCAATAACACTTAGCAATTTTCTCAACAATTTATTTTATCAGTTTACTTTACCTGTATTCTTTATTGTTTAGCCTAGTTCTCTTCTTGAGTAGCCATACCAATTGTTTCCTGTCCGAATCGCCATAGAAACCCAATCGAATTGAGAAACCAAAGATTCCTTGCTTTTGTAAAAGATCTCTTGCCGACGATCATTTCGGTGAAATACTGTGTTTCTTGAAGATTGCAATTTTTCCTTTTTACTACTCAATTTTGTTGAGTTCCAGGTACTGAAAAATTTGATCAAGACCTTGTTCTACGCGAGTCCTCAGGGAGTTGGTTTTCAAATTCAACACAATGGTCGTGTCAAATAGAAACAATAGAGAGATTTTTCTCTTTTTGAACTTTTTTGAAAAGTAAGACAAATTCATGAAAGCCTTCACTTTTATGGGCAACAAAGAAAATTCACATGTATGAACAGAAATTGGTAAAATTATCCCACAAAAAAGGTATTAAATCTATTGCATTTATATCAATCTAGTCCCAAAAGTTTTAATATGGTAAATTTAATCATAAACTTTTTGACAATTTGCTAATTAAGTTATTTCGGTCAATTTTAGTTAGAAATCGCTGATATGGACATCAATCATTCTAGTGTGGCATCCTAGTGACTTTGAAAGTTATAACTTCTTGTGAATAATGATTATCAGTGCAAATTACATGTTACATTTAGAGCAATAACCACTTACTGTAGAAATGATAATTAGTCTATAAATACTGTGATATTCATTGTAAAAGAAATGATCACATACGCAAGTCGCCGATGTATATAATTTCTTATCTTTTCATCAATATTTATTTGCCATTCACTTTTAGTACGTATATTTTCTTTGCATTAAAATTCTATAAATATCTTCCCCTGATTTTGTGGCCCGGCCAAGCAGTAGTGCTGAACACTATTAATAAACTATTAGTACGTTATTTATTTAAAAAAAAAACGATCTTTTACGTAAAATACTCATAAAATAAAGGAGTAACTACCCTCGATCACTTGACTTTAAAAATGATGGGTCACCAAAGCTCGGTCAAGACCAATCACAATATAACATAAAGGCCAGACTTTGCATTGCTCATGTATTTCTTACTAAAAAAATAAAATTTTCTCAATAGAGTAATAATATGTCTGTAATATTTTGGACTTTTCAGCGGGTCAAAAGAGAGAAGGTAGTGGGACTCACCTTGGAAAAAAAGGAATCAACAATAGGAGTAAAAGGGACGATCGGGAGCGAGAGAGCTCGCGAGAAAGAAAATAGAGAGAGGAAAAGGAAAGGAAAGAAGAAGAAGAAAAGAGGGTTTACACCATGTGCTTGTCATGAACATCTTGCCAAATCAATTCAACTTTATAAGGCAGTGTGTGGTAAGTGATCACGCCCCTCATCTTCCAATTGAATTAGTTTTCGAGGCTAGGGCTTAAATTCAGATATAATTTTTTTTAAATGATAGTTTAGGGCATTGTTGAGCAGTATAATTTTATAGAACTTGATTTGAGCTTACGGTTTGTCTAAAACAAAATTACGAAGTTTCCCATTATGAACAGCGCACATTCAGCGATTTTGGGGCCATATTTTGTTAGTTTTCGACATGATTTTGGGTCAGTCAAGTTTGGGTTCTTGTATTAAGTTGAAAGGATTTCTATTGATTGTAAGTACGTTTGGAATGGGTTCAACGGAGACCGTAATGTCATCACCTAATTTCACACTCAAGTTTCGCATTGCAAGTGGCTTCCTTGTCGTTTAGACTTAGGGCATGTTTGATAACTGGTTAAATCTTGGCTATTTATATTTTTTTTTCCTGAAACAAAAATGAACGAAAATCTTTTTGATAACTTCAGTTAATTTTTCTTCTCCAATAATAGATTTAGAACATAATCAAGAAGTAAAAAAAGTTTATTCTTTGCTCTCGAAAACAATTCTAGAATCAAGCCATTTTCTTTTTTTTTTTACCTCTTTTATTCTTCTTCTCTTTTTTTCTTCTTCTTCCTCCTTTGGCCGGTCGCCGGTCTTGGCAATGGCCGATGACAAGGAAGAAAAAGAGAAAGAAAAAAGAGAAAAATAGAAAAATCTTATAGAATTATTAAAAAATTAAAAGAAATTCTTGGTCACAAAAAAAAAAAAAATTAAAGAGTGGTACCAAACATTCTTTTTCAATTCCAATAATAAAAATTTTATTTAGTTACCAAATACCTTGGAATGGTGGGGATAGAATAAGAAAAAACCATTTTGGAATAGAAAGTATTCCTGAGAACAGAATAATTACCAAACAGGCCCTTAGTAACATGTTACTCAATTTTAATGATGTTTCTCACTTATAGGAGGTTGAGTTTAACGTAGCGAGTAACATTTGTTTTTTTGGTCATAGGCATTCCAAGATGAGTGGTACTCTTATCTTTTTTGAATTTATAAAATTCATGTTCCAAAAATAGTGTGGATTATATATAGTGTGGATTACAAAATAACATTTTCATTGTATAAAAAGCCAAATAGAGCATTTACTACTCCTTGATTGTTTACAAATGTTTCGAAAGTGTGCTATGCAAAGTATTGTGAAGTAATAGTGATCCATAGAGTGATAGCATATTGATGGGGACTTTTTGAAGTTTGACTTTTGCATATAGTTTGAGACCGAGTCCTTCGAGTGAAAGGTTGGTCATGTCATCCCCATTTTCTACTAGGATTTGGGGTGTCCGAAAAGAATAATAATTCAAATGATGTGAGCAATGAGCACAGAAGGGTGCAATACTTCGATAAAATATATGATCAGGAGAGCGACGGCTTTGTGCTTCTTCATCAGTTTACAAGAGGACGGCGAAAACAACGTAGAAACGGAGGCTGACTAATCAAGATGTTCGTGTCATGTTCTTCTATTCTATATAAATAGAGACATCTTCTTGCGAAACCTACCGATCATCCAAAGATCATAGTTCAGGATGTCTCCGAGACAATTTGTTCTCGCACTCCTGATCTTGATTTCTCCGGAGTTGACACACGCAACGAGGGACCAAATCGACGACCGTTCCTACTAAGTCCCCTGAGAAAACAAATATGCCGATGAATCGAACACCGGCTACCAACTCCAGGTTCTAATTGACGCTACTGAAGTAGTTTTGAGCACCTTGAATCAAAAGGAACGCGAAGGCATGAAGTACAAGGGGGAGCTCTCCTAATCGAGAGCTTCAACAACCCACTCACGGTCGCCAGTACTAAAGGCAACCTCATCCGGTTGAACACAGATTATCTCCAACACTACAGAGGAGATATACAGGAAGAGTTCGCTGGAGTGGTGTACCACGAAATGACGCGCGTCTTGCAATGGACCGGCAATGGTATGGCCCCTAAAGGGCTTATCAATGGCATTGCCGATTACGTGAGATTGAAAAGCGGGCATGCATCCAAAAGCTGGCCGAGGACGGGCTCAGGATCCAGATGGGACGATGGTTTTGCAATCACGGCTTATTTTCTCGAATATTGCAATGACCTAAAGCCCGGTTTTGTCGCCGACCTCAATGCTCTCATGAAGGATTCCTACTCCGAGGCGTTCTTCGTCCAGCTGCTTGGAAAGTCTGTGCACCAGCTGTGGGGCGATTATAAACTTGCTTATGCTACCAGAAGAATCCACTGTTGAAGTAGTTAACTTTCCCTAGTCAATAGGAAGTGGCTTGTTTTTAGGAGTTAGTTTCTGCACATGTTCTGGTTAGTGGGGTATGTTAGTGGGTCTTTATTGTTGTTCTGTAGTTATTTTCTTGCGAAGTGGTTTGGATGTTCTACCTATTTAATAGGCTTATGTTCTGTTGAATATTGTGACGAGAGTTAAGCAACAATTCTCTTGTGTGTTTTCTTCTCTGAGTCTATTTGATTAAATTTCAACATCCCCGGCAGCGAGAAGGGCTATCGAAAGCCGCCCACCCGCACCAGCGCCATCAACAATTACCTCCCATCGATGCCAGGATATGTGCCAAAGCACGACGCCTCCCAGAGACCCATGGAGAAATACTATGACGCCTCGCGCGCAGAGCTCGCTGGAGTCGCACGTGTCGTGCATGACGCTCACAACTTTGTCAAAATGACTTTGCAGAGACAGCAAAAAACTTGGTTACGAGTGCAATGGAGTCCGGAAAGTTCGGCGCGTGGATTCCTTACATCAAATCGAGGAAACTAGACATGAATTAGAAGCCCATGACCCGCAGTTTGGATTCCTTCCCAGCAGTTTCTATCAGCTAGTATGAATGACTTCTTAATGATTATGCGCAGCCATCGGAACATACATCGCCGATCATGGTCCGGCTATAAATAAGCGCGATGTGTTTCGAACCATATATCCTCAGTGTGCTTGTTGGCAAGGGCATACGTGTACGTTGTTTTAGAATTTGAACTATGTTACTCTACTCTTGATATATGAAACTAGGTTGTGGAGGAGATTATATATGGTTCAGATGTTACTGAATCTGCCATATAAGAGTATACTATTTTATCACATAAAGTCCTGTTTTCCATTTTTACGTCTCCGATAATACTTTAAGGTCACTATTCTTACGAAGAAGATAAGCCCTGCGCCTCTTGTTGCCAATCCCCTGTGTACGATAATGATTTATAGGATCAGTTGGTGACCTTCTATAGGGTGAGCAATAGCAACCGTCCGAACTAAACTGAACCGGTTGTCTTTGAGCAGTTCCTAAAGGCATTGGTCCAATTCTCAGTTCCCAATTTTTTGGACTCGGTGATCGTTGATCCGGACCATCTTGATCAGACCAATCAATTCTTTTAAAAATTTCTTACAAATATGTAAAAGCTAAAAAGCCCTAATCCCTTTCTGATATTGCTTTGCTTCTCGCTGAATTTTCAAGAGAGTTTCTTCTGGCTGCTATTATTGCTAGTTTCTTATTATTTTATGGTATGTATTTTCTCGTTGCCTGCTTTATGCGTGTGCGTTCTGGGTTGTTGCTTGACTAGCCTCCTTTAATCATAGTGACTCGAAGAGAGTTCGTGTACTCATGTTTGGTCTTGTTCGGTGCAGTTCTCGGAACAACGAACGGGCAAAGACAAACTGAGTTCTCTTCCGCAAATAAAACCAATTTAAATATGGATCATCATCATGTCTTCCGGATTACTGCTTTTTGGGACCACATGCTTAAAAAGAAAAAGGAAAAATACCATGTGGTATCCTAGAATTTCATGAAAATCCCTAAATATGCCATGAGCCATGGATAGGCGATGGAAACACCGTTATTGTATTTTGTAGCCTTTTAATCCATGATTCGCGATGAAATGTATGGCCAAGTCTTTAATGGATGAATTTTGGGAAAGAGAATTCTATCTTTGGCCATATGTATGATAAATTGGAACTTATGAATTTATAATTACAAGTGTATAGTTATCTTAATTTGCAATTTAGTATTTTGATTTGATGGGGATTTAATTAGTTTTTAAAAGGGTTAATCTTAGGTTAATTAAGCTTGGGTCTTAGGCCCAAGAGGGTTGGGCCTAAGATGGGCCAAGATGGCCAGCCCATAAGCCCATAAAAGGGCTGTCGACCGTGCAAAGGGGAGGGGAAGAGACCGGTTTTGCCCTCCCCCATTTGTCCCAAAGAAATTGCCAAGTGTAACCCATGCATACCTAATGATGACTAATGATTGAGGGGAAGAAATTAAGGGAAGATGGTGCCGGTTTAAGCGAGAAAGAGAGGGAGAGAGAGAGGTTCGTCCGAGAGAGAAAGAGAGGAGAGAAAGAGAAGAAAGAAAGGAAGAAAGGAAGAAGAGAAGAGGAAAGGAGGAGAGGCTGTGCGTCCGTCGTTCGTCGCCGCCGTGTCCAGTCGCCGTGTGCTCGCTGTTTGCTCGGTTTAGAGCAAGTTGGGATCCTTAATCTACTCTTGCATGTTGTGCCTAGAGTGAATGAATGAGTG
The DNA here is from genome assembly GCA_014182365.1 of Eucalyptus tenuipes. Lineage (NCBI taxonomy): Eukaryota > Viridiplantae > Streptophyta > Magnoliopsida > Myrtales > Myrtaceae > Eucalyptus > Eucalyptus tenuipes. Next base: position 8,769,892 of record CM024543.1, on the reverse strand, counting down.
ATGATAAATTTCGGATTGTTTAGAGGATGAAAAACGGACGTTTTTAAGAGTGGGATTCAAAAACTAGTAAACTGTTCTTGAGAAAACAGCTCGACCTTGAATGTTCTAGTGGCTTGCATGTGACGTTCGAGTTGGATTTTGACTTTTATTTCTAAATGAAAGTTGTTAAGGACTTCTTGAAATATAACATAATCAAATTTGGGACAAAACGAACAAGTATAAGAGGGTGAAATCTCTATTTTTCGAAGAGACTGAATCTGGAAATTTCGGTAACTACCTTTGATGAATGCATGGACTGTATGGTTATCTTTTTGTTGAAATTTCACTTCGATTTCTTAACAAAAGATGTAAAGGACATCCTGAGATTTAACATATAAAAAATTTAGAGAAAACCAACAAGAATAGGTAGGTGAAATCGTGGTTTTTCGGAGGGTGTTGAATCTGGAAATTTCGGTACTAGGAACAGAAGTTTTAAACACCTATATTAAATTACCTAGGACGAATATGACTTTGATTCCTTCATGAAAAATCTACCCTAGGGTCTTGACTATCACATAGTCGTATTTCATAATTTTTGAAGGTCATTCGGGTATTTAACCGGAAATGTTTCTAAAACCGTGCAATCTGATGTGTTCGGACTTAGTCAGTTTCAATGCGTGGACTATATCGTTTTGTATGAGGTTCTTTCGGCAATGTGTTCTTCATGAAATATCTCTCTTTATGTCTTCCCTACAACATATTTAAATTTTGTAATTTTTGAAGTTCATTTGCCTATTTAACCAGAAATGTTTCAAAAAACTGTGCAAGTTGAATTGTTAGAATAGTAGTGCTGTGATGCTTGGTCTATACCGAATTGTATGAGGGTCTTTTGGTGTAGTGTTCTCCATGAAATATATGCCTTTATGTCTTGACTATTACATGTTCGAAATTTCATAATTTTTGAAAGTCATTTGGGTATCTAATTAAAATGTTTTCTAAAACTGTGCAAGCTGGATTGTGCGAATTTCGAAAGCTGAAATGCATGGACTATTCTGTTTTGTATGAGCCCTATAAATTGTATTGTTTTAAGTGATTAAATCTGGCTGCACATGTGATGATATTTGGTATTACATATAAAAATCAAAAGCTGAAATTGTCCTTGTTGCCATCACATCATGTGCCATGTTAATATTGAGACACAATTGTGAATATGAATCGATAAATGAGGATGCCATCGGAGGTGTGAGCCGACGATGCCCCGGGAGTGTCGGGATGCCGGAGTGTGTGTGCCGGATGCCCGGAGGTGTGTGCCGGATGCCCCGGGAGTGTCGAGATGCCCGGAGTGTGTGCGCCGGATGCCCGGAGTGTGTGTGCCGGATGCCCGGAGGTGTGTGCTGGAGGTTCCTCGCGATGTTAGGTTGGGTGCGAGCGATAGAAATGTGGGATGCAATTACTGGTCCCGGGAAAGAAAAATGTGGCGACCCAATTGAAAAACAAGAGCTGAAATTGAATCATGCATAGTGTGGTGACATGTATGCATGACTATATGATGTAATATGTATAAGTGCATGGTGGTATGTGCACATGGTATGGTGACATGCATGCATGGCTGTATGATGTAATATGTATAAGTGCATGGTGGTATGTGCACATGGTATGGTGACATGCATGTGACACGGCCGACGGACGAGCATGACCAAGATCGTCCATGCTCGGCCGTGTCACGCACTAGGGCGTAGCCGGGAATGCCCCGATCGATGCCTCGTCCCGATCAAGTCCCCGACCAATCCCGTATCATCCATGATCGATCCCCGATCGACCACTGATCAGTCCCCGATCGATGCGATGTATCCTTGATCGACCCCTGGTCGACCGACGGCCCGATCAACTGATCGGCCTGACATGATCCGTGCCTTGATCCGCCCGTGCACGATGCAGGGCGTGATCCGTGCACGACCAGCAAGCTGCCTCGGATCAAATACTCGATCAGTCCCTCGAACAAACCGGAGCAGTTCACTTGCTCCCCGATTGCACGACCATGACTCGCCCATGCCGTGCTCGATCCAGCCGTGCGTCCCCGAGCCGCCTGCACTGCTTCCCGACTTGTGCAGGCTTCGGTTGATGATTCCCCATGCCGCGACCACCTACCGATCCGATTGTAATGATGACCGAATTCAAACACAGCCGTTGGATCGGAGGGACGATCCACGGCCGAGAATCGATCCGGATTTGTATTAAAGGGGTCCCTCCCCCTCATTTGAGCTCAGCTCACTCAAAGTGAATATACACGCCCTTTGTGCTTCCGACCCTTTGTGTTGTGCGTGTGTGAGCGAAAAGGCTTACTTAGGATCTCCGATCCTAAGGCCGCGCGGTGTTTGATCCACCGAAATTGATCGACCCGTGACAAGTGGTATTAGAGCGATCGTTCCTATTGCGATGGCCGATCATCAGCCGATGTCCCGATCGTGGCCGGGTGATGACCGTGACGATCGTGGGCGTCCACCGAGAAGGCCCCGGCCGAAGAAAAGCCGTGGCTGTCTCGTGTTCGAGGGAACCGAAGGGGAATCTGGAAAATCGGTTGACGGTCCTAGAAGAGACCGTCATGGACGTCCAAGCCATGATGGACGATCTACACCGGACCGTTGATGGAGCGAGTCGGTAGGGAGGAGTTCTTGGCCGAAGTGCAAGAACTCCAAGCCGGCATGGGAGAGCTCCGGGTCGAGGTGAAGGGGACCCTCATGCACGAGCTGCAACAGCGAGACGAGACATGGGAGGCCGCGATGACAACCATGCGCGCGGAAATGGCCGAGCTGGAAAGGCAAGGTCGCGGAGCTTGAAGCAAAGACGCGTGAGCGGGTGATCACCGTGCAGTCCGTGCCGATCCACCCAAGCCAAAGGAGTTCAAGGGCTCTCGGGTGGCGAAGGACGTGGACAACTTCCCGTGGTACATGGAACGATACTTCCGAGACTATGGGAACGACCGACGATTTGATCCGGTAAACACCGCAGCCATGTATTTAGCCGATGATGCGCGCTTTGGTGGAGACGTCGATCGGACGATAGGAATGGCGATCCTATCACGACTGGCTCGGTTTGTCGAAGAATTTCGACAAACCTACTATCCCGCTTATGCGGAGGAAGAAGCCCGCGGAGAACTCAAGCGCCTAGAGCAGAAAGGCGGAGTTCGTGACTATGTGAAGCGTTTCTCGGAGCTGTTGCTCCAAATTCCATCCATGACCGAGACGGAGGCATTCCACCAGTTCATGAGCGGACTTAAACCATAGGTCAAGCAAGAGCTGAAGCGGTGCAATGCAACGGACCTCACGACGGCTACTTCCGTGGCCGAGTCCCTTGTGGAGTATCGATCGGCATCCTCGACCAAGCCCGATCCTCGATCGAGGGAAAAGGCTACTGGTGGGGGAGATCGGAGTCGGCACCGGCGTCAAGCGGAGGACGACCACCTTCGGTTCCTACTAGGAACCAACCCGAATCAAGCCGTGGTGGAAACTATCACAAAGCTCGCACATACAAGTGCTTCTTTTGTGAAGGTCCCCACATGGCCCGGGATTGTCCAAAAAGGGGAAAGCTAGCAGCCTTGTGCAAGGAAGACAAGCCGCGAGAGGAGGCGCGGTTGGGATCGTTGCGGATCCTCGGATCGATCAAGGCCAAGAAGGCCAAGGACCCTAAAGGGATGATGTTCGTAGACGTGAAGATCGGTAGTACCACGATGAGTGCACTCGTGGATACCGGGGCGTCTGATCTGTTTATATCCAAAGAAGCTGCAAAGAAGTTGAATCTTTCGGTCGAGACAAACGATGCCGGTTGGCTTAAAACGGTGAAATCTAGAGAAGTCCCGACCAGCGACATGGCCAAGGACGTGGAATTTCATCTTGGTCCATGGACCAGCCGAGAGGATATTGAGGTAATCCCCTTAGATGACTATGATTTCATACTCGGTTTGGGATTCCTTGATCGGATCAATGCGGGTGTTATGCCCTTCGCGGATTGTATTTGTATCTTCGACAAGCGATGCCAATGTATGGTCTCGATTTACCGCGAATCGGGACGCGATAGGAAAATGCTATCGGCCATGCGGGCGACCAAGGGATTACGGAAGGGCGAGGTGACCTTCTTGGCAGCGTTGAAGGAGGAAGGCACGGAAGAGAAGGAGGTACCGGAAGAGGCGGCCCGAGTCCTCGACGCCTTCCAAGATGTGATGCCGCCCGAGCTGCCCAAGAAGCTGCCTCCCCGAAGGGAAGTCGATCATCGGATCGAGCTGGTGCCCGATGCTCGACCACCGGCCATGGCTCCCTATCGCATGGCCCCGCCCGAGTTGGAAGAATTAAGGAAACAGCTCAAGGAGCTACTCGATGCTGGCTATGTTCGACCGTCTAAGGCCCCGTTCGGTGCCTCGGTCTTGTTCCAAAAGAAACATGACGGATCCCTCTGCATGTGTATCGACTATCGGGCATTGAATAAGCTGACCGTCAAGAACAAGTACCCGATTCCTCTTATAGCCGACTTGTTCGATCAGCTCGGGGAAGCCCGTTGGTTCTCCAAGCTGGATCTTCGATCGGGATACTATCAAGTGCGGATTGCGGAAGAGGACGAGCCTAAGACGGCATGTGTGACCCGCTATGGATCATATGAGTTCCTCGTCATGCCTTTTGGCTTGACCAACGCGCCGGCCACGTTTTGCACCCTCATGAACAAGGTACTACATCCGTTTCTTGATAGGTTCGTTGTAATGTACCTTGATGATATCGTTATATATAGCCAAACGCTTGAGGAACACGTTGATCATTTGAGTCGAGTTTTTCGGACCCTTCGGGAGAACGACTTGTATGTGAACGGGAAAATGTGCATTTGCACAAAAAGAGATTCCCTTCCTTGGGCACATCCTCGGGGCGGACGAGTGCTTATGGACACGGCCAAGATCCGTGCCATTGTTGATTGGGAACCACCGACCAAGGTGACCGAGTTAAGATCCTTTCTCGGTCCGGCCAACTATTACCGGCGATTCATTCGGGGATACTCACGCCTCACCGTGCCACTCACGGATATGCTGAAGAAGGAGAAACTGTGGGAGTGGACAGGTCGGTGTCAAGAGGCGTTTGATCGGTTGAAACGAACCATGACCGAAGAACCGATGCTTGTGCTGCCCGACTACACCAAACCATATGAGGTGGAAACCGATGCTTCCGATTTTGCTATCGGTGGTGTCTTGATGCAGGAAGGGCATCCGGTGGCCTTCGAGTCCCGAAAGTTGAATGATACCGAACGACGGTATACGGTCCAAGAGAAAGAGATGACCGCGGTGGTGCATTGCCTTCGTACTTGGAGGCATTATCTATTGGGATCACGGTTCGTTGTGAGAACCGACAACGTGGCCACGAGCTACTTCCAAACGCAGAAGAAGCTCAGCCCGAAACAAGCTCGGTGGCAAGACTTCCTGGCCGAGTTTGATTATGTGCTGGAATATAAGCCCGGAAAATCCAATTCCGTGGCCGATGCCTTGAGCAGGAAGTTGGAATTGGCCAATGTTATAAGCCGGCCGGATTGTCCGTGGATTGAGCGGATCAAGGAGGGGCTGAAGCACGATCAAACGGCCCAAGCCCTCCTTCGATATGCTCAAGAGGGCAAGACAAGGCGGTTTTGGCTTGAGGATGATCTCCTCTATACCAAGGGACGGCGACTCTACGTGCCGCTCCATGGGAAGCTTCGAAAGGAGGTGATGCACGAGTGCCACGACTCCAAATGGGTGGGACATCCGGGAATCCACCGCACCATGGCGCTCGTTGAAGATCATATATTGGCCGCACATGCGGGACGATGTGGAAGCCTACGTGCGAACATGTCTTGTGTGCCAACAAGACAAGATAGAGCAACGGTCCCCGCGGACTCCTAGAGCCGTTGCCTATCTCGGAATGTCCATGGGAGAGTGTCTCGATGGACTTCATCGTGAACTTGCCTAAGTCCGAAGGGTGTCGGACTCTCATGGTCGTGGTGGACCGATTTTCCAAGTATGCGACGTTCGTGCCGGCCACCAAGGACCGCCCGCCGAGGAAGCGGCCAAACTATTCCTCAAGCACGTCGTCAAGTATTGGGACGTCCCACGCACGATCGTGAGCGATCGCGATCCTCGATTCACCGGGCGGTTTTGGACAGAGCTCTTCAAGTTGCTGGGGACGAACCTCAATTTCTCCACCAGCATGCATCCCCAAACCGATGGACAGACGGAGCGGGTGAATGCATTGCTAGAAATCTATCTTCAGCATTATGTGAGCAACACACAAGTGAATTGGGCTAGATTGATCGATGTCGCTCAGTTCTCCTACAACTTGCAGCGGAGCGAATCCACAAACCAGAGCCCGTTTGAGATCGTGACCGGGCAACAACCTGTTCACTCCGAGCGCGATCTCCTCGGGATATCGAGGTAGCAGCCCGTCCGCGTACAAGCTGGCCAAAGAATGGGGTGAACACGCAGACTTGGCGCGGGCGTGCTTGGATCGTGCCTCAAGACGCACAAAGAAGTGGGCTGATCGGAAGCGACGGCACGTAGAATTCAGTGGGAGACTTGGTGCTGGCCAAATTGCACCTCGTCCTTCGGTACCGAGACGTACACAAAGGACTTATCCGTCGCTACAAAGGCCCCTTCCGAGTGTTGCGGCGGATCGGGAAGGTGGCCTATAAGCCGGACTCCGCCGTCTAAGCTCAAGTTACACCCCGTGTTCCATGTGAGCATGCTAAAACCATTCCATGCGGACGAGGATGATTCGGATCGGAACACATCACAGCGAGCACCTCTTGGAGCGAAGACTTCTTATGATCGGGATGTTGAATGCATCATGGCCGATCGGATCATACGGAAGCGGTATTGTGCACCGAGAAGGGAATATCTCGTCCGATGGAAGGGCCTTCCCGAGAGTGAAGCGAGTTGGGAACCCTCCGAGGGCATGTGGCAGTTCAAGAAGCACATCGAAGCATTCCATGCCACGGACGCGACGAGGGCGTCGCCCGATTAGGTGGGGGAGAATGACACGGCCGACGGACGAGCATGACCAAGACCGTCCATGCTCGGCCGTGTCACGCACCAGGGCGTAGCTGGGAACGCCCTGATCGATGCTTGTCCCGATCAAGTCCCTGACTGATCTCGTATCAGTCCATGATCGATCCCTGATCAGTCCCCGATCGATGCGATGTATCCTTGATCGACCCCTGGTCGACCGACGGCTTGATCAACTGATCGGCCTGACATGATCCGTGCCTTGATCCACCCGTGCACGATGCAGGGCGTGATCCGTGCATGACCAGCAAGCAAGCCGCCTCGGATCAAATACTCGATCAGCCCCGAACAAATCCGAGCTTGTTCACCCGCTCCCGACGATGACCATGACTCGCCCATGTCGTGTGCTCGATCCGGCCGTGCGTCCCCGAGCTGCCCAGACAAGCCCCGACTTGTACAAAGCTTCGGTTGATGATTCCCCATGCCTGCGACCACCTACCGATCCGATTGTAATGATGACCGATTCAAACACAGCCGTTGGATCGGAGGGACGATCCACGGCCGAGAATCGATCCGGATTTGTATAAAAGGGGTCCCTCCCCTCATTTGAGCTCAGCTCACTCAAAGTGAATATACACACCCTTTGTGCTTCCGACCCTTTGTGTTGTGCGTGTGTGAGCGAAAAGGCTTACTTAGGATCTCCGATCCTAAGGCCGCGCGGTGTTTGATCGACCGAAATTGATCGACCCGTGACACATGCATGGCTGTATGATGTAATATGTATAAGTGCATGGTGGTATGTGCACATGGTATGGTGACATGCATGCATGGCTATATGATGTAATATATGTAAGTGCATGGTGGTATGTGCACATGGTATGGTGACATGTATGCATGACTGTATGATGTTATATGTACAAGTGCATTGGTGGTATATGCACATGACATGGTGACCTATATATATATATATATATATATATATCTATATATATATATATGGCTGTTTTGATGTAATATGCATGACTGAAAGGTGAGATATGTTTGATATGTATGAACTATAGGTACTCTAAGATGCCATGATTGTTTTGTTTGATGCATTGAGTAGTTTGATGGATCTTTTACCCGCCGAGTGGTTGTACTCACCCCTTTGGGGACTAACATTTCAGATTAGAAGATGCCGCTACCACCGGTGGCGCGGTACCTTCTATGGTATACCTGTATACACTGAGGTTGAGTGTATCGAGCATGTCTACGTTAGTGTTCTTGGATTGGTATTCCTGCGAGTTCGCGTGCTGATCATATATGATGTAGGCCTGGCTGGGGGCCCTGTTGTGCAAGAATTTGTGTCTGTCCACGTTCGGCGAAACAGAGTGAATGTAGGGATGCTGCCGCCGCCGCCGCCGCCCGATGCACCGGATTGGGTGTGATGGCTTGTAGGACTGTTGGGAGTTGTCACTTTTTGGGTATAGCCGACACTTGTAGATGGAGGGTATTACATGTTCGATGTAGGGGGTCGAGATCTCTTTTGAGCCGTAGCCAAGTTTAGCTAAAAGTCTTGGCTTTTTGGTTGTACCGACCCATGATGTCCATCGTAAATATGTAAATAAAAAGTGGTTCGGCTTTATGATTTCCTTCGATGTGTAGTTGGTGTGCATTGTATCATCGTTACGTGAGAAGAGGGATGGTGAGACTTGTCCTTATTTTTCGCTATGAGCTGCGCCAGAATTCTTTTGAAAAAAAAATGCCTATGAACTACGGTTCTTCTTTAACCCCGAAATAAAGATATGTAACTGGTATTTATTAGGTAGAGCGATAGGTACCTGTGGTGACCTTACCAGATCGGGGGTGCCACAGCTAGGTTTTTGGTATTAGAGCTATGGTCTGATTGGAGTGATAAGGTGCCTCAGATGGAAATGAGGATAGAACAATGCACACCATAGGAACACTAACTGGAATAGTTGACTAACTTTGAAAAACGGGTGATGAGTATTCACTCGTAGATCCTAGTAATCTTTGTGAGTTACTTTTAGGTGCCAGTAACATGTTTATGTTACTTATATAGCAATAGTAGCTTTAAATAAAGACATTGAGTCATAGATTATTCCCGAGGCAATGCTTGAAAACCGGGCAGAGAGTCATGGTACGAGCTGGAAGTTCACATCCATCAAGGGCTGAAGCCTCTGCTGCAAGGGCTGAACCCCGAATGGAAGATATCCTGCACGCATTGGCCAATATAGGAAATCTGATGGAAAGACAAGCGCAGCAACAACCCGAAGCAGAACGCCGTACTCAAGGACTGGTGGAGTAGTTCTTGAAGTTGAAACCACCTAAGTTCAGTGGAATGGGAAGTCCTGAGGAGGCAAAGCATTGGATTGATGGGATGGAGCAAATTTTCCGGGTGTTGAACTGCAGTGATACTGAGAAGATAACTTTGGCAGAGTACCAGATGGAGGGAAATGCAAAGTTTTGGTGGAGAGCTTCAAAGGACACAATCTTTCCACCAGGTACTGATATGAACTGGGATGAGTTTGTTAGGGCTTTCAATAGGAAGCATTTCTCTGATTGTGCCAAGGATAGGAAGATCATTGAATTTGTCCAGTTAGAACAAAAGGAGCTGACGGTGGATCAATATGAGGCAAAATTTTCTGAACTGTCTAGATACGCTCCTAGGTTGATTGAAGATCGAGAAGAAAAAGCTAAGAGATTCCTGAAGGGATTGAGGACAAATATCCGAAGGCAACTGGTGCCTTTGAATATAAGGGATTATATTGAGATTTATGAAAGGGCATAGTTGGTGGAACAGGAGTTGGTAAGAGAGCAATCTGAGTACAAGAGGCAGCCGACCTTTGGTGATAACAGACGGGGTAAGAGACCCTATACAGGTTAAAGTCAGACCTGGGAATCTAGGAAGAAGAACAATTTCGAGAATTTTGGAAGAGTCAAGGATGGCCTGAATTTGGGAAAAGCACCTTATCGAAATGAAGAATGTCGAAGGTGTGATGGGCGACATGGCCCAGGACCCTGTAATGGACATGCTATGGTTGTGGACAGGTAGGTCATCTTAAGAAAGACTATCCACGAGAGAGATCACAGTTAAGCGCCGGCTCGGTACGACAAGCGCCACAAAGAAGTGCTGGACCAAATTTGTCAAGGAATACGCAGAGACCACCAGCACAAGGGAGGATGTATGCGATCACCCAAGAGGAGGCAGAAGCTTCCAAAAATGTTATCTCAGGTACAATCCTCATAAATGGTAAAAAGGCATATGCATGGTTTGATACGGGTGCTACTCATTCATTTGTATCTGAAAGATATAGACAGTTAAACAAGTTAGAAACTGCGTCTCTTGAAATACCTCTTTGTGTTTCTACGCCTTTAAAGAACATGGTATTGTCTACATTGGTATGTGGAAAGTGTAAGATAACAATAGAGGGAAGAGATATGGAAATAGACCTAGTTGTGATGGCCATGTATGATTTTGATGTTATCATAGGGATGGATTGGCTTCATAAGTATCGGGCCAAAATGGATTGTTATCGAAAAGTGATCCAATTTATTTTACCTGATCAGTCTAGTTGTGAATTTTTGGGAGGTCAGGCCAACCTATCTGTAGTACTTATTTCAGCAATAGAGGCCCGTGCGTTACTTGACAAAGGATGTCAAGGGTACCTAGCCATGGTTAAAGATTATACTAAGGAAGAGCTTAAACTTGATGAAATTCGAGTGGTTAATGAATTTCAAGATGTATTTCCTGAGGAGTTGCCTGGATTACCGCCGGAGCGAGAAATTGAGTTCGAAATTGAATTAATGCCCGGAACAGGACCAATATCGAAAGCCCCGTATAAGATGGCCTTGATGGAATTGAAGGAGTTGAAAGTGCAACTGCAGGAGTTGCTTGATAAAGGATTTATTAGGCCAAGTGCTTCACCTTGGGGTGCACCTTGTTTGTGAAAAAGAAGGATGGGTTGATGCGCTTATGTATTGACTATAGGCAACTGAATCAAGTTACTGTTAAGAATAAATACCCTTTGCCAAGAATTGATGATCTGTTCGACCAACTACAGGGAAGTTCGGTCTTTTCTAAGATTGATTTGAGATCGGGATATCATCAGCTAAGGATTAAGAAAGAAGATGTTCCTAAGACTGCATTTAGAACTCGCTATGGACACTACGAGTTCCTCATCATGCCTTTTGGATTGACGAATGCACCGGCTGCATTTATGGATCTAATGAATAGGGTATTTAAGCCATATATAGATCAGTTTGTGATCATTTTCATTGATGATATCTTGATATATTCTAGAGGGCCTAAGGAGCATGAACAACACTTGAGGATAGTTTTGCAAACTCTGAGAGATCATAAGCTGTATGCCAAATTTAGCAAGTGTGAATTCTGGCTGGACCAGATAATATTTTTAGGGCACGTGGTATTAGGAGGAGGAATTGCAGTGGACCCGGCGAAAGTTGAGATGGTAATAAATTGGCCGAGACCGACAACACCCACTGAAATACGGAGTTTCTTAGGACTGGCTGGTTATTATAGAAGGTTTATTGAAGGATTTTCAAGATTGGTAGGTCCTTTAACAAAATTGACTCGAAAGAACGTGAAGTTTGAATGTAATGGGGAATGCGAAAGGAGTTTCCAGGAACTTAAAGGAAAATTGACCTCGGCTCCAATCTTGACTATACCAACTGGATCTGATGGTTTTACGGTATATAGTGATGCATCTCAGAAAGGACTGGGATGTGTTTTGATGCAGCATGGCAAGGTCATAGCCTATGCGTCTAGACAATTGAAACCCCACGAACTAAACTACCCAACGTATGATTTAGAATTAGCAGCTGTAGTGTTCGCTTTGAAGATATGGGGGCATTATTTATATGGGGAAGAATTTGAGATTTATACAGATCATAAGAGCTTGAAATATCTGTTCTCACAAAAGGAGTTGAACATGAGACAAAGGAGGTGGATGGAATTGTTAAAGGATTATGATTGTGAGATACGATACCATCCAAGGAAGGCGAATAAGGTAGCGGATGCTCTTAGTTGTAAGTCGGCCATGGAGATGGCCAGTTTGAGAATGGCGGAATGGAATTTGTTAAAGTCCGTAACGGACTCAAAGTTTAAATTGAAAGTGGATTGTCTTACCGGTATGATTAGTGCATTAAGGATTGAACCTGAAATTATTCAGAAAGTTAAGATCTTGCAAGAGTCGACCGGAAATTATGAAAGTGAAAGATGCAGTGTCTTTAGGAAAAAGACCAGAATTTCAAGTCTCTGAAGATGGAGTGGTAAGATGCCAAGGACGACTTTGTGTTCCCGACAACGAAGAAGTAAAGAAGGAAATTCTGTCGGAGGCACATAGGGGTAATTACAGTGTTCATTCGGGTAGTACAAAAATGTACAGGAATTTGCGTCAGGAATTTTGGTGGAATGGTATGAAAGCAGATACGGATAAGCACGTTTCTCAATGTTTGACGTGCCAACAAGTAAAAGCGGAACATCGCAAACCCGCAGGACTCTTGAGACCGTTAGACATACCAGAATGGAAATGGGAACATATAACAATGGACTTTGTACAAGGATTGCCAAGGACATCAAGTGGACATGATTCTATCTGGGTAATTGTGGACCATTTGACTAAATCTGCTCATTTCCTAGCAGTTCGCATAGACTACCCAATGGACAAATATGCGGATATATATGTAAGCCAAGTGGTACGCTTACATGGTGTTCTAGTAACTATTACCTCAGATCGGGATTTGAGATTTACTTCAAATTTTTGGCGGAGCCTTCAAATTGCCTTAGGAACTAAACTTCAGTTTAGTACAGCTTTTCATCCTCAAACAGATGGACAAACAGAGAGAGTAATCCAGACATTAGAGGATATGTTAAGGGCTTGTGTGATTGACTTTAAAGGGAATTGGGATGAAAGATTGCATTTGGTGGAGTTTGCTTATAATAATAGTTTTCAGAAAAGTATAGGCATGGCTCCTTATGAAGCATTGTATGGCAGGAGATGTAGGACTCCTGTTTGTTGGAATGAAGTAGGTGAAAAGAAATTGACAGGACCTGAACTGGTACAGGTTACCACTGAAGCTGTCGAAATTATCAGGGAAAGACTTAAAATAGCTCAGAGTAGACAGAAAGACTACGCAGATAGGCGTAGAAGGCCTTTGGAATTTAGTGTGGGAGATCATGTATTCCTTAAAGTATCTCCAATGAAGGGAATATCTCGATTTGGAATGAAGGGTAAGTTAAGCCCTAGATTTGTCGGACCTTTTGAGATACTTGAAAGAATAGGAGATGTAGCTTATCATTTGGCGCTGCCTCCTAAATTGGAAAATTTGCATGATGTGTTTCATGTATCGATGCTGAGAAAGTATCAGCCGGATCCTGATCACATACTCGATCATGAAGCCATCAAAGTGGATGAGAAAGTGAGGTATATCGAAGAGCCTGTGCAAATATTGGATCGAAAGGAGCAAGTTCTTAGGACTAAGAAGATTCCTTTGGTCAAGGTATTATGGCGACATCATGATATGGAAGAAGCCACATGGGAAAGTGAAGATCAAGTGAAGGAAAAGTACCCCTACTTGTTTCAAAAGGCATGAGTAAATATCTAATTTCGAGGACGAAATTCTCTAAGGAGGGGAGAATTGTGGCATCCTAGAATTTCATGAAAATCCCTAAATATGTCATGAGCCATGGATAGGCGATGGAAACACCGTTATTGTATTTTGTAGCCTTTTAATCCATGATTCGCGATGAGATGTATGGCCAAGTCTTTAATGGATGAATTTTGGGAAAGAGAATTCTATCTTTGGCCATATGTATGATAAATTGGAACTTATGAATTTATAATTACAAGTGTATAGTTATCTTAATTTGCAATTTAGTATTTTGATTTGATGGGGATTTAATTAGTTTTTAAAAGGGTTAATCTTAGGTTAATTAAGCTTGGGTCTTAGGCCCAAGAGGGTTGGGCCTAAGATGGGCCAAGATGGCCGGCCCATAAGCCCATAAAAGGGCTGTTGACCGTGCAAAGGGGAGGGGAAGAGACCGGTTTTGCCCTCCCCCATTTGTCCAAAAGAAATTGCCAAGTGTCACCCATGCATACCTAATGATGACTAATGATTGAGGGGAAGAAATTAAGGGAAGATGGTGCCGGTTTAAGCGAGAAAGAGAGGGAGAGAGAGAGGTTCGTCCGAGAGAGAAAGAGAGGAGAGAAAGAGAAGAAAGAAAGGAAAAAGGAAGAAGAGAAGAGGAAAGGAGGAGAGGCCGTGCGTCCGTCGTTTGTCGCCGCCGTGTCCAGTCGCCGTGTGCTCGCTGTTTGCTCGGTTTAGAGGCAAGTTGGGATCCTTAATCTACTCTTGCATGTTGTGCCTAGAGTGTATGAATGAGTGACGATAAATTTCGGATTGTTTAGGGATGAAAACGGACGTTTTTAAGAGTGGTATTCAAAAACTAGTAAACTGTTCTTGAGAAAACAGCTCGACCTTGAATGTTCTAGTGGCTTGCATGTGACGTTCGAGTTGAATTTTGACTTTGATTTCTAAATGAAAGTTGTTAAGGACTTCTTGAAATATAACATAATCAAATTTGGGACAAAACGAACAAGTATAAGAGGGTGAAATCTCTATTTTTCGGAGAGACTGAATCTGGAAATTTCGGTAACTACCTTTGATGAATGCATGGACTGTATGGCTATCTTTTTGTTGAAATTTCACTTCGATTTCTTAACAAAATGTGTAAAGGACATCCTGAGGTTTAACATATCAAAAATTGAGAGAAAACCAACACGAATAGGTAGGTGAAATCGTGGTTTTTCAGAGGGTGTTGAATCTGGAAATTTCGGTACTAGGAACAGAAGTTTTAAACACCTATATTAAATTACCTAGGACGAATATGACTTTGATTCCTTCATGAAAAATCTACCCTAGGGTCTTGACTACCACATAGTCAAATTTCATAATTTTTGAAGGTTATTCGTGTATTTAACCGGAAATGTTTCTAAAACCGTGCAATCTGATGTGTTCGGACTCAGTCAGTTTCAATGCGTGGACTAT
The DNA here is from genome assembly GCA_014182365.1 of Eucalyptus tenuipes. NCBI lineage: Eukaryota > Viridiplantae > Streptophyta > Magnoliopsida > Myrtales > Myrtaceae > Eucalyptus > Eucalyptus tenuipes. The sequence goes on along the minus strand of CM024543.1, from coordinate 8,754,837 downwards.
ATCGTTTTGTATGAGGTTCTTTCGGCAATGTGTTCTTCATGAAATATCTCTCTTTATGTCTTCCCTGCAACATATTTAAATTTCGTAATTTTTGAAGTTCATTTGCCTATTTAACCAGAAATGTTTCAAAAAAACTGTGCAAGTTGAATTGTTAGAATAGTAGTGCTGTGATGCTTGGTCTATACCGAATTGTATGAGGGTCTTTTGGTGTAGTGTTCTCCATGAAATATCTGCCTTTATGTCTTGAATATTACATGTTCGAATTTCATAATTTTTGAAAGTCATTTGGGTATCTAATTAAAATATTTTCTAAAACTGTGCAAGCTGGATTGTGCGAATTTCGAAAGCTGAAATGCATGGACTATTCTGTTTTGTATGAGCCCTATAAATTGTATTGTTTTAAGTGATTAAATCTGGCTGCGCATGTGATGATATTCGGTATTACATATAAAAATCAAAAGCTGAAATTGTCCTTGTTGCCATCACATCATGTGCCATGTTAATATTGAGACACAATTGTGAATATGAATCGTGATAAATGAGGATGCCGTCGGAGGTGTGAGCCGACGATGCCCCGGGAGTGTCGGGATGCCCGGAGTGTGTGTGCCGGATGCCCGGAGTGTGTGAGACGGATGCCCCGGGAATGTCGGGATGCCCGGAGTGTGTGTGCCGGATGCCCGGAGGTGTGTGCCGAATGTCCTCGGGAGTTTCGAGATGCCCGGAGTGTGTGTACTGGATGCCCGGAGGTGTGTGCCGGAGGTTCCTCGCGATGCCAGGTTGGGTGCGAGCGATAGAAATGTGGGATGCAATTACTGGTCCCGGGAAAGAAAAATGTGGCGACCCAATTGAAAAACAAGAGCTGAAATTGAATCATGCATAGTGTGGTGACATGTATGCATGGCTGTATGATGTAATATGTATAAGTGCATGGTGGTATGTGCACATGGTATGGTGACATGCATGCATGGCTGTATGATGTAATATGTATAAGTGCATGGTGGTATGTGCACATGGTATGGTGACATGCATGCATGGCTGTATGATGTAATATGTGTAAGTACATGGTGGTATGTGCACATGGTATGGTGACATGTATGCATGATTGTATGATGTTATATGTACAAGTGCATTGGTGGTATATGCACATGACATGGTGAACTCTCTATATATATATATATGGCTGTTTTGATGTAATATGCATGACGGAAAGGTGAGATATGTTTGATATGTATGAACTATATGTACTCTATGATGCCATGACTGTTCTATTTGATGCCATGATTGTTCTATTTGATGCATTGAGTAGTTTGATGGATCTTTTACCTGCTGAGTGGTTGTACTCACCCCTTTGGGGACTAACATTTCAGATTAGAAGATGCCGCTACCACCGGTGGCACGGGGTAGCTTCTATGGTATACCTGTTGACACCGAGGTCGAGTGTATGGAGCATGTCTGCGTTAGTGTTCCTGGATTGGTATTCCTGCGAGTTCGCGTGCTGATCATATATGATGTAGGCCTGGCTGGGGGCCCTATTGTGCAAGAATTTGTCTCTGTCCACGTTCGGCGAAACAGAGTGAATGTAGGGATGCTGTCATCGCCGCCGCCTGATGCACCGGATTGGGTGTGATGGCTTGTAGGACTATTGGGAGTTGTCACTTTTTGGGTATAGCCGACACTTGTAGATGGAGGGTATTACATGTTCGATATAGGGGGTCGAGATCTCTTTTGAGCTGTAGCCAAGTTTAGCTAAAAGTCTTGGCTTTTGGTTGTACCGACCCGTGATGTCCATCGTAAATATGTAAATAAAAAGTGGCTCGGCTTTATGATTTCCTTCGATGTGTAGTTGGTGTGCATTGTATCATCGTTACGTGAGAAGAGGGATGGTGAGACTTGTCCTTATTTTACGCTATGAGCTGCGCCAGAATTCTTTTAAAAAAAAAAAATGCCTATGAACTATGGTTCTTCTTTAACCCCGAAATAAAGATATGTAACTGGTATTTATTAGGTAGAGTGATAGGTACCGTGGCGACCTTACTGCACCGGGGTGCCACATACCACGTGTTTCATTGGCCCACCTAGGAACCGGACCAGCCCGATTAATCTAGTTCCAAGATCAAGTGGTCCAATTCCCAATCCAAACCGGGAACCGGCCGCTCGGTCCAGTTCTTGATTCTTGAGTGGGAAAAAAAACTACTTAAGAATCGATACACCTAATCTTCTCATTCTCTCTTCTCTCACTTTCTCCTTTCACTTATTAATGTTGGACAATTTGACTTGTTCCAAACCAGAATTTGTTTCAGTCACGGTATAAGAAGTTATAGGCCACCTAATTTTATGGTAAATTGTTGATAGCTAACCAGCAATTAATGATAATTTTTTTAACAATTAGAAATTCTTGAGAGTTTTGACCTTTTATTGAATTTATTTTTCTTTCTTATTAGTGACTTAAATTTTATTTTGGGCGAAGACTTTAATTCACCATCTTCTATATGTATGTATCAATGCCTATTTTAGTGCCTTGCCAACCTTTTACGGATTAAATTATTAATTAGTTATGGATTACCAACTCTCGTTACTTACAAACATGTATTTGATTTTTATTTTGATTTTGAACCTTCGTTATTGTTTACCATATTTTCATTGTCTATCTTACAAAAGCCGTAAAGGTATCAAATCCTAATTTGATGAATTTACTAACCTTTATCTATGTGTCTTGCCCTTTTCTCTTATTTGGTTTCTTACTCTTGTTTGAGTTAGTTACCGAACGTTTATTCGATGTTTTTACCAACTTCTCTCTTTCTCGATGGAAAAATTATTCTTTTGCTACCCTTATTACTAACGCCTCAAATATATTAACCATTACAATGACTTACCACCCTTTACTTGAGTGACTTATATTTTTGTTCAATTGAGTTACTATCTAGTTTTGGTTTACCAAATCTCATCCGGGAGCTTATTACCAACGTTTATGCTCTTTTCTATTTCAAATTTTTTTATTTAGTTATCACTTAAAATTTCCTTGTTCACCGAAATTTTTAATTTTTTTTTTTTCACTCTTTCAAGTAGATCGCCAACTAACTCAAATCACTACCAACTCCTATTTCATTTAGTTACCAATATTTGTTTGATTTGTTTAGATATCAACTTTATTATCTTTAAGGAAAAAAATTTCTCTCATTGTATACCAACTTTTATTTTCCTTTTTAGCAACAGATTAAAATTATCATCCATCATATTAAATTATCAAACTTTATTTGTGTAACTTATGAAACTTTCTCTTATTAAATTTCCAATTTGTGTTGAGTTTCAACTCTCTCCCTTTCCAACATTTATGCTTTTTTTTCTTAAATCTAATAATTTCTCTATTGAGTTTAGGCTTCTATTTGCATTACTTATGAACTCTCAAACTTCACGAACTCTTTTTTAAGTAACTACCAATGTCAATCAGAGTGATTACCTACTTTTCTCTGATCACGTGACCAACTAATTTCACGCTACTAACTTTTATTTGAGTTAGATACTGATGTTTATTTGTTTTGTTTCGTTTTAAATTACCCACTTGTCTTATTTCCAATACACCAATGTCGTTCAATCTATTACTGCATCAAGTTGGCAAATTTTAGTGTTCATTGCACTTTTAAAAAGTTTGGCACTCAATTGCACTTTCACAACTAGCTTTAGGAGCTTTTGTTCCCTTTTTCCTTAAATGTCTTGCTCTTCCAACTACTCCTCTGTCTCTCTCTGCCTTATGTTCCTGGGCATTACAGCCAATGGTGTTCTAGGCCATTATAAATGCACCAAACTAAGTTCACTCCATCGATCCAATCAAAAATAGGCCATCCATATTAGATTAACATTCACACAATGTCGTTTCCTTAATTTTGTGGCCCGGCCACATTATGTTTCGCAGAAGTCTATTAATAAAATGGTCTTACTTTTATTTATGGAAAAAAATTAAAGAATTAATTGCCCTTCGATTACTATGATAGTAGTGAATTCTTTAGTGAGATTTGTCGCGGCCTCTTGGAACCCTCCTGCTGGCATGGAGACTAATGGCATGCTAAATCTAGATTTAGTCTGAACTCTCCCAAGCCCACCAATTCGTGACTAATGGACCGAGCTTTTAACCTATAAGTCATTTTCATTTATGAGTTACTCTTAATTAGTTTGCAGTGGGTCGATAAGAAACCCATGTAAAGTATTGAGAGGAATACTTTACTCCTACGAACCAATGAAACTAGAATCGGGAACTTGATTATTTCAGTTAATCAACTAATACCCTTCCGATACCTAATCTTATTTAAATTTTGAGGTTTGATTTTTTTTAATTATTTTGCATGCATTTTTAAAGAAAACTACTCAAAACTCCTTTTTTAAGCTATTCCTAATTTTTAGAAAATATAAATTATTCTCGGATTTTTCATTTTTTTATTTTGCAAAAATATTTTTTAATATTAAAATAATAATATTATATTATAACTTAAACAACCGGACCCAGGTCGGGACCGGCTCGGGTCAGATGACCCGACTGGTCGGGCCCTCAGCTAGACTGGGCTCCATGAATGAGACCGGTCTGGCAACACCCACAAAATACATGTAATAAAAACAAAGCCCAACCCACGGAGCAAGCCTAAACCTAAGAATAACGACACAATCGGAGCCGCAGGTCGACAACCAAGCTCGAGATCGCGACGGGATGGTAGGATTAACGACACAAAGGGGACGTCGATCCGGCCCCAAACTGAGAACGCGAAAGCAGATCTAACTCAGGCATATTATCAAACGCCTGACGAGCGTCGACTGGGAAAGAAGAACCGAGCCGATTAAGGCTCGAATACGCAACCACAGTCGACACGAGACCACAAGCGGCACCCGGCAGCGACCGACCGGGGAAGGCTTGACGACGCTTGGGATTAAGTGTGAGTGAGCGACGGCAAGCCTCTGCCGCAATTGGGCTATGACCGAAGAAAACAGGGCAAAAAAGGGGTAGCGAGCTAGTCGCCGGAGACGGCCCTACCCAGCTCTCACTGTCTCTTTCTCGGCCAACTCTCACCGACTCGGGTCCTCTCTCTCGGTTCCCTCTCTCCTTCTCTCCGAAAACCTCCCCTTCGAACCGGAAAACACCCCCTTTCTCCTTTTATGGGGGTCGGAGGACTCGTTCGACCGTACGTGGGGCAGGTGGGCCTGCCGCCGGTGAGTTGCTCCAGTCACGTCGCCCGCCTACCCCGGTCATGTTGCTCTGCTCTGCTTCTTTGCTACTCTGCGCCGTCTGCCCTCTTGTCCTTGGTGGCATGAGGAAGGAGGAAAAAGGACAGGAGAGGAATGGTCGGGCTGGGGAAATGAGCTGGGCGAGTTCGGCCCAGGCCGGCATGAGGGAAGAGAAACCCGAGACCCTGTGGGCGTTTGCTTTTTTCAAAGATTTTCTGAAATTTCAATTATATTAAAAACTTTAACGAGAAAAAAAGTACATTTTATTTTTATCTAGGTCCAAAACAAACAGGTTACTTGAAAATACCATACATACATCAATGCCCCTCGTAGATCTTCATGTCTGCTGACTATGCTTCCGATTTTCGCGTTAGAGGCTTGTTTGATTGATGGATTCTTCTTTAGTTTTTCATTGGAGGATGGAAAAGAGGATGGGAAAGGGCACAGGAAAATGTCGCATGGTCCTACACAGGTCGATAATCTCCCAAAGCATGACCTTGACTTGGAGGCGGCCGTTCTTTATTCCACTTGTATTTTTTGAACAGTCCGCTTTTATCCAATATAATTGACAAAACAGAGATATTCTCTTCCCTCTCCCTCTCCCTCTCCCTTTCAGTCTCTTCTTCTTCTGACCAGCTTTGTGGCTGGCTATGGCTCAACTTTCATTCAAAGATCCAGGTTCTCATTCTCTCTGTCTCTCTCTCTCTCTCTCTCTGCGTGTGCCTAGCGTTATGGTATTTTTGTTGGTTTGTCAAAGGATTTTGAATAGAGTTTAGTGAATTTGCTAACAAGGAGCCATTAACAATTTCAAATCATTCTTCTGCACGAACAAGTAGCCATTAACGGTTGCAACTATACATTAGTACGGTGTTCATCTTGGTGTCATGCGGCTTTTATGACGGACCGAAATTACCAAAAGATTCTTAAATCTATTGTAATTGTGCCGGTCAGCTTCTAAACTTATTTTTTGGCCAATTGAGTCCTAAAACTTTTGCAATTGTACCAATTTAGTCATTCCGGCTAAATTTGACCAACAAGCGCTAACATGGATGGCGACCGGCGCCACGAATAATATTTTAATATTATTTTATTTTTTCAAATTTTTTATTAATTTTTTTAATCCTTTCTTCTTCTTCTTTTCTTTCTTTTTCTTTTTTTCTCTCCCTCCCTCCTTCTTCAAGTGACCGGCTAGAGGGGAGGGCAAGTCGCTAGACTGAGGCAGTTGGCCAGGCCTGATTGTGGCCGAGCTCACCCCATCGTCACTGGGCAAGGGCCACCTAGCCATCGGCGAGGCAAGCCCTCGCTGGATTGAGCGAGGGTGAGCCCCCTTATCGGATCCACTAGTGAGGGATTAGTGAGCTCGCCTTCGCCCAGATCCGACGAGGGCTTGCCTTGCAGTCGAGCTTGCCCAGCTACTAGCGAGGCGAGCCCCTATCGAATCTAGCGAGGGCTCACCTTGCCAATGGCTGGGCGAGGGCGAGCTCGATGATCCACTAGCGAGGCTCGCCCTTGCCCAGATCTAGCGAGGGCTTGCCTCGCCGGTGGCCAGGCGGCCATCACCCAGTGATGGCTGGGCGAGCTCACCCTCAGTGAGGCCTGGCCAACTGCCTCAATTTAGCGACCGGCCCTCCCCTCTAGCCAGTCACCGGAAGAAGGAGGGAAGGAAAGGGGAAAAAAAAAAAAGAGAAAAAAAATGACAAAAAAAGAAGAAGAAGAAAAGATTACAAAATTAATAAAAATTTCATAAAAATAAAATAATACTAAAGTATTGTCCGGTGCTAGCCGACATCCCGTTAGCGCCGCCGGCCAAATTTGGCCGGAAGGACTGAATTGGCACAATTACAAAAAGTTTAGGACTCAATTAGTAAAAAAAAATAAGTTTATGATTGAATCGACACAATTGGACACAATTGCAATAAATTTATAACTCTTTTGGTAATTTTCCCCCTGAAAAGGCGAAGAGGGTCATATCTTGGTAGATGGAATTCTAGACATGTGGAGTTCCCCGCAATACCAAGTGAAAAAAATAAGAGGAATATGTTGCTCTAAATTTTCGATAAAGAGGATTAAATGGTTATCAGTTGACAAAGCATAAGTCGGACTTCATCAAAAGATTTCATTTAAAGCAAAGAAGGGCAATTTTAGATGGGAAGAGTTTTTGGGACATAAAGTTTCAATTGGTCCTAAGAGAAAAGCTGGTAAGTTTCTCTTTGATGAGTCCGTCCTAGTGGGGTGCGCCTTCGTACAATGATTCTAACCTGAAAAAAGGAGGAAAAAAACAAAAGACGAAACACTGAAAAGTGATTAAAGATGTTGAAAATAGCATGTTTCTCAGCCAAGTTAGTGTGGAGTTGGACATCAGGACGTGTAGTGTTCTTCATCCTAACTAGGGAGACTGACTTCTAGTTGACTTACTACAGACACGTCTCTTTCTTCTTTTGCGATGGGGTAGCACTATCAAGAATTTTTTATGCATTTGCTTGAAAGGCAAAATGCATAAGAAGAAGGATAAACATAGTTATTTGCAAACACTAGCGCGAGGAAGACATGCTCATATGTTGCCAACTCGGATTTTAGATAGCATATTCTCCGGCTATGTAGAGAACAATATATGGTTCAAGGACCATGCAGATCAAGTACATCTGGATCAATTAATAATTAGGGTTCCATAGTGAGAAATATATAATTAATGATTTGGATAATATAAGTTCACATGATCTGTAGACCATATAGTAACTTATCGCCGAATGCTTACCTCGACAGGCATTGTGTTACGAGCAAGTGGCCTTGTAGACCTTATCTCGTATTTCTTAAAAGTTAAGTTGATGCACCGATCACGTGCCGGTTATGTAAGGAGCAACAATTGACATGTACTCGTAAACAAGTCCCGTATGTTGATGCCAATCGTATTGACATTTGCCATGCGTTGTGCAACTCTTATCTCTAATTTAGCTGCTCTAAGCTAGTTTGATTCTATCACGAAGTCCCCGTAATTCAGCTTCCGCACTAGATGCTTTAATCCAATGTAGTTTCAAATCATCCTTCCCGAGGACGTTTCAATTGAACCGATATAAGTTGTGACATGCATGCATGGCTGTATGATGTAATATGTGTAAGTACATGGTGGTATGTGCACATGGTATGGTGACATGTATGCATGATTGTATGATGTTATATGTACAAGTGCATTGGTGGTATATGCACATGACATGGTGAACTCTATATATATATATATATGGCTGTTTTGATGTAATATGCATGACGGAAAGGTGAGATATGTTTGATATGTATGAACTATATGTACTCTATGATGCCATGACTGTTCTATTTGATGCCATGATTGTTCTATTTGATGCATTGAGTAGTTTGATGGATCTTTTACCTGCTGAGTGGTTGTACTCACCCCTTTGGGGACTAACATTTCAGATTAGAAGATGCCGCTACCACCGGTGGCACGGGGTAGCTTCTATGGTATACCCGTTGACACCGAGGTCGAGTGTATGGAGCATGTCGCGTTAGTGTTCCCTGGATTGGTATTCCCGCGAGTTCGCGTGCCGATCATATATGATGTAGGCCAGTGGGGGCCCTATTGTGCAAGAATTTGTCTCGTCCACGTTCGGCGAAACAGTGAATGTAGGGATGCTCATCGCCGCCGCCCGATGCACCGGATTGGGTGTGATGGCTTGTAGGACTATTGGGAGTTGTCACTTTTTGGGTATAGCCGACACTTGTAGATGGAGGGTATTACATGTTCGATATAGGGGGTCGAGATCTCTCTTTTGAGCTGTAGCCAAGTTTAGCTAAAAGTCTTGGCTTTTTGGTTGTACCGACCCGTGATGTCCATCGTAAATATGTAAATAAAAAGTGGCTCGGCTTTATGATTTCCTTCGATGTGTAGTTGGTGTGCATTGTATCATCGTTACGTGAGAAGAGGGATAGTGAGACTTGTCCTTATTTTTTGCTATGAGCTGCGCCGGAATTCTTTTTAAAAAAAAAAATGCCTATGAACTACGGTTCTTCTTTAACCCCGAAATAAAGATATGTAACTGGTATTTATTAGGTAGAGTGATAGGTACTTGTGGCGACCTTACCAGACCGGGGGTGCCACATACCACAGGTTTCATTGGCCCACCTAGGAACCGGACCAGCCCGATTAATCTAGTTCCAAGATCAAGTGGTCCAATTCCCAATCCAGAAACTGGGAACCGGCCGCTCTGGTCCAGTTCTTGATTCTTGAGTGGGAAAGAAACTACTTAAGAATCGATACACCTAATCTTCTCATTCTCTCTTCTCTCACTTTCTCCTTTCACTTATTAATGTTGGACAATTTGACTTGTTCCAAACCAGAATTTGTTTCAGTCACGGTATAAGAAGTTATAGGCCACCTAATTTTATGGTAAATTGTTGATAGCTAACCAGCAATTAATGATAATTTTTTAACAATTAGAAATTCTTGAGAGTTTTGACCTTTTATTGAATTTATTTTTCTTTCTTATTAGTGACTTAAATTTTATTTTGGGCGAAGACTTTAATTCACCATCTTCTATATGTATGTATCAATGCCTATTTTAGTGCCTTGCCAACCTTTTACGGATTAAATTATTAATTAGTTATGGATTACCAACTCTCGTTACTTACAAACATGTATTTGATTTTTATTTTGATTTTGAACCTTCGTTATTGTTTACCATATTTTCATTGTCTATCTTACAAAAGCCGTAAAGGTATCAAATCCTAATTTGATGAATTTACTAACCTTTATCTATGTGTCTTGCCCTTTTCTCTTATTTGGTTTCTTACTCTTGTTTGAGTTAGTTACCGAACGTTTATTCGATGTTTTTACCAACTTCTCTCTTCTCTGATGGAAAAATTATTCTTTTGCTACCCTTATTACTAACGCCTCAAATATATTAACCATTACAATGACTTACCACCCTTTACTTGAGTGACTTATATTTTTGTTCAATTGAGTTACTATCTAGTTTTGGTTTACCAAATCTCATCCGGGAGCTTATTACCAACGTTTATGCTCTTTTCTATTTCAAATTTTTTTATTTAGTTATCACTTAAAATTTCCTTGTTCACCGAAATTTTTAATTTTTTTTTTCACTCTTTCAAGTAGATCGCCAACTAACTCAAATCACTACCAACTCCTATTTCATTTAGTTACCAATATTTGTTTGATTTGTTTAGATATCAACTTTATTATCTTTAAGGAAAAAAATTTCTCTCATTGTATACCAACTTTTATTTTCCTTTTTTAGCAACAGATTAAAATTATCATCCATCATATTAAATTATCAAACTTTATTTGTGTAACTTATGAAACTTTCTCTTATTAAATTTCCAATTTGTGTTGAGTTTCAACTCTCTCCCTTTCCAACATTTATGCTTTTTTCTTAAATCTAATAATTTCTCTATTGAGTTTAGGCTTCTATTTGCATTACTTATGAACTCTCAAACTTCACGAACTCTTTTTAAGTAACTACCAATGTCAATCGAGTGATTACCTACTTTTTCTCGATCACGTGACCAACTAATTTCACGCTACTAACTTTTATTTGAGTTAGATACTGATGTTTATTTGTTTTGTTTCGTTTTAAATTACCCACTTGTCTTATTTCCAATACACCAATGTCGTTCAATCTATTACTGCATCAAGTTGGCAAATTTTAGTGTTCATTGCACTTTTAAAAAAGTTTGGCACTCAATTGCACTTTCACAACTAGCTTTAGGAGCTTTTGTTCCCTTTTTCCTTAAATGTCTTGCTCTTCCAACTACTCCTCTGTCTCTCTCTGCCTTATGTTCCTGGGCATTACAGCCAATGGTGTTCTAGGCCATTATAAATGCACCAAACTAAGTTCACTCCATCGATCCAATCAAAAATAGGCCATCCATATTAGATTAACATTCACACAATGTCGTTTCCTTAATTTTGTGGCCCGGCCACATTATGTTTCGCAGAAGTCTATTAATAAAATGGTCTTACTTTTATTTATGGAAAAAAATTAAAGAATTAATTGCCCTTCGATTACTATGATAGTAGTGAATTCTTTAGTGAGATTTGTCGCGGCCTCTTGGAACCCTCCTGCTGGCATGGAGACTAATGGCATGCTAAATCTAGATTTAGTCTGAACTCTCCCAAGCCCACCAATTCGTGACTAATGGACCGAGCTTTTAACCTATAAGTCATTTTCATTTATGAGTTACTCTTAATTAGTTTGCAAGTGGGTCGATAAGAAACCCATGTAAAGTATTGAGAGGAATACTTTACTCCTACGAACCAATGAAACTAGAATCGGGAACTTGATTATTTCAGTTAATCAACTAATACCCTTCCGATACCTAATCTTATTTAAATTTTGAGGTTTGATTTTTTTAATTATTTTGCATGCATTTTTAAAGAAAACTACTCAAAACTCCTTTTTAAGCTATTCCTAATTTTTAGAAAATATAAATTATTCTCGGATTTTTCATTTTTTTATTTTGCAAAAATATTTTTTAATATTAAAATAATAATATTATATTATAACTTAAACAACCGGACCCAGGTCGGGACCGGCTCGGGTCAGATGACCCGACTGGTCGGGCCCTCAGCTAGACTGGGCTCCATGAATGAGACCGGTCTGGCAACACCCACAAAATACATGTAATAAAAACAAAGCCCAACCCACGGAGCAAGCCTAAACCTAAGAATAACGACACAATCGGAGCCGCAGGTCGACAACCAAGCTCGAGATCGCGACGGGATGGTAGGATTAACGACACAAAGGGGACGTCGATCCGGCCCCAAACTGAGAACGCGAAAGCAGATCTAACTCAGGCATATTATCAAACGCCTGACGAGCGTCGACTGGGAAAGAAGAACCGAGCCGATTAAGGCTCGAATACGCAACCACAGTCGACACGAGACCACAAGCGGCACCCGGCAGCGACCGACCGGGGAAGGCTTGACGACGCTTGGGATTAAGTGTGAGTGAGCGACGGCAAGCCTCTGCCGCAATTGGGCTATGACCGAAGAAAACAGGGCAAAAAAAGGGGTAGCGAGCTAGTCGCCGGAGACGGCCCTACCCAGCTCTCACTGTCTCTTTCTCGGCCAACTCTCACCGACTCGGGTCCTCTCTCTCGGTTCCCTCTCTCCTTCTCTCCGAAAACCTCCCCTTCGAACCGGAAAACACCCCTTTCTCCTTTTATGGGGGTCGGAGGACTCGTTCGACCGTACGTGGGGCAGGTGGGCCTGCCGCCGGTGAGTTGCTCCAGTCACGTCGCCCGCCTACCCCGGTCATGTTGCTCTGCTCTGCTTCTTTGCTACTCTGCGCCGTCTGCCCTCTTGTCCTTGGTGGCATGAGGAAGGAGGAAAAAGGACAGGAGAGGAATGGTCGGGCTGGGGAAATGAGCTGGGCGAGTTCGGCCCAGGCCGGCATGAGGGAAGAGAAACCCGAGACCCTGTGGGCGTTTGCTTTTTTTCAAAGATTTTCTGAAATTTCAATTATATTAAAAACTTTAACGAGAAAAAAAGTACATTTTATTTTTATCTAGGTCCAAAACAAACAGGTTACTTGAAAATACCATACATACATCAATGCCCCTCGTAGATCTTCATGTCTGCTGACTATGCTTCCGATTTTCGCGTTAGAGGCTTGTTTGATTGATGGATTCTTCTTTAGTTTTTCATTGGAGGATGGAAAAGAGGATGGGAAAGGGCACAGGAAAATGTCGCATGGTCCTACACAGGTCGATAATCTCCCAAAGCATGACCTTGACTTGGAGGCGGCCGTTCTTTATTCCACTTGTATTTTTTGAACAGTCCGCTTTTATCCAATATAATTGACAAAACAGAGATATTCTCTTCCCTCTCCCTCTCCCTCTCCCTTTCAGTCTCTTCTTCTTCTGACCAGCTTTGTGGCTGGCTATGGCTCAACTTTCATTCAAAGATCCAGGTTCTCATTCTCTCTGTCTCTCTCTCTCTCTCTCTGCGTGTGCCTAGCGTTATGGTATTTTTGTTGGTTTGTCAAAGGATTTTGAATAGAGTTTAGTGAATTTGCTAACAAGGAGCCATTAACAATTTCAAATCATTCTTCTGCACGAACAAGTAGCCATTAACGGTTGCAACTATACATTAGTACGGTGTTCATCTTGGTGTCATGCACCGGCTTTTATGACGGCACTGGAAATTACCAAAAGATTCTTAAATCTATTGTAATTGTGCCGATTCAGTTCTAAACTTATTTTTTTGGCCAATTGAGTCCTAAAACTTTTGCAATTGTACCAATTTAGTCATTCCAGCTAAATTTGACCAACAAGCGCTAACATGGATGGCGACCGGCGCCACGAATAATATTTTAATATTATTTTATTTTTTCAAATTTTTTATTAATTTTTTTAATCCTTTCTTCTTCTTCTTTTCTTTCTTTTCTTTTTTTCTCTCCCTCCCTCCTTCTTCAAGTGACCGGCTAGAGGGGAGGGCAAGTCGCTAGACCGAGGCGGTTGGCCGGGCCCGATTGTGGCCGAGCTCACCCCATCGTCACCGGGCAAGGGCCACCTAGCCATCGGCGAGGCAAGCCCTCGCCGGATTGAGCGAGGGTGAGCCCCTTATCGGATCCACTAGTGAGGGATTAGTGAGCTCGCCTTCGCCCGCATCCGACGAGGGCTTGCCTTGCGCCGAGCTTGCCCGGCTACTAGCGAGGCGAGCCCCTATCGAATCTAGCGAGGGCTCACCTTGCCAATGGCCGGGCGAGGGCGAGCTCGATGATCCACTAGCGAGGCTCGCCCTTGCCCAGATCTAGCGAGGGCTTGCCTCGCCGGTGGCCGAGCGGCCATCACCCGGTGATGGCCGGGCGAGCTCACCCTCAATGAGGCCTGGCCAACTGCCTCAATTTAGCGACCGGCCCTCCCCTCTAGCGGGCCACCGGAAGAAGGAGGGAAGGAAAGGGAAAAAAAAAAAAAAAGAGAAAAAAATTACAAAAAAAAAAAGAAGAAGAAAAGATTACAAAATTAATAAAAATTTCATAAAAATAAAATAATACTAAAGTATTGTCCGCCGGTGCTAGCCGACATCCCGTTAGCGCCAGTCGGCCAAATTTGGCCGGAAGGACTGAATTGGCACAATTACAAAAAGTTTAGGACTCAATTAGTAAAAAAAAATAAGTTTATGATTGAATCGACACAATTGGACACAATTGCAATAAATTTATAACTCTTTTAGTAATTTTCCCCCTGAAAAGGCGAAGAGGGTCATATCTTGGTAGATGGAATTCTAGACATGTGGAGTTCCCGCAATACCAAGTGAAAAAAATAAGAGGAATATGTTGCTCTAAATTTTCGATAAAGAGGATTAAATGGTTATCAGTTGACAAAGCATAAGTCGGACTTCATCAAAAGATTTCATTTAAAGCAAAGAAGGGCAATTTTAGATGGGAAGAGTTTTGGGACATAAAGTTTCAATTGGTCCTAAGAGAAAAGCTGGTAAGTTTCTCTTTGATGAGTCCGTCCTAGTGGGGTGCGCCTTCGTACAATGATTCTAACCTGAAAAAGGAGGAAAAAAACAAAAGACGAAACACTGAAAAGTGATTAAAGATGTTGAAAATAGCATGTTTCTCAGCCAAGTTAGTGTGGAGTTGGACATCGGGACGTGTAGTGTTCTTCATCCTAACTAGGAGACCGACTTCTAGTTGACTTACTACGAGACACGTCTCTTTCTTCTTTTGCGATGGGGTAGCACTATCAAGAATTTTTATGCATTTGCTTGAAAGGCAAAATGCATAAGAAGAAGGATAAACATAGTTATTTGCAAACACTAGCGCGAGGAAGACATGCTCATATGTTGCCAACTCGGATTTTAGATAGCATATTCTCCGGCTATGTAGAGAACAATATATGGTTCAAGGACCATGCAGATCAAGTACATCTGGATCAATTAATAATTAGGGTTCCATAGTGAGAAATATATAATTAATGATTTGGATAATATAAGTTCACATGATCTGTAGACCATATAGTAACTTATCAGCGAATGCTTACCTGACAGGGCATTGTGTTACGAGCAGTGGCCTTGTAGACCTTATCTGTATTTCTTAAAAGTTAAGTTGATGCACTGATCACGTGCCGGTTATGTAAGGAGCAACAATTGACATGTACTCGTAAACAAGTCCTGTATGTTGATGCCAATCAGTATTGACATTTGCCATGCGTTGTGCAACTCTTATCTCTAATTTAGCTGCTCTAAGCTAGTTTGATTCTATCACGAAGTCCCCGTAATTCAGCTTCCGCACTAGATGCTTTAATCCAATGTAGTTTCAAATCATCCTTCCCGAGGACGTTTCAATTGAACCGATATAAGTTGTGACTGTTTGAGTCTACCGTCGCATGGCTAAAGTGTGACGACCTGCACTGGGGCGGTATGGAGGGATGGACCGAGATCGCCTTGGCAAGACGTGGGTGAGGCTAAGGGCATGTCTCCCATCCCACATCGCTTAGGGGGGGAGTCCTGGGCTAGTTTATAAAGGCTTGGGTCCTTTTAATCTGTATAACGCATTTTAAAGTCGTGAGGACTCAGTGTCCAAAGCGGATAATATTATACAGTGGGGCCTAGGTCGTTACATAAAAAAAGTGTATATAGTTGCTGGGTCAAGGTCATTCATGTGACGTGGTGGAGGAATTACAGCTTTGAAAGAACTTGATGTGCATTTTTAGATTTCAAAAAGGCCAAACAGGTTGAAGCTAAGGCAATACAGAGAGAGACTTACAGTTTGGTTTGAGCGAGTGAGGTGTCTGCGTTAAGCAAACTGACACCAAGTTTTCACAAGTTGTTTGATGAATTTATATTTTGGTTAAGATCAACTAGAGCTAGCACAAAACTTTGATTTATAAAGGTCTAAGCTACATCTGTTTTTCAGCTGTTGCGCCATGTTCAATTTCAATCCGACCCCACAAAAATTTCTCACAAGTCTATCCATTCATTTGAATCACTTGGCTCCTATGGGATCATGGCTACATGATAGGCAGAACTCAAGTGACTTATTGAGTCAAGAGTTAGTCGATGTGGAATACCGTACGATTGATGTGCATCTTGGCTGCCAAAATTTTGTACATATGTCAATGGACCAACGTACCTCGGACTCAGCTTCCCTTTCTTGCCGAAGCGTGAAGTTCCGCTCATCGGTGACACCTTCAAGAAGACATGCTCACCAACTTGAAATTCCAATGGTCTTCGACGCTTATCAGCATAACTTTTCTGGCGACTCTGAGCGGTCTTTAATCTGTCTCTGATAACTGCAACTGCATCCACTGACTGTTGGACTAACTTTAGGCCTGTGATCTTCCGTTCTTCGACTTCATCCCAACACACTGGCGTTTTGCATGCTCTTCCATACAACGCTTCAAACGGTGCCATCTGAATACTCTGCTGATAGCTGTTATTGTAGGCGAACTCAACGAGATGAAGCTGTTCCTCCCAGCTTCCTTTGAAGTCTAGCACACAAGCTCTCAGCATGTCCTCGAGGGCTTGAATCATCCTCTCAGACTGGCCATCTGTCTGCGGATGATAAGCCATACTGAACTGCAGCTTCATTCCCAAGGCAGTCTGTAAACTTTTCCAAAAGGCTGCCGTGAGCTTTGGGTCTTGATCAGATGTAATCGTCACTGGTACTCCATGCAAACGAACTATCTGACGCACGTACAACTCTGCATATCTATCCAATGCATAGTCCTTTTGTACGGCAATGAAATGAACCGACTTCGTCAATCTATCAACCACAACCCATATGGAATCATTATCCATCTGACTCATTGGTAAGCCCATCACAGAATCAATCGTGATGTGTTCCCACTTCCACTCGGGAATCTCGAGAGGTTGTAGAAGTCCTCACTGCTTACAGTGTTGTGCCTTCACTTGCTGACACGTCAGACACTTGGCGACATGATTGACGATATCTGCCTTCACACCAGTCCACCAGTAGTGTTAACGCGGATTCTGATACATCTTCGTACTGTCTGGATGAATGCTGTAACTGCTACGATGAGCTTCTGACAAAATCTCCTCCTTAAGCTCTACATCGTCGGGTACACACAATCATCCACGAAACTTCAGTGTTCCATCCTCAGAAATCTAAAAATCAGCCTTTCTCTTGTCGGTATCTTCTTGCAGGATCTTCTGGATCTCTGGGTCTATGAACTGTAGTGTTTTTAGATTCATATTTGCACTTTCGGCTCAATTCTGAGGGTGGCCATAAGATTTGAAAGGTGGTCTACCGCAAATTTGAAAACCGAATCTCGAGCTCCTTCGAGTAAGATCCACTCCTTGATTACCATTTGCGCAATTGAAGACTTCTGACTCAATGCATCTGCGACCTTATTAGCCTTTCCAGAATGATTCAGGATGTCGCAATCATAATCCTTGAGAAGTTCCATCCAACGATGCTGTCTCATATTCAACTCTTTCTGAGAGAATAAATACTTGAGACTCTGATGATCTATAAAGATCTGGAACCTTTCTTCGCACAAATAGTGTCTCCAAATCTTTAGGGCGAAGATAATCATTGCTAGTTCTAGGTCATACATCGGATAATTCAGCTCATGAGGTCTCAACTGACGGGACGCGTATGCAACAACTCTGCCATGCTGCATTAACACGCAACCCACTCCTCTAAACGACACATCACTATAGATCTCGTTCCCTCTAGGTCCAGATGGAATTATCAGCATGGATGCGGTAGTCAACTTTTGCTCAAGCTCGTGGAAACTACACTCACACTTATCTGTCCATACAAACTTTTCTTCGTTCTTCAGCAGTCGAGTCAACGGTGAGGCTAATGCTGAGAATCATTTCACAAACCTTCTATAGTAACCTACCAAACCCAAGAAGCTTCTGATCTCTGTCACTGTTGTCGGTCTTGGCCAGTTGATAACTGCTTTGATCTTGGTCGGGTCCATGGAGATTCCTTCACCTGAAATCACGTGACCTAAAAACGCCACACGAGTCAACCAAAACTTGCACTTACTGAACTTACCGTACAGTTCGTGATTCCTCAGAGTCTAAAGCACTATCCTTAAATACCTTTCGTGCTCCTCAGGACTTCTCGAGTACACCAGGATATCGTCTATGAAAACGATCACAAACTGATCTAGATACTCCTTAAAGACTCGGTTCATCAGATCCATAAAAGCAACTGGGGCGTTCGTCAAACCAAATGGAATTATAGTAAACTCATAATGGTCATATCGAGTACGAAACGTTGTCTTTGGTATGTCCTCCTCCGTGATCCTCAACTGATAATATTCTGTCCTCAGGTCAATCTTAGAAAATATCGACGCTCCCTGCAACTGGTCAAACAAGTCGTCAATCCTTGGCAGCGGGTACTTGTTCTTAATTATCACCTGATTGAGCTGTCGATAGTCGATGCAAAGACGCAACAAACCATCTTTCTTCTTCACAAACAGAACTGGTGCTCTCTAATGTGATGCACTAGGAAATATGAATCCATTATCCAACAACTCCTGCATCTACACCTTTAGTTCTTTCAACTCTAACAACGCCATATGATAAGGAGCCTTAGAGATCGGCTCTGTCCCAAGGGCCAACTCAATCACGAACTCTATCTCTCTCTCTAGTGGCAGACCCGGTAACTCCTTTGGAAACACGTTTGGAAACTCCTATACCACTGCGATATCCTCAATCTTCAGCTCCTCAACCGTCGTATCCACGACAGTCGCTAAGTAACTTTGACAACCCCCGTCTAACAAACGGGTTGCCTCAAGCGACAAGATTAAGGTAATCGAGGGTCCTCCTCGACTTCCAATAAACTCAAACTTTCACTCGTTAATGGGTTAATGAATCGCTTTACGATAGCACTCCATCTTAGCTCGTTGCTTGGTGAGCCAATCCATGCCAATTATCACATCAAAATGATACATGGCTAGGACTATCAAGTCTATCTTTCCCTCTCGCTCACCAATTTCTAACTTGCAATAAGGACAGTCTACCGTAAACAACACCTTATCCTTTAACGGTGTAGATATACTAAACACAGACTCCAACAATTCAGAACTCAACCCTACCAACTTAACGAACTGCTCAGCTATAAATGAATGAGTAGCGCCAGGGTCAAATAAAGCATAAGCAACATGGTCGTTTAGCGAGACCGTACCTATGATCACATCAGGTGAGTCCTCTACCTGTTGTCTCATGACAGCGTACACCCTGCCTTAAGCTGGCGGCCTGTTCAGTCCATCCTGCGATGCATTCGACGGCACATATCCACTGTTCTGTCCTATTGGTGGTGGTGGCAGCAACTGCTGCAGTCCCATTGGTCTGCGGGGACAATCTCTAACTTGCTGGCCTTGCTGGCCACAAGATAGATGAACAGATGATGCGGAAGATGAGTTTCAAGCATACCACTGAAGGCTAGAAGAATACGAAAGGGAAACTTCTAAGAATCGATGCAGAAGAATTTGTGTTAGAGACAGTTAATCACCTAATGAAGAGAAGAAAGATTACTAAATAGAGACAAAGCTCTTGAGCCTTCTTGCAAAGGCTTAATGAAGAAATGATGACTGAGTCTGAAGAAGAAACAGTAGATTTGGATGATATCATCGATGCATATCAACCTGATACTAATGATGATACTGAAGAAGAGAATGAAGCCGAAGTGGAAACATGAACAAGAGTGGCTATAGAGCATACAAAGGATATTATTGTTGTAGAACAACAACAAACTGATGATCAGGATAGTATGGTGGATGTTGGTCTTACTTATGATCCAAAAAGTGGCAACAATACTGATGAACATCAGGAGACTATTTTGGACAAAACTATCACCGAGCATCAAGAACCAGTTCAAGAACAAATCACTACTGGAGAACAGGATCTTGCCTGTCATATAGGCACTACTGAAGCTCATTCCTATGGAGTTATGGTACCCACTGAAGGGGCGCTTGGTCATGCAGAAGACACAATGGAAAACATTCCTATTGAGTTTCTTAATGAGGCTGACAAATAAGAAATTGCTGGTGCTGAAAAGGATCAAGAAAGTCAAGAAGTACCTAACTCTTAGGACATACATCAAGACATATCTTTGCCTCCAAAAGCTATTCCTAATACACCTATTGTAGACCCTGTTTCCATTCCTGATGAAATTGCTGACATGATTGGAGTTCTTCACGATGTCCAAGAAACTCAGCAAGTTCGAGTGACAACTCTTCCATTTGCCGAATCTACTGTTGAAGAAGTCCATGCTATTGCAACTCATGGCATCACTGGTGAGCAAATTACTGACCCTGCTCATAGTTCTAATCCAGTTGTGTAGGATAAAGGGAAAAGAATTGCAGATGTTGAGGGGAAGTTTGGTGCTAATAAACATAGGCAACAGCACATCGATATGGTGATGAAACTTGGGCTAGAGACTAATCCATCAAGAATTCATATTGTTGATAGCACTGAAGATAGGCTATTTCTGTGGACCTTACTTAGAATGATGGAGCAGAAGGACAGGATGGAAAAAGAATTGAACAACTTAAACATATTTCTCAAAACACAAGTTGAAGCTTTGGATGCCAGAATAATAAACATGGAGCGTACCTTGGATGACATGCAATTCTATGTTCTTGTTCAATTGCCACTAGAACATAAGGTTCCTTCTCCATCTCATACTCAAGTTCCTAATCCAGGCACTGATCCAACCCAACCATCCTCCTCCAACTAATCTTATGGCTTGATTTATTTTTTGAAGTTTGGACTTTTTTGTCATTTAGTATGTAACGTTTGAGGTTTGTAGTTTGCACTTTTTGGACTAACCTTTGTACTATGAGTTGCTTATGATATTATGCTTTATTTAGTATCTTTTTTTTTTTTTATTAATGACAGAAAGGAGGAGAAGGTGGGCCAGCATAATTGAGGTAATTGAGGTTGTAAATTTCACAAACAACCTTTCTGCAGTATCTTAAAGACTCTGAGCATCGCAAAATCAAGGAGGAATGGTTAAATTTTTCTTATCTTTTGATATCGAGTATTATATATAAGAATTTCGTTAAAATCCTTTCAATGCCAATATTCTTATAATTTAACCGCACCTCATTTTAAAATTGGCTTTTTCAAGAGCTATTTAAGTTTCATAATATTTTTTTAAAGTTCTACTTGTGTAAGTTTTGTCATCATAAAAAAAGAATAGATTGTTGAGAAAACATTCCATAAGTTGTTTTGATGATTGACAAAACTTAGAGACTTTATTTCTGATAAAAAGTATTTTTAGGTGGAAAGTCCGATGGGATGTGATCAAACGTTATCAATCAAAATCAGAATCGTTGCTCCATTACTTCCTTTATTATATATTTTATCAATCGGATAGGAAGGAGTAAATCACCCGTGCAACAACCAGTGGCAAATTGACTTAATTCCTTAAAGAGTTTTAAAAGAAAAGTCTTGCAAATATCGTTCAAGGATTCAACTTTCCTAGGATTTCTTTCTAAAGGTGAAACATTCTTTCCATTCATAAACACTCAACTTTTTGGAAATCCAATCTATTGTATGGGCGACAGAAAATATGGGAAGCATCAATCTTGACGATCCTAAAGCCATCAAATCTTCTCAACTAGATCCAGGCCAATGGATAGATTGGCTGGATAAGTCCTCTTGAAGATACATCCAACAGTCTGCTTGGATTAGGAGGAGAAGGAGTATAAGAGGAGATTTCGAAGCTAGAGGAAATAGATATTGCATTCATGAGATTTGAAACTTTTAATTCTGAGAGTTTGAAGAGTGTGCTTGTGATCTCATACATTCGTCTTTGTTGAGCGATACTATGTAACCCTTTACAGGCTGAGAGTGCAAGGAGCTATTCACACATACTTAAGTATTTATAGCTCAGGACTTGGAACCTCAGATCGGTTCTTACTAGTGAATTTTAGCCAATAGGCTGCAGCACAAGAGAGTAGATGTAGGCTTCCAAAAGCCGAACCATTATAAACTTTTGTGCGCAATTTTCTATCCCTTACTCTCTTTATTAATTGTGATAGAATTATCCACTAGTAAAATCTAACCACTTCATCAAAAGTCGTCTCACTGCAATATTTATTTAAATTCTTTCATTTCCGCAAAATCACCTATTCCACCCCCCTCTAGGTGATAGTTATAGCCATAACTTGGTGTGCTCATTTAGATTATGAGCTCAGGCCTTCTTCTATTAGAGAAGCAACAAAGTGTCCTTAACGGTGAAGCTTGGCCACTAGACATTCCCATAAAGATGCATATCTCAACATATCAGCTCCTTTTTTCGGAATATCCATGTTATCATTTCAGGGACTAAATTTTGAACAAGAAAGTCCACAACCAATTTTGTCAATTAGAGCGCAAATTTAACAAGTCCAATTAACAATTCGAGTTACGAGGAAGTATCAGAGCTATAAGGCCCCGCTAAAGAGAGGACCTTTAGCAATGGAATTCCGTCAGCATAAGTCAAGTATTTAGTGATGAGCAAGGTTTTCATCTTGAGACAACCAAGCTTTAGCAATGGAATATGCCTTTTCCATCCCTAAAGATGAACTTTCGCCACAAAAACATAAGCTTCACCATTGAAGGTTTCCTCTTAAACGAGCGACAAGATTTTTGTTACTGTAGATCACCTTCAGGGCCAACTTCTATTCTCTTTGCCACCACTTGGTCGTTATAACATATTGTTCTAACGGGTCTCTTTTGCTTGGTTTTTCACTTTTTTACTTTTTGTGTAATCTAAATTTCGTGAATTACACATTTTGACTCTCTATATTTCTAAATCTTCTGAAATGCTCATAAATTGACATTGATTTATATATAATATTTCCAAGATTTTTTGGGATTCGAATTATATTTTAAACTTTAACGAGAAAAAAGTACCTTTAATTTTTATCTAGGTCCAAAACAAACACGTTAGATACCATACATACATCAATGTCCCTTGTAGACATGTCCGCTGATTATGCTTCTAGATTTTTGCTGTGACGGCCCAGGTGGCGGTGCGTAAGGAGGAGGGATGGCTGTGACATCCCAGATTTTCAGTCCCGTTTTCTACTAAATAAATTGAGCATTTCATTGACGCGCCTATAGGGCTATTCTCAGAGCTGATCACTCTCGAGATAACTAGACTATCTGAGACAACCATTAAGAAATTTTTAAGACAATAGACTTGAGAATTTGACCAGGAATCGACTTTTCGACCGTGCTCATCTCTAGAAGCCATTACAGCACAGTTAAAAATCGATTTAACATCAGAGATAGGTCGGTTCGACAAAAACGTGTGGCTAATCGTGGGTGACACCACTAAATTGGAAAATTATCGTCGGCCGACACGAAACTGATTTTCTTATTGTTTTGGTACCCTGTGTCCGTATTTGAATCCTCGAGATTTTCACGACAACCGAGAATTGCCAATGAGTCGAGTGGGTTCATTGTGACTCGAAGAAAATCGACCGTGGGTCAATTGCAGTAAAAATTTCTGAAAGTTACCCGGTAGCCTAGGTCACGCTAAAAAAGCGCCGAATGGAAATTAACCATAAATTCGAGTCCGATTTCAGAAATTGAAGGTTCCATCATGTCACAATAAATTCTAGGAGCATCGAATCAGTCTCAGAATATTTTTCTGAAACCCGAGACTTATTGGTAAAAAGTCGTCCTAGGGCCGTTTTTGTCCAAAAAAAGGCCGGGATCGTTTATGATCGTGCTGGTGGGATGTAAGATGGATCAATTGGTGAGGAAAAATACCAATTTGATAATTGAGGTGTTGATTGAATTTATTGAGGCCAACTGAGATTGAATTGAGCAAGAAACTAAGCCCAATTGAAGGAGAAATCTTGGAAATTCGTATGCCCCCCCTTCCCCTATGGCTTTGGACGATTTCAAAGGTTGTGAGGGGTGCATGCTTGGCTGAATTGCAGCCAAGGAGGTGTTTGTGGTGTAGGATGGTCAAAGAGACAAGAGAATGGAAGTAATGGCCCTTGGTGGCGCCCTTTTCCCCCATCTCTCCCTCTCTCCCTTATACACCATCCAAGCCCTCTTCCTCCTCCATCCAAGCTATTGTGCGAAGACAAGAGGTGCAGGAGAGAAGCCAGAGCAGCCGCACCATCGCCGGACCGCAAGCCCCACGCCGCCGCCGCCGATTTCGCCCCCGCCTACGTGCCGCGCGCACCACCGCCTCTCTCTCGGCCTCACTCGATTCCAGCAGGCTGTCCCGGCATTCCAGGAGTTGTCCGAGCATCTCAAACCGCCGTGAGCTACTGCCGACCGCCGTTTGAGCTCCACCAAGCCCCGCCAAGGTCTGGTTTTGCTTCCTCGATCCATCCTCGACTAAACTGAGCCATCCTCTTGCCTTTGCAGCCACCGTACAGCCAAGAACAGAGAAGAATTCAGTGGCTTTTCCAGCCACTTCTAGGCCCGATTTTAGGTGGTCCCGGGCCTCAAAGGTTAGGCTCGCTTTGGAGAAAGTCGGTCCCTGTTGCGTTCCCGACGTTTTGAACGGGACTGATCGCTAATCAAGTGAGTTTAACTCACTAAACCTCGCTTAGTATGTTAATGATTCTTAGGGGTTGATTAGATTTAATTAAGCATGATTAGGTGGATAGATTAGATTAGAGTAATTAATTTAGTGCTTTTATCGATGCATGTTAGGCAAATGGTTAGTGTAGTTAGCAAGTAAATAGGTTCTAGTATTTATTGAACGAATCTCAGAATTTTTCCGGGTCCTCTTCGGCGTCCAATTAGGCATTACGCGCCTAAATTGGATTTATTGGCATTTATTTAATATTTTCCGTAATTATTTATTTATTTATTTATTTTCCGAAAATTAGACCGAGATAGCGGGTGACCAGAATTTTATGCTAATTATCGTGGTGTAGTCCATTTAGTTATTTGAGCATTAATTTGTTCTGAATTGATTTATTGGTGATTGTAGGACTACTTTCCTAAATTAATTAATATTTTCCGTAATTATTTATTTATTTATTTATTTTTCAAAAATTAGACGGAGATAGTCGGTGACCGGAATTTTATGCTAATTATCGTGGTGTAGTCCATTTAGTTATTTGAGCATTAATTTGTTCTGAATTGATTTATTGGTGATTGTAGGACTACTTTCCTAAATCAATTAATTTTGGTAATTAATTGGAAAATAATCGGGCGTCAGTTGATAGCGCCAAAAATAATTTTGGTGGACTGCATAAAATGGTGGGATTTGTGGAAAGGAAATTATTATATTTTGGCTAAGGCCGACCATGTACCCACATACGATATTTTATCGGGTTTGATAAAAATGATGGAAATGTTGGATGATTGAGATGATATACTATATCAGCCTACGAGCGATATGTCAGCTTGGTAGAGAGCAGTATGTCAGTATACTATATCAGCCTATGGGCAATATGTCAGATTGAGCAATGTCGGTATACTATATCAGCCCAAGCGCGATATGGCAGCTTAGCAGTGAGCAGTATACTCGAGCATCTCAGAAGTGAGCTATACTATCTATTTATGAGCTTAGCAGCGAGCGGTCCTAATATGAACGGACTTTATAGATAGTATGAGATAAGCCGACCAAGAAAGGGTCGTGGCGACATGTAATCGACTAGGTCGATTGATCAACGATTTGATCTGATGTCGTGAATTGAGTGATTGATGTGATATGAGGCATCTGTAAATGATACTAATTTGTAGGATGGAGCTGAGGCCAAGGTAAGTCCTCTCACTTGTGTTGTGTATAGGCAGACTTTATGGCGTATTGGCCTTCTAATCGAGTCTTAGGGGGTAGAACTCGCTGAGACGTCGTCTCACCCCGTCGTGGATAACATTTTAGGCCCCTAGATGGCAGCACCTCCCCCTCCTCATCCTCCCATGCATTTTGGTATACCCGAAGAGATCACGGAGATAGGATATCACTTTCCGATACACCCCCACCCCGAGGGACTAGAGTATGTATTGGTTAAGTCCATCGTCTGGGTTGACGTGGGTAGAGATGACTTGAGGCCCCACGAGTATCGGTCATGGTATCGTTACTACCATGATAGGCGAAGAGAGGGTCCCATACCGGAAGGTGATATACCTTCGTTTGTGCTGGAAGTGGCATTCGGTGAGGGGACGACAGATCCCAAGGATGGGTCCGTAGTTGATGCAAATGATCCCAAGCTCGACGATCCTAAATCTCCGGTATACTATAACGTGGATTCCAGCTGGGGTGTCAAAGAAGGAGTGGACGTCAAAGAGGAGGAACCTGATGAGGAGCCTGAGAACGAACCTGAGGAGGAACCTGAGGTGGAACCTGAAGAGGAGGACCCTGAAGATGAAGAAGAGGAGATGATCCAGAGGAGGATCCAGAGTATGACCCGGATGAGGATTGAGACCCCATCCTGTTTTGCAAACTTTGAGTTGTGATCTAATGTGTGATAGATCTGACTTGTGAATAGTATTGTAATATATACTATGAGGTTTGCTTGTATAAAAGTGTGGTTGTGATTTTTCAGGTTTGAAAAATATAGCCTTACTTTTCTATCACATTGTTTTATTGTCTGGGAATTTCGTATCTGCTTCCGCATGCGTATTAAAATGAAAGGGTCGGCGATGCGTCCTGGGACGTCGCTATTAATTGACTAAGTGAGGGATGGGTATACACTCGAGGATCGGGGCGTGACAATGGCGGTGCATCTACGCCTCGGTCCCCGGATGTGAGCAAGGTGGGGGTGCATCTCTTGTCCCACATCGTTTAGGGAGGGAGTTCTGGGTTGGGTTATAAGGCTTGGGTCCCTCTAATTGTACATAGACATTTTCTTGGGATAGTATGGGCTGCTCTGAGAAGAATGAAACCGTAAGGACTTAGTGTCCAAAGCGGACAATATGTATGCAATGGAGACCCGAGGTGTTACAAGTGGTATCAAAATCCAACTCCTAATGGCAAGTGGGGCCACAGCGAGGATGTTGTGCTCCTAAGGGGTGGAGAGTGTGATAACCTAGGCAACAGTGCGCGAGGAGGACGGATGGCAGTGCGTCCACGCCTCGGTCCTCGGACGTGTGCAGGGCGGGGGCTTGGGTCATTCTAACTGTACATACACACCTGCTCTGAGAAAAACAAAACTATGATGACTTCGTGTCCAAAGCGAACAATATTTGTATAGTGGAGACCCAATGCGTTACATTTGCATTTGAGGTTTGTTTGATTGGCGGATTCTTCTTTAGTTTTTCATTGGAGGAGCACACGAAAATGTCGCTTGGTCCTACATAGGTCGATTATTTTAAAGCATGACCTTGACTTGGAGGCGACTGTTCTTTTTCCCACTCCTACTTTTTTAAAAGTCTACTTTTATCCAATATAATTGACAAAACAGAGACATCATCTTCACCGTCCCCGTCTCTCTTCTTCTTCTGACTGGCTTATAATTGACAAAACAGAGACATCATCTTCACCGTCCCCGTCTCTCTTCTTCTTCTGACTGGCTCTGTGGCTCGCTTTAGCTCAACTTTCATTCGAAGATCCAGGTTCTCTCTCTCTCCCTCTCTCCCTCTCTCTCTCTCTCTCTCTCTCTCTCTCTCTCTCTCTCTTTCTGTGCACGTGTGCCTAGCTTTATGGTATTTTTGTTGGTTTGTCAAAGGATTTTGAACAATGTTTAGTAGATCTTTCCGTAGCATTTAAGTGTTAACATATAGCCATTAACAATTTCATATCATTCTTCTCCATGGACTAGTAGCCATTAACGGTTGCTGCAGTACATTAGTGCGGTGTTCGTCTTGGTGTTGTGCACCGGCTTTTGTGACGGCACTGGAAAAGGCAGAGAGGGTTGAATCTCGGTAGATGGGATTCAGGACCTATGGAGTTCCCCGCATTATTAAGTGAAAAAATGAGATGAATATGTCGCTGGACATTTTCGTTAAAAAGGATTAAATGGTTATCAGTCGACGAAGCAAAGAAGGGTAATTTTAGATGGGAAGAATTTTAGGACATGTAGTTTTAATTGGTCCTAAGAGACAAGCTGGTAAGTTTCTCTTTTGTGAGTCCATCCGAGTGGGGTGCGACTTCGTACACTGATTCTAACCTGAAAAAGGAAGGAAAAAAACATAAGACAAAAACACTGAAAAGTGATTAAAAAGATGTTCAAAATAGCATGTTTTTTAACCAACTCAGTGTGGAGTTGGATCATGGCGTGTAGTGTTCTTCATCCTAACTTAGGAGACTGACTTCCCGTTGACTTACTACAGACACGTCTCTTTCTTCTTTTGCTATGGGGTAGCACTACCAAAGAATTTTTGCTGCATTTGCTTGAAAGGCAAGTTGCATAAAAGAAGGATAAACAGAGTGATTTGCAAACAGTAGCGTGAGGAAGACACACTCATATGTTGCCAACTCGGATTTTAGATAGCATAATCTCCGGCTAAGGAGAGAACAATATATGGCGCATGGACCGTGTAGATCAAGCACATCCGGATCAATTGATCGTCTGGATTCCATGGTAAGAACCATATAATTAATGATTTGGATTATATGAGTTCACATGATCTATAGACTACAAGGTAATTTACTGGTGAATGCTTACCTAACAAGGGTTTGTGTTACGAGCAGCAGCCTGGTAGACCTTATCTATATCTCTTAAAAATCAAGTCGATGCACCAGTCACATGTCAGTTATGTAACGAACAGCAACCGACATGTACTCCTAAACAAGTATTGTATTTTGATGTCAATCACTATTGACATTTACGATGGATTGTGCAACTCTATCTCTAATATAACCGCTACAAGCTAGTTTGAGTCCATCACGAAGTCCCCATAATTCAGATCCACACTAGATGCTTTAATCCAATGTAGTCTCAAATCATCCTTCCCAAGGACGGTTCAATTGAACTGATATAAGTTGTGACTATTTGAGGCTGCCGTCGCATGGCTAAAGAAAGCATATATAGCTGCGGTCAAGGCCGTTCATGTGACGTGGTGGAGGAACTTCGGTTCTGAAAAAACCTGACGTGCTTTTTTAGATTTTAAAAAGGCCCAACAGGTTGAAGCCAAGGCAATACAGAGAGAGACTTACAGTTTGATTTGAGCGAGTGAGGTGTCGACATTAAGCAAACCGACACCAAGTTTTCGCTGGATGTTCGATAAATTCCCATTTTGATTAAGATCAACCAGAGCTAGTACAAAACTTTGATTTATAAAGGTCTAAGCTACATCTAATTTTCAGCTGTTGCGCCATGTTCATTCTCAATCCGACCCCACAAAAATTTCTCACAAGTCTATCCATTCATTAGAATCACTAGGCTTCTATGGGATCTCAGCTACGTGAGAGGCAGAACTCAAGTGACTTATTGAGTCGAGTCACTCGCTTGATCTAATACTTGTAGAAACAAAAAATATAATGCTTTGCCATGGAATACTATACGATTGATGTGCATCTTGGCACCAAAATTTTGTGCATTTGTCAATGATGATCATACTCTTCATTGTTTCCTAATGCACCTCCTAAACAACTAGGGCTCCCATCACTCCTAGCACTGTCAAATTATTTGCGAGCTGCTATGTTCTCAACTAGATGAATGTTATGGATAACAGCAGGGATATAATATTATAATACCCATTTCATACTTCTTCCAATTTCTTTTCAGGGCACGAAATGATTTCGAAAATGTCTTTAGGCCATCCTCAAAAATTTTCTTTCTATTAGCTCTTCCACCACTGAGACTATGCATTCAACTTTTGTATTTCTATTTAATCGTTCATGAATGACTCAAATTTTCAGATTTTGGCAGCTGCAGGTGCTCTCTGCAACGAACAGAAGCTAGTGAAAGAATGCAGACGAGCCTCTAAATCTTTGGAGCAATGATAGCTCACGGCTCAGTGAGAATGCCTCGGATGAAAGAGGCGCTAGTACAAACAGTCTTCATCCTCTCATTAAGCATTCCATTTGCCAATTCCGAATCCTTTGACAACATTTCTTTCAATTTCCCATCTTTTCAATCGAACAATGAGAGAATAACTTTTCAGGGCAATGCCTCCGTGCTGAACTCCATCATCCAACTCACTCTAGGTGAGCCATTGGAGGAACCCATGTATATAGTTGGCCGAGCATTATATCATCAATCCATGCACCTGTGGGATAGTTCAACAGGGAATGTGGCAGATTTTGTCAGCCAGTTTACTTTCTCTATCAATTCCCATATGAACCCCCTTCATGCTGATGGATTCGTTTTCTTTCTCGCTCCCAATGGATCGCAGATCCCTGAACGCTCAGAAGGAGGCTTTCTAGGCCTCACAGGTTCAAATCCAAACTCTACCAACTCTAGTACCGCATTTGTTGCGGTAGAGTTTGATACTTTCTATAACCATTCAACAAATCCATGGGATCCGCTCTGTTATCATGTGGGTATTGATGTAAATAGCTTGACTTCTGTCAGTTATTCTTGTGTCTCATGGATGAATGACAAGATACTCCTTGGTCAACGACTCCATGCTCAGGTCACATACAATTCTAGAGCAATGAACTTGAGTGTTGTTTTTAGAGATGATGCTGATAATTATACCAGTCTCTACTATCAACCACTCAATCTGACAAAGTACTTGCCGGAATGGGTGGTTTTCGGTTTCGCGGCTACAACAGGGCAGTTGTTTGAGGCTCATACAATTTTCTCGTGGGAATTTAACTCTAGTCTACGAATCCTTGACAATGTAAATGGCACGACCAATGCAACTACCGTGGACACACCAACACGAGGGAAAAAGAGTAAGTCATGGGTGAAGGGCGCTATCTTAGGCTTAAGCTCTTTGGTGTTTCTTATCCTTGTTGCAGGATTTGGCTGGTATGGTTATAAGCTAACGAGAAATGGAAATGATCATAGTGGAGGAGAAGATGATGTTCTGACGGTTGACGAAGGATTTGAACAATCAAAGGGACCCAAGAAGTATTCCTACAAGGTCTTGGCTGTTGCGACTAACAACTTTGCCAATAGTCGGTTGCTTGGGAAAGGGGGTTTCGGAGAAGTATATGAAGGCCACCTTTCTGATGGAAAATCCCATGTCGCCATCAAGAAGATCACTCCATATTCCAAACAAGGCATAAAGGAGTATGCCACTGAAGTGAAGACGATTAGACATCTCAGGCATAAAAATTTGGTGGAGCTCATCGGCTGGTGTCATGAGAGAAACGAGTTCCTCCTTATGTACGAGTTCATGGCTAATGGTAGCTTAGACTCTCATTTATTCAAAGATAAAATGCCGCTGACATGGGAAAGGAGGTACAATATTGCTCAAAGCATCGCCTTGGGGCTGAAATACTTGCATGAGGATTTGAAACACTGCATTGTGCACAGGGATATAAAGTCTAGCAATATCCTACTCGACGCACATTTTGAGGCTAAATTGGGCGATTTTGGCCTAGCTCGGATGTTTGACCATGCCAAAGGGTTGCAAACCACTGTATTGGCTGGGACACTGGGATATTTGGCCCCTGAATGTATCTACACAGGCAAGGCAAGTAGGGAATCTGATGTTTACAGCTTTGGAGTTGTACTCCTAGAAATAGCCTGTGGACGAAAAGCTATCGACCTGAGGGCATCAGAAGACCAAGTCCATTTGGTGGAGTGGGTCTGGGAGCTCCATGGAATTGGAAAGCTATTAAATGCAACGGATCCGAAGTTAGGAGAAAATTTCAACACAAGACAAATGGAGTGCTTGATGATTGTCGGCCTCTGGTGCGCTCATCCGGACCCTAAGGAACGGCCTCCCATAAGCAGGGCGATAGCTTTTTTGAACTTCGATGCTTCCCCGCCCATTCTCCCACTAAAGTTGCCCATCCCGACATATATTGCACCTTCAACTTCAACGCCTGAATTGTCATACATTTCGTCCTCCAACTTCAGAAGCAGTGAACCATTGAGCTCTTACAGTACTGAACCATCTGCATTTAGCGGCTCTTCCTAGAAATCTTCAAGTTCAACTTCTTCTGAATTTCTTTCGAACGCAGAGTAAGTTCACTGCTTTTATGGGTTATGTATTGCGACCTTGTGTCCTACGATTAGTAAGTATTAAATGTATACAAACACTGCTGCTTGTTGCTACCGCTTGTTATATTGGACGGAATATATTGTTCTCTGGAAGCTGAAGCCGGAAAATCTTGTTTCCCTGTAATTTTAACGAACTGGAACTATTGCTACGAGCAGCGGTGGTTGTCATTAGTCATCCGTTGCTTTGCTTTTCTTTATATTTTTAAATCTCTAACTTTATTTCTTTAGCTTTGGATAAAGAAAAAAATCTCACGTCAATTGTCATGCTAACACGATTAAAAATTGGGATTAGACTTTTCCTCAAAGAATAATAGTACGTGAAACAATTTTGGGATTTGACCTTCAATTTAGACAAATGAAGTATATTTAAATCAAGAGGATCAGATCGAAATCTTCAACCTCAATCACAGGTCATTTAAGATCGTGATACTGATCAACTAATGAATGTTAATGAATAGTGATCTTGGAGGTCGACCGCCTTCTAAGGACATAGACTGAGAGACTATTATAATTGTGATGGTCGCTGTGGTGACAAATGATGAGAACGACAGCTATTACGAACGATGCAACGAGCTGTGAGAGAGCAAAAGGTATTTTATGTGATGTATATATCGTGTGACAGTGACATAAGGTATAATCAATTAATCAAAATGGAGAGCATACACACGCAAGATCATGGGCTCCATGGATCCCAAATGCATTCAAATCAGCAAGGCAAGCAAGGAATTGGATGTCTATGGTTTTGAAGTTGTCCTTCTAGAGATGGTGTGTGGAAGAGAAGTCGTCGACTCAAGGCTGGTCCCATGCGCGGCTTGTGGAGTGGGTTTGGGAGCATTACGGAGCAAGAAGCCTTTTGGAAGCATTAAATCCAAGATTAGGAGAAGAGTTTGATGAGAAACAAGTTCAATGCTTGACAATTTCAGGGCTTTGGTGTGCTTATTTACATTATGAGCTCAGGCCTCCTTCTAGCAGAGAGCAACAAAGAGTCCTTAACGGTAAGGACTTGGCCACAAGACCTTCCCATAAAGATGCCTGCCTCAACACATCAGCTCCTTCTTCCGGAACATCCATGTTATAATTTCGGAGACTAAATTTTGAACCAGAAAGTCCGCGACCAATTTTGTTGATTAGAATGCGAATTTAAAAAGTCCAGTTAACAATTCGAGTTACCAGGCCCCGCTAAAGAGAGGACCTTCAGGGACGAAGTTGTGATTTTGTTGCTGAAATTCTTCTTAGTGATGAATATTTTGATTGCTCGAGATGTATTTGGTGACGGAACTAGAATTCTGTCGGCATAAGTGTTTAGTGATGAAGAAGGTTTTCATCTTGAGATAATCAACATTTATTGACGGAATTTGCATTTTCCATCACTAAAGGTGAATTTTCGCCACGAAAACAAGCTTTGCCACTAAAGGTTTCCTCTTAAACAAACGACGAGATTTTTGTCAGTGCAGATCACCTTCAGGGTTGATTTCTATTTTCTTTGCCAACACTTAGTCTCTATAACATCCTTTTTTTTTTTTTTGAACAGCTATAACATCCTATTTTAACGGGTCTATTTTAATTGGTTTTTACTTTTTTACTTTTTGTTCAACTTAAATTTCATGACTTACAAACTTTGACTTTTTATAATTCTGAAACACTCATAAATTGACATATTGATTTATATATAATTTTTCAAAGATTTTCTGAAATTCGAATTATATTAAGAACTTCAACGAGAAAAAAGTACCTTTTATTTTTACCTAGCTCCAAAACAAACAGGTTACTTGAAAATACCATACATACATCAATGCCCCTCATAAATCTTCATGTCTGCTGACTATGCTTCCGATTTTCGCGTTAGAGGTTTGTTTGATTAATGGATTCTTCTTTAGTTTTTCAATGGAGGATGGAAAAGGGCACATGAAAATGTCGCTTGGTCCTACGCAGGTCGATTATTTCCCAAAGCATGACCTTGACTTGGAGGCGGCTCTTCTTTTTCCCACTTGTGCATTTTTGAACAGTCTACTTTTATCCAATATAATTGACAAAATAGACATTCCCTTCACTGTCCCTCTCGGTCTCTTCTTCTGACTGGCTTTGTGGCTGGCTTTACCTCAACTTTCATTCGAAGATCCAGGCTCTCTCTCTCTCTCTCTCTCTCTCATCTCTGCGCGTGTGCCTAGCGTTATGGTATTTTTGTTGGTTTGTCAAAGGATTTTGAACAATGTTTAGTAAATCTTTCCGTAGAATTTACGTGTTAACAAGTGGCCATTAATAATTTCATATCATTCTTCTGATGAACCAGTAGCCACTAACGGTTGCTGCTATACATTAGTGCGGTGTTCATCTTGGAGTCGTGCAGCGGCTTTTATGGCGGCACTAGAAAAGGTGGAGAGGGTCATATCTCAGCATATGGGAATGTAGACCTGTGGAGCTCCCCGCAATACCAAGTGAAAAGGTAAGAGAAAAATGTTGCTTGAAATTTTCGATAAAAAGGATTATATGGTTATCAGTTGACAAAGCATAATCAGACTTCATCAAAATATCTCTCTTAAAGCAAAGAAGGGCAATTTTAGATGGGAAGATTTTTTGGGACATAAAGTTTCAATCAGTCCTAAGAGAAAAGCTGGCAGGTTTCTCTTTAATGAGTCCATCCTAATGAGGTGCAACTTCGTACAATGATTCTAACCTGAAAAAAAGAGCAGAAAAAAAAAAGACGAAACACTAAAAAGTGATTAAAGATGTTCAAAATAGCATGTTTCTTAGCCAAGTTAGTGTGGAGTTGGACAACAGGACGTGTAGTGTGCTTCATCCTAACTAGGGAGACGGACTTCTAGTTGACTTACTACAGACGCGTCTCTTTCTTCTTTTGCGACGGGGTAGCACTATCAAAGAATTTTCGATGCATTTGCTTGGAAAGCAAGTTGCATAAAAGAAGGCTAAACAGAGTTACTTGCAAACACTATCGCGAGGAAGACATGCTCATATGTTGCCAACCCGGAATTTAGATAGCATAATCTATGGCTAATGTGACATCCAGATTTTTCAAACCTGTCTTCTACTAAATGAATTGGGCATTTCATTGAGACGCCTATAGGGCTATTCTCAGAACTAATCATTCTTGAGATAACTAGAGTATCTGGGGAGATTATTAAGGAATTTTAAGGCAATAGACTTGAGAACTCGACCAAGAATCGATTTCTCGACCGTGTCCATCTTTAGAGGCCATTACGGCACAATTAAAAATCGATTTGAAATCGGAATTAGACTGGATAGACAGAGATGTGTGGCTAATCGTGAGTGACACCATTAAATTAGAAAATTCTCGTCGACCGGTACTAGACTGATTTTCTCATTGTTTTGGTACCATGTGTTCGTATTTGGGTCCTCGAGATTTTCATGACAACCGAGAGTCGCCAATGAGTCGAGTGGGTTCATAGTGGCTCGAAGAAAATCGACCACGGGTCATTTGCACTTAAAAATTTTTGAAAGTTACTCGGTATTTTAGGTCACACTAAAAACGCGTCAAGTTGAAATTAATTGTGAATTCAAGTCCGATTTTAGAAATTGAAGTTTCTTTCATGTCACAATAAATTTTAGGAGTGTCGACTCAGTCTCAGAAAATTTTTCTAATACCCGACACTTTTTGGGAAAAAGTCGTCGTTGGGTCGTTTTTGTGCAGAAAAAGTCGATTTTTGTTTTTGATGGCGAATTTGAGATGCATGAGGGATTCTTGGATGAGGAAAATTATCAATTTGATAAATGAGACATCAATTGAAATTATGGAGGCCAATTGAGTGTGAATCAAGAGAGAATTTATGAGCAATTGAAGCTAATGGAAACCAATTTTGTAGCTCCCCTCCCTCCTAGCATTTTCGGACCATTTGAGGGGTTGTATGGAGTGTTTATGTGGCCAAATTACAGCCATGGAAGGTTGGCTTCATGGACAAGCAAAGGAAGAGATATTTTGTGAAAAAATCAAGCCAAAGGCCCCCACCTTCCCTCTTATCTCTTCATCTCTCTCTTTCCCCCTCATTTCCTCTTTGTTACTATCCAAGAACCATCCTCCTCTCTCTCTACTTGCTGTGTGTGACCAGCATACCAAGAAGATTGCCGGAAGTAGCCTCGTCGTCGCACCGGAGCCGGGACCGCCTCACGTGCGCGCACGCCCGCCTCACCTTGCACCGCCGTTCCCCTTGGCTGTCTCTCCCTCTCTTGCTAAGCTGCTGTCCAGCCACTGTTTCTGGTTTGTAGAAGCTCCACAAGGGCTGGTTGTGAGTGTTTCTTCGCCGATAAAGTCCCGTCAAGGTCCGGTTTGGTTTATTTCTTCATTCCCGTGCAAGTCTAGCCTAAACCGAGTGGTTTTCTTCAATTTTCCAGCCAAGAACAGAAAATTTCGGTGTGGGTATCGCAGCGGCTTCTAGGCCCGTTTTGAGGTGTCTACGGGCCTCAGACCCTAGGCCCGCTTCAGAGAAAAACGTCCCCCGCGATGTTCCCGACGTTCCCGACGTTTCCATCCGAGCGGATTGTTAAACGGGTGAGTTTAACTCACTAATCCCTGCTTGGTTTGCTAATGATGCTTAAGGATTGATTAGTTTAAGTTAAGTATGATTAGGTGATTAGATTAAACTAGATTAGTGAATATTAGTTAATTTCAATGCATGTTAGGTGGTTAGACTTAGCCATTAGTGAGTAGACACGCTATATTAATTATTGAATGGGTCTCGGAATTTTTCCAGGTCCATATCGGCGTCCAATTAGGCATTACGGGCCTAAATTGGATTTTTTGTAATTATTTATTAATTTTCGCAATTAATTAATAATTTATTTATTTTTCCGGAAATTCAACCGGGATGGCCGGTGATCGGAATTTTGTGCTGATTGTCGTGGTGCAGTCCGTTTATTTATTTGAGCTCTACGTTGTGCTAAAATGAATTGATTGTGCAATTTGAGGAATTATTCCTAAATTGATTGGAATTGAGTGGAATTGAATGATTGATTGGTAGATGGCCAAGTATGGTTATTTAGCATTAATAATGCCTTGATGAGTTGTAAAGTGGAGAGAATCATGAGAGTGGATTGGGAATACTCTTGGCTGAGACCGATCAGGTACGAGGTATAGACATACGTGGTTCGGTGATAAGGAAATCACTGGTGAAAACGGCGCCTTAAAGAACGCACGACTGCTGTCTACTGCATGCATCATTATGGACATACGTGGTTCGGTGATTAAGGATATCACTAGTGAAAACGGCGCCTTAAAGAACGCACGACTGCTGTCCATTACATACGTCACCTTGGCGAAAACGACGCCCGAGAGCACATAGTGAGGAATGGGATGACCTAGAGGTGATCCGATTGACATGTAATCGACTAAGTCGATTGATCAATGCTTTGATCCGATGTCGTGGTTTGATTGAATAATTAATGTGATATATGAGGATTTGTGTATAACCTTGAATTGCAGGTTGGGACTGAGGCCAAGGTAAGTCATCTGACTCGTGTTGTGCTCAGGCAACCGCATGGCGTATTAGTTTAGTAATCGGGTCTTAGGGGGTAGAACTTGCTGAGACGTAGTCTCATCTCAGTTGTAGGATAATATTTCAGGACCCTAGATCACCTGAGGATGAACCGGCATCTAGAGCCAGATGAGCCTGAAGAAGAAGATGAAGAGTTTGAAGAAAACGAGCCTCGTGAAGAAGAGTCTGAGGAGGATCGGGATGATGATCCTGAGTACGACTCGGATGAGGACTGAGATCCCATCCCGTTTTGTGAACCTTGTGTACTTGTGAATAGGCGTTAGATTAGGCCTATGTTAATAGTATTGTAAGATACTATGAGTTGTGCTAAGTATAAAAGTATGGTTGTGAATTTCAATATGAAAAATATGGCTTGCTTTTCTATCCCATTGTTTTATTGTCTAGGGATTTATAACTGCTTCCGCATCTACAATATAAAATGAGAGGGTCGGCGATATATAGTCCTGGGATATCGCATTCTAAAATCGACCAAGTAGAAGGATGGGTGCGTCCCCGAGGATCGGGGCGTGACAGCTAAGGAGACAACAATATATGGTGCAAGGATCATGTAGATCAAGTACATCTAGATAATTGATCGTCAGGGTTCCATAGCGAGAACCATATAATTAATGATTTGGATAATATGAGATTCACATGATTAGTAGACCATACAGTAACTTTGTCACGCTTCGACTCTCGAGCGCGCAGCTTCCCTCGATCTCTTCGGTCATGGAATTGTGACATCCTAGGATACGTCGCCGACCCATTCATTTTTTCTTTTGATTATACGCAAGCGGAAGCAGAACAAACATCTCCCAACCGTTAACAAACAATAGGGATACTAAAAGGTATACATCAGAACATCAAAACCAAATACTCCATTTATAAATTTATTGTTACCCCTAAGAAGTTTAGTGATTACAAGCCTTTACACCGACAACTTCCAATCAACCAACGAAACCAACAGTGGATCAGGGTTAATATAAACTTCACTAAAGCCAGACCAAACTCTTGTCTCCAATGTAACCCTGAACCGAACATGACGGTTCTCCATACTACGGGCCTGAAAAAATATTAAACCACGATGGGGTGAGATATAAATATCTCAATGAGTAAACTCCCTAAACCTCATGTAGGAGGGTTCTTCGCCTCGAAGATGCCCTAAACATGCATCTTATCTATCGATGCCAGATTAATAACAAGGTCTTTGCTTTGCATTATCTATTAACAGGAATTAGGCCACTCAACATGCGACCCTCTATCTCGTGTTCAATTATAGTATAACAATCACTACGTGAGTGCACCATTCCATTAAGCATACGACGTTCACAATTTAATAATCCAGGCATGAATAATAACAATTCCATGCACAATGCAGCAACTTAAATTTTACGAGTCCTAATCAAAGGTGTACAAATCCACAACATTGTCCGTGCCTTTTTGACTCGAATATCGACTTGCAGACTTCCTCATGTCTCTCAATTCATAAACAGGGTCGATCAAAGCATGCGTATGCCACATAAGTCACTGAAATGACATTTAACTCATGAACTTTTCTCATGTAACTGATAAATATCCATGTTACACATGTGCAAACAATGGCATCATTCTTAAAATATGCATTCATGCACTCATGCACATTTCACACAACCATGTCCAGATTATTACGGTCACTCAAGACCCAAGGCCAACCCGAAGGTTCGCAGTCATTCGGCATAACCAGGCATCGTCCCACCCCATCGAACACAATATCATCCCACGTATGCATACACCTCAGGACAGCATTCCAATAAGGAGCTTCATTTCGAAATCTATCCATGAACGGCATCTCGTTGACTTAGGGACATCCGAACTTAATCGGGCATCGTCCCACATAATCATACGCATCAGGGTATTTAAGTGATCACACGAGCATACAACACTCCAAACTTAATTAGGCATCGTCCCATATAATCATACGCATCAGGACGGTCATCACCCCGCATAATCATACACATCAGGGTATTTAAGTGATCACACGAGCATACAATATTCCAAACTTAATTAGTCATCGTCCCACATAATCATACGCATCAGGATGGCCATTGTGACATCCTGAATATTCGACCCATAACGAGTTTGACAAGGAATTAGAGAGGCAATGATTCCATTTGGATAGTGGTCAACAGACTGACGAAGTCGGCTCCCTTCCTGGTAGTACGAAAGAATCTAGACTTGGAAAGACATGCAATGTTGCATGGGAATCAGATAGTTTCTCTACAGGGAGTGCTAGTGACAGAACTATATCAAATCTAGATCAGAGGTTCCCAGATTCAGCAGAGCTTTCATATGGTTCCTTCTGAAGTATTGCTTAGCAGAGTGTGCAGAACTTCAAGTTGTGGGAAAGAAGTTAGATGAAGAATGATCACAGGCCCAGAGTCAGTGCAGTAGTCAGTGATTGCAGTTGCTGAGATCAATGCCAGAGTAAAGATCGCTCAGAACTGCCAGAAAAGTTGAATCGTTGAAAATTGAAGGCCCTTAGAGTTCCAAATTGGTAATTGCATCTTTCTAAAGATGTCACCAAAGAGGAGTACTTTGCACTTTGGCAAGGAGGGAAAACTGAAACCGAGGTACATAGGTCCCTTTGAGATTCTTGAAAGAATCGGGATCCTAGCATATCGTCTTGCATTGTTGCCGGGGTTGGCGCAAGTGCATGACGTCTTTCATGTGTCGGTGTTAAGCACATATGAGCCTGACTCAACCCATGTGCTAAATCTTGAAGAATTAGACGTGGACGAC
Organism: Eucalyptus tenuipes; assembly: GCA_014182365.1. Taxonomy (NCBI): domain Eukaryota; kingdom Viridiplantae; phylum Streptophyta; class Magnoliopsida; order Myrtales; family Myrtaceae; genus Eucalyptus; species Eucalyptus tenuipes. The sequence goes on along the minus strand of CM024543.1, from coordinate 8,714,356 downwards.
AGAGTGTCGTATGTAGGAAGCCCAGTTCAGCTTGTGAATCGAAAAGAGAAGGTTCTACGCACCAAGATGACCTCCTTAGTTAAAGTGGTCTGACAACACCACAGGATAGAATGAGTTACATGGGAAAGTGAGGACTCGATGAGACAACAATATCCCCACCATTTTGAAGGAGAATTGTAATGGTTTAAATTTCGAGGAGGAAATTTTTATAAGAGGGGAAGAGTTGTGGAATCCTGAATTTTCGACCCGTCCCGAATATATGAAATGGGCATCTCGTCAACACGTTTATGGTCCCTTTTCTCTGAGCTGATCACTCATGAGTTAACCAACCTATTGGGTGAAGTCGTTAAGGGATATAACCGTGGTAAAATCCCTAAAAGCTACCTAGTAGGTCGGATCGGACTAAAATCGCGTTCGATCGATTTTAACCACGAAATTGAATTCAGTTTTGGAAATCGGACATTCAAGCATGTCACGGTTCATTTATAAGATATCGTCTTGTCTTTCGGAGAAATTCCATCGAGTTCGGGATTTTTACAGAAAATCGTTTCGGACATCGCGGAAAAATAGTGGAAATTCGGATGGGCCAAATTAAAGGAAATTTTGACTTCCAAGCCGAGCCTTTGAATGTTGGGGACTTACAGAAAATCATATGGGATTTTTCTTCAATGAAATTGGAGGTCGATTTGGGAAATTTCATGAAGAAAGTGAAGTCAGAATTGAGGGAAATTCGGAGCTAGGCATGGAGGGGTGCAACATTTGTCATCAAATTGGATTATTTGTGATTAAATGAGCAAGAAAGTATTGGGGAACAAGTAGATAAGCTTCAAGACTAATTGGGCAATCTAATGATGGTTTTAGATATTTGTTTTTGGACTTTTGTTTCCCTCTTCTTCGGCTTCTCTCGCAAGCCAAGCCACCGACTGATTGCCCTCTTCTTCTTCGTGCGAAGCCCCTGCATCACCGTGTCCAGCTCTGCTCCTGTTTCCTTTTCATTTTTCTTCATGTTTCTCTGTCCATTAAGCAGCTGAATCCCTCCATTTTTCCTCACGCCAGCCCCACATATTTCTCCCTCCACAGAAGCTATTTGCTGCCACGTCTTCCCCCACAGTCAAACCAACGAAACCCCTTCCCCATAGTTGACCGAAAGAACCCCTTCCCTGCTCCACTTCGGTTTGTTCTCCTTAGCTCCATCGAAGTCTAGCAGCATCGAAGCCATTCCCCAAGCTGCCGCGTGCCAGCCTCCACCCACGAAGCCCCAACGCCAGCCCACCGAGTCAACCGTAGCCGCTCCATCCCACCAACGTTGACTCCGTGTACGCTAGCAAGCTCCACTGAGACAACGAAACCAACGAACTCTTCCATCTTGTTGACCGAAGCTACTCCAGCAGCTGCCACATGCCCGCTTCCTCTCTCCTCTTCGTCCGAGCCCCCACCTCTGCGTTTTCTTGGTCGGTCAACCACATAGTAGTAGCGTCGAGGCTGCTTCTTCTTTGTCGCCAACGCCCCGCCTGCAGCAACCCACGATCTTCCTTCTGCAGCTCGCGTCTTCGGTACCTCCACTGAAGCAAGTCTCGGCAGCCTATCTTCATTCAGCAACAGTCCTTCATCCAGCGCCAATTCCCAGCCCAACAGTTCAGCCCGCATCATCTTCAACCCATCGAATTTAGTCTTTGATCCAGCCATTTGAAGCCCAGCGAAGCTTACACATTTAGCCCATAAGCCCTTCAGCAGCTCAGCCCATAGATCAGAAGATTTCAGCCATAATCAGCCCACTTGAAGTCAGCAATTTCAGTCCAACAAGCCCGCGAAGTAGGCCCATCCTGCAACCAAGCCCAAGTTCGACCCAAGCCCAGCTTTCGCTATGGGCTTGCAAGGCCATTAGGCCCGGTCCAAGGCCGTGGGTGTCGTCGCGAGCCCAAGTTCGGTAGTCATCGCGGTGATCCGACCTTCGCTTTTAAACAAGTCAGTTTTGCTCACTAATCCCTTATTAGTATGCTAATGATGCTTAGGGGTTGATTAGATTTAATTAAGTGCAATTAGGTGGATAGATTAGATTAGAGCAATTAAATTAGTGACTTAATGATGCATGTTAGGTGTTAGATATAGCCATTAGCGAGTAGACACGCTATATTAATTATTGAATGAGTCTCATAATTTTCCGAGCTCGTCTCGGCTTTCAATTAGGCATTACGGGCCTAAATTGGATTTATTACTATTTAATAATTAATTTTCGAAATTAATTAATTATTTTTTTCTAGAAATTAGACCGGGATGGTCAACGACCGGAATTTTATGCTGATCATCGTGGTGTGGTCCGTTTATTTAATTGAGCTTTAATTTGTGTTGAAATGAATTATTTGTGAATTTGGGATTATTTTCCTAAATTAAATAATTTTGGTTATTAATTTAAAAATAACTGGGCATCGGTTGACAGTGCCAAAAATATTTTGATGGGCTACAGAAAATGATGGGATTTATGAAAATGAAATTACCGTATTTTGGCTAAGGCCGACCGTGTGCCCACACGCGTGTACTTTTATCGAAATGATAAAAAGGGTAAATTGATTATGTTTTCAGAATAAAAATATAACGGCTCGATGATTCATATGTCATCTAGAGAATGGATGTTATACTATTATAGCTCGATGACTCACATGTCATCTTGAGAAAGAATTACTTATATACCGACTCGGTGACTCTATATGTCATTTTGGAGAATGGACGGTATACAATGTCGGCTCGATGACTATAGGTCATTTTAGAGAATGGACGACCTGCCATAACGGCTTGGTGACTCAACATGTCGTTTTGGAGAATGGACGTTATGATGAATATACTTGGTAGCTTGGTATGTCAGTAAGGAAAATGAATCTTATAATATACTAGCTCGGTAACCCGATAAGTTATTTTGGAGAAGGGATAGTATTGCTTGAAATGACCAAGAAATGGTCTGTTTGACATGTAATCGACTACGTTGATTGATCGATGATTCGATCTGATTGATGTGATCGTGTATATTTGATATATATATATATATATATATATATACATATATATATACTGACTTGCAGGAAGGAACTGAGGCCAAGGTAAGTCTTCCGACTCGTGTTGTGCTTAGGTAGCCTTTAAAGTGTATTGGCTTCCTAATCAGGTCTTAGGGGGTAGAACTTGCTGAGACGTAGTCTCTCTGGTTATTGAATAACCATTTTCAGGTCTTTAGATGGCTGTGGTGAAGGACCGGAGGCCCAAAGTGTAGAAGGTGAAGCCTAAAGAATTGACAATCCTATTGAACTAGTTAGTCATAGGACACTTCTCTTTTAATGGAAGTTGATTCCTTTCTGTAGATATTGTTTTATGAAACGATGGTTTAAAACCAAATTTAACAATTCGCCTTGTACATATTTGCATTATGATTTGCAATGTGTATAAGTGTGGTTGCTTTTAAAGTGTGGAAATTTGGAGTTCTACTTTCCTATCCCATTGTTTTATTGGCTGAGGATTTTATAACTGCTTTCGCTTGTGCAAATGAAAATGAAAGGGTCGACGATACATAGTCCTAGGATATCACATTCTAAAATTGACCAAGTAGAAGGATGGGCGCGTCCCCAAGGATCGGGGCGTGACAGCCATCACCCCGCATAATCATACGCATTAGGGTATTTAAGTGATCGCACGAGCATATAACACTCCAAACTTAATTAGGCATCGTCCCGCATAATCATACGCATCAGGACAGAGCCATCACCCCGCATAATCATACGCATCAAGGATATAAGTGATCACACGGGCATACCATCACACAACTCATGTCCATTGTTATCTTTCTCCTTAGCCAAGTATGAATGCCTCAATGGCATGCCAGACGGAGTGTGTCTCATGTTTTATTGAAACTACATCAATAAAATATGCTGAGCACGAAACGAGAGTCCATGGTTTGACACGATACATTGAGCACTAGCTTAAGTCCAATCCGAATCGGAAATGATACGCCTCGAAATCACACCGAGATCAAGAAAGAACCAATCCATCATGACATGATCACCGGCCGAGTACCAAACTTAGCTCGGGAACGATACATCTCAATATCGCACTGAGGCCAAGAAGAACTGACCCGTCGTGACATGATCACCGATTTAGTACCAAACTTGGTTTGGGAATGATACGCCTTAGTATCACCGATCCAAAAGAGAGACTTGACCCAACGGCTTCCACGCACGTCCAAGAACCATCGTACATCTCGTCTCGAAGGCTCAGAGTGTTCTCACGCATCGACCATGAACAATGAACATATATAAAACATTGCTATCAATACCAAAAAATATCACATATAATGAGCACATCCAATAACATCACAAGTCGCTTCTAATAACAATAACAGATCGAACAACGTAAGCATATTACCTTTCAAAATAGTCTTTCATTACTTTTAATTATAGAATGCTATGAATGCTTGCCCTTTTCAACTTTGGAATTGCATAAGCATATATCATCTTTAAAAACTAGCATTCAACAAGCATACACACTTAGAATTCACAACATAATGAACACCTATCATAATCAAGATAGGTTCTGACATCCTGAATTTTCAATCCTGCTTTCAATTGAATAAATCGGGACTTTCGTTGACGCGCCTATAGTATTATTCTCTGAGCTGATCACTCATGAGATAACTAGACTATCTGGGAAAGTTATTAAGGGATTTTATCGCAAAAGACTTGAGAATTCGACTAGGAATCAACTGCTCGACCGTGCTAATTTGGAATGGTCATTACGACACAATTAAAAATCGATCAGAGACCAAAGATAGCTCGATTCGATTGAGATAGGTGATCAGAGTGTGGGTGATTCTACTAGATTGCAAAATTCTCGTCGATTGGCACTAGAACCATTTTCTGTCGTTTTGGGTATCCTGTGTCTGTAACTGAAATCTCGAGATTTTCACGACAATCGAGAGTCGTCAATGTGTCAAAGATGTACATTGTGGCTAAAAAATAATCGACCACGGGTCAATTGCACTAAAAATTCCTAAAAACTACCCGGTAGGTTAGGTCACACTAAAATCACGTCGGATTGAATTTAACCACGAATTTGAACCCGATTTCAGAAATTGAAAGTTATGTTATGTCACAATTCATTTTAGGAACGTTTACTCATCATTCGAAGAATTTTTGGAGATTCTGGGATTTTTACAGAAAATCGATTCGGACGATTCGGAAAATGAACGGAAATTCGGATTAGCCGAATTGAAGGGATTTTTCACTTGCAAACCGAACTACTTGGTGAAAGGGAATTGTAGAAATTATATGGGTTTTTTCTTCATCAAAATTGGATGTCGAATAGGGGAAATTTTTTAAAGAAATTGAAGTCCAAGAATGAGTAATTTGGAGCTTTGTAGGGGGCAGCATTTTTGGGCATCAAAATGGGATTATTTGTGAAGATTATACAAGAAAGTATTTGGGGGGACAAAAAGGACTTTTAGGGGACAAGCAATTAAGTGGTTGGATAAGTTCCTTGACTTTTTACCCTTCTTTTCTTCAAAGCTTCCTCGGCACACCTCCTTCGGCTCTCTCTCTCTCGCATTGGACTGCACCCTCCCTTCAACCGAAGCTCAGCCGCGCATTCTCTTCTTCTCCCCCTGGCGTTCACTCCTTCTCTCTCCGTTGCAGCTGCTGTCCATCATCCACCGAAATTTCCCCTCTCCACGCCACTTGTCCGTGAGCCAGCCTCCTCCGGTCAACCTTCAAACCCACTGAAGCCCTTGTTGACCAGCCCATCACCCACGCGTCCGAAGCCGCCTCTCCTTCCATCGATTTTTTTTTTCCAGCAATCTTCAGTAGCCCATTCGTTGCTTCGTCCAGCGAGCGGCCAAAGTCTGCCGTCCACGAGAAGCCCCACCGAAGCCCAACTCTCCGCATGTCCAACCCACAAAATTCCAACCCTTGGCCGTGACTTGCGGGGCCGTTTTTAGCTTGGATCCGAGCCCCGTTGGCATCGCCGTTTTGGAACTTGTTGATCCTCATCGCGTCTCCATCGTTTTGGTCCGAGCGGATCGTAAATCAAGTGAGTTAACTCACTAAACCTCGATTAGTAGGTTAATTATGCTTAATGGGTAATTAGTTTAAGTTAATTAAGGTTTAGGTGGTTATTTAGATTAGATTAGTGATTTAATTATCCAATTTTTGCATATTAGGTTGTTATATTGGATTAATTAAGGCCTACATAGGTTGTATTAATTATCTAGATTGGTTCGGAAATTTTCCGGGCCCGTCTCGGTATTTAATTAGGCAATTCCAGCCTAGGTTAGCTATTTTGGTATTTAATTAAATTATTATTATTTAATCATTAAATATTTTTCGTAAATTAGACCGGGATAGTTAGTGACTGGAATTTCGTGCTGATTGTAATGGTATGTTCAGTTTATGCAATTGAATGTTAAATTGTACAAATTGAGTGCTAATTGCATTTTTGGTAATTTGTTCCAAAAAGTGTGAATTTCAATATTTATTCAGAAATTCTTGGGTGTCGAGTTTTAACACCGAAATTGGTTTTATATAATATATAAAACAATGGGATTTTAAATTGCAGGATATGAATTTTTCAGGTTCGATCCGACCGTGTACCCACACACGACTATTTTCACAAAGTGTTTTTAATATGAAGAAAATATGCTAAGATCACTATTTTAATGGTGACATTTGAGTGCAATGCAAAGTTTCCTAGGCCGAGATTGATTGGTCATGTGTTGGTTCATGAGAACCCGTCTCGGGCTTTTAAGCCGGACGTTACCCTATATGGGATACCCATTTATTGGGACTCGGGTCGCAGTAGATTCTGGATCTATGCCCCTTCAGGGAAGCCGTCTAATTGAGAGATGTCGCTGTGCTCAATGGGGGTGATGAAGCTTGGCTATGCCAGAAGACACCGAACTTTGGAGTAGGTGGTACCCTTGAGAGGTGAAATTAACAATTGGAATGCATGGGTGATTGAGTTAGATGTCCCTGATTATGAGACAAAACTATGTGGCATGGTATGGGACGTGTCATAACGGTTTGGTCTTATAATCGGGACCCTTGTGATTGATTGACTTAATGAACCGTTTCAATTGTTGTGTACATTAATTATATACATTTGAGATATGAACTTCGCTGACGTGTAGGAAGGAACTTGTCACGCCCTGATCCTCCGAGCATGTGCCCATCCCTCATTGGTCGATTAAATAGCGACGTCTCAAGACGCATCGCCGACCTATTCATTTTTAAATACACATGTGGAAACAGATAAATAATCCTCAGACAACAATTTAATGGGATAGAAAAGTAAGGCCACATTGTTTTGAACACCACAACACACCTTTATACACATTAGATTAATTTATATACATTACTAGTTGATATTTACAAGGTCTACAAAAAGGTTGATTCTCAAAACTAGTTGTCCTATGACCAACTATTCATACTCGTTTGCTGATCCTTTAGAGTCCACAGGATTCGGGCGAGAAGGTGGGTCCTCCACTACACCATCAGGAGGGTCACTTGGGTCCTCATCCAGGGCAGCATCAATCACCGCAGCAGGGATATCAAAATCCCTAAGGGGACCTAGCCTAACACCGTAGGGAGTAGTGCGAAACCAAGCTCTGAATCGATTAGGTATCTTCTGGTGTGGAACCTCTTCAACCTAGACTGATGTCACAACTAGCTCATAAATCCAAACACCTCTGGGATCAGGGAAAACAGATACCTACTCGATCACTCTCACAAGACGACCATGACGCCCAAGGGGAGTCGCCATCTGCGAACATGAAAATGTTATCCCACAACAGAGTGAGACAACGTCTCAGCAAATTCAACCCCTTAAGACCCGACTAGAAAGAAAATACGCCCTGAGGGCTACCTAAGCACAACACAAATCAAATGACTTACCTTGGCCTCAGTTTCCTTCCCGCAAGTCAATACAATCTATAATTCATCGAGTCACATCAACAAATCAAATCATTCAATCAGATCGAATCATCGATCAATCGACTCAATCGATTCCATGTCAACAAGACCATTCCCCGGTCATCTCTATTAATACTATCTATGAGTCCTACCATAATTCAGAACTGCTCACTCTAAGCTGATATATAGATAGTATAGCTCGCACTAAGTTGATAAGGTTAAGGTGTACTGCTCGCGCTAAATTGACATATCAGAGCCTGTAGGTTGATATAGTATACCGGTATACTGCTCTCGCTAAGTTGATATATCACCCACAGGCTGATATAATATACCCCTGATACTCACTCTAAGCTGATAAAGTGTACTGCTCGCATTAAGTTGACATATCAGAACCCGTAGGTTGATACAGTACACTAGTATACTGCTCTCACTAAGCTAACATATCACCCACAGGCTGATATAGTATACTATCCTGACCATTTCACAAAATCACCATTTTTCTCATATCCGATGAAAATAATCGTGTGTGGGTACACGGTCGGTCTTAGCCAAAATACAATTTCCTGCCACTTGAAAATCCCACTAATTTCAACAGTTCACAAAACCACTTTCGACGTTATAAACCGATGCCCGGTGATTTTCCAATTAATTATTGAAATTAATTAATTTTGGGATAAATACCCACGATCACCAATCGCACTCACTTTGCACAAAAGAACAGTCAATTAAATAAATAGATCACACCACCGCAATCAGCACAAAATTCTGATCACCGACTATCCCGGTCTAATTTTCGGAGAATAATTAATTAAATAAATAATTATGGAAATTAATTATTAAATACCAAAAATAGCAACTTAGGCCCGTAAAGCCTAATTAAAAGCCGAGACGGACCCGGAAAATTTCCGAATCACTCTAGATAAATAATATAACTTGTCTAGGCCCTAATTGCACTAAACTATCCACCTAACATGCATCGATAATTAATCCAATCACTAACCTAGTCTAACTATCCACCTAATCCAAGATTAGTCTAAACTAATCAACCATTAAACGTCATTAAGTTACTAAGCAAGAATTAGTGAGTTAAACTCACCTGATTAACGATCCACTCGGATCAAAATGACGGGGACGCGGAGGGGCTCGATAAACTTCAAAGTGGGAACGCCACACGAGGTCGAGACGGACCCGAAAATGAGCCTTGATGCCAACAAACCCCAGCTGGTTTTGGTTTCATCTTTGGGCCCAAGGAGTTGCAACGATGGCTGGTTCGGGCACAGCTTGGGCTAGGCTCAGCGGTCGTGGGTGGTGGTGCGGGCTGTGACTGAATTGGCCAGGGAACCGGGCTAAGTTGTGGCTACTAGACTTGCTGGAATGGGCTGCTGTTTGGGCTTCAAAGACGGGCCAACATAGATAGACGGGGGCAGCTTTGGTGGAGCGAAGACGGGCCCGAAGGAAGGTCAACCGAAGGGAAGCTTGCTGGGAATCTTGACTCGAGTCTGTGTGGCCAAAAGGAAGAGAATCGGTGGGGCGCACGTGAAGAGGACAACAACAATTTCAGAGAGAGCTTGGTGGGGTAAGGGACGTGCGGGTGAACGAAAATGGAAGAAGCAATAACCGAAAGAGACAGAGGAGTCGCTGACGTTGGTGGGCTAGAGAGAGAAGACCAAAAAATAGAAAAACAAACCAAAAGATAAAAAGGCAGAGAGTTTGGTCGGTTGAGAGGGGAAATGAAAAAAGTGTGCGAGAGAGAAAGTAACGTGTGAAAAGGATAAGGAGGAGGGAGGGGCCCAGCGGTCAAAGATCAAAATAAAATTGGAAGATCAATTTTGCAGGGGACCGTCAACTAGGGGGATGAATTGCGTGAGGGAGAAAGAGAAAGAGAGAGGGGGGGAAAATAAAATCAAACACGATTATATTTTTACTCAACTTCGCAACAAGAATAATTGGTCACCCAAGGCCAATATCAACATCAACTTGCACAAATTGAAGTCTAATTGAAGACCAAGCTAAGACGGTTTCTCTATCTCACAAATTTCCCTCAAATCCGAATTCTATTTTATTTTTCTCATAATCCGATTTCTAAACAAACTTCTCCGATTGAGGTCCAATTTGATGCGGAAAAAGCCCACAAAATTACCTTTCACCAAGTAGCTTATGCCAGATGCCAAAAATCCCTTCAAAAAGGCCAATCCAAATTTATGTTCGTTTTCCGAATTGTCCGAATCAATTTTCCGTAAAAATCCCGAACTCGCCAAAATTTCCTTGAAAGATGAGTCAAGGTTCCTAGAATGACTCATGACACGACAGAACTTTCAATTTCTGAAATCGAATTCAAATTCACGATTAATTTCAATCAGGTGTGATTTTAGCATGACCTAGCCTACTAGGTAGCTTTTAGAAAGTTTTATTGCAATTGACCCCTGGTCAATTTTCTTCTAGCCACACATACCTCTTCGACACATTGACGACTCTCGGTGGTCGTGAAAATCTCGAGATTTCAAATACGGACATAGGGTACCCAAAACAAAGGAAAATTGGTCTAGTGTTGATCAACGAGAATCTTGTAATCAGGTGGAATCACCCACACTTTGATCACACATCTCAGTCGAATCGACCTATCTTCGGTCTCCGATCGATTTTTAATTGTGACGTAATGACCCTTGCAGACTAGCACGATTGAGTAGTCGATTCCTAGTCAAGTTCTCAAGTCTATTGCCTTAAAATCCCTTAATGGCTTCACCAGATATGTTAGTTATCTCATGAGTAGCCATCTCAGAGAAAAGCACTATAGGCGCGTCAACGAAAGGCCCAACTTATCCAATCGAAATCAAAACCTAAAAATCAGGATGTCACAGAACTAAGGCAAGGTAAGTCCCCAACTCTAATTGTGTGGTTGTGTGGTTGTGTGGCTAGGGCACCCGGAGGCATATTTCCTTCCTAATAAGGGTTTAGAGGGTGCACTCGCTAAGACATTTTATCACTGGTTATTGTATAAGCATTTTCAGGTCTTAGATGGTGGTCGTGGAGGACTGAAGTCCTGGAGTCTGTGGAGGTGAAGTCCGAAAGATCAGCGACTGTGTCCTACTAGTATGCTGTAGAATAGCTTCTTTTGAGAGTCGATCATTTTGTAGGCTTTGACCTAGACTCTTCCTGTATATAAACCCAATTGTTTATAAAAGTGTGCTTTTGTGAAATATTGCCCTACTTTCATATCCCATGTTGTTTGTTATCAGGGGTTGTTGTTTCATTTACACATGTGCATTAAAAATGAAAGGGTCGGCGACTAGTCTTGTGAAATCGTAATTGTATCGATCGCAGTGGGATGTGCGCGTGCTCGAGGGTCGGGGCGTGACATAGGTTATCACATCTAATGATAGCCTATAACAATAACTTATCGCACCTCATGATAGCCTATCACAATAGCTTATCACATCTAACGATAGCCTATCACGATAGCTTATCACATCTAACTATCACTTATCACGATAACTTATCGCATCCACTTATCACCTATCGTGATAACTTATCACCACTATTTATCACTCTAATCCACTTATCACATAATCTAATCACCATTAACCATAAATCAATCCTAACTGTGACATCCTGAAATTCGACCCCGTCTCGAATATATGAAATGGTTGTTTCGTCGATGCGATTATGGTTATTTTACTTGAAACTGATTACTCTCGAGTTAACTAATCTATTAGATAAGGCCGTTAAGGGATATAAACGCGACAGACCAGAGAATTCGATCGGAAATCAACCGCTCGACCATAATAATCGGCAAGGGTCAATACAACACCATTATAATCGATTAGCGAACGAGTATAGGCCGATTCGATGGAATTGCATAGTCAAATTGTGGGTGGTTCCGCACGATTGCAATATTCGCATTGAACGGCAATAACCCAATTTTCTATCCATATTATACTTGGGACACGTAATTGATACCTCGCGATTTATGACAACCGAGAGTCGTCTACGATTCGAAGATGCATAAACGTGGATAAAAAATTATCGACCACGGGTCAAACGCGCTAAAATCTCTAAAAACTTCCCGATAGGTTAGGTCGTACTAAAGTGGCGTTCGGTCGATTTTAACTAAAAAATTGAATTTGGTTTCGGGAATCGAACGTTCGAGCGTGTCATGATTTATTTTTAGGACATCATCTCATCTTTCGGAGAAATTTTGTCGAGTCCGGAATTTTGCAGAAAAATCAATTTCGGACAAAACGGAAAAACAAAGGAAATTCGGATGGCTGAAGAAGGGTGTGTTTTTCTACACCAAAATGGCTTAATTGGGGGAAATTGGAGCTATTTTCTCATTGGATGGCCCCTTGACAATTTGGCATGAAGACTTCGGGGCATAACACTTGAGTGTTTAGATATTTCTTCCTAGGTTCTCATTGGCCAAGCTCTTGACCTTCTCCCCCCCCTTTCTCTCCCTCTCTCTCTCTCTTCCCCTCCCTTAGGCATGCGCGAGCCCCCTTCCTCAACCGACTCTCCCTTGCTTTCTGCCCATTCTCTCTTTTCCCCCACGTCTTCTTTCTTCCCTCTGGTTCTGTTCTTTTTCACTCTTGCTACTGCCGCACGCCTCATCCATTCATCACCCCATCTTCAGCAGCCCACCACCAGAAGTCCACACGTCCAGCAGTCCACATGCCAGCTCCAGCGTCAACTCACCATTCGCTCACCCCAACACCAGCAACTCCACTCCACATCCACATCTACCATCCCTCACACCAACTTCATCCCATCCTCACTAACATGCCCACTAGCAGAGCAGCCACCAGCTCTGCCTAACTCCAGCAGCCGCGTCCTCGCCAAGCTGCCACCGTCCAACCAGCCCATAGCCAAGCCGAGACTAGCTCAGCCCTCAACCCCAGAACCGAAACTAGCCTTGGCTAAAGGCTTGTAGAGCCGTTTCCTCGCTGTTGAGCCTCCGTTGGAGACACGGTAGCCTCAGGTTCTCACCGTTGTCGCATTGCCGTCGCCATGAGCCCACCGCCATCGAATTCCGGTGAGTTAACTGCCTAATCCTTGATTAGGTTGTTAATTGCGCTTAGGGGGTTAGATTAGTGTTAATTAGCTTAGTTAGATTAGTGTTAATTAGCTTGGTTAGATTAGTGTTAAGTGGATTAGCTTAATTTCATATTCGGTTTACTAGACACTCGTCGTTTGATCTTTTTGTGGGGAAAAATGTGCTACAATTTTGAGATTGCTTCCTTCTTGAAAAATATTCTAAACATCTTCAGCTATGACATATATTTTACTCAAGATTTTATAGATTTAAAAGAATAATATTTCAGCTTCGTTTCATGTAAAACGGAATCTCGATTTATGCTGGAACCAGTGACCTTTTGGTGTTTGATGGATTTTTATCAACTTTTAAGGTTCGATTTTTTAAATAGTTTCTTCACAAAATTTTTTCATCACATCTTGTAGTTTAACATAAATTTTAGATTAAACGGACAAGTTTTGGACTTTGAACTAAACTGATTTTGAAAAACGTAACTTCTAGACACGGTCACAGTTTTGGTAACGGTTTGGGCAATTAACTGATCTGATTCTAGAAAGATTTGGGTCAAGGTCTCTCATGAAAATTTTTCTTTTATATGTCCTTTATAACATATTCAAATTTGAGAATTTTCCGAACTCGTTTGGTTATGTTTTTGGAATTAAACTTGGAGACGCGTGAGTGGACCCGATTTTTGCTGGTTAGGGCCAATTGTGGTTTTGTAGTTGTTCTTGGTATCTTGCTTGCTGGGAAATGAATATGTTGTGATTTGGTTGATGTTTGGCATGCTGAGAACTCATGCGTGGTATTATGAGAATGGTTGTTCTATGATGATTGTTTATTATTATCGCAAGAGATGGCCTTTGGGTATTTAAATAGAAGGAAAATTTAGGTGTCGGGTTTGGACACCAAATATCATTTGCTCAATAAAACGACGAGGTTTTAAACTAGGTGCGTGCAAAGTTTGACGGATTAATTTTGAGTTTGCAAGCACCTACGAATTTATTTTGGAAAGTTTTGAACAAAAGAAAAGGGTGCAAGGTTTATTGTTTAATAAGGGATTTTGGTGTTTTGGGCTAATTGACGTAAGATAAGGAATTGGTTGATTGATGACGTGCTTGCATGGTCACTAAGTGGAACCCGTCTTGATGCGTATGAATACGCGGGACGATGCTCCTATGTGGAATGCCGTCTAGGTGGAGGATGTTAGACATTGCCGTTTGCGGATGGATTTTGGAACGAAGCTCTTGTGTGGAATGCCGTCTAGACAGAGGATGCTAGACGATGCCATGCCTGATGGGGCGAGACGAAGCCCAGTTACTCCGAATGACCGCCGACTTTCGAGTTGGCCGTGGCCGTTGGGTCAAAATAACTGGAACACGCCTGAATGGTCGTGATAGCTACGCCTGATTATGGAACAAAATTGTGTGGCACGGTATGGGATGTGTCATAACAATTTGGCCTTATAATCGGGATCCATGTGATTGAAATGATGTGTTTCGGTTATTAATTACGCTTGCTGCATTGATAATAGCATATGTGATGAGCTAACATGCAGGGACACGCCGAGGCGAGGTGAGTTTTGTATTGGTGTGTACTTAGGATTGCCTTCGAGATGAATTTCCTAATCGGGGTTTAAGGTTTTGACTCACTGAGATTTATCTCACCCCATCGTGGTGAAACATTTTTAGGGCTGTAGCGTGGAGATCTGCTAAGTGCGGATGTGGTGGGCACGAGATGCGACATCTTTTGGCTGGCCTTGTCCTTAGTGAAGTAGGTTGACCCTAATCCCTAAGGATTTTGAGAGGGTCGATAAAGTGGCTGTAGAAAGGCTTGTATTATTAAACTTCCTAGGGATAACCGTGAATAAATGAATATGTAGTCTTCGGCAACATTTGTTGCGTTTCTACTATCCCTATTGTTGTTGGTTGACCGGGTGTTGTATTTAATTCGCTTCCGCATGTGCTTAATTGAAAGATAAAAAGAATGGGTCGGCGACGCATCCTAGGGATATGCGTGTGCCCAGGGTTCGAGGCGTGACACTAACTCTACTCCAAAGTGCAATTACTGCCTTAATCAAGGGTTAGAAAGCTACTCACTTTCAAAACTAGGCCACGGCAAGCAGCGGCAAGGCTCACGGCATGGTGGCGGCTCTCAGTGAGCTCCACAAGGTGCGACGGTGGCTAATCGGCGGCCGGTAGCCCACGGCAAGGCTAGAATAGCCAAGGTGTCACATCCCGAACCCCGGGCACGTACACATCTCTCGGCGGTCGACTAAAATTTTGCGACATCCCAGGACGTGTCGCCGACCCCTTCGTTTTATGCACATACGGAAGCGAATTAATAAACCCCAAACAACCATAAAAAATAGGGATAGTAAAAGCAGGACAACTAATTTTCACAAAACACGCTTCATAAACAAACCAGGTCAACGGTGAGCTTCACGGCTTCTTCCCAGGTTCATACACCAAGGTACTCTATGGCCTGTGTTCATACACCAAGGTACTCTATTTCTATCAACGGTGAGCTTCACGGCTTCTTCCCAGGTGGTAGAGGCCTTCGGCAGGGCGACTTGATGTCACCTTATCTGTTTATCCTAGTTATGGAAATATTCTTGGGAATCTTGAACCTTAGGATTTTGGTCAAGGAATTCCAGTATTTTTGGAGGTGTAAAGTGACTAAGCTCTCTCATTTGTTTTTTGCCGATGATGTTTTCCTTTTTTGCCAAGCTGACTGGAATTCTGCTGTAATTCTTAAAAGAAGCTTGGACATTTTCTCCTCTTGGAGTGGATTAATTCCTAATAAGAGTAAGAGTGTCATCTTTCTCTCGGGTGGGCTACCTTCTCTTCGGAACAATATCCTGTTGGCATTCGGATTTTAAGAAGGTAAGCTCCCGGTTCGCTACCTTGGGGTACCTATTATCTCATCAAGGCTCGGGAAGGCCGACTGCTCACAATTGATCGACCGCATAACTGCAAGAGTCCAATTTTGGACGCATAGATTTTTATCATTTGCAGGGAGACTCCAGCTCATCAAGTCAGTGCTTCACTCAATACAAGCATTCTGGGCAAGTGTTTTCACCTTGCCGTCCTCGGTTATTTTGGGTATTGAACGTATCCTTAGACAGTTCTTATGGAAAAGGCACTTCCCTTGGTAGGGGGTGTTAAGGTCTCTTGGGTAGATGTTTGCCTACCTAAGGAGGAAGGTGGTTTGGGTATCCGTTGTTTAAAGGATTGTAATAGAGCCTCCATGCTCAAATATATCTGGATCCTCTTCACAAATAAGGAATCCCTCTGGTGCCGTTGGATTCACTCCAACTTTTTTAAAAAAGACAACTTCTGGGTTTCCTCTCAACCTTCAGTTTGCTCCTAGGCTTGGAAAAAGATCCTCTAGCTTAGAAGTTTCTTCAGACAATCGTTCGGTTGGGAAGTTGGTAACGGCCGTTATATTTCTATTTGGTTTGACAATTGGCTTCCATGCGGTCCATTACACTCTCTGGTTCCCACCTCCCTTATGGATGACTTTGGCCTCCCCATTCATGCGTTTGTCTCTGATCTTTTCTCCTATGCTGGTAACTCGTTCAAGTCTCAGCTGGAAGACTGGGGTCTCTCTTTTTCGTCCTTGTCCCCCGTGAAGGACAGCTTTTTATGGCGCGGGGAGTCTTCTAGATCGTTCATGGTTGCCTCATCCTAGAATCTTATGAGAGCAAGAAAATAACGTGTTCCTTGGGCTCCTCTCGTATGGGATGGCACCATTGCTCCTCGACTCCAATTTCTCTTATGGCTTATTACAAAGAATCGGTTGCCAACACAAATGCTCCTCCTCTCGTATGGTAGGATTGAACATATGGTATGTATTTTTCGTAATGCCCAGCCGGACTCTATTGACCATCTCTTCTTCGAGTGTAATACCTCTGCCACACTGGTTTACTTCTAGGCTTCCGGATGTAACCTACCTTGAGAAGAAAAGCACTTGGGCCGACAACCTTTCTGGGCGGTGAAGTTCCTTTCCGGTAAGGACTTCTTTCACAGCATTGCTCGTTTCTCTTTTGGAGCATTGTGTTACCTTATTTGGAAGAAAAGGAATTGTATGATCTTTCGAGGTGAATTCTTAGCAATTCCAGCTCTCAAGTATCACTTGATTAAGGTTGTTAAGGACAAAGCGATCACATACAAGAACGTCCCTGCTTCTTCAAGGAACCGTAGACTTCAAAGAGGTTGGGGCTTCGACCCTTCAGGGTTTATCTAACAGCCTTGGGTTGGTGCTTTTCATTGAGTCGCTCCTTCCTTTGCTTCCTGCCTCATCAGCGGTCTTCTCCCTGGTGTGTGTAGAGATTCAATTGGACCGCTCCTTGCTGTTCCTTGTGCTTTGTTGTTGCAAAGTCTAGCTTTGCTCTTTGTATTGCCTTTCATGGCTTCTCCTTGGCTCCCTTCCACTCTTCCTGTTTTGCAGCTAGAGTGTAAGTTTTGGCGTCGTTTTGTGTACTTTTGTCCAAAGCTAATTATAATTCTTACTTTTACAAAAAAAGAAAAAAACAAAACAAGACAAACCAGGTCAACCCTGCAAGTTTATATACAAAAGGTCTGACTCAAAAAGAGACTACTGAGCCACCTACTCTCCGGACCCTTTCGTCTCGGACTCCGGGTGCTCCATCCTAGGGACCTGAAAAAGGGGTAACCACGACGGGGTGAAATAAAATCTCAGCGAGTCAACACCTAAACCCCGATTGAGACGAGAATTCACTCAGAGGCAGCCTAAACAGGCGTCACACACAAACTTACCTCGCTTCAGCACGTCCCTACACATTAGCTCATCACCTATGCACTTATAAACGCAACAAGCGCAATCAATAACTGGAACATATCATTTTCATATATCACTCAATCACAGAGGTCTTGATTATAAGGTAAAATCGTTATGACACGTCTCATTCCGTGCCACACAATGTTATCCCATAATAAGACGCAACTATCTCAACTACTTAAGCATGTTCCAGTTATTATGGCCCATCAGCCACGGCCAACTCTCCAGTCGGCAGTCATCCGGCATAACCGAGCGTCGTTCCGCTTCATCGGGCACGGCAACGTCTAGAACCCTTGCCTAGACGGCATCCCAAAAAGGGGCAACGATTCGACCTCCACCGCGATTGGCTTCCGAACTCCCGCCGGGCATCCGATAAAATCGGGCATCATCCCTAAACTCCCGTTGGGTGACGGATTCCGATAGTGACCACACGCACATCCACACTTGGCCAAGAATGTCGTGCTTTGCACTCAAATACTTCCATTTCAAATAATGGACTAGGCCAATTTTCTTCGTATAAAAAATCATCCCAGTAAAATAATCGTGCATGATCACCTATTTAAATTAAACCATAAAGCATGGTACACTTTCCTTTCAAAATCCACGATTTTATATACTATATAAAATTTTGGCGTTAAAAACAAACACCCAGTATTTTTCTATTTAAATACCATAAAATCCCATTTTTGCAATAATAATCCATAACAACAATCAAGCACTCAATTGCATAAATAAGCAATCAATTTCACGTATAAAGTCAACCACAAGAATCAACGTAAAATTCTGAGAAACGGCTAATCCGTCACAATTTACGCTAATTATAATTAATTAAATAAATTGCAATTAAATAAATAAATTGCGACTAATTAAACTGAGCCACTTAATTAACCTAACCATGTAGGCGCCCCATCAACCAAGCCAACTCTTAGCTTCCAACATGTAGTCAAGAACCCCAAAAACCCCTTTTTAAAATTCACTTGGCCACTTTTTTTTTTTTTTGTTCAAACTTTCCGAAATAAATTCATACGGGGTCCTGTATTTGAAATTAACCCGTAAAACTTTGCACGCATCTAGATTGAAACATCACGGTTTTATTGAGCCCATAAAACTTGGCGTCCAAACCCGACACCATATTTCTTTTCTAATTTATTTTCCAACCACCCTCTTTTGAAATCTAACCTTAGAACTCTCTTTGTTTTTCGTTCAAAACGTTTAGAAATAAATTCATAGGTGCTCACTTACTCAAAATTAATTCGTCAAACTTTGCACGCACCTAGTTTAAAACCTCATTGTTTTATTGGGCAAATAAGTTTTGGTGTCCGGACCCGACACCTCATTTATTTACTATTTAAAAGCTTATAAGGTCGTCTTTTGACGTAAAACTTGGAACCCACATAGAGCAATCAATCTCGTCCTATCACGCATAAGTTCTCAGCATACCAAAAATTACCCAACTCACCAAATAAACATTTTCCAGCAAGCAAAACACCAAGAACAACAATAAATAAAACCACAACCAGTCCAAATTGGCAGAAATCGGGCCACTCGCGTCTCCAAGTTTAAATCCAGAAACCTAACCAAACAAGTTCGGAAAATTCTCAAATTTGAATATGTTATAAAAGGACACATAAACGAACACTTTTCATGAAGACACCCTAACCCCGAAATCCTGAGGCAAGTAGGTTTTATAATTTGAGTGGAATTCTCAAAAGGGATTTTCCTATTTTGGATCAAATTGTAGTACATATAAGAAGTGGACCTTCTTCACGAATTGTATTTCAGATGAGCTTTCAATATTCAACTTCATAAATCTTGTAGTGATAACAGTGAATTCTTTTGTGAGATTTGTCGGGACCTCTTCGAACACTCCTGTGGGTATGGAGACTAATGGCTTGCTAAGTCTAGGTTTAGCCAGAGCTCTTCTAAGCCCACCAAATTCGTGACTTATGGGCCAAGTCTAACCTACAAATCATCTTCATAAAAGTCACCTCTAATTGATTTGTGATGGGTCAATTAGAAACCTATGTAAAGTATTAAGAGAAATAATTTACTCTTATGTAACTAGAAAAATTAGAATCGAGAACTTGATTATATCAATCAATTAATAAATATCATTCCGGTACCTAATCTTATTTAAGCTTTGAGGTTTGATTATTTTGAAATATTCTTCATGCATTTTTAAAAGAAAACTACTCAAACCGTTTTTTTAAGCTATTCCTAATTTTTAGAAAATATAAATTATTCTCGGATTTTTCATTTATTTATTTATTTTTAAAAAAAATAATATTAAAATAATAATATACTATTATAACATACACAACCGGACCAAGGTCGGGACCGGCTTGCGTCAGATGACCAGAGTCGTCGGGCCCTCAGCCAAACTGTGCTCCAGGAATGAGCCTGGTCTGGCAGCACCCACAAAATACACGTAATAAAAACAAAGCCCAACCCACGTAGTAAGCCTAGACATAAGAATAAGGGGAATCGGAGCCGCAGGTCGACAACCAAGCTCGTGATCACGGCGGGATGGTAGGATTAACGACACAAAGGGGATGTCGATTCAGCCTTAAACCAAGAACGCGAAAGCAGATCTAACTCGGGCATTTTATTGAACGCCTGACGGGCGCCGACCGGGAGAGAAGAACCGAGCCCATTAAGGCTTGAATACGCAAACGCAACCACAGTCGACACGAGACCACAAGCGGCACCTGGCAATGACCGACCGGGGAAGGCTTGACGACGCTTGGGATTAAGTGTACGTGAGCGATAGCAAGCCTCTGCCGCAATTGGGCTATGACCGAAGAAAATAGGCAGAAAAGGGGGTAGCGAGCTAGTCGCCGGAGGCAGCCCTACCCAGCTCTCGCTGTCTCTTTCTCGGCCAACTCTCACCAACTCGGGTCCCCTCTCTCGGTTCCCTCTCTCCTTCTCTCCGAAAACCTCCCCTTCGAACCGAAAACCCCCCCAACCCTTCTCCTTTTATGGGGGTCAGACGACTCGTTCGACCGTACGTGGGGCAGGTGGGCCTGCCACCTACGAGTTTCTCCAGTCACGTCGCCCGCCTACCCCAGTCAATTTGCTCTGCTCTGCTTCTTTGCTACTCTGCGCCGTCTGCTCTCTTGTCCTTGGTGGCATGAGGAAGGAGGAAGAAGGAGAGAAGAGGAAGGGTTGGGCTAGGGAAATGAGCTGGGTGAGTTGGGCCTAGGCCTGCGTGAGGGAAGAGAAACCCGAGCCCCTACGAGCTTTTGCTTTCTAAAAATATTTAATAATTAATTTTAATTTTTATAAATATTATCCAAAATGTAAATAAAATAAAAATAAAACTTAGTATATGCAAATAATATTAATGCCTATGTGATGTGAAAATATTTTTTTTTGTTAGGGCCGAATTGATTCCTAAATTTCCATGCAATTTGATCATAAATATTTAGTCAAAATTTAAATATCAACAAGATTAACCAGGAATTATAAGGGTTAAAAATTGTTCAACGTGAATTATTTTGTGTAATTAGAGTTGGGAAACACTAAAAGTGCTTAAATGACTGGAGTGTAACTATGATCTCTATTTTTTTTTTTTTTGGTGACTTGGGAACCCCGTACAACCGACAGCCAGCGAGGTAAACCCGAAGTGACGGTAGCGCAGGACCCACTACCATGATGTCACACTTAAGAATCCCTAACGACAACGCTGGGGTTCGAACTTCTCCCCTTCGTGAGGGGGAGAGAGCCCGAAGCCAACACTACCGCTGCGGGTGGTAGTACTATGATCTCTATTTTATCACTTGATCTATCATGGAATCTTGTGCTACTATCGCCATATAGTAAGTCCTATTAACCAAATCATGTAGATATGATATTCCATTTATTTTCTAATTCCTAAATTTTATTGTTTGATCGCTTCTTTTTGCAGTAATTGGTATGAAAGCCAAACTCAATTGAGTTAAAGCAAATTGATGGCGACAAAAGAAAAAAAGAAGTGAAAATCGACAAGTTCAATAGGAACAGTTTTAATTTTTGAAGATATAGATTGAGAATCATCTATACTAGAGAAATGTTGCACTTAGCCATGTTGGAACAAAACCAGAGTCACTAAAGCGAACTAATTGGGATTTGCTAAATAGACAAACATTGGGTGTGGCCACTTTAGCTTGTAACATTGTGTTTAACATTATGAAAATTGACACGTTGTTTTAAATACATTGAGAAGCTAGATTTACCTAATAAATTATGTTTACTAATCGATACCATTATATAAAACAAAGATGACATGTTGCTTTTAGGGGATGTCAATCATTTTTTTCCTCTTTAAATATCTTCAATTGATCACATGGGAAAATAAATAACGAATTTTTTATATCTTGCAAATTTCAGTTTTCAATTTTGAACCTTTTATATCTTAAAACAAACTTCCTAAAAAAAGCCCACAAATTCCATGTATGTCCACGTTCTTCCTTGAGATGGATCATGATGATATTGTACCAGTTTAGTATCCATTTTTGCCAGCATGTCATTTTAAGTTGTGTTCAATGCAAGATGGCCTTTTGGCTAGGAAAAGGCAATATTGATCCTTTTATCGTTAGACTTTTAGGTCAAGCAACCTTTTTTTTTTTTTTTGGTCAGGTCAAGCAACCCTTGAAGACTTCGTTTATTAACCCTATGAAAAGTCAAAAACAGAAAAAGAAACATGTGGTCCGTTGGGAAACGCGTGGCACGGTTAGGACTCCCTCTTTTCTCAGGGCACGAGTGAAGAAAAAAAGAACATAGCTATCTAGAAGGAGAAATGTATTAGGAATGAAGACTCAAAATTCCAGTCAACCATCGAATAATGCCCAATGGAGACGCTTTCCTTAGCACTATCTCTTTTCCTTAAGGAGGACTTGTTATTCTTCAGTTTGACCGTCATGTACTGCCTAGGTTTTCGTCAATTCGACTTAAATATCTGCAGCATAATCAAACCTGGTTTATATCATTTCTGTTCGTCCTTGCCGTGAAGCGGTCGTTGGCTTTGTTGTGACGAGTCCTACATCGGCGATCCACGCTGCAAAGGTAAAGGCAATAAAAGAAATACTTTGTTCTAGTTTCGGAATTCTTGGTTTTGTCGCATGCTCTTCTCTTTGTTCTTAATGCCATTTTGCTGGGTTGTTGCAGAATTCTGCATTTTTAATGTGCCCGTCACCTTACATTACTTCATTTCTTCTTTTTCCCAAGTGAATCTGTTTCATAGTGTTATTGGTTGATCGAGTACCATTGGCTAACTGCTAAATCGATTTTAGTGTTAGCAGTAAGGAATGTCGGCCTAATGTTGAATCCGGAAACTCCTGAACATCGGCCATGGTTGGTTCGTTGGTTCGATAGTTGAACTTGTCGACATTAATCTATTACCTAAACAGGAGCAACGTTCTGTTTTACAATTATTATTGGCCTTACCAAAGAACATGAGGTCATTCATGTCCATATCTCAAGGATTAAAGCGGTAATATTAATGCAATACGATAAATAGTTCTATTTAGTACTTGTTCCAATATTCTTAGTGAACAGAAGATCAAACAATTAGTCCATGAAAAAAAGAAAATGCAATGCTTGCCAATTTGATGTTTAAGTACTGAGCAGATCTTGGCCTTACTTTGCACATTCGTAGTGATCTCATCATAAAACCTCTGCAGTTTCTCTTTCTTTCTTATGCACCTCCTAGCCACACGACTCCCAAAATTTGTTTCCGGGAAAATCACGAATATGACTCTGCGCTGTGCGAATTGGGGTAGATGACTCCTTGGGCTAAAATTGGCGAAACAAGTCCTCGAACTTGAACTAACTTCTTGACACCCTTGGACGCACTTCAAATGGGTTTTTGCTGGCTTTTCCTTGTGAAAATGATCGTGAATCGTGATGAAGCGCTTAGAAGATGGCTTCTTTCAAATCTTTTCTGCCCCGCATTTCGTATTTAATGAGTTAAAAAAGATTCTTTTGCTCAAACATTTTCTTTTCATGGACATCATCACCAGATTGCACGCTTGATCTTTTTATTTCCACTTAGTGATTCACTTGATGAGATGACTAGCTACATGTCCTTTCAAATATCAGGATTTCGTGTGCAGCTGCATGTAATCTCCACGAAGCGAAATATAGTGAACAAGGAGATCAGCCGTCTTTGCAGCTTCTGAATGTCGATGGCTGCTCGGAGCTCGGTGAGAATGCATTTGAGAGAAAGGGCTCTAGCACAAACAGTCTTCTTTTTAATAATCATTCGATCTGCAAATTCTGAACCCTCCAACAACATTTGTTTCAATTTCACATCCTTCGGATCAAATATAACATTCCAGGGCCAAGCAGGTCAACTGCGCTCCGCGATGGAACTATCTTTAATCAAGGCAACCGGTAGGGGCGATCAATAGTCGGTCGAGCTCTCTATTATCAACCCATGCACCTGTGGGATAGGCCAACAGGGAATGTGGCAGATTTCACCAGTACATTTACTTTTGCTATCCAGTGTAAGAACGCCACAATATGTGCTGATGGATTGGCTTTCTTTCTCGCCCCCAATGGAACACAGATTCCTAAAGGCTCACAAGGAGGCTCTCTAGGCCTCACGAAATCTACCAAGTCCAGTCATGCATTTGTTGCAGTAGAGTTCGATACTTTCCTAAATAGTGGACTAGATCCACGCTGTTTTCATGTTGGTATCGATGTAGATAGCTTGGTTTCTGTCAATTACACTTGTGTCATGTGGGTACGGGACAGCATACTCACCGGTGATCAACTTCATGCTCAGGTGACATCTAATTCTACGGAAAAGAATTTGACTGTTTTTTTTGCAGATTCTAGAAATTATTCGACCAGACTCCACTATCATCTGGCCAACCTGACGGACATCTTGGCAGACTGGGTAAATTTCGGTTTCTCAGGGGCAACGGGAGCATCTTACGAGTCTCATACTATTTCCTCATGGAATTTCAGTTCCACTCTTCAAGTCCCCCACACACCAACGGGTGGTACGACGAACAGGTCATGGGTATGGGCTATCATAGGTTTAGGCTCTTTTGTCTTCGTGCTTCTCGTTGCAGGATTTGGCTGGTACCGTTATTGGCCGAGAAGAAATAGAAATGGTCCAAATGGAGAAGCAGATGATTTTCAATCGATTGATGAAGGATTTGAGCAGTCCAAGGGACCCAAGAAATACTCCTACGGCGTGTTGGCCATGGCGACAAACAATTTTGCAGGTGCCCGGTTGCTTGGGGAAGGGGCCTTTGGGAGAGTGTGCGAAGGCCAGCTTGCCGATGTGAATGCTTCTGTTGCTATAAAGAGGATCACTCCAGAGTCCGAACAAGGCCCAAAGGAGTATGCGACAGAAGTAAGGACCATTAGACACTGTTAAAATTTTTTTTGAATGTGTGCGTGCGGAAGCATGGTTTAGGTATTAGTTGTAGTTTTTTATTAGTGATGTGTGCAAGTGTATGGTATAATTTGTAGTAGATGGACAAGGGACAAGATAAGATAATTGAAAGATAAAGAACATGGATATGATTTATCTAGTTGATGGAAATTGATAGTACAAGTTGTTTTGATAATGGAGGAATATTTCATGATATAGAAACTATCTTAGCTCTACTTCTCCACACCGGTGGAGGTATAAACCTCACACTCAAGGTGGAGGGTTTTCCCCCTCACAAGGTGGACCGCACACCCGTCAAATGATCAAGTACAAGCCTATTTATAGGCGTGAGTCACCGCCTTAATCTACCAACTTAAGTATAATAAAATAATATAAAATTTCAGCTTGCGTTCCTTAGCTTCTGCTCGTTGCAGCTCTTTTCTTCTAGTCAAAGTCCAAGTTGGACTTTGCTTTTCTTTTCTTCTTTCTTCCGAGCTTCTCGTTCCTTCTTCCTTATTCTCCATTTTTCTATTCTATGGCTGCCCATTACTTTTGCTGCCCTCGTAGGTTTCTTCTTCAGCCATTATTGTTGACTTTCATTTACTTTTCTTTTGCTTGAAGCATATTGTTGCTGCCGACTTCTTCCTTCTCCATTAAACATATTTAATTCTTAAGCATGAGTAGTCTAGTGTGCTCTAGATCTTTCAAAAATGGATCACAATTTCCAACAGACACCTTAAGCACAAAAATTTAGTGGAACTCATCGGCTGGTGCCATGAGAGAAATGAGTTCCTCCTTGTATATGAACTCATGTCTAATGGCAGCTTAGATTCTCATTTGTTCAAAGAAAAAACACCATTGACATGGGAAAAGAGATACAGCATTGCTTAAGGGATCGCGTTAGGACTGAAGTACTCGCATGAGGATTTGAAACAATGCGTCGTGCACAGGGATATAAAGTCTAGCAATGTCTTGCTTGATTCAGAATTCAATGCGAAGTTGGGAGACTTTGGCCTGGCTCGGATAGTCGACCATGCGAAGGGGCCACAAACGACTCTATTGGCTGGGACCATGGGATATTTGACTCCTGAATGTATCTACACGGGCAAGGCAAGCAAGGAATCCGACGTCTACAGTTTCAGAGTTGTCCTCTTAGAGATAGATTGTGGAAGAAAAGTTATCGAATCGAGAGCACCAGAAGACCAGGTCCAACTTGTCAGGTGGGCTTGGGAGCTCAGTGGAGTTGGTAAGTTAAAGGATGCAGTGGATCCGAAGTTAGGCAAGGATTTTGATGTGAGTCAAATGGAGCGCTTGATGATCACAGGCCTCTGGTGCGCTCATCCAGACCCAAAGGAACGGCCTTCCATTAGCAGAGTACTAACTTTTCTGAACTTTGACGCTTCGCCTCCTGTTCTCCCATCGAAATTGCCAGTCCCAACATGTTTTGCACCTCCATCTCTACCAATCGAGTTGCTGCACACTATGTCCTCCCAGAAATCTTGGGGTTCGTCTTCTGCATTGCTTTCGAATGAGGAATGAGTTACAGGGTTTTATAAAGTGTATATTCTGACTGATATTCCATCTTTCCTTTTTCTAATTTTACATGGATATGTGCACATCTTTCAATTAATGGTTCCTATTCACTGTTTTACTTTTGGACTTTCATATTGATTTAAAGGCATGATTGGATTATATACAGAGCATATTCTGTTTCAGTGACTATTACTCGTCTCGAGTCAGGATTTCCTAGTAGGACCTCGCATGACGGCCTGGGTAACGGCGACTTCAATGATTATGCAGTCAATAACATGAACCAGAAATCAATGAATGCTAATAGCAAGCCTGGAAACTATCAGGGGACAGCAGAAGTAATCTGGTGGGTTGCTTGTTACGCGCTTGACAAGTCTTGTAATCCGAACTTTTGATCATTTCATGAACTAAAATTTCCGTTCTGATCGATACTCAACATTATCTGTGTCAAATTTAATCATATTTACCGGACATGTTTAACCAGTTCCAGAGACTAGTTACGAATTGGCCTATAACCAGTTCCAAAGACTAGTTACATTTACGAATTCTTACCGGCAAATGTAAATGGCTGATACCAATTCATCGTGACTATTTCTTTTCCCAGAAACGGTTCTAAATCAAGTTTAGCCCAACGGAACAATTTTCATCATTCCAACACCGCGAAATGCAGGTCTTTTCCATGTCAAACATCCACCAAACGTCATCCTCTGCTTTCCGTATGAAGTAGATGCAGTTTCTCCTACACCACCCCTCTTCACTCACCAAGACATGGAAACAACAATTAGCCCCCATGAAAAGTGCTCGATCCCGATACTACTCGCTTTGCTCCACAAGTAATTGTCGGCATCAAGCCTCAGAGCTTTGACATCATCCACAACATTCACTGTCCTCCTGGAAACGAGAAAAACTGCCAAAACTTTGCCCTCAATCTCGAGCAAACACTCCCTGATGCTCCTCCACGAGGCATTAGGAACCGCCCTGCTTGGACACACGGCGACAATCTCGGCGCCCAAACCCACACACTCTATAAATGCAAGCGTCCCCTGCGAACTCAGGGCATAGAACTTGCCATTCGCACCAATGGCATTGCCAAACTCCATGCGCCACTCTGAACTGTTCCCACAATTCAGGTCCACAACATTGCAATCATACTTAACCCACTTGAGTTCGCCTGGCCGCCTCCTGGGGAGATCACAAATCACAAAATTCAGGCAATTCATGCTGGTCACCGCCATCACAACATGGTCGAAACTCCCACTACGGTCCGCATGGGGCAAATTCAGGACGGCACGCTTAAGCTGAACTTTGCAATCCCAAGGCGGGAGAGACGAGTACCAAGACTCAAGAGGGTTCCAGAGATAGACCTTGGAACGGCTTGCCCCGCCTCAGGCGATGACGACATCATGTGAGTAGCCGACAAGTTTAGTCCAGGGATGCCGGTAGCTCAGTCCCCTCCTGAAGTACCTCCAGTGGTGCCGCCACATCTGAGGGAATACGATGCCAAAATGCATGATATCGGTCTCGCGGCTCACGTCCAGGAGCTGGAGTTGAAGCTGGTTTGATGAGGAACATGGGGGCGGCTTCGACCTCCACGAGTTGGTTGTGACACCAAAGGTCATGTTGCGCATGAGGAGGGGGTGGTTGCGGATGGTGTTGAAATGCGGCCGTGGTGGTGCCCCTTCTTTGCCTGGGGCGCCATCTAGAGACAGAAAGAGAGAGAGAGAGAGAGAGAGAGATGCCCGTACAGAAGTTGGATGAAGGGAGTATTTTATATCTAGTCAAGCACTTGGCCACCAAACTTTGAGGACCTTTTGCCGTGTTTTAACATATAAAAACACAGAAAAAATTGAGGGTCCACTGTATCCAAATGCTTCGCTTGGAAAACACGCTTGCACAAAAAGAACGATCATCTATGGGATTTAACGTTGAATTCTCGATCTATGTTAGCTTCTGCTCTACACATAAGGTCGCTCGCAGTCGAGATAAGCAGTTTAGTCGCTTGCCGAAATAGAACTGCCTATGTCGATGGCATTCGATGTAGGATGTGTTGAAAAAATGTTACGTAGTCTGCGTAACCATCAAACACGCGGTTGGATGAGCGCAAACGGGTATTGTCTCCTGTTGATTATAAGAATGCTATGATCTTTCGCGATTTGAATACCACATCCTAAAATGGGGCTGCGTATCATTTTGGTCGAGCCACCAGGTTAACGTGGGTGAAAAGTGTTAGGGTCTTGTCATAGGAAAATGGTGGCTGTAGAGCAAGAGAGGACAATTGGACTCTGAATTTCAAAGTTTGAATCTAATTTGTTTGGAGATATTTCTGAATTCTGCTGTTTATTTTCCTTTTTGGTTAGCCCTGATGATGACACTCTAATATAAAATTTTACAAAGATTTTACACCAAATTGATTAACATACACGATCACTAATAAGAACGACGAATCACTCGTTGCCCGTCAAGTGGTCGTGCACCCATATCTTTACCGGAGCTTACTAGATAATTTCTCCAAGGTTGTTTGATTGGCTTCATAGCTGTGAAAAATCAGAATTTTGATGGTTGATGACTGCATCACTACTCCAGTTTTGAGAATCAAATCCGAGTCGTGACAGTGAGCTAATAAAGATTAAAGAGGAGAGAGATAACTATTGCTCTAACATTTGTGCAATTTAATGGTCTCTGCCTTTGCTATGTCAGGCACTAGGAAGCAAACTTTGTGATTATCTTATTGATATGACAAATTTTGGACAATTTGATATTCATAACACGCTTTTGTCATATGTGAATTGGACGAAAAATAGCACATGGAATTGATGAACGTAGAATAAGATGGATGGATGCCGTACAAGAAAATCAAATGTTGTCGCAAGAAGAATTACGAGTTGGCCGTAGAGCCATGTTAAAAGGTCCAACCTAAGGTTTAAACTAAGTGAAGAGAGATAATGCTTTTCTTCCAAAAGTCTATATATCATGCGTTTCTTTTGGATAAGATTTTGCAATCTTTAGGCAAATCTCTTCCAAAAGCCTACATATTATCATGCTTTTCTTCAAAGAGGAATAACGCTCATCAAATATAACATGGATAGATTCCTCGATAACCAAGGTTCTTTTATGGAAACTCTATATTTACCATACAAAGAATAATCAAAGAAGATATCTTCATCACTCTTACCATCAAACTTACCAAGATTTTCTTTTCCTTTGTTAAGAATAGAACACTTACAACCAAAACTATGAAAATAAGCAATATCAGGTTTCTCTACTTTTAAACTCAAATTCAAACATAACTAGCTCTATGTTCACATCCGAATCATAATAGTTCAAGGAAGATACATGGCGTATTGTCGACAGATCGCTGCAAACTATCTCAATGAATTGATGGTGAAAGGGGCGATTACCATCGACAGTATTGAATTGGCGATAGGTGAGAATCAACAAAGCTGATCGATTGTGAACTATATGAAGAAAGTCGAAGTAGAGACAGAGCCGAATGATAACCAACAATGGATAAGATTTACCTTATGTATGAGCCTATCAAAGCCCAAAATGAACATGTTGTATGGGATCTACCATCAATCACACTTAACAATTTTCTCAGCAATTTATTTTATCAGTTTACTTTACCTGTATTCTTTATTGTTTAAACTAGTTCTTGAGCAGCCATACCAATTGTTTCCTATCCGAATCGCCATAGAAACCCAATTGAATTGAGAAACCAAAGATTCCTTGCTTTTGTAAAAGATCTCTTGCCGACGATCATTTCGGTGAAATAGTGTGTTTCTTGAAGAGTGCAATTTTTCCTTTTTACTACTCAATTTTGTTGAGGAGTTCCAGGTTCTGAAAAGTTTGATCAAGACCTTGTTCTACGAGAACCCTCAGAAAGTTGGTTTTCAAATTCAACACCATGGTCGTGTCAAATAGAAACAATAGAGAGATTTTTCTCTTTTTGAACCATTTTGAGAAGTAAGACAAATTCATGAAAGCCTTAACTTTTATGGGCAACAAAGAAAATTCACATGTATGAACAGAAATTGGTAAAATTATCCCACAAAAAAGGTATTAAATCTATCGCATTTATATCAATCTAGTCCCAAAAGTTTTAATTTGGTAAATTTAATCATAAACTTTTTGACAATTTACTAATTAAGTTATTTCGATCAATTTTAGTTAGAAATCGCTGACACAGACATCAATCGTTCTATGTGACATGACCAACACTGACATAGATAATTTCTATAATCATAAAAAAATGAATTTTTTCTTTTTTCTTTTTTCCTTTTTCCTTTTTTGTCATTGTGCTGACAATGGTTACTAGCAACCCTCGTGTAGCATCCTAGTGACTTTGAAAGTTATAACTTCTTGTGAATAATGATTGTCAGTGTGCAAACTACGTGTTACATTTAGAGCAATAACCACTTACTGTAGAAATGATTATTAGGCTATAAATACTGTGATATTCATTGTAAAAGAAATGATCACATACGCAAGTTGCCGATGTATATAATTTCTTGTCTTTTCATCAATATTTATTTGCCATTCACTTTTAGTACGTATATTTTCTTTGCAGTAAAATTCTATAAATATCTTCCCCTGATTTTGTGGCCTGGCCAAGGAGTAGTGCTCAACACTATTAATAAACTATTAGTACGTTATTTATTTTTAAAAAAAAATAAAAAGCATCTTTGACGTAAACTAATCATAAAATAAAGGAGTAATTACCCTCGATCACTTGACTTTAAAAATGATGGGTCACCAAAGCTCGGTCAAGACCAATCACAATATAACATAAAGGCCAGACTTTGCATTGCTCATGTATTTCTTACTAAAACAATAAAATTTTCTCAATAGAGTAATAATAAGTCTGTAATATTTGGGACTTTTCACCGGGTCAAAAGAGAAAGGTAGTGGGACCCACCTTGGAGAAAAAGGAATCAACAATAGGAGTAAAAGGGACGCTTGGGAGAGAGAGAGAGCTCGCGAGAAAGAAAAGAGAGAGAGGAGAAAGGAAAGGAAAGAAGCAGAAGAAAAGTGGGTTTACACCATGTGCTCGTCATGAACATCTTGCCAAATCAATTCAACTTTATAAGGCAATGTGTGGTAAGTGATCACGCCCCTCATTCTTCCAATTGAATTAGTTTTCGAGGCTAGGGCTTAAATTCAAATATAATTTTTTTAAAATTATAGTTTAGGACATTATTGAGCAGTATAATTTTATAGAACTTGATTTGAGCTTACAGTTTATCTAAAACAAAATTACGAAGTTTCCGTTATGAACAACACACATTCAGCAATTTTGGGGCCATATTTTGTTAGTTTTCGGCATGATTTTGGGTCAGTCAAGTTTGGGTTCTTATATTAAGTTGAAAGGATTTTCTATTGATTGTAAGTACGTTTGGAATGGGTTCAACGGAGACCATAATGTCATCACCAAATTTCGCACTCAAGTTTCGCATTGCGAGTGGCTTCCTTGTCGTTTAGACTTAGGGCATGTTTGATAACTGGTTAAATCTTGGCTATTTATATATTTTTTTTCCTGAAACAAAAAAGAACGAAAATCTTTTGATAACTTCAGTTAATTTTTCTACTCCAATAATAGATTTACAACATAATCAAGAAGTAAAAAAATTTTATTCTTTGCTCTCGAAAACAATTCTAGAATCAAGCCATTTTCTTTTTTTACCTCTTTTCTTTTCTTCTCTTTTTTTCTTCTTCTTCCTCCTTTAGCTGGTCGCCGGTCTTGGCAATGGCCGAAGACAAGAAAGAAAAAGAGAAAGAAAAAGAGAAAAATAGAAAAATCTTATAGAATTATTAAAAAATTAAAAGAAATTCTTAGTCACGGAAAAAAAAAAAAATTAAAGAGTGGTACCAAACATTCTTTTTCAATTCTAATAATAAAAATTTTATTTAGTTACCAAATACCTTGTAATGCTAGGGATAGAATCAGAAAAAACCATTTTGGAGCAGTTGTATTGCGAGAACAGAATAATTACCAAACAGGCCATTAGTAACATGTTACTCAATTTTAATGATGTTTCTCACTTATAGGAGGTTGAGTTTAACGTAGCGAGTAACATTTGTTTTTTGTTCATAGGCATTCCAAGATGAGTGGTACTCTTATCTTTTTTGAATTTATAAAATTCATGTTCCAAAAATAGTGTGGATTATATATAGTGTGGATTACGAAATAACATTTTCATTGTATAAAAAGCCAAATCGAACATTTACTACTCCTTGATTGCTTACAAATGTTTCGAAAGTGTGCTATGCAAAGTATTGTGAAGTAATAGCGATCCATAGAGTGATAGGATATCGATGGGGACTTTTTGAAGTTTGACTTTTGCATATAGTTTGAGACCGAGTTCTTCGAGTGAAAAGTTGGTCATGTCATCCCCATTTTCTACTAGGATTTGGGGTGTCCGAAAAGAATAATAATTCGAATGATGTGAGCAGTGAGCACAGAAGCGTGCAATACTTCGATAAAATATGATCAGGAGAACGACAGCTTTGTGCTTCTTTATCTGTTTACAAGAGGACGGCGAAAACAACGTAGAAACGGAGGCTGACTAATCAAGATGTTCGTGTCTTGTCCTTCTTCTATTCTATATAAATAGAGTCACATCTTCTTGCGAAACCTACCGATCATCCAAAGATCATAGTTCAGGATGTCTCCGAGACAACTTGTTCTCGCACTCCTGCTCTTAATTTCTCTGGAGTTGACACACGCGACGAGATACCGAATCGAAGACGATTCCTACAAAGTCCGCGGAGGAAACAAATATGCCAATGAATTGAACATCGGCTACCAACTCTGGGTTCTATTTGGCGCTAGTCGAGCAGTTTTTAGCACCTTCAATCAAACAGAAGGCGACGGCAAGAAGTACGATGTGGTAACTCTCCTAACCGTGAGCTTCAATAACCCACTCACGGTTGCCAGAACTGAAGGCAACCTCATCCGATTGAACGCGGATTATCTCCGACGCTACAGAGGAGATATACAGGAAGAGTTCGCCGGAGTGGTGTACCACGAAATGACGCACGTCTGGCAATGGACCGGCAATGGTATGGCCCCTAGAGGGCTTATCACTGGCATTGCCGATTACGTGAGATTGAAAAGCGGGCATGCATCCAAAAGCTGGTCGAGGAAGGGCTCAGGATCGAGATGGGACGATGGTTTTGCAATCACGGCGTATTTTCTCGAATATTGCAATGACCTAAAGCCCGGTTTTGTCGCCGACCTCAATGCTCTCATGAAGGATTCCTACTCCGAGGCGTTCTTCGTCCAGTTGCTTGGAAAGTCCGTGCAACAGCTGTGGGGCGATTATAAACTTACTTATGCTACCAGAAGAATCCCCGGCAGCAAGGAGGACTATTGAAAGCCGCCCACCCGCACCAGCGCCATCAACGATTACGTCCCATTGAAGCCAGGATATGTGCCAAAGCACGAGGCCTCCCAGAGACCCATGGAGAAATACTACAACACCTCGCGCACAGAGCTCGCTGGAGTCGCGCAAGTCACGCATGAAGCTCACAACTTTCGACAAAATGACTTTGCCGAGACAGCCAAAAACTTAGTTACGAGTGCAATGGAGTACGGAAAGTTCGGCTCGTGGATTCCTTACATCAAATCGA
Organism: Eucalyptus tenuipes; assembly: GCA_014182365.1. Classification (NCBI taxonomy): domain Eukaryota; kingdom Viridiplantae; phylum Streptophyta; class Magnoliopsida; order Myrtales; family Myrtaceae; genus Eucalyptus; species Eucalyptus tenuipes. The sequence goes on along the minus strand of CM024543.1, from coordinate 8,680,065 downwards.
GGAAACTAGACATGAATTAGAAGCCCATGACCTGCAGTTTGGATTCCTTCCCAGCAGTTTCTATCAGCTAGTATGAATGACTTCTTCATGATTATGCACAGCCATCAGAACATACATCGCCGATCTTGGTCCGGCTATAAATAAGCACGATGTGTTGCGAACTATATATCCTCAGTGTGCTTGTTGGCAAGGGCATACGTGTACGTTGTTTTAGAATTTGAACTATGTTACTCTACTCTTGATATATGAAACTAGGTTGTGGAGGAGATTATATATGGTTCAGATGTTACTGAATCTGCCATATAAGAGTATATTTTAACACTCTTTTATCACATAAAGTCCTGTTTTCCATTTTTACGTCTCCGATAATACTTTAAGGTCTCTATTCTTACGAAGAAGATAAGCCCTGCGCCTCTTGTTGCCAATCCCCTGTGCACGATAATGATTTATAGGATCAGTTGGTGACCTTCTGTAGGGTGAGCAACAGGAACCGTTCGAACTAAACCGAACTGGTCGTTTCTGAACAGTTCCTAAAGGCATCGGTCCAATTTTCAATTCTCAATTTTTTTGGAATTAGTGATCTTTGATCCGGACCATCTTGATCAGACCAATTAATTCTTTTAAAAATTTCTTACAAATATGTAAAAAGTAAAAAGCCCTAATCCCTTTCTGATATTGCTTTGCTTCTCGCTGAATTTTCAAGAGAGTTTCTTCTGGCTGCTATTATTGCTAGTTTCTTATTCTTTTCTGGTATGTATTTTCTCGTTGCCTGCTTTATGCGTGTGCGTTCTGGGTTGTTGCTTGACTAGCCCCCTTTATTCATAGTGACTCGAAGAGAGTTCGTGTACTCATGTTTGGTCTTGTTCGGTGCAGTTCTCAGAACAACAAACAGCCAAAGACAATCTGAGTTCTCTCCCACAAATAAAACCAATTTAAATATAGATCATCATGGCAGAAGAACAGCCCAAGTGCCACAACTTGGCACGAGAGGACACTTAAGTGCCATAACCGAAAAGGTACACTTAAGTGCCACTTTCTTTGAAAAGTGGGACACTTAAGTGCCACCTCCGGCGACCCTTGCCGGAAATCCTACGTGGCAATATTTTATTATTTTTTATTGCCTACGTGGCTCGCCGGAGAGCTGAGCCGGCTCTAACTCACCAGAAATGATGTCGTCTGCATAATAAAAGCCCCGAATCTTCCATAAATGACGTCGTCTCCCCAGATGCCCCAAATCTAAAACCCTAAATCGGCCAAAATCCCTATTGAAGTGCTCGAATCCAAGTCTCGAACCCTAATTTTCATTTGCCCAAAATTCCTTCATCGAATCTTGGAAATGGAGAGCAGGACTCGCAGCAACGCCTCAATTTCCTCTCACCGAAGCGAAGGAGAAGGCCAGCGTTTTTGTTTTTGTTGGTTACTGAGTCCAAGAAGAACATCGTGGACTCAAATCAATCCTGGGAGAAGATTTTATGGATGCGCCCAATATAAAGAAGCGTCGAAGTGTAAATACTTCAAATGGGTCAATGTGAAGTTCTCTGACCGAGTCACATAGGTGATATTGGATCTACTTCATAAAAGACAGCAATCTCCATCTGTGTTTGTGGACGACTTGGACAATGTTGACTCAATGCAAGCTCAAGCGTCTTCAGCTAAACTTTTCAAGAATGAAGTCTCAATGCAAGCTCAAGCATCTTCAACTAAACCTTTCAAGAATGAAGTTTCAATGATGAAAATTGAACGAAAGTGTTACCAAGCGTTTATTATGGTGTTGTTTTGTTGTCTATTGTACTTTATGATGAAATGCAAAGCACTTGAAAATGAGAAAAAGTTTCTCCGACTACCATAGTTAAAAATGGTGTTGTTTTGGATTAAATGTAGGCTTTTTTCTTTTTGAAAGATGCGAAGAAGTTTCTGTTGTTCCACAAGATCATTGTGGTTTTGTTGTTGTTTGTGCTGTCATATGGAGTTGCCATAAGTTAAATACCATCATCTTCTCTGTTTGATGCAGACCAACATATACACAAGACAAACATGAGTGATTATCCGAGTGTCATAAATTGTATTTAGTAATCACTTAAGTGCTAGTCAGGATGAAAAAAGGATCACTTAAGTGTCAAGTTATTATTAAAGTGATCAGTTAAGTGTCACTTGTAGTTAAAAGTGAACAGTTAAGTGCCAATTTTTTTTAGGGTTTTCTCTAAAAATGCGCCAGGCACCACCACCGGCTGCGCCACCAACCATCACCACTAGCCACACTACGCACTAGGCGCTCCGGCCACGACCATGCTGGTGGTGTTGCTGCACAAGGTACCGGTGCAAAGCCGAGCCTTGCACTAGCTTGCACCAAGTACACATGGTGTAAGATGTGCAACCGCACACTTGCACCGGTGCGGAGTGCAGCATAAGCCTATAACCCCCACCACAAACCCATAATCACCGAGCATCACCACCAGCCACACCGGCACCCGGCCACCACATTAGCACCCCAACAACAAACTCACTACCACCAAGCATCACCATCCACCACCACCAGCCACACCGGCCTCCGGCTACCACCACGAGAACACCAACGGCAGCGGCGGCAAGTAAAAGCGAGAATCCATGACAAACAGCAAAAATTGACAAGCAGCGCAAGATCATTCCATTGATATTGAAATTAAGTCTCACAACATCAATGACAAACTAAAGAAAAAAAAAAAAAAGATAACCATCCATAGCAAGTGTTATTATAACGTTAACGTTTACATAACTGTTTTGACTCCTAAGCTCCACAAATCCTATCACGTCCCATCTCATCAATCAATATGCACGACACCCCCTGTTCGTGCTCCTTTCGATGGACCTTTCACTTGATTCATAATTCTTGCACTCTTTCTAACTGGACGTGTAACTTCTTCTTCAACCTTCTCAGTATCCACTGACTCAGATGGAGCTGCAAATGTCCCAGGCCGAATTGATTCAAAAGGAGCTGCAACTAGGTTCTTCCTCTTCTTTCTTGTTGGCGCAGTTGATGTTTTCTTTTTTGTTGGTGTAGCCATTGATTCTTGAGTTAAGCCTAAGATAAGAACCTCTGAACTTCTCCCAGGCTACAAAAAGACAATAAATTGTCAGCAAAAGTCTACAGCATAAATGAAATTAAATGCAGCCAATAAAACTTACATTCAGAATAACTGTTCCAGTACGCTCATCTGTATAAAGGCCATAGCCATATTGTCTTAACCTCTTCCCAAGTGCCCCTCTTGTTTGAATAGGGGCATCACTTTCAGGAACTTGTGATTTGTTGACTCTTTTTCTTGCTTTCTTGGGCCCTTCAGCTACAGCCGGGGCTTCTTCGACCAATTCTTCAGCTTGGCGTCTTCTAGATGGCCTTTGTGTAGCTGCCCCTTCACCTGGCCTTCTTCTAGTTGTCCTTCTGTGTAGCCCTTCAACTTCAATGACACCTCCTTCTGTTGGGCCTTCTGGTGGTACTGGTGGTGGTACTGGTGGTGGTACTTGTGGTGCCCCTTGTAGTGATTCTTCTAGTGGCCCTTGTGGTGACCCTTGAGGTGGCTCTTGTGATGGCCCTTCAGTTGGCAGTTGAGTTCCAACTTGCTTTCTTCAAACCTGAGAAAGAGGCAAAAGACACCACAAATATAACATCGGGACATATAATAATGTAAAGAAAATGAAAAACTGAATACAAATGGTTGGATTTACCATTGGGTATTTCTTTAGCTGCTGAAGAACAGTCGACTGAACTGGCCGTGATGCTGCTTGGGCCAATCCTTCAGCTGGCTGTCTTCTACCTTGCCTTCTTCAAACAGGCTGTTCAGTTTCATGACTTATTGGGGTTCTTCTTGTGACCTAATAAACACATTACATACAAGGCCAAATAGGATATTATGTACATTTTTATGATAAACGACAAAACAACATAAACATAAAATAAATTTCATGACTTACCGGGGTTCTAGTTATCAACTGAAGAACAGTCGACTCACTTGGCCCTGCTGTTTGCATTTCTCCAACTGTCTCTTCACTAGGCCATTCACCTTGCCTCAACGGTTGTTGTTGCTTCCTCGATTGACAACCTTTAATATTGTGGCCTGCTAGGCGACAATAAGAGCACGTTATCTTTGCACCCTGCCTGCTCAGTCTTTGCTGACCCGAGACCTCTCCCTCCGCCATTCTTCGTCTTCGTTTTGGCCTTCCAATTTTCTTCTTCAGTGGCAAAGGTTGAGGTGCTTCATGATCCGTGGGCTCTCAAAACTTGCTACTTCTAATTGGCTGCATCATGAATTGATAGGAAGCAAGGTATTTTGATATGGTACCAATCATCGATGTAATCATCTGTATTGTCGCCCTTCAACTGGATGGCACATATGGCATGTGCACATGGAATTCCACTTACTTGTCATGCTCTATGCTCTACATGAACACTTCCTGTTTCCTAGATTGACAACATACTTATCAGCACCCTTCATTATCTCATATCCGTCATCTCCATTCCAAATGGGATGACAATGCCTACTTGCAGCCAAGTTGTCATCCAATTTCTTGGCAATCCTAGGATCATATTGTCTAGTCCACTTTGCAGCCTCATCTCTTTGTTTCTGCAGCCAAGTCATAACCGCAACTCGTATATCTTCAAGCATTGAGATGACTGGTTTGCATCTGGCATCTATTATCTTCGAATTAAATACTTCACAAATGTTGTTGTCGACGTTATCGCACTTGAACTCCTCACTGAAGAATGCCTTGCACCAATGCTTCGGTTCTAGTTGAAATAGGGTAGCACAACCTTCCTTTGTCAACTGAAGCAGTCCTTCTTTGGCTATCTTAAAGTCAGCCATGTTTGCACTCTTTGCTAATTGCCAAAATTGCAACTGCAGCTTATCCCCTTTGTAGGTCTTTGCCCAATTTCCGTATATGTGCCGCGCACACATTCGATGTTCAGCATGGGGCAACAACTCGGCTACTGCCAGAACCAATCCCTGCAATAATTCAAAGTAAGAAATACTAGAGCAAATTACATGTTCATATTACAAAGCAAACTATTGACTAATTTTTTCAAAAAGCAAGCATTACCTTTTGTTGGTCGCTCATGAATGCCCACCCTTCCCCGTTTGTTATCTCCAAGTCAGCCATCAGATTTTTCAAGAACCAAGACCAATTGTCCTTGTTCTCAATCTTTACAATAGCCCAAGCTAGTGGGAACATTTGGTTATTCGCATCTCTTCCAATCGCCGCCAACAATTCTCCCTTGCACAAGCCCTTCAAGAAAGCTTGACTGTCCAATCCTATAATCCGTCTACAACCAGCTAAAAATCCCCGTCTGCATGCATCAAAGCACACATAGAACTTATCGAACTTGGTCCCATGATCAGGAAGTGGTCTCTCAACCACCTCTACATACACTCTACTTGTAGGGTTTTGCAGCCTACACTCCCAAGCATACTCCCACACCTGCCCATATGCCTTAGCATACTGACCAATAAGTATCTTTATCACCTTTTTCTTAGCCCTTTTGCACTGAGTCCTAGATACATTGATGCCGACACGCTCCTTCACCAGCATCCTAAAGTTAGTAATTTTCATCTCGAGCATCAGCTTGATCAGATCGAAGAAGTGCTTGGACAACCATGCACTTGTTACTCTTTTGTTTTGAAAATTAATGGAACAAGTGTGTTCCTCTTGCTAGGCTCTAATCTGGAAAGACCCACTCCTCTTAACAAATGCGCCGTAAATCTTCCATGGACAATTTTGCTGCAAACACCTAGCTCTTACAAATTTCTTAGTGTTTCTAATGAAATCAATATTTCTTTGTGTAGCAATGGAGTTCTTCAGTATAGCTTCCCTAAATTGTATCGCATCATGGAATTTCATACCTACTGACAAAGTAGGAGAGGCAACGAATGGATCCTATAAAGGAAACTTACTTTTCCTTCTACGCACAGCTCGTTGATCTTCTTCAAGTTCGTCCTGGGAAGTAGCGGTGTCAATGCTTTCTTCATAATCTGTCTCCTGGCTAGCAACACCAACATCTGCAGGGCCTTCGTCTTTGTTTGGAACTTCATCAGCTACCTACAAAGTTGCAAATCTATCTAACAAAAAGTCCCTTTGTTTTTTCCTTGACTATGTAAGCTCCTCATCGTCGTCGTCACTTAAGATTAATAAATTTTCAGCAGCCAACCCTTTATCATCATCGTCATCATCATCATCACTGGATTCAGCTACTTCCTAATCTAATTCAGTGATGGTGACATCACCTATGTCACCATCGCTCTAGTGAACAAAGCATCTGCGCCCCTCTCCTCCCCCGTCCCGTCCATCATGCCCTGCTTCATCCCTAACCTCAGTACTAGCTTGAATACCATCTCCTCCTTCTCCTACTTAGGTGCTATCTCTATCATCATCTTCATCCTCACTATTACTATTGTTTTCAACAAATACTTTCGCCTCTTTGCCATGAAGATAATGATATAGGACATCCCTAAAACCATTATCATCTTCCAAAACTCTCAAAGCATCTCTCAAGCCTTTCCCGGGAACACAAAGTCTGACAACTTTTGTACTCTACAAGGCAAAAATGTCACTATATCCCTAACAAATCCAATATAAGATGCCTTCTTTATATCTACAAAGATAGTACCCTCATTCCCCCTCATACTCCCACTCATCCTCCCCAATCACAAAATCCCCACCGTAGTAAACGATGACAGCAACATAGTTCTTATCATGAGCCATTTCTGCAACGAAAGAGGAAAATATACAATTAGCTTTTGGGACCACATTCACAAAGGACAACAGACAATTGCATGTGGAGATCCCTACACTCTTTATTAAAGAAAAGAAGAAAGAGGGAAGATGCATAGGTCGACGACACTGCAGCTTGAAAAGAGGCCTCGGGACAAATAGAGATGGGGACCCGACAACTATTTTGATTATGTCGTCGCATTCCTTTAAAATATGGAGAGATCCCTCATATAAGCATGGGTCCTCATGACACCAATTTCAACAATGCAATTTATTAAAAAATACCCAGAAGTCCCCATCCCCACGACAACAAGAGATTCGCCGGACATGTCCACGGTCCAATACTCCGAACCCTAACAATCACCAATCACCATCGCACATTTCACATCCGACCACTACAAATTACTTTCGCACATCACAATTCAACATCGAGCCCTAAATCACACATCACGGTGGATGGGGCGACGTCGAGCCCTACACCGAGCCCTAATTTTCCCCCCGCCGAGCCTTACACCGAGCCCTACATTTCGAGGCCGATCCTAAACTGTCAATCCGAACCCCCCAATAGGGTTCTAGCACCACATCTGAGCCATAAATCTCACATCAATACCATCCAAGCCTAAGCTTTCCCAGCCGACCCCCAAATTTCAAGTCCGAGCCCTAATAAACGAGTCGGAGCCCTAATTTCACCACAAGGGAGAGGAAGAAGAGAAAAAACCTGAGCAAATCGATGACAGCGAGCGACGACAGCGAGTGATGACGAGAACGATGACCTGCAAACGGCGAGTTGTGAACGGCGATGGAGAGGACGTCGGATCTGGTGTGAATCGATGGACGAACGGTTGAAATCCAAATAAGCTAAATGACGTCGTTTAGCACTAAGGAAAAACGACGTCATTTAGTTTGGCCAAAGGCACAGTGGATGGGGCGACGTCGTTTTCCTCCTCCACGTGTGCTTTTTTGTTTTTTTTTACTAAATTGCCACGTCGGTTAAGCATGTTGCCAGAAAATGCCATGTCTGCATTTTGGCCAGTTTTTGGCCGAATTGGCACTTAAGTGTTCCATTTTACTCCGATATTGGCACTTAAGTGTACCTTTTCAAAGTTATGGCACTTAAGTGTCTCTCCGTGCCAAGTTATGGCACTCCAGGTGTCCCAAACTCAGATCATCATCATGTCTTCCGGATTACTGCTTTTTGGGACCACATGCTTAAAATATACATATACACATATCACCGGTTTCATTAACCTACCCAGGAACTAGACCAGCCCGATTAATCTAGTTTCGAGACCAAATGGTCTGGTTCCCAATCCAAAAACTGGGAACTAGCCCCTCTGGTCCAGTTCCTAATTCCTGGGTGGGAAACGAGCTGCTTAAGAATTGATACACCTAATCTTCTCATTCTGTCTTCTCTCATTTTCTCCTTTCACTTGTTAATGTTGGACAATTTGACTTGTTCCGAAACGGAATTTGTTTCAATCATGGTATAAGAAGTTATAGGCCACCTAATTTTATGGTAAATTTTGATAGCTTACCAGCACTTAATGATAATTTTTCTAACAATTAGAAATTCTTGAGTTTTGACCTTTTATTGAATTTATTTTTCTTTCTTATTAGTGACTTAAATTTTATTTTGGGTGAAGACTTTAATTCACCATCTTCTATATGTATCTATCAATGCCCATTTTAGTGCCTTGCCAACTCTTTACGGATTAAATTATTGATTAGTTCTGGTTTACTAACTCTCGTTACTTATAAACATGTATTTGATTTTTATATTGATTTTTGAACCTTCGTTATTGTTTACCATATTCTCCTTGTCTGTCTTACAAAAGCCGTAAAGGTATCAAATCTTAATATGATGAATTTACCAACCTTTTTTTATGTGTCTTGCCCTTTTCTCTTATTTGGTTACCTACTCTTGTTTGAGTTAGTTACCGAACGTTTATTCGATGTTTTTACCAACTTCTCTCTTCTCGATGGAAAAATTATTCTTTTGCTACCCTTATTACCAACGCCTCAAATATATTAACCATTACAATGACTTACCATCCTTTACTTGAGTGACTTATATTTTTGTTCAATTGAGTTACTAACTAGTTTTGGTTTACCAAATCTCATCCGGGAGCTTACTACCAACGTTTATGCTCTTTTCTATTTCGAAATTTTTTATTTGGTTATCACTTAAAATTTCCTTGTTCACTGAAATTTTTAATTTTTAATTTTTTCACTCTTTCAAGTAGATCACCAACTAACTCAAATCACTACCAACTCCTATTTCAGTTAGTTACCAATATTTGTTTGATTCATTTAGATATCTACTTTATTATCTTTAAGGAAAAAAATTTCTCTCATTGTATACCAAATTTTATTTTCCTTTTTTAGCAACAGATTAAAATTATCATCCATCATATTAAATTATCAAACTTTATTTGTGTAACTTATGAAACTTTCTCTTATTAAATTTCCAATTTGTGTTGAGTTTCAACTCTCAAGCTTTCCAACATTTATGCCTTTTTCTTAAATTTAATAATTTCTCTATTGAGTTTAGGCTTCTATTTGCATTACTTATGAACTCTCAAACTTCACCAACTCTTTTTAAGTAACTACCAATGTCAATCGAGTGATTACCTACTTTTCTCCGATCACATGACCAACTAATTTCATGCTACTAACTTTTATTTGAGTTAGATACCGATGTTTATTTGTTTTGTTTCATTTTAAATTACCCTCTTGTCTTATTTCCAATACACCAATGTCGTTCAATCCATTACTGCATCAAGTTGGCAAATTTTAGTGTTGATTGCACTTTTAAAAAAATTTGGCACTCAATTGCACTTTCGCAACTAGCTTTAGGAGCTTTTGTTCCCTTTTCCTTAAATGTCTTGCACTTCCAACTACTCTTCTCTCTCTCTGCCTTATATTCATGGGCATTACAGCCAATGGTGTTCTAGGCCATTATAAATGCACCAAATTAAGTTCACTCCAGCGATCCAATCAAAAATAGGCCATCCATATTGGATTAGAATAATAAAAAATAGGCCATCCATATTGGATTAGAATTCACACAATGTCGTTTCCTTAATTTTGTGGCCCGGCCACATTATGTTTCGCAGAAGTCTATTAATAAAATGGTCTTACTTTTATTTATGAAAAAAAAAACATAAAATTAAAGAATTAATTTCCCTTCAATTACTATGATAATAGTGAATTCTTTAGTGAGATTTGTCGCGACCTCTTGGAACCCTCTTGTGGGCATGGAGACTAATGGCATGCTAAATCTAGATTTAGTTTGAACTCTCCCAAACCCACCAATTCGTGACTAATGGACCAAGCTTTTAACCTATAAGTCATTTTCATTTATGAGTTACTCTTAATTAGTTTGTGGTGGGTCGATAAGAAACTCATGTAAAGTATTGAGAGAAATACTTTACTCTTACGAACCAATAAAACTAGAATCGAGAACTTAATTATTTCAGTTAATCAACTAATACCCTTCCGATACCTAATCTTATTTAAATTTTGACGTTTGATTTTTTTTTTTTTAAAGATTTTTCATGCATTTTTAAAGAAAACTACTCAAAAATCCTTTTTTAAGCTATTCCTAATTTTTAGAAAATATAAATTATTCTCGGATTTTCATTTTTTATTTTTCAAAAATATTTTTAATATTAAAATAATAATATAATATTATAACTTAAACAACCGGACCCAGGTCGGGACCGGCTCGGGTCAGATGACCCGAGTGGGCGGGCCCTCAGCCAGACTGGGCTCCATGAATGAGACCGGTCTGGCAACACCCACAAAATACACGTAATAAAAACAAAGCCCAACCCACGGAGTAAGCCTAAACCTAAGAATAACGACACAATCGGAGCCGCAGGTCGACAACCGAACTTGAGATCGCGGCGGGATGGTAGGATTAACGACACAAAGGGAACGTCGATCCAGCCCCAAACCAAGAACGGGAAAGCAGATCTAACTCAGGCATATTATCGAACACCTGACGGGCGCCGAGAGAAGAATCGAGCCAATTAAGGCTCGAATACGCAATCACGGTCGACACGAGACCACAAGTGGCACCCGGCAGTGACCAACCGGGGAAGGCTTGACGACGCTTGCGATTAAGTGTGAGTGAGCGACGGCAAGCCTCTGCCGCAATTGGGCTATGACCGAAGAAAGCAAGGCAAAAAAGGGGTAGCGAGCTAGTCGTCGGTGGCGGCCCTACCCAGCTCTCACTGCCTCTTTCTCGGCCAACTCTCACCGACTCGGGTCCCCTCTCTCGGTTCCCTCTCTCCTTCTCTCCGAAAACCTCCCCTTTGAACCGGAAACCCCCCACCCTTCTCCTTTAATGGGGTCGGACGACTCGTTCGACTGTACGTGGGGCAGGTGGGCCTACCGCCGGTAAGTTGCTCCAGTCACATCGCCCGCCTACCCCGGTCAATTTGCTCTGCTCTGCTTCTTTGCCACTCTTCGCCGTCTGCTCTCTTGTCCTTGGTGGCATGAGGAAGGAGGAAGAAGGAGAGAAGAGGAAAGGCCGGGTCGGGCCGGGCCGGGGAAATGAGCTGGGTGAGTTGGGCCCAGGCCCGCGTGAGGGAAGAGAAACCCGAGCCCCTACGGGCTTTTGCTTTTTAAAAAATATTTAATATTTAATTTTAATTTTTATAAATATTATCCGAAATGTAGTAAAATAAAATAAAAATAAAACTTAGTATATGCAAATAATATTAATGCCTATGTGATGCGAAAATATTTTTTTTGTTAGGGCCGAGTTGATTCCTAAATTTCCATGCAATTTGATCATAAATATTTAGTCAAAATTTAAATATCAACAAGATTAACAAGGAATTGTAAGGGTTAAAATTGTTCAACGTGAATTATTTTGTGTAATTAGAGTTGGGAAACACTGAAAGTGCTTAAATGACTTGAGTGTAATTATGATCTCTATTTTATCACTTGATCTATCATGGAATCTTGTGCTGCTATCGCCATATAGTAAGTCCTATTAACCAAATCATGTAGATATGATATTCCATTTATTTTCTCATTCCTAAATTTTATTGTTTGATCGCTTCTTTTTGCAATAATTGGTATGAAAAGCCAAACTCAATTGAGTTAAAGCAAATCAATGGCGACAAAAGGAAAAAAGAAGAAGTGAAAATCGACAAGTTCAATAGGAACAGTTTTAATTTCTGAAGATATAGATTGAGGATCATCTATACTAGAGAAATGTTGCACTTAGCCATGTTCGAACAAAACCAGAGTCAATAAAGTGAACTAATTGGGATTTGCTAAATAGACAAACATTGGGTGTGACTGACTTTAGCTTGTAACATTGTGTTTAACATTATGAAAATTGACACATTGATTCAAATACATTGAGAAGCTAGATTTACCTAGTAAATTATGTCTACTAATCCATACCTTTGTATAAAACAAAGATGACATGTTGCTTTTAGGGGATGTCAATCATTTTTTTCCTCTTTAAATATCTTCAATTGATCACATGGGAAAATACCTCAATAACGAATTTTTTATATCTCGCAAATTTCAGTTTTCAATTTTGAACCTTTTATATCTTAAAACAAACTTCCTAAAATGGTCCACAAATTCCATGTATGTTCACGTTCTTCCTTGAGATGGATCATGATGATATTGTACCAGTTTAGTATCCATTTTTGCCAGCATGTCATTTTAAGTGGTGTTCAATGCAAGATGGCCTTTTGGCTAGGAAAAGGCAATATTGATCCTTTTATCGTTAGACTTTTAGGTGAAGCAACCTTTTTTTTTTTTTTTTGGTCAGGTCAAGCAACCCTTGAAGACTTCGTTTATTAACCCTATAAAAAGTCAAAAACAAAAAAAGGAACATGTGGTCCGTTGGGAAACGCGTGGCACGGTTAGGACTCCCTCTTTTCTCAGCACGCGAGTGGAGAAGAAAAAAAGAACATAGCTATCTAGAAGGAGAAATGTATTAGGAATGAAGACTCAAAATTCCAGTCAACCATCGAAGAATGCCCAATGGAGACACTTTCCTTAGCACTATCTCTTGTCCTTAAGGAGGACTTGTTCTTCTTCAGTTTGGCCGTCATGTATTTACTAGGTCTTGGTCAATTCGACTAAAATATCTTCAGCATAATCAAACGAGTCCTACATCCGCGATCCAAGCTCCAAAGGTAAAGGCAATAAAAGGAAATACTTTGTTCTAGTTTCGGAATTCTCGGTTTTGTCCCATGCTCCTCTTTGTTCTTAATGCCATTTTGCTGGGTTGTTGCAGAATTCTACATTTTTAATGCGCCCCTGACGCCTTACATTGCTTCATTTCTTCTTTTCCAAAGTGACCAATATCTGTTTAATAGTGTTACCGGTTGATCGAGTACCATGGGCTAACTGCTAAATCGATTGTGGTGTTAGCGATAAGGAATGTCGGCCTAATATTGAATCTGGAAACTCCTGAATATCGGCCATGGTTGGTTCGTTGGTTCGATAGTTGAACCTGTCGACATTAATCTATTGACCTAAACAGGAGCAGAGTTCGGTTTTACAATTATTATTGGCCTTACCAAAGAACATGAGGCCATTCATGTCCATATCTCAAGGATCAAAGCAGTAATATGAATGAAATACGATAAATGGTTCTATGTAGTATTGGTTCCAATATTCTTAGTGAACAGAAGATGAAACAATTAGTCCATGAACAGAATAAAATGCAATGCTTGGCAATTTGATGTTGTTTAAGTACTAGGCAGATCTTGGTCTTACTTTGCAGATAAGTAGCGATCTCATCATAAAACCTCTGCACTTTTTCTTCTTTCTTATAAACCTCCTAACCACCTGACTCCCAAAATTTGTTTCCGGGAAAATCGCAAATATGGCTCTGCGCTGTGCGAGTTGGGGTAGATGACTCCTTGGGCTAAAATTGGTGAAACGAGTCCTCGAACTTGAACTGACTTCTGTACACCCTTGGACGCACTTCAAATGGGTTTTTGCTGGCTTTTCCTTGGGAAAATAATCGTGAATCATGAGGAAGCGCTTCGAAGATGACTTCTTTCCAATCTTTCCTGCCCTGCATGTCGTATCTAATGAGTTAAAAAAGATTTTTTTGCTCGAACAGTTTCTTTTCATGGACATCATCAGCAGATTGCACGCTTGACCTTTTTATTTCCCTTTAATGATTCACTTGATGAGATGACTAGCTACATGTTCCTTCAAAGATCAGGATTTCACGTGCAGCTGCATGCAGTTTCCACGAAGAGAAATATAGTGAACAAGGAGATTAGCCGTCTTTGCAGCTTCTGAATGTCGGTGGCTCGCAGCTCAGTGAGATTGCATTTGACAGAAAGGGCTCTAGCACAAACAGTCTTCCTTTTAATAATCATTCGATTTGCAAATTCTGAATCCCCCAACAACATTTCTTTCAACTTCACATCCTTCCAATCAAACATATCATTCCAGGGCAATGCGGGCCCGCAGGACTCCAAAATGGAACTTTCTTTAGTCAAGGCAACCGAGAACGGCGCTGCATTAGTCGGTCGAGCTCTCTATCATCAACCCATGCACCTGTGGGATAGGTCAACAGGGAATGTGGCAGATTTCGTCAGCCAGTTTACTTTCTCTATCGAATCCAGTACGAACCTTTCTCATGCTGATGGACTGGCTTTCTTTCTCGCTCCCAGTGGATCGCAAATCCCTGAACACTCAAACGGAGGCCATCTAGGCCTCACAGGTCCGAGTCCATACTCTACCAACTCTAGTACTGCATTTGTTGCGGTAGAGTTTGATACTTTCTATGACCATTCAACAAATACATGGGATCCGCTCTGTAATCATGTCGGTATCGATGTAAACAGCGTGGCTTCTGTCAGTAATACTTGTGTCTCATGGATGGATGACAAGATACTCCTTGGTCATAAAACAACATGCTCGGGTCACATACAATTCTACAGCAATGAACTTGAGTGTTGTTTTTTGAGATGATGATGACAATTATACCAGCCTTTAGTTTCAGCCAGTCAATCTGACAGAGTACTTGCCGGAATGGGTGGTCTTCGGTTTCTCGGCAACGACAGGGCAGTTGTTTGAGGCTCATACAATTTTCTCGTGGGAATTCAACTCTAGTCTACAAATCCTTGACAATGTAAATGGCACGACAAATGTGACTCCTGTCGACACACCAACACGAGGGAAAAAGAGTAAGTCCTGGGTGAAGGGGGCTATCTTAGGCTTAAGCTCTTTGGTGTTTCCTATCCTTGTTGCAGGATTTGGCTGGTATGCTTATAAGCTAAAGAGAAATAGAAATGATCGAAGTGGAGAAGAAGAGGAAGATGCTCCAGGAATTGACGAAGGATTTGAACAGTCAACGGGACCCAAGGAGTACTCCTATAATGTCTTGGCCATTGCGACTAACAACTTTGCCAATACTCGGTTGCTCGGGGAAGGGGGTTTCGGAGGAGTGTATGAAGGCCACCTTGCTGATGCAAATTTCCATGTCGCCATCAAGAAGATCACTCCAAAGTCCAAACAAGGCGTAAAGGAGTATGCCAGCGAAGTAAAGACAATTAGACATCTCAGGCATAAAAATTTGGTGGAGCTCGTCGGCTGGTGTCATGAGAGAAACAACTTCCTCCTCGTGTATGAGTACATGTCTAATGGTAGCTTAGACTCTCATTTGTTCAAAGATAAAACACCGCTAACATGGGAAAAGAGGTACAATATCGCTCAAGGCATCGCCTTAGGGCTGAAATATTTGCACGAGGATTTGAAGCAATGTGTCCTACATAGGGACATAAAATCTAGCAATATCCTACTCGATGCACAATTTGAGGCTAAATTGGGTGATTTTGGCCTGGCTCGAATAGTCGACCATGCCAAAGGTTCACAAACAACTCTGTTGGCTGGGACTATGGGATATTTGGCACCAGAATGTATCTATACATGCAGGGCAAGCAAGGAATCTGATGTCTACAGTTTCGGAGTTGTCCTCTTAGAGATAGCATGTGGAAGAAAAGCTATCGAATTGAGAGCATCAGAAGACCAAATTCAACTTGTGGAATGGGTGTGGGAGCTCTATGGAATTGGAAAGCTATTAGATGCAGCAGATCCAAAGTTAGGAGAAGATTTCGATGTGAGACAAATGGAGTGCTTATGATCGTAGGCCTCTGGTGTGCTCATACAGACCCTAAGGAACGGCCTCCCATAAGCAAAGTGATAACCTTTTTGAACTTCGATACTTCGCCACCCATTCTCCCACCAAAGTTGCCCATCCTGACATATGCCGTGCCTCCATCTTCAATGCCCGAATCGTTGCATGTTTTGTCCAGCAGCTTCAGAAAAAGTGAACCACAGAGCACTTACTGTACCGAACTGTCCACATTTACTAGCTCTTCCAAGAAGTCTTCCGATCCATCTTCTTCTGCATTGCTTCGGAATACAATGTAAGTTCACTGTTTATATGGGTTCTAAATTGCAACTATTCGGTTCTATGATTTGTAATGAATACAAGTGGACCTTTGGTTTCTAGTTTCAGTTTGATCCTTATCGTGTGAGACATTGGTCGGAGATCAGCAGAAGTACAACCCAAGTGCCAAAACTTGGCACGAGGGGAAACTTAAGTGCCAAAACTTTGAAAATGTACACTTAAGTGTCACTTTCTTTGAAAAGTGGGACACTTAAGTGCCACCTCCAGCGAACCTTGCCGGAAATCTTACGTGGCAATATTTTATAATTTTTTCTTGCCTACGTGGCTCGCCGGAGAGCTAACTCGGCTGAAACTCACCCGAAACGACGTCGTTTGCAAAATAAAAATTAAACTACCAGCTAAAATATTCTAAAAAATAAAAATGTATAAATAATTAATATAAAAATTAATTAAATTAAATTTAAACTTAAATTTATTTAAAATATTCTAAAAAACTTAAAAATAAAAAACTTAAAATTTAAAATTTAAATTAAAAAAAAAAAAAAAAGGTGGGGAGGCCGAAGGAGGCGGCCGAGGGCGAGCCCTCGCCGCCGCCTAGGGAAGGGGCAGCGACGGAGGGGGAGGGTCGTCGGGGGTGGCCGGCCCCGCCGACTAGCGGCGAGGGCCGCGAGCCCTCGCCGGATCGGGCGAGGGCGGTGACCCTCACCCCAGACCGGGCGAGGGCCCAAGCCCTCGCCGCCTCCCCCATTGTCGCCGGGAAGGGCCGGCGACCTCTACCGATGCTCCCCCACCGTCGCCGGCCCTTCCGGCGATGGCGAGGAGGCGGCGAGGTGGCCAGCCACCCGGCCGACCCTCCCCCACTGTCGCCGGCCCTTCCGGCGGCGGCGGGGGAGGCGGCGGCGGCGGCGAGGGCTCGGCCCTCGGCCCGCCCCCTTCAGCCTCCCTCCCTTTTTGAGGTTTTTTAATTTTAGGTTTTTTATTTTTTAGGTTTTTTTAATTTTAGGTTTTTTATTTTTTAGAATATTGTAAATAAAATTAAGTTTAAATTTAATTTAATTAATTTTTATATTAATTATTTACACATCAGACACAAAACGACGTCGTTTTTGCATTTTCTCGCCACGTTAGCGAGCAAAACGTCGCCGTTTTGCTCCAAATTCGCCAGAATATTGCTACGTTAGCAATTTGGCCGGATTTTGGCCGGAGTGGCACTTAAGTGTTCCACTTTGCTCCGAAACTAGCACTTAAGTGTACCTTTCCGAAGTTTTGGCACTTAAGTGTCCTCCCGTGCCAAGTTTTGGCACTCCAGGTGTCCCAAACTCGTCGGAGATCTCTTTTGGGTTTTTAACTTGGCCACAAACTTCAACTACCACGTGCAAAACTAGGGACTTGTAATGGTGCCTGAAAAAAATAATAACTAGAGACTTGTAGATGTTAATCCTCGAGAAGCCTAGGCTTTTCTTGAAGAATTGATGAAAAACTTCAACACGATGGAATTATTAGAAAGCTGCATCATGTTGAGAATAGGTCTCAAGTTTACCCCCGTAATGAAATCTTGAGGCAAGTGGGTTTCATAGTTTGAATGGGTTTGCCGAAAGGGATTTTCCTATTTTGGATCAAATTCCAATACATGTAAAAAGAGGGCTTTCTTCATTAATTATATTCAAGATGAGTTTTTAGTGTTCAACTTAATAAATCTTGTCGTGATACCTATGAATTCTTTTATGAGATTGGTGAGGAATTATGAGGGTTAAATATAGTAATATGTGAATTATTTGGTATAATTGCGGTCAGGAAACAATGAAAGTGCTCAAGTGACTCGAGTATAATTATGATTTCTATTTTATCACTTAATCTATAATGAACATTTTGTGCTGATATCCCCATGTCGTAAGTCCCACCGACTGAATCACATAAATATGATGTTCCATTTATTTCCTTATTCTTAAATTTTATTGTTTGATCCCTTGCTTTTGCGATAATTGGTATCAAAGCCAAACTTAATTGAGTTAAAGCAAGTCAATTGTAACGGGAGGAAAAAAAGAAGTGAAAATCAACAAGCTTAATAGGAATAGTTTTGAATTCTAGAAGGTATAGATTGAGGATTATCTATACTAGAGAACTTTGCACTTAGCCCTATTAGAAAGAAACTAGAGTTGATGGAGTAAAATGATTAAGATTTACTGGATAGACAAGCATTGGGTATTACTTGGCTAACTTCAACTCATAATATCATTTTTAACATTGTGAAATTGACACGTTGAGTTGGACACATCGAGAAGCTATTTAGATTTACATAACGAATTATGTCTACTAATCCATACTATTTGCAAAACGAAGATGACGTACATCAATCAATTTTTTTTTTTACTATAAATATACGTTAATCACTAAATTTTTATTTCTTACAAATTTCAGTTTACAATTTTGAACCTTCGAAATCTTAAAACAATCTTCCTGAAAAAGTCCACAAATTTCCATGAAGTCCATGTTCTTCCTAAAGATGGATCATGATGATATGAAGTTTAGTATTTATTTTTGCGAGCATGTCATTTTAAGTGGCGTTCAATGAAAGATGGCCTTTTGGCTAGAAAAAGGGAATATCGATCCTTTGTTATTAGACTTTTAGGTCAAGCAACCTTTGAAGACTTTGTTTATTAACCCTATAAAAAGATAAAATAAAATAAAAAAGAAAGAAAAAGGAACACGTGGCACGGTGGGGACTCCCTCTTTTCTTAGCACACGAGTACTAATTTTCTACGAGAGAAAAAAAGAACATAGCTATCTAGAAGCAGAAATGTATTAGGAATGAAGACACAAAAATTCCAGTGAGCCATCGAAAGATACTCAATGGAGACTCTTTCTTAGCACTATTTCTTCTCCTTGAACCGGATTGTTCTTCTTCGGTTTGGCCGTCATGTACTGCCTAGGTTTCTCAATTCGACTTAAGTATCTGCAGCATAATCAAGCCTGGTTTATATCATTTCTGTTCGTCCTCGCCGTGAAGCGGCCGTTGGCTTTGTTGTGACGAGTCCTGCATCCACGATCCAAGCTCCAAAGGTGAAGGCAATAAAAGGAAATACTTTGTTCTAGTTTCGGAATTCTCGGTTTTGTCGCATGCTCTTTTCTTTGTTCTTAATGCCATTTTGCTGGGTTGTTGCAGAATTCTGCATTTTTAATGTGCCCTGTCGCCTTACATTGCTTCATTTCTTCTTTTCCCAAATGAACATTATCTGTTTGATAGTGTTATCGGTT
Organism: Eucalyptus tenuipes; assembly: GCA_014182365.1. NCBI lineage: Eukaryota > Viridiplantae > Streptophyta > Magnoliopsida > Myrtales > Myrtaceae > Eucalyptus > Eucalyptus tenuipes. Next base: position 8,660,657 of record CM024543.1, on the reverse strand, counting down.
GATTGAGTACCATGGGCTAACTGCAAAATCGATTTTGGTGTTAGCGGTAAGGAATGTTGGCCTAATATTGAATCAGGAAACTCCTCAATATCGGCCATGGTTGGTTCGTTGGTTTGATAGTTGAACTTGTCGACATTAATCTATTGACCTAAACAGGAGCAGAGTTCGGTTTTACAATTATGATTGGCCTTACCTAATAGCATGAGGTCATTCATGTCCATATCTCGAGGATTAAAGCGGTAATATTAATGCAATACGATAAATGGTTCTCTTTAGTACTTGTTCAAATATTCTTAACGAACAGAAGATGAAAAAATTGGTCCATGAAGAAAAGAAAATGCAATGCTTGGCAATTTGATATTATTTAAGTACTAAGCAGATCTTGGCTTTACTTTGCAGATTCGTAGTGATCTCATTATAAAAACTCTGCAGTTTCTCTTTCTTTCTTATGCACCTCCTAACCAGACGACTGCCAAAATTTGTTTCCGGGAAAATCGCAAATATGACTCTGTGCTGTGCGAGTTGGGGTAGATGACTCCTTGGGCTAAAATTGGCGAAACAAGTACTCGAACTTGAACTAACTTCTGTACACCCTTGGACACACTTCAAATGGGTTTTTGCTGGCTTTTCCTTGTGAAAATGATCGCGAATCGTGATGAGGCGCTTAGAAGATGGCTTCTTTCAAAGCTTTCCTGCCCCGCATATCATATCTAATGAGTTAAAAAGATTTTTCGCTCAAACATTTTCTTTTCACGGACATCATCACCAGATTGCGCGCTTGACCTTTTCATCTCCATTTAGTGATTCACTTGATGAGATGACTAGCTACATGTCCCTTCAAAATATCAGGATTTCGTGTGCAGCTGCATGTAGTCTCCATGAAGCGAAATATAGTGAACAAGAAGATCAGCCGTCGTTGCAGCCTCTGAATCTCGATGGCTCGCAGCTCAGTGAGAATGCATTTGACAGAAAGGGCTATAGCACAAACACTCTTCTTTTTAATAATCATTCAATCTGCAAATTCTGAATCCTTCGACGAGATTTGTTTCAACTTCACATCCTTCCAATCAAACATAACATTCCGGGGCAATGCGAGTGCATTGGGCTCCATGATGGAACTTTCTTTAGTCGAGGCAGCCGAGAGGGGCAATGAAATAGTCGGTCGAGCTCTCTATGATCAACCCATGCACCTGTGGGATAGGTCAACAGGGAATGTGGCAGATTTCACCATTACATTTACTTTTGCTAGTGATTCTAAGAGCCGCACGGAATTTGCTGAGGGATTGGCTTTTTTTCTTGCCCCCCACGGATCACAGATTCCTGAAGGCTCAAAAGGAGGCTCTCTAGGCCTCACGAACTCTACCAACTCTGGTCTGTTGGAAATTAATCCAAAGAAAACAACACTGTTTGTTGTAATTAGAACATCAATGTAAAGAAGACAATAACAGCTATATAATATCCTTCTTTCTACGTAAACTTAGAAATCTTGGAGAAGAATAAAATAAGATATCACTGGAAAAATAACATAAAATTGGAGGTGAGGTACGGATATCCGAATCTCCTTAAGGCGATTAGTTACTGTCAATGGTGCTCCGCAGATTCACGAACTATGCCTCCCAAGATACAACACCTCGAACCTGTTTGGATTAGCACTATGCAAACAGCACTCAGTCGAACCGTTCAATTGAACTAGCACACTCAGAAAAATCAGAAGAGTAGAAAAGTATATCAAAGCCTTTTTGGAATCGAGTCGGAAAAACCAAAACCAAAAAACCGTCATGAAGCTCTATGCTCATATCTATTTATAGAGCTTTTTAGTTCATGTACAGAAGAGATACATGAACTAAATAGACGCATGTATCCACGAGATTCATGAATCAAGAGATACGTGAATCCAAGAGATTCATGAATCCAAAGACACGTGAATTCAAGAGATTCGTGAACTCAATAAATAAATGAACTAAAAGATACATGAATCTAGAAAATTCATGAATTCAATAGATACGTGAACATAAAAGTTTAGGAAATTCAAGAATCCAAAAGAGATACGTGAATAGAAAAGACGTATCTTAATTTATTGGCTTTCGCTGATCCATTAACCATAATTATAACATGGTCTTGCATTTGTTGCAGTAGAGTTCGATACTTTCATAAATAATGGACTGGATCCAGGCAGTCATCATGTTGGTATCGATGTAGATAGCTTGGTTTCTGTCCGTCACGCTAGTGTCCCATGGGTAAAGTACAGCATACTCAACGGTGAACAACTTCACGCTCAGGTGACATTTAATTCTACGGAAAAGAATTTGAGTGTTGTTTTCCCAGATTCTAGTAATAATTCAACCAAGCTCCACTATCATCTGGCCCACCTGACGGACAACTTACCAGAATGGGTAAAATTTCGGTTTTTCAGCTGCAATGGGAACATATTTAGTCTCATATTATTTTCTTATGGAATTTCAGTTCCACTCTTCAAATCCCCGACGCACCAACGGGTGGTACGATTGAAAGAAAAAAGAACAGGTCATGGGTATGGGCTATCTTAGGTTTAGGCTCTTTTGTCTTGGTGCTCCTTGTTGCAGGATTTGGCCGGTACAATTATTGGCCAAGGAGAAATAGAAATGGTCCAAATGGAGAAGCAGATGATTTTCAATCAATAGATGAAGGATTTGAGCAGTCCAAGGGACCCAAGAAATACTCCTACGGCGCGTTGGCCATGGCGACAAACAACTTTGCAGGTGCCCGGTTGCTTGGGGAAGGGGGCTTTGGCAGAGCGTACGAAGGCCAGCTTGCCGATGTGAATGCTTCTGTTGCTATAAAAAATATCACTCCAGAGTCCAAACAAGGTCCAGAGGAGGAGTATGCGGCAGAAGTAAAGACAATTAGACTCCTCAAGCACAAAAATTTAGTGGAACTCATAGGCTGGTGCCATGAGAGAAATGAGTTCCTCCTTGTATATGAACTCATGTCTAATGGCAGCTTAGATTCTCATTTGTTCAAAGAAAAAATGCCACTGACATTGGAAAAGAGATACAGCATTGCTAAAGGGATTGTGTTAGGACTGAAGTACTTGCACGAGGATTTGAAACAATGCGTTGTGCACAGGGATATAAAGTCTAGCAATATCCTGCTTTATTCGGAATTCAATGCAAAGTTGGGAGACTTTGGCTTGGCTCGGATAGTCGACCATGCAAAAGGGCCACAAATGACTCTATTAGCTGGAACCATGGGATATTTGGCTCCTGAATGTATCTACATGGGCAAGCCAAGCAAGGAATCTGATGTCTACAGCTTCGAAGTTGTCCTCTGAGAGATAGCATGTGGAAGAAAAGTTATCGAATCAAGAGCACCAGAAGACCAGGTCCAACTTGTCAAGTGGGTTTGGGAGCTCTATGGAGTTGGTAAGTTAAATGATGCGGTGGATCCAAAGTTAGGCAAGGATTTTGATATAAGTCAAATGGAGCGCTTGATGATCGCAGGCCTCTGGTGCGCTCATACGGACCCAAAGGAATGGCCTCCCACAAGCAGAGTACTAACCTTTCTGAACTTTGATGCTTCGCCTCCTATTCTCCCATCAATATTTCCAGTCCCATCATATTTTGCACCTCCATCTCTACCAATTGAGTTGCTGCACACTGTGTCCTCCCTGAAATCTTGCAGTTCATCCTCTTTATTGCTTTCGAATGAGGAATGAGTTACAGGGTTTTATGGAGGGTATATTCCGACTGATATTCTATCATTTCGTGTCTAATTCCACATGTATATATGCACATCTTTCAATTACTGGTTTCTATTTGCTCTTTTACTTTTGGACCTTCGTGTTCATTTAAAGCATGATTGGATATAAACAGAGCATATTCTGTTTCAGTGGCTATTGCTTGTCAAGGATTTCCTAGTAGGACCTCGCACGACAGCCCGGGTAACAACGACTTCAATGATTATGTAGTCAATAACATGAATCAGAAATCAATGAATGCCGCTAATAGCAAGCTTGGAAACTATAAGGAGATATCAGAAGTCATCTGGTGGGTTATTTGTTACGCACTCGACAAGTCTTGTAATCCGAACTTTTGATCATATCTTGAACTCAAAATTTCCATTCTGGTCGATACTCAACATTATCCATGTCAAAATTCAATCATATTTACCTAACAAGTTTAACCAGTTCCAAAGAGTATTACGAACTGGCCTATAACAGGCAGTTTCGGTTCTCAGTCCAAGGGTTTTTTTATTGATGTAGAAGTGTTATCATCAATTCTCACCCCATAAATGTAAATAGCTGATGCAATTGCATCGTGGCTATTTCTTTTCCCAAAGACAGTTAGCTAAACAAATTTCACTTCCCTAAATCAAGTTCAGCCCAACGGGACACTTTTCTTCATCCCAACACCGCGAAATGCAACTCTTTTCCATATCAAGCATCGACCAAACATCATCCTCTGCTTTCTGTATGAAGTAGATGCAGTTTCTCCTACCCATCTCTTTTCACTCACCAAGACATGGACACAACAATTAGCCCCCATGAAAAGTGCTTGATCCCCAATAGTACTCGCTTTGCTTCACGAGTAATTATCGATGTTGAGCCTTAGATCTTTGATATCATCCACAACCTTCACTGTCCTCTTGGACACGAGGAAAACCGCCAAAACTTTGCCCTCAATCTCGAGCAAACACTCCTTGAAGCTCCTCCACGAGGCATTAGGAACCGCCCTGCTTGGATGCAGGGCGACGATCTTGTTGCACAAATCCACGCGCTCTAAAACCGCGAGCTTCCCCTGCGAATTCAGGGCATAAAACTTGCCATTTGCACTGATGGCATTGACGAACTCTATGCGTCACTCTGAACTGTTCCCATAATTCGGGTCCTCATCATTGCAATCATACTTAGAGCCCGTTTGGTTCGGCTTTAGGAAATGCTACTAGGAGAATGCAAATACCTTTGAGGTAAAGAGGTTTTCCGAAATGTTACACCGTTTGGTAAATTTTGACATTGAAAAGCAATTTAGCGTAAACACCGTTTGGCAAAACCCACATTTGTAATTGGCTTTTGTTATTATTATTTTTTTTTAAAGTCTAAAAATCAAATTCGGCGGCCGGATGGCCGAGATCTGGCCGCCGGCCGCCGGAGGTCGCGGAGGCCAGATCCGGAACCCAGCAGCGTCGCCGGGCACCCGCGAGCCAGTGCGACGCCGCCCGGGTCGCAGTTGCACCACCCCGGGCGGTGGTAGACACGCAACTCCCAAGCGGCGGTGAGGCTGCCGGAGAAGTTCAACTCGGAAAGGACAGACGAAGGGGAAGAAGATGAACAGTGACAACTTGCATCTCAGAATACCCAATGCTCAAAGCTGGTCTTGAGGTGCATTTCAAGATTTGGGAATGTTGATATTTGGCTAAGGAGCTTTCTAAATCAAGCCAAACACCAAATATTTTTAAAGGGGCTTTGGGGCCCAAAGCCTCCCAGGAAAGCTGAACCAAATGGGCCATCTGAGTTCACCCGGCTGCCTCCTGAAGAGATTACAAATCACGAAAGCCGGGCGGTCCCTACCAGTCACCACCATCACAGCACGGTTGAAACTCCCGCTACGGTCCGCGTAGGGCGAATTCAGGACAGCACGCTTGAACGGAACTTTGCAAGCCCAAGGTGGGAGAGAGGAGTATCAAGACTCGATAAAATTCCAGGGATAGGAAGAAGTATTAAAAAGAACGTATTCTGATCGAGCAAGGAATTTCGACACCGTAATAGTTGCAGAGGCAAAGGGAAAGAGAGAAGGTGGAGAGAGGGAGGGAGCTGGGGTTCTGTTTATTGGGTAAAATATCCAAGTAAGGACAGGAGATGGGTGCAGGTGGTGGGAGGAAGCCCCAACTTAGACATTTAAACCTATATAAGTTAATGGCTACAACAATCACCGAAACACAAGTAACTACAATCCTTAGGAACATAGTACGCATATCGTTTTCAAGTGCTTTAGAGTTCATGATGAAATTAAGAAAACTAGGGCGACTAATTGTTGTTGAATTTGCATTAAGAGACAATTTTTATTAGAATTATTGGGAGAAAGGATACGAGGCTTGAGATTCTATATATATATAGGGATAAAAACGAAAATTAAGGCAATAATGATGAGAGGAGAAACCTAAGTGTAGAACTATACACAAACAGAAAGCATTTGGAGGGAAAGAGTGAGATTAGATTTGAAAAATTTTGAAGGAATTTCAACTGACAAAGATCACTAAAAACTTTGGAAGTAGGAGGTTACAAGGAACTAGGAGAGTAATTCTGTTAAAGTTATGTCTCAAATTTGAACCCATAAATGAAACTCAACTCGAGATAAATGGCAAAAAATGTTCAGTTCATTAAAGGGGAGTTAGAAATTTGAATATATCTATGGACATCCGAAAATCGAGCAAATACGGTAACTTCCTTTGACGATTTGAAGTCGGAAATAACAATGCTAAATCTGAAATGTCCAACGTGGACTTTGAGTAGGATTCCTTGAACTCGGTCAACACGGGTCAATAAAGGAATTAACAGAAGCCTACTGCACGTTGGGGACAATGGCCAAGTTGAAATGTCAATTCTAGAGTTTGAGTTGGACTTTGACTCGTTTCATTCTTGGCCACATATAAATATATATATTCTATTGTTGGGCTCCTTGTGCGGCGATTGTTGATACGAATTGAACCGTCGAAGGAGTGCCGGAGAAGCGTGGGCTAACTTCGTGTCATTCGAGTGGCGAAATTTATTCATGAATTTGTTGACACCTAAATTTTATTATTTTATTTATGACTCAATCGCATACAAAATTAGGAATTAGTCGCTAAAAAAAGAAAAACAGAAGTAAAGAGTAAAATAAATAACTTTTATTAAAATGCATTGTATATGTTTTCATCAAAATCCGTTATGTGTAGACATTAGAGCATCTACATAACTATCACTAATTATTAAATCTAAAAATTTAGATAAATAAAAAATCGAAAAAAAAAGCGGACCGGGCTAGGCCCAGTACCTTCCAATTCTCTTCTCCTCTGTATCTTTTGTCGCCTGGGCCCAAGCCCAGCCCCTCTTTTTCCTTTCCTTCCCCGGCCCAACCTTCTTCTCTTCTTCCTCTCTCTCTCCCTCGCGCTCTCTGTAGAAAGAAGGAAAAGCAAAGTACGAGCCCGAAGAGACTGGGATGGCGAGGGAGCAGAGGAGGCAGCGGATCGCGCAGCATGATCCCAGGGTCGGAGTCAGGCCGGCAAGGCAGCTCGCGGTGGCAGGAGCCATGCGCGCTTGCTGGCCGAGCATGAAAGCGAGAGGGGGTTCTCGGCTGGTCCGGGGGGTCTTTTCTGGGGGATTTGGCCGAGAGAGATTTGAGAGGGCCTTTGGCGAGAGAGCTTGAAGGAAGGAGGGGGTAGAAATGGAGAGTGACCGGGAAGAAGGAGGCCCTGAATCCACCTCAGCCGGGCATCGCTCAGCCACCCCCGACTCGAGCTTGCGCCTCCTAGCCGGAACCACCAAGCCGCGGCTTCCCTTTCCTTGAATTCAAGTTTTTGCGGTGAATTTCCTGGTTTTTGGTTCAACCTGTGTTCGATCTATCGATCTCGCCCGCCGTTCGCCACCCTCGAGCCGGGTAGGGACCTCCGCCGACCCTTTTTCTTTGTGCCCTGCTTTTGTCCTGTTCCCTCATATTTTTTTGCATGGTTTACTAAGTTGGGACGTGAGTTTTGGGTTTGCTTATGCTGTCTTTTGTTGATGTTGAGCATTCCCTGCCATTCTCGTTGAGCTGTGGTCTAGTTTCGAGTCTTGTTATTGTCCGTGGCTGCCTTGAGCCGATGCACCCTAGTTGTTTGATAAAATGCCCTTGAAGCTCTTCGGGGAAAATACCCACTACCTTTGCCGTTTCCGAAGCTCGTGTATATTCGTTTTGATCGCTAGTTACTGAGGTCGTCTTGCATGAAGCCTTAACTCGTCGATCGTGGGCAGTGGTTAGTGAGGTTGAGCAGTGGCATTTCTTCAAGAGAGATCTTGACTATGGTGTTGTTCTCGGCAAAGAAGAGAACGTCGAAAAGGGAGCTTACGTGAGAAAGGAAATCACGCCCAGTTAAGGGATAATTAAATAAAGAAAAGAAAACAAGAGAAACAAACAAAGAGTAATGAAAAGAGAGATAACATCAATATGTAAGCCATTTTAAGCGTGTGGGCTGGATGGACTATAGGAGTGTCTGTGTCATTTTCAAAGGGTAACATTTGTCTTCTTTTTGTCCATTTTCGCGCGCATTGTACGGATATCCGAACTTGTGGCCGTACGTCGCACCTCACGTCCATCTTACGTTTTGCATTTTATATAAATTCGAGATTGTTGGATAGTGGTGCACGCTGTTCTCGGCTTGGTATGGAATAAATATACGTCAAGATAATGGTTTTGGCGCTTTGAGGTTGGGGTTGAATTCATGGGAAATCTGGGTTTAATGGAAGCTTCGGGCGGAGAAGGAAGCATGCGGAGAAGAAGACCAGGAAAGGGGAAGAGAAAAACAAAACAAAAAGAAGAGAAAAAGAAATGAAAAAAGATGATGAAAAGAATAAGAAGGGACAAAACAAGAGGGAAAGACGGTGCAGGGACGTTCTGCAGCGGAAAAAGACAAAACAGGGACAAGAAAAAAAAATTTAAAAAAACTAAAAAAAAAAAAAAATTATCCGCGCGGGTCGGACCTGGGCTCGGATCGGATCAGCGGGTCGGATCGGTCCTACCCGGTCCGAACCATTTATCCGAATAAAATAATATTAAATATTAAAAATTTCAAAAAAATCAAAAATTTTCAAAAATTTTCAAAAATAAAAAATTTTCGAAAATAATAAAAATTCAAAATATTTTCGAAAATTCAACCACTTTCAAAGAAAATTTAAAAAAAACTGAATTTTTTTTCAGAAAATATTGAAATTCGAGTTTTTTTAAAATTAATTAATTAAAAATTAAGGAAAATTAAAAATTCTCAGAAATTTCCAAAATTCAGAAAAGTATAAAATTTTCAGTAGCAATTAGAAAGACACCAAAAAAATCAAAAGGTTTTGGAAAATTCAAAAAAATTCAATTTTTCAAAAAAATCTAAAAAGAAAATCTAAAAAATTAATTAATTAAAAAAAGTCTTCAAAAAGGTTAAAATTAATCTCTTAGTATTTTCTCCTAAAAGATGGAAGTCTTTCAATTTAGAATCTTGCTCGAGAGGTTTTAGTTGTCCTTAAAAACAAATACCCTTGACTATGCAATTTTGGTATGTTGATGTTGGCTTCCCTTTAATCTAATTAAGATTAGTATTTATCTTTTCTTTGATGTTAAATTTTTTCCCTCCCATGCAATTTATTTAATCGCTTTCCTTAGATGCTAATTGTTATTTTAATGATGGTGCACCAAGATATCACCTCACATGTTAGTGGATAGATATAAAATCAATCTAAGTTGCCTGACAAAAACATCTTCTTCTTTTTTAAATGAACAAGATTAGGTATCGAAAAGGGCACTAATTGGTTAATTAGTGTAATCAAGTCCCCGAATTTAGATTCTCTGGTTGCGTAGGAAGTGAGGTGTATTCACATGCCTCACTTGATTTATAGCCAACCTCAACAGGTTAGTTGTGATTCCTTGTTACAAAATTCTTATGAATCATTTAATGTTGCGCAAGGTATGGGCTTGAGAAAGCTCGTGCCTGATCATGGCCCATGGGCCTGTCTTTTAGGCAATGCCCCCCTAAACCTATTCCCATCCCCAAGGGATAGGTCAAGACAGAATTACATCCAAGAAGTATTAGTATTCAAGCCAATTAAATCTTGTGAGTTTAAGATTTGTTTAATTTTTTCGTGAGATTGAGAACTTATTTTGTGAGGAATTATTGGACTAAACATTGCATGAGTTTTTTGGTGTAATTGAGATTTGGAAACACTGAGGATATTTGAGTGACTTGAGTGTATAATCTCATTGTAAAGCAATTGATTTATAGTGGAATTCGTTGCTACTTGCCCCGTGAATGTAGGTTATTACAACCAAACCACGTAAATCTAATGTCTGGTTTATTTTCTTATACAATCTATTATATTATTCGATCACTTGCTTTATAGCATGGTCTATTTTGGTGGCTATTAATCATCTCAATCCATAATTTCCTAATTTGCGTCTTGCAAAATTATGTAAATAGGTTTGTTCTTCCTCCTACTTTTTGACTTCTCTTTATACTCTCATTCTATATATTTGTTACTCCAAATTTACTCAAATTTAAATGACAAGTGCAAGGGGAAAAAATAGTTCAAATGTCTATGTTAGCTCTATATGTTGGAGATTCAGTATATTTCCATTATTTCGTTTCGACAGATTATAGTTTTTTTTTTTTTGTCGGTCCTACTCTAATCCTACTCTAACACTCACTCTCAGACTTTTGCCCTGCCTCCTTGCAGAGCATGGGAGTCGAAACCCACTCCTGAAATGAAATCGTCCCCACTCCAATCCCCCCTGAGAAGGTGGGGATTTGAACCCCCCAGCTCCCCCTTCCAAGTTGGAAGTGGGGATTGTAGTTGATATTATGCTAAATATGACATTTTTCTCTCATGCATCACAATTCATAACTTGGTATTGGAGTTTTTACTATTGTTCGAGCAAACGTCCATCGAGCCTGTTCTATAACAACGCTAGTTGTATTTGTCAGAAACTTGGGCGAAAAATAATGGAGATAAGTGTATTGTGTATTGCTTTTCACTGATCAATGATGTATAATATGGGTTTTATTTATAATACATAGGAGCAAAACTATCTAAGGAAGAAAAATATACAAAATATGGGAAAAAGATTTCTTAATACACAATATTCTAATTTTCTAACAATAGACTAATTAGCATCAATTAAAATCAACATCAAGATCTTGTGGTGCTGCAAGATCAATTAGATGGCAACGGAATCTTCAACAGTATTGGCTGAATTTCTCCATGGTAGTCATCAAGACTCCAGCCGCATCGGTCGTGTCGCTCCCGTTTCTCTGCCAAGTCCGTAGCTTCAGCAGCTGTTTAAGACTACTTCACTGCTCGTTTTGAAACAAAACAGACGCCACCTCTGGACTTGCTATACTCAAATGAGCTAGATCTTGGAATTTTGTCATAGATGGCGGACAACCGCAACCTCACGCGCCACCATACGCTGTTGTTTCTTAGATCTACCGAGCTGCCGTGTTTCAGTGCCTTTCCAACACATTTTTGGGGGTTTCTTTTGAAAAACAAACACCACTACCAGTATTGAAGTCGCCAATCAAGAGAGAGCGTGTGAAATTTCACCTCCAAACATTGCCAGATTGCCACCTGAAGCCTTTACAAGTCAGATTCAAGCGCCACGAGAGCTCTACGCATCAATCAGCACGTGCTAGACGGCCCTTCTGTGTGCTAACGTCATTCGCCAGGTCAGCACGGTTGCGTCACCTTCTGCCACGTTAGCCTTTGACCACTAACCATTGACCAAGTTCGTTCATTGTCGTTGACTGGCGTGGACGTGCGTTGACTACCGTTGACCAGCGTTAACTGGACCGGTTTAATCACTTTTTCAACCGTTTTAAAGCATTTTTGGCCAATTCTTAATGTTTTTCAATTGATTCTGGCCGTATTTCGACATGTTAACTCCATATTAGGGCTTATTTTTTCCCATATCTGCTCTTCAGGTGTCAGTTTCTTCACATTCCTCATACAAATTGCAGTGTTTTAAATCAGTAAAGTGCTTATAATGGATAAATTTTGTTTCTCACTTTCTTTTTCGAGGACCTTCATTCTATTTTTCAAGGATCTAGTACTTCTAGCTCCTTTGTCCCTTCTATTACGTATGTTGCTTCAGGTACTTTTGTTTGTGGTTTTTTTACTCCACTTGCTGCAATCATATGCCTTCAAATTCTAATATATTTCAGTCAAAACGATTCACTTCACATGTATCTAACTCTTCACGTAGCTAATAATTTTCAAATGAGAGTTAGCTATGCTAGAAACATTTCAACATCTACAATATCCTTACCTAACACCTTGGTTGTTCCCAAACTCTCCGTAAATTTGATTTCAATAGGACAATTTTGTGAACTTGGTCTTGGTGTGGTTGTCATATGCAGGATTTACGAATGGGACAAACCATTAGGATGGATCATAGAGTGGGATGCCTATCTGAGCTAGTTTTCTCTCGGGATGCCTAAATTGTACTGAAAATGTTAGGTTCAATTTGATAAAAATGTATGGATTGACATTGTCGAAAAAAGTCAACCATCAATTTTATCTCAATCCCGAGGTTGGCCACCTCTCAAGATTCCCTCGTTTGAAATTGTCGAAATTGGACCTGAGAGCTTTAATCGCCATCGTCCCTATGTCAAATTTCTAAAAGAAGTCAAATCTGAAAAATGATCAGAAATCAATGAAATTTTAATTTTATCGCTCATATGTCAAATTATTTGGTTTGATTGATATAGTCAACCTCTTACCATTTTATGAGAATTTGAATTTAAAGGCGTAATTCTGCATAGCTATGTGGAATTGACACCTATATGCAATTTTCACATGTTTTGTTGAATTTTTACGAGTTCGAAGTGAAGACAATTAGCCAACTCAGGCACAAAAACCTAGTCCAGCCAATCGGTCGTTACCACAAGAAAAAAGAGTTCCTCCTCATCTACAAGTTCACGGCTCAATGCAGTTGGGACTGTCATTTGTTCAAGAACAATACCCTGTTTACTGGGAAGCTAGGTATAGAATTGATCGGGGAATAGCCTTGGCGTTGTTATGCCCTCCACGAAGAGTGGGAACAGTGCATCCACAGGGACATTAAGTCCACCAATATCATACTCTATGATAAGTTCAATGCCAAACTAGGGGATTTTGGGTTGGCTAGACTAGTTGATCATGCCAAAGGAGCACGAATCATTGCACCAGCCAGGATCGTGGGCTATATGGCTCCCAAATGCATTCAAATTGGCAAGGCAAGAAGGAGCTGTACATCTTTAGCTTTGGGGTTATCCTTCTGGAGATAGTGTGCAGAAGAAAAGTTGGAGGCCGTTACTGGACAAGGTTTGGGAGGTTTGGGAGCATTATGGAACAGGAAGCCTTTTGTAAGCATCATATCCAAAACTAGCGAAGACTTTGATGAGAAACAAGTTAATTGCTTGTTGACTCAAGGGCTTTGGTGTGCTCATCTATATTATAAGCTCAGGCCTTCTATTATAGAAACATCAAGTGTTTTTAACTGTGAGGCTTTGCGATCAGACTTTCCCATAAATGCCTGTCCCAACATATCTGTGAGATTTAATGGAACTACTACAAACTATTCAAAAAGCTTAAGTTGTTAGATGAATGTGTGATTTAATATTTTAATATTCTAATAATCTCCCTCACACTTAGTTGGGAAATTTAATTAAGGAGGCTAAGGAGGCAAATGGGGTTTGGAAAGATTTGAATTCAGGACCTTTAACTCTGATACCATATGAGATTTTGTGAGACTGCTGCCAATTATTCTAAAATTTTAAACTATTAGATGAAGATGTGATTTATTACTTAAATATTCTAATGATATCTAGCTTCATTTTTTTGGAAATATGCTTGTTAGCACTGATTTCTTCATAAAAGATGGCCATTGCCGATGAAGCAGGTGACAAATGCGCTTAGTTCCCAACATTTTGTTTTTGTTCCAGACTATGTTAATGGCTTCATGGTTGTACATTTTGTATGCATAGAAAATTTTAGAGGTTAAGTTTCAAACCAGAGAGTCAGTGACTAATTTTATCGATAAGAACGCGAATTTAAAATCTGTGATTAACAAGTGGAGTTACGTTTAAATAATGGTAGTGCACGGGTGAGTTGTCAGAGTAAAAGGCTTAATAGATGGGCCCAACAAGGCCGCGCACATGTCACCCAAGCTCCAACCCATTTTATTCTTCTTCAAAAGATTGTGTAAGGGGTCTCCAGCCAAAACGAGGAAAATTAGGGAGCTCGTCCCGTGAACAAGAAGAAGCGAAAAAGGAGGAAAGAGAGGTAAAATCCGGACGCCACGACAAACTGAGTCAATTGCCAATTGCAATGCCGGGTAAATATTCAAGCCTATAGGAGTAATTTTCGAAATTAGGTCTTAAATTTGAAATTATGTAAAAGATGAACTACGATGTTCGATTGAGGAGCCATTGAGCTTTAGGGCTATGAAATCAATGCGCCAATAGTAGGGATTGGCCTGGGACAAGGGCACCATGCATTGTCTTGTGTCCATGAACGAAGGCACTACGCCTTGCACTGTGCCAATGCACAAGGACACTGTGCTTTGCATCAGACCATGAATCGACCACTCGACCATAAGGGTTGGTCATGAGACGATCACACGCCACCATGGAGTTAGGAGCAATCATGGATCGGTTCTGCACGGACATGCAACAGTCGTGGGTGATTCTACTTGGGCACGTACCAACCGCGGACGACCATAAATCGATCCCGTTCGACTAGGCGTGCGTTGGTCGAGGATCAATCGGTTCCACGCAACCACATGGCAGCCAGGGTCAACCATTTGCAATAAGTCATGGATAGGCCAAGACAAGACCATAGGCCAACCAAACCTAGCCCCACACCACGCACAAAACTGATCAGGCCAAGCCAGGATCAGGTTGGGTGCCAGGCGTGGAGCCAAGCCTAGGGCCTAGACTGCCAGGCCTTGCGCCGGTCAAGGCTGGCCACGGAGCCGGCCACATGACCCACCCGAGGAGCACTGAACTAGCCAATCCGAGACGGATAGATTGTGACCAACCTACTCAAGCTAGGAACAGCTGCACAAATTGACTCATTTGGCATACTCAATCGTGGATGAACCTAAAAACCTCTTGCCCAATAAAGATAGTGCTTCCATAAGCTTCTTTCCCTTGTTTGCTTAATGTTTTGGAAGTTAGTCATTAATTGAGAGGGACAAATCATGGACTCTAGAGACATCCTAAGGCCATGAGGTCTTGAATCGGCATTAAGGCATTGAGAAGTGCTAGTTCCAAGTCTCATTCAGTGTGGGGATTGCCTAAGGCCATGAGGTCTTGAATCGGCATTAAGGCATGTCGATTCCAAATCTCGTTCAATATGGGGATTGTTCAAGCCCGCAAGGTCTTGGTGCAATATTGAAGCATGTCAATTCCAAGTCTTGCTTCGTACAGGGATCGACCTAGGCATGCAGTTCAAGCCAGAAGCCAAGAATCATGCTTGGCATGTTATATAATATGATAATGAGGATCATTGTACACACACTTGAATGAGCACGCCCTTGGACCTTGTATATGCCAGCTAAGATGAAAGATGAAAAATTGGCTTATGTAATACACGTGTGATCACCTAATAAAGGATAAGAAGCATCGCTGCTTGAGGTTGTGGTGATGCCCCCACGGTAATGGGATGCCTGGGTTTAAGCCTAGAAGCCTTGGAAAGCTAGCCCTGAGAAGCCTCGGTCGAGCCGAGATGCCCTAATCAAGTTAGGAAGCCAGCATAAAGCTGGAAGCTTCGGTTGAGCCGAGAGGGCCTGATCAAGCTAGGACAAAGTTAAATGAATCTTTTATGTGTGTCATTATATGCATAAGTAAGATATGTTTGATGTGTTTAATGAAAAGTCGAAGGTAAGTATGCATGAATTATGGCGTGATGGACATATGTATGTAGTCAATGTGTAGCAATGAATTTGCTATTGATCTACCATCGACATTGTATTGCGAGTACTATACTTGCTAGATTTTGATGATGAGATGTCCTCCTAGTAGAGAATTACTTACCGAGTGCCCCGACCCACTCTTTTATCTTTCAGATTTGTAGGTATGGATACCAATTTTGGAGCTACTGCCTCCATAGAGGAGATAGGGATTTCATCTAGCCTCTACAGATAGATGTAGCAAGGTGTAAATAAGGAAGTGCCGATAGAGAAGGGTTTTGTAAAAAGTAGTGTGCTTTGTTGTACTGCTTCCTTGATTTCCAACTATTGTCTATTTAGGAGTTTGTTTATTCATGTTTTCGTATGTGCATATTAACAAGATAAAAGGAAACGGGATGGCGACAAGCTTGATACGTCGCAATGACAACTCTATTGGTCACGTTCTCGTGGTTAGGGAGTTCGAGGCTTGACAGTTGTTTTATCAACTAGTAAGCATAACTAGTTGAGTCTTTCATTAGAGTAATATATCACTTGATTTTTGGTAGTTTTTCGATTAATTGATAGGAACACAAGTGTGTCGACGTGAGTAACCATCGTAGGTTAGTTTTCGATTGTCCTAGGTGAGTGATGTTATCTCTTCAATGAAATTTTAAACTCATGTCTTAAAAGCAATACATATTCGATATATTATGAGTTATGGAAGAGTATGTATGTTGCATAAAATCTGGATCAAACATTTATTATGTGTTGGTATTTGTGAATGTTTTAAAAAATATGTTGCGAAAGGTTATATAATATTAATATATATATATACCGAGTTGTGAAGCTAATTTCCAAAATGAATATTGAAATGGTGTGAAAAATGTTTGGTGGAAATATATATTTGATGAATGAAGTTGGGGAATATTATATTTTGGGTTTGCGAAACCTTTTGGTGAAATAATTACAAGAAGCTCTTGACTTGACTTTGAGCATGGTTGGTGTACGGTTTTATGTATGAATTTGTGAAATGCTTTTTTAATGCATTTTATTGATATATCGAGTTGTGAAAGGTATTACGTTTTTGGTTTATGTAACCGATTTGTGATATAAATTACGGTTTTGATTGTGAGATTATTGGAGAATGAGGTTTATGCTTATGTAGCTATGATTAGAACCCACCAAGGGGGAAGTATGCATACTATTGTTAGGAAATCTTTTTGGGTTGAACCACCAGCTAATATAGATGGTAGATCTAGACAAGCGGGTAAACTTGATTACCTTGGTCATAGGCGTTCAACTAATCATAGTTAGACATCGAGCGTTAGATTAATCAATGGATTGGACCATTGATGTGTGAAATGATGAGATTAACCAATGGAGTAGATCATTGATATGCAAGTTAGAGAGATTGATCAATGGATTGAGCCATTAATATTTCATTTTGATATTACTAAGGAAATGAGTATTTTTGTTATGTATAAAGCTTGATTGAAAAAGTTAAAACTTATTTTTGAAATCGCACATATGTTAAACTGTGGATTTGAATTAAATGAGTTTCGGTATGGTTTTGTAAATACGCATGATGGAAACTCGATATGCTTAGAAGAGAAGAGATATGCACTACTCATTGAGATTATTCACCTATTTCCTTCGTAATCTTTTCAGGTTCCTCGATTAACGACCATTAGAATGAAAGCAATATCAATAGATATTTTTGGGAGTTGGATTTTGAGTGGTTTGAAGTTGCATCATTTGAATGGAAGGACGGGCGTGTCATTTCCCCTATTTTTGTAGGAATCGGGATGTAACAAAAGGAGCTCTTATGTGAAGATAGGTCTAACTATATAATTTAATGGGCTCAAGTTTTGGGCTCCTATTGGATCTCCTGATTATGAAAGTATTGGACTTTTATTGCGTTTTTCACAATGTGGGACCAGGGCAGATGGCTATTTGGGTGGGCCTTAACAATGTGTGCCTGTCTCTGGACTCAACCAGGAATCTTATGGATCATCGTAAGGCTGCCAAGTTGCGATTTTGGAATCAACTAGTTTTATTAGCAAACAAGCGACGCTATAGAGAGGACTTTCGGGGCCGAAGTTGTGATTTTGACGCTGGAACTCTTCAATGTGATGAATCTTTTCATGCCAAAGAGAGGACCTTGGAGGCCAGATGGACGCGGGCCAAGTCAAGAAAAGGACTTCCATACTTTTCTTTCATTTGAGGCCCCGACAATCAAGGAGAAGCTTTTTCCTATCCTCTAGTTGCTCTTTAATCACGCTATAAAATCAATAAAATATTCAAAATGATATTCGGCTTCTACCAGGCGGAGCTCTCCCAAATACTACAGGGGAAACTCGACTCTTTATTCTGCAATTTAGCGGATTGCCCCTAAAAAAGTTTTCTTTTCTTCAGCTTTTCCTCTTGCTACCCTTTTTTATTCAAAAATCCTGCTCTGCCTCGGCATACCGCGAATCCTCTTGAAAGAGCCGTGTGCCTTCGGATGAGGTGGTGGTAGAAAAGCTGCTGGTACACTATGATGCAATTGGACCTTATCGACAAAAAAAGAAACAATTTAGATAATTTATTTTTTGGTAAGGACAATTTAGATAATTATTTGTGGCTCCTAGAACCTAGAAAACGTACGAAAAATGAAGCAGTCAATCAAGCAGCACCGACCGCTATTCCATGTTGAAAAGGTGGACTGCTCCGCTATTATCTCGCAAAGCATGACCTTTCCTTGGACGCGGTTTGTTCTATTTCACACATATTGTTGGACCTTCATTTCTTTCTGTCTCTTCTTGTGACTGGCTTTGTGGCTCTACCGCAACGCTCAATCAAAGATCCAGGCTCTCTCTCTCTCTCTCTCTCTCTCTCTCTCTCTCTGTGCCTGCGCGTAGCGTTTATGGTGTTTTTGTTGATTGTCAAAGGATCTTCTGTGAAATATAGCAAACCTTAAGTAGATTTATCAACTGATGTGTTTTATTTTGAGCAATATTTAGTGAAGCCTTTTTAAGCATTTAAATGTAAACAAGTAGCCATCAGCAGTCTTTTCTTATTGCGCATAAACAAATAGCCATTAACCGTTGCTGCTGTACATTAGTCCACTATTCGTCTTGGTGTCGTACCGGCTTTTATGGCGGCTCTAGAAAAGACGGAGAGGGTCAGGGATGGATTCAAATCTTGGTGGATGGGACTCTGGACCTTTGGAGTTTACCCATCTCAGCCAAGCGAAAAACGAGGAGGATTATGTTGCTTGAAATATTCGACACAAGGAACTAAATAATTATGGGTTGAGGACCCTAATTCAGAGTCTTTCGATGCTCAACAAGGGTAATTGTCGCTGATAGCTCTCTCACCCTGCTTACCAAACCTGAAAAGCATTTCAAATGAATGATCTAAGTAATCACGGTCTAGTGAGTAATATATACTTCTTCTAAGAAAATCTAGATATATAAAGCAATACTATAAACCAACGATCCAAATCGGAGATAGAATATATATAGCAAATCAAATATGAGTTGATTCATTTTGGTGGAGCTTATATAAAAATACTCATTTAACCCACTATCACAAATCAAATATCAATGGTCAAGTCCATTAATAATTTTTTATCTAATCACACGTCAATGGGCAAAAGAACGCTTCTAGTGCCATAACTTGACACAAAGGACACTTAAATGCCATAACTTACGAAAGGTACACTTAAGTGCCACATTCGAAGAAAAACGGATCACTTAAGTGCCACTCCGACCAAAGTCCGGCCAAAACGCCGACGTGGCATTTTTCTGGCGAAGTGACCCCAAAACAACGCCGTTTTGCATGCGACGTGGTCAAATAATGCAAAACGGCGTCGTTTTGGGGCGACGTGGTAAAAAAAAATAATTAAATTAAATTTAAAATTAAATTTAGTTAAAATATTTAAAAATAATAATTTTAAAATTAAATTTTGTTAAAATATTAAAAAATAATAATTTTAAAATTAAAAAAATTAAAAAAAAAAAAAAGGAAAGGAGGGAGGCGGGCCGAGGGCTGGCCGGGGTCGCCGGCCCGGCCGTGGCTCGGCAACCCCAGCCGACCCTCCCCCGCCGTCGTCGGCTCTTCCCGCGGCGGTTGGGCGGCGACGGCGGCAGTTGAGGGCGATCCCTTGGCCGCCTCCCCCTTTCCTTTTTTTTTTATATTTTTTAATTTTAAAATTATTATTTTGTAATATTTTAACTAAATTTAATTTTAAAATTATTATTTTTAAATATTTTAACTAAATTTAATTAAATTAATTTTTATTTTTTTACCACGTCAGCCCAAAACGATGCCGTTTTTGCATTATTTGGCCACGCGTCGTGCAAAACGGCGTCGTTTTGGGCTCGCTTCGCCGGAAAAATGCCACGTCGGCGTTTGGCCGGATTGGCACTCAAGTGATCCCTTTTACTCCGATTTTGGCACTTAAGTGTACCTTTTGTAAGTTATGGCACTTAAGTGTCCTTTGTGCCAAGTTATGGCACTCCGGGTCCGCACGTCCACGTCAATGATTCATTTCATCAATTAATTTATTGCTCAATATTTAACCATGGTTACAAAATAAGGCTCAATGACAAGGTTGACTGAGATTCCCCTTTTGGCAAGATTCCCACTTACTATTTAAAGGTGATTTGGCCTAGAAAGATATCCTAAAACCAATATGCATGCCTAGAAACTCCTAATCAAGTTCACAACTAGAATGAGCATGAAACCATGATCACCCAAATTTCCACATAACAAATCCAGATGCAATATTTTTAAAATAGAATACATTTCACAAACAAAAATATATAACCTTTTGCAACTCTATTCATTAGTTAAAATACCTTTTATAAAGTATTTCTAAATTACTTCAGAATTCATATTATAAATTAGATTCGCAAAGTAATACATATAACCTTTTATAATGCGTTTTTCAAATAACTCATAAATAACCAAAGGTACTAAATGTCCTATCTCGATTTTATGCAACAAAGAATGTTATTTCAAAACTCATAATATATAATATCCTTATCACTTTCAAGTTGTGAGTTTGCAAATTCAAAGAAAAAATAAGCACTACTTACTTGGGAATGCCTAAAAATAACTAATGAAAATTACTCAAGCTGATGAACTCACAATCTTATAAAATAATTGAAAAACTATATCAAAATCTACCCGACTATGAATCAACTAACTAAGCTCAGTAGCCGAAAAAACAACTCTTATGTGTCAACAAAATGCTTGCCCAAAGTAAATTTTCATAACTCTTTGCTATGTGAAGCTCGCTCGCAAAACTTCAAAAATTTGTTTCAACTAAACCGTAACTCCAAATCGATTTCCGTCAATTCCCATAGTTTCACAATGTCCTAATCTATTCTTTCCATATAATTCTACAGCTTAATAACTCTTAAATTGTAATTCAAATTTGATAATAATGAATTCATGACCTAACTTCTAAAATTATTCCAATTAGATGAACAAAGGGTATGAATCCTTATAACCGCTATCTGCTTTTCCTTTCCTATTCTTTCTCTTTCTTTATTTTCTTTTCTTCTTTCGTTTCCCCTCTGTGCGTGCCCTATCTTTTTCCTTAATGATGTGCGTCCACTTATCTTTCCTTTAGTTGACTGGTAAAAATTCCCCATTTTCAGAGCGCCTGCCAATTTTGACTCAGTTAACGCTTACCCTCGCAGTTTGGTTTCTGTGAACAAGGTGTTTGGCTTAAGCAAACCGACGCCAAGTTTCCGCTGGTTGTTCGATGAATTGCCATTTTGATTAAGATCAACCAGTACAAAATTTTGTTTTCTTAAGATCTAAGCCACATCTGTTTTTCAACTGTTGCACACGTTCATTTTCAATCAAACCCCGCAAGAAGTTTTTCACAAGTCTATCATTTCAGTGGAATCTCTTGGCTACTGATTGATCACAGCTAAAGCATTACATGAGAGGCAGAACTTAAGGGACCGATTGAATCAGAGTGACTCGCTTGATTTTATGCTTCTAGATCAGAAAAATATAACACTTAGCCGTGAAATAGCGTGCGATTCTTGTACATCTTGGCCCCCAAAATTTTTCTAAATTTGTCAATGACGATTATACTCATCATATTTCCTAAAGCACCCCCTAAACACCTAGGACTTCCATCACTCCCATCACTGTGAAATTCTTCCAGTTATTGTCAATGTTATCAACTAGATGAAGGTAGTCAATAACAACAGTGATTCAAAAGTATAGGATCATAACATCCATGTCATACTTCTCCTCATTCCTTTTCAGGGCACGGAATAATTTGAAAATGTCTGTTGGCCATCCTCAAACATTCTGTTTCTACTAGAGCTTCCATCATTGAGATTGTGCATTGTAATAATGTTCAATCGCTCATCAATATCTCAAATTTTCAGACTTTGGCAGCTGCAGGTGCTCTCCACAATGAGTAGAAGCTAGTGAAAGAATACTGACGAGCCTGTAAATTTCGGATAAGGATAGCTCACGGCTCCATGAGAATGCGTCTGATGAAAGAGGCTCTAACACAAGCAATCTTTATCCTTTCATTAAGCATTGCATCTGGCAATTCCAAATCCTTCGACAACATTTCTTTCAATTTCCCGTCTTTTCAATCGAACGATCAGAGAATAACTTTTCAGGGCAATGCCTCTGTACTGAACCCCATCATCCAACTCACTCCAGGTAAGCCATTGGGCGGACTCACATCCATGGTTGGCCGAGCAGTATATCATCAACCCATGCACCTATGGGATAGTTCAACAGGGACAGTGGTAGATTTTGTCACCCATTTTACTTTCGCTATTGATTCCCATAGGAACGAGTCCCATGCCGATGGATTGGTATTCTTTCTCGCTCCCATTGGATCGCAGATCCCTGAAAACTCAGGAGGATGCTTTCTAGGCCTCACTGCGAATCTAAACTCTATCAATTCTAGTACTGCATTTGTTGCGGTAGAGTTTGATACATTTTATGACCATTCGTCAAATACATGGGATCCGTTCTGTAATCATGTCGGTATCGATGTAAACAGCATGGCTTCTGTCAGTATACTTGTGTCTCATGGATGAATGACAAGATACTCCTTGGTCGACAACTCCATGCTCAGGTCACATACAATTCTAGAGCAATCAACTTGAGTGTTGTTTTTGGAGATGATGCTGGAAATTCTACCAGCCTTTACTATCAGCCACTCAACCTGACAGAGTACTTGCCGGAACGGGTAGTTTTTGGTTTCTTGGCAACCACAGGGCAGTTGTTTGAGGCTCATTCTATTTTCTCGTGGGAATTCAACTCTAGTCTACGAATCCTTGACAATGTAAATGGTACACCCAATGCGCCCATCGTCGACACACCAACACAAGGGAAAAAGAGTAAGTCCTGGGTGAGGGGGCTATCTTAGGCTTAAGCTCTGTAGTGTTTGTTATCCTTGTTGCGGGATTTGGCTGGTATGGTTATAAGCTGAAGAGAAACAGAAATGATCAGAGTGGAGAAGAAGAAAACGTTCCTAGGATGGATGAAGAATTTGAACTGTCCAAGGGACCCATGAAGTACTCCTACAAGGTCTTGGCTGTTGCGACGGACAACTTTGCCGATACCCGGTTGCTCGGGAAAGGAGGTTTCGGAAGAGTGTATGAAGGCCACCTTGCTGATGCATATTCCCATGTTGCCATCAAGAAGATCACTCCAGATTCCAAACAAGGTGTGAAGGAGTACGCCACTGAAGTGAAGACAATTAGACATCTCAGACATAAAAATTTAGTGGAGCTCGTTGGCTGGTGTCACGAGAGAAACAAGTTCCTCCTTGTGTATGAGTTCATGTTTAACGGTAGCTTAGACTCTCATTTATTTGAAGATAAATCACCATTAACATGGGAAAAGAGGTACAATATTGCTCAAGGGGTCGCCTTAGGGCTGAAATACTTGCACGAGGATTTGAAACAATGCATCATGCACAGGGATATAAAGTCTAGCAATATCCTCCTTGATGCACAATTTGAGGCTAAATTGGGCGATTTTGGCCTGGCTCGGATAGTCGACCATGCCAAAGGCTCGCAAACGACACTAGTGGTAGGGACCACAGGATATTTGGCCCCTGAATGCATTTATACAGGCAAGGTATGTAAGGAATCTGATGTCTATAGTTTCGGAGTCGTCCTCTTAGAAATTGCGTGTGGGAGAAAAGCTATCGAACAGAGAGCATCAGAAGACCAAGTCCAACTCGTGGAGTGGGTCTGGGATCTCTATGGAACAAGAAAGCTATTAGATGCGGCAGATCCTAAGTTAGGAGAAAATTTTAATGCAAGACAAATGGAGTGCTTGATGATCGTAGGCCTCTGGTGCGTTCATCCGGACCCTAAGGAACGGCCTCCCATAAGCAAAGTGATAAGCTTTTTGAACTTCAATGCTTTACCACCCATTCTCCCACCAAAGATGCCCATCCCGACATATATCATGCCTCCATCTTCGATGCCTGAATCGTCGCACGTTTCGTCCGCAACCTTCGGAAGCAGTGAACCATAGAGCGCTTACAATAACGAACTATCCACATGCACCGGCTCCTCCAAGAAGTCTTGCAGTTCATCTTCTTCTGCATTGCTTTCGAACGCAGAGTAAGTTTACAGTTTTTATGGGTTCAGTATTGCAATTTTTGTGATCTATGATTCGTAAGTATTACGCTTATACAAGCGGACATTCAATTACGAGTTTCTATTGGCTCTTCATTTTTGGATTTTCATATTACGTGTTAAAATTTGATGTTAGTATTTGGTATGAATTTTGATGTGAAAGTGTGTGTATATTTGTTAGTGGGACAAAACAGCAAACGGTGAAAAGGAAACAAATATTACTTTTATTGAGAAAGGATTACAAGGCTGATGGGTCTAATATTTTTTTTTGGTTGGTTTCTCTTGTATACACGACTGAACTGTCTTGCCTAATTATAGACTCAATCCACCGACTTATACATGCAATTTATCTCTACATTTGTCAGAGATATATTTCTTGTTTTTAACCCTGGCCACAAACTTCTACCCCCTATTAAACTAGGGACTCGTAGATGTTAACCTTGAGGAGTCCAGGACTTTATAGAAAAATCGATCAAAATTTCAACATGACGGAATTATCGCAAAGATACAGAGCATGATCTGTTTCAGTGGCTATTAGTCATCTCAATCCAGGATTTTGCAATTTCGTGGCTTGCAAAATTATGTAGTCATAACATAAATCGCAATGTCCTTCCTCCTCTTGACTTCTCTCTTTCATACTCTATCTGCAATCGTAACCATCAAATTTACTCATATTTACATGTGAAGTTTTAGAGAGAAAACCAGTTCCAAGGTCTACCTAAGAATTGATGGCTTTTGTTATTTATCTATTTATTTAGGATTCGAAATTCTGACATATAGTTCATACTTAAGCCACTTGAATTCCCCCGATTGGCAATTAGAATGTATCCTAATGATTTTCGCATAGCTGCATATAAATTTACCTACTCAATTCAGTTTAAAAAAGGGTCATCTACACATGGACAATTACATTCATGATAAAATTACTTCAAAGTGGTCTGGTTCTAATAACTCTTTTACTGAATAAGGCCAAATAAAAACAAATCACAAACTTAATCATTTTTTTCAGCCATGGAGCAAAAACTTAATGAAGAAAAAATCTAGAAGAGTTTCTATTCACTCCTCAAATTTTTTAATTATTTTGTCTTGCGTGACTTTAAACCTAATAGATATCCAAATCTTAAAAATCAGAGACTTATTCACTTTAAACTTTTCTACTATTATTTTTCATGTTACTTAAAACTATATGTTTTAGTAATAGTGACACATTATTTACACAACATCTCATGACTGCCAAAAATGAAATTTATACAAAAATCTGAAGTAGATTGGATTTTTTTCATTACATTTTTTGTCTCACTTTTATTTTTGGCAACCCTACTTTTTCACCATGCTAGCCAACTTTCAATTCAAAATAACTTAACTAGATAGATTTATATTGTGTCTAAGTTCAACAGATTCCCTAAAAGAGACTTATTGCAATTTATAAATTTCACTTGTTTGGTAATACTTTGAAGTCTCAATAAATTAGGTGTTTCGCCGGTTTTGCATCTCGCAATAAAATATCTTTCACCGAGTGTTATATTTTGATTTTTATTAAAAGAGACTCGGGTTTTATATCAGTTTTGGACAGAGAGGGTCAAAGCAGAGTACTAACCTTTCTGAATTTTGATGCTTCGCCTCCTATTCTCCCATCGATATTTCCAGTCCCATCATATTTTGCACCTCCATCTCTACCATTTGAGTTGCTGCACACTGTGTCCTCCCAGAAATCTTGCAGTTCATCCTCTTTATTGCTTTCGAATGAGGAATGAGTTACAGGGTTTTATGGAGGGTATATTCCGACTGATATTCTATCATTTCTGTTTCTAATTCCACATGTATATATGCACACCTTTCAATTACTGGTTTCTATTTGCTCTTTTACTTTTGGACCTTCGTGTTCATTTAAAAGCATGATTGGATATAAACAGAGCATATTCTGTTTCAGTGGCTATTGCTTGTCAAGGATTTCCTAGTAGGACCTCGCACGACAGCCCGGGTAACGACTTCAATGATTATGTAGTCAATAACATGAATCAGAAATCAACGAATGCCGCTAATAGCAAGCTTGGAAACTATAAGGAGATAGCAGAAGTCATCTGGTGGGTTATTTGTTACGCACTCGACAAGTCTTGTAATCCGAACTTTTGATCATTTCTTGAACTGAAAAATTCCATTCTGGTCGATACTCAACATTATCCGTGTCAAAATTCAACCATATTTACCTGACAAGTTTAACCAGTTCCAAAGATTAGTTACGAATTGGCCTATAACAGGCAGTTTCGGTTCTCAGTCCAAGGGCTTTGTATTGATGTAGAAGTGTTATCATCAATTCTTACCCCATAAATGTAAATAGCTGATGCAATTGCATCGTGGCTATTTCTTTTCCCAGAGACAGTTAGCTAAACAAATTTCACTTCCCTAAATCAAGTTCAGCCCAACGGGACACTTTTCTTCATCCCAACACCGCGGAATGCAACTCTTTTCCATATCAAGCATCGACCAAACATCATCCTCTGCTTTCTGTATGAAGTAGATGCAGTTTCTCCTACCCATCTCTCTTCACTCACCAAGACATGGACACAACAATTAGCCCCCATGAAAAGTGCTTGATCCCCGATAGTACTCGCTTTGCTTCACGAGTAATTATCGATGTTGAGCCTTAGATCTGCGACATCATCCACAACCTTCACGGTCCTCCTGGACACGAGGAAAACCGCCAAAACTTTGCCCTCAATCTAGAGCAAACACTCCCTGAAGCTCCTCCACGAGGCATTCGGAACCGCCCTGCTTGGATGCAGAGATAGTAAGAAGTATTAAAAATTATCAAGACTCGACAAAATTCCAGAGATAGTAAGAAGTATTAAAAAGAACGTATTCTGATCGAGCTAGGAATTTCGACACCGTAATAGTTGCAGAGGCGGAGGGAAAGAGAGAAGGTGGAGAGAGGGAGTGAGCTGGGTTTTTGTTTATTGGGTAAAATATCTAAGTGAGGACAGGAGATGGGTGCAGGTGGTGGGAGGAAGCCCCAACTTAGACATTTAAACCTATATAAGTTAATGACTAAGACAACCACCGAAACACAAGTAACTACAATCTTTAGGAACATAGTACGCATATCGTTTTCTAGTACTTTAGAGTTCATGATGAAATTAAGAAAACTAGGGCGAGTAATTGTTGTTGAATTTGCATTAAGAGACAATTTTTATTAGAATTATTGGGAGAAAGGATGCGAGACTTGAGATTCTATATATATAGGGATAAAAAAGAGAATTAAGGCAATGATGATGAGAGGAGAAACCTAAGTGTAGAACTATACACAAACAGAAAGCATTTGGAGGGAAAGAGTGAGATTAGATTTGAAAATTTTTGAAGGGATTTCAGCTGACAAAGATCATTAAAGACTTTGGAAGTAGGAGGTTACAAGGAACTAGGAGAGTAATTCTGTTGAAATTATGTCTCAAATTTGAATTCATGAATGAAACTCAACTCGAGATAAATTGCAAAAAAGGTCCGGTTCATTAAAGGAGAGTTGGAAATTTGAATATATCTATGGACATTTGAAAATCGAGCAAATACGGTAACTTCCTTTGACGATTTGAAGTCGGAAATAACAATGCTAAATTTGAAAAGTCCAACGTGGACTTAGAGTAGGATTCCTTGAACTCGGTCTACACGGGTCAATAAAGGAATTAACAGAAGCCTACTGCACGTTGGGGACAAGGGTCAAGTTGAAATGTCAATTCTAGAGTTTCAGTTGGACTTTGAACTCGTTTCATTCTTGGCCACATATAAATATATATTCTATAGTTGGGCTCCTTATGCGGCGATTGTTGATATGAAGTCTTGAACCGTCGAAAGAGTGCCGGAGAAGCGTGGGCTATCTTCGTGTCAATGGTGTGGCGAAATTTATTCATGAATTTGTTGACACCTAAATTTTATTATTTTATTTATGACTCAATCGCATACAAAATTAGGAATTAGTCACTAAAAAAAGAAAAACAAAAGTAAAGAGTAAAATAAATAAATTTCATTAAAATGCATCGTGTATGTTTTCATTAAAATCCTTTATGTGTAGACATTAGGGGCATCTACATAACTATCACTAATTATTAAATCTAAAAATTTTTAAAAAAAAATCGAAAATAAGCGGACCGGGCTAGGCCCAGTCCTTTCCAATTGTCTTCTCCTCTGTATCTTTTGTCGCCTGGGCCCAAGCCCAGCCCCTCTTTTTCCTTTCCTTCCCCGGCCCAACCTTCTTCTCTTCTTCCTCTCTCTCTCCCTCACGCTCTCTGTAGAAAGAAGGAAAAGCAAAGTACGAGCCAGAAGAGACTGGGATGGCGAGGGAGCAGAGGAGGCAGCGTATCGCGCAGCATGATCCCAGGGTCGGAGTTAGGCCGGCAAGGCAGCTGGCGGTGGCAGGAGCCATGCGCTTGCTGGCCAAGCTTAAAAGCGAGAGGGGGTTCTCGGCTGGTCCGGGAGGTGGGGCTTTTCTGGGGGATTTGGCCGAGAGAGATTTGAGAGGGCCTTTGGCGAGAGAGCTTGAAGAAGGAGGCCTGGAATCCACCTCAGCCGGGCATCGCTCAGCCACCCCGACGCGAGCTTGCGCCTCCTAGCCGGAACCACCAAGTCGCGGCTTCCCTTTCCTTGAATTCAAGTTTTTGCGGTGAGTTTCCTGGTTTTTGGTTCAACCCGTGTTCGATCTATCGATCTCGCCCGCCGTTCGCCACCCTCGAGCCGGGTAGGGACCTCCGCCGACCCTTTTTTCTTTGTGCCCTGCTTTTGTCCTGTTCCCTCATATTTTTTTGCATGGTTTACTGAGTTGGGACGTAAGTTTTGGGTTCGCTTATGCTGTCCTTTGTTGATGTTGAGCATTCCCTGCCATTCTCATTGAGCTGGGGTCTAGTTTCGAGTCTTGTTCTTGTCCGTGGCTGCCTTGAGCCGATGCACCCTAGTTGTTTGATAAAATGCCCTTGAAGCTCTTCGGGGAAAATAGCCACTACCTTTGCCGTTTCCGAAGCTCGTGTATATTCGTTTTGATCGCTAGTTACTGAGGTCGTCTTTCATGAAGCCTTAACTCGTCGGTCGTGGGCAGTGGTTAGTGAGGTTGAGCAGTGGCTTTCTTCAAGAGAGATCTTGACTATGGTGTTGTCCTCGGCAAAGAAGACAACGTCGAAAAGGGAGCTTAAGTGAGAAAGGAAATCACGCCCAGTTAAGGGATGATTAAATAAAGAAAAGAAAACAAGAGAAACAAACAAAGAGTAATGAAAAGATAACATCAATATGTAAACCATTTTAAGCGTGCGGGCTGGATGGACTTTAGGAGTGTCTGTGTCATTTTCAAAGGGTAACATTTGTCTTATTTTTGTCCATTTTCGCGCGCATTTTGCGGATATCCGAACTTGTGGCCGTACGTCGCACCTCACGTCCATCTTACGTTTTGCATTTTATATAAATTCGAGATTGTTGGATAGTGCCGCACGCTGTTCTCGGCTTGGTATGGAATAAATATACGTCAAGATCATGGTTTTGGCGCTTTGAGGTTGGGGTTGAATTCACGGGAAATTCTGGGTTTAATGGAAGCTTCGGGCGGAGAAGAAGACCAGAAAAGGGGAAGAGAAAAACAAAACAAAAAGAAGAGAAAAAGAAATGAAAAAAGATGATGAAAAGAAATAAGAAGGGACAAAACAAGAGGGAAAGACGTTGGAGGGACGTTCTGCAGCAGAAAAAGACAAAACAGGGACAAGGAAAAAAAAAAAAAGATTTAAAAAAACCTAAATAAAAAAATTTATCCGACGTGGGGTCGGCCTTGGCTCGGATTAGATCAGCGGGTCGGATCGGTCCTACGGTCCGAACCCTTTATCCAAATAAAATAATATTAAATAAAAAAATATATTAAAAATTTCAAAAAAATTCAAAATATTTTCGAAAATTCAACCACTTTTAAAGAAAATTAAAAAAAATTGAATTTTTTTAGAAAATATTTGAAATTCGAGTTCTTTTTTTATAAAATTAAGGAAAATTAAAAATTCTCAGAAAATTCCAAAATTCAGAAAAGTATAAAATTTTCAGTAGCAATTAGAAAGACACCAAAAAAAAAAATCAAAAGGTTTAGGAAAATTAAAAAAAAAAATCAAAATTTCAAAAACAATTCCAAAAAAATCCAAAAAATTAATTAATTAAAAAAAGTCTTCGAAAAGGTTAAAATTAATCTCTTAGTATATTATCCTAAAAGATGGAAGTCTTTCAATTTAGAATCCTGCTTAAGAGGTTTTAGTTGTCCTTAAAAACAAATACCATTGACTATGCAATTTTGGTATGTTGATGTTGATTTCCCTTTAAACTAATTAGGATTAGTATTTATCTTTTCTTGATGTTAAATTTTTGCCCTCCCATGCAATTTATTTAATCGTCTTCCCTAACTGCTAATTGTTATTTTAATGAAGGTGCACCCGTATAATCACCTCACATGTTAGTGGATAGGTATAAAATCAATTCAAGTTGCCTGACAAAAACATCTTCTTCTTTTTAAAAAAAAAATGAACAAGATTAGGTACCAAATGGCACTAATTGGTTAATTAGTGTAATCAAGTCCCCGAATCTAGATTCTCTGGTTGCGTAGGAAGTAAGGTATACTTACATGCTTCACTTGGTTTATAGCCGACACCAATAGGCTAAAGGCGACTCCTTGTTACAAAATTCTTATGAATCATTCAATGTCGCGCGAGGTATGGGCTTGGGAGAGCTCGTGCCTGATCATAGCCCATGGGCCTGTCTTTTAGGCAATGCCCCCTAAACCTATTCCCATCCCCGAGGGATAGGTCGTGACGGAATTACATCCAAGAAATATTAGTATTCAAGCCAATAAAATCTTGTGAGTTTAAGATTTGTCTAATTTTTTCGTGAGATTGAGAACTCATTTTGTGAGGAATTATTGGACTAAACATTGCATGAGTTTTTTGGTATAATTGAGACTTGGAAACACCGAGGATATTTGAGTGACTTGAGTTTATAATCTCTAATGTATCAATTGATTTATAGTGGAATTCGTTGCTACTTGCCCCGTGAATGTAGGTTATTACAACCGAACCACGTAAATCTAATGTTTGGTTTATTTTCTTGTACAATCTCTTATATTATTCGATCACTTGCTTTATAGCATGGTCTATTTTGGTGGCTATTAATCATCTTAATCCAGAATTTCCTAATTTGCATCTTGCAAAATCATGTAAATAGGTTTGTTCTTCCTCCTACTTTTGACTTCTCTTTATACTCTCATTCTATATATTTGTTACTCCAAATTTACTCAAATTTAAATGACAATTGCAAGGGGAAAAAATACTTCAAATGTCTATGTTAGCTATATATGTTGTAGATTCTGTATATTTCCATTATTTTGTTTCGATAGATTGTAGTTGGTATTATGCTAAATATGACATTTTTCTCTCATGCATCACAATTCATAACTTGGTATTGGAGTTTTTACTATTGTTCGAGCAAACATCCATCGAGCCTGTTTTATAACAACGCTAGTTGTATTTGTTAGAAACTTGGGTGAAAAATATTGGAGGATAAGTGTATTGTGTATTGCTTTTCACTGATCAATGATGTACAATATGGGTCCTATTTATAATACATAGGAGCAAAACTATCGAAGGAAGAAAAATATATAGCATATGGGAAAAAGATTTCCTAATACACAATATTCTAATTTTCTAACAATAGAGTAATCAGCATCAATTAAAATCAACATCACGATTGATTTGGTGATGCGATATAAATTATATGGCAACGGTATCTTCAACACTCCCCCTCAAGTTGGTGGTCTATATATATCTAGAACACCTAGCTTGCTTAATAGATACGAATGTTGCCTCTGACATAAAGGTTTAGTGAAGATGTCTGCGGGCTGCTCCATGGTTCTTATCCCTCTTGTCTTGATCGATCCGTCTTGAATTTTGTCTCTGACGAAATGGTAATCAGCTTCTATATGCTTTGTCATCTCATGGAAAATCAGATTCGCTGCAAGTTCAAGTGCGGCATCATTATCACAAAATAGAATAGTTGGTTCCTTTATCCAAATGCCAAGATCTTGAAGTAATCCTTTTATCCAGACTATCTCACAACTGGTCTTTGCCATTGTTCGATATTCTGCTTTGGTAGATGATAATGAAACGGTTGATTGTTTCTTTGTCTTCCAAGAGAGTAATGACTCGCCCAATTTGATGCAGAATCCTGTGACTGACTTCCTACTCATAGAACAAGTAGCATAATCCGTATCATTGTATGCTATAATCTCCATGTTGTTGTCATGAGATAGTAAAATTCCCAAGTCCGAACACCCTTTTAGGCATTTTACGACTTTCAGTGCGGCATTCATGTTCGACTGTTTCAGATTATGCATAAACTGGCTGAGGATCTGCACTACATAGCATATGTTAGGTTTGGTCATGGTTAAGTATATGAGCTTCCCCATGAGTCTCTAATAAACGAAATGATTTTTAAGTAAATGATCCTCGTTCAAGGGTGATAAACCCTTGCATACTCAGCTGTCATAAGCTTGACAAAATGTTCAATTGGGATAACAATTGGTTTAGATACTGAAAGTCTGATTTCTGATATGATCTTCAGGACAAACTTGCGTTGGCTAAGACAGATTCCCTTATCTGACCGTGCAATCTCTATCTCGAGAAAATATTTGAGAGGCCCCAAATTCTTAATGTGAAAGCTCGAATGCAAATACTGCTTAAACTTCTTGATGGCATTCTCATCATTCACTATAATAAGTATGTCATCAACGTATATAATCAAGTAAATTGATGACGTACCTTGTCTCCATTTGAATAAGGCATAGTCATGTTTGGACCGCTAGAATTTTGCAGCTGTGAGTGTATTAGTAAACTTGGCATACCATTGACAAGAATTTGTTATAGTCCATATAGGAACTTATAGAGACGACATACTTTGTTTTCACCCCTGTCGTCGTGTAAACCCGGTGGAAGGTCGATGTAGATTTCTTCTTCGAGATCACCATGAAGGAATGAATTATGAACAATCCATCTGATGAAGAGGCCACTCACGAATAGTAGCAACAGAGAAAAATGAACGAACACGAATGGTGACTTCCTTTGCTATTGGAGAAAAGATTTTAGTGTAATCAAAACCTTCTTGTTGAGTAAACTCCTTAGCAACTAGTCTTGCTTTATAACACTCGATTGAACCATCCGCCTTGTATTTGATCTTGTACACCCACTTGCACCCAATTGATTTCTGATGAGTGGGTATGGGAACTATGTCCCATGTCACGCTTCGAACCCCGGGAGCGCGCACATCCCTCGGCGGTCAACTAAAATTTGCGACGTTCCCAGGACGCGTTACCAACCCTTTCTTTATATGCACATGTGGAAGCGAACTGAACAAATTCTAGACAACAATCAAACATGAGATAGAAAAGCAGGACAACCAATTTTCACAAAACACACTTCATACACATGCCAAGTTAACCTAAGGGTTCGTATTAACAAGTCTCTGTCCAAAAGAAAACCCTAGGCCACCTACACACCGGACCCTCCAGCCTTGGGCTCCGAGTTCTCCATATAAGAACCTGAAAATATTTAAACCACGACGGGGTGAGATAAAAACCTCAGTGAGTCAAAACCCTAAACACAGATTAGGACAGGAATTCACTCAACGGCAGTCCTAGACATGCACCATGTAGGACTTACCTCGCCTCATCACCTCCCTGCACATTAGTACATCTCATATATCATATATAAACGCAACAAGCATAAACCATTAATTGGAACACCTCAAATCATATATCAATCAATTATAGGGATCCCGATTATAAGGCCAAATCATTATGACATGTCTCATTCCGTGCCACACAATTTCGTCCCATAATCAGGTGCGGTTATTTCAATCACTCAAGTGTGTCCTAATTAATTATGACCCAACGGCCACAGCGAACTCAATAGTCGGTAGTCATCCGGCATAACCGAGCGTCGTCCTACTTCGTTGGGCACGGCAACGTCTACATCTAGACGACATTCCCGAAGGAGCATCGGTCCAGCCTCCACTGCGACTAGCATTCGTTGACGCGGGGCATCTGAACTTAATCGGGCATTGTCTAGCGTAAACGCATTGTGACGGGTTTCGATAGCGATCACACGCACATTCAATCTCGGCCAAGGACATCGTGCTTTGCACTCAAATGCCTCAATTTCAAATAACGTACTTGACTTATTTTCTTCATATTAAAAATACCCGATAAAATAATTGTGCGTGATCACATGTCAAATCGAACCATAAAGCGTGATATTCTCCCATTTTAAAATTCAACGATTTTATATAGTACTTAAAATATTTTTGGCGTAAAAAACCGACACCCGGTATTTCTTTAATTAAATACCATAAAATCGGATTTTTGCAATAATAATTCAAAATGACAATCAAGTATCCAATTGCACAAATACACAATCAATTTCACATATAAATTCAACCATGAGAATCAACGTAAAATTCTGAAAAATGGCCAATCCGTCACAAATTACGCTAATTATAATTAATTAAATAAATTGCGAGTAATTAAATAAGTTGCAATTAATTAAACTGAACTACTTAAGTAACCTAACCATGCAGGCACCTCATCAATCAGGTCAACCTTTTACCTTCCATCATATAGCCAAAACACCAAAATCTCCTTTTAAAAATAAACTTAGTAACTCCTTTTTTTTTGTTCAAACCTTCCGAAATAAATTCGTCCGGGGTCCCGTATTTGAAATTAACTCATCAAAATTTGTACGCACCTCGTATAAAACCTCATCGTTTTATTGAGCACACAAAACTTGGCGTCCAAACCCGACACCATTTTTTTTTTTTTCTAATTTCTTTTCCAACCACTCTCTTTTGAAAACAAACCTTAGTAACTCATTTTTTTTTTGTTCAACATGTTTAGAAATAAATTCATAGGTGCTCACGTACTCAAAATTAATCCGTCAAACTTTGTACGCACCTATTTTAAAACCTCATTATTTTATTGGGCAAATAAGTTTTGGTGTCCGGACCCAACACCTCATTTATTTTCTATTTAATAGTCCATAAGGTCACATTTTGCAATAATACTAAACAACCACTCATGAGATCACACATAAGTTCTAAGCATTCCACAAGTCAACCAAAGCACCAAATATGCATTGTCCAGCAAGCACAATATCAAGAACCATTACAAAACCACTACCGGTCCTAACCGGCAGAAATCCAGCCATTCGTGCATCTCCAAGTTTAAATCCAGAAACCTAATCAAATGAGCTCACAAACTTCTCAAATTTGAATATGTTTTATAGAACACTTAAAAGAACTTTTTTCATGAAGACACCTTGACCCAGATCCTTCTAGATTAAGAGAAGTAAATCGCTCAAACCATTACAAAAACTGTGTCCGTTTCCAGAAATTCTGTTTTCCAAAATCAGTTTAATTTGAGGTCCAAAACATGTCCATTTGATCTGAAATTTTACTATGTTAAACTAAAAGATGTGAGGAACAACTTTTGTGAAGAAACTCTTTTGACAATAGAACCCTAAGAGTTGATAAAAATCCTTACAACACCGAAAGGTCACAGGTTTGATTATAATGAAGCTAAAATCTCATTCTTGTAAACCTATAAAATCTTGAGTAAAATATATGTCATAGCTGAGAATGTTTAGAACATTTTTCAAGTAGGAATCAACCTCAAAACCGTAGCATATTTTTCCCCACAAAAATGGCGAATAACGAGTGTCCAGTAAACCAGCTCTGAAGATTAAGCTAATCCAGCTTAACACTAATCTAACCAGCTAATTAACACTAATATAACTAAGATAATTAATAATAATCTAACTCCCTAAGCGCAATTAACAACCTAATCAAGGATTAGGGAGTTAACTCATCGGAATTCGGCGGCGGCCTCACGGCGGCAAACGGTGGACGCGAAGGCAATGAAGACCGAGACTACCGCGTCTCCCATGGAGCTCAAACGGCGGCTGCTACGGCCCTCCAAGCTCTCGACCAAGGGAAGCTTGGCTCGGCTTGGGGCTGGCCCTTGTTGGGCGTTGGATGTTAATGGCGGGGCTGCTAGAGTTGGGACGCCGAACGGTGGCTGTGAAGTGCGCTGGATGTGAGGTGGGCTACGGTGGAATTCTGGTGAAGTTAGCACCGGATGGAGAAGATGACGCTGGCATAAGGAGTCGCTAGTGGTATGAAGATGGGATGGAGATAAGATGGCGTGATGGTGGGTGGATGTGTTAGGGTGAAGTTGGGATGATGAAGATGGCGTGGAAATGAAGATGCTAAGGTGGGACGATGGTGCAGTGGTGTGGTGATAGCTGGCGGTGGGAAGGAGAATGGGGCTGCAGCAAGGTGAAAGGGAAATGCAGAATTAGAACCAAAGGGAAAAGGAAAACATGAAGAAGAAGATAGAAATAAAGAAGAGAGGGGCTGGCTGTCTACAGAGGGGGAGGGCTTGTGATGTGGACATCGAGCCATATTGAGGAGTAGGTGCTAGGGACCCATTGTCTATTCGTACTGGTTCGATTACTTGAGTGCGGGCCAAGCAATTTAGGTAAGCTATTGGCGTCATGGTTCGTGATCTTTGGCATGGAGATGACCTTGGATCAAATCTTGGAAATCTTGGCTTAATCTTTGGTGTGGAGATGACCTTGGATCGAATCTTGAAGAATCATGGAAATCTTGGCGCAATTTGATTATCAGGTCATCAAATATTTGACCAAGTCATATATATATATATATATATATATATATATATCTTCTTGTTTAGGTATATTCTAGAATATTACGCATATTTTTCCTTGTGATTGTCGATTTGACTTATCGAGCGAGATAGCGAATTCTTTCGCTCGTGGCGTCTATAACGTTTGTTGGTTGACATGCGTTCATCAACAGGTCATGTTCATACCGAGGTTGCCAATCACAGGTTCGATTGGAGGTCGAGGTTCGCAATTTGCACCATCCGGGCCTTCATAGAACAATCTTTCCGCAACGATTTACATCATTTGGTATCAGAGCTTGCTTCTACAAGGTCTATTTATCTTTAATTTTCTATTTATATTCAGCAATTTGAGATTTATTGAGCTAGGGTTTCGGTTCTAGCCAATTTAGTGATCCGATTGCTTTTGTGCTTCCATAGGTAGTTGTTTGCTATTAGTTTTAATTTTTTTTTCCTAGCATCTTAAATTGTATTTGAGTTCATCAAAAAAAAGAAAAAGAGAAAGTTCGTCAAAAAAAGAAAAAAGATAGAAAGAAAACACACACAAAAAAAAAGTGCGCAAGAGAAAACAAAAAACTAGATTCGGCAAAAAAAAAAGCTGAACAAAAAAAAAATCAATAAGGCAACTCGTTTGTTAGTGAACCAAATTGAAACAAAATCAGTAGTGATTTGCGTTTCAATTGGAATTTCAAAAGCTGTACTTGTTGGTTTGAAATTGTTACTTGCTGAAACAAAATCAGTAGTGATCTAATCTTGTTTGATTAGTTTGATTGATTGTCGTGAGGGGGTTGAGAGACGGGTTTTGAGTCCAATAAAGAGCTTATGAAAAGAGAATACGAGAGGGAAAAGGCAAGAGTGTGTAAGCTTAATTGAGGGTGGAAAAAGCATAGACTTGAGTTAAACACGAGGGAGTGACAAACACCTTGAGAGAAACACGTGAGGGAGCAATTGGTGAAGATTTTTGCGACTAACGTTTACTTGCAGGTCTAAAATATGTCGCGCGAAGAAAGCGTGAATCAAAGGGAGGTTGACTCCATACAAAGGGATGAAGCACTCGTGGAAAGCATCTAGCAATTGAGGGCTATAGTGGAGGAGCTTAGTGGCCAAATGATGGGGAATGGCATGAGGGTTGATGGTGACTGAGAGCTACCCCGGGGAAGGCCGCAACATCAGCGAGACGCCTCTAGAACATGACATAGAAGGAGCGGCATTATGATGATGATGAGGCCGACATGGAGGATGATCGAGATGCTCGATTTGGAAGGTGGAATGGAGCTCGAGGGTTTAGACACAGAGAAGATAATGAACTTGGCAATATCAAGATGAAGATTCCTTCTTTCCAAGGGAAGAATGATCCCGATGCGTATCTAGAGTGGGAGAAACGCATGGAAATGGTATTTGATTGCCAACGATACTCTCAGCTCAAAAAGGTAAAAATTACAGCCGTTGAATTTACTGATTATGCTATAATTTGGTGGGATCAACTTGTGACTAGTAGGAGGCACAATGATGAAAGACCGATAGAGACGTGGGATGAGATGAAAGCGGTGATGAGGAGGCGTTTTGTACCAAGTCATTACCATCGAGATTTGTTTCAAAAGTTACAAAATCTCACACAAGGCAATAAGAGCGTGGAAGAGTATCACAAAGAGATTGAGATTGCCATGATCCGTGCTAATGTGGTGGAGGATCGTGAGGCCACAATGTCAATATTTTGAGTGGTTTGAGCCGAGACATAGCAAGGGTGGTGGAGCTGTAACACTATGTTAAATTGGAGGAATTGGTGGACAAAGCCATCAAAGTTGAGAGGCAATTGAAGTTGGACCAAAATCACAAGAGTGGAGGAGGTTCAAATCAGAATTGGAGATCCAATTGGAAGAGAGATGAGAAGCCGAATTGGAGAGGAAACAACACCAAAACCGAAGCCTCAAAGGAGAAGGAGAGGGATAGTAAAGTTGGAACAAATCCGATTTCAGGTAAAATAGAAAACCCTAACACTAGAACTCGTGAAATTAAATGTTTTAAGTGTTTGGGTAGGGGTCATATGGCAAATCAATGCCGTAATAGAAGGGTGATGATAATGACTGGACATGGTGATGTTGAGTCCGAAAGTGAGAGGGAAGAAGAGGATGATGAGATGCCATCATTGGAGGATTGTAATGATGGAGAAGTGGCTATAAAAGAAGACTTAGTGGTGGTTAGGCATTCTCTGAGTGTGCAAGTAAAGGAGGAGGAGCATTACCAACAAAGAGATAACTTGTTTTATACAAGATGTGTGGTGAATGGTAAGATATGTAGTTTGATAATTGATGGAGGTAGTTGTGCAAATGTGGCAAGTTGTATTATGGTGGATAAGTTGGGTTTGAAGATGACAAAGCACCCTAGGCCTTATAGACTTCAATGGTTAAATGATAGTGGTGAGGTGAAAGTGTCGAAGCAAGTTCGAATTCCATTTGAGATAGGGAGATAAAAGGACAAGGTAGAGTGTGATGTTGTACCTATGCAAGTGGGTCATATCTTGCTTGGAAGACCATGGCAATATGATTGAAAGGTACATCATGATGTGTATACTAATCGTTATTTATTGTTGATGAATCAAAAGACTTATACCTTGGTACTAATGACACCTAGTGAGGTGTATCAAGATCAGTTAAAGTTACAACGAGAAGCCGAGAGAGAGAGAAAAGGTGAGAAATCTAAGGGCTTGCGTGGTGTTCTTAAGACGCAAGGAAAAAGAGAGGCCGAGAGAAGGATTGTGGTAAAAACTGAGGGAAAAGAAGATAGGAAAGAAAATAGGCAAAAGAATTTTTATGCAAAATCAAGTGAGGTGAGGAGAGCTTTAGTTCTAGACCGATTGATGCTTGTACTTTTGTACAAGGAGGTTTTGTTTTCTACTAACGATTTTGACCCAAGTTTGCCTAGTCCTATTGTGTCTTTATTGTAGGAATTTGAGGATGTCTTTCCTGATGAACTTCCTGGAGGGATACCACTGATTCGAGGCATTGAACATCAAATCAACTTGATTCCTAGTGCGCCATTACCTAACCGACCCGCATATCGAAGCAATCCCGAGGAGACAAAGGAACTTCAGCGCAAGGTTAGCGAACTATTGGAGCGAGGGCATGTGAGAGAGAGTCTTAGCCCGTGCGCCATCCCTGTTTTGTTGGTGCCAAAGAAGGATGGAACTTGGTGAATGTGTTTTGATTGCTGAGCAATTAATAACATTACGGTAAAGTATTGACATCCTATTCCTAGGTTAGATGACATGTTGGATGAGTTGCATGGTTCTTGCATTTTCATTAAGATCGATTTGAAAAGTGGCTATTATCAAATTAGGATGAAAGAAGGTGATGAATGGAAAACTGCATTTAAGACCAAGTATGGATTGTATGAGTGGTTAGTCATGCCATTTGGATTAACTAATGCGCCGAGCACATTTATGCAACTTATGAATCATGTTTCGCGTGCTTTTATTGGTCAATTTATGGTTGTCTATTTTGATGACATCTTGATATGTAGCCAAAACCCTGATGACCATATTGAGCATGTGCGAGCTGTCTTGCAGGATTTAAGGGCTGAGCAATTGTACGCTAATAAAGAAGTGCTCTTTTGTCACTAACAAATTAGTATTTCTAGGATTTGTTGTTAGTGCTGATGGTATACAGGTTGATGAAGAAAAGGTCAAAGCAATCCATGAATGGCCAACGCCTAAGACCGTAGGAGAGGTGCGTAGCTTCATGGATTGGTGAGTTTTTATCAGCTATTTGTGAGAAATTTCAGCACCATTGCTGCACCTTTGACCGAGGTTATCAAAAAGCACGTGGGTTTCACGTGGGGAGAAGAGCAAGAGAAAGCATTTAATATGCTTAAAAATAAGTTGACTAATGCTCATTTGTTATCTTCGCCGAATTTCGGTGCTACTTTTGAAATAGAGTGCGATGCTTCTGGTATAGGAATTGGAGCTATGTTGATGCAAGGACGGCATCCCATAGCTTATTTTAGCGAGAAATTGAGTGGAGCAACATTGAATTATCCTACCTACGATAAGGAGATGTATGCTTTAGTGCGAGCTTTGGAGACTTGGCAACATTATCTATGGCCGAAGGAGTTTGTGATTCACACCGACCACAAGACCTTGAAATACTTGAAAGGGCAGCAAAAGTTGAATAAAAGACATGCCAAATGGATGGAGTTCATCGAGACTTTTCCATATGTGATCAAGTATAAGAAAGGTAAGGAGAATGTGGTAGCCGATGCACTTTCTTGAAGGTATGCGATTCTAACTATTTTAGAAGCAAAGTCTTTAGGTTTTGAGCATATCAAGGACTTATATACTGATGATGATGACTTTGGGAGAGTATTTGAAGCATGTGAACATACTGCATTTGATAAATTCTATAAGCGTGAAGGTTATCTTTTCCGTGAAAGCAAACTATGTTTGCCTAAGTGTTCTTTGCGTGAATTGCTGGTGCGAGAAGCACATAGTGGTGGTTTAATGGGACATTTTAACATTAGTAAGACTTATGAAGTGCTGCATGAACATTTTTATTGGTCACATATGAAGAGAGATGTCACACATGTCTGTGAGAGATGCATTGCTTGTAAGCAATCGAAGTCTAACCGCATGGCTTGTATACACCATTACCTATTCCAACGCATCCTTGGACTAATATTTCTATGGATTTTGTGTTAGGATTGCCTAGGTCTAAGTATGGTAGAGATTCTATTTATGTGATTGTTGATCGGTTTTCAAAGATGGCTCATTTTATACCTTGTCATAAAACTGATAATGCATCTCATGTTGCTGATTTGTTCTTTAGGGAGGTTGTATGCTTGCATGGCATGCTTAGATCAATTGTTTCAGATCGAGATTCTAAATTTCTTAGCTATTTTTGGAAAACATTGTGGAAAAAACTAGGAACACGGTTGTTATTTTCTACTACTTGTCATCCACAGACCGATGGTCAAACCGAGGTAGTTACTAGAACTTTAGGAGTATTGTTGCGTGCTATTATTAAAAAGAATATAAAATCTTGGGAAGATTGTCTACCACATGTTGAGTTTGCATATAATGGGAGCATGCATTCTGCCACTAAATTTACACCATTTGAGGTTGTCTATGGTTTTAATCCGTTAACTCCGTTAGATTTAACCCCTTTACTTGTTGATGAGCATGTAATTTAGATAGAGCAAAGAAAGCTGAATTTGTGAAGGCGTTGCATGACAAGACGCGTGCAAATATTGAGCGCAAGACTGAGCAATATGCAAGGCAAGCTAACAAAGGGCGCAAGGAAGTGGTGTTTGAACCCGGCGATTGGGTTTCGGTTCATATGCGCAAAGAGCGATTTCCTGAGCAGCAACATTCTAAGTTATTACCACGAGGGGATGGACCATTCATGGTGTTGAAAAGAGTTAACAATAATGCCTTTAAGCTTGATCTTCCAAGTAAGTATGACGTTAGTGCTACATTTAATGTTTCTGACTTGACTCTTTTCGATGCAAGTGATGATTTGAGGGCAAATCCTTTGCACGGGGGAGGGAATGATGTGGACATCGAGCCATATTGAGGAGGAGGTGCTAGGGACCCATTGTCTATTCCTACTGGTTTGATTACTCGAGCGCGGGCCAAGCAATTTAGGCAAGTTGTTGGCGTCATGGTTCGTGATCTTTGGTGTGGAGATCACCTTGGATGAAATCTTGAAGAATCTTGGAAATCTTGGCGTAATCTTTGGCGTGGAGATGACTTTGGATCGAATCTTGAAGAATCCTGGAAATCTTGGTGCAATTTGATTATCTGGTCATCAAATATTTGACCAAGTCAAATATATATATCTTCTTGTTTAGGTATATTCTAGAATATTACGCATTAGACTTTTGGGGTTGGTTTTAGGGTTTGTGTGGCGGCTAAAATGCCTATATTAAGGACTGGCCAACTTTTTTTGGGGGACAGACATATTTTATTTTTGAGAAAAATTTGAGAGGTTTTCTTTTATTGTTCTTTTGAGAACTTGACCTTATCAAGGTTTCCTTGTGACGGTCGATTCGACTTATCGAGCGAGATAGCAAATTCTTTCGCTCGTGGCGTCTATAACGTTGGTTGGTTGACACGCGTTCGTCAACAGGTCACGTTCATACCGAGGTTGCCAATCGAAAGATTGCCAATCACAGGTTCAATTGGAGGTTGAGGTTTGCAATTCGCACCATCCGGGCCTTCGTAGAATGATCTTTCCACAACGATTCACATAAGCTTGCGTGCGTGAGAAAGAGAGAGGGAGGGAGAGAGAGAGAGAGAGGGGGGTGGAAGAATGTCATGCCCCGATCCTCCGAGCACGTGCCTATCCCTTCTCAATCGATTAATAGCGACGTCCCAGGATGCATCTGTGGCATCCTAGAATTTCATGACAACCTCTAGATGTGCTATGAACCATGGATAGGTGATGGAAGCATCATCAAATTATATTGTAGCCATTTGATCCATGATTTGCAATAAGATTAAGGCCAAGCTTTTAATGGATAATTATTTGATAGGAGAATTTTATTCTTGGCCATGTGTTTTATAAGTTAGAATTTATTGATTTATGTTGCAAGTTTTATGGCCCTAGAAATTTCAATTAGGTATTTATATAAGTGGGGATTTAGGATAGATTATTAAAAGAGGAAGTGGGCCAAAATTTTTAAGCCCAAGACCAGCCCACAAGAGCCCCACCGTTCGGCCACTAAGACCTGGCCCGCGAAGCCCAAAAGGGGCTGCTGCTGCCGTCGACCGAAGGGGGAGAGGCCCGGCCCAAGGGAGGCCCATCAACCTGCATGCAAATCCCCAAGTGACAAGAGAAGTTTGTCAAGTGTTAGTCCATTGTAGCCAAGTGTAAGAGGCCATGCAAAATCAAATGATTGCTAATGATGAAGGGGAAGAATTAGAGGAGAGGCGGATTGAATGAGGGGGGATTATCGACCGAGAGAGAGAGAGAGAGAGAGAGTTGTCGTGCAAGAGAAGGAGAGAAAGAGAGGAAGAGAGAAAGCGGGCGTGCGAGAGAGAAAGAGGAGGAACAAGAAAACCGTTGCTGCCGAGCGTCCGCCTAGTCCCGCCGTCAAGCCCGCCTTGCCCCACTGTTTGCTTGCTGCTATTTTCTTGGACTGGAGGCAAGTAGAGTCCATTAATCTACCCTTTGCTTACTGTGATATGTGTGTAGTGTCTGGTAAACTTCGGATGTGGTAGAAGGGATGAATTTCGAAGCTTTGGGGGAGAAGTGTCTTAGCCTAGCATTCTGTTTTCTAGAAAGGCAGTCCGACCTTTGATGATTTCATGATCTGCATGTAATTTTCTAGTTGGAATCTCGCTTCAACTTCTTGATGAAAGTTGTATAGGACTTCTTGGAGAGAAACATATCAAAATTTCAGAAGAAATGAACAAGTATAGGCCGGTGAAACTATTTTTCTTTGAAGAAGTTAGATCTGGAAATCGTGATGCTGACCTAGAATGATTCTGTGAATTTTATAAAATTATCCGGTTGAAATTTGATCTCGTGTTCTTAATTAAAGTTGAAGATGACATGTTAAGGAGTAATATACTAAAATTTTAGAGGAAATGGACGAGTTTAGGTTGGTGAAACAATTTTTATCTGAAACGGTTAGATCTGGAATTCGATGCCGAGAATTATGGACAGTTATAGTTATTATAGCTTTTAATCTATCACGAATTTTATTTCGAGTTCTTCATGAAATATTTACTTCTGGACTTTTCTATAATGTATCAAAATTTCAGAATTTTTGGAGTTGATTTAGCATTTTTACCGAATT
Organism: Eucalyptus tenuipes; assembly: GCA_014182365.1. Lineage (NCBI taxonomy): Eukaryota > Viridiplantae > Streptophyta > Magnoliopsida > Myrtales > Myrtaceae > Eucalyptus > Eucalyptus tenuipes. The sequence goes on along the minus strand of CM024543.1, from coordinate 8,615,868 downwards.
TGTGAATGAAACTGTGTATGGCAATATTCCGAAATTATAAAGACTGTGATGCGTGGACTGTACCGAATTGTATGATGTTCTTTTGATATGGTGTTCTTCATGAAATATTTTCCTTTAGAACTTGTATATAACATGTCGAATTTTTAGAATTTATTAAGGCTGTTTACTAATTTTTCAAGACTTATGACCAACGGAGTGCATTCTGTTTTTATCCGAAAATTGCTGTATTTTCAAAAATAAATTAATTGGTTCTATGAGATATAATGTCTTGAGTGATTGATTTTGCTGCATATGTGGTGACAATTGGTATGTCATATAACATCAAAAGCCGGATTTGACCTTTGATATTATTGCATCAAATGCCATGTTGAAAATGAGACACATATGTGAATATAAATTATGATAATGATGATACCGTCGGAGGTGTGAGCCGACGATGCCTTGGGAGTTTCGAGATGCCCGGAGGTGTGTGCCGGATGCCCGTAGTGTGTGAGCCGGATGCCCCGGGAGTGTCGGGATGCCCGGAGGTGTGTGCTGGAAGCCCTGGAGGTGTGTGCCAGGGGGATTCCTCATGATACCAGTTGGGGTGCGAGATGCTTGGAGGTGTGTGCCGGATGCCCGGAGGTGTGTGCCGGAGGCTCTTCGCGATGCCAGGTTGGGTGCGAGCGATAAATGGGGGATGCAAACATTGATCCCTGGGAAGAAAAAATGATGAGATCCAATTGAAAGATAAAATTGGAAATTAAATCATTCGCATCGATGTGTGCATACAGCGTGGGATGAACCTCACGGAAATTCAAGCACGAAGTGCATGGTGGTATATGCACGTTGCATGGTGTTATATGCATGGCTGCTTGATGATATATGTACAAGTGCATGGTGGTATATGCACATTGCATGGTGATATATGCATGGCTGTATGGTGAGGTATGCTCGAATGCATGGGTGATATGTACTTTATTCGTGATACCTTGATTGTTCTGTCTGACGCATTGTGTAGCTTGGTGGATCTTTACTGTTTGAGTGGTTGTACTCACCCCTTCCGGGGACTAAAATTTCAAATTAGAAGATGCCTCTATTGCCTGTCACGCGTGGTACATTTTATGGCACACCGTCTGATGTTGAGGTCGAGTGCTCGGAGCACCCCCGCGCGCGGTGTACCCGGTCTGGTGTTTATTCGAGTTCGTGTCTTGGTTATGTACGATGTGGGTCTTGCTGATGGCCCCGTATGCAGGAGTTTTTGTCATTCATGTCCGGCGTGATGGAGTGATGATAGGGATGTTGCCGCCGCCTCGGCGATGCACCGGGTTGGGTGTGATCGAGCGTATGGCTGGTGGAGGACAACACTTTTGGTTAGCCGACACTAGATGATGGATGGGTGTATATGTCAAATGTAGGGTCGTGTTCTTTTGAGTTAGCCGAACATAGTTAAAAGCCTTGGCCTTTTGTTGTACCGACCCGAGATGTCCATCTTAGTTATGAAAATAAAAGTGACTCGGCTCTATCTTTTATCTGATGCGTAGTCGGTGTGCATTGCATTATTGTTGTTGGAGTAAGGGACGGGGAGATTTGATTATACTTCCGTTATATGAACTGCGTTGGGACCAAATCAAAAAAAAAAAAAAATTAATTTAACCCCTAGGATTTATGGACCCACTACAATGAAATGGTATCGGAGTGGTATGTTAATAGGATAAGTGAATGGTGCTTGTGGTGACCAAACGAATCGGGGGCTGTCGAGGGGTGCCATAGCATCGCCGACCTATTTATTTAATATACGCATGCAGAAGCATAAATAATCCCTAGACAATAAAGCAATGGGATAGGAAAGTAGGGCCAATTTTTCAAACCAAAACAAACCTTTTTATAAACATACAAGTTTATACACGAAGCCTACAAAAAAGGAATCAGCTTTCAACGAAAGGGGAATGTCCTATGACTAGCTAGTCAAACATGCTCGCCGATTCTCCGAGCTTCACCTCCTGAACTTCGGGCCTCGGGTTCTCCACCACTTTCAACTAGGGGCCTAAAAATGGTTATACAATAACTAGTGAGATAACGTCTCAGCAAGTTCTACCCCCAAGACCCGATTAGGAAGCCAATATGCCCTAGAGGCTGCCTAAGCACAACACGAGACAGAGGACTTACCTTGGCCTCAGTTCCATCCTGCAAATCAACGTTATTTACAGATGTCTTATATCATATCAATCAATCAATTCATAACATCAGATCAAATCATTGATCAATCGACCTAGTCGATTACATGTCATCTCGACCATTTCTTGGTCAGCTAATCTCATTTACTCAAATTCAATGCTGACTTACGGCTCAGCGAGCACGGCCTACACGGTCATCTCAAATACTCAACTTCAATGCTGAATTACGGCTCAGCGAGCACAACCTACTAAAACTTTGGCAGTAATGCTGAATTATGGCTTAGCGGGCACGGCTTACTAATTCTTTGGCGGTTAATATTGAATTATGGCTCAACGAGCACGGCTTACTAATTCTTGGGCGGTTAATGCTAAATTACGGCTTAGCGAGCACGGCTTACTAATTCTTCGGCGGTTAATGCTGAATTATGGCTTAGTGAGCACAACCGATTCCAAATTTGATGGTAATGCTGAATTACGGCTCAGCATGCACAACCTAGATTAGGTGGTAACCTACGGTCCAATGGACATAACCGTACTTCGGCGGTTTTTCTTGACCTAACCCACAATGTCATACAATTATTCACCCACGACCAACAACATTACACTCCTCAAATAAATTTCTCAATTAACACATTATCTTGGTCTATTTTCCTCGGGATAAGAGTACCTAGTAAAAATGTTCATGTGTGGGTACACGGTCGATCTTAGCCAAAATATAGTAATTTCACCTTTTTAAACATCCCACCAGTTTCAACAGTCCATAACATATTTTTGGCACTATAAACCGACGCCCAGTAATTTTCCCATTAATTACCAAAATTAATTAATTTAGGAATAAAATCCTAAAATCATAGTTAATTCAATTCAGCGAGAATTCAATGCTCAAATAAATAAATGGACTACACCATAATAATCAACATAAAATTCGGTCGTCGACTATCCCAGCCTTATTTCTGGAAAATAAATAAATAAATAAATAAATAAATATGGAAAATATTAAATAAATGCAATAAATCCAATTTAGGCCCGTAATGCCTAATTGGAAATTTCCGAGACTCGTTCAATAAATAATAACACGAGTCTACTTGCTAATATCACTAACCATTTGCCTAACATGCATTGATAATGCACTAATTTAATTGCTCTACTCTAATCTATCCATCTAATCATACTTAATTAAATCTAAACAACCCCTAAGCATCATTAGCCTACTAAGTAGGGATTAGTGAGTAAAACTCACTTGTTTAGCGATCCGTCCGGTTGAAAACGTTGGGAATGCAACGGGGCTCGACTTTTCCAAAGGTGGGCCTAGGTTTCGAGGCTCGAAACCACCTCAAAACGGACCTAAGGCTTGCTGAAAAACCCACTATTTTTCCCTTTGTTTTGAGTTGCAAAACTAGAGAAACAAAGTTGAAATGGCAAAGTAAGACCGGCAATAGCTAGGCGGAACTCCGGCGGGCTGAACGGCAGGAAAACGGTCTGTCGGAGCTCCGGCGAGCGGGTGGTTGGTAACCGGCGGCACCCGGTGGTCAAGGGGGACTTGCTGGTGGTTGGTATGGGTGGAGGAAGGGTCGGAATGGGAGAAAACATGAAGAAAACACGAAACAGGCGAAACCGTGCAGGTTGCCAAGCGGACCACCAAACCAGTGACCAACGATCGGCGGCTTGCAACAGTCGTACGGGACGGTTGCCAGCTCCGTTTGGGCAAGGTCAGGCTCGTTGGGACGGGCTATCTCTCTTGGTCACGGTGATGGGTGGATCGTTGGTCGATTCGTACGGGAAGTCGATTTTTCACTCGGATCTTTGGCGAAGGGTCGGCTAGAGCGTAAACCGGCGAAGTGAAAACGGGGAGGGAAAATGGTTTGGTGGTGGTGTGGCTGCTCCGGCTGGTCTTCCTTGGCTTGCTGGTGGTCGAACAGGTTGGGAGGAGAGGAGAGGATGGCTTGGATGACAGCTTGTGGAGGAAGAAAGGGAGAGGGGAAACGATCTAAGGGACAAGGGCTCCACCAAGCTAACTTCTTCCACAAGCTTGTCCCCTTGAACTTGCCCACCGAGCTAGGATCCCTTGGCTGCCATTCAGCCACCAAGCCACCTCACTTTACAACCTTGAAGTGGTCCAAAATGGTGGTGAATGGGGGCATACGAATTTGGAAGAGGATGGCTTCAATTGGACTTGATTTCCTCTTCAATTCAATCTCATATGGCCTCAATAAATTCAATTGGCACCTCAATGCTTCCATTGCTATTTTTCCTCATCCATATATCCATCATGCTTCCCAAATTTGCGATTAAAATGATCCCTATCTTTTTCTGAACAAAAACGGTCCTATGCCGACTTTTTCCCAAAAAATCTCGGGTTGTAGAAAAGTCTTCTGAGACTGAGTTGACGTTCCTAGAATTTATTGTGACATGACAGAATCTTCAATTTCTGAAATCGGACTCAAATTCGCAATTAATTTCAATCCAGCGCGTTTTTAGCGTGACTTAGGCTACTTGGGTAAGTTTCAGAATTTTTTTGTGCAAATGACCTTGATCTCCGATCGATTTTGACAATGCAGTCGACTTTTGGTCGAATTCTCAGGTCCTTTGCATTAAAATCTCTTAATGACTTCCTCAGATAGCCTAATTATCTCACGAGTGATCAGCTTTGAGAGTAGCACTATAGACGCGTCGATGAAAGGCCAATTTATTCAATTGAAAACAGTACTGAAAATTAAGGATGTCACAAAGAAAGTCAAGCTAAACAAGGACTTTAAGGGACAAACATCTTCATTTTCATCATCACTAGCCCCTAAAATCTTTGGCCACCAAAGTCCACTAGCCATCCAATGAGAAATTAGCTTCAATTCCACCCATTTAAGCCATTTTGGGCAGCTAAATTGCCAAAATATCCTCCCATCCGAATTTCCATTTCATTTCCGAAATGTCCGAAATTGATTTTCCCCCAAAATCTCGGACTCGACAGAATTTCTCCGAAAGATGAGACGAGGTCCTAAAAATAAATCGTGACATACTCAAACGTTCGATTCTCGAAACTAAATCGTGACATACTCAAACGTTCGATTCTCGAAACTAAGTTTAATTTCGTGGTTAAAATCAACCAAGCTCGATTTTAGTACAACCTAACTTACCGGGTAGCTTTTAGGGATTTTATCGCATTTGACCTGTGGCCGATAATTTTCGATCCACGTTTGTGCATCTCCGACTCGTAGTAGACTCTCGATTGTCGTAAAAATCTCAAGATTTCAATTAAGGGCATCGAGTATAAAATCGACAGAAAACCGGGTTAGTGCCGTTCGACGCGGATTTCACAATCATGTGGAATCACTTGCAATTCAATTGCGTGTTTTCGTCGAACCGACCTATATCCGATCACTAATCGATTAAAATGGTGCCATATTGACCCTTGCCGATTATTATGGTCGAGCAGTCAATTTCTGATCGAATTCTCAAGTTTGTCGCGTTTATATCCTTTAACGGCTTCACATGATAAATCAGTTAACTCGTGAGTGGCCAACTTAGAGTAAAATGACCATAGGTGCGTCGACGAAATGCCCATTTCATATATTCGAGACGGGGTCGAACTTCAGGATGTCACATCCCAAGTCTTATTCTTTGTTAGAGCTTGCAATTCATCCGCCATTGCTTGCTACCAATGAGGTTCTCATATAGCTTCTTTATATGAAGATGGTTCTTATCCTTAAGATATTTTACTAATGCAACACATGTGCTCAAGTGAAAGATTAGCAAAGCTAACATATGATGAGATAGTAAATTGTGTACCATATGACTTCATTGTTAGGCAAATGTAGTCTGCTGTCCAAGTGGGTGGTTGAGTAATACGATTTGAACGTCGAGGGGCAACTGGTGTGACGGATGGAGCAGTCCCATGTGATCCAAGGGAGATATCATCCAAAGATGTTGGTGATGAAGGAGCTACGGGAGATGCCGATGTCCCTTCCTATGGAATATCCGGAGTCGTATCATGTATATCTAATGGTGAGCCTGCACCATATTCAGGAACCAAAGATGCAATGGGAGATACATGAGGAATCATCATTTGAGTAGGAGTCGAGATATTGTCATTAGCCAAAAATTGGCGATTCTCAATAGTTGAATCGTTCTGTTGAGAAGATAATTCTTCCTAAAAAGGGAAAACATCCTCATGGAATATAACATCTCTACTAACTAAGAAGTGCCCGATGGAAAGATCATATATTGAATATCCCTTTTGAAGATTAGGGTAAACCTATGAAAACGCATTTGATGGCACGAGGTCCTAATTTGTCACGAGTGCCCATGGTGGATGCATAACATAAACAACCAAATACACAAAGATGGCGAATATCTAGACATTTCCCAAAAAACAATTCGAATGGACTTTTGCCATTGAGGATCTTGGATGGCATCCTATTGATTAGGTATGCCGCGTGACCACACAGTCTCCCTAGAACATTTCAGGAATAGAGGCTTGATATTTGAGGGCACGAGCAACTTCTAGGAGATGGCGATGTTTTCTTTCGACAACATCGTTCTACTGAGGGGTATATGTGTAGGAACTTCCATGGAGAATCCCATTTGTAGTGAACAAAGCGAAACTTTCATGATTAAAATATTCCTGAGCATTGTTAACACAAATTCGCTGTATGGATTTATGAAACTGATTTTTGATGATGGTGAAAAAATCTCTTAGGTAAGAGGGTACTTAGGCCTTGGACTGCATTAAGAAAACCCAAGTTGCTCATGGATGGTCGTCCACAATTGTGAGAAAGAAGGGAGATCCATCACGATGTGGAGTGTGATATGGTCCCCAGATATCCATAAATAGAAGAGAGAAAGCCGTGTTAGCACGGGAAGTGCTTTGTGGAAAAGGTAATCACAACTGTTTAGCTAAAGGACAAATAGGACACTTTGGGTGAGGAAAGGAGGTGTTATGGCCTAATTGCTGATAAGATAAAATATTTTTATTGATGCTGGCATTACATAAAGTGCCCTCATTCAAGGGAAAATGTAAAACATCAAAATTTTTGGAAGAGTAGCCCAGAAATAAAGTCCCTCATGATTGCTACCCAAGCCCATTAGTTTTCCAGTCGAAAGGGCCTAGAAAAAACAAATGTTAGAATTGAAAAAGACTAGACAGGAGTTGTCTTCACAAAGTTTCAACACGGACATTAAGTTAAATTGGAATTTGGGAATGAGTAAGACATTTCTAAGAGTAATGGAAGGACTAAGTTGAATGTCCCCAATCTTAGTGGCAGAGGTGTCTTCCCCATTTGGAAGCCGTATGGATGTATGATAAGATGCTTTACCAGTTTTAGGAAGGAAACGTTCATCACAGACTATGTGATTACTGGCACCAAAATTAATAATCCATGCTTTACTGGAAATAGAGCTTAAGTGGTGAGAAGTACCTGCATAGCTACTCATTTTTTCCTCTATTCCCAGCTAGCTCTAAATGCTCATAATTTGCTGTAGTTGATCTTTGTTGATGGACTGATGAGACTTTGCATTAGCTGCAACATAAATTTCTCGCCCTTTATTTTCCTTTTCTCCTGGTTTTCCATGTAACTTCCAATAATTTTCTCAAGTATGATAGGGGCATTTGCAATAATCTCAAAATTCACCTTTCCCTTTAGAATGTTGGGTATATGATTTGTTGAAAGACGATGAAGAATTCTATCCATTTAATCCTTTCCAAGTTGGTGCCGTCGTGCCTCGATTGGGCCGTCTGATCTTAGAGCCGCGAGGATAAAACCCAAGCCATTCGAACGGGCGAGATAGTTGAGCCCACCGTCTAATCGAGCAAGGTAATGTGAGCCATCCATTTGCATGATCAGATTTAGACCATTTGCACTCAATGAGTGACGCACCCGTCCTAGGCTGTTGGATTGCCAAATCTAATCTTGACCATCCATCTAAAATGAAGATGGGTTCTTGTCTTCTTCCTCCAGAAGCCCTATTCCTCGCGCAGCCACGCCTTGCTCAATCCCCTGAAGACTCCATGGCCGGACCTTGCTACGAGTAGGCATTGGTCCAACATTGCTTTGGCCGCGAGAACAACTCAATCTCCAACCTTGAGGTACTCCGTCGAAGCCAGCCATTATGATTCCTCCTACACGGACTCCATGGCAAGAATTTGACCACGAAACAGTAAGTTTCATTTAGGATCAGCAAAAAACGCGTCACCTTCTCTCTTTCTCTAATTGCTCGATATTGAGCTAGGGTTTCTTCTATTCCTTGAAGTTTCTCTTTTGCTTCTTCTAATTCATTCCATAACACTGAGAGTTTATTGAAAATGGTCAAAATAGATAGATTTCCTTGTTTTAGCTCCGATAGAGCTTAGGTTATTGAGAAAATTCTAGCCCTGTCAAGCTTGCCATACATTTCTTGTATGCTTTTCCAAAGCTAATGAGCATCTTCAGTCGGAAGGAGTCAGACGGTGACCTCCGGCATGAGGCAGTTACCGATCAAAGTCCGAACTAACTAGTTGCATTTCTTCCAAGTCTTAGGGCCGGTTGTTCGTCGGCCGAAATAGGTATGGATCCATTTGTAAAGTCGTCTTCATCCATTGTTATAAGTGTCCGCCGAAGTTCCCGAGACCAAACGGAGTAGTTCTCAAGTCCCGAGAGATCTTGCGAAATCAAGCGAGCTTGGGGCCATCGGCGACAGTCGTGTATAAGGCATCTCCTAGTTCTGGCCGGCTATCTGAGGTGCCTGCAAAAGGAAAAAAACCGAGTCCGAATCCCAAGTTAGGGAGACCCGTCAAACTCGAAAGATTCGAGTTCGGATAGGACCAACCGTATCCGGATCATGGGTTGAGTTCGGATCCTCTTGTTGGGCCTCTCCCTAGCCCGATGCTCTCTTCGTGGGTCCTTTCTGTAGAACCCAAAGTGCTCTGGGCCGATTGAACTTGAATAGGAATCCATTCTACATATGGACTCTAAAAAAAATGCCCTAGGTTGGGCTGAATCAGGCCCTGAAGCCCTTCAGTGTGCTGTAGTTGGTCTTCTTTTTCGTTTTGATTTTCATCTACCATAGTTGATTGCTGATCTATGGATGAATCCGAGGGAAAATTTTCCTTGGACGATCTGGATTTTGAAGCTTGGTCCTTAGTCATGGTTTCTCCTTGTGTGAAAAAATGATACAAGCAAAGGAATTTTTTTCACAGGTTGCGTGTGAAGGATCTTTGGAGAAAGGAGAATAACGAAGTTGTGCAGAAGTGGTTGCATAGAGTCAATATGTGGAAGCTAGGTCTAAAAAGGAGGCTACTTTGATACCATGTCAGAAACTTAAGTGAAAAATAATGGAGGATAAGTGTATTATTTATTGCTTTTAACTGATCAATGATGTACAATATGGGTTTTATTTATAATACGTAGGAGCAAAACTATCTAAGGAAGAAAAATATACAAAATATGGGAAAAAGATTTCCTAATACACAATATTCTAATTTTCTAACAATAGACTAATTAGCATAAAAAATAAAATCAACATCAAGATCTTGTGGTGCTGCAAGATCAATTAGATGGCAACAATATCTTCAACAGTATTGGCTAAGTTTCTCCATGGTAGTCATCAAGACTCCAGCCGCATCGATCGTGTCGCTGCCGTTTCTCTGTCAAGTCCGTAGCTTCAGCAGCTGTTTAACACTACTTCACTACTCGTTTTGAAACAAAATAGACGCCACCACTAGACTTGCTATACTCAAATAAGCTAGATCTTGAAATTTTGTCATAGATGGCATATAGCCGCAACCTCACGCGCCACCATAAGCTGTTGTTTCTTAGATCGACCGAGCTGCCGTGTTTCAGTGCCATTCCAACACATTTTTGTGGGTTGGTCATGAGACAATCACATGCCACCATGGAGTTAGGAGCAATCATGGATCGGTTCTACGCAAACATGAAACAGTTGTGGGTGATTCTGCTTGGGCACGTACCAATCGCGGACAACCATAAATCGATCCCGTTCGACTAGGCGTTGGTCGCGGATCAATTGGTTCCATGCAACCACATGACAACTAGGGTCGACCATTTGCAATAAGTCATGGATAGGCCAAGACAAGACCATAGGCCGATCAGACCTAGCCCCACACCAGGCATAAAACTGATCAGGCCAAGCTAGGATCAGGTTGGGTGCTAGGCATGGAGCCAAGCCTAGGGCCTAGACTGCTAGGCCTTATGCCGGTCAAGGCTGGCCGCGGAGCCAGCCACATGACCCACCCAAGGAGCATTGAACTAACCAATCCGAGACGGATAGATTGTGACCAACCTTACTCGAGCTAGGAGCAACTACACAAATTGACTCAATTGGCATACTCAATATTGGATGAACCTAAAAACCTCTTACCCAATAAAGATAGTGCTTCCATACGCTTCTTTCCCTTGTTTGCTCAATGTTTTGGAAGTTAGTCATTAATTGAGAGGGACAAATCATGGACTCTAGAGACATCTTAAGGCCATGAGGTCTTGAATTGACATTAAGGCATTGAGAAGTGCCAGTGCCAAGTCTTATTTGGTGTGGGGATTGCCTAAGGCCATGAGGTCTTGAATCAGCATTAAGGCATGTCAATTCCAAATCTCGTTCAATATGGGGATTGCTCAAGCCCGCAAGGTCTTGGTGCAACATTGAAGCATGTTGATCCCAAGTCTTGCTTCGTATGAGGATCGACCTAGGCATGCAGTTCAAGCCACGAGCCAAGAATCATGCTTGGCATGGTATATAATATGATAATGAGGGTCATTGTACACACACTTGAATGAGCACGCCCTTGGACCTTGTATACGTCAGCTAAGATGAAAGATGAAAAATTGGCTTATGTAATACACATGTGATCACCTAATAAAGGATAAGAAGCATTGCTGCTTGAGGTGGCGGCGATGCCCCCACGCCAACGGGATGCCTGGGTTTAAGCCTAGAAGCCTTGGAAAACTAGCCCTGAGAAGTCTCGATCGAGCTGAGATGCCCTAATCAAGTTAGGAAGCCTAGCATAAAGCTGGAAGCTTCGGTCGAGCCGAGAGGGCTTGGTCGAGCTAGGACAAAGTTAAATGAATCTTTTATGTGGGTTTGATGATGAGATGTCCTCATAGTAGAGCATTACTTACTGAGTCCCCCGACCCACTTTTTTATCTTTCAGATTTGTAGGTATGGATACCAATTTTGGAGCTACGGCCTCCAAAGAGGAGATAGGGATTTCATCTAGCCTCTGCAGATAGATGTAGCGGGGTGTAAATAAGGAAGTGCCGGTAAACAAGGGTTTTGTAAAAATATTGATACAATAAAAGTAGTGTGCTTTGTTGTAATGCTTCCTTGATTTCCAACTGTTGTCTGTCTAGGAGTTTGTTTATTCATGTTTTCGTATGTGCATATTAACAAGATAAAAGGAAACGGGATGGCGATGATCCTGGGATGTCGCAATGATAACTCCGTTGGTCACGTTCTTGTGGTTAGGGAGTTCGAGGCGTAACAGTCATTTTATCAACAAGTATGTCACGCCACGAACCTCGATGGTTGATAGAATTGCGATGTCCCCAGGACGCGTCACCGGCCCTTTTTATTTTATGCACATGCGGAAGCAAATTAAACAATTCCAGACAATCAACAACACATGGATAGTGAAAGCAAGACAACCAATTAACACAAGCCACATTTTATAAACACATCGGGTTTATATACAAAAGTCTAAAACCAAAAGAAGCTACCAGGCTAACCGTACCCCGGACCCTACCTACTTGGGATCTGGGTCTACTATGACACCATCTGGGATGTCAATGTCTAGAGGATCAGCTACCTCTACTATGGGCTCTTTAGCCTCGGGCACTTGGTTTGCCGCGATATTTTGCAAAATATCAGCTTCCACAACAGGGTCGAGTACCACCTTATACTCGGCATCGACGGCAAGTCTGTCAAAACCATCCAAGAGGCCCTCCTGAACACTGTTAGGCCCGTGACGAAACCACGCTTTGAAGCAATGAGGTACCAACCGATGTAGGCCTCACTGACCCAAATGGTGGTCACGATGAGCTCACGGGTCCAAGGGGTCCTGTGGATAGGGGGTATGGTATGCTGGGTCTCCGCCTCCCGTGGCCACCTAAAATGAACGTGGCGCACCTCCATCTAAGGACTTGTAAAATTTAACCACACGGTGAGACAAAGTCTCAGCGAGTCAACACCCTAAACCTCGATTAGAACAAGAATTCACCTAGAGGCAGCCTAAACATGTACCATATAAGACTTACCTCACCTCAGCACCTCCCAACACATTAGTAGAGCTCATATAACATATGCATATAGTAAATGCATTCAATAATTGGAACACTTCATTTTCATATATCAATCAATCATAGGGGTCTCGATTGTAAGGCTAAATCGTTATGACACATCTCATTCCGTGCCACACAATTTCGTCCCATAATTAGGCGCGGCTATCTCAATCACTCAAGCGTGTCCCAATTATTTACGATCCAACGGCCACAACCAACTCAACAGTCGGCGGTCATCCGGCATAACCAATCGTCGTCCCGCTTTGTAGGGCATGGCAACGTCTACATCTAGATAGCATTCCCGAAGGAACGTCGGTCCAGCCTCCATTGCGACTGGCATCTGTTGACGTGGGGCATCTGAACTTAATCAGGTATTGTCCGGCGTAAACGTATCGTGACGAATTCTGAGAGCGATCACACGCACATCCATTCTCGGCCAAGAACATTGTGCCTTGCACTCAAATACTTCCATTTCAAATAATGGACTTGGCCAATTTTTTTTGTATTAAAAATACTCGGTAAAATAATTGTGTGTGGTCACACCGTCAAATCGATCCACAAAACGTGATACTTTCCCATTTAAGAATTCTACAATTTTATATAGTACTTAAAACATTTTCGGCGTAAAAAACCGACACTTGGTATTTTTCTAATTAAATACCAAAAATTCATATTTTTGAAATAATAGTTAAAAATCATCACCAAGCACCCAATTGTATAATTTAACAATCAATTGCACAAACCAACACAACCATGACGATCAGCGTAAAATTCTAATAACCGGCTATCCCAAGTATAATTTACGCTAATTAATAATTAAATAAATAAATTGAATTTAATTAAATAAATTGTAAATTATTTAAATTAAACCACTAATTAATCTACATAAGCTAATCCAATCAACTTAATTGAACTAATTAACTAATCTAGCTAGGATAATCACCTTAATCTAATTAGGCTACTAACTAATCTATCTAACCACCTAATCATCTAACTAAATTAACCAACTAAATACTTACACTAACTAATTTAACCTTAATCATAATTAAACCTAAACTAATCTCCCCCTAGGTGTAATTAGCTCCCTAATGAAAGATTATAATGCTAACTCATCGGTTAAGCAAACAAACGGGTTCACGGTGACGACGGTGAGATCCTGTGCCTACGACCCGCTCCAAAGGAGGCCCGGACGAGGCTGAAAACAACCCAACATGGCTCAACTAAGGCTGAGCTTCGATTCTACGAAGGGTTGGATCGAGGGCTGGCGCGAGGACGGACGACGGCTGAACGGCTCAATCCGGGCTCGCCGGCACAAGCAGACGACGATGCAGCGGCCTGGCTCGAGCACGACAGCTACTGCGACGGGCGATCGGCCAGGCAATCGAGAAGGACTTGGACTTGCGAGTTCGGGAACGGCAAGAGGCGAACGCGGGTGGCGGGCGGGTGCCGGGCTCGGTCACCGCGCTGTCCGATGTGGGCGAGAGAAGCTTGTGGCCTAGCGTGCGGCAAGGATGGAGGGCTGAGTAGAGAGAAAATGGAGAATGCAGAGGGTGAGATGAAGAAGGAGCTGAAGAAGAAGAAGGCGTAGTGGTTCGCTAGGGCCGTCGCATGGGAGGAAGAAGGAGGGGGGACAAGGGGGACAAGAGGCCAAATTTGTCAACCAAGCAACCAATGAGAAGCTTCAACAAATATCAAGCCACTTGAGTGCTTTGGCACCAAAGTCTTCAGCCCTTGCTATCAAGGCTTCATCCACAAGTTGTTTTCCCTTCAAATTCTCCACAAACAAAGCCAAATTGAAGGCTAAATGCAGCCAATCAGCAGCCCCTACGAATTTCACTCTCATTCTTCACAATTTACTTCAATTTGATGGCAAAAATCACACCCACTCAGCCCATACGAATTTCATGCATTTCCTTCACTAATCAATCCACTTTGGTAGCCAAAAAGTCCCTCAATTTTGCCCATTCGAATTTCCACAATTTTAATTTGCTGATTTTGATTTCTCCACCAAAATTTCGGGCTCGACGGAATTTTCCCAAAATATGTGATGAGGTCCTAAAAATAAATTATGACACGCTCGAACTTTCAATTCTCGAAACCGAGTTCAATTTCATGGTTAAAATCAACCGGACACGATTTTAGCGTGACCCAACCTACTGGATAGCTTTTAGGGATTTTAGCGCGTTTGACCTATGGTCGATAATTTTTTATCCACGTTATGCATCTCCGACTCATAGGCGACTCTTGATTATTGTAAAAATCTCAAAATTTCAATTACGGGTACCGGGTACAGAATTGACGAAAAAATCGGTTTAGTGCCGTTCGATGTGAATTTTGCAATTAAGTGGAATCACCCATAATTTAATCACGTGCTTCTATCGAATCGACCTATCTCCGGTGTCTAATCGATTATAACGGTGCCGTATTGACCCTTGCCGATTAGCACGGTTGAGTAGTTGATTTTTTATTGAATTCTCAAGTCAACTACATTTATATCCCTTAATGGCTTCACCTGATAGATTAGGTATCTCGTGAGTGATGAGCTCAGAGAAAAAGACCATAGGTGCATCGCCGAAAAGCCCAGTTTATTTAATCGAAACAGGGTCGAATTTTCAGGATGTCACAGAGTAAGCATAACCAGTTAAGTCTTTCATTAGAGTAGTATATCACTTAATTTTTGGTAGTTTTTTGATTAATTGATAGGAACACAAGTATCTCGACGTGAGTAACCATCGTAGGTTAGTTTTCGATTGTCCTAGGTGAGTGATGTTATCTCTTCAATGAATTTTTAAACTCATGTCTTAAAAGCAATACATATTCGATATATTATGAGTTATGGAAGAGCATG
The DNA here is from genome assembly GCA_014182365.1 of Eucalyptus tenuipes. Classification (NCBI taxonomy): domain Eukaryota; kingdom Viridiplantae; phylum Streptophyta; class Magnoliopsida; order Myrtales; family Myrtaceae; genus Eucalyptus; species Eucalyptus tenuipes. Next base: position 8,600,602 of record CM024543.1, on the reverse strand, counting down.
TATGTTGCATAAAATCTGGATCAGACATTTATTATGTGTTGGTATTTGTGAATGTTTTAAAAAATATGTCGCGGAAGGTTATATTAATATATATACCGATTTGTGAAGCTAATTTCTGAAATGAATTTTGAAATGGTGTGAAAAATGTTTGGTGGATATATATATTTGATGAATGAAGTTGGGGAATATTATATTTTGGGTTTGCGAAACCTTTTGGTGAAATAATTACAAGAAGCTCTTGACTTGACTTTGAGTATGGTTAGTGTACGGTTTTATGTATGAATTTGTGAAATGCTTTTTTAATGCATTTTATTGATATAATGAGTTGTGAAAGGTATTACATTTTTGGTTTATGAAACCGATTTGTGATATAAATTATGGTTTTGATTGTGGGATTATTGGAGAATGAGGTTTATGCTTATGTCGCTATGATTAGAACCAACTAAGGTGGAAGTATTCATACTATTGTTAGGAAATCTTTTTGGGTTGAACCACCAGCTAATATAGATGGTAGATCTAGACAAGCGGGTAAACTTGGTTGCCTTGGTCATAGGCGTTAAACTAATCATAGTTAGACATCGAGCGTTAGATTAATCAATAGATTTGACCATTGGTGTGTGAAATAATGAGATTAACCAATGGAATAGATCATTGATATGTAAGTTAGAGAGATTGATCAATGGATTGAGCCATTAATATTTCATTTTGATATTACTAAGGAAATGAGTATTTTTGTTATGTATAAAGCTTGATTGAAAAAGTTAAACCTTGTTTTTGAAATCGCACATATGTTAAACTGTGGATTTGAATTAAATGAGTTTCGGTATGGTTTTGTAAATACACATGATGGAAACTCGATATGCTTAGAAGAGAAGAGATATGCACTACTCACAGAGGTTATTCACCTATTTCATTCCCAATCTTTTCAGGTTCCTTAATTAACGACCATTAGAACGAAAGCAAAATCAATAGGTATTTTTGGGAGTTGGATTTCAAGTGGTTTGAGGTTGCATCCTTTGAATGGAAGGATGGCCGTGTCATTTCCCCTATTTTTGTAGGAATCGGGATGTGACAAAATGAGCTCTTATGTGAAGATAGGTCTAACTATATAATTTAATGGGCTCAAGTTTTGGGCTCCTATTGGATCTCCTGATTCTGAAAGTATTGAACTTTTATTGTGTTTTACATAATGTGGGACCAGGGTAGATGGCTATTTGGGTGGGCCTTAACAATGTGTGCCTGTCTCTGGACTCAACCAGGAATCTTATGGATCATCGTAAGGCTGCCAAGTTGTGATTTTGGAATCAACTAGTTTTAGCAGCAAACAAGCGACGCTATAGAGAGTACTTTCTGGGCCGAAGTTGTGATTTTGTCGCTGGAACTCTTCAATGCGATGAATCTTTTCATGCTAAAGAGAGGATCTTAGAGGCCAGATGGACGCAGGCCAAGTCAAGAAAAGGACTTCCATACTTTTCTTTCATTTGAGGCGCCGACAATCAAGGAGAAGCTTTTTCCTATCCGCCAGTTGCCCTTTAATCACGCTATAAAATCAATAAAATATTCAAAATGATATTCGGGCTTCTACCCGGCGGAGCTCTCCCAAAAACTACAGGGGAAACTCGACTCTTTATTCTGCAATTTAGCGGATTGCCCCTAAAAAAGTTTTATTTTCTTCAGCTTTTCCTCTTGCTACCCTTTTTTCTTCAAAAATCCTGCTCTGCCTCGGCATGCCGCGAATCCTCTTGAAAGAGAGGTGTGCCTTCGGATAAGGTGGTGGTAGAAAAGGTGCTGGTACACTATGATGCAATTGGACGTTATCGACAAAAAAAGAAACAATTTAGATAATTATTTGAGGCTTCTAAAACCTAGAAAACGTACGAAAAATGAAGCAGTCAATCAAGCAGCACCGACCGCTATTCCATGTTGAAAAGGTGGACTGCTCCGGACTTTTGCATTTGATGCTTGTTTGATTGGTGGATTCTCCTTTCATTTTTCTATGAAGAAAGAAAAAACGGCACGTAAGAATATCGCACACACAAATTATTTCCCAAAGCATAACCTTGACTTGGACGCGGTTTGTTCTATTTCACACTTATATTGATGGACCCTCATTTCTTTCTGTCTCTTCTTGTGACTGGCTTTGTGGCTCTACCGCAACGCTCAATCAAAGATCCAGGTTCTCTCTCTCTCTCTCTCTCTCTCTCTCTCTCTCTCTCTGCCTGCGCATAGCGTTTATGGTGTTTTTGTTGTTTGTCAAAGGATCTTCTGTAAAATATAGCAAACCTTAAGTAGATTTATCAACTCGTGTGTTTGATTTTGAGCAATATTTAGCGAAGCCTTTTTAAGCATTTAAATATAAACAAGTAGCCATCAGCAGTCTTTTCTTATTTTGCATAAACAAATAGCCATTAACCGTTTCTGCTGTACATTAGTCCAGTATTCGTCTTGGTGTCGTACCGGCTTTTATGGCGGCTCTAGAAAAGACGGAGAGGGTCAGGGATGGATTCAAATCTTGGCAGATGGGGCTCTGGACCTTTGGAGTTTACCCATCTCAGCCAAGCGAAAAACGAGGAGGATTATGTTGCTTGAAATATTCGACATAAGGAACTAAATTATTATGGGTTGAGGAACCCTAATTCAGAGTCTTTCGATGCGCAACAAGGGTAATTGTTGCTGATAGCTCTCTCACCCTGCTTACCAAACCTGAAAAGCATTTCAAATGAATGGTCTAAGTAATCACGGTCTAGTGAGTAGTATATTACTTCTTCTAAGCAAACCTAGATATATAAAGCAATACTATAAACTGACGATCCAAATCAGAGATGTAATATATATAACAAATCAAATCCGAGTTGATTCATTTTGGTAGAGCTTTATACATATAAAAAAATACTCATTTAACCCACTATCACAAATCAAATATCAATGGTCAAGTCCATTGATAATTTTTTATCTAATCACACGTCAATGATTCATTTCATTGATCAATTTATTGCTCAATATTTAACCATGGTTGCAAAATAAGGCTTAATGGTAAGGTTGACCGGGATTCCCCTTTTGGCAAGATTCCACTTACTATTAAACGGTGATTTGGCCTAGAAAGATATCCTAAAACTGATATGCATGCCTAGAAACTCCTAATCAAAGTTCACAACTAAAATGAGCATGAAGCCATCATCACCCAAAAATCCACACAACAAATCGAGATGCAATATCATAAAATAGAATACATGTCACAAACAAAAACATATAACCTTTTGCAACTCTATTCATTAGTTAAAAGTACCTTTTATAAAGCATTTCTAAATTACTTTAGAATTCATATTATAAATTAGATTCACAAAGCAATACATATAACCTTTTACAATGCGTTTTTCAAAAAACTCATAAATAATTAAAGGTACTAAATGTCCGATCTCGATTTTATGCAACAAAAATGTTATTTCAAAACTCATAATATATAATATCCTTATCACTTTCAAGTCGTGAATTTGCAAATTCAAAGAAAAAATAAGCACTACTCACTTGGGAATGCCCAAAAATAACTAATGAAAATTACTCAAGCTGATGAACTCACAATCCTATAAAATAATTGAAAAACTATATCAAAATCTACCCAACTATGAATCAACTAACTAAGTTCAATAGCCGAAAAAACAACTCTTATGTGTCAACAAAATGCTTGCCCAAAGTAGATTTTCATAACTCTTTGCTATGTGAAGCTAGCTAGCAAAACTTCAAAAATTCGTTTCGACTAAACTGTAACTCCAAATCGATTTCCGTCAAATCCCACAGTTTCACAATGTCCTAACCTATTATTTCCATATAATTCTACAGCTTAATAACTCTTAAATTGTAATTTAAATTTGATAATAATGAATTCATGACCTAACTTCTAAAATTATTCCAATTAGATGAACAAAGGGTATGAATCCTTATAACCGTTCTCTGCTTTTCCTTTCCTATTTTTCTCTTTCTTAATTTTCTTTTCTTCTTTCGTTTCCCCTTTGTGCGTGCCGTATCTTTCGCCTTTATGATGAGCGTCCACTTATCTTTCCGTTAGTTGACTGGTAAAAATTCCCCATTTTCGGAGCGCTTGCCAATTTTGACTCAGTTAATGCTTACACTCGCAGTTTGGTTTCTGTGAACAAGGTGTTTGGCTTAAGCAAACCGACGCCAAGTTTCCGCTGGTTGTTCGATGAATTGGCATTTTGATTAAGATCAACCGGTACAAAATTTTGTTTTCTTAAGATCTAAGCCACATCTGTTTTTCGACTGTTGCACACGTTCATTTTCAATCGACCCCACAAGAAGTTTCTCACAAGTCTATCAATTCAGTGGAATCTCATGGCTTCTGATTGATCACAGCTATAGCATTACATGAGAGGCAGAACTTAAGGGACCGATTGAATCAGAGTGACTCGCTTGATTTCATACTTCTACATAAGAAAAATATAACACTTAGCCGTCGAATAGCGTGCGATTCATGTACATCTTGGCCCCCAAAATTTTTCTAAATTTGTCAATGACGATTATACTCTTCATATTTCCTAAAGCACCCCTAAACACCTAGGACTTCCATCACTCCCATCACTATGAAATTCTGCCAGTTATTGTCAATGTTGTCAACTAGATGAAGGTAGTCAATAACAACAGAAATTTAAAAGTATAGGATCATAACATCCAGGTCATACTTCTCCTCATTCTTTTTCGGGGAACGGAATAATTTGAAAATGTCTGTTGGCCATCCTCAAACATTCTGTTTCTACTAGAGCTTCCATCACTGAGATTGTGCATTGTAATAATGTTCAATCGCTCATCAATAACTCAAATTTTCAGACTTTGGCAGCTGCAGCTGCTCTGCACAATGATTAGAAGCTAGTGAAAGAATAACGACGAGCCTGTAAATTTTTGGATAAGGATAGCTCACGGCTCCATGAGAATGCGTCTGATGAAAGAGGCTCTAACACAAGCAATCTTCATCCTTTCATTAAGCATTCCATCTGGCAATTCTGAATCCTTCCACAACATTTCTTTCAATTTCCCGTCTTTTCAATCGAACGATCAGAGAATAACTTTTCAGGGCAATGCTTCTGTACTGAACCCCACCATCCAACTCACTCTAGGAAAGCCATTGGACGGACTCACATCCATGGTTGGCCGAGCAGTATATTATCAACCCATGCACCTATGGGATAGTTCAACAGGGTTGCTGGCAGATTTTGTCACCCATTTTACTTTTGCTATTGATTCCCATGGGAATAACTCCCATGCGGATGGATTGGTATTCTTTCTCGCTCCCAATGGATCGCAAATCCCTGAACACTCAGGAGGTTGCTTTCTAGGCCTCACTGCGAACCTAAACTCTACCAACTCTAGTACTGCATTTGTTGCAGTAGAGTTTGATACTTTCCATGACCACTCATCAAATACATGGGATCCGCTCTGTGATCATGTTGGTATCGATGTAAACAGTGTGGCTTCTGTTAGTGATACTTGTGTCTCATGGATGAATGACACGATACTCTTTGGTCGACCACTCCATGCTCAGGTCACATACAATTCTAGAGCAATGAACTTGAGTGTTGTTTTTGGAGATGATGCTGGAAATTCTACCAGCCTTTACTATCAGCCACTCAACCTGACAGAGTACTTGCCGGAACGGGTAGTTTTTGGTTTCTCGGCAACCACAGGGCAGTTGTTTGAGGCTCATTCTATTTTCTCGTGGGAATTCAACTCTAGTCTACGAATCCTTGACAATGGAAATGGTACACCCAATGCGCCCATCGTCGATACACCAACACAAGGGAAAAAGAGTAAGTCCTGGGTGAGGGAGGCTATCTTAGGCTTAAGCTCTGTAGTGTTTGTTATCCTTGTTGCGGGATTTGGCTGGTATGGTTATAAGCTGAAGAGAAACAGAAATGATCAGAGTGGAGAAGAAGAAAACGTTCCTAGGATGGATGAAGAATTTGAACTGTCCAAGGGACCCATGAAGTACTCCTACAAGGTCTTGGCTGTTGCGACGAACAACTTTGCCGATACCCGGTTGCTCGGGAAAGGAGGTTTCGGAAGAGTGTATGAAGGCCACCTTGCTGATGCAGATTCCCATGTTGCCATCAAGAAGATCACTCCAGATTCCAAACAAGGTGTGAAGGAGTACGCCACTGAAGTGAAGACGATTAGACATCTCAGACATAAAAATTTAGTGGAGCTCGTTGGCTGGTGTCACGAGAGAAACAAGTTCCTCCTTGTGTATGAGTTCATGTCTAACGGTAGCTTAGACTCTCATTTATTTGAAGATAAATCGCCATTAACATGGGAAAAGAGGTACAATATTGCTCAAGGGGTCGCCTTAGGGCTGAAATACTTGCACGAGGATTTGAAACAATGCATCATGCACAGGGATATAAAGTCTAGCAATATCCTCCTTGATGCACAATTTGAGGCTAAATTGGGCGATTTTGGCCTGGCTCGGATAGTCGACCATGCCAAAGGCTCGCAAACGACACTAGTGGCAGGGACCACAGGATATTTGGCCCCTGAATGCATTTATACAGGCAAGGTATGTAAGGAATCTGATGTCTATAGTTTCGGAGTCGTCCTCTTAGAAATTGCGTGTGGGAGAAAAGCTATCGAACAGAGAGCATCAGAAGACCAAGTCCAACTCGTGGACTGGGTCTGGGATCTCTATGGAACAAGAAAGCTATTAGATGCGGCAGATCCTAAGTTAGGAGAAAATTTTAATGCAAGACAAATGGAGTGCTTGATGATCGTAGGCCTCTGGTGCGTTCATCCGGACCCTAAGGAACGGCCTCCCATAAGCAAAGTGATAAGCTTTTTGAACTTCGATGCTTCACCACCCATTCTCCCACCAAAGATGCCCATCCCAACATATGTCGTGCCTCCATCTTCGATGCCCGAATCGTCGCACGTTTCATCCGCAACCTTCGGAAGCAGTGAACCATAGAGCGCTTACAATAACGAACTGTCCACATGTACCGGCTCTTCCAAGAAATCTTGCAGTTCATCTTCTTCTGCATTGCTTTCGAACACAGAGTAAGTTCGCTGTTTTTATCGGTTCTGAATTGCGACTTTTGTGTCCTAAGATTCGTAAGTATTACACTTATACAAGCGGACCTTTAATTACGAGTTTCTATTAGCTCTTCACTTTTGGATTTTCATATTACGTGTTAGAATTTGATGGTAGTATTTGGTATAAATTCTGATGTGAAAGTGTGTATATTTGTTGATGGGACAAATCGGCAAGCGATGAAAAGGAAACAAATATTGCTTTATTGAGAAAGGATTACAAGGCTGATAGGTTTAGTTTTTTTTTTTTTTTTTTTTTTTTTTTTGGTTGGTCTCTCTTGTGTACACGACTGAACTGTCTTGCCTAATTATAGACTCAATCCACCGATTTATACAAGCAATTTATCTCCACATTTGTCAGAGATATATTTCTTGTTTTCAACCCTGGACGTAAAATTCTACCCCCTATTGAACTAGGGACTCGTAGATGTTAACCCCAGAGGAGTCCAGGATTTTACAGAAAAATCGATCAAAACTTCAACATGACGGAATTATAGGCAAGATACAGAGCATGATCTGTTTCAGTGGCTATTAGTCATCTCAATCCAGGATTTTGTAATTTCGTGGCTTGCAAAATTATGTAGTCATGACAAAAATCGTATTGTCCTTCCTCCTACTCTTTACTTCTTTCTTTCGTACTCTCTATCTACATTCATAACCATCAAATTTACTCATATTTACATGTGAAGTTTTAGGAAGGAAAACCAGTTCCAAGGTCTACCTGGGAATTGACGGATTCGGGTATTTATTTATTTATTTGGGATTTGAAATTCTGACGTGTAGTTCATACTTAAACCACTTGAATTCTCCTGGTTGGCAACTAGAATGTATCCTAAATGATTTTCGCAGAGCTGCATATAAATTTACCTACTCAATTCAGTAGAAAAAGGTCATCTACACATGAAAAATTACATTCATGATAAAATTACTTCAAAGTGGTCTGGTTCTAATAACTCTTTTACTGAATAAGACCAAATAAAAACGAATCACAAACTTAATCCTTTTCTTTCAGTCATAGAGCACAAACTTAATGAAGAAAAAAAAATCTAGAAGAGTTTCTATTCACTCCTCAAATTTGTTAGTCATACTGTCTTGCCTGACTTAAAACTAATAGAAATCCAAATATTAAAAATGAGAGACTTATTCTATAACGACTTGATCCGACGAGGGCGAGAGTGATCATGGAGGCCTAAGAGGGCCCACAAGGTGTAGCTCTAACTTTAAGTTGGTGTGGGGGCAATCGAATCTCACATCATCCAGGTGTGGTGAGGTGAGGTGATGTGCTAGAGAAACACTTGATGTCACGCCCCAATCCTCGAGCACGTGCCCATCCCTCGGTGGTCGATAAATAATCAACGTTCCAGGACGAGTCACCGACCCATTCAATTTTTAATGCGCATGCGAAAACGAAACAAATCCCCTGACAACAAAAGCTTGGGATAGAAAAGCAGGCAATAAATCACCACACAAAACAAGCCTTTATAAACACACCAGGTTTATATACAATACTATACTGTTTACAAAAGATCGGCTCAACAAAAAGGGGAACTTTCTTAAGACCAACTAGCTGGACACGTTTGTCGATCCTTCAGTCTCCACCTCCCTAGAGACCGCCATCTAAGGACATGAAAATGTTGAGCCCACGACGGGGTGAGACAAGGTCTCAGCAAGTTCACCCTCTAAACTCTGACTAGGAAGGAAATACGCCCCAAGGGCTACCTAAGCAAAAACACAAGTCAGAGGACTTACCTTTGCCTCAGATCCTTCCTGTAAGTCAATACAATTCATATAATCATCCAATCATTTCAATCCAATTCAACCATCAATCAGTTGACTCATTCGAATCCATACCATCGATACCATCCATAAACTCTATCGATTCGAACACTACTCACCTAAGCTGAAATAGATGGTCTAGCTCACTGAAGCTGATAGATATATCCATATATTGTTGGAAGATATGATTTTGTAATCTCTATTGATAGGAAATCAAATATTCTTTAGGATAGGAAAAGATAGGCAAATATTAAATTTCCTTTATTATTTCTCTTCATTGTAATTAAATACAGAATTACATGTATAGAATTACAATCAATGAAATTGAAGACAATTGCTTCTTCGCACTTGTTCTACCTTCCGAGCATCTTCATCTTCTTTTTCTGACATGGTATCAGAGCCATTCCGGTTCTGAACTGATTTGCTTCCGCTTCCGATTGCCTCATACACCAACCTCGAATATCAGAACAGTGTTGCCAAAGGAATCAAAATCCTTGATTGCCTCGAAGGAACCGTATCGCGAAAAAGGAGATAACGAGCAATCAATTTTTTTCAACATGTCAACACCACCGAGATCTCACCTCCATTCCCGTTGATGAATCTCGCATCAGACGCTTCGACACGAGCCTTGGGAGACCGAGATCCAGCCGTTATAGTCCCTGCATCAGAACGGCAACCACAAATCCAGGGCCAACCTCCGCACGTGCCATGGCAACAACAGGCTCAGGCAATTACAGGGCAACCATTCGCAGGTCACCCTTACCAATGGATGCCATATCCATGGTATCCTGGGCCTATCCCTAACACATCATTGCCTGGCTACCATAGCAGCGCGCAGGCTGAAGCAGGTCCACCGACCAGTGACGGGGCAAACCCTAGCATCAGCCCGGAGTAGATGGGCGGATCAACTGTACCAGGTCAGGGAACCAATCCCTATTCGGGATTCCAAAATGCGGATTACGGATTTGGCCTTGGAGGTTCAGGTCAGGGAACAAATCCCTACCCGACTCCTACACCGGGTTTCTTCCCGTATCAGTTTCTTACTACCAGTGGCCGGCCGGAACCCGGCGATCCATTGTATACAACAAACGGCGACAGCCCAGAACTGAAGATTATAAGTCAGCAATTGACAAGTGCAGACAATTATTCAAGTTGGTCGCGCGAATTCCGACGGGCACTTGTAACAAAAGACAAGGAAGTTTTCATCGACGGATCGTTCTCGATTCCGTCCGACGAGAGAATGGTACGACTCTGGAGGAGATGCAGCCAACTGGCAAGAACCTGGATTGGAAACTGCATCGCGCCCGAGGTCGCGGCCGGGCTTCCCCCAACGGAGGATCCGAAGAAAATGTGGGAAAACATAAGGGAGATGTATGGAAAACTCGACCAAGTGATAATTTTTTATCTAACACAGCAAATTTCAGATCTGAAACAGGGGAACATGAGCATCGCAACAGTATACAACAAGCTTTCGAGTATGTGGAATGAGTTGGAGGTAGCCAAGGAAAAATTCGACTGGCCTGATCATATCCAACAATAATACAAGCAGATGCGAGAAAGGGAGAAAGCAACGAGATTCCTTTTCATACTCAACGAGGCATACCTGCCATTCTGATCCCATATACTTACCATGGAGCCTCTACCAAGTCTCGGCCGGATCTATCAACTCGCCATACAGGAGGAGAGCCAACAGAGATCGGCGTACCACGGCAAAGGAGGAGATGGAATTGCTCTGGCCACGAAGAGCCATTTCCGCTCGTCACAGAGAGGCTCGAGAAGGAGAGAGGCGGATCTAGGGTTATTCTTCGAAAATGAAAACCCTAGATTGCTTTTAAAGAGAAGCGCGGACGGTGGAGATCAATTCCACCATCAATCGGACGGATCGCGATCATTCCAGGGGGCGACAGGATCGGACGGCTGGCATGGCATCATCTCCGCTACATCCGACAGCTCTCGAAGCAACTACTTAATCGGATTGGACGGCTTACGATCACCTGGCACCAATGGGCTGGATGGCTCGCGCGGCCCATTTCTTGGAGGATTCGACGGATCATATGGGCCTATTTTAGCCCAAGTTTTTCAATCCAACATTAGGCCAAATTCAAATGCAAAAAATAATGGGCCAAAAGGAAGAGGTAAGATGTACTGTGATTATTGTAAGCGTCCGCACCATACAATTGAGAATTGCATGGAAAGCCAGGAGAAAAAGAAAAGGGGAAATTTTCCTCAGTTTTTCAGGTATCAGGACAGCAAATGGGAAAATCAATTACCCATGAACAATATCACGAGCTGATGGAAACTTTGAAGAAATTGGATCCTTCGGATAAAGGAGGCAGCTTCACAGGTACATCCTATTGTTTGATGAACTCAATTTCAAAGGATGCATGGATTATTGATTCAGGTGCTAGTGATCACATAGTCTGTGATAGGAATTTACTTTCAGATATTACAAAATTATCTTTTCCTATATCAGTACAACTTCCAAATGGAAATACCACCAAAGTTACAATGACTGGGACTGTAAAGCTTAGTTCTCTTGTTACTATTAAAAACGTGCTTTACGTACCTGATTTCCATTTCAATCTAATCTCAGTTGCCCGAGCCTATGAAGAAAATTCATGTCACATTCTTTTCCATTCTGATAAATGTTTCTTTCAGGCCCTTTCAACTGGCAAACTGATGGGCTTGGGTAGAGTCAGCCATGGATTATATTTTTGGTTGGATTTTTCACATCCTTTTAAGTTATCTCCTGTTGAATTCAATAAATCTCTGTGTAATGCTACTGCCAATGGCATTCATTTCCTTAATCATAAACGTTTGGGCCATAGTGCATTATTTCCTTATCCTAAATGTCCCATTTGTCCCATGGCTAAGCAAACACGTGCTCCTTTCCAGAATAGCACTTCTCGAACAGAGGATATCTTGTCTCTTATTCATGCTGATGTTTGGGGGCCTTATCATACTTTAAATCATGATGGCTCTAGGTTCTTTCTCACAATTGTGGATGACTACTCTCGTGCCACATGGATTTTCCTCATGCAATCCAAAAATCAGGTCTTTTCTCATTTAAAGACATTTCTTTCCTTATCCAAAACTCAATTTCAGAAACCAATCCGTAGGATACGTACTGATAATGGAAAAGAATTTTTTAATGCTGAATGTAGTTCCTTGTTCCCTATAAATGTGATATTGCATGAGAGCTCTTGTGTTTACACACCCCAAAGAGAATGGAGTTGTTGAGAGAAAACATCGCCATCTTTTAGAAGTGGCACGTGCGCTTAAATTCCAAGCCTATATTCCTGAAAAGTTTTGGGGAGATTGCGTGATTACTGCAGCATACCTGATCAATCGCATGCCATCGCGCATTTTAAAGGGAAAGACACCTTTTGAGTTATTATATGGGAGAAAGTTGAATATATCTCATCTCAGAGTCTTTGGGTGTCTATGCTATGTCACTACAGTGGGCCATAGAGATAAGATGGCGCCACGAGCTACTCAATGCATTTTCATGGGCTATCCAACTTTGCAAAAGGGATATAGGCTTTATGCACCTTCTACAGGAAATTTCTTTATCAGCAGGGATGTTATATTTCATGAAGATGTTTTTCCTTTTTCATTAACATCTTTACCTGAAGAAGAGAAGACAAATCGCCAATTCTTGTTGGAAGATGATTCATCACCTCGAGAAACATTTATTGTTCCTACTCCTCCAAGAGAAGTTGATATCTTGCCTACAACACCTCTTGCGAATCCTGCTGAAGATTCCATTGAGCAGTCATATATAGAAGGATCACTGCATGAAGAACTAGCACAGTTGGAGGATACTTCAGAAACAACAACTACTGAAGAATTATCCGCCACACCACAGGTGTCACAGAGGCATTCTCATCGAATCGCTCGACCACCAACTTGGACGAAAGATTATATATGCGGTTCTTCAAAATCATCAGGTACTCGATACCCCATCTCTTCTTACGTCTCCTTTGATAGATTGTCGCTAGAACATCTATGTTGCATAAGCCGTATTTCTGAAGATCAAGAACCTTCTAGTTATAATGAAGCCAAAGATGATCCTCGTTGGCAAAAGGCCATGGAATCTAAATTACATGCATTGATAGACAATCACACTTGGGATGTTGTATCAATGCCTGATCATCGCAAACCCATTGGATGTAAATGGGTATATAAGATAAAATACAGAGCATATGGTTCTGTGGAAAGATACAAAGCCCGGTTGGTGGCAAAAGGCTTCACCTAGCGAGAAGGTTTCGACTATCACGAAACTTTTTCTCCTGTAGCAAAGGATGTCACGGTTCGTACTTTTCTGTCTATTGCTGCTTTTCGTAACTGGTCATTACACCAAATGGATGTCCATAATGCCTTCTTACATGGTGATCTAGATGAAGAAATATATATGGAGCTTCCACCAGGATTACGGAGACAGGGGGAGTCGAAGGTATGTCATCTCCGCAAATCTCTTTATGGCTTGAAACAAGCCTCCCGACAATGGTACGCTAAATTCACCAGTGCACTCTTGGCTGTTAGGTTCAAGCAATCCAAGTATGACTATGCCTTATTCACCTGGACAAAAGGTATGTCATCTATTTACTTGATGATCTATGTTGATGATATCCTTATCATGGGGAATGATGATTCTGCTGTAAAAAAAACTTAAAGAGTATCTGCATTCGACTTTTCATATCAAAGACTTAGGGTCGCCTAAGTATTTTCTTGGAGTTGAAATAGCTCGCTCAGATCAAGGCATCTCATTAAGTCAGCAGAAATTTATGATGGAAATAATATCAAAAGCAGGATTATCAAGTTGTAGACCATCAGTCATTCCTATTGAGCAAAATGCTAAACTGACTTCTGTCGGCTATGACACTGGCGTATCCTCTTCTTCTGATGATCCTCTGTTGCAAGATCCCTCAGGATACTAGTAGGAAAACTGATATATCTCACCATGACTAGGCCAGATATTTGTTATGCAGTACAGACTCTTAGTCAGTTTATGCACAGTCCGAAGCAGTCTCACATGAATGCAACCCTGAAGATTGTGAGATACTTGAAGACCTGTCCAGGTTTGGGAATACTCCTTTCCCGAAAGTGCAACATGGAAATGACAGCCTATTGCGATGCAGATTATGCCACATGCCCTATGAGTAGGAGGTCTATTGCGGTTTCGCATTAAATTTGGGGAATCACTACTCTCATGGAAGATAAAGAAACAATCTATTGTATCTTTATCATCGGCTGAAGCCGAATACCGATCTATGGCCAAGGCGTATGTGAAATAGTCCGGTTAAGGGGTCTACTTCTGGATCTCGGAGCTCCTGTTAAAGGGCCAACTTTACTCTTCTGTGATAATGATTCGGCACTCAAGCTTGCTGCAAATCCTATACTACATGAGAGGACGAAGCATATAGAAGTTGATTGTCATTTTACTCGGGAAAAGATTCAAGAAGGAATTGTCGAGACAAGAGGAATCGGGACTTCGGAATAGCCTCGCGATATATTTACTAAACCTCTTTGTCAAAGACAACATACATATCTTCTACACAAGCTAGGCGTCTTGGACATATACAGACCACCAGCTTGAGGGGGAGTGTTGGAAGATATGATTTTGTAATCTCTATTGATAGGAAATCAAATATTCTTTAGGATAGGAAAAGATAGGCAAATATTGAATTTCGTTCATTATTTCTCTTCATTGTAATTAAATACAGAATTACATGTACAGAATTACAATCAATGAAATTGAACACAATTGCTTCTTCGCACTTGTTCTACCTTCCGAGCATCTTCATCTTCTTTTTCTGACATATATCATTGCTCACCAAAGCTTATGTCTATATTGCTCGCCGAAGCTGCTATATCAATTATTGCTCACCGAAGCTACTAAAATATTATTGCTCACCAAAGCTGCTAGATAACTATAATGCTCACCGAAGTTGATATCTGTAGTGCTCACCGAAGCTGCTATAATCTTGCTCATTGAAGCTGAACTACGACAAATTACTCCTGGGCAAGGATCTTGTGCTTTGCACATCAACTCCTCAATTAAATACTCAACTTGGCCTAATTTCATTGTGTTAAAATGTACCCGGTAAAAATAATCGTGTGTGGGTACACGGTCAGCCTTGAGCAAAAAAATATAATATCTTTATTTTAGAAAATCCCACTATTTGTACAGTGTCTAAAAAAATTTTGGCATTATAAACCGATGCCCTGGTAATTTCTAATTAATTACTGAAATTATTAAATTTTTTTATAATTATTCAAAATTACAAATCTCACTCAATTTCCACAAAATGGCATCCAATTAAATAAACCAACCACACCATTGCAATCAGCACAAAATTCCGGTCACCGGCTATCCCGGTCTAATTTCCGGAAAATAATAATTAATTAAATAAATACCAAAATTAATTAATTAAATACCAATAAATGCCATAATTGTAAACTTAGGCCAGAAAAGCCTAATTAAATACCGAAACGGGCTTGAAAAATTTCCAAACCAATTTAGATAATTAACACAACCTGTCTAGTCTCTAATTAATCTAACTTAACAACCTAACATGCAAAAATGAATAATTAAACTACTAATATAATCTAACTAACCAGCTAATCCTTAATTAACTTAAACTAATTACCCCTAAGCATAATTAACTCTCTAAGCAAAGTTTACTGGGTAAACTCACTGGATTTGCGGGCCGATGAGTCCATGGCAAGCAATAAACTCCAAAGCGGCGGTTCCATACGGAGACCGGGCCGGGCCGAAATCGGCCACAAAGCTGGCTGGAAATTTGTGGCTATTGGGCTCGGCTTCGGCTTGCTTTGCGACGGAATTGCGGACGTGCTGGCAGCGGAGAAATCGAAGCAGAGATGGGCTGTTCGTGGGCTGACGAAGTGGAGGGATGGCCTTCAGTGGAGGTGCCGCAGACGCGCAGATGAAGAGGCGGCTAGCGCGGGCAAGAATTCGCTGGCCTAAAGCCCGCGGTCAACTTCGGTTTTGCTGGAGAGGAGAGTTGACTGGTGTGAGTCCTAAACGGACGTGTGGGAGCGTGGAAATGGAGGGGAATTGGAGCTGCTTACGATGGATGCTTCGTTCGGTGGAGTGGCTAGATCGGGGTGAGGCGTTGGCTTCGAAGAAATGAAAACAAAAGCAAAGCAAAACAGAAAGAATAAAAATGAAAGAGACGCCGAGGATGTGGAGACGGCGGGCGAGGCTTGCACGAAGAAGGGGGATGAACCGGTGAGGCGTGCTGAAGAAGCTGAGGATGAGGGGGGCCAAAAGTCAAAATAAGAAATCTAATTTCATCATTAGTTAGCCCTCAAAGTCCTCATACATATCCCTTATGTCCCCCAATTCTTTCTTGCACAAAAATCCCACAATTAACTTAATTTTGATGCAAAAAGTTGTACTTCCCCATCAAGCTCCGAATTTCATCAACCTTAGGCTTCGATTTCTTTATCAAATTCCTCAATTTGATGTCCAATTTTGTAGAAGAAAAGGCCCACATAATTTCTACAATTTCCTTTCACCAAGTAGCTCGGTTTGGAAGCCAAAAATTCCTTTAATTTGGCCCGTCCGAATTTCCGTTCTTTTCCAAATCGTCCGAATTGATTTTCCGTAAAAATCCCGAACTCATCGAAAAATCTTCAAAGGATGAGTCGACATTCCTAAAATAAATCATGACATGACAAAACTTTCAATTTATGAAATTGGGTTCAAATTCGCGGTTAATTTCAATTTGACGCGATTTTAGCGTAACCTAAGCTACCGAGTAACTTTTATGAATTTTTAGTGCAATTGATCTCGTGGTCGATTTTCTTCGAGCCACAATGTACCTCTTCGACACATTGGCGACTCTCGGTGGTCGTGAAAATCTTGAGGTTTCAAATACGGACACGGGGTACCCAAAACGATAGAAAATCGGTCTAGTGCCGATCGACGAGAATTTTGCATTTAGGTGGAACCGCCCACACTTAATCACACACCTCTGTTGAATCGACCTATCTCCGGTCTCTGATCGATTTTTAATTGTGCCGTAATGACCCTTGCAAATTAGCACAGTTGAGCAGTCGATTCCTGATTGAATTCTCAAGTCTATTGTGTTAAAATCCCCAATGGCTTCCCTAGATAGTAGCAGTTATCTCACGAGTGATCGCCTCGAGAGAAGACTATAAGCGCACGTCGATGAAATGTCGATTCATTCAATTGAAAACGTAACCTGGAATTTCAAGATATCACACTTGAGGTGCTCCACTTTGCTATAGGGACAAAGTTGTGAGGGCGACCACTTCATTGAGGTAGCAGGACCCAAAGCGAACAATATAGGTGAGTAACTACCCACGAGACCCACTTGAGGTGCTCTGCTACGCTAGAGGGACAAAGTTGTGAGGGCGACAGCTAAGCTGTGACTGTAGGACCTAGAGCAAACAATATCGATGAGAAGGGCGCAAAGGCCCTTGTATCCTGAACGAGGCATTTTCTAGGTGAAGCCTAAAAAAACAAAATCCTATGGGCTTCGTCCAAAACGGATAATATCATTGGCAAATGGGGCCAGAGGTCGGCCCTTGCATATTCGCTTTAAAATTTTATACTATTATTTCTTATGTTACTTAAAACTATGTTTTAGTAACAGTAACACATCATTTACACAACTTAAAGAATCGATGAACTTAGCTTGAGCCATAGCGTTTTCAAGATGGCAAGAAAAACAAAATCATGTTCATCTCATGACTTGCCAAAAATGAAATTTATCTAAAAATGTAAAGTAGATTGGATTTTTTTACTACATTTTTTGTCTCGCCTTTTTTTGTGCAACCGTACCTTTTCACTATGCTAGCCAACTTTCAATTCAAAATAACTTAACTAGATAGATGTATATTGTGTCTAAGTTCAACAAATGCCAAAAAGAGACTTATTGCATATGTTCACTTGTTCGGTAATTCTTTGAAAGTCTCAATAAATTAGGCAAAAAACATTTGTGGGTTATTAATTTGATTTTCATTGTATCTATGATAGGTGAAATCTCGAGTACACTAGGATTTTTGAGTTTTACATTTAAGTGATTATTCAAATTGTTCTATTAACTTCTTATTGGTTTCATTTTTATTTTTGGGAAAAGAAGTATTCTCCAATATCTGAATTTTTTCTGTTGAGATTCTTTCCGAATTTGGTCCATATATGCTTTTCATGTATGCTTATCATGTATTCTTTCGGTTGCCAATTCCATTTCAATGGCAAATTATGGTAAAAAAGACATCTTATTTTCATGGAATAAAGGTGTCTTTACCAGAACTCAGACTAGTTCTACACATATTGTCTCTCACGGTTAATTTGGGCAGTTAGTTACGTGTTGAAACAATAAGATGGGGACGTATAAAAAAGAGTGCATGAGCTGGGTACCTATTATTTATTCGAATGGAAAACAAAGAGACTTTATGGGCCGCCTGAAGCCTATGCTCGGATTCTATAACCATCTCCTACACCCATCGAGCAAGCCCATCAAAGGGATCGTTAGATGAGTTGAGACGTGTATACTCTCCCATTAGTTATAAGTATGCTACAATCTTTGAATTGTGCACCCTCAAACCTCTAGTCACCACCATCTAAGTAGCATCAACATCGACCCGTGACAAACGAAACGACATGATATGACACGCCAACACGTCATTTTTTTAAAAATAGAGAATTTCAACATGTGAAATACGTTATCTATTAAATGTATATTTTTTTATATACATGATAAATTATTATTTTTATGATTATTTCAATTAAATTAATTTGATTCAAATTCACAAATAAATAAATAATAAAAAAGAGCATATAAAAACGTTAATTCATCATTCATTGTTTTAATTTGACAAATTCAACTACATTCTATCTCAATAATCCATAAAACTTGGAGGGGAAAAAATTTCCCATTCCACTAACAATAAATCAAAAAAAAAAAAAAAAAAAAAAGCTACATTTCACCATCAAATATAATAATGAGTCTTTCCCATTTATTATTTTTATTATTTTTTATTCTATTTACATATTTACATCTTGACCTATCATTTATTGATTTTTTTTTTTTTTTAAATTGACTTATGGGTGATGTTGGGAGAGTTGATCATGTGTTAGATTTTCCAACACCTATTAATCACGTATCGGAACATGTCGGAGTGTCTTGAATATGTATAGAAGTATCCAACATTACACGAAAACTTCTAGAAAGTGTAGTGTTTCCCAGACGACCATCACCATCACTCTCTCTTTCTCTGGGCATATCAATTGGCTATTTTGAGTAATCATTTCCCTCTGTGATTCAGCTCACCAAGCCTGTTTCTCCCTAGTTAATGAGCCTGTCCACCCATTGATTTGGTCTTGCTATTAGTAATAAGCTTGACATGAATCAAATAAGCAATTTGATCACTTTCAATTAGATCATAGCCCGCGTCTTACTTAGTTTGTTGACCTCAAGTCAAGGTTTGAGGACCTCAAGCTTACGTTAATAAGAGTTTCGTTGACCTCAGATCAGCCTCTACGTCGATGGAAGTCTACGATCTTTATCAACCTCTATCCCAAGGTCGAGATCATCTTTGACGTCTCTTCACAGAGAGAGAGATAGAGACAGAGAGAGAGAACCTCTATCCCAAGGTTGAGATCATCTTTGACGTCTATTCGCGCCGGGTTTGGGGGGCCGGAGGGGGGTGCGGAGAGTAGGGGGAGAGAGAGATTTGCCAAAGGTGGTGGCATGTGGATTGGAGCGTGCAATAAAAGTCCGATACCCTCATTTGGAAAATTACTAAGAGAGAGCTCAAATCCGGGCCTGGTCAATATATCTAATCGGAGTTGCCTTCACTCAAAAGCTCAAGCCAATCAATTAAAAACCGCATAGGATATATCAATTACTCCACATCACACCCATTATCTGATGTAGGACTTCCTAGCACTCTCACACGTGCATATCAACAATCTCCCCTGCATTAATGTTGGGCTTGCTCCCTTAATTCAGGTATCAATATGTAAGTCTCAACTTAAATTTCCAATTGTTGCACGTGAGGACCACAACAATCACAATGTTTACCTTCATCATTGGTCTTTTTATCTAGACCAAACTATGAAGGTTGTCGTTCGGACATGTTGCTACGCCACCGCCCCAAAATCGTGTTGGTCACAACATTCCTTGCTAAATATTCATTGAACACCTAAGTAGATTGAGGGCCCACCAATCAACTATTGACTCTAATGTCATTTGTTAATAGCACGCATCAAAATCCAATACCTTCACCTAGGAGATTGTCAATAGAAAACGTTCAAGTTTATGTCTGTCAACATATGCAATTAGACCCATATTCACTCAAAACTTAAGCCAATGAGTTATGAGCTAACTAAAATATATCAACTACTTTACACCACACTAATTCTCTAAAGTGAGACTTTCTGACAAAATTTGCATGTGCATCCCAACAGGAGGGCCCGACTTAGACATTTAAACCAACATAAGTTAGTTGGAACAATAACCACCGAAAGAAACAAAAGTAACAACTATTGTTAGTAGAAAAGCATGCATATCATTTTCAAGTACATTAGATTTCATGATGAAATTAAGAAAACTAAGGCGAGTGATTGTTGTTGAATTTACATTAAGAGCCAATTTTTATTAGAATGATTAGGATAAAGGATATGAGACGTTAGGTTGTATACAAATAGGGATAAAAAGAGAATCAAGGCAATAATGATGAGAGGAGAAACCTAACCGTAGGATTATACAGAGAGAGAGAGAGAGAGAGAGAGAGAGAGAGAGAGAGAGAGAGAGAGAGATTTGAAAGATTTTGAAGTGATTTTAGCCGACAAAGATCATTGAAGACATTGGAAGCAGGAGGTCACATGGATCTTGGAGAGTAATTCAACTTCTTGTTTGTTAACAAGTTGAAGGATTCATAGAAGCATGTGATTTGTATAGTTGATTGGTGGTTCACTCTAAAAGTGCATTAATGTTTGGTGAAAATCTTAATAAACAAATTTCGTGATGATCATAGTTTGCAGGTGACCTTCTAATTCACTCTGACAAAAGAGACTTGGATGAAAGTGGGCGTTGCAGTTTGGTAATGTGTTTGATAGTTCAATCTAAAGAAAGACTTCAAGAATGAAGGTGGCATTTCCGTTGTTATCCTCACAAGATAATGAAGTGAAGATTCAAGTTGAGATAAGAAGATGCAAAAGGACACTTGAATCAAGAGAGAACAAACCTCAAATTGAGTTTTTACGTAAATAGGAGACTATTAAGATGCACGTGTGAATTATATTAGAGAAGTCTTATCTTGGAGGAATAGTGTGGCGTTGAGCAATTAATTTATCTTACTTGGTTCATAATTCATTGGTTTAAACTTCTAAGTGAAAGTATGTTCAACTATATTGTTCAACTAGATATATCGATAGGCTCAAACAAAAGAAAAAATAAAAATAAAAATTGTGCAAATGACCCTTGGTTCTCATGAGTGATCCATTGTTTTTCTTTTCTTTCGATTTTTAAATTTCTAACTTTATTTCTTTAGTTTTTTAAAATAAAAAAATTTACGTCGATTGTCATGTTAACGTGATTAGCCACAAAAGCCATCGCGTAAGATCATTTATACTGAAAAAATAAGGGGAGTATATTTTTACCTTGAGCAGGAATTCGTGCTTGTTTTTTTAGACAATTAAACGCTAGGACTAGATTTTCCGCATACTATAATGTTGGAATTCTAGTCGGCGAAAGACGATTTACCTCTATTCGATGCGCAGTCAACAATTTACCCCGGAATGATCATTGAATTGCGGATGAATCACAAACAAAAATACTTCACGTTGGTCTGAATGTGATCACGAGGAAAACATCCGATTTCTACAGCGTAAATGCCAATTGTTCTTGTAAAGAAGAAATGGAACACCTTCTTTCTTTTTTGATGGAAAGGGGAGAGAAAGGAAAAACTATTTCTTTCTGAGTGTACGTTCTGCCAACCATCTCAACAGTTGTCTTCAGGAGTCTTTTATATGATTCCCTCACACCCTTTCAAAGGGTGTCTTTCCATCATAGCATATCAAGACGAAACGGTGCGTTTTCATCGCACCCCATCATGGACGTATTAATAAAATACTACATATAATAATACATGAACAATTTTGGGATTTGGAGTTTAATTTTAGTAATACAAAGTGAAAATATATATCGAGAGAACTCAGATGTAGATCTTCAATCTCAATCTAAAATCTTTAAGACTGCGACATCAACCTACTATCAAAGATTGCTGCATAGTGATTGTGGAGGTCGACCACAGAGAGATAGATAGAGAGACTATTGTAACTATGATAGCGGTTGTGGTGACAAGTGATGAGGACGACAACAATAGGGAGCTATGAGAGAGTCAAACATATTTCATATGACAGATATCCCACGTGGTAGTGACAAATGTAACCGATTAATTAAAAGTAAAAAGCATATACACATACGACCATGGGCCACATGGCTCCCGAATGCTCTCATATTGACAAGGCAATCAAGGAATCGGATATCTATGACTTTGGGATTGTCCATCTAGAGATAGCGTGCAGAAGAAAAGTAAATGACTTGAGGCATTCAAGGGACCATGTGGATCTTCTGGAGTCGGTTTGGGAGCGTTATGGAATAGGAAGCCTTTTTGAGTATATCAGCTCTTTTTGTCTGAAGTACCCATGCTATAATTTCTTCACAAAAGATGGCCGCTGCCAATGAAGCAGACGATACATGTGCTTAGTTCTGAACATTTTGTTTGTGTTTCGGACCAAGTTAATGGCTTCATAATTGTAGAATTACTTTGCCAGGACATAAAATTTCCGAGCATTCGATCGGAAATCGATTGCTCGACCCTAATAATCGGCAAGGGTCAGTACGACACCATTATAATTGAAATGTGATTGGATATAGGTCGATTCGATGGACACATAATTGCGGGTGATTCCGCGTGTTTGCGAAATTCGAATCGAACAACACTAATATGATTTTTTATCAAAATTATACTCGGTACACGTAATTGAAACCTTGCGATTTTTATGACAACCGAGAGTCGTCTACGAGTCAGAGATGCACAAACGTGGATAAAAAATTATCGACCATAGGTCAAACGCGCTAAAATCTCTAAAAGCTACCCGATAGGTTAGGTTGTACTAAAATCGCATTCGGTCGATTTTAACCACGAAATTGAATTCGGTTTCGGGAATCGGACGTTCGAGCGTGTCACGATTTATTTTTAGTACGTCATCTCATCTTTCGGAGAAATTCCGTAGAGCCCGGAATTTTGCAGAAAATCAATTTCGGACAAAAAGAATTTATGGAAATTCGGATGGACTGCTTCAAGGCTTAATTTGGCTGCCAAATTGGTTTGTTTTGTGAAGAAATGAAAGGAAATCAGCCATTGGAGGGTCCCTTGACATTGTGGGCTGAAGACTTTGAGGCACAAGCACTTGAGTGGCTTGATATTTCCCTTGGCTCCCCATTGCCTTCAAGCTTGATTTCCTTTCCCCCTTAATTTTCCCTCCCCTCTCTCTCTTCTTCCTTGTGCGTGCTCAGCTCCTAGCCGAACCTGATGCTGCTACCTTCCTTCTTCTTCTTTTCCTTTCACGCTCATTTCTCTCCATTTCCCTTATGCTGATTCACCTTACCGCCTCAGCCACCCACCCACCGAGCAGCCACTGAGTGGCCAGCAACCGTTCACCTCTAATTCACGCCCAGCCACCGAACAGCCCCACCTATCTAGCTCGCCACCCCTCCGCCAGTCCTGTCGCTCGCCTCGCCGTCTGTCCGCCCGCCAGCCACCAGCCACAGCAGCTCCACGTCTGCCACCCAGCCCACCGTCCAAGCGCCCCCAGCTCCAACCTCCCGACCCCAACCCGCCTAGCAGCACCTCCTGCTCGTTCAAGCCGCGCCATCAGCCCCTTGATCTATCAACCACATAATCGAATCTCAGCCCTTGGTTAAGACTTGCTAGGCTGATTTTAGCCTCGATCGAGCCTCCGTTGGAGAAACGGTTGTTTCGGGTCCTCACTGCCTTCGTGTCGCCGTCGCCGTAAGCTTGCCGCCGTTGAATTCCAGTGAGTTAATGCCCTAGTCTCAGATTAGGATGTTAATTTCACTTAGTGGTTAGTTTAATGTTAATTAGGATTAGTGTTAATCCTAGTTAGTATAACTAGTTAGTTAAGATGGTTAGTTAGTTAGGTTAGTTTGGTTAGGGGGTTAGTTTGGTTAGGTTATGCTACCCTAAATTAGATTAGTTAACTTAGGTTAGTTAGTTAACCATGGTTAGTTAACGATGGTTAGGATAATTAAATATGGTTATTTTAATTAACCATAGTTAATTTTAGGATTTATTTTAATTAAATGCAATTTAATTAATTAATTATAATTAGCGTAATTTGTGACGGATTAGCCGTTTGGCAAAATTTTACGCTAATTCTCGTGGTTGAATTTATATGTGAAATTGATTGCTTAATTGTGCAATTGAGTGCTTGGTGATCGTTATGGATTATTATTACAAAACTCGATTTTATGGGTATTTAATTAGAAAATTACCAGGTGTCGGTTTTTGATGCCGATTTTTACATACTATATCAAATAGTGGAGTTTTGAACTGAAAGTGTACCAAAAATTAGAGTTCGATTTAAAGGCATGACCACGCACGACACCGGGATGATTTTTAATACGAAGAAAAATGGCCAAGGTCATTATTTGAAAATGAGGTATTTGAATGCAAAGCACAGTGTCCTTGGCCAAGTATGTGTGCGCGTGTGGTCACTATGTGAACCTGTCCTGATGCGTATGATTACGTGGGACGAAGCTCCTCAGTGGGGTGCTGTCTAGGCAAAGGATGCTAGACGTTGCCATTTGTGAATGGATTTCGCAACGAAGCTCCTCAGTGGGCTGCCGTCTAGGCAAAGGATGCTAGATGTTGCCGTTTGTGAATGGATTTCGAAGCGAAGCTCCTCGGTGGGGTGCCGTCTAGGCGAAGAATGCTAGGCGTTGCCGTGCCCAACGGTGCGGGACGACGTCTGGTTATGCTGGATGACCGCCGACTATCGAGTTGGCCGTGGCCGATGGGTCGTAATAACTGGAGCACGCCTGAGTGGTTGTGATAGCTACGCCTAATTATGGAGGAAAATTGTGTGGCACGGTATGTGACGTGTTATAACGGTTTTACCTTATAATTGGGACCCATGTGATTTTTTGAAGGATAAGATTGATGTGTTCCGGTTATTAAATACGTTTGTGATATGTATATTGGTATATGTGATGCACTAATGTGCAGGGATGTGCCCAAGCGAGGTAAGTCTTGTGTGACGCCTATTTAGGCTGCCTCTAGGTGAATTTGCGTCCTAATCGGGGTTTAAGGTTTTGACTCACTGAGATTTATCTCATCCCATCGTGGTTAACCCTTTTTCAGGTCCTTAGTATGGAGATACCCGATGGTGTCGTGGAGAACCCGGAACCCGAGGCTGAAGGGTCTGGAGCATAGGTGGCCTAGGGCTTTCTTTTTGGGTATAAACTTGTAAATGAACCCTTAGGTTAACCTGATATGTTTATAAAGTGTGTTTTGTGAAAATTTGTTGTCCTACTTTTACTATCCCAGTGTTTGATTGTTGGTTGGATGATTATTAGTTCGCTTCCGCATGTGCATAAAATAAATGGGTCAGCGACGCGTCCTAGGACATCGCATTTTTAATTGACCGCCGATGGATGTTCGCATGCTCGGGGTTCGGGGCGTGACATATATGGACTTGACAAACTATCTCACTGATCATCACCCATTGCCGAGCTGTGATTTTGGAATCAAGAAGTTCTAGCAGCAAGCTGGCACCGCGAAAGAGTGGACCTGCAGAGATGAAGTTGTGATTTTGTGACGGAATTTGCTCTTTGTGATGAACCTTTTCATTGCTCAAAACCTTCTTGGTGATGGGACTAGAATTCCATCGGCATATTTCAAGTATCTAATGATGAACAAGGTTTTCCTTGTGAGATGCTCTAGCTTTGGCAACAAAATTTGTACTTTCATCCTGAAAGTTGAAATTTTGATAGCGAAGCCAAGCCGTATAAAGGCGAGCAGCCCTTATAGCAGCAATAACAAACAGCCTACTTATAGTCTTTTCCCATTTTTTCCCCAAAATCTTGTTGATATTCTTGTTTGCTGCGAGGGAACTCTAACCTCACCATCAAAGGTTTCCTCTTAAATGTAAGACGAGATTTTGGTTAGTGCATATCACCTTTGGGGCCAAGTTCGTTGCTAAATTGAGTCGCTATAACATATGCTTCTAAGGATTTATTTGGATTTGCCTTCACTTAGTACATTTTGTTTAATCTTGTTTAAGTCTAAATCTCGAGAGTCATGCTTTTAGACTTTTTCTTTTAATTTGAATTTCCCAAAACTATCACATGTTGCCATATCGATTCATTCATAATTTTCCACAATTTTTTTAAATTAAGATAATATTTTAAATCTTAACAAGAAAATTTTAAAAAAATAGTTTTTATTGTAGTCCCAAACAGATGCACAATGTCGTGGAAGAGGCCTATTAATAGGTCTTGATGTGCCAGTAAGAGTGTACAACAAACTGAGGCCAATGCCTCTTCCCACGCCTCAAATTTGGTAAATAACTTTCCATTTGACTATTCCCTCAGCTTGTCCCAGACTTCAGCCCGACTTCTCTTTTTCTACAAAACCAAATTACAAGGGTCCTAGAAATTCCAAATATTTCCCAAAGCATGAACTTTTTGACTTGGACCCGGGCTGTAATTTTGTGCACCATAATTTACGCAAACAATCTGTCTTTCTATAAAATCACCTGGAGAAGACATTCTCTCTCTCTTCTTCTTCTTGGTCTTATTGGCTTTGTTGCTCCACCTCGATCCTCATCCGACGATCCAGGTTCCCTCTCTCTCTGCGCGTGTAGTGTTTATGGTATTTTCGCTTTGTTAGTCCATGCTTAGTGAAGCTTTTCTTATCATTTATCCGTCTACAGGTAGCCATTAACAGTTCTATTGTTATTTTTTTAGACATAAACAAGTAGCCATTAGCAGTTGCTACTATAGATTTGTGCGGCATTCGTCTTGGTATTATACCCCAGCTTTTACGGCAGCTCTAGAAAATGCTGGGAGAGTCGGGGACGGGTTCAAATCTCGGTAGATGGGATTCTGGTCTTGTGTAGTTTCCCCGTCTTACCGAGCGGAAAGGAAAAAAGAGAGGATTATATTGCTAGAAACATTCGACAAAAAGCACAAAACGAATATAGATCTTGGAGTGCATCGAAAGATTTTGGGACATATAGTTTCAACTGGCCCAATTAGACAGTTGAAAAGCAGTTGTTAGTTGCTGGTGGATGAATCCATCCAAGAGGGCAGCGACTTTATCCCATGATTCAAGTTGATACGTTTCTTTTCCTAGTCAATGGGGAGTTACACCTCAAGACATTTAGTCTCCTTCATCCTAACTTAGTAGACAGACTTAATCGATCGACTTACTATTGACATGTCTCTATCTTCTTCGGCGGTGGGCTAGTATTCAGCAAGAATTTTGTATTTTTCTGCATTTGCTTGAAAGGAAGTTGCATAAAATAAGAATAAACAGGTTATTTACAAACACCAGCAGAAATAGAGTTGTTTGCAAACACTAGCGTGAGGTAACACTAGCGTGAGGTAGACATGCTCATATGTTGCTAAATCGGATTTTAGACAGCATAATGTATTATATGGTGCGTAGACCATGTAGATCAGGCACATCCGGACTGTTGATCGTGTGTACCCCATAATGAGATCGACACAAGTAATGAATTGACATTTTGATTAAGATCAAGCAGTGCAAGTACAAAATTTTGCTTTCGTAAGTTCTAAGCCGCATCTGCTCAGTTGCTGTGCCATGTTCATTCTCAATTGTCCCCACAAGAAATTTCTCCCAAGTCCATCAATTCAGAATCTCTTGGCTTCTAAGGGATCAAGCTACTGCATTACACAAGAGGTGGAGCACAAGTGACCGATTGAGTTGAAGTCACTCGCTTGATCTGATATTTCAAGAAACTATAGCAAAATGCTTTGCCATGGAATAGTGTATGATTCATGTACATCTTGGCCCCCAAAATTTTCTAGATTTTGCAATGGTGATCATACTCTTCATTTATTCCTAATGCACCTCCTAGATGCATAGGATTTCCATCACTTCCATAACTGTCAAATTCTCTATCAGCTGCTGTCTATGTTATCAACTAGATGAATTTTGTTGATAGCAACAGTGATAAAATAGTATAACATCCATGTCATACTTCTTCCAATACCTTTTCAGAGCATGGAATGATTTGAAATGTCTACTGGCCATCCGCAAACATTTGGTTTCTATTGGAGCTTCCATCATTGAGATTGTGCATTTAACTTTTGTATTTCTGTTTAATTGTTCATCAATGACTCAAATTTTCAGACTTCGGCCACTGCCGGTGCTCTCCCCAGTGAGCAGGAGCTAGTGAAAAAATGCAAACAAGCCTCTGAATCTTCGGAAAAATTATAGCTCATAGCTCTATGAGAATGCGTCTGATGAAAGAGGCTCTAGCACAAACACTCCTCATCCTTTCATTAAGCATTCCATCTGCCAATTCCGAATCCTTCAAGAACATTTCTTTCCATTTCCCATCTTTTCAAATGAACGATCAGAGAATAAATTTTCAGGGAAATGCCTCCATTGTGAACTCTAATATCCAACTCACTCAAGGTGAGCCATTAAAGGATCCCACGGACGCAGTTGGCCGAGCAACATATTATCAGCCCATGCAACTGCGGGATAGTTCAACGGGGAATGTGGCAGATTTTGTCAGCCGGTTTACTTTCGCTATCGACTCCCATAAGAACCACTCCCGTGCTGAAGGAATGGTTTTCTTTCTCGCTCCCAATGGATCGCAGATCCCTGAGCACTCAGGACGCTTTCTAGGCCTCACCAATTCAAATCCAAACACTACCAACACTAGTGCATTTGTTGCGGTAGAGTTTGATACTTTCCATAAAAATTTGACAAATGTGTGGGATCCGCCATGTGATCATATTGGCATTGATGTGAAAAGCCTCACTTCTGTCAATGCAACTTGTGTCTCATGGATGGATTACAGCATATTCCATGGTCAAAAATTCCATGCTACGGTCACGTACAATGCTAGAGCAATGAGCTTGAGTGTTCTTTTTGGAGATAATGCCGATAATTCTACCAGCCTTTACTATCAGCCCCTCAACCTGACAGAGTACTTGCCAGAGTGGGTGGTTTTCGGTTTCTCAGCATCGACCGGGCAGTTTCTTGAGGCTCATATTATTTTCACATGGGAATTCGAATCTGGTCTACATATCATCGACACTCCTGCATGTGGTGCGACTCAAGAAAAACAGGGCGAGTCATGGTCTAGGGGGGTTATCATAGGCTTAAGCTCTTTGATGTTGCTTATCCTTGTTGCCGGATTTGGCTGGTACAAATACAAGCTAAAGAGAAATAGAAATAGTCAAAGTGGAGAAGAAGAAGATTTTCGTGGGATTGGTGAAGGATTTGGACAGTCGAAGGGACCCAAGAAGTACTACAAGGTCTTGGCCGGGGCAACTAACAACTTTTCCAATTCCCGGTTGCTCGGGGAAGGAGGTTTTGGAGGAGTGTATGAAGGCCACCTCGATGATATAAATTCCCATGTCGCTATCAAGAAGATCACTCCAGAGCCCAACCAAGGTGTAAAGGAGTATGCCACTGAAGTGAAGACCATTAGACATCTCAGGCATAAGAATTTAGTGGAGCTCGTAGGCTGGTGTCATGAGAGAAGCAAGTTTCTCCTCATGTATGAGTACATGTCTAATGGAAGCTTGGACTCTCACTTATTCAAAGACAAAGTACTACTGACATGGGAAAGGAGGTATAATATTGCTAAAGGCATTGCCTTAGGGCTGAAATACTTGCACGAGGATTTGAAACACTGCGTTGTGCACAGGGATATAAAGTCTAGCAATATCCTACTCAACGCACATTTTGAGGCTAAATTGGGCGATTTTGGCCTAGCTCGGATAGTCGACCATGCCAAAGGGTTGCAAACCACCGTATTGGCTGGGACACTCGGATATTTGGCCCCTGAATGTATCTACACAGGCAAGGCAAGTAGGGAATCTGATGTCTATAGCTTTGGAGTTGTACTCCTAGAAATAGCTTGTGGACAAAAAGCTATCGACTTGAGGGCATTAGAAGACCAAGTCCAACTGGTGGAGTGGGTCTGGGAGCTCTATGGAATTGGAAAACTATTAAATGCAGCGGATCCGAAGTTAGGAGAAAATTTCGACCCAAGACAAATGGAGTGCTTAATGATTGTCGGCCTCTGGTGCGCTCATCCGGACCCTAAGGAACGGCCTCCCATAAGCAGGGCGATAGCCTTTTTGAACTTCGACGCTTCCCCGCCCATTCTCCCACTAAAGTTGCCCATCCCGACATATATCGTGCCTTCAACTTCGACGCCTGAATTGTCACACATTTCGTCCTCCAACTTCAGAAGCAGTGAACCATCGAGCGCATTTACCGGCTCTTCCTAGAAATCTTCGAGTTCAACTTCTTCCGAATTTCTTTCGAACGCAGAGTAAGTTCACTGCTTTTATGGGTTATGTAATGCGACTTTGTGTCCCACAATTAGTAAGTATTAAATGTAGACAAGCACTGCTGCTTGTTGCTACCGCTTGTTATATTGGACGGAATAGATTGTACTCTGGAAGCTGAAGCCGGAGAATCTTGTTCCCCGTAATGTTAACGAACTGGAACTATTGCTGCGAGCGGTGGTAATTGTCATTAGTCATCCGTTGCTTTGCTTTTCTTTATATTTTTAAATCTCTAACTTTATTTCTTTAGCTTGGGATAAAGAAAAAATATCACGTCAATTGTCATGCTGACACGGCTAAAGATTGGGATTAGACTTTTCCTCAAAGAATAATAGTCTGTGAAACAATTTTGGAATTTGGCCTTCAATTTATACAAATGAAGTATATTTAAATCAAGAGGATCAGATCAAGATCTTCAACCTCAATCAAAGGTCATTTAAGATCGTGACATCGATCAACTAACAATGGTTAATGAATAGTAATCTCGGAGGTCGACCGCTTCCAAAGGACATAGACTGAGAGACTATTATAATTGTGATGGTCACTGTGATGACAAATGATGAGAACGACAGCTATTACGAACGATGCAACGAGTTGTGACAGAGCAAAAGGTATTTTATGTGACGTATATATCGTGTGACAGTGACATAAGGTATAATCAATTAATCAAAACTAAGAGTGTACACATGCAAGATCATGGGCTCTATGGATCCCAAATGCATTCAAATCAGCAAGGCAAACAAGGAATTGGACGTCTATGACTTTGGAGTTGTCCCTCTGGAGATAGTGTGCAGAAGAGAAGTCATTTACTCAAGGCCGGTCCCATGCGCGGCTTGTGGAGTGGGTTTGGGAGCATTATGGAGCAAGAAGCCTTTTGGAAGCATTAAATCCAAGATTAGGAGAAGAGTTTGATGAGAAACAAGTTCAATGCTTGACAATTCCAGGGCTTTGGTGTGCTTATTTAGAATATGAGCTCAGGCCTTCTTCTAGCAGAGAGCAACAAAATGTCCTTAACGGTGAGTGTCGCGACCAAAATTTCGGGTACACCACCTAAAATTAGGTTAATGGACTACTAAGTCTAAACTTAGTTCGGGCTCTCCCAAGCCCATACCAATTCGCGACTAAGGTTCAAATATCAAGTATGCAAAGGGAGTCGCCACTAATCGTTTACAGTAGGTCGATTAGACACCTAAGTAAAATAATGGGAGAATTGTTTCACTTTGGGTACGGGGACTTGATTACACTAGATTTCTCTAATGCCCTTTAGGTACCTTTCTCTTATTTTAAAAATATTTTTTGCAGGCGGCTTGAATTGATTTTAAATCTATTTCCCTAACATGTGAAACGATCATGCGGGTGCGCAAACCACCAATTTAACACCCAAGTAAAGTAGTAAATAAATTGCAAGACTTACCTCATAGAACGAAAGTATTCGCGTTATTAGATCGTAATTCACATCAACAGTCCCAGATATGATTTCTAATTAACACGCAATTACTTTTTTTGTTTTCACTTATTTAATGAAAATCATGCAATATGCATTGCAATATAAATAAATGACCCAATTCTAATATCATGCAATTTCTAATTAAATGGACCTAATAACAATCTCTAAATGACGTGAATTTCATGAATCTAGTCCTAGATGACATTTACATGACATTTTTTATTTTTCCTAAAGAATGCAATCTATCCTAGAGAATGGCTCTAATTTATTCTAAGACATTTTTTGTATTTTTCATGAAATTCGGAATTAGGAAAAATGCCAAAATTATCTAGCTATATTAAGATTCTATCCAACTTATTAAGGATTAGGTTAGGCTGAATCCTAATTTAAACTAAGATATTATCTAAACTTAACAATCTCTAAACTAAGATGCAATTTATCTAAAAATCAATTTAAACTCAAAATGAGACATGCAATTTTATCTAATATGCAATGACGTACAAAAAAATGCCCTAACTCTACATGACATATGCATGATGATTTTTTGTGTTTTTGTTTTATTAATTTCGAAATTTAAAATTGTAAAATAATTAAACATGCAATCTAAGTTTAAAATAAAACTAGCATCCTAAATTGATTTTTTTATTTTTCCTTTTACGATTGATTCAATCAACACAACGTCAAATCATACAAGATAGGATTGATATCCATGAATTGGCGAACCATATCTCGCGTGAGATCGGGTTGGCCAATTTTAAAAATTAAATCGCGAATCGAATGCGGCGTGAGATCGATTGTCGATTTTTGAAGAGATTATGAAGTCGGATTTCAGACATGAAAATCGAACTGTTAATCCCTAATTTGAGTGGCCATTTCATGTCAGAATCCCAACCATACATCTAGGAA
The DNA here is from genome assembly GCA_014182365.1 of Eucalyptus tenuipes. Taxonomy (NCBI): domain Eukaryota; kingdom Viridiplantae; phylum Streptophyta; class Magnoliopsida; order Myrtales; family Myrtaceae; genus Eucalyptus; species Eucalyptus tenuipes. Next base: position 8,567,734 of record CM024543.1, on the reverse strand, counting down.
AAATTCTACTAAAAAACAAAGTAAATAAATAACATAACAAAGTAAAATAAAAAAAAAATACCTAATTTGATTTTCCTTTTTTCCTTTTTTTTGGTTTTTGCTTTTGCTTTCCAATGTGGCCGCCGGTGGTGATTCGTCGGGGGCGAGTGGCTGTGATGGCGGGTCGCCGGAGCTCCGGCGAAGGGTCCAACGGCAGCAGATGGCGGAGCTCGGGAGGAGAGCTCGGAGCGAGGCTGGCGAGGGAACCGGCGGCGGATCAGCAGCAGGCAAGGAGGTTCTGTGGTGGCGTCGGCGGCGGGGGCTGCTGCAAGGTGGCCGCTCGGGTTCTGCAGGCGGAGCTCCGGCAGCAGGTGCTGGCACGGCGATTAGGGCTTCTGGCGGAGTAGCAGGCTCGGATCTGGATCTGGATCTGGCGGAGGCGTAGCGACAGCAGCAGCACTTGGTCGCGGCGAGGGGTAAACCAGTGGCGGAACAGAGACGGAGGTGCGGCGTACGACTCTGGCGTCGTGGGTAGAGAGGTGAAAGCGGCTCCGGTGGTCGCTCGGCAGGCAAAACGCGGCTTCGAGCAGGCAGAGCAAAGTAGCAGCAGCGTTGCTAGGGGCTAGCAGCAGGGCTTCAAGCCGCCGGAGTTACAGTGGCACAGCGAGGAGCTCGGCGAACGTGAGATCTGTGCTGGGTGGTCGCAGACGAGTGGCGGAGCAGGGCAGGAGTGGCTCCGGCGTCAACGCTCGAGTCGCAGCAGGCGGAGTCGCGATCGATCGGAAGGTGGAGGCGTGCTGTGGTGGTCGCACGCGGGGCCTGCAGCGCGGCGGCGCGGGCACGAAGGTCGGCACCGGCGTTCGCGATTGGAGACCGGCGGCTCGGGCGGCAAGGGCTTCGGTTCGCCGAGGAAGATGAACAGGAGCAATTTTCTTTTTCTTCTTTCTTTTTTTCTTCTTTTTCCTCTCTCCTCACCTCTCCCTCACCGGTCCCTCTCTCTCACGTCTCCCTGTCCCCTCTCTGCCTTCTTTTTACTTTTTCCTCTTTTCTTCTCTAAAAGAAACGAAGCTCTCCCCCTTTTTCTCTCTTTTCACTTTTCACTCTTGTGTTTTTTTTTTTCAACCAAAAGAACCCCCTTGTGTGGCCGTATGTATCAATGTGTGGCCTCTCTTGAAACCCTACGCGAACAACCTATTTATAGGTCAAGGATTAGGATTTTAATTTTTTCCAAATCCGTATCCACAAAGATTTCTTTTTTTCCAAACGCAATATTCGTTTTGCCGAACGCAATATTTGCTTTTCCACTTGCCCTATCCGAAAAAAATTAATCATATCCCAGAAAATTTCAAATTCCTATTTTCACGAGATAATCTTTGATCATTAAAAAAATGGGCTTGGGCCAATTTGCTCGCTTCGTGACTTAGTCTGGCCTGTCAATTTAAAGCTTAGAACCACTAATTCCAACCTGCCACCAGTCTAATGCACAAAATGTAAATTAAAAAAAAAAATGCACCTAAATTTATATGCTATGCAATTAATATTTTTTCAGGGATAAAATTAACCTCTAATTTTCTATGCAATAAATAACGAAACGGGTCTCTAAAATTTAGGTGTCAATAGCTGCCCCTCTTTGAAGGTGAGCTCGAAGAGGTTGCCTTCAAAGACAAATTGAAATCTAAATTTTGACTATGCACATGCATTGAATGATTTTTTTGTTGGAAAATGAATTCCCATTTTAAAATGCAATTTATATGATGCATGGAAATGCTAATGCAAATGCATGATGCGAAAGGAAAAGACGTACCTACAGTCACTTAACATTCAATACAGTAAAGCATCTTGAGGTACATGATAAATTCTCGTTTACTCCACAAGTACCCAACTCTCACTCAGGTTCCTTGAAAAGTGTAACAGGTTATAGATTGAGACATTGAGATTGAGAGGAACATTCACATCCAAAGTGAAATGTTCAACGGAAAGAATTGAGACATCCAGATCCAGACTGAGATGTCAAGATTTTAAAACTCAAAATACCTAGATCCAGACTAAGGTATAATGAGAAAGCTCGAAAAACATTCACATCCAAAGTGAAATGTTTAACGAAAAGAATTAAGACATCCAGATCCAAACTGAGATGTCAAGATTTTGGAACTCGAAACACTTAGATTCAAACTAAGGTATAATGAGAAAGATCGAAAAACATTCACATCCGTGAGTGAAATATTTAAATGAAAATAATCAAGACATCCGGTCCAGATCGAGATGTCATGATTTTTTAAGCTTGAAATACCTAGATCCAAACTAAGGTATAACGAGAAAGATTGAAAAACATTCACATCCAGAGTGAAATGTTTGAATGAAAATAATCAAAACATCCAGGGTCCAAACTAAAATGTCATGATTTTTCACTCGAAATACCTAGATCCAAACTAAGGTATAACGAGAAAGATCGAAAAACATTCACATTCAAAGTGAAATTTTTAAATGAAAATAATAAGACATCCCGGTCCAGACTGAGATATCATGATTTTTTGAAGCTCGAAATACCTAGATCCAGACTAAGGTATAACGAGAAAGATTGAAAAACATTCACATCCAGAGTAAAATGTTTGAATGAAAATAATCAAGACATCCGGGTCCAGACTGAGATGTCATGATTTTTAACTCGAAATACCTAGATTCAGACTAAGGTATAACGAGGAAGATCGAAGAATATTCACATCCAGAGTGAAATGTTCAACAAAAAAAAATTGAGACATCCAGATCCGGATTGAGATGTCAAAGGAACCTACCTAGAACAACTTACCTTCAAGGAGGGTAAAGTAACTCAAGATAGTTGGTGTTACATGTCCAGGACCCGTACCATTCTACGGTCGCCCGGTAATAGTAACATGGCTTTGCAAAGAGACTGCTTTCCCAGGGACCCGTACCATTCTACGGTCACCCAAGATGACAAAGTGTTTGGTTGTGTCTAGGACCCGTACCATTCTACGGCCGCCTTGACAAAAAAAAATTGATTTTCCAAGACCTGTACCATTTTACGGTCGCCTCGAATGGGAAAATAGGTGTTGTCTAGGACCCATACCATTCTACGGTCGCCTAAACGGGATTCATTTTCCAGGACCCGTACCATTCTACGATCGCCTGAATGGGGAAATAGGTGTTGTCTAGGACCCGTACCATTCTATGGTCGCCTAAACGAGGATTCACTTTCCAAGACCCGTACCATTCTACGGTCGCCTAAGTAGGGAAATAGATGTTGTCTAGGACCCGTACCATTCTACGGTCGCCTTGACGAAAAAATTGTTTTTTCAAGACTCGTACCATTCTACGATCGCCTGAATGGGGAAATTTCTTTTCCAGGACCCGTACCTTTCTACGGTCGCCTGTTAGAACAATAAATGTTGTTTAGGATCCGTACCATTCTACGGTCGCCTAAACGGGGTTTTGCTTGGCCAGGACCCGAACCTTTCTTCAGTCGTCCAGCGTTGCAACATAAATCATCTAACCAGGAATCGAAATTTTCTTCGATTGCCTTAATCAGACTGAATCTAGAGAAAAATCTTTAGGGGACAACTCAATCGAGTGTCGGTGTAAAGGACTCTGGGCTACGAAAGCACGCCAGGTCGATAAAAGAAAACCGGGCTACGGAAGCACACCGGTTTGATAAAAGGGAACCTAGGCTACAAAAGTACGCCAGGTCAATATAAGGGACACTGGGCTACGAAAGCATGCCGGGTCAGTAAAAAGGACTCTGGGTTACGAAAGCACGCCAGGTCAATATAAAGGACACCGGACTACGAAAGCACGCCGGGTCGATAAAAGGACTCTAGGCTACGAAAGCACGCCAGTCAATATAAAAGATGGCTTGATTGAGTCAAGTGTCGATACGCTTGAAAGAGAATACCTGCACAATGACAAGTATTTAAAGTATGGGTAGAGATATACTTACATGGTGATATCTCTGATTCTTAGGGATATGTCTTCTGGAATTTAGATATCCTGTGGAGGTCTTTCACCTCCTGGTAGAAATAAAGTTTTGGAACATCAAGGATGCACCTTGAATGTTCGTGAAGGTTTCTCATCTCCTAACATCATGAGGCATTCTGAAAGGAACCTGAATGTCAAGAGCTCTTAGGTCTTTGAGAAAACATTATCTGTCAAACATGATTTAGAGCAAAAATGCATTTACCAAATAAATAAGCAATTAAGGCTATTCTGGAATGCACACTTCAAAATTCACTGAAGTTTTTATTAATTCAATCAGGGTTCATGCATAATGACCTTTGCATCACCCAAATTTCCACTAGAGAGAATCATCGTTCAAGACAATTTTCATGATATGGATTTTCTAAGAATACTAACTGAGAGACTTTTAGTTAGAAATGACTTTCACTCCTTCTCATTCAAAAGGGCTATTTTATGAGAATCACTCAATCTCATTATCATCATACCAACAAGGGTCCAAGTATTCTCGCAAGCAGTACGACCTTATCAATCTGAGAGGTCTTTAATAGGGACCGTAATGTGGGCTTGGTCAATGGCTTAACAAAGGAACTCTTCGAGTCAAAGGCAATTGAAAGAATAATTCTATAATCATCTCCGGGTTTACAAGTCAAGAACCCTGCAAAATGAGAAAGAAATAATCTTGCTCGCAGTTTTTCGAGCGATGCTTATAAACATATGAATTCCTATGTTAATTCAAAAGCCCTAATCTGAAGAGACTTTGTAAAGGATGAAACGTAGGCTGGGTTCATGAGTTGAGAAATGAAAGAATCATTAGGCTCAAAATGTGCGTAAAGGGTGAGAGTTGATGATCATCTTGGCATTGCCACCAATTTTCTTTTTCACCATCGGGGATTGTCTTCATGAAGTGCCCCATTGATTATAAAAACTCAGCATTTGAGTTCTTTGAGTATTTATCTATTGGGATTCAATTCTTGCAATTGACAGTCGCCTATCTTGACTTTCTTTTTTTTCATCTATGTTTATTGGCCTTGCTTTTACTAGGCACACCGCTTTTTCATGCCCTTAGTTCTTATTCATTTTTTCTTCACTATTTTTCAATGGGCGTTGGCCTTACTTTTACCGGGCACACTGTTTTTTCATGCCCTTTAGTTCTATTTTGATTTCTATGCATGCATCAAGCAATTACACTTTGAATGACACTTGAACTTTCAAGGGTCTTCATCTACCTTTTGCCTTGCCCTAGTGTGGGAGATGATCATCAACTGGGTTTAAAGAAATGAAATTGCAAGCTCAAGTGGGCTATGCAAATGATATAATTATATAGGATAGAGAAAGAAATGCTCTTCATCATCCTAAGGCACTTAAATTATCACGTGAATTCAATGTAATAACACGACTTGAAGATTAATGCAAGTGAGAGCAAGAAAATTTCTATTCATTCTCCTCCACCCTATGGTGCTGTCTTGCTTCCAATTTGCCCCGATGTGGGGTGATTCTTGATAGGGGTAATTTGAAAAGAATCTTCACAAGTGTATAAGGCTCAAAAGGGTCCAGCAACGGATCACCTGTAGTGTTTGAGATAGAAAAATAAACTGCCCCTCGTCATTTCGGTTGTCGTACCTTTCGCGAGAAAACTATTTACCTTGTAGATATGGAACTTTCTATACTCTTCTCACAAATGTATGAGTAGGCGACTGTATATAGGATAGGGTTTGCCTTTCATCATCCTGACTCACCTCATTTAGTAGGCTCAATTCATTCCACATCATTCATTAAATTAGTCAATCTTGATATTCTTTAGTGGAATTGGTGGACAAAACATGTAAGAGTCACTATGCTGATCCTTTTTTTAAAAGAGCCCAACAGCTTTAAGCATGAAAAATTGTCGAATTCAAAACAATTTACCACACTTAAAAAATGGTTTTAAACACTCATGCGGGGGATTGCTTCCCAATGGGATTGCCTCAGCAATGGATGTCCTTAGGTTGTCCTTATCAGTCAGGACTGAAAATCTGCATTTGTCTCTGCATAAGAGAACGTGCATGAATAGGATACTATGCGGCATCAAAGTGAATTCAAATTGCACATCCATTTTGGCTCAGATTGAGATTTTGTCTCAGTCATGTCACTACTAGAATCTGTAGTGCCCCAATTCGTCATCCTCGGTTTCTTATTGATGTGCATGGAAATCGCTCGGGACAAGTAAGATGATAAGTAGTGTTTAATGACTTCTTCACTCTTGGGAGATGTCATCAAGATTAGCTAGGAAATGATCCTTTGCCCCCACGTCTATTTTTCTTTCGAATGTATGTTCCCAAATCAACGGGCCCACTATCACTGGAAATTGATGCGTTACTTTCAAACGCCTTTTTGTTATGCTCTGAGACATGAAGTAAATGAGTTAGAAAAACAAACAAGGGTAATCTAATGCATGCTTTTGGAAATAGCTTCAAAAATGATTTTTTTTTCTTTGGACGAGGAAGCATGAAAAAGCCTAGTCCTCAGAATTTCTCCATGGATGATATTTTCTTTTCATTGTTGGTTATCATCACCGGAATAGTTTGGTGTACCCCATCATGTCCTCAAAACAAAACTTGTAATTTTATTGATATTCATCAATCTAATTATATTTATTGGAATGTATTGTTCAAGCATAGAAGAAATTGAAATCAATCCCTAAAAAGAGATAAAAATTCCCACGCAGGGGAAGGTGCATGCCCCTAATTAAATGAGGAAATCGAGTTACTTAGGACCATGAATTATGTATACTTGAATTTTTCACCCTCCTTGATCTTGTGATACAAACCCTTCAAGTCAAATATTCTTCCCTCTAGATATGTCGCTAGCCTCTTCATGTTGGCATCAAATTTGACTACCTCAGGAAAATGAGACGATTCAAAAGGTCTTCTTGGCTCTCTTCTTGGAGTCGTGATTTCTTACTGAAGATAGATCGCAGCACTTTTGCTTGACGAGATAAGCTCTTTTTGATCTGTCATTTTAGCTCTCGATCGTGAACGGATGGGTGAGCAGGATTGTTCCATAATCACCTAATTCAAATGAACGGGAACATGTAAGCATGAGGTGTAAATAGAAAGTCAATCCATGACAATGATCTAATCGATTTTTCCATTTTTTTTTCATTTATTCATGAAAAGTTTGTACAAGAAGGGCATTTCCTAAAAATGGACTAGGAAAATAAAGGTAGACACCCTAGCAAGACTAAATTCCCTAAACATGAATTGAAAACAAATTCTCCAAAGTTTTTTTTTTTTTTTTTTTTTTTTTTTTGCAAATGATTCATTGCATGGCAATTTCCTCATTTCATTTCTAATTGACAAATGAATTAGATCAAACGACTAACCTAGATTGTCATGGACGTACCAAAAGTAAATTGCATAGTATAAGGATAGAAGACTTACTTCACCAAGGAAAATCAATGGCAATCACATAGACATGCGCATGGTAAGTGGCTCGATTTCTAGTCTATAAGGCTTAACAAGGTGGAGCCACAAGGATGATCAGACTAGCCACGGGCGTGTGGACTACGTCGGGTCCTCATGACTCCGACTTGGTCAAAGAGCCCACCCAGGTCGCAGGCATGCAGACCGAGGTGGGTACTCTTGACACCAAAAAACAAATTTCGGGATCAAGATGGGCGACTCGTACTGCAGGCAGGCGGTCAGAGTGGCATTCATCTCAGTACCATCCTAGACGATCCTATGCAACCCAAGTCCGGCGGTAGGTTGTGTGTGCAAAAGTGTAGTGTAAATGCAAAGCATGCATGCCAGTTTATATCAAGTAACACTTCAATATGAAAACACACCATACATTCCTACACCTCCTTACAAAACAAAGGTTAGCAATCACTACTCCCCTAATACCTCCCAATCTGCAAGAACATTTAACACCTTAAATGTTAGGGACGTACACAGGATCCTCGCTACCAAGCAAAAATAATTTTTTTCAAAGATAAAAGAAAAATCGGCCTAAGTCCACTAAGAGTTTTAACTCAAGTCCCCAGTGGAGTCGCCAAGCTGTCCCGACCAAAATTTCGGGTGCACCACCTAAAATTAGGTTAATGGACCACTAAGTCTAAACTTAGTTCGAGCTCTCCCAAGCCCATACCAATTCGCGACTAAGGTTCAAATATCATGCATGCAAACGGGAGTCGCCACTAATCAGTTTACGGTAAGTCGATTAGACATTTAAGTAAAATAATGGGAGAATTATTTCACTTCTACGAACTAGAGATTTTGGGTACGGGGACTTGATTACACTAGATTTCTCTAACGCCCTTTCGGTACCTTTCTCTTATTTTAAAAATGTTTTTTGCAGGCGGCTTGAATTGATTTTAAATCTATTTCCCTAACATGTGAGGCGATTACGGGTGCACAAACCACCAATTTAACACCCAAGTAAAGCAAGTAAATAAATTGCGGGACTTACCTTATAGCAACGAAAGATCTCTGCGTTGTTAGATCGTAATTCACATCAAGTCAGGATATGATTTCTAATTAACACGCAATTTCTTTTTTTTTTTTCACTTATTTAATGAAAATCATGCAATATGCAATGCAATATAACTAAATGACCTAATTCTAATGTCATGCAATTTCTAATTAAATGGACCTAATATCAATCTCTAAATGACGTGCATTTCATGAATCTAATCCTATATGACATTTACATGACATTTTTTATTTTTCCTAAAGAATGCAATCTATCCTAGAGAATGGAACTAATTTATTTTAAGACATTTTTTGTATTTTTCATGAAATCTGGAATTAGGAAAAATGCCAAAATTATCTAACTAGATTAAGATTCTATCCAACTTATTAAGGATAAGGTCAGGCTAAACGCTAATTTAAACTAAGATATTATCTAAACTTAACAATCTCTAACCTAAGATGCAATTTATCTAAAAACCAATTTAAACTCAAAATGAGACATGCAATTTTATCCAATATGCAATGACGTACAAAAAAGCCCTAACTCTACATGACATATGCATGATGATTTTTTGTGTTTTTTTTAATTAATTTAGAAATTTAAAATTGTAAAATAATTAAACATGCAATCTAAGTTTAAAGTAAAACTAGCATCCTAAATTGATCTTTTTATTTTTCCTTTTACGAAAATAAAATTGATTCAATCAACACAACGTCAAATCGGATAAGATAGATTGATATCCATAAATTGGCGAATCATATCTCGCGCATGAGATCGGATTGATCAATTTTAAAAATTAAATCGTGAATCGAATCTCGAGCGTGAGATCGGATTGTCGATTTTTGCGAGACATGAGTCGGATTTCGGGCGCGAAAATCTGGTAATCCAGAATCCCTAATTTGAGTGGCCATTTCAAGTCAGAATCCCAACCATACATCTAGGAAAAATTCTACTAAAAATCAAAGTAAATAAATAACATAACAAAGTAAAATTTAAAAAAAAAACCTAATTTGATTTTCCTTTTTTCCTTTTTTTTTGGTTTTTGCTTTTGCTTTCCAATATGGCCGCCGGTGGTGATTTGCCGGGGGCGAGTGGCTGTGATGGCGGGTCGCCGGAGCTCCGGCGAAGGGTCCAACGGCAACAGGTGGCGGAGCTCGGGAGGGGAGCTCGGAGCTCGGCTGGCGAGGGAACCGGCGGCGGGGGCTGCTGCAAGGTGGCCGCTCGGGTTCTGCAGGTGGAGCTCCAACAGTAGGTGCTGGCGCGGCGATTAGGGCTTCTGGCGAAGCAGCAGGCTCGGATCTGGATCTGGATCTGGCGGAGGCGTAGCGACAGCAGCAGCACTTGGTCGCGGTGAGGGGTAAACCAGTGGTGGAACAGAGACGGAGGCGCGGCGTACGACTCTGGCGTCGTGGGTAGAGCAGTGGAAGCGGCTCGGGTGGTCGCTCGACAGGCGGAACGCGGCTTCGAGCAAGCAGAGCAAAGCAGCAGCAGCGTTGCCAGGGGCCAGCAGCAGGGCTTCAGGCCGCCGGAGTTATAGTGGAGGCGTGCTGTGTGGTCGCACGCGGGGCCTGCAGCGTGGCGGCGCGGGCACGAAGGTCGGCACCGGCGTTCACGATTGGAGACCGGCGGCTCGGGCGGCAAGGGCTTCGGTTCGCCGAGGAAGATGAACAGGAGCAATTTTCTTTTTCTTCTTTCTATTTTTTTCTTTTTCCTCTCTCCTCACCTCTCCCTCACCGGTCCCTCTCTCTCACGTCTCCCTGTCCCCTCTCTGCCTTCATTTTACTTTTTCCTCTTTTCTTCTCTAAAAGAAACGAAGCTCTCCCCCTTTTTCTCTCTTTTCACTTTTCACTCCTGTGCTTTTTTTTTTCAACCAAAAGAACCCCCTTTGTGTGGCCGTATGTATCAATGTGTGACCTCCATTGAAACCCTACGCGAACAACCTATCTATAGATCAAGGATTAGGGTTTTAATTTTTTCCAAATCCGTATCCATAAAGATTTCTTTTTTTCCAAACGCAATATTCGTTTTGCCGAGCGCAATATTTGCTTTTCCACTTGCCCTATCCGAAAAAAATTAATCATATCCCAGAAAATTTCAAATTCCTATTTTTACGAGATAATCTTTGATCATTAAAAAAATGGGCTTAGGCCAATTTGCTTGCTTTGTGGGTTTAGTCTGGCCTATCAATTTAAAGCTCAGAACCACTAATTTCAATCTGCCACCAGTCTAATGCACAAAATGTAAATTAAAAAACAAATGCACCTAAATTTATATGCTATGCAATTAATATTTTTTCAAGGATAAAATTAACCCCTAATTTTCTATGCAATAAATGACGAAACGGGTCTCCAAAATTTAGATGTCAACAGTGAGGCTTGGCCACCAGACCTTCCCATAAAGATGCCTTCCTCAACATATCAGCTCCTTCTTTCGGAAACCATGTTATAATTTCGGAGACTAAATTTCGAACCAGAAATTCTGCAACCAATTTTGTCGATTAGAACGCAAATTTAAAAAGTCCAATTAACAATTCGAGTTACCAGGCCCCGCTAAAGAGAGGACCTTTAGGGACGAAGTTGTGATTTTGTTGCTGAAATTCTTCTTAGTGATGAATATTTTGATTGCTCAAGATGTTTTTGGTGATGGAACTAGAATTCTGTCTGCATAAGTCAAGTATTTAGTGATGAACAAGGTTTTCATCTTGAGATAATCAACATTTATTGACGGAATTTGCATTTTCCATCACTAAAGGTGAATTTTCGCCACGAAAACAAGCTTTGCCACTAAAGGTTTCCTCTCAAACAAATGACGAGACTTTTGCCATTGCAGATCACCTTCAGGGTTGATTTCTATTTTCTTTGCCAACACTTAGTCTCTATAACATCCTATTTTAACGGGTCTATTTTAATTGGTTTTTACTTTTTTACTTTTTGTTCAACTTAAATTTCGTGACTTACAAATGTTTAGAAAATCTTTTCCTAGAATTTACGTGTTAACAAGTAGCCATTAATAATTTCATATCATTCTTCTGATGAGCCAGTAGGCATTAGCGGTTGCTGCTATACATTAGTCCGGTGTTCGTCTTGGTGTTGTGCACCGGCTTTTATGGCGGCACTAGAAAAGGTGGAGAGGGTCATATCTCAGCATATGGGATTCTAGACCTGTGGAGCTCCCCGCAATACCAAGTGAAAAGATAAGGGAAATATGTAGCTTGAAATTTTCGATAAAAAGGATTATAAATGGTTATCAGTTGACAACGCATAAGTCGGACATCATCAAAATATTTCTTTTAAAGCAACGAAGGGCAATTTTAGATGGGAAGATTTTTTGGGACATATAGTTTCAATTGGTCCTAAGAGAGAAGCTGGTAGGTTTCTCTTTAGTGAGTCCATCCTAGTGGGGTGCGACTTCGTACAACGATTCTAACCTGGAAGAAGGAGAAAAGAAGAAGAAGAAGAAGACGAAACACTAAAAAGTGATTAAAGATATTCAAAATAGCATGTTTCTTAGCCAAGTTAGTGTGGAGTTGGACATCAGGACGTGTAGTGTGCGTCATCCTAACTTGGGAGAATTACTTCTTGTTGACTTACTACAGGCGTCTCTTTCTTCTTTTGCTATGGGGTAGCACTATCAAAGAATTTTTGATGCATTTGCTTGAAAAGCAAGTTGCATAAAAGAAGGATAAACAGAGTTATTTGCAAACACTAGCGCGAGGAAGGCATGCTTATATGTTGCCAACTCGGACTTTGGATAGCACAATCTACGGCTATGGAGACAACAATATATGGTGCAAGGATCATGTAGATCAAGTACATCTGAAAACCATTGAGGTTTGCTGATCATGTAGATCAAGTACATCTGAAAACCATTGAGGTTTGCTCCAATAGCCATCCTTCCAATATGGAAAGGAGAGGTGGGGGTTCGAATCCTCACTTTCTTAGGGTGGTTGGGGGTGGGGATGACTTAGTTTCAAGTGTGGGTTTCGATTCTCACGCTTTTCGATTCTCAAGGCCGTTCATGGGACGTGGTGGAGGAACTACAGTTTTGAAAGAACCTAATGTGCATCTTTAGATTTCAGAAAGGCCCTACAGGTTGAAGCCAAGGCAAAACAGAGAGAGACCTACAATTTGGTTTGAGCGAGTGAGGTGTCAGCGTTAAGCAAACTGACACCAAGTTTTTGCAGGTTGTTCGATGAATTCCCATTTTGGTTAAGATCAATCAGAGCTAGTACAAAACTTTGATTTATAAAGGTCTAAGCTCCATCTGTTTTTCAGCTGTTGCACCATGTTCAATTTCAATCCGCTCCCACAAAAATTTCTCACAAGTCTATCCATTCATTTGAATCACTTGGCTTCTATGGGATCACGGCCACATGAGAGGCAGAACTCAAGGGACTTATTGAGCCAAGAGTCACTCGCTTGATCTAATAGTTGTAGAATTTGCTGTGGAATACCGTACGATTGATGTGCATCTTGGCCATGAAAATTGTGTACAGTTGTCAATGATGATCGTACTCCTCATTATTTCCTAATGCACCTCCTAAACAACTAGGACTCCCATCACTCCTATAACTATCAAATTATCTGTGTGCTGCTATGTTCTCAACTAGATGAATGTTATGGATAACAACAGGGATATAATATCATAATATCCATTTCGTACTTCTTCCAATTCCTTTTCAGGGCATGGAATGATTTTGAAAATGTCTTTACGCCATCCTCAAACATTTTCTTTACTATCTCTTCTATCACTGAGACTGCATTTAACTTTTGTATTTCTATTTAATCATTCATGAATGACTCAAATTTTCAGATTTTCACAGCTGCAGGTGTTCTCTGCAACGAACAGAAGCTAGTGAAAGAATGCAAACGAGCCTTTGACTCTTTGGCGCAATGATAGCTCACCGCTTAGTGAGAATGTGTCGGATGATGGAGGCTCTGGCACAAATGGTCTTCATCCTTTCGTTAAGCATTCCATCTGCCAATTCCGAATCATTTGACAACATTTCATTCAATTTCCCATCTTTTCAATCGAATGATGAGAGAATAACTTTTCAGGGCAATACCTCCATCCTGAACTCCGTCATCCAACTCACTCTAGCTGCACCATCGGAGAGACCCACACACATAGTTGGCCATCAACCCATGCACCTATGGGATAGTTATGTTGAGAAAACTCCTACTAAGTTTTGAAGTTGACAAAACTTTCTTATTCTTATTCACATTCTGAAGAATAGTATATTTCTGAAGTCATATCGTAGACTCTTGTCAAAGTATATTCATTCCAGAAGTCTTTCCCACCCTGACACAATCCAGACTAAAACCAAGTCCAGAATGAAGATATAATCAAATTCAGATTTATTGATCTTGCGACAAGGATTCAGTATTAACATAATAGAGATTCATTCTTAAATATTTGGCTTTCTAGAGAAGAATCTCACTTACCTTTTATAAATACATTGATGGAATCAATCACGAATTGATGAAATCAATCTTGAAGATAAATTCCTTTTTGGGAAGCATCTACTTATTGAAACCTAGATTTTGATTATATAGGTGACCAGAATCAATGAATTTTCATCTCGATCTTCAAACGACTACTAGATTTCCTTAATTGATTCTATCCAACGGATTGATTGGAAAAAATTCCTTTGGAGGATGCCAGTGGCTAGTAAGGCGTGAGGAAGTATTTAAGGAGGTCATTCAGTCTATTTGAGATAATGCATGAAAATTGAAATTCCAAAGTCTGAAACATTTCCAATCACTTGTTCTTCAACGACAGCTCTTATAAATTGTATTCAAAAGAGAAAATCACAATAAGAGTGACGTAGTGAGGTGTCACGACCTATCCCGCGGGGAAAGAAATAGATTTAGGGGTATTATCTAAGGATGGACCCAAGGCCCATGATTAGGCGCGAGCTCTCCCGAGCCCATACCTTGTGTGACATTAGGGTGTTTTTTAAGAATTTTGCAATGAGGAGTCGCCACTAGCCTATTGGAGTCAGCTAAAAACCAAGTGAGGCATGGGAGTATACCTCACTTTCTACGCAACCAGAAAAATCTAGGGCCGAGGACTTGATTACACTAATTAATCAATTAGTGCCATTTCTGTACCTAATCTTGTTCATGTTAAAAGAAAAGATTTTTGTCAGGCAGTTTGGATTGAATTTATACCTACCCACTAACATGTGAGGTGATCACACGAGTGCATAATCATTAAAATAACAATTAGCAACCAAGGAAAACGATTAAATAAATTGCATGAAAGAGCAAAAATTTAACATCAAAGAAAAGATAAATACTAATCCTAACTAGATTAAAGACAAGCCAAAATCAACATATCATGTTGACACCTAAATTTTGGGTAACCCATTTAGTCATTTATGGCACAAAAATTAGGGATTAATTTTTAACCCCTAAAAAGAAATTTGCATAGCATATAATTTTAGGTGCATTTATTTTTAATTTGCATTTACATTGGATTGGTGACGGATGGGTTTAATTTGGTGGTTCTGAGCTTTAAATTGACAGGTCGGACTAAGCCCACAAAGAAAGTGAATTGGCCCAAGCTCGTATCCTCGATGAGATATTACGGACTCATCTTTACAAGAAGCCCCAGCCCATATCCTCGATGAGATATTACGGACTTATCTTTACGAGATTTCAAATTTGAAGAAATCCTATTGCAATTTTTAAAAAATCAGTAGAGAATATTCATTTTTGCAAAGGAAATCTAGAAGGGATGTGAAAAACAAAAAGTAATATTGCGTGCGGAAAAGAAATCTTCGCGGATGTTGATTTGAAAAGGAAATTAAAACCATAATCCGTGGCCTATAAAAAGGTTGTTCGCGTAGAATTTTGGGAGGGCCACACATATTGATACATACGGCCACATTGAGAGGGTTTTTTTTTTTTTTTTCCTTTTGATTACATCGGAGGCTTTTTCTCTCGATTCTCTAGGTCGAAAAATTGAGGTCAAAACAGAAAAAAATTGTCTTTTGTTTTAGGGTTTTGAGGTGAAGAAATTTGAAAAAAAGGAGGAAATTCTCTTTGTTTCTTTTTGGGGAGAAGTCAACAGCCAAATTGAGCTTCTGCCGAAAGAGCAGAAGCTTTTTCCCTTTTGTTGACCAGCAGCGGAAGAAAAGCAAAGGAAAAGAAATACGGCAGAAGGAGGAGACATGAGAAGATAGAGGAGAGAGAGAGAGAAAAAGAAAAAAGATGTTCCGGAAATGGATGAAGGATTTGAACAGTCAAAGGGACCCAAGCCTACAAGGTCTTGGCTATCGCGACTAACAACTTTGCCAATACCCGGTTGCTTGGGGAAGGGGGTTTCGGAGGAGTGTACGAAGACCACCTCACTAATGCAAATTCCCATGTTGCCGTCAAGAAGATCACTCCAGATTCCCAACAAGGTGCAAAGGAGTACGCTATGGAAGTGAAGAAGATTAGACATCTGAGGCATAAAAATTTAGTGGAGCTCATCGGCTGGTGTCATGAGGGAAATAAGTTCCTACTCGTGTATGAGTACATGCCTAACGGTAGCTTAGACTCTCATTTGTTCAAAGAGAAAACACTATTGACATGGGGAAAGAGGTACAATATCACTCATGGTATCGCCGAAGGGCTGAAATACTTGCATGAGGATTTGAAACAATGTGTCATGCATAAGGATATAAAATCTAACAATATCCTACTTGATGCACAATTTGAGGTTAAATTGGGCAATTTTGGCCTAGCTTGGATAGTCAACCTTCCAAAGGATCGCAAACAACCTTATTGTATTGAAGATATCACCGCCTATCTCTCGTGACTCTTCATGTTTTGGTCGAAAGGCTGCGAGTAAAGTAGTGTATTCATCTCCTTCCTTAAGAGCTTCTCTTGTGAGAGTGTTATCAGAGCTGTGCAACTCTGATATTTAATATATTGGTCGGGACCATGGGATATTTGGCCCCTAAATGTATCTATACATGCAAGTAAAGAATCTGATATCTATAGCTTCGGAGTCGTCCTCTTAGAAATAGCGTGTGGAAGAAGAGCTATCGAGCCGAGATCATCACAAGGCCAGTTTCGACTCATGGAATGGGTATGGAACCTTTATGGAATCATAAAGCTATTTGATGCAATAGATCAGAAGTCAAGTGAAAATTTCGACGCGAGACAAATGGAGTGCTTGATGATCATAGGCCTCTAGTGTGCTCATCCAGACCCCAAGGAATGGCCTCCCATAAGCAAAGCGATAACCTTTTTGAACTTGCATGGTTCCCCACCCATTCTCCCACCAAAGTTTCCCATCACAACATACATCATGCCTCCATCTTCGACACCCAAATCATCGCATGTCATGTTAATCAGCTTCCAAAGTAGTAAACCACCGAGCACTTACGGTACTGAACTGTCTGCTACTAGCTCTTCCTAAAAGTCTTCCAATTTATCTTCTTCTGCATTGCTTCAGAACACTTTGTAAGTTCACTGTTTATAAGGGTTCTAAATTGCAACTATTCAATTCTATGATTTGTAATGTATGCAGGCAGAACTTTAGTTTCTAGTTTCTGTTTGCTCCATATTGTGTGAGATATCCGTGGTAGTATTTGGTATGGATTCTGATATGACAATGTGTGTATGAGTGTTTTGGGACAACACAACAAAGGGTGAAAAGGAATATTGAGAAGGGATTGTTATTTATTTTTGTTATCCCACATTTTTGGACCCATATTTTCTCTTTAAAGTGGCGGTTATTCGACATGTAATTTTTCCACATTTCGTACATTTTCGTGACAACCACCCATTTGATAATCGTCTTGATGGGAGACAATATATAAAAGGAACGATCGTCATTTCTAATGGGGTAATCACAAGGTCTAACACAAACCCTCCATTTTGGAATACACCATCGGTATATGTGAGGGAATTGTGTTAGTAGCGTGTGCCCGATGTTTCTTTGAATTTTCAGGATTTTCCAACGAATGTGAATACGAACAATGGCTGAAGGTTTGTCTATAATCGATCCTGGCTTCCGCATTTTGATTTTTTTATGTCTTACATTTGGTATCAAAGCATGTTTAGTGCCGCTGCCTTGTTTTTGTCGAATTTTTATGAAGATGAATAGTAATTCGGAATTTTAAGGCCAACAAAGAAACTCGTCGATCCGGGCAAATTCCGGCGACCCACCCCTCGATTTCGAATCCGTATAATCGTACTGCCATGAGGAACATTAGCCATGAGTTTTTCCGGTATATCGGTGTTCGCCGAAGGCTAATCGGGCGGTGGAAGTCATGGTGGTTGATGATTTGCGTTTTTCAAAATTTTCTTTTGATTTGAGGGCCAATTTCTTGCTCATTTTCTCCAAAACTTGGACCCATGAGGTCGTACCGACATGCTCTCCAAAACCCATTAATTATTTGTGTCTAGAGATGGGCTGCCAAAGAAGAAACGGTCGGCGAAACTGCTACGGAACGACGAAAACTGGCGAAGAAAAGGCTTCTGCGCACAAGGAAGAAGGCGCGTGGGCCACGTACGTGCTGTAGTTGTAGGCGCATGGAACCCACGTGCCACGCGCTAACCGCTGGCGCATGGGCCCACGTCACAGAACTGCCTGTGAAAGTTGCTAGGAGGGTGCTCGGCACACACCTAATGTACCGCAGCGCTATTTTTACTCTTTTGCCCCTATGCCATTTTTAAAATTCCCGTTTTCCCCTTCCTGCAATTTTACAATCCCGCCCTTGGCCAATTTATTTACTGTTCTGCCCCTTGGTACATTTATTTATTATTTTGTCATTTCATGCATTTTTATGAATATTTTATGCATGAAATTAAATGTCCAATTATCCATATATTTAATTAATTAGAGATTTGCCACAACATTTTAATTAATTAAATTATATAGTAATAGCCTTCGGATCATATTTAGAAATGAACATTGATTGTAATTAATGATATTAATATGATTAATTTTATCTCATAGGAATTTCCATTGTATTAATATGATTAATTAGGATGAAATATCGTATTATTTTCTTAATTTACCCACAGGGATTAAGAAAAGGTATATAATATGGTAGTTTCTTCATTATGTAATTATGAATCTATTTAAATTAAAAACTTAGCCCACAGGTAGTTTTTATGTTATGTGATTCATATTCGTGACATGTTTACATTGGTAAACGTGATTTATGTATCTTTTGCCTCGAATTTTGTGACATAAGCATGATTATTTGATATGTGATTTTGCAACCTGTGAATTTCTCTAAATTTAAGTGTGATGTTCCCCTACTGAATGGTGAAAACTGTAAAGTTCGGAAGGAGTTAATTCTTCTTCAATTGGAATGGATGGATATTGACTATGCTATAAGGAAAGACAAGCCACCTGCTACTACTAATTTGAGCACTGAAGCTAAGATAGCCTTTTATAACCAATGGGAGCGGTCCAACCGCATTTGTACGATGTTTATAAAGGCTAAAATATCTCCTAGTATTCGTGGTTTGGTTGCTCAGCATAACAATGCTAAGGCTTTATTGGAGGCCATAGATGCGCAATTTGAGACTTCTGAGAAGGCGTGTGCCATGACCCTAATTATGAAGTTTTCATCGTTAAAGCTCACTAGTGTTAGAGGTGTGTGTGAGCACATCATTCAAATGAGGGACATTGCGGCTCAGCTTAAGAACCTTGAGGTTGAGATATCTGATTCTTTTCTTGTGTATTATATTCTAAACACTCTCCCACAACAGTATGCACCTTTCAAGATCTCTTATAACACACATAAGAATAAATGGTCAATTAATGAACTCATGACCATGTGTGTTCAAAAGGAAGAAAGACTGATTATGGAATTGGGAGAAAGTGTTTATTTGGCAACACAAGGAAAGAATAAGGGCCATGTCAAGTATAAGTGAAAAGGTAAAATACCTCCCCAAGCTGACATTAAGAAAGAATCCAAATGTTTCTTCTGTAAAACGAAGGGGCATAAAAGGAAGGATTGCATCAGATTTAAGGCCTAGCTTGAGAAGAAAGGTAATCCAATCTCTTGTGTTTGTTATGAATCTAATATGGCTGATGTAAGTCACAACACTTGGTGGATTGATTTTGGATCTACAATCCACATTTCAAATTCCTTATGGGGTTTTCAAAATCACAGGAAGCTAGTGCGAAGTGAACAAAACATCTATTCAGGAAACAAGATGTGTTCGCATGTGGAAGCTATTGGGACATGTAGACTAGTTCTCAATAGTTGCTTTATTTTGAATTTGGAAAAGACCTTTTATGTTCTTAGTTTATCTAGAAACTTAATTTCAGTTTCGAGACTTGTACCTTGGGGTTACTCTTTTAACTTTTCATATTCAAACTTCTATTTATCGTTTAAATCTGAAATTGTTGGGAGTGGTACTTTATCTGATGGTCTTTTCCGAATTAATTTACAAGACAATGCCTATTATAATGCGATGCATGTTCATGATAACACTGGTATAAAACGATGTGTTGTGAAAGAATATTCCTCTATGTTGTGGTAAATGATGGAGTACTCAGTACTTTAGATTTTACTGATTGTGATACTTGTATGGACTGCATAAAGGGAAAGCAGACTAATAAGACAAAGAAATGTGTCAAGAGGAGTACAGAAATATTATAAATTATACATACGGATATTTGTAGTTCGAATATGGACTCGTGTGGTCAGAAATACTTCATCTCTTTCATAGATGATTACTCACGTTACATGTATCTCTACTTGCTTCATAATAAGCATGAAGTATTAGATGCCTTTAAGGTATTTAAGGCGGAAGTAGAGAAATAATGTGGCAAACAAATTAAGATCGTGAGATCAGATAGAGGTGGAGAATTATATGGTAGATACACTGAAGATGGACAAGCACCTGGTCCATTTGTAAAGTTTTTTCAAGAGCATGGGATAGTTGCCCAATATACTATGCCTGGTTCTCCGGACCAAAATAGTGTAGCGGAAAGAAGAAACCGAACTTTATTGGATATGGTACGAAGTATGCTTAGCGGCTCCAAACTTCCTAAGTCTTTGTGGACTAAAGCACTTAAGACAGCAGTGTAAATATTAAACCGAGTTCCGACCAAGGCTGTTCCAAAGACACCTTTTGAGTTATTTGAAAGTTGGAAACCGAGTTTGCAATATGTATGTGTTTGGGGATGCCCATCTGAAGTGAGAGTTTACAATCCACAAGAAAAGAAGTTGGACCTAAAGATCATAAGTGGGTATTTCATTGGATATGTTGAAAGGTCCAAGGGATACAGGTTTTCTTGTCCATCTCATACCACTAGGATTATGGAATCAAGAAATGCAAAATTTCTTGAAAATGACTTGATTAGTGGGAGCGATCGATGAAAGGACCTTGTTCCTAAGAAAGATCATTCAGACACTCAACCTTCCACCTCAAGTTTAAGGTTAGTTGTTGCTCATAATGCCCCTTTAGTTCAACCGACTATTGATGTGACATCCCAGATTTTCAATCATGTTTCCTACTGAATAAATCGGGCATTTCATTGAAGCGCCTATAGGGCTGTTCTCAAAACTGATCACTCTCGAGATAACTAGGCTTTTTGGGGAAACCATTAAGGAATTTTAATGCAATAGACTTGAGAATTCGACCAGGAATCGGCTTCTCGACCGTGCTTATCTTTAGAGGCCATTATGGCACAGTATAAAATTGATTTAAAATCATAGATAGGCTGGATCGACAGAGATGTGTGGCTAATCGTGGGTGACACCACTAAATTGAAAAATTCTCGTCGGCCGGCACTAGACTAATTTTCTTATTATTTTGGTACCCTGTGTCCGTATTTGAATCCTCGAGATTTTCACGACAACCGAGAGTCGCCAATGAGTCCAATGGGTTCATTGTGGCTCAAAGAAAATCGATCACGGGTCATTTGCACTAAAAATTTTTGAAAGTTACCCGGTAACCTAGGTCACGCTAAAAACGCGCTAAGTTGAAATTAACCATGAATTCAAGTCTGATTTCAGAAATTTAAGATCCTGTCATGTCACAATAAATTCTAGGAGTGTCGACTCAGTCCTAGAAGATTTTTTTCGACAACTGGCACTTTTTGGGAAAAATTCGTCGCTAGGTCGTTTTGGTGCAGAAAAAGCCGGTAATTATTTTGATGGCAAAATTAGGAAGCAAGTGAGTTGTATTGGCAAAGAAAATTGTCAATTGAAGCATTGGGGTACCAATTGAATTTATTAAGGCCTTATGAGATTGATTTGAGATGATATAAGTGTCCAATTGAGAGAGATTTATTGGAAATTCGTAGCTCCCCCTTCCCCCTAGCCAAATGGACCATTTCATGGGTTATATGGGATGCTTTGGTGGCTCATTTGCAGCCATGGAGTCTTGGTGTGGTGAGCAAGTAAAGGAGGGGACATTTTGGTGGAAAACTTGGCCAAAGGACCCCACCAAGGCAAAACTTGCCCCACACTCCTCTCTCTCTCCCTCCCTCATCCTCTCTCTTGGCCGACCAAAAACTCCATTCCCTCTCCATACTTGACGCCACCGACAACAGAGGAGAAGCCAACACCGTCGCACGCCAAGCCACTGCCGGAGTCGCACCGCTCGCCACCATCCGTCTCTCCCGCGCGCGCCACCAGCCGCGCATCGTCCGCCCCTGCCCGTCTCCCTCTCGCCTCCTGGCTGCTATTTCAGATCTGTGGAAGCTCAACCAGAGCTGCCTTTCACCATTTCTTCACCGGTAAAGCCTCGCCAAGGCCCGGTTTGGCCTATTCTATCTTTCCCGAGCCTCACCGCGCTAAACCGAGCTGTTTTCTCTCCATTTCCAGCAGCAACTAGCAAGTAGCAAAGTGGGTATCGCAGTGACTTTGAGGTCCGTTTTGAGGTGCTTGTGAGCCCCGTACCCTAGGCCCGCTTTGGCGAAAAACGTCCCCCGCGGTGTTCTCGACGTTTCAATCCGAGCGGATTGTTAAACGAGTGAGTTTAACTCACTAATCCATGCTTAGTTTACTAATGATGCTTAAGGGTTGATTAGTGTTAATTAAGCATGATTAGGATGTTAGATTAGTTTAGATAAATTAAATTAGTGACTTAACAATGCATGTTAGGTGGTTAGACTTAGTCATTAGCGAGTAGATAGGATCCAGTAATTATTGAGCGAACCTCGGAAATTTTCCGGGTCCATCTTGGCCTCCAATTAGGCATTACGGGCCTAAATTGGATTTTTAGTATTTATTTATTTAATTTTCGAAATTATTTATTTATTTATTTATTTTCCGGAAATTCAACCGGGGTCGGTGACCGGAATTTTATGCTAATTGTCGTGGTGCAATCCGTTTATTTATCGGAGTTTTGAATCGTGCCGAATTGATTTAATTGTGACTTTTTAAGATATATTCCTACATGAGTGTATTGTGATCATTTGATTAAGAAATCGTCGGGTATTGGTTATCAGTATTGAAAGTAAGTTGGTAATTACCTGAGAGAAGGCACGTGGGCTCGGAGACTCGATATGTTCTCTTGGAGAATGCATGTGGGCTCGATGACTAGTTATGCCACCTGGAGATTGTATATGTGGGCTCGGTGGTTGAGTATGGCATCGTAAAAAGGGCACGTGGGCTCGGTGATTTGATGCCATCACTTTGGTAGATTTGCCACCTAAGAGAATGCACGTGGGCCCAGGCATCGTAAAAAGGGCACGTGGGCTCGGTGATTTGATGCATCACTTTGGCAGATTTGACGCCTAAGAGAATGCACGTGGGCCTAAGGATATCAGCGTGGCATCTTGGAAGAGACACATAGACTCGGTGACTTGATGCATCGCCTTGAGAATGCACGTGGGCTCGACGACTAGTTATACATTGTGGAGAATGTATGGTACTGATTGATTGACTTGGGAACGGTCCGATTGACATGTAATTGACTAGTTCGATTGATCGACAGTTTCTCTGTGTTGAGTAATTGGGTGCCTATTATGAATTGTGCTAATTTGCAGGTGGGATTTGAGGCCAAGGTAAGCCTTCTGACCTGTGTGTGCTTAGGCAGCCCATAGTGTATTGGTTTACTAATTAGGTCTTAGGGGGTAGAACTTGCTGAAACGTAGTCTCATCCCGGTTGTGGGACAATATTTCAGGTCCCTAGATGGCAGCACCTCCACCTTCTCGTCCTCCTATGCATTTTGGTATCCCCGCAGGGATCACTGAGGTAGCATACCACTTTCCAATACACCCTCACCCGGAAGGGCTAGAGTACGTTTTAGTAGAGTCCAAGGTCTAGCTTGACGTGTGTAGAGATGACCTGGTGCCCCATGAGTATCGATCATGGTATCGTCACTACCATGATGGGCGAAGAGAATGTCTCATCCCGGAAGGTGATGTGCCTCTATACGTTCTGGAGGCAGCATTCGGACTAGGGATGGCAGACCATTGGGATGGGTCGATAGTGGATGCTAATAATCCTCAGGAAGAGGACAATGTTCGTACCTCTGTGTATTCAGTCGATGATGACAACTGGAATGAAGATGTAGGGGACATAGTGGAGCAAGAGGAATGACCGGAGGAGGAACAAGAGTGGGAATGGCCGGTGGAGGAACCTGCAGAGGAGCAGCCTGAAGAAGAAGAGAAAGAGGATGACCTCGAGGAGGATCCTGAGTATGACCCGGATGAGGACTGAGGTCCCATCCTGTTTTGCAAACTATGAATTTGGATCGGATGTATAGTGGATCAGACTTGTGAGTAGTATTGTATTATATACTATGTAGTTTGCTTGTATAAAAGTTTGGTTGTGGTTTTTCAGTAGTAAAAAATATGGCCTTACTTTTCTATCACATTGTTTTATTGTCTGGGGTTTTATTATATGCTTCTGCATGCGTATTAAAATGAAAAGGGTCGACGATGCGTCCTGGGATGTCGCTATTATTCGACCAGGTGAGGGATGGGCACGCGTTCGAGGATCGGGGCATGACAATTGAACAACCAATCGTTGAAGTTCCTTAACCTGCTGATATTGATCTAGTAGATCCACTTGTTTAGCAATTACCAGAAACTGTTGAACAACCAGTTGAGCAACACACACCTCAAGAGAATGTTGACGCAACATTGAGAAGATCTACTAGAATAAGGAAATTGGCTATTCCTAGTGATTATATTGTGTATTTACAATAGTCTGACTACAATATTAGAGCTAAGAATGATCCTAAAACGTTTTCATAAGCCATGGATAGTGATAAATCTAATTTGTGGTACAATGCCATGAAGGAAGAGATGAGTTATATGGCATTTAACGAAATCTGGGATTTAGTTGAGTTACCTAATGGTGCGAAGGCCATTTATTGTAAATGGGTTTTTAAAACTAAGAAAGATTCATTGAGTAACATTGAAAGATGTAAAGCTAGACACCTTGCCAAATGATTCACTCAAAATGAAGGAATCGATTACATGGAGACATTTTCTCTTATATCTAAGAAAGATTATCTATGGCACCCCTCGACGGCCCCCAAACCCGTTAGGGTCACCACAAGTACCTTTCACTTTGCCCTGATAGATTGATACTCTGATACCAAAAATTTCAATATAACTCTTAATCCTGGGGGTTTATATTTTTCAATTCGGTCCCTACGCAGAAAATATAGCGGAAGCAAATTCAACTATTCCCCATCCTGAAATTCAAACAATGTACACCTACTAAACGTTTTATAAGTTAAAGCCGAACACTTTTATTTACATAATTAGATGGACGATACAGGTTGGTACAAAAAAATGCCGAGGTTTTCTATACCCGGCTATTTTCAAAAGATACCCGACCCTTCCCAGCAGATTATCTACAAAAGTCCATCACCAGTGCCGGCCTCCAAAAATATGCCTCATCTGTTGTCCTTCACCCTCGGTCACGCCCACCCATCCGGTCCATTAGCTAGCGGAGGTGGTAACCGCCCCAGTGTATCTCCATCTCGACGAACGAAGACTGTGAGGAACTCCTGAAGTACTGGGCCAGCGGGAGAACCAACCTCAAACATCACCAACACCCGCACTCGTATGAAAACTAACCCTCGCACCTCGGGATGGTGATGCTCCGACAGCTCACATTGTAAATCAACTGGAAGTCCATAAAATGTGCCGGGAGATACAGGCAGCAGAGGCATGATAACTAATATGAAATGTTAGTCCCCAAAAGGGGTGAGTACAACCACTCAACAATAAAAGATCCACTAAGCCATGTCGTGCATAACCATCACTATCCAATTTCATGCAAAGGACATCGACTCACTACGGACCCCAGGCATCTAAAGGACATCGACTCACTCGAGCCTTCGAGCCTCCCGACTCCCGGGGCATCGTCGACCCGAGGGTCCGACAGCAACATTAACATCTTAATTTATTTCAATACCAAAACATTTTCAATGCAATGACATTTGAAATCTCATGAATTTTCATTGAAAACCTCCAGTATTGAATGCCATGTCGAATGCCAAAAACCACCATGTCAAATGACAACTCATGATGCATTCACTTTTGAGATGAATTGAGCAAATTTGGAATAAAGACAATTCGAAAACCAAGATGCACAGTTTTTGTAAAAATTTTGGAATAAACCCCAAATGAACTCAGAAAATTATAAATTATAATTTTCTATATGTTACTCCTAAAGATGTGTCCTACAACTTTCATTAAGGATTCGAAGTTCAATTCTAACTAGATAATTACAGAAAATTCACATAATCATCAAAGGTCAAGCTATTCTCTACGAAACAGTTTACTGATTTCAATAGGTTCACTTCTACCTTCATGTTTTTACATTCATATGGCCATAACTAGATGTCAAACTCAATCTAATGAATGTTATCTTAAGTAAAATGGTTCCTTTCCTTATCTTCATCGTTATAAATCAAGGCGACACAAAACACAAGACTTCATATCCATATTTCTTTAAAATAGAATCTTCATATATGGTTTTCTTCATTTCTAGTTCAATCAAACCATTTGTTTCTCTACCAATCTCCTTAGTAGTATTCTCGACATTCTTTCATAGCATCTAAGGAAAATCACAGTATGTTTTCACTCACCTAGAATCCTATCACAGCTCGGTACAAAACAAGTTCTCACACCTCGATTCACCTACTGCAACATAGACCACTCTTCCTTACTCGGCAACCATCACGACACCTTGCTCGACAATCACAGCTCACTCACTCTTAAGTTCTAAACATGCAAGGCTCTAATGCAACATGCAATGACTTATAGCCTCAATCTAGAGCTCATCTAGCTCAATCCAACACAAACAGCAACATCACACCTAATCCTCCACCATTCAACTAGATCCACCATTCGGCATCCAACCTCTAAAAATCCAAATATTTTTGAGTCTATTGCACTACATTAGACAATAATAGCATTGCATTATATGGATTAGTGGACTTTTACCTGCCTCAAGTCCTACGGCTCAACAACAAGCAAAAACAGAGAGCTCGTGGTTCTCGGGCGTGGCTCAACGGCGGCGATTGTGAACGGCGTCAACGGCGGCAGCACGCGTGCACGGCAGAGGGCGACCTCCTCCTTTTCTCTTGCCGTTCACCCTCTCGCTCGTTCTCTCTATCACTCGCTCACCCGCTCGGTATCTACCTATCTCACTCACTTGTTCGGTTACTCTCTCTCTCTCCCTCGACTAATCCGCCCCCTTTCACCTCAATTAATTTCACTAACCAATCATTTGCATGTTGATCTTTTTAGTGGCTGCAGCAACATTGGACAAGTGGAGGAAGTGTGGAGATTTTCTCTTGCCACTTGGAGGCACGATTGAAGGCAGCTGCAAGAGGAAGCAACATGGCCGTTGCTGGTCTTCTTCTGGTCGAGTATCACCAAGCTTAAAGACTCCATTTTGTCGACAATTAAGGGAAAAAGTAGAGTTGCATGGGCCTGTGGGCTTGTGGCCGCACGGCCCTTAATACACGGCCCAAATCCTCCAAAGATTAATCCTTAAATTTTCTGTACAAAAATGGAGCATTTCGGTTTCATGGTTTCCATGGAAATCGACTAATCCCCTCTTATTCAACCCACATCATGTATAAGTACGTGACTGAAGTTCTTGCATGGGAAAAGAAATCAACAAGGTTGCATGGTCCAACATCTTAATTTAACATATGCGTGGGAGGTTCGGTTCATAGGGTATACAATTGGACGGCCAAAATTTAGTATATATATAAATCTTGTCAACACATCTCGTGGAATAAATCTTGGTCTCACCAATGGTAGTATGTAGAAATGAGTCTCTAACTTCTTCAACGATCAAACCATTACAATACGCTGTGCATCGGTCCAATGATGAAAATAAAACAATGTCCGTTACTTAGTCATGGACCGTCGCATATCTAAGGGTCATCTCAAAATTCCGGATGCCACAATTCTCCTCTCCTTAGAGAATTTCGTTCTCGAAATTTGACATCACTCATGTCTCTGTAAACAAATAAGGGTACCTTTCCCTCATCTCTTTCTCACTTTCCCATGTGGCCTCTTCCATATCATGATGTTGCCACAATATTTTAACTAGAGGGATTTTCTTTATCCGAAGGACTTGTTCCTTTCGATCCAGTACCCGAAGCGGCTCTTCTAGGTATCTTACTTTCTCATCCACTTTGATGGCTTCATGATCAAGTGTGTGACCAGGATCTGGCTGGTACTTCCTCAGCATCGACACATGGAACACATCATGAAGATTTTCTAGCTTAGGAGTCAGTGCTAGCCGATACGCTACGTCTCCTATCCTTTCAATTATTTCAAAGGGTCCAACAAATTTAGGGCTCAACTTACCCTTTTTCCCGAATCGCGATATTCCTTTCATCAGGGATACTTTAAGGAATACATGGTCTCCTACATTAAACTCCAAAGGTCTTCTACGCCTATCTGCGTAGTCTTTCCGTCGACTTTGAGCTGTCTTAAGTCTTTTTCTGATGATCTCAACAGCTTCTGTAGTGATTTGTACCAACTCAGGTCCTGTCAATTTCTTTTCACCTACCTCATCCCAACATACAGGAGTCCTACACCTTCTCCCATACAATGCTTCATAGGGAGCCATGCCTATGCTTTTCTGAAAACTGTTGTTGTATGCAAATTCTACTAGATTCAACCTTTCATCCCAACTTCCTTCAAAATCAATGACGCAAGCTCTTAGCATGTCTTCTAATGTCTCGTATCACTCTTTCGTTTGTCCATCTGTCTGTGGATGAAAAGCAGTACAAAACTGGAGTTTGGTCCCTAAGGCGGTTTGAAGACTTCGCCAAAAGTTCGAAGTAAATCTTGGGTCTCGATCTGACGTAATAGTTATAGGAACACCATGTAAGCGTACTATTTGGCTTACATATATGTCAGCATATTTGTTCATTGGATAGTCTACACGAACTGCCTGGAAATGGGCAGATTTAGTCAAGTGATCTACTATCACCCAGATAGAGTCGTGACCACTTGATGTCCTTGGTAATCCTTGCACGAAATCCATCGTCACATGATCCCATTTCCATTCTGGTATATCTAATGGTCTCAATAGTCTTGCGGGTTTGCGGTGTTCCACTTTCACTTGCTGACATGTTAAGCACTGAGAGACGTGTTTGGCTATATTCCCTTTCATGCCATTCCACCAAAACTGTTAATGTAAATTCCTGTACATCTTTGTACTACCCGGATGAACACTGTAGTTATTCTTATGTGCTTCCGATAGGATTTCCCTTTTTACTTCTTCATTGTCGGGAACACAGAGTCGTCCCTGGCATTTCACTACTCCATCTTCAGAGATTTGGAATTCTGGTCTTTTCCCTAAAGACACAGCATTTCGTATTTTCACAATTTCCGGGTTAGATTCTTGTAGAGATTTAATTCTCTGAATTATTTTGGGTTCAATCCTTAATGTAGAAAGCATGCCAGTAAGGTGATTTACCTCCAATTTAAACTCTGAGTCTGCTACTGACTTTAACAGATTCCATTCTATTATTCTCATACTGGCCATATCCATGGTAGACTTACGACTAAGAGCGTCTGCCACTTTATTTGCCTTTCCAAGATGGTATCTTATTTCACAGTCATAATCTTTTAACAATTCCATCCATCTCCTCTGTCTCATATTTAGTTCTTTTTGTGAAAATAAGTATTTCAAACTCTTATGATCTGTATAGATTTCAAATTTTTCTCCATACAGATAATGTTTCCATATTTTCAAAGCAAAAACTATAGCTTCGATTCTAAGTCATGAGTTGGGTAGTTCAATTCGTGACGTTTCAACTGTCTCAATGCATAGGCTATGACCTTGCCATGCTGTATCAAAACGCATCCCAGTCCTTTGTGAGATGCATCACTATATACCGTGAATCCGTCAGATCCAGATGGTATAGTTAGAATTGAAGCCGTAGTCAATTTTCTTTTAAGTTCCTGGAAACTCCTTTCACATTCTCCATTCCATTCGAATTTTACATTCTTCCTAGTTAACTTCGTCAGAGGTCCTGCAAGTCGTGAGAATCCTTCAATGAACCATCTATAATAGCCAGCCAGTCCTAAGAAACTCCGTATTTCAGTAGGCGTTGTCGGTCTCAGCCAATTTATTACCATCTCAACTTTTGCCGGGTCTACCGCAATTCCTTCTCCTGACACCACGTGTCCCAAAAGTATTATTCGATCCAACCAAAATTCACACTTACTGAATTTGGCATATAACTTATGGTCACTAAGGGTTTGCAATACTATTCTCAAGTGTCGCATATGCTCTTCAGGTCCTCTAGAATATATCAGGATATCATCAATGAAAACAATCACAAATTGATCCAAATAAGGCTTAAATATCCTATTCATCATATCCATGAATGCAGCCAGGGCATTTGTCAGTCCAAATGGCATAACTAGGAACTCGTAATGTCCGAGTCCTAAATGCAGTCTTAGGAATATCTTCCTTCTTAATCCTTAGTTGGTGATATCCCGATCTCAAGTCAATCTTAGAAAAAACCGAACTTCCTTGCAGTTGGTCGAATAGGTCATCAATTCTGGGTAAAGGATACTTATTCTTAATGGTCACCTGATTCAGTTGTCTATAGCCAATACACAAACGCATTGACCCGTCCTTCTTTTTCACAAACAAGACCGGTGCACCCCAAGGAGAAGCACTTGGCCTAATAAATCCTTTATCGAGCAATTCTTGTAGTTGCACCTTTAACTCTTTCAATTCCGTCAAAGCCATTCTATACAGGGCTTTCGATATCGGTCCAGTTCCAGGCATCAGTTCGATCTCGAATTCAATTTCCCGATCCGGTGGTAACCCATGCAGTTCCTCAGGGAATAGATCCCGAAATTCTCTGACCACTCGAATTTCATCGAGCTTGGTTTCCTCCTTAGTAGTCTTTTACTAGTGCTAGATATCCTTGACATCCTTCGTCAAGTAGTGCATGAGCTTCTACTATTGAAATAAAAGCTATAAAGGGGTTTGTCTGACCTCCGAAAAGTTCAAAACTAGATCAGTCAAGTGAAACAAACTGGATTACTTTCCTATAACAATCCATCTTAGCCTGATGCTTATGGAGCCAATCCATTCCTATGATAACATCAAAGTCATACATAGCCATCACAACTAGGTCTATTTCCATATCTCGTCCCCCTATAGTTATTTTACATTTTTCACACACCAGTGTAGACAACACCATATTCCTTAATGGCGTAGAAACACAAAGAGGCGTCTCAAGATAGGTAGTTTCTATTTTACTCAATTGTCTATATCTTTCATATACAAATGAATGTGTAGCACCCGTATCAAATAACGCATATGCCTTCTTGCCATTTATAGAAATCGTACCTGAGATAATATTTTTGGAAGCTACCGCTTCCTCTTGGGTGACCACATACACCCGTCCTTGTGCTGGTGGCCTTTGTGGATTCTTTGGTAGATTTGGTCCGGCTGTACGTTGCTGTACTTGTCGCACCGAGCTGACATTCGGCTGCGACCTCTCTTGTGGACAATTTCTCCTAAAGTGCCCTATCTATCCACAACCATAACATTTTGGTTGATTAGTACAAAATCCTGGTCCATGTTGTCCGCCACACCTCTAGCAGATATTAGGCTGGTAGGGTACTTTCCCTAAAATCGGGCCACTCCTGGCTCTTCCAAAAAATCCAAAATTACTCTTTTTCTTAGATTCCAAGGGCTGACCTTGACTAGGATAGGGTCTCTTACCCTGTCTGATATCGCTAAAGGTCGACTGCTTCCCAGATTCTGATTGTTCCCTCATTAACTTCTCTTCCACCAGCTGTGCCCTTTCATAAATTTCATTATAATCTCTTATATTCAGAGGCACTAGTTGTTTCCTGATATCAGTCCTTAGTCCTTTCAGGAATCTCTTAGCCTTTTCCTCTCGATCCTCAATCAATCTGGGAGTATATCTCGACAATTCAAAAAATTTTGCCTCATACTGGTCCACTGTCAACTCCCTTTGTTCCAACTAAACAAATTCTCGTGATCTTCTTATCCCTAGCACAGAAAAATGCTTTCTATTGAAAGCTCTAACAAACTCATCCGGTTTATATCGGCACTGGTGGAAAGATCGTGTCTCTTGAAGCTCTCCACTAGAATTTTGCATTTCCCTCCGTTGGTACTCTGCCAAGGTTATCTTTTCAGTATCATTACAATTCAACAACCGGAAAATCCGTTCCATTCCATCAATCCATCGCTCCGCCTCCTCAGGACTTCCTGTTCCACTAAACTTAGGTGGTTTCAACTTCATAAATTACTCCACTAGTCCCTGAGGGCAACGTTCTATTCCGGGTTGTTGTTGTTGTTGCTAAGCATGTCTTTTCATCAAATTTCCTATATTGGCCAATGCCTGCAGGATATCTTCCATCCGGGGTTTAGCCCTTGAAGTAGAGGCTTCAGCCCTCGATGGATGAGAACTTCCAGTTCATACCATGGTTTCCTGCAGTTTTCCAAGCATCCGCCTCAGGAATAGTTAGTGACTCACTTGTCACTAATCAAAAGACTAGAACAAAAAGAATTACTAAAGTTACATAAGTAATATAAAATTGTTACTGGCACAAAAAGGTAACTCACAATAGTTACTGGGGATCTACGAATGAAAATCTATTACCCATTGTTCAAAGTTAATCAACTACCCTTGGTTAGTATCCCATGGTGTGCATCATTCTATCTTCATTTCCTTTTGAGGCACCTTACTCCACATAAACCATAGCTCCGATACCACCAGCTGTAGCACCCCTCGACGGCCCCCAAACCCGTTAGGGTCACCACAAGTACCTTTCACTTTGCCCTGATAGATTGATACTCTGATACCAAAAATTTCAATATAACTCTTAATCTTGGGGGTTTATATTTTTTAATTCGGTCCCTGCGCAGAAAATATAGCGGAAGCACATTCAACTATTCCCTATCTTGAAATTCAAACGATGAACACCTACTAAACGTTTTATAAGTTAAAGCCGAACACTTTTATTTACATAATTAGATTGACGATACAGGTCGGTACAAAAAAATGCCGAGGTTTTCTATACCCGGCTATTTTCAAAAGATACCCGACCCTTCCCGGCAGATTATCTACAAAAGTCCATCACCAGTGCCGGCCTCCAAAAATATGCCTCATCTGTTGTCCTTCACCCTCGGTCACGCCCACCCATCCGGTCCATCAGCTGGCGGAGGTGGTAACCGCCCCAATGTATCTCCATCTCGACGAACGAAGCGCGAGGAACTCCCCGGAAATCTTGGGCCGGCGGGAGAACCAACCTCAAACATCACCAACACCCGCACTCGTATGAAAACTAACCCTCGCACCTCGGGATGGTGATGCTCCGACAGCTCACATTGTAAATCAACTGGAAGTCCATAAAATGTGCCGGGAGATACAGGCAGCAGAGGCATGATAACTAATATGAAATGTTAGTCCCCAAAAGGGGTGAGTACAACCACTCAACAATAAAAGATCCACTAAGCCATGTCGTGCATAACCATCACTATCCAATTTCATGCAAAATAGACAAAACATATAATCAAGAAATGAATGAGTATGCATCAACCAGTAAAAACCTTTCAAAGCGATGGCAATGTAGTTTCAAAAATCAAATGCATTGTTTCAGTCACACAGGCTCGTTTATAGAATCAAACTGATATGGCACATCTCATTCCATGCCATACAATTTAGTCCTATAACCATACCACACACACACACTTAGCTATCCATCAATTTTAATATTAAAAAAGGTTTCACCCCCCAGAGGACCAATGTTTGCGTCCCTCTAGGCATTCGCATCCACCCTGGCATCGCGAAAGCCTCTGGCATTCAGCCACAAGGGGCACCAGGCATCTAGAGCGTGTTACGTCCACCTCCGGGCATCTCGCACCCCACCGGCATCATGAGGAATCTCCGGGGCACGCCATGAAATGGTTACCCCTACCATCCGGATTTACGTACCGACTAGCATACAACCGGGCATCCCGAAGCTCCGGGGAAAACCTCGGGGCACTACGGACCCCAGGCATCCAAAGGACATCGACTCACTCGAGCCTTCGGGCCTCCCGACTCCCAGGGCATCGTCGACCCAAGGGTCCGACGACAACATTAACATCTTAATTTATTTCAATACCAAAACATTTTCAATGCAATGACATTTGAAATCTCATGAATTTTCATTGAAAACCTCCGGTATTGAATGCCATGTCAAATGCCAAAAACCACCATGTCAAATGACAACTCATGATGCATTCACTTTTGAGATGAATTGAGCAATTTTGGAATAAAGACAATTCGAAAACCAAGATGCACAGTTTTTGTAAAAATTTTGGAATAAACCCCAAATGAACTCAGAAAATTATAAATTATAATTTTCTATATGTTATTCCTAAAGATGTGTCCTACAACTTTCATTAAGGATTAGAAGTTCAATTCTAACTAGATAATTACAGAAAATTCACATAATCATCAAAGGTCAAGCTATTCTCTACGAAACAGTTTACTGATTTCAATAGGTTCACTTCTACCTTCATGTTTTTACATTCATATGGCCATAACTAGATGTCAAACTCAATCTAATGAATGTTATCTTAAGTAAAATGGTTCCTTTCCTTATCTTCATCGTTATAAATCAAGGCGACACAAAACACAAGACTTCCTATCCATATTTCTTTAAAATAGAATCTTCATATACGGTTTTCTTCATTTCTAGTTCAATCAAACCATTTGTTTCTCTACCAATCTCCTTAGTAGTATTCTCGACATTCTTTCATAGCATCTAAGGAAAATCACAATATGTTTTCACTCACCTAGAATCCTATCACAGCTCGGTATAAAACAAGTTCTCACACCTCGATTCACCTATCGCAACATACACCACTCTTCCTTACTCAGCAACCATCACGACACCTTGCTTGACAATCACAGCTCACTCACTCTTAAGTTCTAAACATGCAAGGCTCTAATGCAACATGCAATGACTTATAGCCTCAATCTAGAGCTCATCTAGCTCAATCCAACACAAAACAGCAACATCGCACCTAATCCTCCACCATTCAACTAGATCCACCATTCGGCATCCAACCTCCAAAAATCCAAATATTTTTGAGTCTATTGCACTACATTAGACAATAATAGCATTGCATTATATGGATTAGTGGACTTTTACTTGCCTCAAGTCCTACGGCTCAACGGCAAGCAAAAATAGAGAGCTCGTGGTTCTCGGGCGTGGCTCAACAGCGGTGATTGTGAACGGCGTCAACGGCGGCAGCATGCATGCACGGCAGAGGACGACCTCCTCCTTTTCTCTCACCATTCACCCTCTCGCTCGTTCTCTCTATCACTCGCTCACCCGCTCGATATCTCCCTCTCTCACTCACTTGTTCGGTCACTCTCTCTCTCTCCCTCGACTAATCTGCCCCCTTTCACCTCAATTAATTTCACTAACCAATCATTTGTATGTTGATCTTTGTAGTGGCTGCAGCAACATTGGACAAGTGGGGGAAGTGTGGAGATTTTCTCTTACCACTTGGAGGCACGATCGGAGGCAACTGCAAGAGGAAGCAACATGGTCGTTGCTGGTCTTCCTCCGGTCGAGTATCACCAAGCTCAAAGACTCCATTTTGTCAACAAATAAGGGAAAAAGTAGAGTTGCATGGGCCCGTGGGCTTGTGGCCGCACGACCCTAAATACATGGCCCAAATCCTCCAAAGATTAATCCTTAAATTTTATGTACAAAAATGGAGTATTTCGGTTTCATGGTTTCCATGGAAATCGACTAATCCCCTCTTATTCAACCCACATCATGTATAAGTACGTGACTGAAGTTCTTGCATGGGAAAAGAAATCGACAAGGTTGCATGGTCCTCATGCATGGTCCAACATCTTAATTTAACATATGCGTGGGAAGTTCGGTTCATAAGGTATACAATTGGACGGCCAAAATTTAGTATATATATAAATCTTGTCAAAACATCTCGTGGAATAAATCTTGGTCTCACCAGTGGTAGTATGTGGAAATGAGTCTGTAACTTCTTCAACGATCAAACCATTACAATACGTTGTGCATCGGTCCAATGATGAAAATAAAACAATGTCCGTTACTTAGTCATGGACCGTCGCATATCTAAGGGTCGTCTTAAAATTCCGGATGCCATATTATCTTCGTATTGTTTTGGCATTGGTTGCCCATTTTGATATGGAATTACATCAGATGGATGTGAAAACAGCGTTCCTCAATGGAGAACTAGAGGATTAGGTTTACATGAAACAACCTGAAGAATTCTCCTCTAGTAAAGGTGAGCATTTGGTATGCAAGCTTAAGAAATCTATATATGGCTTGAAACAAGCATCCCGACAATGGTACTTAAGATTCCATGATGTCATCTCTTCATTCGGTTTTGTAGAGAATGTCATTAATCAATGTATATACCAGAAGGTCAGTGGGAGCAAAATTTGTTTCCTTATGCTATATGTGGAGGATATTTTACTTGCAACCAATGATAAGGGGTTGCTACATGAAGTGAAACAATTTCTCTCTAAGAGTTTTGACATGAAGGATATGGGTGAGGCATCTTATGTCATTGGCATTAAAATCCATAGAGATAGACTTCAAGGAATTTTAGGATTGTCTCAAGAAACCTATATCAATAAGGTCCTAGAGAGATTTCGGATGAAAAATTGTTCACCAAGTATAGCACCCATTGTGAAGGGCGACAGGTTCAATTAACCGATGCCCGAAGAACGATTTAGAAATGGAACAAATGAATAACATTCCATATGCTTCTGCTATCGGAAGCTTGATGTATGCTCAGGTTTGCACTCGACCTGGCATCGCTTTTGCTATGGGAATGTTGGAAAGATATCAGAGTAATCCAGGTATAGACCACCGGAGAGTTGCAAAGAAAGTGATGAGATACCTTTAAGGTACCAAAGGCTACATGATTTGTCGTCATATGGACGATTTTTGTTGTATGAAACTCTTATTCTGTTGTAATGTTGATTCTCAATTTTGGTGTACACATTTTGTTGTTTATAAGAATAACATTTATCCTTAGTTCTGGAATAAACATATGGTTTATTCATTAAGATGTGTTGTCACATATAGGCTGACATTAAAGAAATAAGATGCATTATGATACATGGAAGATATTAATCACTCTTTAGAGGACATGTCGCCATGATCCATGTGTTTTGTTTCTTTTCTTTAAGCATAAAGTTTTTCGTGGAATTAGTTAGATAATCCGTATGATGAAAATAATGGGATCAAGTGGGAGAATGTTATTTATTTTTGTGATCCCACATTTTCAGACCCACATTTTCTCTTTAGAGTGGCGTTATTCGACATGTAGTTTTTCCATATTTTGTACCTTTTCGTGACAACCGCCCATTTGGCAACCGTCTTGATGGGAAACGGTATATAAAAGGAACGATCGTTCATTTCTAATGGGGTAATCACAAGGTCTAACACAAACCCTCCATTTTGGAATACATCATCAGTATATGTGAGGGAATTGTGTTAGTAGCATATGCTCGATATTTCTTTGAATTTTCAGGA
Source organism: Eucalyptus tenuipes (assembly GCA_014182365.1). Taxonomy (NCBI): domain Eukaryota; kingdom Viridiplantae; phylum Streptophyta; class Magnoliopsida; order Myrtales; family Myrtaceae; genus Eucalyptus; species Eucalyptus tenuipes. The sequence continues at coordinate 8,530,335 of CM024543.1, read as the reverse complement.
TTTTCCGATGAACGTAAATACGAACAATGGCTGGAGGTTTGTCTATGATCAATCTTGGCTTCCGCATTTTGATTTTTTTATGTCTTACAAGGATTACAAGCTTATGAATAAAAAAATTTTGGTTGGTCTCTATTGTATACATGACTGAACGGCCTTCCCTATTTATGGGCTGAATCCACCAACTTATACACGCAATATGTCTCTTCATTTGTCGGAGATCTCTTTCGGGTTTTTAACTTGGCCACAAACTTCAACTACCACCTATAAAACTAGGGACTTTGAGATGTTAATCCTAGAGGAGCCTAAGCTTTTCTTGGAGAATTGATGGAAAAATTCAACACGGTGGAATTATGAGAAAACTGCGTCATCTTGAATATAAGGGTCTCAAGTTTAACCCGAATTCCTTATGCAAGTAGGTTTCATAGTTTGAGTGGATTTCTCGAAGGGGATTTTCCTATTTTGGATCAAATTCCAGTACACATAAGTGGGCCTTCCTCATGAATTGTATCCAAGATGATCTCTAGTGTTGAACTTCATAAGTCTTGTAGTGATAACGTTGAATTCTTTTGTGAGATTTGTCGCGACCTCTTTGAACACTCCTCCGGGCATAGAGAATAATGACTTGCTAAGTCTAGGTTTAGCCGAGACTCTCTCAAGCCCACTAATTCGTAACTTATGGGCCGAATTTTTAAACTACAAATCATTTTCATTTAGAAGTCACCCTAATTGATTTGTGATGAGTCAATTAGAAACCTATGTAAAATATTGAGAGAAATACTTTACTCTTATGCAACCAGAAAAACTAGAATCGAAAACTTAATTATATCTCTTAATTAATTAATACATTTTCGGTACCTAATCTTGTTTAAATTTTGAGGTTTAAGTTTTTAAAAGATTTTTCATGCATTTTTAAAGAAAACTATTCAAAAACCCCTTTTTAAGCTATTCCTAATTTTTAGAAAATATAAATTATTCTCGGATTTTTCATTTTTTTATTTTTCAAAAATAATTTTTAATATTAAAATACTAATATTATATTACAACATAAACAACCGGACCCAGGTCGGGACCGGCTCGGGTCAGATGACCCAAGTGGTCAGGCCCTCAGCCAGACTGGGCTCCATGAATGAGCCCAGTCTGGCAACACCCACAAAATACACATAATAAAAACAAAGCCCAACCCACGGAGTAAGCGTAAACCTAAGAATAACGATACAATTGAAGCCGCAAGTCGACAACCAAGCTCGAGATCGCGGCGGGATGGTAGGATTAACGACACAAAGGGGACATCAATCCAGCCCCAAACCAAGAACGTGAAAGCAGATCTAACTCAGGCATATTATCGAACACCTGACGGGCGCCGACTGGGATAGAAAAACCGAGCCCATTAAGGCTCGAATACGCAAACGCAACCACGGTCGACACGAGACCACAAGCTACACCCGGCAGCGACCGACCGAGGAAGGCTTGACGACGCTTGGGATTAAGTGTAAGTGAGCGACGGCAAGCCTCTGCCGCAATTGGGCTATGACCGAAGAAAACAGGGCAGAAAAAGGGGTAGCGAGCTAGTCGCCGATGGCGGCCCTACCCAGCTCTCACTGTCTCTTTCTCGGCCAATACTCACTGACTCGGGTCCCCTCTCTCGATTCCCTCTCTCCTTATCTCCGAAAACCTCCCCTTCGAACCGGAACCCCCTTCTCCTTTTAAGGGGGTCGAACGACTCGTTCGACCGTACGTGGGGCAGGTGGGCCTGCCGCCAGCGAGTTGCTCCAGTTACGTCGCCCACCTACCCCGGTCAATTTGTTCTGCTCTGCTTCTTTGTTACTCTGCGCCATCTGCTCTCTTATCCTTGGTGGCATGAGGAAAGAGGAAGAAGGAGAGAAGAGGAAGGGCCGGGCCAAGGAAATGAGCTGGGTCAGTTGGGCCCAGGCCCACGTGAGGGAAGAGAAACCCGAGCCCCTACGGGCTTTTGCTTTTTAAAAATATTTAATAATTAATTTTAATTTTTATAAATATTATCCGAAATGTAGTAAAATAAAATAAAAATAAAAATTAGTATATGCAAATAATATTAATGCCTATGTGATGTGAAAATATTTTTTTTGTTAGGGCCGAATTGATTCCTAAATTTCCATGCAATTTAATCATAAATATTTAGTCAAAATTTAGATATCAACAAGATTAACAAGTTATTATAAGGGTTAAAAATTGTTCAACGTGAATTATTTTGTGTAATTAGAGTTGGGAAACACTAAAAGTGCTTAAATGACTTGAGTGTAATTATGATCTCTATTTTATCACTTGATCTATCATGGAATCTTGTGCTGCTATCGCCATATAGTAAGTCCTATTAACCAAATCATGTAGATATGATATTCCATGTATTTTCTCATTCCTAAATTTTATTGTTTGATCGCTTCTTTTTGCAATAATTGGTATGAAAGCCAAACTCAATTGAGTTAAAGGAAATCGATGGCGACAAAAGGAAAGGAAAAAAGAAGAAGTGAAAATCGACAAGTTCAATAGTACAGTTTTAATTTCTGAAGATATAGATTGAGGATCATCTATACTAGAGAAATGTTGCACTTAGCCATGTTGGAACAAAACCAGAGTCACTAAAGCGAACTAATTGGGATTTGCTAAATAGACAAACATTGGGTGTGGCTAACTTTAGCTTGTAACATTGTGTTTAACATTATGAAAATTGACACGTTTTAAATACATTGAGAAGCTAGATTTACCTAATAAATTATGTTTACTAATTAATACCATTATATACAACAAAGATGACATGTTGCTTTTAGGGGATGTCAATCTTTTTTTTCCTCTTTAAATATCTTCAATTGATCACATGGGAAAATACCTCAATTACGAATTTTTTATATCTCGCAAATTTCAGTTTTCAACATTGAACCTTTTATATCTTAAAACAAACTTCCTAGAAAAGTCCACAAATTCCATGTATGTCCACGTTCTTCCTTGAGATGGATCGTGATGATATTGTACCAGTTTAGTATCCATTTTTGCCAGCATGTCATTTTAAGTGGTGTTCAATGGAAGATGGCCTTTTGGCTAGGAAAAGGCAATATTGATCCTCTTATCGTTAGATTTTTAGGTCAAGCAACCTTTATTCTTTATTTTTTTTAAGGGCAGGTCAAGCAACCCTTGAAGACTTCGTTTATTAACCCTATGAAAAGTCAAAAAAAAAAAAAAAAAAGGAACATGTGGTCCGTTGGGAAACGCGTGGCACGGTTAGGACTCCCTCTTTTCTCAGCGCACAAGTGAAGAAAAAAAGAACATAGCTATCTAGAAGGAGAAATGTATTAAGAATGAAGACTCAAAATCCCAGTCAACCATCGAATAATGCCCAATGGAGACGCTTTCCTTAGCACTATCTCTTTTCCTTAAGGAGGACTTGTTCTTCTTCAGTTTGACCGTCATGTACTGCCTAGGTTTTCGTCAATTCGACTAAAATATCTTCAGCATAATCAAACCTGGTTTATATCATTTCTGTTCGTCCTTGCCGTGAAGCGGTCGTTGGCTTTGTTGTGACGAGTCCTACATCCGCGATCCAAGCTTCAAAGGTAAAGGCAATAAAAGAAAAACTTTGTTCTAGTTTCGGAATTCTTGGTTTTGTCGCATGCTCCTCTTTGTTCTTAATGCCATTTTGCTGGGTTGTTGCAGAATTCTGCATTTTTTATGTGCCCCGTCACCTTACATTGCTTCATTTCTTCTTTTTCCAAAGTGAACATTATCTGTTTGATAGTGTTATTGGTCAATCGAGTACCATGGTTAACTGCTAAATTGAAGTGTTAGCTGAAGGGAATGTCGGCCTTGTATTGAATCTGGAAACTCCTGAATATTGTCCATGGTTGGTTCGTTGCTTCGTTAATTGACCTTGTCTACATTAATCTATTGACCTACATAGGAACAGGGTTCGGTATTACAATTGTTATTGGCCTTACCAAATAACATGAGATCATTCATGTCCATATCACTTCTCACTGGATTCACGTCCCAAAAAATTTGGGCTCTGACCACTTGTTCTAATAAGGTCCCTGATCACTTGCTTTGATTTGATTCTCGACAACCTGGGTTTTGATACTTCGATCTCAGGCCGCTGGCTCTGATATGGTCCCTGGCCCTTGGACTCTGATATTTATAACTTTGCTAGCTTTCTACGATATTCTAACATGAATATCTTCCTATCTTAATTATTAATTGTATAACAACTTGGCAACTAGAGAAATCTAAGTGGCGAAGCTTCTCTTCAATAATCAAGTTGGCCAACATGCTCACTTGATGGACTTTCCAAGAAGAATCTGGAGCAGGGAGAGAGAGTGGTAGTGCTCTCTTCAACGCTCCCCCTCACCGCCGACTCTCTCTTACGATGCGGGTCTAGCAACCATGCTGCCCATATTTCTTTCAAACTCTTCAGCTCCCTTATCGGCTTCTTTTTATTTAAATTTCTTCTATCACTGTCATTCGAGGATGATGTGTTGTTTCTTCCTCCAATGATATCTCAGTCTTGACCCAGCAAATGAATCTGTCCTGCTTGCCTTGCCCAACTTCTTCTGGGCGCAACAGGTGAAACAGTACGTGGAGATTCGACTTGTTGAGCTTCTCAACGCGGCTCACTTAGAGATGTCTGCCATGTGACTTGTTATAATGGTCCAGACGATACCAAGTAAGCCTGATCCTCACCTGACCAACTTCACAATCCCTAACTTGTGCACTAGCGGAGCTTCGGCTTACTCCACCCTTAGGCACAGTGGTCCCCGATCGCATTCTCATACAATGGTCTTATTCCACTGTCTTCGCGTACTACAATCGTGCTGGCTGGGTTCGCAATGCCTGACCTACTCATACGATGAACATTGTGCTAAAATCACTTGTCGCTAGATTCATGGTTCCCAACAAACTACACTCTGACCACTTGTTTTGATACGGTCCCTGGCCCCTCGCTTTGATTTGATCCTTCATAACCTGGCTTTGATACTCCAATTTTGGGCGACTAGCTCTGATATGTTCTGTGACATCCCAAAATTTCGGAAAAGGAAATTACCGTGTTACCCCTTCTAGAAGTGGCATTTATTGTTGGGGGACAAAGAGAGAGAAAAGCCAAAGGAAATTATGAAGGAAAATGATGTAAATAAAGGGGAATTGGACTTGGCTTCTTGCTTTCTCTTTCTCTCTCTCTCCTCATTCCTCTCCTTCCCCCAACGTCCGCCCCCTCTCACGTATCTTTCCCCCTCCTTCCTACGCAATTTCCTCCCCCTCTCTTTTTTCTCTCTCTCCCACTTTTTCCACCCCTCCCTCACGGTAACTTCTGCAGCAATTTCCCCCTCAATTTCCCCTCCTCTACTTTATTGTTTCTCCCTTCTCTTTTCCCCTTCCTACTCTCGACAACCCCCACTCTCACGTCCCTCTTCTTCTTCTCTTTTTCTCTTTAGTTTCTTTTCTGCTTTGCTCCAAAACAGCAGCCAAGAAAACAGAGCAGTCCTCTGTTTCGGTTCTGCCAAATTTGGTGCAGCAACCGGTCCGACTTGGCTGAGGAACCGACTTCTCAGCAGTAGGCCGAGAGCCTTGCCGGCTTGTGTAGGGCCATACTGAGGTGTCCCGGCATCTCCTGGAGTTGTGACCTCGTCGCCGTCGCCGGAAGTGCCTGGTTTCAGAATAAGTGAGTTGTTTTCCTAAATCTAGATTAGGGGTTGTGTACCTCTATTTAGGAATTCATCCAAGTAAGAAAGGTGTAGATGATATTACATATGGTTGGGTAGTAGTTAGAAATGTTAGATTAGCCATAGAAAGGCTTAGTTGTGGTTTAAAGGACAAGATAAGAACCGTAGAGGATGATTCGGCCAAAGACAGGGGCTGTTTCTTGAAACTGTTTTCTGGACGTGCGCGATTTGCTATTTTTGTAGACTGATAAGTGTTGCGATTTTGAAGAAATTTCCTTCTGAAGAAATGTTTTACACATCCTAAATAATAACATATATTTTTCTCAGAATTTTTAGAATTTAAAAAGATGACGATTTTCATGGCGTCATCCTTGAAACAGTAACTCGGACAGTTCTGTAAACCGTGACCTGTTATGATTCCGAGGGCTGTTACTGACCTTTAGAGGTCGAATTTCCAAATGGTTTCTTCACAAAAGTTGTTTGTTACATCTTCTAGTTTAACATACTCAAATTTCAGATCAAACGGATATGTATTGGATCTTGAACCAAATTGATTTCGGAAAATAGACGTTCTGGAAATGGACCCATTTTCTGGTGCTGGATTGAACGATTTACTGGGCCGAATCTAGAAGGATCTGGGTTTAGTTTTTTTCATGAAAAATGTTCTTTTATGCGTTATTTACAACATATTAAAATTTGGGAATTTTCTGAGCTCGATTGGTTAGGTTTCTGGATTCAAACTTGGAGACGCGCGAGTAGCTCGGTTTCTGCCAATTACGACCGATTTTAGTTAAATGATGGTTCTTGATGCTTTGCTTTCTTTAATTAGTGTTTTTAATGACTTGTGGACTTAATTTATTAGTTAATTAATTCTGGAATTTCACTGTTCATGACGCACTGTTCACGCGACACTGTTCACGAAACACTGTTCACGTGCACTGTTCACCCGAGTATGAAAAGTGGTAATTTCATGTGTATTGATTTTATGAAGTGAATGGATGTGTAAATGCATGGGCATCCACATGAATTGGGTGATGTTTTGTGCAATAGTATGGTGATTTGAAACTGTTCGTATTTAATTAGAAAATACCGGGTGTCGGGTTTTGGACGTCGAAAGTGTTTTTAAATACTATATCAAACAGTGGGATTTTAAAAGAGACGACACAAATTTTCTGGTTCGATCTAACCGTGTCCCCACACACGATTATTTTATCATGCATTTCTAATATGAAGAAAATAGGCCGGGATCACTATTTTAATTGAGGTATTTGAGTACAATGCACGGTGTCCTGGGCCGAAATTGAATGAATGCATGAATGATATAAGATGCCATCGTAAGCCTTTGGGGCCAGACGATGCTCCTTCGGGAATGCCCCACGTCAACGGATGCCGGTCGCAGTGGCGGCTGGACCGATGCTCCTATATGGAATGCCGTCTAGATGTAGACGTTGCCGCACTCGACGGTGCGAGACGATGCCCGGTTATGCCGGACGACTGTTATCTGTGGAGTTGGTCGTAACCAACGAATGAAAATTGTGAAACGCATGAATGATTGAAGATTAAGGGACCTAATTAAGAGACGGAATCGTATGGTGCGGTATGGGACGTACCATCACAGTTTAGTCTACTAATTGGGGGCCCGTATGATTGTATTAATATGTACATTCCTGAGCATTCATTTGTGAGAATCATGACATCTTTGGTTCTGGTCATGCATGAGTTGAGCATACTGTTTATGACATGCACGCATGAACCGATAACGCATTTCACACATGATTTTGTTGTGCTGAAAACAAAGCCTTGAGGGGTGACCCGACTGGGATGGCGATTCGTCCGCGCCGGTGCGGGGCCCAAAAAGGACAATACCGGGTTGGGATGAGGGATGGCGGTGCGTCCGCGCCTCTACCCCGGATAATGCGTTCGTGTGGCAATGGCAGTGAGATCGATTGTAACGCGATTCGTATGTGATAATGTGATTGATCGAGCGAGACGGTGCCCGATCATGCCGGAAGACTGTTATCTGTGCATTGAAATCATTTGTGACACATGAATGGGTGATAGCGAGGGACCTAATTAGGGAACGGAACTATGTGGTGCGGTATGGGACGTGTCATAATAGTTTAGTCTGGTAATTGGAGGCCCGTGTAATTATGTCGACATTTATGTCCTTACATATGTACGTGTTAAAGTATTCTAATGATATATGATCTCGATATCTTATGTATGATTTGATTGACACTAACATGCAAAAAAAGTAATGGTATTAAGAAAGTGTGAGAAAGGTGATTAGATTGCATGTTGAGTGTACCCTTCTCCTAATCTGGATTTAGGGGATTGACTTGCTGAGATGTGATCTCACCCCTTAGTGGGCTAACATTTTCAGGTCCCGGTGTGAAGAACCCGGAGCTTGAAGCGAAAGGGTCAAGAACATAGGTGACTCGGTAGTCCTTTATGAGATAGACCTTCGTATAAGCTTGAGGTGTTTATGCAAGTGTATTTGATTTCAAAACTGGTTGTCCTACTTTTCTATCCCATGTTTGTTGTTGTCGGGGATTAGTTAATTAGTCCGCATGTGCAATAAAATGAAAAGGGTCGGCAACGAGTCCTGGGAATGTCGCAAAATTCTATCGACCACCGAGGGATGTGTGCGTGCTCGAGGTTCAGGGCGTGACATCCCCATTTAAGTGGTATCAGAGCCTGTTAGTGTTTGGAGTGATAAGGTGCGATGAGTCATGGGATAGTTAGTAGGAAAGACTTTTAATATGCTAATGCATGTGAGTGGTAACTGATTGATAGTTGTTTGGTGTGGGTCATTCAATTTTCCCTAATTCGGTGTGGAATTAGGAGGCCAGTTCTTTAGAGATCTTGTAGGATGACTGATTCGGATCAGAAGACTCCTAAGAGGAGGTTTGTCGCGTCTGTCACTCGAGATAGGACGCCGACTTGGGTCAGTACCCGAGGAAGAGCGTAGGCTTAGGCCAGCGCAAGTGAGAGAGTATCGCCTCAGGCTGGTACTGGTGTAGCAGCACTTGACAATCCTAGATTAGATAAGATCGTGCAGGCGCTTGAGACTTTGGAAATTTTGATGGGACAGTAAGTTCAGAATCAAGCTGCCGCCGCTGCTGCTGCAGCCGCACCTGCTGAAGTCCAACTTGGGATTGTGATCAGTAGGAGACTGATGCACAAGCTGGTAGAGCGGTTCATGAGATTTAAGTCACCGAGGTTCAGTGATGTGAACGACCCTAAGATTGCAACCCTTTGGTTAAGGGATGTTAAGAAGACCTTCACCGTGCTGAGGTGTTCAGAGGAAGATCGAATACTTCTGGCGGCTTATCAACTTCAAGGTAACGCCAGTACGTGGTGGGAAGCCACTCAAAGAAGAGTGTTCTTGGAAGGCATAGCTCAGACTTGGGGTGCCTTTTGTGAGGCTTTCAATGGAAAGTCCTTCTTAGACAATGCGAGAGAGTCTAAGATGGCTGAATTCCAACGGCTTCGCCAGAATGAGATGTCCGTAGACCAGTACGAGGCAAAGTTTGCAGAGTTGGTTAAGTATGCACCGAGACTAATTGAGGACCCAGTAGGTGGGACAAAGGGGTTTTTAGACGATTTAAAACTGGATATTGAAAGTTAGTTGATACCTCTGAACCTGAAGGATAAGCAAGCTTAGGATAGTGCACTACTAGGATGGGTAACCTCCTGGGATAGTGTCTAACCATGCGCAAAAGGGTAAAACCGTGAGGCTCGGTATGGGACGGGCCAAAGCGGACAATGCCTCTGTAAGTTAGTCCCTATCGAAACGGGATCCCTTCAGTAGATGTGTAGCTCGGGGACGAACCAGGCGAAGGCTGGTGGACCTGTAACAACCCGGTCCGATGAGGGCAGGGAGTGATCGCCGAGGCTAGAGAGCCTGGACAAGGAGCGGCTCCTGGCAAGCTTCTAGGATGGTGAAGGGGACAGGAATGAACCGGGCTATGCACCAAACAGGAGGGGCAGTGTTTCTGGGATAATTTATCAGAGTGGTGCGACGAAAGTATCGTTAAGCTTGTAGAACTTCGGTTTAGTGGAATGAGGTTGGAGAAAGAAGGAGCATCTTGCTATAATGGATTGTTATTGTGAAGCAATTCAGTTTAATTTGGTGGCAAGAGGTAGTTTTGAATTTATTGAAAATCGAGGAGGACCCTCGATTATTTTTGATTTCATTTGTTGAGGCAACCCGATTACTAGATGGGGGTTGCCAAGGTTAGTTGGCAATCGTAGTTGACATGACAGTTGAAGATCGAAGATATTGCTATGGACCCAAGCAAGATTGAAGCAGTAAGTAATTGGTCGAGACCAACTATAGTGACAGAGATCAGAAGTTTTCTGGGGTTAGTAGGATACTACAGACGGTTCGTAGAAGGGTTTTCAGCATTAGCGTCACCGTTGACTCGACTTCTAAAGAAGGAAGAAAAATTTATATGGATAGGTGAATGTGAGTATAGTTTTCAAGAGCTTAAGCAAAAGCTAACCATACCATCTAGTCCTGGAGGATACGAGATCTACAGCGATGCGTCATTTAGAAGACTAGGTTGCGTGTTGATGCAACATGGCAGAGTTGTTGCATACGCGTCCCGTCAGATGAGATCTCACGAATTGAACTATTCGACGCATGACTTAGAACTCGCATCAATCATTTTTGTTCTGAAGATTTGGAGACATTATTTGTGTGGAGAAAGATTCAAATCTTCACAAACCATCAGAGTCTCAAGTATTTATTTTCTCATAAGGAATTGAATATGAGAGAATATCGCTAGATGGAACTTGTGAAGGATAATGATTGTGATATTTTGTATCACCTTGGAAAAGCAAATAAAGTTGCAGATGCGCTGAGTCGAAAGTCTTCTGTAGCACATATGGTGCCCAAGGAATGGGCTTTGATCGAGAAAATTAGAGATTCGGATTTCAAGTTTGAGGTAGGCCACCTTTCAAATCTTATGGCCACCCTCAGAATTGAACCGGAACTACAAATGAGGATAAAGACACTCGAGATTCCCGGCGGAAATGGGACCGACCTTACCGAGATCCAGAAAGTTGTACAAGAAGAGGTAGAAAAGAGAAAAGGCCAAAGACTTCCACATTTCGTCCGCATGGAGTGCCGGTGACAATCACGAAACGATTTGAGATTCGAGAGAACGAAAGATCATCCTCGACAGATGGCCTAAGAGCTAGTCCGAGCTTACGTGTTAGTGGATGAACCGATCTCACAATGATCAGAAACGGATTAAAGACTGCTCAAAACCACCAGAAAAGCTACGTTGATAAGCGCCGGAGACTATTGGAATTTCAAGTTAGTGAACATGTGTTTTTGAAAGTGTCACAAATGAGAGGTACTTCACGCTTTGGCGAGAAAGGGAAATTAAGTCCGAGGTACGTAGGTCCCTTTGAAATCTTGAAATTCGAGTCCTCTAAGGGATGAATGGATGTGAATTCCGTCAATGCATTGTTGGTTGATCTCACTCGAAATTGATCACTCCCGAGATGCGACCGTGAAGGGAAAAGCTAATGAGGACAGAACTCGTACGACTAAAGAACTTGACTTGGGAAAACGACTTGACCATGAGACTTGCGTGAGGACGATCCTGTAGATAAGCAGGCCGATTTCAAGGACAACTAGAAGTTGATTCGTGGATAGAACATAATGGAACGACGGGTGATTCCGTTTACTATTATTGAATCCACGAACGACCCTAGGTCGATCCTTAGTAATCGTGTACTTTGAAATAAGAATCTATCCTCCGCAATTCCATGTAGTCAAGGACGTCCATGAGTCGAGATGTCTTGAACGTGGTTTGACACGAGTCGGTCACGTGTGAATCCTCAAAGCCGCTTGTCAGTCTGAGTTGTACCCAAAATGGCATTGGGCGAAATTCACATGGCATGAGGACTAAAGATTGGACTTTGAATTATCAAGAATGCACGGGACAGAAGAAGCTACGTGGAGAAGCGAAAAATCGATGAGACGACAATACCCCCACCATTTGGAAGGAGAATTTTAATAGTTTAAATTTCGAGGACGAAATTTTTGTAAGAGGGGAAGAGTTGTGACATCCCGAAATTTCGGAAAAAGAAATTACCGTGTTACCCCTTCTAGAAGTGGCATTTATTGTTGGGGGACAAAGAGAGAGAAAAGCCAAAGGAAAATATGAAGGAAAATGATATAAATAAAGGGGAATTGGACTTGGCTTCTTGCTTTCTCTTTCTCTCTCTCTCCTCATTCCTCTCCTTCCCCCAACATCCGCCCCACTCTCACGTATCTTTCCCCCCTCCTTCCTACGCAATTTCCTCCCCCTCTCTTTTCTTCTCTCTCTCCCACTTTTTCCACCCCCTCCCTCACGGTAACTTCTGCATCAATTTCCCCCTCAATTTCCCCTCCTCTACTTTATTGTTTCTCCCTTCTCTTTCCCCTTCCTCCTCTAGACAACCCCCACTCCACGTCCCTCTTCTTCTTCTCTTTTCTCTTTAGTTTCTTTTCTGCTTTGCTCCAAAACAGCAGCCAAGAAAACAGAGCAGTCCTCTGTTTCGGTTCTGCCAAATTTGGTGCAGCAACCGGTCCGACTTGGCTGAGGAACCGACTTCTCAGCAGTAGGCCGAGAGCCTTGCCGGCTTGTGTAGGGCCATACTGAGGTGTCCCGGCATCTCCTGGAGTTGTGACCTCGTCGCCGCCGCCGGAAGTGCCTGGTTTCATAATAAGTGAGTTGTTTTCCTAAATCTGGATTAGGGGTTGTGTACCTGATTTAGGAATTCATCCAAGTAAGAAAGGTGTAGATGATATTACATATGGTTGGGTAGTAGTTAGAAATGTTAGATTAGCCATAGAAAGGCTTAGTTGTGGTTTAAAGGACAAGATAAGAACCGTAGAGGATGATTCGGCCAAAGACAGGGGCTGTTTCTTGAAACTGTTTTCTGGACGTGCGCGATTTGCTATTTTTGTAGACTGATATGTGTTGCGATTTTGAAGAAATTTCCTTCTGAAGAAATGTTTTACACATCCTAAATAATAACATATATTTTTCTCAGAATTTTTAGAATTTAAAAAGATGACGATTTTCATGACGTCATCCTTGAAACAGTAACTCGAACAGTTCTGTAAACCGTGACCTGTTATGATTCCGAGGGCTGTTACTGACCTTTAGAGGTCGAATTTCCAAATGGTTTCTTCACAAAAGTTGTTTGTTACATCTTCTAGTTTAACATACTCAAATTTCAGATCAAACGGATATGTATTGGATCTTGAACCAAATTGATTTCGGAAAATAGACGTTCTGGAAATGGACCCAGTTTCTGGTGCTGGATTGAACGATTTACTGGGCCGAATCTAGAAGGATCTGGGTTTAGTTGTCTTCATGAAAAATGTTCTTTTATGCGTTATTTACAACATATTAAAATTTGGGAATTTTCTGAGCTCGATTGGTTAGGTTTTTGGATTCAAACTTGGAGACGCGCGAGTAGCTTGGTTTCTGCCAATTACGACCGATTTTAGTTAAATGATGGTTCTTGATGCTTTGCTTTCTTTAATTAGTGTTTTTAATGACTTGTGGACTTAATTTATTAGTTAATTAATTCTGGAATTTCACTGTTCATGACGCACTGTTCACGCGACACTGTTCACGAAACACTGTTCACGTGCACTGTTCACGTGCCTGAGAATGAAAAGTGGTCTAATTTCATGTGTATTGATTTTATGAAGTGAATGGATGTGTAAATGCATGGGCATCCGCATGAATTGGGTGATGTTTTGTGCAATAGTATGGTGATTTGAAACTGTTCGTATTTAATTAGAAAATACCGGGTGTCAGGTTTTGGACGTCGAAAGTGTTTTTAAATACTATATCAAACTGTGGGATTTTAAAAGAGACGACACAAATTTTCTAGTTCGATCGGACCGTGTCCCCACACACGATTATTTTATCATGCATTTCTAATATGAAGAAAATAGGCCGGGATCACTATTTTAATTGAGGTATTTGAGTGCAATGCACGGTGTCCTAGGCCGAAATTGAATGAATGCATGAATGATATAAGATGCCGTCGTAAGCCTTTGGGGCCAGTAGAGGCTAGACGATGCTCCTATATGGAATCCTAGATGTTTGCCGCGCTCGACGGGAATGCCCCACGTCAACGGATGCCGATCGCATGAATGATTGGAGGCCGGACCGATGCTCCTATATGAAATGCCGTCTAGATGTAGACATTGCCGCGCTCGACACACTTTGTTTATGGCATGCACGCCCGCAAAGGCGGGGCCCAAAAAGGACTACTGGGTTGGGATGAGGGATGCCGCGGACGACGTTATCGTGTGGAGTTGGTCGTAACCAACGAATGAAAATTGTGAAACGCATGAATGGGTGAAAGCGAGGGACCTAATTAGGGGACGGAACTATGTGGTGCGGTATGGGACGTGCCATAATCGTTTAGTCTAGTAATTGGGGGCCCGTGTAATTATGTCAACATTTATGTCCTTACATATGTACGTGTTAAAGTATTTCTGATGATATATGATCTCGATATCTTATGTATGATTTGATTGACACTAATGTGTAGAAAAAGTAATGGTATTAAGAAAGTGTGAGAAAGGTGGTTAGATTGCATGTTGAGTGTACCCTTCTCCTAATCTGGATTTAGGGATTGACTTGCTGAGATGTGATCTCACCCCTTAGTGGGCTAACATTTTCAGGTCCCCAGTGTGAAGAACCCGGAGCTTGAAGCGAAAGGGTCAGGAACATAGGTGGCTTAGTAGTCCTTTATGAGATAGACCTTCTGTATAAGCTTGAGGTGTTTATGCAAGTGTATTTGATTTGAAAGTGGTTGTCCTACTTTTCTATCCCATGTTTGTTGTTGTCAGGGGATTAGATAATTCGCTTCGCATGTGCAATAAAATGAAAAGGGTCGGCGACGAATCCTGGGAATGTCGCAAAATTCTATCGACCACCGAGGGATGTATGCGTGCTCGAGGTTCGGGCGTGACATGTTCCCTAGCACTTGGGCTCTGAAAACAATTGTCGAACTTCAAAGAGGTGGTTCTGATACCACTTGTTGAGTTTCAAAAACGCGAATATAATAAACGTTCTCTTTATTATTTAAGAATAACACTCAACGCACAGGAGCCTTTCTACTCCGAGCAAGTTGCTCCTATTTATAACCTTGCTGGCTTTCTACAATGTTCTTCTAATATAAATATCTTCCGATCTTATTTATCTTTTGCATAACGTGGAAACTAGAGAAATCTAAAAGTGGCGAAGCGTCTCTTCACCTAGTAAGTTGGTCAACCTGCCAACTTGATGAACTTTAATAGATCTGGAGACGGTAGAGAGAGTAGCGATGCTCTCTTCATAGCTTCCATCACTAAGATTGTGCATTTATCTTTTGTATTTCTGTTTAATTTTTCATGAATGACTTTTTAAACTTTCAGACTTCCGCACTGCAGGTGCTTTCTGCGATGAACAGAAGCTAGTGAAAGAACCAAACGAGCCTCTGAATCTTTGGAACAATGATAGCTCATGGCTCAGTGAGAATGCATCGGATGAAAGAGGCTCTAGCACAAGCAGTTTTCATCCTTTCGTTAAGCATTCCATCTGGCAATTCCGAATCCTTCGACAACATTTCTTTCAGTTTCCCGTCTTTTCAATTAAGCGATCAGAGAATTACTTTCCAGGGCAATGCCTCCGTGCTGAACTCCATCATCCAACTCACTCTAGGTGCGCCTTTGGAGGAACCCACATATGTAGTTGGCCGAGCATTATATCATCAACCGATGCACCTGTGGGATAGTTCAACAGGGAATATGGCAGATTTTGTCAGTCAGTTTACTTTCTCTATCAATTCCAATATGAGCTACTACCATGCTGATGGATTGGTTTTCTTTCTCGCTCCCAATGGATCGCAGATCCCTGAACGCTCAGAGGGACGCTTTCTAGGCCTCACAGGTTCGAATTTAAACTCTACCAACTCTAGTACTGCATTTGTTGCGGTAGAGTTTGATACTTTCTATGACCATTCAACAAATACATGGGATCCGCTCTGTAATCATGTCGGTATCAATGTAAACAGCCTGGCTTCTGTCAGTTATACTTGTGTCTCGTGGATGAATGACAAGATACTCCATGGTCAAAAACTACATGCTCAGGTCACATACAATTCTACAGCAATGAACTTGAGTTTTGTTTTTCGAGATGATGATGACAATTATACCAGCCTTTACTATCAGCCAGTCAACCTGAGAGAGTACTTGCCAGAATGGGTGGTCTTCGGTTTCTCGGCAACGACAGGGCAGTTGTTTGAGGCTCATACAATTTTCTCATGGGAATTCAACTCTAGTCTACGAATCCTTGACGATGTAAATGGCACGACTAATGTGACTCCCGTTGACACACCAACACGAGGGAAAGAGAGTAAGTCCTGGGTGAAGGGGGCTATTTTAGGCTTAAGCTCTTTGGTGCTTATTATCCTTGTTGCAGGATTTGGCTGGTATGGTTATAAGCTAAAGAGAAATAGAAATGATCGAAGTGGAGAAGAAGAAGATGCTCCAGGAATTGACGAAGGATTTGAACAGTCAAGGGGACCCAAGGAGTACTCCTATAATGTCTTGGCCGTCGCCACTAACAACTTTGCGAATACTCGGTTGCTTGGGGAAGGGGGTTTCGGAGGAGTCTATGAAGGCCACCTCGCTGATACAAATTCCCACGTCGCCATCAAGAAGATCACTCCAGAGTCCAAACAAGGCGTCAAGGAGTATGCCACCGAAGTGAAGACAATTAGACATCTCAGGCACAAAAATTTGGTGGAGCTCATCGGTTGGAGTCATGAGAGAAACAAGTTCCTCCTTGTGTATGAGTACATGTCTAATGGTAGCTTAGACTCTCATTTGTTCAAAGATAAAATGCCGCTGCCATGGGAAAAGAGGTACAATATCGCTCAAGGCATCGCCTTAGGGCTGAAATACTTGCATGATGATTTGAAACAATGTGTCGTGCACAGGGATATAAAGTCCAGCAATATCCTACTTGATGCACAATTTGAGGCTAAATTAGGCGATTTTGGCTTGGCTCGGATAGTCGACCATGTTAAAGGGTCACAAACGACCCTATTGGCTGGGACCATGGGATATTTGGCTCCTGAATGTATCTATACAGGTAAGGCAAGCAAGGAATCCGATGTCTATAGTTTTGGAGTCGTCCTCTTAGAAATAGCATGTGGAAGAAGAGCTATCGAACCCAGGGCATCACAAGGCCAAATTCAACTTGTGGAATGGGTTTGGGAGCTCTATGGAATCGGAAAGCTATTCAATGCGGTAGATCTAAAGTTAGGAGAAAATTTTGATGGGAGACAGATGGAGCGCTTGATGATTGTAGGCCTCTGGTGTGCTCATCCAGACCCTAAGGAACGGCCTCCCATAAGCAAAGTGATAACCTTTTTGAACTTCGATGCTTCGCCACCCATTCTCCCACCAAAGTTGCCCATCCCAACATATATTGTGCCTTCATCTTCGATGCTCGAACCGTTGCATGTTTTGTCCAGCAGCTTCAAAAGAAGTGAACCACAGAGCACTTCCGGTACCGAACTGTCCACATTTACTAGCTCTTCCAAGAAGTCTGCCAATTCATCTTCTTCTGCATTGCTTCAGAATACAATGTAAGTTCACTGTTTATATGGGTTCTGGATTGCAACTATTCGGTTCTATGATTTGTAATGTCTACAAGTGGACCTTTGGTTTCTAGTTTCTGTTTGATCCTTATCATGTGAGATATTGGTGGTAGTATTTGTTGGAAGTTTGTTTGTAAAACAAACTAAGCGTATATTTCCTTATCCCACATAGAAAGAAAAAGTGGAAAGAAATTGGCTAATTAATAAGTGTGGGGTTTATTTAATGTATCTAAAGAAAAGATTGGGTGTGGACTAAACCCCACCATACCCGCGTACGAGTGCATGATTATTAGATGCACTTAGCACTAACCCCTTTGTTATTTATTTATTTATTTTTATTCCGTTCGGTTATATTATTAACTTTAATTAGTTCAAAGGTTGTTTTTATTTATTGAGAGTTTTCGGAAATATGAAAATTGGAAAATTTATTTTTCAAAAAAATAAATAATAATTTTTTATTTATTGGTCCTAATTTTTTATTTATGTCTTTTCAAGACAACCTTTGAAAATGATACATGTTCAGTTTGCAATATTTCCCGAAAGTTGCATTTGTTCATTTTTCAATTTCTTCCGAATGGATACTATCACGACCTACCCCTCGGGGGGGGAATAGGTTTAGGGGTATTGCCTAAAGGATGGGCTTATGGCCCTTGATTAGACACGGGCTCTCTCAAGCCCATACCCCGCGTGACATTGTGATATTTTTAGGAAATTTTGCAAAAAAAGAGTCGCCACTAGTCTATTGGAGTCGGCTAGAAACCAAGTGAGGCACGGGAGCATGCCACACTTCCTACGTAACCAGAGAATCAAGGATCGGTGACTTGATTACACTAATTGACCAATTAGTGCCCTTTCGGTACTTAATCTTGTTCATTTTAAAATAAAGAATTTTTGTCAGATAGTTTGGATTGATTTTATACCTATCCACTAACATGTGAGGTGATTATGCGGGTGCGCAATCATTAAAGTAACAATCATAACTACCAAGATCCTAATTGCAATAAAATTAAACACATGCAATTAAACATAATTAGATATGCAAATTAAATATACAATATAATCACAATACGAGCAAATAAAAGCCTAATTACGCTAAGAAGACAAGATATGGCAATTCCTAACCAAACCCCATCATTTTTATTTTCGAAATTTTTTTAATTTTTTTTTTTAAAAATAATAATAAAATAATGATTTTTTTAATTTTTCTAATTTTTTTATTTTCGAATTTTCAATATTTTCTGATTTTTTTAATGTTTTCTGAATTTTTGTATTGTCGAAGGGTTTTTGAATTTTTATTATTTTTCGAATTTTTTTCTTTTAATTTTTGGACCGGATGAACCCGATCCGACCCGCTGACCCAGCCCAAACGCGGATCCGACCCAATCGGATAAAAAGACATTTTTTTATATTATTTTTTATAAAAAAATTCAAAATTTTAATATTTTTTTTTAAAAAACTTTTGTCTTCTTCCCTATTTCGTCTTCTTCTCCTACGACTCCTCCTTCCCAAAGTCTTTTTTTTTTTACCTTTTTATAGTTTTCTATTTTTTTTTTGTTTGTTTTGCTTTTTTCCTTTTTTATTCTTTTCTTTTCTTCTTCTGGCCTCCTTCTTCTTCGTGGGTTCTCTGCACGCTGGAAGCCCCTTCTTTCACCGAGATCTTGTTCCTCACTGAAGCTCGTCCAAACGGCAACACAGACGGAAGCAACCGGCGTTCCACCGCCGAACCACCACCATCTACCGGTCGTCCATTCCAACCGGCACAAACCACCGTCGGCCACGAACTCCGGCGACCATTAATCCAAACATCGAAACGACGAAAACTCTCGCTCTCTCGACGATACACAATTATTTTGCGAAAGCCACGCCAAAACGCAATAAGCATACAAAGAGAAAACATGATTCAACGGCTATGAACGCAAACACGGATCGATCCCCATTTAAAACGTGAGCTGGCTTCCGGTCCTTTGCGGGACATTTTCACAAGCACTTGGTGTACGCTATTAACACGGGATTTTCGACTTGATACGGGCACGAGCACAAATCTAAACCCCTAACGACGCATCTAGAACAACTATCAGCTTTCAGGGAGGACCGGCTTGGACCGAAACTTGCGCGAACTAGTCGGCGCAAGCTCCGGCCCGTCGTCTTCCGAAAACAAGGGACACACGGTCGGAAAAAGCCTACCTGGTTCGAGGGGAGGGCTGCAACAGACGGCGGCTGAAGAACGGACCTCCGGCGACGGCCAACCTCCTTCTCGGTCTCCCTCTCCCTCTCGGTCCTTCTCTGTGTCTCTCTCCGTGTTTCTCTCCCCCTCCTCGTTGCTGTGCTGCCTCCCCGATTTTAGAGCAACCGGCCGGTGCGCATGGCCTCTGCAGCTGCCAGCTTGCCGGCCAGACTGTCCCCGACCCGCGGATCACGCCGCCCGCCTGCCACACCGATCCTCTGCTGCTCCTGCTCTCGCTGCTCCCACTGTTCTATTTTTTTTCTGCAGGTCTTCGAGCGTAGGACAGCAGGAGGGAGGAGGGATGGGCGCGGGCCGGGCCGAAGGGAAAAAAAGGCTGGGCCAAGCCCAGTGCGAGGGAAAAGAAAAGGAAGGGCGCGGGCCGGGCCAAGGCCGGATCCGGCCCGATCCGCCCTTTAAGCATTTTTTCATTTTTTTTCATTTTTTTCTTTTTATTGTCGTTTTGCTTTTTTTTTTTTTTTTAGCGATTAAATCCTAACTTTTAATGCTATTAAGTCTTAAGTAAAATGACAAAATTTAGGTATCAACAGATACCTTTGTTTTTTGGGCAACTTTTTTTTTGAAAGAATACATTCGTTCACTTTGCAATTTTTCAAGAAGAGTTGCCTATGTTCTTTCATATCGATTTATATATACATGTCAATTTTCCAGAAGAAAGATTTGAGATCATTTTTCTTTTTGAGTTATCTTTCCAAAACTACAGCCATCTTTTCAATTGTTTCCTAAAGAGACCTTGAAGTAATACTAGAATTGTTATTTAGTATTCTTATTTTGGAACTTTATTGTATCTTGGAGGATATTTGCCAGTGAACATTAGCAATTTTGTGAGATAAATAAATCCTTAAAGAAAGAGATATCACGCTTCAAAGTCTGACTTGATTGCTCTATTGATTCGAAGCCATATTTTTCCAACAGCATTTGATGTGGATTTTGATGTGAAAATGTGGTGTATGAGTGTTTGTGGGAAAACACAGCAAAGGGTGAAAAGGAATATTGAGATAGGATTATAAGCTTATGAATAAAATAAAAAAAAAAATTGGTTTGTCTCTGTTGTATACATGACCGAACAGCCTTGCCTATTTTATGGGCTGAATCCACCGACTTGTACATGCAATATATCTCTGCATTTGTTGGAGATCTCTTTTGGGTTTTTAACTTGGCCACAAACTTCCACTACCACGTGTAAAACTAGGGACTTGTAATGATGCCTGAAAAAAAAAAACAAAACAAAAAACTAGGCTTGTAGATGTTAATCCTAGAGAAGCATAAGCTTTTCCTGAAGAATTGATGAAAAACTTCAACACGATAGAATTATGAGAAAGCTGCATCATGTTGAGAATAGGTCTCAAGTTTACCCCCGTAATGAAATTCGAGGCAAGTGAGTTTCATAGTTTGAATGGGTTTGCCGAAAGGGATTTTCCTATTTTGGATCAAATTCCAATACATGTAAGAAGAGGGTTTTCTTCATTAATTATATTCAAGATGAGCTTTTAGTGTTCAACTTAATAAATCTTGTCATGATACCTATGAATTCTTTTGTGAGATTGGCGAGGAATTATGAGGGTTAAATATAGTAATCTATGAATCATTTGGTGTAATTGTGGTCAGGAAACATTGAAAGTGCTCAAGTGACTCGAATATAATTATGATTTCTATTTTATCACTTGATCTATGATGAACATTTTGTGCTGATATCCCCATGTCGTAAGTCCCACCGACTGAATTGGATACATATGATGTTCCATTTATTTCCTCATTCTTAAACTTTATTGTTTGATTGTTTGTTTTCGCGATAATTGGTATCAAAGCCAAACTTAATTGAGTTAAAGCAAGTCAATGGTGACAGAAGGAAAAAAAAAAGAAGAAATGAAAATCAACAAGTTTAATAGGAATAGTTTTGAATTCTAGAAGGGTATGGATTGAGGATTATCTATACTAGAGAACTTTGCACTTAGCCCTATTAGAAAGAAACTGCCCTATTAGAAAGAAACTAGAGTCGATGAAGCAAAATGATTAAGATTTACTAGATAGACAAGCATTGGGTATTACTTGGATAACTTTAGCTCATAATATCATTTTTAACATTGTGAAAATTGACATGTTGAGTTGGACACATTGAGAATCTATTTAGATTTACATAATGAATTATGCCTACTAATCCATACTATTTGCAAAACAAAGATGACAAGTAGCTTTCAGGGGACGTCAATCAATTTTTTTTACTATAAATATCTTCAACTAATCACATGGGAAAATACGGTAATCACTAAATTTTTATTTCTTACAAATTTCAGTTTTCAATTTTGAACCTTCGAAATCTTAAAAAAAAAAAAAAATCTTCCTGAAAAAGTCTCACAAATTCCATGAATGTCCATGTTCTTCCTAAAGATGGATCATGATGATATGATAATAGTTTAGTATCAATTTTTGCGAGCATGTCATTTTAAGTGGCGTTCAATGTAAGATGGCTTTTTGGCTAGAAAAAGGGAATATTGATCCTTTATTATTAGACTTTTAGGTCAAGCAAACTTTGAAGACTTTGTTTATTAACCCTATAAAAAGATAATAAAAAGAAAAGAAAAAGGAACATGTGGCGCGGTTGGGACTCCTCTTTTCTTGGCACACGAGTACGAATTTTCTACGAGAAGAAAAAAAGAACATAGCTAACTAGAAGCAGAAATGTATTAGGAATGAAGACACAAAAATTCCAGTCAACCATCGAAAGATGCTCAATGGAGACTCTTTCTTAGCACTATTTCTTCTCCTTGAACCGGATTGTTCTTCTTCGGTTTGGCCGTCATGTACTGCCGAGGTTTCTCGATTCGACTTAGTATCTGCAGCATAATCAAACCTGGTTTATATCATTTCTGTTCGTCCTCGCCGTGAAGCGGCCGTTGGCTTTGTTGTGACGAGTCCTGCATCCACGATCCAAGCTCCAAAGGTGAAGGCAATAAAAGGAAATACTTTGTTCTAGTTTCGGAATTCTCGGTTTTGTCGCATGCTCTTTTCTTTGTTCTTAATGCCATTTTGCTGGGTTGTTGCAGAATTCTGCATTTTTAATGTGCCCCATGTCGCCTTACATTGCTTCATTTCTTCTTCTCCCAAATGAACGTTATCTGTTTGATAGTGTTATCGGTTGATTGAGTACCATGGGCTAACTGCTAAATCGATTTTGGTGTTAGCGGTAAGGAATGTCGGCCTAATATTTGAAAGTGCTAGTAAGGACACCTAGAGGGGGGTGAATAGGTGTAAAAACAGATTCTGCAAAATGCAGTGAAAACCTTTACTTTTAACCTGAGTCTGAATAACAACAGACTTTTGAAACTGAGTCTGAAGAGCAGCAGATTTTGAGCGATATCAGACTTTAGCAGTTAAATAGAATTACGAACAAAATAAAGAGATTCAGGGAAGAGAATAAGAACACAAGGTTTATAGTGGTTCGGCTTAGATCAAGCCTACGTCCACTCTTCCACGCTAACAGCCTTCTTGGCTGGATTCCACTATGCAATCAACAAGAGATTACAACTTTGAGTGCAAACACTTAGTAGTAGATCACACTATCTCACTAAGTCACTCTTTTGGTATTTCTCTCAAGATCACAAACGTTTAAGCTCACCAAAGACAAGTGTATGATCGAAGATCGCTTAAACTTTGGAATTATAAATTCTACGTTCCGTCTCTTACTTGCTCATCGGTCCTTCATCTCCTTAAATACTCCTCCACTTCCAAACTAGCCATTGGACAGCATCTCGAGGATCGTCTTCCAATCTACCCATTGGACAGCTCTGTATCTAGAAAATTTGGTAGCCGTTGAGTGATAGAGGTAAAATCCCAAATTGATTCCGATCGCCCATACAAACAGAATCTTGGTTTCCATAAGTAAAGCTTCTTCGTATAAAAAGTTATTGTCTTCAATATCCAATTATCAATCAATTAGATTGAGTAAATTAAATCAATCTTGATGTAGAATCCAAACCAGATCACTAGCCGTTATTTCTTCGGGGCTTGTGTTACGTTTGTCGAACTGGATGTAAAGTCTCGAGAGCAATAGACTTTACAATCTGAGTCTGAGTGCAATAGACTTTGCAATCTGAGTCTAAATGCAATAGACTTTACAATCTAAGTCTGAACATATTTTGCTTCTGAACAGATTTAGCATTAAGGTCTGTACACAGTTCAGCTTCCTTCCGGTTCTTCCAAGTATAGACTTTGATAATATCCTTTACACGTTCTATCATCTGCATAGTCTATTACTCAACCATCAAACATGTTAGTAGCTTTTGATTTATTTTATCATCTTCAAAACATCATAAGGGATTTCCCTAACAATATTGAATCAGGAAACTCCTGTATATCGGCCATGGTTGGTTCGTTGGTTTGATAGTTGAACTTGTCGACATTAATCTATTGACCTAAACAAGAGCAGAGTTCGGTTTTACAATTATTATTGGCCTTACCTAAAAGCATGAGGTCATTCATGTCCATATCTCAAGGATTAAAGCGGTAAATATTAATGCAAGACGATAAATGGTTCTATTTAGTACTTGTGCAAATATTCTTAGTGAACAGAAGACGAAACAATTGGTCCATGAACAAAAGAAAATGCAATGCTTGGCAATTTGATATTGTTTAAGTACTAAGCAGATCTTGGCCTTACTTTGCAGATTCGTAGTGATCTCATTATAAAACCTCTGCACTTTCTCTTTCTTATGCACCTCCTAACCAGACGACTCCCAAAATTTGTTTCCGGGAAAATCGCGAATATGACTCTGCGCTGTGCAAGTTGGGGTAGGTGACTCCTTGGGCTAAAATTGGTGAAACGAGTCCTCGAACTTGAACTAACTTCTGTACACCCTTGGACACACTTCAAATGGGTTTTTGCTGGCTTTTCCCTGTGAAAATGATCGCGAATCGTGATGAAGCGCTTAGAAGATGGCTTCTTTCAAATCTTTCCTGCCCCGCATATCGTATCTAATGAGTTAAAAAATATTTTTTTGCTCAAACATTTTCTTTTCATGGACATCATCGCCAGATTGCGCGCTTGACCATTTCATCTCCATTTAGTGATTCACTTGATGAGATGACTAGCTACGTGTCCCTTCAAATATCAGGATTTCGTGTGCAGCTGCATGTAGTCTCCACGAAGCGACATATGGTGAACAAGAAGATCAGCCGTCAATGCAGCTTCTGAATCTCGATGGCTTGCAGCTCAGTGAGAATGCATTTGACAGAAAGGGCTATAGCACAAACACTCTTCTTTTTAATAATCATCCAATCTGCAAATTCTGAATCCTTTGACAAGATTTGTTTCAACTTCACATCCTTCCAAACAAACATAACATTCCGGGGCAATGCGAGTGCACTGGGCTCCACAATGGAACTTTCTTAGTCAAGGCAGCCGAGAGGGGCAATGAAATAGTCGGTCGAGCTCTTTATGATCAACCCATGCACCTGTGGGATAGGTCAACAGAAAATGTGGTAGATTTCTCCAGTAGATTTACTTTTGCTATCGATTCTAAGAGCCGCACGGAATTTGCTGATGGATTGGCTTTTTTTCTCGCCCCCCATGGATCACAGATTCCTGAAGGCTCAAATGGAGGCTCTCTAGGCCTCACGAACTCTACCAACTCCGGTCTTGCATTTGTTGCAGTAGAGTTCGATACTTTCACAAATAATTGACTGGATCCAGGCTGTTATCATGTTGGTATCGATGTAGATAGCTTGGTTTCTGTCCGTCACGCTTGTGTCCCGTGGGTAAATTACAGCATACTCAACGGTGAACAACTTCATGCTCAGGTGACATCTAATTCTACGGAAAAGAATTTGGGTGTTGTTTTCGCAGATTCTAGTAATAATTCAACCAACCTCCACTATCATCTAGCCCATCTGACGGACAACTTGCCAGAACGGGTAAATTTCGGTTTCTCAGCTGCAACGGGAACATATTTCAAGTCACTTTACTATGATCTTATGGAATTTCAGTTCCACTCTTCAAGTCCCCGACACACCAACGGGTGGTACAATTCAAAGAAAAAAGAACAGGTCATGGGCATGGGCTATCTCAGGTTTAGGCTATTTTGTGTTGGTTCTCCTCATTGCAGGATTTGGCTGGTACCGTTATTGGCCAAGGAGAAATAGAAGAAGATGATTTTCAATCAATTGATGAAGGATTTGAACAGTCGAGGGGACCCAAGAAATACTCCTACGGCGTGTTGACCATGGCAACAAACAATTTTGCAGGTGCCCGGTTGCTTGGGGAAGGGGCCTTTGGCAGAGTGTACGAAGGCCAGCTTGCCGATGTGAATGCTTCTGTTGCTATAAAGAGGATCACTTCAGAGTCCAAACAAGGCCCAAAGGAGTATGCGACAGATCATTAGACACCTCAAGCACAAAAATTTAGTGGAACTCATCGGCTGGTGCCATGAGAGAAATGAGTTCTTCCTTGTATATGAACTCATGTCCAATGGCAGCTTAGATTCTCATTTGTTCAAAGAAAAAAACGCCATTGACATGGGAAAAGAGACACAGCATTGCTTAAGGGATCGCGTTAGGACTGAAGTACTTGCATGAGGATTTGAAACAATGCATCATGCACAGGGATATAAAGTCTAGCAATGTCCTGCTCGATTCGGAATTCAATGCGAAGTTGGGAGACTTTGGCCTGGCTCGGATAGTCGACCATGCGAAGGGGCCACAAACGACTCTATTGGCTAGGACCATGGGATATTTGGCTCCTGAATGTATCTACATGGGCAGGGCAAGCAAGGAATCCGATGTCTACAGCTTCAGAGTTGTCCTCTGAGAGATAGCGTGTGGAAGAAAAGTTATCAAATCAAGAGCACCAGAAGACCTGGTCCAACTTGTCAGGTGGGTTTGGGAGCTCAATGGAGTTGGTAAGTTAAAGGATGCAGTGGATCCGAAGTTAGGCAAGGATTTTGATGTGAGTCAAATGGAGCGCTTGATGATCATCCAGACCCAAAGGAACGGCCTCCCATAAGCAGAGTACAAACTTTTCTGAACTTTGACGCTTCACCTCCTGTTCTCCCATCGAAATTGCCAGTCCCAACATATGTTGCACCTCCATCTCTACCAATCGAGTTGCTGCACACTATGTTCTCCCAGAAATCTTGCAGTTCGTCTTCTGCATTGCTTTCGAATGAGGAAAGAGCTACAGGGTTTTATAAAGTGTATATTCTGACTGATATTCCATCATTCCTGTTTCTAATTTTACACGTATATGTGCACATTTTTCAACTAATGGTTCCTATTCACTGTTTTACTTTTGGACTTTCATATTGATTTAAAGGCATGATTGGATTATATACAGAGCATATTCTGTTTCCGTGACTATTACTCGTCTCGAGTCAGGATTTCCTAGTAGGACCTCGCATGACGGCTCGGGTAACGGCGACTTCAATGATTATGCAGTCAATAACATGAACCAAAAATCAATGAATGCTAATAGCAAGCCTAAAAACTATCAGGGGACAGCAGAAGTAATCTGGTGGGTTGCTTGTTACGCGCTTGACAAGTCTTGTAATCCGAACTTCTGATCATTTCATGAACTAAAATTTCCGTTCTGATCGATACTCAACATTATCTTTGTCAAATTTAATCATATTTACCGGACATGTTTAACCAGTTCGAGAGACTAGTTACGAATTGGCCTATAACCAGTTCCAAAGACTAGTTACATTTACGAATTCTTACCCGCAAATGTAAATGGCTGATACCAATTCATCGTGACTATTTCTTTTCCCAGAGACGGTTCTAAATCAAGTTTAGCCCAACGGAACAATTTTCATCATTCCAACACCGCGAAATGCAGCTCTTTTCCATGTCAAACATCCACCAAACGTCATCCTCTGCTTTCCGTATGAAGTAGATGCAGTTTCTCCTACACCACCCCTCTTCACTCACCAAGACATGGAAACAACAATTACCCCCCATGAAAAGTGCTCGATCCCGATACTACTCGCTTTGCTCCGCAAGTAATTGTCGGCGTCAAGCCTCAGAGCTTTGACATCATCTACAACATTCACTGTCCTCCTGGAGACGAGAAAAACCGCCAAAACTTTGCCCTCAATCTCGAGCATACACTCCCTGAAGCTCCTCCACGAGGCATTAGGAACCGCCCAGCTTGGACACAGGGCGACAAACTCGGCGCCCAAACCCACACACTCTATAAATGCAAGCGTCCCCTGCGAACTCAGGGCATAGAACTTGCCAATCGCACCAATGGCATTGGCAAACTCCATGCGCCGCTCTGAACTGTTCCCATAATTCGGGTCCTCAACATTGCAATCATACTTAACCCACTTGAGTTTGCCCGGCCGCCTCCTGGAGAGATCACAAATCACAAAAGCAGGGTGCTTCATGCCGGTCACCACCATCACAACATGGTCGAAACTCCCACTACAGTTCGCACGGGGCAAATTCAAGACGGCACGCTTAAGCGGAACTTTGCAATCCCAAGGCGGGAGAGACGAGTACCAAGACTCAACAGGGTTCCAGAGAAAGACCTTGGAAGGCTTGCCCCGCCTCGAGCGATGACGACATCATGTGAGTAGCCGACAAGTTTAGTCCAGGGATGCCAGTAGCTCAGTCCCCTCCTGAAGTACCTCCAGTGGTGCCGCCACATTTGAGGGAATACGATACCAAAATGCGTGATGTCGGTCTCGGGGCTGAGGTCCATGAGCTGGAGTTGAGGTTGGTTTGATGAGGAACATGGGGGCGGCTTCGACCTCCACGAGTTGGTTGTGACACCAAAGGTCATGTTGCGCATGAGGAGGGGGTGGTTGCGGATGGTGTTGAAATGCGGCCGTGGTGGTGCCCCTTCTTTGCCTGGCGCGCCTATTGGGGTTTCATGAATCATATGTACATGTAAAATTAAAAAAATACAGCGGAAACAAAGATGATATATTTTATACATGATTCTCCGAAGGCGTTGTTCATGCGTTTTAATCAAAAATCTGAATATAAAAAGGGAGCTAAACGAATTACCTCTCGAAACGCGCTTTATACGAATTGGTTCGTATGTTCTACAATTCGAGCCCCACAAACGTCGGACCTCTAGTTCAGACACACCAACAATGGACGTCGAACAGAAGAGAGAACTTTCGGATAATCACCACTATGATCATGCTAGCAATCTCGTGGAGACAATCTGCCGTATCATTGATGTTTTTAGTCACAGCCTGAACAAGAGAAAAACATTTTCTTTCTTGTGTCTCGAAAACACAAGAACACGCACACACTTTGCTCTCTATTTTCAACAACCGCTTTTTTAAGCCCTTCATTTAAGCAATAATTTAAAAAAAAAAAAAAAAACTGAATCAATTAGCAACGGTTGCTGATCATGTGCACGATCATGCATGCGGTCAACAACCGCTGATTCATGCACGATTTCGTGCATGATGATCAGCGGTTGCTAACCATCCATGCTTCGTGCATGTGCATGATTCGTGTGAAATGGTTAGCAACAATTGCTGACCATTTCCACTTTAATTAATTAATTAATTAATTAATTATATGAATAAATAATTAATCAATCCCCTTAAAAAATAAAAAGAACATAATCTTTATATGTACATTTGGAATACATTAATTTGTATTCACTTTGGGCATACGTGTGCATCATATGCACGTAGGCTTGTAACTATAATACAAATTAAATTAAATCTCATTTAATTTAATTTCAAATCGACTCAATTCGATTGTAGTAATTGCAAACACATTTGCAACATTATTTCTCTCTTGTTCCACGTTATCCTAATTGTTTATGGTGTGTGATATCTCTAGGTTCATCACTAAGCTAGTAGTAAAACTTGTACTAACACATTAGTACTCCCAAAAGAATTAATTGTCCCGATTAATCTTTGGGTCATACAAGCCATGATTGACATCTAGCAATATGTCATGACTATCCAGATAGTGTGAATGTTTTAAGAACATAATGAACCTGTCAATTTTGATTACAGTATAATTCAATTCATCTGTCTTACTATGTCCCGATCGAACAAAGACCATGGAATATTTGTCAAGTCACCAATTCGATCATATGCACAAATCTAATTGACATGCATTTTATTCGAGACATAAACAATTTATTCTCGGTTACAACCCCGGCCGAGGATTTCAATGTAGTGTCATAATTAGATCGCATAGGATATCATTATACCTTGCATGTAACAAAGAGACAAATTCCATATTGCGCACATGTGCAACTTCGTATATGAATAAACTATGACCATCAGGTATAAAAACGGATCAACGACCCGGTATTACGTGCACCTGTGATCCATAGTTGTTCGATACACAAGTTAACATTGTGCCTCAGGTCTAAGAATTATTTACACAAGACCAAAGCATGAACAATTAGACATTGACCATGCGGGATCTTAAACGTCGGGGTGGTGGGCTTCCATGTCACTAATGCGCGGGTTCGTCATCAAAAAAAAAAAAAAATTCATTGACCATAAAAGCTTCCATGTCAAGTTCAAGTTGAACTTGTCTAATACAAACACATGTGTTCTAACTTAGGCATCATAATACCCAATGACATATGACTCATTATTCCCTTAAATATTCAATACTTAATGGTGAAGTTAAGAATACACCGGTCTCAACAGAATTATTAATATCCACTCAATAATCCATCGACCATGAACGATTTAAAGATTCAGTCTAACTATGAACCCGACACATATATTCTTAACGTCTCAAAAATAGGTCTAGTTACAACTGATCTTATGGAATCATTCATAAATATAAAATAATTGGACAAATGAATGAATACGTCATTGCCATTAATTAAATAATAATAATGATAATACAACTGAAATCTCTAATATGTAACTATTACATAGTAGCTTTTGGGCATACATCCAACAGCGCCATCTAGAGACGGAGAAGAGAGAGATGCCCGTACAGAAGTTGGATGAAGGGAGTATTTTATATCTAGTCAAGTACTTGGCCACCAAACTTTGAGGACCTTTTGCCGTGTTTTAACATATAAAAACACAGAAAAAATTGAGGGCCCACTGTATCCAAATACTTTGCTTGGAAAACACGCTTGCACAAAAAGAACGATCATCTATGGGATTTAACGTTGAATTCTCGGTCTATGTTACCTTCTGCTCTACACATAAGGTCGTTCGCAGTCGAGATAAGCAGTTTAGTCGCTTGCCGAAATAGAACTGCCCATGTCGATGGCATTCGATGTAGGATGTGTTGAAAAAAGTTTACGTAGTCTGCGTAACCATCAAACACGCGGTTGGATGAGTGCAAACGGGTATTGTCACCCGTTGATTATAAGAATGCTACGATCTTTCGTGATTTGAATACTACATCCTTAAATGGGGCTGCGTATTATTTAGGTCGAGCCACCAGGTTAACGTAGGTTAAAAGTGTTAGGGTCTTGTCATAGGAAAAATGGTGGCTGTAGAGCAAGAGAGGGCAATCAGACTCTGAATTTCAAAGTTTGAATCTAATTTGTTTGGAGATATTTCTGAATTCTGCTGTTTATTTTCCTTTTTGGTTAGCCCTGATGATGACACTCTAATATAAAATTTTACAAAGATTTTACACCAAATTGATTAACATACACTATCACTAATAAGAACGACCGATCACTCGTTGCCCGTCGAGTGGTCGTGCACCCATATCTTTACCGGAGCTTACTAGAAAATTTCTCCAAGGTTGTTTGATTTAATGGTCTCTGCCTTTGCTATGTCGGGCACTAGGAAGCAAACTTTGTGATTATCTTATTGATATGACAAATTTTGGACAATTTGATATTCATAACACGCTTTTGTCATATGTGAACTGGACGAAAAATAGCACATGGAATTGATGAACGTAGAATAAGATGGACGGATGCCGTACAAGAAAATCAAATGTTGTCGCAAGAAGAATTACGAGTTGGCCTTAGAGCCATGTTAAAAGGTCCAACCTAAGGTTTAAACTAAGTGGAGAGATAATGCTTTTCTTCCAAAAGTCTATATATCATGCGTTTCTTTTGGATGAGATTTTGCAATCTTTAGGCAAATCTCTTCCAAAAGCCTACATATTATCATGCTTTTCTTCAAAGAGGAATAACGCTCATCAAATATAACATGGGTAGATTCCTCGATAACCAAGGTTCTTTTATGGAAACTCTATATGCTTTACCATGCAAAGAATAATCAAAGAAGATATCTTCATCACTCTTACCATCAAACTTACCAAGATTTTCTTTTCCTTTGTTAAGAATAGAACACTTACAACCAAAAGTATGAAAATAAGCAATATCAGGTTTCTCTACTTTTAAACTCAAATTCAAACATAACTAGCTCTATGTTGACATCCGAATCATAATAATTCAAGGAAGATACACGGCGTATTGCGACAGATCGCTGCAAACTATTTCAATGAATCGATGGTGAAAGGGGCGATTACCATCAACAGTATAGAATTGGCGATAGGTGAGAATCAACAAAGCTGATCAATTGTGAACTATATGGAGAAAGTTGAAGTAGAGACAGAGCCGAATGATAACCAACAATGGATAAGATTTACCATATGTATGAGCCTATAAAAGCCCAAAGTGACACATGTTGTATGGGATCTACCATCAATAACACTTAGCAATTTTCTCAGCAATTTATTTTATCAGTTTACTTTACCTGTACTCTTTGTTGTTTAGCCTAGTTCTTGAGTCGCCATACCAATTGTTTCCTGTCCGAATCACCATAGAAACCCAATTGAATTGAGAAACCAAAGATTCCTTGCTTTTGTAAAAGATCTCTTGCCGACGATCATTTCGGTGAAATACTTTGTTTCTTGAAGAATGCAATTTTTTCTTTTTACTACTCAATTTTGTTGAGTTCCAGGTTCTGAAAAATTTGATCAAGACCTTGTTCTACAAGAGTCCTCGGAAAGTTGGTTTTCAAATTCAACACCATGGTCGTGTCAAATAGAAACAATAGAGAGATTTTTCTCTTTTTGAACCTTTTTGAAAAGTAAGACAAATTCATGAAAGCCTCCACTTTTATGGGCAACAAAGAAAATTCACATGTATGAACAGAAATTGGTAAAATTATCCCACAAAAAAGGTATTAAATTTATTGTATTTATATCAATATAGTCCCAAAAGTTTTAATTTGGTAAATTTAATCATGAACTTCTTGACAATTTGCTAATTAAATTATTTCGGTCAATTTTAGTCAGAAATCGTTGATATGGACATCAATCGTTCTATGTGACATGACTAACACTGATATAGACAATTTCTGTAATGCTAAAAAAATGATTTTTTTCTTTTTTCTTTGTTCCTTTTTCCTTTTTTGTCATTGTGCCGGCAATGGTCACTAGCAACCCTCAGTGTAGCATCCTAGTAACTTTGAAAGTTATAACTTCTTGTGAATAATGATTGTCAGTGTACAAACTACATGTTACATTTAGAGCAATAACCACTTACTGTAGAAATGATTATTAGGCTATAAATACCGTGGTGTTCATTGTAAAATAAATTATCACATACGCAAGTTGCCGATGTATATAATTTCTTGTCTTTTCATCAATATTTATTTGCCATTAACTTTTAGTACGTATATTTTCTTTGCATTAAAATTCTATAAATATCTTCCCCTGATTTTGTGGTCGGCCAAGGAGTAGTGCTGAACACTATTAATAAACTATTCGTACCGTTATTTATTTAAAAAAAAACACGTCTTTTACATAAAATACTCATAAAATAAAGGAGTAATTACCCTCTATCACTTGATTTTAAAAATCATGGGTCACCAAAGCTCGGTCAAGACCAATCACAATATAACATAAAGGCCAGACTTTGCCATTTATTGTTCATGTATTTCTCACTAAAACAATAAAATTTTCTCAATAGAGTAATAATAAGTCTGTAATATTTGGGACTTTTCACCGGGTCTAAAGAGAAAAGGTCGTGGGACCCACCTTGGAAAAATTGGAATCAACGATAGGAGTAATAGGGACGCTCGGGAGCGAGAGAGCTCACGAGAAAGAAAAGAGAGAGGAAAAAATAAAGTAAGGAAAGAAGGAGAAGAAAAGAGGGTTTATGTCATGTGCTCGTTATGGACATCTCGCCAAGTCAATTCAATTCCATAAGGCAATGTGTCGTAAGTGATCATGCCCCTCATTTTTCCAATTGAATTAGTTTTCGGGGCTAGGACTTAAATTCAGAATTACGTGAAATTTGAGCCATAAAGTTTGATTTTTGAGTTGTTGATCTATAGATTTTTTTTTTTAATTGATAGTTTAGGGTGTTGTGAAGCAGTATAATTTTACATAACTTGATTTGAGCTTTCGATTTGTCTAACATAAAATTATGAAGTTTCCTGCGATGAACATCACACATTCGGCGATTTTGGGGCTATATTTCGTCCATTTTCGGTATGATTTTGGGTCAGTCAAGTTTGGGTTCCTGTATTAAGTTGAAAGGATTTTCTATTAACTGTAAGTACGTTTGGAATGGGGCTCGGTGGAGATTGTAATGTCATCACCAAATTTCGCACTCAAGTTCCGCATTATGAGTGGCTTAAATAATCGTTTTGGGTATGTGATTTGTTAGCACGTAAAAGTCATTTCATTAATATTTGATAACTGGTTAATTCTTGGCTATTTATAATTTCTCTTTTTTCGAAATAAAAAAAGAATAAAAATCTTTTTGATAACTTCAATTAATTTTTCAACTCGGAGAATAGATTTAGAACATAATTAAGAAGTAAAAATAAGTTGCTTCTTTACTCTCGAAAACAATTCTAGAATCAAGCCATTTTCTTTTTTTCCCTCTTTTCTTTTCTTCTTTTTTTTTTTTCTTCTTCTTCCTCCTTTAGCTGGTCGCCAGGCTCGGCAATGGCCAACAGCAAGGAAAAAGAAGAGAAAGAAAAAAGAGGAAAAAAAAAAGAAGAAAAATCCCATAAAATTATTAAGAAATTAAAAGGAATTCTTAGTCACAAAAAAAATTGAGGGTGGTACCAAACGTTCTTTTTCAATTTCAAGAATAGAAATTTTATATAGTTACCAAACACGACCGAAAGCTCAGAAACTCGTCTATGGAACAGGATTAGAAAAAATCATTTTGGAATAGAAATTATTCCCGAAAATAGAATAATTACCAAATGGGCCCTTAGTAACATGTTACTCAATTTTAATGGTGTTTCTCACTTATTTGATAGGAGGTTGAGTTTAGCCTATCGAGTAACATTTGTCTTTTGATCATAAGCGTTCCAAGATGAGTAGTACTCTATTTTTTTTAATTAATAAAATTCATGTTCCAAAAATGGTGTGGATTATATATAGTATGAATTACGAAATAAAATTTTCATTATATAAAAAGCCAGATTGAGCATTTACTACTCCTCGATTGTTTACAAATATTTTGAAAACGTGCTATACAAAGTATTGTGAAATAATAGTGATCCATAGAGAGATAGCATATCGATGGGGACTTTTCGAAGTTTGACTTTTGGATATAGTTTGAGACCGAGTCCTTTAGTGAAAGGTTGGTCATGTCATCCCCATTTTCTACTAGGATTTGGGGTGTCGAAAAAATATAATTTGAATGATGTGAGCAGTGAGCACTGAAGCGTGCAATACTTCGATAAAATATATGATCAGGAGAGCGACAGATTTGTGCTTCTTCATCAGTTTACAAGAGGACGGCGAAAACACGTAGAAACGGAGGCTGACTAATCAAGATGTTCGTGTCTTGTTCTTCTTCTATTCTATATAAATAGAGTCAACATCTTGCGAAACCTACCGATCATCCAAAGGTCATAGTTCAGGATGTCTCCGAGACAATTTGTTCTTGCACTCCTGCTCTTGATTTCTCTGGAGTTGACACTCGCAACAATATACCGAATCGACGACCGTTCCTACAAAGTCCCCGGAGGAAACAAATATGCCAACGAATTGAACATCGGCTACCAGGTAAGGGTTCTATCTGGCGCTACTCGAGCAGTTTTGAGCACCTTCAATCAAACAGAAGGCGAAGGCAAGAAGTACGATGTGGTAACTATCCTAACCAAGAGCTTCAACAACCCACTCACGGTCGCCAGTACTAAAGGCAACCTCATCCGATTGAACGCAGATTATCTCCAACACTACAGAGGAGATATACAGGAAGAGTTCGCCGGAGTGGTGTACCACGAAATGACGCACGTCTGGCAATGGACCGGCAATGGTATGGCCCCTAGAGGGCTTATCACTGGCATTGCCGATTACGTGAGATTGAAAAGCCGGCATGCATCCAAAAGCTGGCCGAGGAAGGGCTCAGGATCGAGATGGGACGACGGTTTTGCAATCACGGCTTATTTTCTCGAATATTGCAATGACCTAAAGCACGGTTTTGTCGCCGACCTCAATGCTCTCATGAAGGATTCCTACTCCGAGGCGTTCTTCGTCCAGTTGCTTGGAAAGTCGGTGCACCAGCTGTGGGGCGATTATAAACTTGCTTATGCTCCCAGAAGAATCCCCGGCAGCGAGGAGGGCTATCAAAAGCCGCCCACCCGCACCGGCATCAACGATTACGTCCCATTGAAGCCAGGATATGTGCCAAAGCACGACGCCTCCTGGAGACCCATGGAGAAACATCATGACCCCTCGCGCGTAGAGCTCGCTGGAGTCGCATATGTCGTGCATGAAGCTCACAACTTTCGACAAAATGACTTTGCAGAGACAGCAAAAAACTTGGTTACGAGTGCAATGGAGTCCGGAAAGTTCGGCCCCCTGGATTCCTTACATCAAATCGAGGAAACTAGATATGAATTAGAAGCCCATGACCCGCAGTTTGGATTCCTTCCCAGCAGTTTCTATCAGCTTGTATGAATGACTTCTTCATGATTATGCACAGCCATCGGAACATACATCGCCAATCATGGTCCGGCTATAAATGAGCGCGATGTGTTGCGAACTATATATCCTCAGTGTGCTTGTTGGCAAGGGCATACGTGTACGTTGTTTTAGAATTTGAACTATGTTACTCTACTCTAAAATATGAAACTAGGTTGTGGAGGAGATTATATATGGTTCAGATGTTACTGAATCTGCCATATAAGAGTATATTTCAACACTCACATAAAGTCCTGTTTTCCATTTTTAGGTCTCCGATAATACTTTAAGGTCTCTGTTCTTACGAAGAAGATAAGCCCTGCGCCTCTTGTTGCCAATCTCCTGTGTACGATAATGATTTATAGGATCAGCTGGTGACCTTCTATAGGGTGAGCAACAGGAACCATCCGAACCAAACGAAACTGGTCGTTTTTTAGCAGTTCCTAAAGGCATCAGTCCAATTCTCAGTTTTGGAATTGGTAATCTTCAATCCGGACCATCTTGATCAGACCAATTAATTCTTTTAAAAATTTCTTACAAATATGTAAAAACTAAAAAGCCCTAATCCCCCTTACCAAAAAAAAAAAGCCCTAATCCCTTTCTGATATTGCTTTGCTTCTCGCTGAATTTTCAAGAGAGTTTCTTCTGGCTGCTATTATTGCTAGTTTCTTATTCTTTTCTGATATGTATTTTCTCATTGCCTGCTTTATGCGTGTGCGTTCTGCGTTGTTGCTTGACTAGCCCCCTTTAATAATAGTGACTCGAAGAGAGTTCGTGTACTCACGTTTGGTCTTGTTCGGTGCAATTCTCAGAACAACGAACGGCCAAAGACAATCTGAGTTCTCTCCCGCAAATAAAACCAAGTTAAATATGGATCATCATCATGTCTTCCAGATTGCTGCTTTTTGGGACCACATGCTTAAAAAAAAAAAAAAAAAAAAAAAAAAAAAAAAAAAAAAAAACCACCGGTTTCATTGGCCCACCTAGGAACCGGACCAGCACGATTAATCTAGTTCCAAGACCAAGTTGTCCAGTTCCCAATCCAGAATCTGGGAACCAGCCCCTCTGGTCCAATTCCTGATTCCTAAGTGGGAAACGAACTGCTTAAAAATTGATACACCTAATCTTCTCATTCTCTCTTCTCTCACTTTCTCCTTTCACTTATTAATGTTGGACAATTTGCCTTGTTCAAACGGAATTTGTTTCAGTCACGGTATAAGAAGTTATAGGCCACCTAATTTTATGGTAAATTGTTGATAGCTTACCGGCACTTAATGATAATTTTTTTAACAATTAAAAATTCTTGAGAGTTTTGACCTTTTATTGAATTTATTTTTCTTTCTTATTAGTGACTTAAATTTCATTTTGGGCGAGACTTTAATTCACCATCTTCTATATGTATCTATCAACGTTTATTTTAGTGCCTTGCCAACTTTTTACGGATTAAATTTTTAATTAGTTCTGGTTTACCAACTCTCGTTACTTACAAACATGTATTTTATTTTGATTTTGATTTTTGAACCTTCGTTATTGTTTACCATATTTTCCTTGTCTGTCTTACAAAAGCCGCAAAGGTATCAAATCCTAATTTGATGAATTTACCAACCTTTATCTGTCTTGCCCTTTTCTCTTATTTGGTTATCTACTCTTGTTTGAGTTAGTTACCGAACGTTTATTCGATGTTTTTACCAACTTATCTCTTCTCTGATGGAAAAATCATTCTTTTGCTACCCTTATTACCAACGCCTCAATATATTAACCATTACATTGACTTACCAGCCTTTACTTGAGTGACTTATATTTTTGTTCAATTGAGTCACTAACTAGTTTTGGTTTACCAAATCTCATCCGGGAGCTTATTACCAACGTTTATGCTCTATTCTATTTCGAAATTTTTTATTTAGTTATCACTTAAAATTTCCTTGTTCACCGAAATTTTATTTTTTTTATTTTTTTCACTTTTTCAAGTAGATCACCAACTTACTCAAATCACTACCAACTCCTATTTGAGTTTGTTACAAATATTTGTTTGATTTGTTTAGATATCAACTTTATTATCTTTAAGGAAAAAAATTCCTCTCATTGTATACCAAATTTTATTTTCCTTTTTTAGCAACTGATTAAGATTATCATCCTTCATATTAAATTATTAAACTTTATTTGTGTAAATTATGAAACTTTCTCTTATTAAATTTCCAATTTGTGTTGACTTTCAACTCTCTTGCTTTCCAACATTTATGTCTTTCTCTTAAATTTAATAATTTCTCTATTGAATTTAGGCTTCTATTTGCATTACTTATGAACTCTCAAACTTTGCGAACTCTCTTTTAAGTAACTATAATGTCAATCAGAGTGATTACCAACTTTTCTCTAATCACATTACCGACTAATTTCACGCTACTAACTCTTATTTGAGTTAGATACCGATGTTTATTTGTTTTGTTTCGTTTTAAATTACCCAGTTGTCTTATTTCCAATACACCAATGTCATTCAATCCATTACTACATCAAGTTGGCAAATTTTAGTGTTGATTGTACTTTTAAAAAGTTTTAGCACTTAATTATACTTTCGCGACTAGATTTAGGAGCTTTTGTTCCCTTTTCCTTAAATGTCTTGCGCTTCCAACTACTCTCTCTCTCTCTCTCTCTCTCTCTCTCTCTCTATATATATATATATATATATATATATATATATGCCTTATATTCCTGGGCATTACAGCCAATGGTGTTCTAGGTCATTATAAATGCACCAAACTAAGTTCACGCCACCGATCCAATCAAAAATAGGCCATCCATATTGGATTAGAATTCACACAATGTCGTTTCCTTAATTTTGTGGCCCAGCCACATTATGTTTCGCAGAAGTCTATTAATAAGATGTTCTTACTTTTATTTATGAAAAAAATGTAAAACTAAAGAATTAATTGCCCTTCGATTACTATGATTTAAAAAATGGTGGGTCACCAAAGCTCCTTCAAGACAAATTACGACACAAGTGAAAGCTAGAATTTGCAAATTGTCATCCATTTCTTACTAAAAGATGAAACGTACTCAATAGAGAAATAAGTGGAAAAAAAAAAAAAAAAAGTAACTCATTAATGAGAGCTGTGAGCACATTGAATATTGGAGTTTCTTTGTATCTGGTCTCAATGGCTTATTGCCAAGTTTCGTAAGACATCGCTGCTATTCAGTTGAACGCATTCACGTCAGGTTTCCTAGGAAACATCGAAGCGTTGGTTGCCCAAACAGATGCAACCCTTCGATTGAACAAATGATGAGGAGAGTGACGGTTTTGTGCTTCTTCCCTAGCCCATCAGGCGACGTTCTCATCAGTTTGCCAGAGGACGGCAAAGACAACGTAGAGAATCTAAACTGCAGAAACACTTGCCCATGTCATGTCATTCCACAATAGCTCCTCAGAGAGGCTGACTAATCAGGACTTCCCTTTCTTGTTCTTCTTCTATTCAGTGTATATATACAGTTACATCTTCTTGTGAAACCTACCGAGCATCCAGCGATCATAGCTCAATATGTCTCGGAAACAATTCATTCGCACGCTTCTGCTCTTGATTTCTCTGACAACGACGCATGCGATGATATACGAAATCATCGACCATTCTGCTAGATAAATTGAGCAGCGACTACAAAGCCAGTGTTCTATTTGGCGCGACTGAACAAGTTTTGAACACCTTCAGTCAAAAGGAAGGCGAGGGCAAGAAGTACGATATGGTAACTGTGACGGCCCAGGCGGCCTTGCACAGTGGGAGAGGGATGGCGATTCGTTTGCGACTCTACCCCTGCAATACGCGTTCTGAGCCTGTGGGCGTAGGAAACAAAGCCTTGAGGCTGAGGCCCAAAGTGGACAATATTACACAGTAGGAGGCCCGGGTCCTTACAATAACCCTCCGAATTGAGAGCTTTGCTCAGTCGCCACACGCTATCGCCAGCACTAGAGACAACATCATTCGGTTGAAGGCAGATTATCTCTGACACTATCAAGGAGATATAAAAGAAGAATTCGCCGGAGTGGCGTACCATGAAATGACCCATGTTTGGCAATGGACAGCAATGGTATGGCCCCTAGAGGGCTTATCAATGGCATTGCCGATTACGTGAATTTGAAAGGCGAGTATGCATCCAAAGGCTGGCCGAGGAAGGGGTCAGGATCGAGATGGGACGATGGTTATGCAGTCACGGCTTATTTTCTCGACTACTGCAATGACCTCGAGCACGGCTTGCCGCGGAGCTGAATGCTCTCATGAAATATTCCTACTCTGAGACGTTCTTCATTCAGGTGCTCGGAAAGTCCCCGCACGACCTGTGGCGCGATTGTAAACTTGCTTATGGTACCACAGGAATCCCCGGTAGCAAGGAGGGCCATCTAAAGCCAATCACGCGCACCCGCCCCCCCCTTTGACATTTCCATCACAGGGAAGACAGATGATGTGCTGAAGAACAACGCCGACTTGAATTCCCTGGAGAATAACAATTACTTTCGCATAGAGTTCGATGGAGTTGTACTTGACGCTAAGGACTTTCAACAAAATGACAATGCAGAGAGGGCACAAGCCTTGGGCTGGCTCGCTGAGCTCTCCGCCATGCTCGAAAAGAATGGCGCACCGATTCCATC
The DNA here is from genome assembly GCA_014182365.1 of Eucalyptus tenuipes. Classification (NCBI taxonomy): domain Eukaryota; kingdom Viridiplantae; phylum Streptophyta; class Magnoliopsida; order Myrtales; family Myrtaceae; genus Eucalyptus; species Eucalyptus tenuipes. The sequence continues at coordinate 8,489,255 of CM024543.1, read as the reverse complement.
GGTCAATTCAAGGAAACTAGACCCAAATTGGCAGAGAGCAAAAGGTAGGACATCCAGATCGGAAACAGATATGCCCGTGACCAACTGGTAAGCTTAACAGCGGTTTTACTCCGCTAGTACGGGTGACTCGTCCGTGATTATGCGCAGCCATGCTCGGTAATAAATAAGTGCTACGTTTTCGTTCGCAAGCTCTGTATTTCTTCAGTATGCTTGTTGGTTTGTGAAAGGCGCACGTATATTTCGTTTGGAAGTTTGAACTATGTCATTCTGCTGTTGAATCTTCTATGACACGGAATGCAATTCCCTTCTGTTCTCTATAAATTTTCAAGACTCTTAGAACCGTTGATTGTATTGTACTGTCGGCGGCTCGCCGGCGACGACAACATTCTGGTTCTACCTATGATAAGGCTACGAGACGTGGAGATTGACACACGATGCATTTGTCGTAGAGACTGCAATAAGTTCCTAAAGAGTTTCGAACGCCAAATCATTCTGTCAGCGTTACTTCTTGGACGAGTTGTTTCGCATTATTGCCACTTCGAGATCTTCTATGGCCTCGTGAGAAAGTACTTGCGCGGACCCAATCCACGGGGACCAGCTTAATCATAAAAGTCTAAAACAAGTAAACTATACTTGGGATTCACTGGATCAACGACCAAGATTATTCAGTCCAGATTCTAGCAATAGTATGTTCCTTATGACCATTTTCAACGATCATGAAAATGACGCTAATTTAAGGGCGAGTTTATTTCGTAGAAAATGAGCAATGTGAAAAATATTTTCCAAAAAATGATTATTTTTATTATTTAGAAAAATTAGTCAACAAAAAATATTTCATCACCGCTAACAATCTATACTCAACTATTTTTGTGGGCAATGAAAATTTTCCATTTATTTTTTTAAATTATGTGATCTATTATTTTCGGAAAATATTTTTCAAGTCATTCATTTTCCGATTCATTTTCCGTTAAATGAACACACTCTTATTTTTGTTGCTGTTGCTTTATATGGTCAAATGGAGCCTTAACAAGGGTCTCAAGGATGTAATTAAGCATCGGCATAGGTCAACTCTCAAAGTACTGATTACATATTACACAAACAAACAAACAAAAAAAAAGAAGAAGAAGTCGGTGCATTAAAAACTGTATGGTTTTCTTGATCAACTTGTTTACAAGTGCATCAGTAGCGCTCCATGACAAAATTCATTTTGTATCTATATACAGATTGATCCCGTTAACTTGCGCAATTCGAAACTAATTAACAACGCGAAACTTGTCTACTTTTGCTTGTTCTCGCCCGAGGTAAATCAAGTGAGCAGAAATGGCGAGACCGTAGAGAATGTTTCGAGCTGTGGAAAAGATCGCACACTCCTTACCACATAGATGAGAGAATCCATATCCATTTTCAGACAGGTATGACCTATCCCATTTGTCTCATTCAAAGTTGCACGACCAAAGAGTGCTAGATGTACTTGCCCATGCTACTCCGTTTTACGAAAAATAAATAATTTAATAAATATTTTCTCAAAATAATTACTTATACCGCTTGAAATAATTAATCAATAAAAAATATTTTCATTATCGATAACAATATATGACTAAACATTTTCATGAACGATGAAAACATTTACTAATCATTCATTTTTGTAAACAATATAATTAATCGTTTTTAGGAAAAACATTTCGGAATCAATCATTTTCTGTGAAACAAACATAATCTTATCACTAAAATACAAAAATCATCGAGGCCATTCAAAATCCCCAGTCCAAAAATTATCACTCCTGCCTTAGTATCAACCTCAACAGACACCAAGTCGCGCCATCTCCGACGACCGTCATGGCAATGGCCCTGGCGCAACATCTCTCTCTCTCTCCCAATCTCTCCCTCTCCCTCTTCACGGCTCGGCAGATGCCCGCATGGGTCCTCATAGCACCACTAGAAACTAGAAAGAAACTTGATGAGTGAATAAAAGGATATGTGTAAAACATTTAAGTAAAAGTATAGAGTCCCTGGCCTGCAGAAAAGAATAATCTAAAGAAGAAACTTGATCCAATGAGAATCTTGCAATAGACATTTTATTTTTTTCAATTTCCTATTTTACAATGTACAAGAATGAAATATAAATATCTCTCTGCAGAAAAAGAATAACTATGAAATTTATGACAAAAATCTTTCCAAATGAATTGGCTTTCTAATGTTTGTGTACCCCTTACAGAGAAGAAACTGCTAAAAAATGCAGAGCCGATGGTTTCGTTAGTGAATGTGTAGTCATGAACCGGTGAGAATAAACGCATGAAGAAGACTTTGCGCAGCTTGAGCCTCATCCGGTGTGCCAGAGATGACAACGGTACGCTCGCTTTTCCCCAGACGAGGTTCATGCACTGTAACCTTCGCACCAGAGATCTATTGAAAAGGCATCATAGGGTAAACATAAGTTGAACTGAACTATACTAAATCAAAAACTGATAGCTACAGATTAAAATACAGTACAGAATAAAAAGAAAGGATGAAAGTACCCTTATGATAATTTCCATTTACTTTAATATTCAAGAATAGAAGAATGGTATGTTGACATTTTGCACCTTCACATGAAATGTAGTTTATGTATTCAAGGCAAAGACCAAAGCACTGAACCAATAAAAGAATTTCCATAGTTTTCAACATCCTGAACATTGATAATCAAAAGATAAAGGAATGGAAATTTTGGCACATTGTCCATTCACCTTTATCAAAACCTAAAAGATCTCAAATTTGATTCCTTCACCCTCTTTGCCTTCAAAACAAGAGTGTAGTCTACAAATTTTTAGGCCAAAAGAAACAAACAGAAGTATCAACCACTAGTTGAGACAAGATATTCATGTATTCCAGTGTATCAGTCAACTCGAGTTCAGGGAGTAACAAGGGCACATAGCATTGGGCAAGAATATAATTGGCCTTCAAAAATTGCACAGAAATGGTGCTTCTGTAAGATGAGGGCTTAGACAGAGTGATGGAAACATTTCAACTGACTACAAACACAAATTGAAAAGTAGAGCAGAACTTTTATTTGCCAAATTAAGCACACCAAATGAAACAGTTAATCTGCCAAACAAGCATGTATGAGTCTACCTGTCTCAGTCTACTCAAATTGCTACCGTTCTCCCCATACACACAGTGGATGACATTTTCAGGTACAACGATCTCGACCGTAGTGTTCGTCACAATAGCAGATTTACTCCCACTGCACCAGTTAGGTTATGCAGATTAGTAAACAGAAGAGTTGCAAGGCTAAAACTAATAAGTATGCTTTCTGTGGTATCCATTACAAATTCCTGACATTAGTTAGGCACTTCACTCTATGCGTATGCACAAGACAAGCATCGTTTACATTATCTCGCTGCAATTGAGTAATTTGGTCTCTACAACTGCAGACATGTTTCAAAATTCACTAATAGGAAAATATTAATAACTTGGAACCGAATGGCTAATAAGTTTGCAAGCCTCAAGAAAAAAACTGAGAATCCCAATTAACAGCAGTCCCACAAAGAGCATCAATAGTGAATTAATGGTTAAACAGTAACATGCAGGTCTCTTGCCATGGACTGCCATGACTTAGTCTTCAAACACTAAAATCAATTGGGGCCAACTTTCAAGTGATAAAGGAAAAATCTAGAACATGGAAATTGCTCAATCACGCCCTCAAAAAGAAAGAAAAGCCAACATGATCCATAAACCCAAATCCTTTCTACCTTTAAATGCCACCTCTCATATTCTTGACAAAATAAGTAATGCAATATGCTCTTATAGGTAGACCACAGACTACCAACCTGCCAAGTTCTGTACCACTTCTTAGTGATGTCAAACCTCTGCAAACATCTGAGTTGCTCCTTTGTGGAACTCCAGCAACTCCCTGCAAATAAAATGACCATAGAAGTGAATGTGCTCAGAAAAATATCCATTTGATTCCCACATACATTAAGTATGCACCAAAGAAATTTGAGCAAAGAGAACACACCTGTGATGTCCACAACCTTGGTGGGGAAGGATGATCAAGATGATGCCTTAATTCAAGTTGATCTGTACTAGCTGTCAAAGTCGTGTATCTGCTAAGACCTGGAGAAATACCAGGTGATGTGTCCAAACCCAGAGCAACAGGATCCTTTAGTCTTCCATAAGGACTACTCTCTGCCAAAACAGAGGAAGCCGTCCTGCTTCCCAAATTGTTCGATGAGCTGGAAAGAATATTATCTCGCAGTCTACCAGTTATATTGTATAATGCATTTTGAACGTTAGAAAACTCCCCTGAAATCTGCATAATAGACTAATTAGAATATAGTAGAAACCTATGTATATCTGCAAACTATTCTCAACAAGTTGTGTTCACTAGACATGCTAAAAGTTATCAATATGGTCCACACACATAAGAACCTTAGCATACACACAAAGCTATCATCACATATCAACCGTACAACTTTTAAGAGTTTCATGTAAATCCCCCAGAATATTAATAATAACACTGTAACAAGCATCTAATTAGCATGAATTCTCGTAAATCCAGGAGATGGCACATCTCTCAGTGGCTTGCAACAGAATCTGCATAGAGGCTCCAAAACGTACAAACTTTATTTATTTTTATTTTTTTGGTCCACTATATTGTGCTTCATCTTGCATAGAACATAGGCCACATTTCTTGCACACGACGAAGATGAATCACAACATGATGACATAATTGTAATATTTTCATGAGACTCAGGTCATTTCCAAGCATCCATGAAAAACCTTGAGAATCAAAATAGTTGATTCTTGATAGGTGGATAAAGCTTGCCTACTTGCAAAGACAAACAAGCAATCCGACAAAAAGATTAATCAACTCTTGAACAGTTGCACCACAATAGTTTTAGGCCCTTGGCATCATATTCAAACTGTAGCATACAACGCTAACCCCATGTTGACTTGAATACTCAAACTGTTCATATACTCAAGTATATTTTTCTGCAAGAAAATTATGGTAAATTAAAATAGCTGCGGCATCACACCTGTACCACTTCATCATCCTCTGAAGCACACTTAGGGACCTGGTCACCCACCATTATCCAAATGTTAGTTCCTGTTATCCTCCGTGTTTCTGAAACGATAGAGCCTCCTTTTCCCAACAAGCAACCAACGAGGTTCGACGGGACTACAAGACGAGCAGTAACAAGACTTGAGCCAGAATCCAGACCCTTTTCGGTGCCAGCTTCAATTGACCTCATGAAAACAAGAACAACAGCCCTTTGTGCAGGTGAGTAGCGTGATTCGGGATTCTGCATTGTATTTCAAAGCCAACATCACATACATCACAATCCATCAAAGGCTAACTGGATGTAAATTAGTAAAAGATACCAAATAAAACACCTCAGAAGCCGTAATAGTTATTAGTCGCTCGTCAGACTCAGCGACAGTAGGTCCAACACTTATTGAAGCACCTGATTCATTCTGAAGAGCCTTAACAATGGAGCCCCCCCTTCCAATGACACCCCCAACCCTGTCATTGGAACAAAGAATCCTGCAGCTAACTTCTTGCTGAAGTGCTTTCGCTTCAATGGTAGGGGCCCGGTCCACTTCAACAGCCAAGGGATGAACTCCTGCACCATAATTAACTGCTCCACTTGGCATTGCGGGTAACCCTGTGTTCCGCTGAGGAAGATCTACGTAATGGAGGGATAAAGAATCAAGAGTTCTACCACCAGTCGTCCGAGCCTTGTCGGGTATCTTATCAGCTGGTGGACATTCTTGAAGGCGGCCAGAGACTGCAACAAGTGCCTTCTTTACTCCATGAACCTCCCCTTCAATCTGCCACATGAGAGGACACTTACACACATAGCAACACCACAATAATAATTTCAAAAGGAGAAACATTGGTTTATTCCTTATGGCATCCTTGGGCTCAACAAACTACACTTAATAAAACTGCTTCCCCATATTCTAGTGACACAAACAAATGATAATAGCATCATAACAAGATAAGGTTGAAACTCCGAATAAAATTAGCAGACAAGCTGTTTGTATTCCTTATATAATAAATCTTTTGCGAGTAGACCACCCCATTGCCCTTCCCATGAGGTGAACCATAAGGTAGCAACATCTAATTGATCATCAATGCAATATATTAGACAGCAAAAGGCAAGGAATTGGGAACAAAGAAAAAACACTCCAGTTCTCATTCATTAACGAACAACAGTCAATTTTATCGGTCAAGGAAACCAAATGACATTTTGTACGTGTAAACTTGCGAAGCATATTTCAGAGACATCTCCATCTTATCGCACATTAAAGTTTCTCAGAAGACCCTGGACATTGCTCTCACATTCTTTCATTCACGTAACGCCTCAGCAAGAATCCTAGTTAAGCCCTATCACTTAAAGTAACAATCTTCGAGAGGAAAGCCAAACAAGGCATCACCTCAATAGTCACACCAGATATTTCATACTGATTCAAGATGCAAACTTTCCCATACATGCTAAAACCTTTCCAAAAGGGCGCAACCGCCACCGCGCACCGCAACAATAAGACTCTTTAATTATCTATAAATGGGCAAAACTCTACCTTGAACATTGCAATCACTACCCTTACCTCTATCATTTCTTCGCCGGCAGCCGCGCACGCCGGCAGCTGCTCAGTCAAAACCCTAATCTTGCAACCACTGTCCTTCCTTATCTTCTCCACAGTCTTCCCCCCTTTGCCGATCACCGACCCGGCCTGGCTCTTCCCCGCCAAAACCCTGCAAGAAACCACCCCAACCCCCACGGCAACTCCGTTGCTCTCCGCCGCGACTTCCAGGATCCTCTCGAAAACCCTAACCAGCGCCTCCTGCGCTTTGGACACCTCCACCTCGCCCTCGACATCGCCGCTACCATCGCTCGCCCCCGGGCTCTCGTCACGGCCCTCGCCGCCGCCGTCGGACGAGACCGAGACCGAGACCTTGGCCGCGACCGCGCTCGGGGCGATCACGGTGATGACCCGGTCGGGCGACTCCTGGGGCGCGTCCTCGACCCGAATCCTCGCGCCGGTCAGCTGCTGGAGGTGCTTGATGGTGGCGCCGGACTTGCCGATGACCCCGCCGATGCGGGACGCGTGGCAGAGGAGGCGGAACGCGGCGTGGCCGGGGGCACGGAGAGCGGCGGCGGGGGGCGCTTGGGGCGGCGGCTTGGCGGCGGCGGCGGCGGCGGCGGCGAGGCTAGGGCTGGGGCCGGGCATCGAGGCGGCCGAGGATTGGGACATGGGACGGCGCTTCGCGGGGGGAGTGAGGAAGCTACTCCCCATGCTCCGGAGGCCCGCCAGATGAATTCATGAATGTGGAAAAGACAAGGTTTTTAGAGAGAGGGGACGGGGTTGTGAGTCGTGACGATGGATGTTGCAGACAGATACGAGGAAGAGGAAGAAGGGAAGGGGAGAGCCGGTGGTCAGCCGGTTGCCGGTTGCCGGTGCCACGAGGCTCAATCCTATTTTCTTGATTTTTATTTAGGATTAATACCCGAAAAACCCTAAACCGATATACATTCGACAAATTTACCCCAAACTATTTTTTTTTACCACCTAAAAACCCCAAATTCGTATACATTTGACAAATTTACCCCAAACCCAGGTACACTTGTGACAACATTTACCCTCTCGTTAGTTTTCGTTAAATTTTACTATGAAATTATTAAATTAAATGACACATGACAGTTGATTGGTATACAAATTCGAGATTTTACGCTCCGTTTGTCACAGTTTACAATTTTTGTGATTTTTTTGTGTATTAATGTAATTTAGCGGAAGGTATACTTGTCACAAATTTACTAGTTTTAGGTTTTTTGCGGTTGAATGAATTAGTTTAAGGTAAATTTGTCATAAATGTACCGGTTTAGGGTTTTTTATGATCAGTCGGGGTAAATTTGTCACAGGTGTATCAATTTAGGGTTTTTCACGGTCAAAAAAATAGTTTGAGGTAAATTTGTCACAGGTATACCAATTCGGGATTTTTCAAGGTATTAACCTTTTTATTTTTTCTTTCCCCAATTTTTTTTTAAAAAATCTTAAGAACAAAATTGCTATTTCAATGAATAACCCGGTTTCGTTGGCTAGAATGATAAAAAAAGAAACAATAACTTGAAGAAAGGAGGGTTTTTTGATCAATTAACACGAAAAAATGAGCCCGTAACAGCGTAACGATTGGGCTTTTTACCTACTTTCCGTACCCAAAAAGGCAAAAATTAACCGTCTTAATTAATTGTGGAAATCATGCCGTCATTTTTCGATATGACTAATACAACAAATCAAGGTATACTAATAAGTGAAGCTAGAAAAATACCCAAAACATGTCTCGTATTTTGCTTAATGACCGTTTGTGCATGCTCTACTTTTGAAAATACCATATGTGTGCCTGAATCATGCGCTACAATTTTACACTTGTACATTAATTACCTCCATGTCTCTATTTACGAGAACGTCACATTCTTTTCCTAAAGCATCCATCCCTAATTCTCCAATTGTCACACCCACCCACATTACTTAAAATTAGCTAAAAACCAAACCGCCCAAATATGAACAAGGTGTCATAATAAGTTTATAAGGAGAAGCAATTTGGTCTTTTTAAAGTGGAGTTTTGTTCAGAGGTATGTAAACAATAGCCATCATAAGGTCGAAAAGTGATTAAAAAAAATTATTTTCTTAAACAAATTTTCCCTTTAAAGATGAAAATACTTTACTGCCTGTACAAATTATGTGCAATTACTACATAATTTTCCAGGGCAAGTAAGGTTTTTAAGCCATATCCATGCTTAGTTTGTGACACTAAAAACCACACAACAATCTTAATTTTTTCCTGCGAGTTATTGAAATCTATTTTCATTTCTTATTTAAATTGTATAAAACCGAATATTGAAGTTATTAAGATAATTGCAAGTACTTTTTATAGTTCAATTTAGGTACTTTCGCTCTTTTTACAATCTAAATTTTATCTTTTCTAATAAGATAATTTTTCCATTACATAGTTATTCTCGTTTTTCTCCACGTGCAAGTGTGTAGAATTTGCTAGTCTAATGGAATAAATCTGTGTATATATTATATGATTCGTGGCGGAGCAATTGCACATTTCCTCCAATTAAAGCTCAAGAAAATTCTTTTAACAGAATTGCACCGGGAAATGAGCAAGAACCAAACCATTCCTTCTTTTGCAATGAGAAAAAGTGAGCAAAACTTCCTCTATGCGGTGCTGCAAGAGAAACCTGTTGGATTTTACAAGGTCCAATCTACTTATGTGACTTAAAAGTCTAATATTTAATATTTGATATATTGCCCAATTTAGTTAAATGTATTATGGGCAATCTATTGTGACATCTAATTAGGTATGTAGAATCCATATCTTAAACCATGGTGGAAGGTTGAAATTTTGCTGCTCTAGAGTTGGTCCAATCACTCACTCTATGTAAGATCTATTTTCAGTAGAGAATTATGCATTTCATTATTATGCTTCTGTCATTTTCACAAAATTATTGAGAGAAAAATACACATTCATCACAACCATCATAGAGGAGAGTGGTGAAGATTCGTGCTCACGGGAAAACATATTCTCACTCATTGGATCAATAAAGACTACGTTTGATTCAAATGCGCTATATTTATTAATTGTATATCATGCAAATGTGATTGAAAGATCTTATTATTCTAATATGTGGTATCAGAGCATCGGTTTATTCAATGCATGAACATGGTTATAATGTTTATTATGATCTTTCACCCCCTTTTAATGATTGATTCAAAGTATTTCATTGATGATGGAATAAATATATAATGATAATTAATTTTTGAATTATTATGCAAATAACGTCTTTGATTTGGATTTTTTGAATTTTTATTAACAAAACGTCTTAAATTGGTAAATACTGTCATATATTTTGGTTATTGTTCTATGATCTTATCATTGAATAACCTAATTTTGTATTGTTCCCTTTTCCTTTATTTGGCACACATGTGCTTGGAAAGCGAATATTGTTAATGGCAATTGGGTTGTGTTAAAATTGTCAAGTATGACTCTATGATGACGAATATATTTTTTTATTCTTTTTTGTGGTTCGAAAGTATTTGAGTATTAATCAGCCCAACGGAAGATTATTATTTTAAATAGATTTAGATTATGATAAACTTTCTTATGTTATGCTCGTGATTAAATTCATAACTAGCCCAACGGGAAGGTAAGATATTTAATTTTGAGTACAATGATAATATGACAAGCAAATAAATTGCTAATACGCGAGTCAAATTAATTTTGCCCAACAGTGATTTAATTTTATTTATTATTGCCTTATGAAATTTGCTGGTAAATTATGAAAGAATCCATTTAAAGTGTTTATAATTGGCTCAACAAGGTTATAGATGATTCTAGGATTTCCTTTGATAAGGTTTTGTCTATTTTACCTTTCCATGTAAATGAACCATTTATTTTTCAATTTATAGTGATAATGAATTAAATTATTTCATTTATTTTTGTGGATTTTTTAAAGGTACTAAAGTCATGAATGTAATTTTTATGATCTAGCATACAATCTTGCTACCGTTACAAATTATCTTTCCTCTATTGAACAATTGAGTGGTACAAATTTCAAGAAATGTAAAGAGCAAATAAGTATCATTCTTAGGATCATGTTTTGGACTATGCCTTACGAGTTGACACTCCTGCTAAACTCATGGCTAAAAGCTCAAATGAGCATAAAGCTACTCATGAAATGTGGGAGCGATCCAACCGCATAACTCTAATGATTATGAAAGGTTCCATAACCACAATCATCCGATGAGCCATACATGATTCTTCTAATGCTGAGGAGCGGTATGATAGCACTTCCAAGGAACATGTTACTGCGCTCTTATTTCCAAAAGGATTATTACCCGTAAGTATAATGGAATCAATGTTGTTCGTGAGCACATTACATGGATGAATGATATGGCTACTCAACTTATGTCCTCATATACGGAAATCTTTGAAGGTTTCCTATTCACTTTATCATGACATCTCTTCCTACGCAGTTTGGTCTTTTTAAGATCAACTATAGTATGCAAAAAGGGAAATGGAAGATGAGTGAGCTAATTTCTATTTGCATCCAAGCAGAAAAGTGGCTAAAATCCGAACAACTTGACAATGCTCATGTAATTACCTCTATTTCAAATAAAGGAAAATGAAATATGTATGGCCAGAGTCACAATAATGGAAACAAGGGTACCCAACCGTATAATTGACAAGGCAAGTCCCTATGGTTCAAAAGCATCGAGTGATCCTAAGTGTCACTTTTGTAGAGCTAAAGGACATGTGAGGAAAGAATCCTCGAAGTTCCGATAGTGGTTGGAGAAGAAAGGTAATACTTTATCAAGTCATGTTTGTTATGAGTCCTATATTGTTGATTATCCTTTAAATACATGATGGATTGATGCCGGTGCGACTCTACACATAAATAATTCATTGCAGGTTTCCTTTCAAGGAAGAATCTAAATGGAGGGGGCCGTTACATTGTCATAGCAAATGGAGCAAAGGTTCCAGTTGAAGCTATTGGCACTCTCTGTTTAGTGTTGGAGAGTGGTTTCAATTTGGATTTAATTGATACTGTTTATGTTTCCAATATTTCAAAACTTGACGCTTACGATTATTCGTTGAAGTTTGAGGATAAAAGTTGTTCTATTTCTCTTTATGGTGAGACTTTTAATTATGGTTTGTTAGAGAGAAACCTCTACAAATTGTGTTTAAATTCTTCGTTTACTAAATCATTAGTTTCAATGAATGTGAATGATGAAGTTGCTAAAACTGATAAGAGACGAAAATCAGAGAATGAAAATTCCTCAAAAATATGCCATGAACATATTTGGGCCATATATCATGAGGTCGAATGGAACCCTTATTAAGGATGGAATTATATATTATCTAGATTTCTCTGATTTTGACACCTATATTAAATGTATTAAATGAAAATTTCCAAAGGGCAACAAACATGGAGCCACAAGGAGTGGGGGATTTTTACAAATCATTCACACTGATATTTGTGAACCTTTCTCAACTTGTGGTATTAGTGGTCATAAGTATTTTATCACTTTCATTGACGATTACTCACGTTATGGTCATGTCTAGCTTATCCATGATAAATTTGAAGCACTAAAAATGTTTAAGATCTACAAAGTCAAAGTTGAAAATCAACTCAACCTAAAGATCAAAGTTGTAAGGTCTGACCATGGAGAAAAATATTGTGGAATGTTCTTCGACGCAAGTCATAATCTTAGTGCTTTTGTTTTATTTTTGGAGAGATGTGGCATAATTGCTTAGTATATAATGCCGAGTGCTCCCCAGTAAAATGGTGTTGCCGAGCAACAAAATCATACTATGATAGATATGCTATGAAGTATGATATGTCATAACACTCTACCAGAGCATCTTTGGTTGAAGCTCTCAAAACAGCCATGCATATCCTCAATTGGGTCCATAATAGATCTGTAATTAAAACAGTTATGAACTATAGACACAAAAGAAATTGAATTTGGGATATTTTCATGTAGGGGGTTGTTTAGTTGAGGCAAAAATATATAACCGACAAATGAAGAAACTCGACCGAAGGACCATAAGTTGTTATTTCATTGGTTACCCTGAAAGATCAAAAGTTTTAGATTTTACTGCCCTTCACATACTAATAAATTTAATGAGACTAGGAATGCGATGTTTTGGAAAATGCTGATTATATTACTAGCAAAACAGTAGACCTTAAGGAAACTTGAGATGAAGTTTCTACTCGAGATCAAATTTTAGTTCCTATTATTCAAGGTCTAGTGTATTATTACCTTCACTAGAAGGTACTTAACGAAGAATCTCAAAATATAAAGCTTATTCTCCCTCCAATTGATGAAAAACTTTTAGAAGGTCAGGAAGAGAAAGGAAATCAACTATCTCTAATGATTACATCATGTATTGAACTCAATGAAAACTAATGATGTCTTAGACCTAGGAATGCGATGTTTTGGAAAATGCTGATTATATTACCAGCAAAATAGTAGACCTTAAGGAAACTCGAGATGAAGTTTCTACTCGAGATCAAATTTTAGTTCCTATTATTCAAGGTCTAGTGTACTATTACCTTCACTAGAAGGTACTTAACGAAGAACCTCAAAATATAAAGCTTATTCTCCCTCCAATTGATGAAAAACTTTTAGAAGGTCAGGAAGAGAAAGGAGATCAACTATCTCTAATGATTACATCATGTATTGAACTCAATGAAAACTAATGATGTCTTAGACCTAATAAACTGGCCTAAAGGGGCCAAAGCTCTATTTAAAAAAAAAAAAAAAAAAAAAAAAAAAAAAAAAAAAAAAAAAAAGCTTAGCTGAACCCTAAATGTAATGTTGAAAGGTATAAAGCCAGACTAGTCACAAAAGGTTTCACTCAAAGAGAATGAGTGGATTATAACAATACTTGTTCCCCTGTGTCCAAGAAGGACTCTTTCAGAATAGTCATGGCCTTCATAGCTCACTATGATTTAGAGCTACATCAAATGAACATGAAAACGGTATTTTTTAATGGAGACTTGTAAGAAGATGTCTATATGGCACAAGCACATGTGGTTGAGCACAAGGAACACATCAAATGTAAACTGAAAAAGTCTATCTATGATTTAAAACAAGACTCAAGATAGTAGCATCTTAAGTTTCATGATGTGATCAGTAATTTTAACTTTAAAGAAAAAGCAGTGAATCGGTGTATATATCTTCAGATCAATGGGAGTAAATTCATCATTCTAGTATTGTATGTAGATAATATACTACTTGCTAGCAATGATAAGGACATGTTGTATGAGATCAAAAAAATTTCTTTCACGTAACTTTGAGATGAAAGACTTAGGTGAAGCCTTTCATGTAATAGGCATTGAGATTCACAAAGATTGATCTCAAGGGATCTTAAGATTATCTCACAGAGCCTATAGTGAAAAGATTCTCAAGAGATTCAACATGCATAGCTGCTCTTCCAGCATAAGGGTCACAAATTCAACTTACTACAATGCGTTAGATATCAACTAGAGCTTGAGCAAATGGAGCATATTTCTTATGCATTTGCTGCGGGAGTCTTATATACGCTTAAGCATGTACTCGCCCAAACATAGTGTATGTTGTTGGAATGCTTGGCCGTTACCAATTAAACCCAGAAATGGGTCATTGGAAAGCAGTTAAGGAAGTGATGTGTTACTTACAGGGTATAAAGATTTTATGCTTACCAAGAGAACAAATAACCTTGAGGTTATCGGTTATTCTGATTTTGCTTATGCTAGGTGCATTGACATTAAGAAATCCACGTTAGTTTACATTTTTATGCTAGCCGGTGGACCTATCTCATAAAGAGTGCAAAACAGTCCTTAACTACATCTTCCACTATGGAGGCTAAGTTGGTAGCATGTTATGAGGTGAGTTCTCATGATTTATGGTTGACGAACTTCATTATGAGGCTAAAGGTAGTTGATACTATTTCAAGACCACTAAAAATTCACTGTGACAGTCGGGTTGTTGTTTTCTTCTCGAAGAACAACAAGTCGAGTGGTGCATCCAAACCCATTGACATTAAGTACCTAGTGGTAAGAGAAAGAGTCCAAAATCAAATTGTGATTATTCAATATGAAAGCCATATCAACGGATCCCATGACAAAAGGCTTATCACCCAATCGCTTTCGAAAGCATGTTGTTAGTATGGATTTGGTTAATGGCTTTTAATTTAGACCATGATTTTGGGCATATGACGTATTTTTATTTATTTCATGATCACTTCATGTAATGGATTTGGATTTATCGTTTTTTGCTTCTTATAATATGTGCACCTTTGAAGTTTTTTGAAATAAAAAATTACGCATGGACCTCATGAACATATTTATATCATAAAACCTAATAATTCATGACTATAAACCCATTAGATGTTGTGTTTAATGTTTGTGCTGGGATAGTAATTGGAGAACGTACTATGGCATTGGAACACGGATACCGACTCCAATTCTTTTTAGCATAAATGTCAAACATAACCTTACTTAAGGGATGTTGTATATGCTTAATTATGTTGTGCTAAGCCTCATGAATTAGATTGATAATAGAACCTTTAGCCAAGTGGGAGAATGTTGGACTTAACGAGGTCCAACCCATTTATGTGGCTTATCAAATTTATTATTCAATATTTTGTATATGCCCAATTTGGCTAAATATGTTATAGGCAATACATTGTGACATACAATTAGGCATGTAAAATTAATGTCTTAAACCTTGATGGAAGGTTGAGATTTGGCTACCCTAGGTTGGTCCCATCACTCCCTCTATACAAGATCCCTTTTCGGTGAAGCATATGTATTCCATTATCATGCTTTTGCTATTTCCATAAAATTGCTGAGAGAAAAATACACACCCATCACAACTATCATAGAGGAAAGTGGTGAAGATTCGTACCTGTGGGAAGACATCTTCTCACTCATTGGATTAATAATGGTTACGTTTGATTCGGATATGTTATATTTATTAATTTTATATCATGCTTATGTGATTGAAAAATCTTATTATTCCAAAACCACAAACACTTTGAATCCTCTAGTTTCTTCTAGGCTTCCCTAAGAGAACTTACTTCTCAGAGTTTCTTGCTCTTGCAACTTTCAGGAATAGTATGACAAGTCATTAGATACTGATCAAGAGGCTTAGAGACTCTCTACGGTGTAGTTGGTTCCTGTCTAATTCCTCTTTACGACATGAGTTTTTGCAGAAGAGAAGCTCACCAGAGAGTTGGGCATCAAAATGCTGTATTTAGCATTTGGACATGTCTGGTTTTAGTGCTGATGCATACACGACAAGAAAAGGCAGCAGGATAGCTCCGACCAGGAAGTAAAATCCGAGAAAAGCGAACCAAGATTTCATCTATTATCATATATATTCATAATACAAAATGTTATCAGCCGACTTGCTGGGACAGAAGGACAAGCAGTCCTTGAGGACCCACTAGTATTTCATTCAGAAAGCTGACCAGTCCAAACCAAACAACTGGAGTCACATCAACTCCACCGAGGGGAGGGATCAGCTTCCTTGTTGGTATGAGAAGTGGTTCAGTAGGAGCATAGGCGATTACATATGGGAACTTCCCAACGGGAAGTTTCGGGTACCATGACATTACTATTCTCACAACGAAAAGGAAAGCAAAAGCCGAGAGAAACGGGCCCAGGATCCCAATTGCTAGCTTCGCTGTTGCAGGGTCCAGATCTGCAATAACTAATCCATGTATGGTATCTGTGGCAAACTGAGAAACTTGTGGAAAATCAACCTTGATGTTTCTAACGATATCATGAGAGTCGAATAGGTCCCTCAAAGTGACTGAACTTGATGATAGCAATTCAGCACTAGAAGGTACTGCAACCTCCCAACACGCACTACATCTCATTGACCGAAGTTGAAAACCTGATTTTCTTCCATTGTGCCACTTGAAGCTTCTCTGCCAGAAGTAGAAAGCCACTTCACTAAGACACTATACAACCATCCGAGTTGCTATGGACTATGTAGAAGCCAAATCACATATGGTCACGGCATATCAGAAAACACAAGCCTTTCTTGTTTGTATTTTGAAAATTCCTAGGCTAAAAGGAGAAACCTTTTTCTAAGACAAAGAGAGAACGGTTGAGATAAACTAATCAGTAAGTAGTTGTAGTTAAATTTTGGAGGCTGCACTCACTGGCTCTATTTCCACTTATTGGATGAAAACAACCAGAATGAAACTGCAACAGTTCGTAGCTGTGCTCTCTTCTTTATAATGAAGTAGATTTCTTGAGATAGATTTTAAGCCGGGGATTTTTGTGCTCTGCCTGCTTATGTACAGTAAATTACCTAACGAAAGCCACATTGGATGAAGTACAAACAGTTATGGTCATTCAGGCTCAAAGACACTATATTACAGGTTATAGAATTATCCTTCAGATAGCAAAATTGCAAGAACATGGTCAAATTCCCATATTTAGGTATATGATCAGTGTGTGTACATAAGCAGACGAGACTTGCAGAGTCAGCCAAAGAACCAATAAACAACAGAAAGGTCCATAGGCAGGGTCACTAAGCTGACTGCAGACTTAGAAGAAGTGATATATGAAGGGCCATCAACAATATCAGGGGTTGAAAGACAGGATGAAGTCGAATTCACTCCAAATCATTCGGGTATTGACCAAATGGAATTTATCCAGTCCAAGAAGAAGATCCTGCAGTATCAGTTGAAATTTTGCAACACCATTTATATATTTGACCATACAGAAGCACGCCATACGCATCAAGGCTCCAAAACCCTCTTGCCCTCTTCTTTTTCTATGTCTACCCTCAAAGGGATTTTTTTCTCCTCCGGCCTCACCATTACGTCCCATGTAACGTTATCTAAGAGCAGTACATAATCGACAGTGGAAGTGTCGGATAAGACTAACTCGATGGAAACAACACAAAAAATGACAACCATTAATTTTCGAGCACTTCCCGGTAAACTATGAAACTTTACAGAACTGAATTCCCCAGTTGCGGGCGCGGTAGAACAAACGGTTGTTTAGACCCGAAGCACGAATGGGTACAAGTCCAAGCCGTCACTCAGTAAACCAAATTCCGTGAACACTCTTTGCCAAACCAGCATTACTCTTTCCGGAAACAAGATCCTATCGATGCACATCCACATCCACAGATGCAAGGATCACGGGTTCCGTGGGAAACATAAAAAATGGAAGGGCACCCACAAAGCATAAGCCAGTACTAAGATCAAGAAAGACTCACTGTCCAGTGGAGCTTCAGTGGTCGGGTCACCAGAGGACGCCAACCCCCTGCCAAGATTCAGAGGAAAGAAATCACTCAAGATGGCATTCAAATCAAGCGCAAAGGAAGATAAAGATGACGAAGGACCCAACTTGCGTTAGCAGAACATGCGAGAATCGCGCAGTACCTCCAATTCGAAGGTGTACGCCAGGGGAGAAGCAAACCGCCATCGTCATTGCTCTGCGAGAGAGAGAGAGAGAGGGTGTGGACAATGTGGAGGGAACGTTTAAGGTTTTATCCTCGACGACGACGAAGGATTGAGCCCAATTTCTCTCGAGTTGGGCCGGGATGTTCGTCTGAACCCGAGTCGATGCGCGAACCGGGTTGAAGAACCGGTTTTAGTTGTTATGTTATCATGAGAGGAGGTTTGGTGGGTTCCATTTGAACTGTAGTTACATGACTAGGGTGATGGATTTCAAGGTATGTTAGTTCCCACCCTGAAATCTAAAAACAAGCCAGGCCGAGTTAGTTTTCAGTATGTGGAATTGAGAATTTGCCCACTCCATCTTGGAATAAGTCAAAGTTTTCCAACATTAAAAGGAAAAAATAATTTACCGATTAGAGTTTTTTCAAAATCAAAATAAAATCAAGTCCAATCTAGTCCAAACCAAACCGAATCGATTCCCCCAAGAGCCACCTAAGATTGATCTGTTTATTCCAGTCCAATTCAATTCTCAAGTTGGACCATTGTTGATCTATCGTAACAATCTGGTTCAACGAGAATGGGAAGTGATCGAAGTGATCATGAGGCCAAAGGGCCTCCTACGAAGCTTCTAGGATGGCAAAAGAGGAAGGAATGAACCAAACTCTGCATCAAACAAGGATAAGCGTATGTGTGTATATATATATATCTTTTGATGTTATAACAATGTTTAGCTTTAGAACTCCAAAGTTAAACTTGCTGAGGTGGGAGCAATTTTAAGATGAGTAACCTCTTGGAAAAATGACTACTTATATGTCAAAGGACAGAATTGCGATATTCAGTATAGAATGGGCTAAAGCGAATAATACTTTAAGGGGTTAATTTAAAATTTTTTTACCTATTTTGACTCTTGTATTGGGAATCACAATAGGTGTACTCGTAATTTTCTGGTTAGAAAGAGAAATATCTGCAGGAATACAGCAACGTATTGGCCCCAAATACACCGGTCCTTTGAGATTTCTTCAAGCTTTAGTAGATGGGACAAAACTTATTTTCAAAGAGAATTTTTTTCCATCTCGAGGAGATACTTGTTTATTCAGTATAAGACCATCCATAGCAATTATATCCACTTTAGTCACATGCACACTTCTATTTATCGCATGTTTCACAATAGTACATGAACATAATAGTTCAAGGACTTAAGACGATTTTTCTCATATTTGATCGATGCAAAAGAATTACATCCGATGTTTAAGGCTAGGTCTCAAAAACCATATTAAATAAATTAAAAGTTGAAGGATGATATTACAAATTAAAATTTAACAACTCGGAAATTGACTTCAACCAAAACAAAAGAAAAAAAGAATTAGAATATGACACTAATAATTAGAGGTAATTGGTTCCAAGATGAGTAGGTTCCAAAGTTAAAACTTGGAATCTACCCTATTATAATCGATTCTCAATTTTTATATTATGAAACCTACCTTATTTGCTTGGAACTGGTTCTAGAACCTTTTCAGTTTTTTCGATCTGATTCCAAGGTTTATCCAAGAACCTGTTTCATTTTATTATTCCTTTTTTTTGTTCATTTTTTATAGTAAAATCATATGAGGCTATGAGTAACAAAATGATTGAAGTAAAAAATGAACAAGAGAAATGCTAATCTACTAAAAACAATAATCTATGAAATGAATACATAGTCATGTACAATTATAAATGATAAAAAGTTCAAACACATAATATAAAACATAAATTATAAAACTTCATTTTCCATTCATCCATAAAAATTTATGGGAAGAGTAAAGATTGACAATGGGTTTTGAGAAATGACAAAGTATAAATGAGTGTTGAGGTTAGAATTTAGAGTAAAAAGATATTAGAGTTTGGTTTTTTAACTTATCAAATCGGTACAAATTCCAAAAATTTGGAACCTGTTCCTAAACCAATTCCAATTCCAATGGGAATCAGTTTCCACTTTGGTTGCATACCCCTATTAATAATGTCTAAAATCTTATACATATATATAACATGAAATCAGAAATAATACCTTTCCGTCGGTTTGGTAATTCAGGGAGCATTCACGGTAAAAACGAAATTATATTATTTTTCATTCGGTCGACGTCATATTCTTGTCCATTATTGTCAATATATTCCACTCGGATTCGAATAAATAGACAGTCATGGACGACAGCGTAACCGAGTGCCAATGTCCACCCGTTCCAATTTCCTCAATTTACGCAATTATAAAAAATTCCCATTTTTAATTACAGCCCGCACGCCCCGAATCATAGAAAACTCCGAACCGAATCTCATATCCCGTGTCGGGCAAAAACAATTCACGGGCGTCGAAAATAAAATAAAAAATAAAAAAATAAAAAAAGAACGAAAATGGGAAAATGGGAAAATTCCACGTCATCATCATCCGGAAAGGAACCTACGTCGAAGAAAAAAAAAAAAACCATCCTTATCTCCTCCATTCCTCCAGCTATTCCATGGTCGCTGCGCACCCCGAATCGCCATCGCCGCTCTCTCTCTCCGCCGCCGTCGCCGCCTCCACCACCGCCGCCGCCCGCCGTCGCCGCCGCCTTCTTGTCCACCTCCGGCCATCTCTCTCTCTCTCTCTCTAGAAGTTGTGCGCGGGAGGCGTTCGAGCGTCCGCCGCGATGGCCTCGGTGACGGGCCCGAGCCCGCACCAGCTGATGTTCCCGGGCGCGAGGTCCTCGCCCTGCGCGGCGGCGCGGCGGTCCCTCTGCCCTCCCCCGCCGCCGTCGGCGTTCCCTCGCAATCGCTCTCCAGGGCGCCCGATTCCGCGCTCTGCCACTGCCGGAGCAACGGCGGCCCCTCGGACGCGGCGCCCCCGCCGCCCGACGACTCCTCCGCCCTGCCGCGGCGGCGGTGGGACTCCGCAATCCAGGATCTGCTGAGGTCCGCGATGAGGGCGTTCGATTCCTACGTGGGGCGCGCGCGAAGGAGCCCGAGGGCGCCCGCGACGGGGGCCATTCGGCGGGGGGAGAGGAAGGGGGCGGCGGGCGAGGGGGATGGGGAGGAGGAGGAGAGCTGGGATTGGGATCGGTGGAAGCGGCACTTTGAGGAAATCGACGGGCAAGAGCGTCTGCTTTCGATATTGAAGGTGCCTTGTTATCAGCGTTCCTGTTCTTTCCTCTTTGTATCATTTTGCTTCTTGAGAAACCATGTGTGTTTCTTTTTTAAAACTGTAATCTGGGTAATTAGTTAAATTATCTGCTGTCTGTTTTGGATTTTTGATGTTTGATAACATGACGCATTTGTTAGAGTTCTAATGGCATCTCTTCACTGTGTTGATTTATTCCTTGAAATGCAGTAGTTTAAGTGTGGAAGGAAAAAAGAAGAAGAAGAAGAATCAGAATCTTGGCAATTTGAACGCTGTGGCTGAAAATGATCATGCACGTTTTCTTGTTGCCTTCGCTTTATGAGCATCTCATTTACACTGTTCAGATTCTTTGCGCCCATGAAAAGTGGCTAGACATGTCTTTGTTGGTGATTCTAAGGTAAACACTTCAATGGAAGCAAACTTCACCTGCCGATGGAGGCTTTAGCTGTCAATCTTTTGGCAACCTGATACAGTTGTATGCAACACCAAAAGGGTCATTTTGATCTATGGTGACCGAGCGTTAGTTTGTAGAGGAATGAGGAGGACGTTCAGTGTCCTCCATATATGGAAGAACTTAGAAACAGGTGAAGTTTGTGAGAGAGTATGAACATTAAAATATGTCATGACAATGGCATGACAACAAACTATTGGGAAGTGTGATTTGCTAGGGGTTAGAGCTTCTTTTTGTCTTATTTATAGTTTGATAATATGATGTCAATCGCATGTCGACAAAATACCAGAAAGTATGATCTAAAAAGCTGGAAAGTACACAGGAATTATGAATTTGTATAGTCGCTATATGAATAAAATGCCGTCTTTCCTAGAGAGTCCCACATGACATATTTAACATTACTATTTACTACTATAATGTACTATAAGGACATCTGAAATGACGAGAGGGTGGTAAAAGAATTAGATACTTCCTGAGTTGACTGAACCTGGAGGCCATATTAGAAACATGTCTCCTACTCTGGATTCTTTTTTCTCGAATAATTTAGTTAGTATATAATTTAACCATGTTTATCCTAAATGTTACTCAAATTTTAAATTTTTGCATTGTTTTAACAGTCACAATTAAGTAATGCTGTACTCAAAGAGGATTATGAAGAAGCTGGGAGGCTTAAGGTGGCAATTGCAGCAGCATCCACTGGTGACACTGTTGGCAGAGTGATGTCTTACTTGAAAGTAGGAACTTGGACTTCAAGAATCATTTTCTGATTCCATTATTCTCCAGCACTGACATTTTGTTTCCTCTTGTTTTCTGTTTTGAATTTCAGAGTGCTATAAATGAAGAACGTTATCATGATGCAGCTTTTATGCGAGATAATGCTGGTGCTGGATTGGTAGGTTTCTTTGGTGCATGCTTTTGCTTATTCTAGGTGCTATACTCTACAGTACTCCTAGAAGGACATGCTGGAGTTTGGAAAGGCTTACATTGTTACATAATTATTCTGTATATATTGGTACATATATTGCGATAGTTTATGATTGTATATATATTGTGATAGTTTATGATTGTGCTTCCCATCTCGTTTGATGAATCTCTGTGTAAAATGATCATCGAGTTCCTTTTTTTTTTTTTGGGAAAATGTTGAGAAAAAATCTGGTGCCATAATCCATTATCACTTCATCATAGTTCCTGATATGAACTCTATTGAATAACTAAGAAAAACACTAGTGCTAAGAGTAGATAACAAGATGTTGTGGAGGAGATTAGCAATCGTATCATGGAAAGGAAATAACTAGGGATGAAGGTACTTAGAATGTCGAGTTCTTGGGCATTTTATTATCAAGTTTTTCCATTTTCACCAAATGCAATAATTGAAGTGAATTGGAACTGTTGCCCTATAATTTTCTAGCTGACTAGAGAGGACTAGTAAAATTGCACAAAAGAATCTAGTAAATAATGAAAGTGGTGCTATGGTTGAGATTAAGGGATTGGCAGTTGAAGCAGTTGGTGCTAAGGCCAAACTTTCACTTTCCTTGGTGCTAGCTGTTATATTTATGCTTCAACATAATATTCCCTTTGCCTTTGAATCAGTGCCCAACCCTCTGTATGCTGAAACCATGTGTTGAGATTCAATAAGGTGAAAAAACCAAACCTTTTTGCACTTACAAATTCTTGCATTTTCATTCATCTTCCCAACCTTGAGTGCCCAAGATTCTACATGTTGATAGCAATTGAAGTAGTTAGACTTTGTGTTGTATATTTTTCTTGCTTAACTCTCAGCTAACATTGGTTTGGATTTTTTATTGAGTCTGGTGAAGCATTTAATACATTATCCTTGCATCCTCATGGCATTATGTTCTTTGTTTTTTCATGGTTTTTGCTTATAGGTGGGATGGTGGGCTGGGACTTCAAATGATACATATGATCCATACGGTATAATAATTCGTGTTACTGCAGAGCATGGAAGATATGTGGCAAGGAGTTACAGCCCTCGGTAAGCTCGCATAATAAAAAGTATTATTTTCTAACGACAAATTCATCCCATGTGATTTATGTCTGATATGAAGTGAAGAACTATTTGAATGAAAAAATAATTCACAGGCCTAGTTGAGGCTTTCTTGGGACATCGTTAGAGGTTGTAATTATATACATAGATAGGTTTCACAATTTTGTTTTGCCAGAGATGGTGTGTTGAGCAATTGGTGAAAGGCAACATAGAGACTGACATTTCATTTGACTCATTAGAAGGGAACCTGTTTAATCCTTTTCTCTCCAAAAAGAGAATGAAATTCCAATAAACATGATCAAAGGCCTTGTCAATGTCAACTTTACATATCATGCCTGGATAAGAAGATCTGAAGTGGCTATATTGGTAATCATCAGCAATTATAACAGAATTAAGAATTTCCCTACCTGGGGAAAAGTGTGTCAGAGGCTGAAACTAATTTAAGACTGACCACCTTGAGCAAATTATCAAGAACATTAGCAATGAGTTTATAACTGCTTCTTACAAAGCCGAGAGGTCGGTAGTCTCTGATATTAGTCTTTTGAGGGTCTCAATTGTGTCATAATCTGTTAAGTTGAGACAGTTTGTGCCTGTCTAGGGAATGTCAACCATTGTGATGGTGCCTAAATTGACAGGAATGGTTTGGTCAACAGTGGGTTCAATGTCCACATTCCGCTTTTCTTCCACTATGTCTTCATGTTCTTGTTAGATTAGGTTAGGTTTTATTATGGTTCTATGTGAAAAGCATGCTGATGGCTTTGTCTGGTACTCTTTTGAATGCAAGATGATGAATACCTAGTTTGCAATCAAACTATTTCATTATTTTTCTTCCAATGAATATGTTTAAAAAATCCTGTATCTGAGCTCATACACAGGTTTAAGCGAGAGCTTCTTAAGATTATGCTGCTGCGATGCACTTTTTTGCTATCGCTGCTTGCATACTGGGACTGGAAGTGTTCCTTTTGTATGTCACAGTTAAGTGGCAAAAAAGAGCCCTGTAATATTGAGTGTCAACTACCTTTTATCTTAGGGTCTTATTACTCATACAGTGCAGAAAGTCTTATTGACTGACATCTTGTCATGCCTTTTATAATTGTGCAAAATGAAACACCAAATAATAACGAGGATAGATTTCCCAGTGGTAATTAGTTTTGCAGTTTCCATGACTATGAGGAAATTTTCTATAGATGACAAATTGTCTGCATTTGTATATTTCTATTTTCCTAATCAACTACTATAATATAAAGGGATGGCTATTCAACATCGAGCTCCATGTTGGCTCATTTTGTGGATTTATACTAGATATGCAGCAGTTTGCTTGTGAGTTCCAGCTGCCAGCTGTAGCTCGGGAGTACACCTACTTGACTGGAAGCAGTCTCCGTTTTTGGTTTCTTTTCATTTCTTTTTTCTGTTGTTTTTGGATTGTATGTGTGTGTTGTTGGTTGGGCCTGTCTGGCCCGGAAGAAAATTTTCGCGCTTAGTTCTATATTCTATTGGTTTATTGGTCAAATTCTTTGTTTTGGAACCTTTTAGTCTTTGCTGAATAAAGTATCTTTTTAGGCAACTTGTGACAGCTGCAGGTGGTGTTCCTTTGTTTGAAGTTTTCTTGAAGGTGGACAAGAAAGGCGAATACGGGCAACAGGTATATCTTTTCCTTTTTAGGTATATCTGTTGCCTAGGTGTTTGTCATCAGTATAATGTGCTCTTTGTGACAGTTCTTTTCAAATGTTCTTCATATGAATCTCTCTCTCTCTCTCTCTCTTTCTTTCTGTGTCTCTGCGCACTGTCCCTTGGCATGCTTGGGCAAACGCAGAATTTGGTGCCATTTTCTTTGCTTTGATGTTGTAATGTCTTGCTATTGAAATCCAAAAGGTTGTCGAGGTTGCTTTTCCTATTAAGGGTGTGTTTGTTATAATGAAAACTCCATGATAAAAGAAAATATTTTTAATGAAAATCATTTTCAAGGAAAGTGGTTAGTTTTCATTTGTTTGGTGGTTTAAAGAAAATGATTTCCTTTTTGTCAGAAAAGGAAGTCGTTTTCCCCCAATCTAACCTTATTGTTTTCAATCTATGGAAAACGTTTTCCATAAACTGATTAGTTTTCCATCATCCAAACACTGGAAAGTTGGAAAACAATTTCCTAGAAACAGTTTTTCTTCAAATAAATGGGCCCCATGATAGGTTTTGGTTTTTGTGTGTTTTTTTTTTTTTTCTTTTTTTTTTTTTCCGGGGGGTTGTTGACATTGTATAACCTTGCTAGAGATCTTTATTGATGCTCTGCCTCCTGCGATTGCAAAAATAAGCTTATATAACCAAATATTACCTGGATATGTCTTATGGAATCTGGGCATGATGTTCTGTGGAAATAATGACGTTAACAGAATAGAAATAGCTAATATGTATCTAAATATGTTAATTGTGGTGTGTGGACAATGTCATTGCTAGTAAATGGACAACCTAAGAATATGTTTTGTTGTTATTCGTGCCAGAATGGACTATTCAAAACAATAGTATTCTGTTGAATATAATCAACTACTGCCTGGGATTTGAGAAGTTTTGAAATGAGGGAAAAACCCACAAACTGTCGCTTGGGGACTTTCCAACAAAATTTAAAATAGCTACCCATCATTAATCATGACAATTCGATATAATGGGAAAAAGTGCTCCTAGCTTTCTTTTGATGGCCTTGGGCGAAATTCCTTTGACATCCTCTGTTATTACTTAAATAAGGATACTTGGCAATAGCTTTATTTATCTAGTTGGGCATCTCTGTTTATGCGAAATGCTGTATATGCTCTGCTTATATTCCCTTAATTGTGTTAAATAGCAGAACTGCCTGGATTCGTGGACAAGCCTGTGCATTTGTCCTTAGTATATGCTTTCTTTCATGCCTACATGTGCATTGTGTTTGTGTTTTCACTTGAAAGATGAAACTCATGGCTGACTCCACTTTTGAAGCTTTCATATCTTAGTAAGTTTTGTATGTGGAGTATTTTCTGCTAGCTAGACTGTGACACTTGATTTTGCATGTGTGTTTAAGGGTATTCACCTGGTTTTCAGGCTGTGTACTTGAAGCAGAGGGAAGTTTTGCAAGATCCTTTAATAGGCTCTGTGGTATCTGTTACTGAAAGCAATACTAATCCAGCAGACTCAATTGAGGGAAAAAATGATGTAGTCATTGCCACTACAGAAGATGATGAGGATGGTAGTGGCAGGGAAGATGGTCCTGATCTTTCTGAGCAACTTCCTGGTTTTCAGAATATTCTGAGAGATATGATTCCTGGTGTAAGGGTCAAGGTTATGAAAGTTACAGCACCAGGAAAAGTTGACAAGGACCTTATAGCTAAGGTGATTGAGCAGATGATGGATGATGAAGAGGAAGAAGATGATGTGGACACTGCAGATTTGGAAGCTGAAGATGAAGTCAAGAGTGAAAGTGATCAAGAGAGAGATGAGATGGAAATGGATGCGATTCCTGGAGTTATTGAAAGTGAAGGGAAAAATGAGTTTGCAGTTAAAGTTGTTGTTGGCGGCCTTGTACAGAAACTTTCTACCAATGTCCCTACAAAAGACTTACTTCGAGTGCCAGCACTGCTAGAGAAAAAGGGTCGTTCTTCATTTTGTTTCTCAATGATTAAGGATGTCAGTGGAAAGGACTCCAGTGGCAGGAAACAGTCTTCTGTGGGTAGGGAAGCTAAGTTCCGGAGTGGTCGTAGTATTGACCAAGTTATGCTTGATCTCGCCAAGTTCATTGGTGGGGAGAAAATACCAATGAAGGTCGTGTAAAATTCTCTTAATTTGAGTAATCCATTTATTTCTTCTTTCTTTTTGGTTTCAGAGGTTTGAATATTTTGTTATTTTTTCTTTTCAATGGTCCAGGTCCTAAAAGATGTTGGTGAATTGATAAGCCTCACTCTCAGCCAAACTCAAAGTCACAGATCCCTTTCCGGATCAACGACTTTTAATCGCATTGAAATACCAAGTTCTTTTGATCCTCTAAATGGTACTTTGCTTCTCGGTATTTAGTTTGGATTGTCATTCATGGTCAAAACATTACTTGCATCCCATTTTACTTCCATTAAAAGTAAATGATATCCCTGTACAATCTTATTTGTCAGGACTGTACATTGGTGCACATGGAATTTACTCGTCAGAGGTCATTCAATTGAGACGTAAATTTGGACAGTGGCGAGAGGATGGCCAGACCAAGGATCGAACAGAGCTTGAGTTTTATGAATACGTTGAAGCCTTAAAACTCACAGGAGATCGCTATGTGCCAGCTGGAAAGGTAATCACCTTTCATCTTAAGATCGTTTATTAAGTTTGGATAATTGATATAATGATAGCCCATAAAATCATTACGGATGACTGCATCAAAGTAAAATGAAGCAAGTCTAGATAGGTTTTGCAGTAACTGGCCCCACCATCCCTTTTCGATGACGAAAAAGGTTTGCGAAAACAGTTTGCTTTACTTTAGTGGATGTCTATAAAGTTGAAATAATTGCCTGCTTTTTGTTCATAATTTTCAATAGCTCATAAATTTCATGTCGTAGGTATTGCTACTGTGCTTGGGGTTGACAGCTTTTCCTGAGATTATCTAATATAGTTTAATGTTTGATCAGCTTTTCCTAAGATTGTTTAATTTACTTCTTATCCTCTTATTTGAACAGGTGGCATTCCGTGCTAAGATTGGTAAAAAATATCAGCTTCCGCATAAAGGGATCATTCCAGAAGAACTTGGAGTGGTATAGTTTATTTTGTGATCTAAAATGCTACTCTACTCAACTCCTCATTTTTCATCACCTCTTGTCAAATAGATTGAAAAGCTACTGATCTTATGACCATTCAGATTGCTAGATATAAAGGCCAGGGAAGGCTTGCTGAACCTGGATTTCAAAATCCAAGATGGGTGGACGGTGAGCTGGTTATTTTGGACGGAAAGGTTAGTGTTTCTAATAGTCTTCTCCATCTTGTTCAGGTCACTGGATCTTCAATTTCTCAAAGTCTCCTAACAAAATGATGTCTATCCGTGCAGTACATTAAAGGGGGGCCTGTTGTTGGGTTCGTCTATTGGGCCCCTGAGTATCACTTCTTGGTGTTCTTTAACCGGCTAAAGCTTCAGGATTAGATGCGCATTGTACATAACGTCTGAACATGCTACCATTTTCTCCAGGCATGAGGTAAGTTCTTCCTCACTTGAGGTTTAGTGGGTTTGCTCGTATGAAGCTGTCATTTAGTTCTTTATCCAGTGAATGAGTTGGACACAGGTAGTTCATCTGTTCTAGGTTACCAATTAACCTTTACCATGAAGATGACACTTCAATCCTTTGCGGGTAAATAGACATTTTTTGCTCAAGATCTTTCTACCACTATCCCTTCCTTTGGCACAGCAATGCAAGAATGATGCCTATGAAATCAACCCTTTCATGTCTGCTGACGTTGATAAGAGTTCTGAAAAGTTCCTCTATTGTTGGTTTTCTTTCAATTAAGATTCGTGGCACGCATATGAACTCTTAAATCTCCTTTTCCTTGCTGCTGCAGTAAATCCAGTTTCCAAAATTTCAGTACAGCATTTTTCATTGACGTGTTTGTCCAATGAGATAGCATATAATTTTAATATGCGCTTGTCTTTTGGTGGACATCTGCTGAAAGTGCTACTATTTTCCAGCTAATTACACTATCTATGGACGATTTGCCCATGAGTGACCTACAGAGGGAGAATGCTTCTTAAGTGCTCAGATGGCCGTAAGACTACATGCTCTTGTTAAAAGGGGAAAAGGAAGCATATGCTGATGAAGTCTCCTTCACTATTGTGCTAATTCCTTTTTGTCATGCCAGAGGTTTCTCGGTATTCTGACCACTTCGGTCAGCGATACGCATGCTTGTCCTTGACCAATTCAGATTCCAGGCTGAGGAAGTAAGCATGTAGACAGAGACACTGATGAAGTGAAGGCCTTTCAAGGTTCCTCTTCATGAGTTATCTTCAGTCTTTGCCATACTGAGCTAAATTTTTCGATACCTAGTTCTTGTCTCCGGTGTTTAACGTCATAATCCCAAATGTAAATGAAGATGGGATTTTTATGACGCACGAGAGGGGGTGTTTAGATGCGTTCATGGCCTCACAAAATCTTATTTAAATTCTATGTAGCGTCTGATGATATTTTCACTGTTTGTTGATGGCAATCTTCTCCTCACAGCGTCTAGTTTTTTCATCTTGTCTCCCTGTCTTCATATTTGCCTGGTATATGTCTTTTCTTATTCTTTTTTCCTTCCCCCTTTCCTGTGATGATTTTCCTTTTGAAATCTCTCTTTTGTAGTAGAGGTGCTTATTGTGGAATCCATCCTTGAGATATGTCCATATAATTGACCATCCTTGGAGGGTTTTTTTGTGCATTTTTGATTCGCACATTTGAGTGATGTATTGGACATCTTGCATTGTGGGATTAAGTCGGTCTTTCTTCTCGCCTTAATTACTCTTTCTTCTTGACCTCTTTCTTTTAAACCTTATCATCTAAAAAAAAAAAAAAAAACTATTGAAATTTTTTTTTTTCTCATTTTCCAGCGTTTGGTTCGTTTAGAAAAATGATTACCTTTGAAAAATGGAGATATGACTACATGTGACTACTAGAAAAATGATTTACCTTTGAAAAATAGAGATATGATTAAATATTGACGCGCAGATCCGAAACTTTATATTTGGATACTAAAATGTCAACGTTGTTCCCAAGTCCTTGGCTTTTAGGATCAAGTTTCCGGCACTTTAGCTTAGGTCCATTGATAGGCAGGGCTTGGGCCCTTACTACCCACGCCCCGGTCCATTTAAGTCGCGCCCAAGACCTAGCTGTTGGTGCCTAATGCCTCGACTCTCAAGCTTGGGTTCATAGATGCAATGCTAGGATCCAAGGCTCAAGCTCTAGTCCCAGCACTTAGGTTGGGTATCACAAAGGTTTAGCACAGGTTTTTGGCATTTGGGCTTAAGTTCTTAGTTAATGTAACGCTAGTTCTTATAAAAAAATATTTTTTAAAAAAATCGAACTTTTAATATATATTTCTTTTCTTTTCTTTTTCCTCCTTGCGTTAGCTGCTAACAACGACAAGGCTCGGGCCTCTGGCCTCGCCAACCTCTAGGGAGCTTGAAGCTCGTCGGATCTAGCAAGGAACTCACCGAGGTTAATCCTCACCCGAGGTTAGCTCGCCATGCTCGCCTGTGACCATCGCCATTTTTGAAAATTGGGACATGAGGACGATTGATTTAAAGGGCAAAGTGATCTCCAAAGATAAAAACTCTGGGTACATATACGGATTCGTATACGTATACGATACTTCTAAAAGTAAATATGTGTAAAATTGTATACGGCGATTTGCCGAAAGGTGAAGCGCGGTTATTTTCTTGTTAGCTCTCTCAAATGAAACTCGTGAACCTGTGGGCTACTGCCACGTGCCAGTTCCCACCAGCTTCGAGACCGGGGACGTGCCTCTAACCGACTTCCTTGAATGGCAGGTGAAGGTATCTGGCAATTCGTTTCGTTCTGAGCAGAGCTCGAGGAGGAAGAAGACGACGACGACGACAACCCAGAAAAGCTCTGCGCTTCCTGATCGGAGCTCGACACGCGCTCCTGCCCAAGATCGCTCGCGCAGATCCGGAGCCGACGACGTGCGGAGCGCGGCGAACGGTGATGGTTTGACGCTGTTGAGGGGCCGGCTTTCTAGGGAGCCTGCGAAGGTCTCCTTCGTCGGAGGAGCAGAGAGAGAGAGAGATAGATGACGAGACAGTACGAAGAAGAGGGAGGAGAGAATTCGCACCCGCCGGAGCTGCAGCCGCAGACGAGCTCCGGGTCGGGTAGCAGTGGTAGGAGGAGGGTCCGGGCGAGGCCCGACCCTTTCCTGGTCGTTTGCCGGTGCTTCAGCGTCGTGACCGCCATCTGCGCCATCCTCTGCATCGCGGTTAACGTCCTCTCCGCCGTCCGCTCCTTCGAGAATGGATACGACGTACCCTCTCTCCCTCCCTCCCTCCCTCTCTCTCTCTCTGTATGTGTGTGTGTGCTGTTGCTCATTGCTATCTGAATCTGATGGTCGTGCCGGGTCGTGTGTCGTCTCTAGGTTTTCGACGGCATATTCCGGTGTTACGCGGTGGTGATAGCGTTTTTTGTCGTGCTGGTGGAGACCGAGTGGGGATTAATTATCAAGTTCTGGAAGGTTGGTCTTGGTTTTTCCTCTTTGAATCGTCTGGATGCATTTTGAACCATGGTTTTTGGAAACGCCCATGTAAATGTGTGAAAAGTCTGGAGAGAATTGCGCTTGCCGCTCTCTGACTGTGCTTTCGTCGATTGGACAAATCTCATAGCATGAAAACTCTCAGTAAAAACTCAGTAAAGATTGATTGCTGGAGTTTGTTAGCTGCTGAGCATGCTCGAGATGGGTTGCCGTTTTCGTAGTCTCTGTTTTTGTTCTTGTTGGAGCTTGTACCCTCTCTCTGCGCCCCCTGATGAACATATTTGGTGAACGCTTTTTCAGGTATTGGAATATTGGGTTGGGAGGGGCATGCTGCAGATCTTGTATGTACTGTTAAAGACTCCTCCTTTATTTCCTGTGGATTCCTTTAAGTGTCATCTTATGGACCTACCAGATTGACCCACGTTCTGTCATCAATTTCACTCATTCAGACTATGAAATACTAGCATTTTGGAGTTGCATTATGGTTGATATAGTCACGGACAGATCAAGTGAAAAATGATGTTTTGTCTAGTCTTGAACATGGTTTTGGTTCGAGCATTGAATAATCTCATTTGCAATATGAAAGTTATTGGAACCTTGCTGTTAAAATTTAGGGTTAAACAATCTATATACCTTGTCTTCTGAAATTGTTGTCCCTTTTTAACCAGTGTTGCAGTGATGACAAGAGCTTTCCCAAACTATACTGAGGAGCAGCAAGAGCTTGTTCTTCTTCAGAACATTGCAGCTTATATGCTCCTTGCTTGTGGTGTAGTATATGTTGTTTCGGTAAGGTTATTGCTCTGAACTGGTTGTGATTGTATGCTCAAAGTCCAATTTTGAAATAACATCAGAGGTTTTCCTGAGAATGTGTGGTAGGGTCCTGAATAATGACGTGCAGCAAAGTTGTAGCTTCAGTTAGCATGCTGAAGATTTAATTATACTGTTGTCGAAGTTGACCTTGGTTTTTCCTCTGTGCAACTCAAATTAATCCAAAAAGAAAACTAAAATCCCTTTGTGTTATGGGATGGAGATATCTCCCCAAATGTAGTTAGACCACAGGCCCTTTGTTTCACAACAATTATTTGCAGCTTCTGATCTTACCATGTATTTTTCTAATTATGGTTTAATAACACCTGATGGAGAATGTGATTCTATTGGTGGACTGGATAAACACAATTTTGTAGTTTCTGTTACATTTGGATCCGAGGAATCCAGTGATGCTTAATCGTTTGCTTTGGTATCGATGAACAGGGAATTCTGTGCATAGGCTTGTTGAAACGTGCTCGACAGAAGAAAGAAATATCAAGGGACCAGGCAGTGAAGGACCTGGAGGTAAACAATGTTTTAGTTAGTGCTCATTCTGGCAGTCATTGTGTCATGCTACTAGATGTAGCATTGGCCATATGTGGTCTCTCCACTTGCAGATGATCCTTTCTTATGTTTTACATGATCACTACAGTTCTTAATTTCTTCTAGCACTCATTCAGAAGCTGACCCAACTATATTGAAACTTACGAACACGATTGGGTTTGCCACTGAAACCACAACATAACTCTAGTATATGCCAAGCTGATTTGTTCAATTGAACAATCACTAAGGTTTCCTTTTGGTTTTAGTCTCGGTTTTTGTCTTCTTTGCTGGAGTTCAAAAGTGAAACTTCCTTAAAATAGGGTCAATATTCAGTTGGCTAATTTCACATTAATAGCCTTGTTTTATTTTTCTGCCTTTATTGCTTATTACAGTGAATTTGGGCTGATAACTTATATCTTTTACCATCTTAGGAACTGGAACGGCGCAGGGAAGAACTTGAACAATTGCTTATTGTGGAAACGGCATGAAGGCACTTTTTTTTGCGTTACTAGCGGGACGTCTTCTTCTCAAACTCCCAATCAAGAGACCAAGGAAAATGATCTCTGTGGATATTCTGACCCAATTCTCATGAATGTTGCTTTCTTATTTTTGTACTTTTCTCATTACGGCGATAGTATCATTTTAAACTTTTGTCGAGTGATGTGTGGCAATTGTATGGTTCGTGTAAATCAACATGTTCTTGATTCTTTTCTAGGATGAGCAATTATGGAACAATGTATTTGTTACAATTCCTACCCCATATTTTTCCATCTTCAAAGAATAGTGATCTTGGCAGGCTGAGCAGGAGGTCGCCGAATTTCAGATGCTTGCATAAGCTCTAATTCACTAGAAATCTGGATTATTGTCAGCTGTTAGTGGAAACTTTTTGTTAGTCACAATGTGGTATGATAGCTCATCTTTGCTTGGAACTTGTCCCCTTGTTGTCGACGGTTTCCATGGAAGACATTGCTTTTCTTATCAAAGAGTGAACGAGGGATCAAAGTCACCAGAGTGAAATTTTTCGATGAACAATATGAATAAGTTTGCGGAAGGGAACGAAGGCAAGGGCAGTTTACCTCTGATAAGTGGCATTTTCACTAGGATCTATAAAAGCACATAGAAGGATCATATGGGTAAAGATTCAAGGCTTCAAGGCCAAGATTGTCCTTTTCTCCCAATAGAATGGCCATAAGAAGAGAGAGAGAGAGAGAGAGAGATTCCTTATTGCACTTTGATGAACTAATAAAGGCAGCTCAAGGTAAATAATATATGCGGTCACCTGTGCGCACGTGCAAACTAATGGGATCAAAGCAGTGTCTCCTATCGTGACTCCGCAATCTTAAACCTGTCACTTCCAAAACGAGTAGCTTTTTCCCCTTTTGCTGATATGGGGTGAAGTGAATCACAGTGCTTTGGATTTAGTATATCCGTCCATCAAAGATTTCCATAGTTCAAGAAATCACGTTGATATGCAAAAGAGAGAACCTATCTAGCAGGATTAGAGTAAGAGGCTTGTTGCCGGCACGTCTGAAGGAGATGGTTGTTGCCTCCCCCACCATTTTAAACTTAAACAAAGAAAAGAAATCTACAGTAAGCAAATGCCACAAAACCTCACACGTTTTGGAGAAACTCAGAATGACTTTACTGTCATTTGCACTTCAACGTTCTTAGTAATCAGTGGAAATTCACATCCGAGTAGTCCTCTATTCAATATGCAACTTTCAACTTTCTGTTGGAGGAAACTTCCATCTAATGTAATAAATAGGGTATAACCCACGGTTTTGTCTATTCTATCTGTAAAAGGAATATTATAGCTTACACTGCAATGCAGTTGCAGAGTATAATTTGTCACCATTTTGGTACCTTCTACATAGAGTCCATCCACACAGGACCTTACATTCAATTCTGTCACTTCTTCTCAGATGAATCTCCATCTTTGGTGAACTTTGTGCGCCATCTCTGCTTATTCTTCTCAACTGTGTTATAATTCTCAGAGAATTTTGCTAGCCCTTGTCTGAATGCTCCAAGGTTTACACCATTACCGACCAAAATACTTGTTACTCCCATTTTTGAAACCTGCAAAAGTCAAAGGTATATTTCCTCAAATAAGCACAAAGAACTGGTGGCGTTACACAGAATCCACCATAGAAGCCATAAGAACCAAAAATTACTTATCGTTCCAGATGCTACCTCCACAAATAATATACAACACAGGAATAAACATTTAGTCTAACTAATGAATTACCGCTTCAATATTCCTATCCTCATCGTCAAAGAAAAGCATTGAGTTGAATGGCACCCCTGTCCTTGAATGAATTCTCTGAAAATGCTCAGTCTTGTGTGACCAGCTAGAGAAAATCTCCTGAATAATTGCAAAGAGAAAATTGAGCATATAACAATTTCTCCGCTCTATCAATTTAAAAAATGCTTGTTCTGAATCAGAAAGGTGAACCACAGACTATGAATAATCCAAATATGATCCAGAGCAACAAACCTCAATTGCATGACAAAACCACTATGTCTGGTAGAGAAAGTATAACTTCATACAAATTTCTCCTAAGGCTACAATTGACAGGGCTATGGTTGCTTGACAAAACCACCTTGATCTACTATAGGAAAAAATAACATTATAAGCGTTTCTCCTAAAGCTACAATTGGCATGTTGTTATTTCCTATTCCCGTAATTTGTTTGACCTTTGATGAAAAGGATACCAGTCGATTATAGTGCATCAAAGATGGCTGACAGATTAGTGGAAATACCCTACTATGTCTGACCCAAAAAATCACCGATTCAGCATGCTATTCAATATCAATTTCAGTGATTGATCTTGTTTGTTGTAATCGACTAATCTCAACATAGATGCCCAATTATAGATCTTTTATGGTTCATATGCTGGGTTGGGTTCATCTGTGTAATAATCTAATAATCAAATGAACAGAGTTGAAGACATGAAAGATCCAGAACACAAGGTCCCTTGCATCTAGAAATTTTCCCCATCTATTAAGAAAGAAATATAGTTCTAGATTCCAATATGGATAAGCATGCATATTGGCTGGACTCCATTCAACCACCAGCAACTCAAACGTCCACAAGGTCTCTCACATATTGTGACACATCTGGTTGACTAAAAACTTCCGCCACTTAGCCAGACAGTTCAACAACTTTTTCTAATCCCATTCATCAAAGATTAAGTTTCTCAGATTAAGATCATTTTTCTCTCAAATTTGTCAGAACTTTGATGAGACGAAAGTCATGTAATGATCATACATCACCCATGCCAGATGAATTAATGAAATGCTCTAGCTTGCTTGACCAAAAAGATATCACCATCTAGCCAAATAGTTCAAAAAAATAGAGTAGATACAAATATGTAGAGTGGGGTTGAATTGCCTTATGCTCAAATAACTATGCACACCAGTGAAGGCGGCATAGAGTAGATACAATTATATTCTAAACGCCAACCTGGGCAACAAACATCGACTTCAAGCTAAGTTTCTCCAGAAAAGTCTTGGCTATATCCGGAGTTGGCGATCTGGAAGCAATGGCAACATCGATCCCCTTGTCTTTCAGGGCATAAAGAATACCTTTAGCATGGGGGTAAAGAGAAGGCATTTCGCGTTTGGAGCGACATTCGCTGGGTGTCAACAAGAAACCATCATAAGCAAGTCAAGAAGGTTTTACTCACAATGCAAAACACGCATCTAATCAAACGAAAAACAAAGGGCAGCCTAGCACTCAGGATTCACCAAATCTTTGTATTGTACTTTCGAAAAGACACCATTAGGCCTCAAGGGCGCCAATGAACGCGAAAAAAAAGGAAAAAAAAAAGACATTCCGGCTGCAGAAGGGTGTGCAGTTCAACGATATACAGATGTTTCAGAATATGAATTAACAAGCTACAAAACACAAAGGGTACTGACACCAAATCATATTAACCTCAAACACCAAAAGATTCAAAGAAGAAAACATCAAGATAAAGAGATGAACTAATTCGCAAGTCACAACCGATGCTGATATCGAATTACGTTCGCCCATCATCCAAAACCAATGCCCATCGACGTAAAAAAAAAGTTCTAACAAGATTAGCGTCCAGGAGCTCAAATTTGACATTTTGCTGCCAACCCAATTCATCCCACGAACGCCTCGTCTGGTCAGGACGAATTGACCTTGAAAGGAGGGCTGTGTCCAGAATTTCACGCAGGTACTTGCGATGGAACGATGGCGAATGACGAAAAGAGACGAACAAGAATAAGGAAAGAGAGGAAGGAAGGAACGAACCAGTAGAAGGGCCAGAGGGTGTAATCGAGATCGAAGACGACGAGCCTGGGCAGCACCTGGAACATCGCCATCATCTGCAGAGCCTCCTCTTTCACCTTCTCCTCCCCCATTTCTCCTTCCCTTCCTTTCTTTCTCTCTCTCTCGGCGGAGTGGGACTCGAATTGGCTGATGGATGGGCTGCGCCGTAGGGATGTAACCGAAAATCGAACCGCAGTGAACCAAAAAGGTTCGGGTTTTTTGGATTTGGTGCTTATTAAAAATCGAAGCTTTTTTCATCGGTTCAGTTTTTATCAATTCGATTAAGCGAATCAGACCGATAAAATCTAATATTTTTTTCTTTTTGTTTTGTTCTTTAAAAAAAATTGAATTTATGATTATTTTTATTCTTTTTCTTTTCTTTCATTTTCTTTTTATTTTTCTTTCTTTTTCTTCTTCTTATTTATTGGCTAGTCACCGACCACGGTGACGGCCGACGACTGATTAGAGGCAAGTTGGAGCCTCGCCACAAGCCAGGAAGACTCAAGCTCACTTGATTCCGGCAAAGCTGAACTCGCTCAATGCTAGCGAGCTCTAGCCTATAGAGCCTTGCCATTCGCTGGCGAGGCTCAAGCTCATCGAAATCTGGCCAGGCTTAAGCCTCGCCGGTGCCGACGTGGACAACAACCTGCCGATGAAGGAAAAGAAAAAGAAATAAAAAGAAAAAGAAAGACAAGGAAAATAATTAAAAATAAATTGAAAGGAGTGCATGTAGAAAAAAAAATACAATAAAAGTAAGAACCGAACCGAACCAAATCAGAATTTTAATTTTGGTTTGGATTCGATTCAATAAATTTCCTTATCGATTGGTTTTTTTTTTTTTTTTTTAAACCAAACCAAACCAAACCACCTACACCCCTATTGCGCTCCTGCGACTAAGGTAAATTTATCCTAACTTTTCTTTTATGTTTAATAGGAGAAAATTCCAAATAAATGTCTAAAGTGTCTTTATTTTCTCAAATAAGGGGCTGAAGTGGATAATGTTTTAAATAAGAGCCGAAATGCCTTCATTTTCTTAAATAAGAACCTAAAGTGAATCTTGTTTTAAATAAGAGTCCGAACTCATCAGTTGTGAAGAGTAATTTCATCTTTTTAAAATTTTTCTTTTTTTCTTTATTTTTTCATAGTAACTAAATAAAACAAAAAATTAAAAAAAAATTAAAAAGGGGGAAACACAAGGGGGAGGGCTCCCTCCCACCAATGGCTATCGCCCCATCGCCAGTGGGGCAACGACGATAACCGATGAGGTCAATGGTGCCTAGGTGAGGGTCGGCGACCCCTATTGATCGGAGGCGAGGGCCCGTTGGCCCAACCAAAGACGAGAGAGGGCGGCAACCCTTGGCGACCCTCTCCCAGATCTGGGCAAGGGTCGCTAGCCCTCGCACTAGTCTGGCGGCCTTTGCCTAGGGTCCCTGACCTTGCCGCCTGTGTCCGGGGGCGCTAGGCAAAATCGGCAACCCTCACCCAAATGGGGGCAAGGGCGGCAACCCTCTCCTAGATCTAGGAGAGGGTTGCCCCCCTTGTTAGGGCTAGCGAGCCCTCACCTCCGATCGGGGAGACCACTGTTTCCACCGCCCTACTGTCGGTGGGGCGATAGCCATAAGCGAGAAAGAGCCCTCCCGCTCATGTGGTCCCCTTTTTTTTTTTTTTTTTTGAAAAAAATCTTTATTACGTTTTAATATAATTAAATTTAAATTGTGTTTATACGAAAATATCCTCTCGATAGAGCGGAATTTTTGCCTTCAGGTGAGCCGACAAGGTTAGTTTCTTACTTGAAACGGCCATAACCACTTCGGGCCCTTATTTAAAACAAAATCCATTTTAGCATTTTATTTGAGAAAATAAGAACATTTCAAGGTATTATTTTGAATTTTCACTTTGATAGGGTTAATACCACGAAAAATCTCAAATTTGTACACTTGTAATGAATTTACTTCAACGTAATTTTTTTGATCATCAAAGATCACAAAATGATACATCTTTGACAATATGACCACAAAAAAAATCTAAACTGGTATAATTATAACATATTTATTCCAAATTAAATTTTTTGATTAGCAAAAGCCCCCAATTGTTGCATTTATGACAAATATACCCTCACTTAAATTGGATTAATACCATAAAAGTACAAAATCGGTACATCTATGACAAATGAATAGTAAAATCTCAAACCGGTACACTAGTAAATTGCCATATATCATCCAACTAAGTAATTTAATATTAAAATTTAACGGAAACTAATAGAGGGTAAATTTGTCATTAGTGTACTGGCTTGGGGTAAACTTATCAAATGTGTATTGTTTATGATTTTTAGTTATCAAAAAATTAGTTTGAGATAAATTTATCACCGGTGTACTAATTTGGAGTTATTCGTGCTATTAACCCTATTTAATATGAAATCTTAACTTTATTTTTATATTTTGACAAAAAAAAACTTTCTTTTTATTAAAGTTAACATACGAATATGTTATTTTGTAAAAATAAATAATTTAAAAAATATTTCCTTAAAAGTAACAACTTCTACCTTCTCTCTTTATGGGAGCTAAGTAGTTGATGAGCCAATAAGGTGATTTTATCCCGGATATTTAATAGGTTCTCTTAACTTTTTTTTTTTTTTTAATTGGATCCCACCTTTGAACTTTAGAAATTCGCTAAATGTAATTATTTCATTAAGTATATTGCTATATCACATTTATTTTTCTAAGGGAAAGTGACACAAATAATCCTTAAACTTTGATTTAATATGCAATATGATTCTCAAACTTTTAATTTGTTTAATATGATCCATGAACTTTTAATTTGTTCAACGTACTCAATTTAATCCCTATATTATATGAAAATGTATAAGGTCGTCCCTAAGAGAAAGTGACACAAATGATCCTTAAACTTTGATTTAATATACAATATGGTCTTCAAACTTTTAATTTGTTTAATATGATCCATAAACTTTTAATTTTTTTCAACATGTTCAATTTAATCTCTCAATTATATGAAAATGTATAAGGTCGTACCTAATCTTTATTATTAAAAGGATAACACTTAACATTTTCATATTGCTCAAAGACTACATTTTCATATATATATATCTCTCTCTCTCTCTCTCTCTCTCTCTCTCTTTATGGGAGTGAGAGATACGGGTGATCTTAAAAATAATTAATTGTACACTTATAAAATGAATGAACGAATAATATTTTTATCGTCTACGAAAATATTTAAATATAAATTATTGTCAATAATATAAATATTTTTCGTTAACTAATTATTTCAAAAGATACAAGTGATCATATTAAAGATAATATTTTCAAAAATGAAGTAAATGAAACCTAAATGTAATTTATTCATGAAATTATCGCTATATTACATTTATTTTTTCTAACATGAAGTGCCACGTTGGCATAAATTGGGCTAGAATGATGACGTTGTCTGACGTGTTGTCTTCTCAAGCTGGTAAGGGTGCATTTGGTAACGATTATGTTCCTGGGAACAAATTCTGATCAGAAATGGTTCTTTTTTATTCTGTTCTCGGGAACAATTTTCAAGCATTTTAAGACGTTTGGTAACTGTCCAAAATTTCTGATTCTAGAATAGAATTGCGTTTGGTATCGTGCTCAAAATTTCTACTCCAAATCATTTTCTTTTAATTTTTAAATAATTTTTTTTTCTTTTTTTCCTTTCTCTCTCCCGTTCTTCTTCTTCTTCAAGTGGCTGGTCGTCGAACCGGCGCCCGGTCAAAGGAGAGCTGGCCCTCATCGGGGCTGGGGGAGGCTCGTCTGGCCATCGGCGAGGCTCACCAAGCCTCACCGATGGCTAGGCGGGCCTCGCTGGGGCTGGGCGAGCCTTGCCGGTGGATGGGCTTGCCTCCGACGAGCTCGTCGGACCTCGCCTTGGCTTGGCGAGCCTCTGGTGAGCTCGCCGGACCGGTTGCCGGCGACCGGCGGCGGTGGGTGGTGGGCGGTGGACGGCGGCGGATGGCAACCTCGGGATGGCGGTAGATGAAGAAGAAGAAAATGGAAGAAGAAAAAGAGAAAAGAGAAGAAGAAGAGAAATATGATCTTGATTCTTAGATTTGTTCCTGGGAACAAGAATCAATTTTTTTTTTTTTATTCTTGATTCTGTTCCAAATCTAATTTCGGGAACAAAAAAATAGAAATTTGTTCTTGGGAACAAAAATTTTACCAAATACGATTCTGTTCCCAAACTGTTCTAGGGAACAAAAAATCAGAATTAGATACTATTTGGATGGTTAACAAACAGATCCTAATTTTTCTTTTTTTATTTTTTCATCAAAATCTAAAGTACAAGTCCAATTTTAAAAAAATGACCAAAACAGTTAGCATCACTTAGCATCCCTGAGGATGGAATTATATTGTTGTCAAAGTTGACCTCGGTTTTTCCTTCGTACAACTCAAATTAACCCGAAAAGAAAACTAAAATCCCGTGGTGTTGTGGGATGGAGATTCCCCAAATGTGGTTAGCCCACAGGCCCTTCGTTTCACGACAATTATCTGCAGCTTCCGATCTTATCATCTGTTCTCCATAATATGGTTTAATAACATCTGATGAAGAATGTGATTCTATTGACGGACTGGATTAACACAATTTTGTAGTTTCCATTACTTTTGGATCCGAGCAATAGAGTGATGCTTAATCTTTTGCTTTGGCATTGATGAACAGGGAATTATGTGCATAGGCTTGTTGAAACGTGCTCGACAGAAGAAAGGGATATCAAGAGAGCAGGCGGTGAAGGACTTGGAGGTAAACAATGTTTCGGTTAGTGCTCATTCCGGCAGTCATTGTGATCATGCTATTAGATGTAGCATTGGCCATATGTCGTCTCACCACTTGCGGATAATCCTTTCTTATCTCGTACATGATCACTACAGTTCTTAATTTCCTCTAGCACTTGCATTCAGAAGCTGACATGACTCTACTGAAACTTACGGACACGATTGGGTTTGCCACGGAAACCACAGCGTAACTTCGTCAGAATCTAGTACATGCCAAGCTGATTTGTTCAACTGAACAAGCACTAAGGTTTCCTTTTGGTTTTTAGTCTTGGTTATTGTCTTCTTTGCTGGAGTTCAAAAGCGAAACTTGCTTTAAAGAGGGTCAATATTCAGTTGGCTAATTTCACATTGCCTTGTTTTATTTTTCTGCCTTATTGCTTAATACAGTGAATTTGGGCTGATAACTTATATCTTTTACCATCTTAGGACCTGGAACGGCATAGGGAAGAACTTGAACAATTGCTTATTGTGGAAACGGCGTGCAGGCACTTTTTTTTTGCATTACTAGCGGGGTGTCTTCTTCTCGAAGTTCCAATAATGAGATCAAGGAAAATGATCTTTGTGGATATTCTGACCTGATTCTCATGAGTGTTGCTTTCTTATCTTTGTACTTTTCTTACCATGGCGATAGTATCGCTCTTTCCTTCTTAAACTTTTGTCGAGTGATGTTTGGCGGTTGTATGGTATGTGTAAATCAAAATGTTCTTGATTCTTTTCTAGGATGATGAATTACGAAACAATGTATTTGTCATAATTCCTACTCTGGATTTTTCCATCTTCAAAGAATAGTGATCTTGGCAGGCCGGACGGGCTGCTGAATTTCAGACGTTAGCGTAAGCTCTAATTCACTAGAATTCTGGGTTATTGTCAGCTGTTAATGGAAACTTTTCATTAGTCACTATGTGGTATGGTAGCTCATCTTTGCTTGAAATTTGTTCCCTTTTTGTCGACGATTTCCATGGAATACATTGCTTTTTCATATCAAAGAGTGAACGAGGGATCAAAGTCACCAGAGTGGGATTTTTCGATAAGCACTATGAATAAGTTTGCAGATGGAAACGAAGGCAAGGCCAGTTTACCTCCAATAAGTTGCATATTTAACAGGATCTATAAAAGCGCGTAGAATGATTATATAGGTACAGATTCAAGGCTTCAAGGCCAAGATTGTCCTTCTTTTCCAATGGAATGGCCACAGAGAGAGAGAGAGAGAGAGAGAGAGAGAGAGAGAGAGAGATTCCTTGTTGCACTTCGATGAACTGATAGAGGCAGCTCAAGGTAAATCATATATGCGGTCACCTGCACGCACGCGCAAACTAAAGGGACCAAGGTGGTATTTCCTATCATGACTCCACAATCTTAAACCTGTCACTTTCAAAACAAAGTAGCTTTTGTCCCCTTTTGTCAAATATGGGGTGAAGTGAATCACAGTGCTTTGGATTTAGTATAACTCCATCAAAGATCTCACATTGATATGCAAAAGAGAAAACCTATCTAGCAGGATTAGAGTAAGAGGGAAGAAATCTACAATAAGCAAATACCACAAAACCTCACACGTTTTGGACAAACTCAGAATGACTTTACTGTCATTTACAATAATCAATTGAAATTCACACCTGAGTAGTCCTCCATTCAATATGCAACTTTCAACTTTCTGTTGGAGGAAATTTCCATCTAATGTAATCAATAGGGTATAACCCACGGTTTCATCTATTCTATCAGTAAAAGGAATATTGTACTGTAATGCAATTCGGAAGTGTAACTGGTCTCTATTTCAGTACCTTATAGATAGAGTCCATCCCCACAAAACCTTACATTCAATTCCATTACTTTTTCTCAGATGAATCTGCATCTTTGGTGAACTTTGTGCGCCATCTCTGCTTATTCTTCTCAACTGTATTAAAATTCTCGGTGAATTTTGCTAGCCCTTGTCTGAATGCTCCAAGGTTTACACCATTACCGACCAAAATACTTGTTACTCCCATTTTTGAAACCTGTAAAAGTCAAAGGTATACTTCCTCAAATAAGCACGAAGAACCGGTGGTGTTACACAAGATCCACCATATAAGCCATAGGAACCAAAAATTAGTCATCAGTCCAGATGCTACCTCTACAAATGATACAGAAAACAGGAATAAACATCTAGTCTAACTAATGAATTACCGCTTCAATATTCCTATCCTCATCATCAAACAGAAGCATCGAGTTGAATGGCACCCCTCTCCTTGAATGAATTCTCCGAAAGTGCTCAGTCTTGCGTGACCAGATGGAGAAAATCTCCTGAATAATTGCAAAGAGAAAATTGAGCATATAACAATTTCTCCGCTCTATCAATTTAAGAAATGCTTGTTCTGAATACAGAAAGGTGAACCACAGACTATGATCGATCCAGAGCAACAAACTACAACTGCATGACAAAACCACCTTGATCTGCTATGGGAAGGATAACGTCATAAGCATTTCTCCTACAGCTACAGACTCTACATGAAGAAACTTGAACAACCAAAACTAACCTCTCCCAGTTTAATCAGACCCTTTTCCTCAGCATCTGCAATCATTCTATACGCAATCCTACAATCAGGGACAAAAGCATTGGCTGTGACTGCAATTCATCAGAACAAATCACATCGCTAAAGAAAATGTTTCATTTATGCAATAATATATAGACCAGAGGTGGCGA
This sequence comes from Eucalyptus tenuipes, assembly GCA_014182365.1. Lineage (NCBI taxonomy): Eukaryota > Viridiplantae > Streptophyta > Magnoliopsida > Myrtales > Myrtaceae > Eucalyptus > Eucalyptus tenuipes. The sequence goes on along the minus strand of CM024543.1, from coordinate 8,444,367 downwards.
TTAAATTCATGCTTCTTTCAACAAGTGCCAACCTCCTGGCATCGCGAGGAATCTGTAATTTGACTGGAAATGGACACCACAGTATTCAAATTCCAATTACAAACCTGTCTTTGACACCTGAGCAGGGCTCCATCATTTCGAGCTTTGCAGTGATTCGGGCAGCACAACCCTCCACCACACGGTTGAGGTACACCAGGGGCGTCTTGCCAATTATCTGCACAGAAACAGCACTCGATCAGAGTACAGCGCCTTAGCAACTATATCTACACAAATGGTGCTGAAGGAGATGCAACACTGCTTGCCTCAGTGACATCTTTCGCAATAAGGGACTCCCCTTCCGCCATGTTTCGTTGCCGCACAATCTGAAACAGCCGCTTCTCTCAGCACACAAAGCATATTCTTATAAACAAGTTGGTGGCTTACAATTTCCAGAGGAAGCAAAGTAACTCCAGGCCACTTCGCGGGAATCACATCAGAATCGAGCCTCGGGCGAAATCAGCATCTCGACCGAACACGGTACGAAGTGATTCGACACGAGAACCCGGACTCGGGCTTGCGTGTAATGCGCGCGAGTAAAGAGCACGCATACAGTATCATAAGCAAGAGCAGAGTACAGAGAGAAAAGAACATGCATGCGAAGCTTTTCTTCAGCAGCAGAAGAGAACAGGAGCAAGCCTCAAGACGAGAATGGACGCATCGCATGCACTCCAGTTCCAAAACCAAAGGAGAAAGACGTGCGAGCTCTCACCTTCTCCGAGAAGAAACGACGAAGAGAGAGAGAGAGAGGCCTGGAATGCGAGCTCCAGATGATTTTGCTTGCGAATTGCCATGTGTCTGGTTAGAGTAAGAATATAATATGACTGATAAAAAAAAAAAAAAAATGAGGACATGAACATGTTGACCTTTTAGTCATTGTATTACTATCATCTTTTCTAGTTTGTGCAAATGAGTCCTCGAATATTATAAATTTTTCGATTAAGTCCCCCAGTCGACGACAATATTGACCGGTCCGGAGTATCGGCATCGACGAAAGTCACAAGTCTGACAAAGGCCGTCTTCGAATGAAGATAGTTACAAAAGATTTGCTGAACTCTAATTGCAAATTCTTTGTCCTGGCAATTAAGTCGGAACAAATTGATTAAGTAGAATTGTCGTACTTTTCTTAAATATTTTATATTTAGTCAAGAAATTTTTGAGATGTTAGTATTTTCATGGAAATACAGGGGGATTTCGCTGTGATCTCTCTATTTTGTTTCACTAATAGTCACGACGAGAAAAAAATGAAAGAAAAATCAAAAAGTTTGACTGAGAAACTTAGCAAATAAATATAAAGACAAAGAGCATTGCATCATTTGCGGACCGGGCAGGGAGACTTCGGCGAGGGCGGCCGGTTTGATGTCTACATATATCTTGGTGTCATGGGAGATGCTCTTGTAATTTAATTTCCGGAATTATAAATAATTGCAAATTGAGACTTAAAATTAAACATAAAGATTAGATCTTGTTTATTTCATGGGAAATGAATGACTTGAAAAATATATTATTCTAAAAATAATCACTCATATCATTCAAAATAATTAGTTAATAAAAAATATTTGCATTATCAAAAACAATTTATCTTATTTTCATGGACGATAAAAATATTTTACATTTTTTTATAAGGAATACAAACGATCATACAAATTATATATTTTTCCCGAAATAAATGCACTCTAAAATCACATATCTTATATCCCGTCTCGTTCAGATAGGTCTTGCAACGAATGACTATTGTCCTCACTCACCAGCAATGACCAGTAAAAGTTTGAATAGTTTCATACATCTTTATCACCATATTCAAATTGAACATTAATTAAATTAGGAGGCACAATGAGGCCATGAGAATAAGCTTTTTGCATGGATAAGTTATCGGCTAAATAGATGCCTAAAGTAAATCCAACTCTATCCATAATATTTTATAATACAAAAAAAGAAAAAAAGAAACGATCTACAAAATTTAAAGTAAGATCTTTTGATCGAGTTTGATTTTCAAAAACCATTAGAGAGATACACTCACTTATGATTGGCTACAAATTAAATTATCTTTTCCATTATTCTAGCTAACCGGGATTCTCACATCCTCTCTCTCTCTCTCTCTCTCTGTCCTTTCTCTCTCTAGATCTCTCTCAATCATGCAGGAAGCTGAAGAGGAACGGTTGAGGAAAGAATTTGACGCTGAGGTACAAATTCTTGCTCCCAAGGAAAAGCCAGAAACTTGCGACTCAAATGTCATTACTCCCGGCACACAATTCATGGCAGTTCTTTCTGTCGCACTTCAATCTTCTATACAAGTGAGATTAAATCGTTATCCTGGCTGGCAGCAGACAAAGGTTTGTTGACATCTTATTTAGCATTTGCTTTCTTACATTGGATAATTCCTGGCCCATGGAGTAATTCATCTCTATTGGGGTAAAACTCTGTTTTCAGGATTCTTTCTCTCTAAATTTATTTATGCTGCTGCATTGGATGATTCTTGAAGGTTATTCTTTCTGATGCAAATGTTCCTGGGGAAGGAGAGCACAAGATTTTGTCATATATGTGATTGCAAAGGAATCTTCGTGGTTTTGATCTGAACACTCGGCACTGTCTTTATGGCCTGGTAAATTTGTTTTGCACTCTGCCTCTGTACTAATAGCTTTCCCTCTTCTCGGTTGGTTACTTTAGATTCCGCTGAGTTATTATCTAATTTGGTTCACTATAATCAGGATGCTGACCTGATTATGCTTTCGTTAGTGACACGAGATTCACTTTTCAATTCTCAGAGAGGTAAATAGATTATCCAATTTTCCATTTCTGGTGTCCTTTTTTTTTTTTTTTTTTTTTCTCTCTCTCCAAAAAATCTGCAGGTGGTCACTTTTCCAGGAAAACAGGAAAAATGTTTTCAGTGCGGCTAAGTTGGTCACCTGGCTGCTGAATGTCGTGGCAAGACTGCTGATTATATGTTAAACGATATTCCTATCCACAAGAAGAAATATCAGGTTTGTTGAACTCTGATTTCATGTTCAGTCTCTTATTCCCTGCTTTTCTTTTGTATGACTGTTTGTAATGTGGCAGTTCCTCAACATTTGGGTACTCCGGGAGTACTTGCAGCATGATCTGGACATACCAAATCCTCCGTTCGAGATTGATTTTGAAAGGATAGTGGATGATTTTGTATTTTTATGTTTCTTCGTTGGCAATGACTTCCTTCCACATATGCCTACACTGGAGATTAGGGAGGTATGTCACATCTAGGTCCTTTGATCAGATCACTATTATGCGTGGCAGCAATCGCGAACTAAGATGTTCACAACTTTTCGCCTAACAGAGACACAATTTCATGCTAACCTGGTGGTTTTGCTTGGATTTATTCCGTGTGCTCACTAATTATGCGGACTTAGAATGCTCATTGTGCATCTTTCTGTTCTTCAGGGTGCTATCAATTTACTAGTGATGGTTTATAGGAGGGAGTTCACTGCCATGGGAGGTTACCTTACTGAAGCAGGCGAGGTAGTTTCATTATGCATCCTTTGATATGCAGTTTCCAGTTGGGTAATGTTGTGGTTGGATGATGACTTCGTGGGTTGGTTGCTCTAATACTAGTTGTTCGGGTTACATGTTCTTGTTTGTTGAAGAGTTTATTTCTTCTTTAGGATGTGGTTTCCACAAGGCTTTTCTAGTTATTTTTAGCTGCCATAACTACTTGCCGTCAGTATGTTTTTGGAAAGACATTTTCTATTTTGCGTTTTTTCTTATAGTTTTGTTTTAACTCTTGGGAATTTGATTTTATTTAGTGAACACCTCAAATAGTTGGTATATGCAGAGTCTATTTTTTCATATATATATATATATATATATATATATATATATATTTAAGGTTTTGGTAGAAAATCCAACAAATCCTAGTTTGTGATGGTTGTGTGAATCCATTAGTCTATTCGTTTCTTGTAAAATTTAATGTATTGACAGTCTTTGATGAGGAGTTTTAATTTCTTTCTCGTGTCCAGGTCATGTTAGACAGAGTAGAACATTTTATCCAGTCTGTTGCTGTCTACGAAGATCAAAATTTTCAGAAGCGGGCTCGCATACAGCAGGTAACTTTGGTCATTTATGAATGCTATAAATTCAATCTGTTTGTAAGGCAGCATGTGACGGAGAATTCGAAGAATGATCCAAATTCTTTCAGTTTCTTTTGGTGTTATTCGTGGAACAAGTGGAGTGGAAATATATTTTTTATTTATTTATTTTTTAATTCCATTGAAAATAGTCGTTCAGGACTCATAATCAATTAAAGCATGCGACACTTTTAGTACGGACTAGTGAGTACAATACATATGCCAGCACTCAGTCCTATTTAACTTTATGCTCGACATTTTCTCTAGGCACTGGAGAATAATGAAGAAATGAGATCTAGATCAAGAAAAGTCGTCAGAAGAATTACAAAGTCCAGTTGTTGACAAGGTATGCAAAGAGTTGATTTTCTCCTTTACTTGTGTGGTAATTGAATATATTCTGTTTTGCACTTTCAGTTGATCCAAGGCAATTGATATGGGGCAAGTCATAATTTCTGTAATCAATAAAGATGATGCAGTTTTGTTTGGGCGGGGACTATCATTAAGTTTGATTTTGTTCTTTGATTGTAGGTCAGGTGCACTGAAAAGATGTGCACTTAACAAGTTGAATGAATCAATCTTTAAGTGGCTCCTTTTATATCTTCCTAGCTTTGGTTACTCCAACCTCTCTTTTCAATAGATTTTAGCATTATTTAACTCTTGCACTGTCTAACCGAAAGGATAGTCTTATATGATGAGTGATGTCTTATGGACTCCAGTGTGTACCATACACGAGCTTGAATGGTGTTGACGTTACTCTTTTTTGGGGGCCAGAGTATTTCTGCTATGTTCATTTTTTCTTGTGTGTCCTTTGTTTTTTTTTTTTTTTTGGGGGAGCTAAGCAGAAGGGAGAAGCTAAGTTTCACACAGTGTACCATTGAACTGTGATTCTTTTTTCCGTATGCTCTCAAGTGAACATTTTATGAGTGAAGATACCATTTTTTAAGCGTTCTGAAGAGAATGGTCTACCTTTTACATATTTTGAGTAGTCAGATAAATTTAAAAGTTTGACTTTTTGATGTGTTATTTTTGTGGATGAATTATATCTATTGTCATTCTCATTATCAATATCTCAAAGGAAACATGAGAAGCTTTACGAGCTAAATAATCAATTCTTGAGTTTGATACACTATGGTTTGAAATCAGGTTAGATTAGGGGAGCCTGGATACAAGGAAAGGTATTATGCAGAGAAATTTCATGTGTCAACTCCGGAGGAGATAGAGAGAGTTAAGAAGGAAACGGTAATTTTTTTCTTTGTATCTTGAAGCATTCGGTTTACTTACTTTAATATCAGTATTATTTCTCATAATTATTTTGCTTTTATTTCGTCCCGTTTGTCTTGGTAACTTAGTATATATTTGTTTTACAGTGTTCTGTGCTTACTCTCCTTGATTTTAATTATTGTGATTGTTTGTGGCATTGATTTAGTTTGTTTGGATGGTAAAGCAGTCCTCAGACTCTGAATCTCTTAATAGCAGTTCCTTTACATTTAGATGTCTACTTTTATTGCAAATCTGTGTGGATGTGGAAGTTATGTAGCTTTGAGGAGCTGTAACTGTGTTCTTTTAAATAGGAAAGACATATCGATCATTCCTTTTTCTGATATGAATCAAGAGGGAAGTTCTTTTTACGTTAATTTTCCATAGGAAGTGTTCCTTTTATGGGGATTGATTTGTTTAGGAGTATACCTGATAGTTTTCACAGCCAATGTTTTGCTTGGTGATTTCTATGGAAGAAGGATCTGAATAGCATTTAGTCAACTGCATTTGGACTTCGGATGAGGCTAATTTATTCTTCTGCTTATCTTAGACAATTTTAAGTATGACAGTTAGATATTCTCGAAGAAATGTTTTTTTTTTTTTGGTAGAAGATATTCCGGAAGAAATGTTGCTACTGGGGCATTAGCTTTTCTTTTTATTGTTGGGTAAAAGGGTATCGGTCGACTAAGCTGGAATGTTCTGATGCCAGGAACTAAGCTGGAACATTCTGGCTCCATCATTTGTTCAAAATGGTTTTTGGTGAACTAAGCTGGTACCATCTGAATCCTAATAGAGCAAATAGATGTTTTGACGTATCTCAAGTAGATGCTTATGTGGTTGCATTTGGTCTTTGCATGGTTCAAATCCATATGCCGCTAGGTGCCAAATTTGAGTGTGATAGAAAAGAGTGGCAGCTTCCTTGTGACTTGATATTTTTGTGGGTACGATACTTGGTAGGATTTTGCATGTCGACAATGCCTATCTTTCGCATTGTAAATATATGTCATGGACTATTGGATGAGTTCTCGTTGTCAGATGCTTCAGTTTCACTGCAGTTCCTCATTCCAGATTTTGTGGCTTCTTCAATACATTTGCCCTTGGAAAAATGTTAATTTTTCTCTTGTTTGCGAAGTCCTAGATTGCTATTATCTTCCGACCTCTTTAGCATTGTAAAGATATATCACGGACTTATCAATTGGATGACTTCCTCATTGTTAGATGCTTCAGTTTCAGCCGCAGTTCCTTCTTATAGATGTAACGAAATGGACCCTTCGAACCATATAAGTCCTTTCAACACTATCTCGATGATCATAACTCACATCAAAACTGCCCATACAGCGACTGCAACTCCCTCTTTTACATGAGTAATAGGCGTCAAACATGTGACCATGGATAATATTAAGGCCACCCAAATCACAAACAGAGTAAACCTTGTCCATGCAGAACTTTTAGATGAGATGCCAATTAGACTTGAATACAATAACCATCACTAATAGGACTTAACACCTAGTATTACATCCATTGAAGAATTCGAACTCCGAATGATGTTTATGGGAGAAAATGGCTTGTCCTGTGTGATTGGAGGCCTCGGAAAAAGTCCCCCTGGCGGATGCGCAGACAATTGAGCAACTATGGTAGTCAGCAGAGTGACCACAACCAAGAACACATCTCGTAACCCTTTTTCCTGCTCATTTGGTTGAATGCGAGGCGAACGGGGTCCTGTTCGATGTTGCCTAGCCATTTTTCAGCGAACACAGATTGAGTAAGCGCTTCAAGTTGAAAGGGGAAAGAGATACTTAAAGAAAGGCAACCAAGTGGTCAATTTATAGGGGCAGTCGGCCGTCGTGGATAATCTCGCAAAATTCCTCGTTCTGTTTCTATGACTCGTCGGAAAATCCTCCCATCTGTTGCTGAATCCCGGAAAATCTTCCCCTCTGTTGCGAGTCATCTCCCGATCTGTTGCGAGTCCCGGAAAATCTTCACCGGGTCTTGCGAGTCGTTGCCCCGTCCGTTGCGAATCCCGAAGAAAATTTTCACCGTCGGTTGCGAGTCCTCTCCCCCCGAGTCGTTTGTTGCGAGTCCCGCATAATCCTCCCTTCGTACATTACGAGTCTCGGAATTCTCTTCCCCTCTCCTTGTATGTCCCCCATGCGAAATCGTTTGCTTAGGGTTTGGTTTCGGAGGAATCGGGGCTGTTTAGTCCTCGGACGGCATGCTGTTTTTGCCGAGCTGCACTTCTCGTCGCGCAAGGTTTCGGTCGAAGATCAACGTTTCTCCTTTCTCTGTGGAGACTATCCGACGGCATAACAAAATGCTAGTTTTTGCTATATTTGAGGTACTGTAATGCTGCGGAATCGTCTCACGAGTTCCTAAGAATTTCTAGTCTTTTTTATGCTTTCTGGGGACAATTGCGTCTCACGAATTTCTAAGAATTTCTTGTCTTTTTTATGCTTTCTAGGGACAATTGCCTTTAAGCGCCAAAATTGGTCTTGCCCTGTAGACTACTGCTATGGCCTCCCTCTCGCTTCCGTAATTGTGGCTCGTTCGAATAAGTTTTTCGCTGGTCCAATTCTTAGAAACTCATGAGACACAATTGTCCCCAGAAAGCATAAAAAAGACAAGAAATTCTTAAAAACTTGTGGGACGATTCCGCAGCATTATAGTACCTCAAATATAGCATAAACTGGCATTTTGTGATGCCGCTAGATAGTCTCCACGGAGAAAGGAGAAACGTCGATCTTCGACCGAAATCTCGCACGACAAGAAGTTCAACTCGGCAAAAACAGCACACCGTCCGAGGCCTAAACAGCCCCGATTCCTCCAAAACCAAACCCTAAGCAAACGAATTTGCATGGGGGGACGCACAAGGAGAGGGGAAGAGAATTCCCGACACTCGTAACAGACGAGTCAGACGAAGGGAGGATTATGTGGGACTCGCAACAAACGACTTGCATCGGGGGAGAGGACTCGCAACCGATGGTGAAAATTTTCCGGGATTCGCAACGGACAGGGAGACGACTTGCAACGGACGGGGCGATGACTCGCAAGACCCAGTGAAGATTTTCCGAGACTAGCAACAGACCGGGAGATGACTTGCAACAGAGGGGAAGATTTTCCAGGATTCAGCAACAGATGGGAGAATTTTCCGACGAGTCACAGAAACAGAACGAGGAATTTTGCGAGATTATCCACAACGGCTGACTGCCCATATAAATTGACCACTTGGTCGCCTTTCTTTAAGTATCTCTTTCCCCTTTCAACTTGAAGCACTTACTCAATCGGTGTTCGCTGAAAAATGGCTAGGGGCAACGTCGAAGGGGACCCCGTTCGCCTCGCATTCAACCAAATGAGCAGGAAAAAGGGTTACGAGATGTGTTCTTGGTTGTGGCCACTCTGCTGGCTACCACAGCTGCTCAATTGTCTGCGCATCCGCCAGGGGGACTTTTTCCGAGGCCTCCAATCACACAGGACAAGTGATTTTCTCTCATAAACATCATTCGGAGTTCGAATTCTTCAATGGCTGTAATATTGGGTGTTACCTCCTATCAATGATGGTTATTGTGTTCAGTTTAATTGGCATCTCATCCAAAAGTTTTGCATGGACAAGTTTTACTCTGTTTGTGATTTGGGTGGCCTTAATATTATCTATGGTCACATTTTTTACGCCTATTACTCATGTAAAAGAGGGAGTTGCAGTCGCTGTATGGGCAGTTTTGATGGGTGTCATTTCATTGGATCAGATTTTCAGCTTCTTTGCATGAAAGATTCGTATGTCTTTTTCTTTTTCTTTTGTTTAGGGGGTCTGAATTTCTGTGGAAGTCTGTGGATATTTTTGCATTTAGTTGTTTTTTTCATTAATAAAGATCCCGTTCCACGGGGTGGTGGGTCCTCCCGTGGGGCCCCAGGGTTTACCCGTCGCCCGCAGCGTACGGGGCTTCCCTGGGTCATCAAAAAAAAAAAAAAGATGTCAGATGTTCAACTCTGACACAAGAGTAAAACCGCTTTGTTCGTGTAGACTTTTATTATGATTAAACTGGCCATGTATATTAGATAAAAAAAAACTGACCGCGTACCCACAAAAAAAAAAAAAAAAAAAAGAAAACTGGCTGCGTAGGAAAGATGGCGGGCAATTGTACTTTACTCACCACAATGAGCTTTCCAGAATTTTCTGGCCTCTTTGCAATATTAATTGCAGCTGCAGCAGCTGCACCCGACGATATTCTAACCTGCAAGTGAAAAAGATAAAATCAAAAAGAAGCCACTTAAAAAGCACGCAGCAGAGAACTCTGAAGTGCGACATGTCATGTTTCAAGAAATAAGTTAAAAATGGATATTAGCCAGTGTGTGCATCGTTTCCTGGGGTGGGGTTCTGAAGTCTCAATGCCTAATGATGGACAAGTCTCTTTACCAGCAAAGCCTCCTTCACTGCAAGCAGCTTGGCAGTTTCAATAGCTTCTTCACTTGATACCTGCAAAGTCAGAGAGAATCCTGTAATAACCAATGTGAATTACTTGATAAGAACCACATTTACAACGCAAAGATCATTGGCTAAAGGTACGCAAATCGTAAAAAGCATGTGCAATTGAAGAGTTGTTATTTTGTTGAATACAAATGATGATCTATCAGGTAGTAGGATGGATATCAGTAAGAGAACAGACTTTCTGTTTGCATGTTTAGTCCTTTTTCCCTTGTGCAACAGCATGGATGTTATGAAATTTAGGAACGAGGATAATTGAATATGATGGCAGGACCAGAAAACAGAAAGAAAATAGCACAAATTTGTCCCCTTGTACGGATAAAAACTTACTTGAATAACTTCATCAAGTAAATTCACATCTAGCACTCCAGGGATGAAGCCAGCACCAATGCCTTGTATTTTATGCGGACCTTCGGCAATTCATTTTGTAGTGTATATGAAATTATCATAGAACCATGCTGAACATCACCAAAACATATGAAAGCACAGAAAGTTTAAGCAAATGTTTTTTTACCCACACAAATGTAGCAAATTCATAAGTTGTAGTGACTAAACAAAAGGCTGTCTGGGCAGAACCAGGGTATGTAGTAGCTGAACCGTCATGAGAGGAAAAGGAAATGGATGACCCAAATCTGCGGTTCATTGATCATATCAATCATACAATGAAGTTAATTTCCAGGCAAGCAGTTGCTACACTACCCGTATCCTTGAAAAATCAGGACAGCCATTCCTAAGTTCTTCACACAGTATATTAATCATGCATCAGAGAGGGAGATAAATAAGAGAAGGCACAGCCAAAACCCAAACACAAAGTATGTTTCCTCATCCAAGTCCTTCAATTGGTGCAGAAGGAAAAGGAAAAGTACACAATGAAAAGTTAAGCCAGTGTAATATCACTACCAGTTACAAAGGGATCCAACAGTGTGTTGAAGATCATGACTTACGAGGTTTGCCACTGGATAATACTGCACATTCCGCAGGTTCTACGGCATAGAGCTAAATACACAGAAGTATTAAATGAAAAACATGAGAAACGGTAAAGTTGCCTAGAAATATAACTAGGCGATAGAAATGCACACCTTGATCTTAGGGTTTTGCTCCTTGAGATATTTTCCTGCTCCTGTTATTGTACTTCCAGTTCCTATCCCAGAAACAAGGGCATCAACTTTGCTTCCTGAACCTTTCCAGATCTCCGGTCCAATCGTTTCATAATGGATCTATGAAAGCAGGAAGAACTTAAGCTTGTCCAACCAGCTAGCTATAGAAGCATTACTAAGTGTGTGAACTGTATACCTTGGGACTGGCAGGGTTCTCAAATTGATGAAGCATGTATGCATTGGGTATTCTTTCCACTATCTCTTCAGCCTTTTTAACAGCGCCTTTCATGCCCCTGGCTGGATCCGTGAGGACCAGATCAGCTCCAAAAGCACGGAGAATGGTTCTTGTTTCAAGACTCATTGAAGCAGTCATGGTAATTATAAGTTTATAACCCTTGGCAGCAGCCATAAATGCCAGCCCTATTCCGGTGCTACCACTAGTAGGCTCAGTCAGAACACTCTTGAACACATCGCAACAGAGGAAGTTTCGTCAGTTCCATAGTTTCACTTGGCACATATAGAAACATTTTCTTGTTACACTGAGTTTATTAGACAGAGACTCAAACCTTTGCAATTTTTTAGTGTAGTTGATGCACTAGACAAATGAGGATTTAAAGCACATTCATGCCTTATTTGATTGTCAAATCCATGATCAATTTATTCAACCAACTTGGATCACACCAACAGTTACATCGCCCAAGAGGCACCAAGCGATATAGAGAATTGGAGGCTATCCAACATGAATGTAATAGACTTGCCATTCTGAACAGCTTTTACAGATGGATAGTCTACATACAATTGGCATATAGTTATTTCCTATACCCTTAATTTCTTCGACCTTTGATGAAAAGGATAACAGTAGATTGTAATGCATCAAAGATGGCTGACAGAGTAGTGGAAATGCCCTACTATGTCTGACCACAAAAAAACCACCGATTCAGCATGAGGTTCAATATCAATGTCAGTAATTGATCTTGTTTGTTGTAATCGACTAATCTCGACATAGATGTCCAATTATGGATCTTTTATGGTTCATACGTGGGGATGGGTTCATCTGTGTAATTATCTAATAACCAAATGAACCGAGTTGAAGACATGATAGCTTCAGAACACAAGGATCCCCTTGCATCTATAAATTTTCCTCATCTATAAACAAAGAATTATAGTTCTAGAATCCCAAATGGATAAGCATGCGTATTGGCTGGACTCCATTCAACTGACAGCAACTCTAACTTCCACAAGATCTCTCACATATTGTGATACATGTGGTTGATTAAAAACTTCTGCCGCTTAGCCAAGCAGTTCCATAACTATTTCTAATCCCATTCGTCAAAGATTAAGTCTCTAAGATTAAGATCATTTCTCTCTCAAATTTGTCCGACCTTTGATGAGAAAAAAGTCATGTAAAGATCATACATCACCCATGCCAATAAATCAATGAAATCCCCTAGATTGCTTTATTAAGAAAATATCACCATTTAGTTACATAGTTAACAAAAAAAAAAAAAAAAAAAAAAAAAAACAATGTACGATGTAGAACTGGGTTGAATTGCTTGATGCTCAAATAACTATGCACACCACTGAAGACAGCATAGAGTAGATGCAAATATGCTCTAAACACCAACCTGGGCAACAAACATCGACTTCAAGCTAAGTTTCTCCAGAAAAGTCTTGGCTATATCCAGAGTTGGCGATCTGGAAGCAATTGCGACATCAATCCCCTTGTCTTTCAGGGCATAAAGAATACTTTTAGCACGGGGGTAAAGAGAAGGCATTTCGCGTTTGGAGCGACATTCACCGGTCATCAACAAGAAACCACAATGAGCAAGTCAAGAAGGTTTTACCACGATGCAAAAGGCGCATCAAGTCAAACAAGAAACAAAGGGCAGCCTAGCACTCGGGATTCACCAAATCTTTGTGTTGTACCTTCAAAAAGACACCCTTAGGCCTCAAGGGTGCCTATGAATGCGAAAAAAGATTAAAGAAAACAGAAGCATAAAATAAGACATTCCAGCTGCAGAAGGGTGTGCAGTTCAACGACCTCCAGATGTTTCAGAATGAATTAACAAGCTACAAAACACAAATGGTGCTGACACAAAATCATATCAAGCTCAAACACCAAAAGATTCAAAGAAGAGAACATCAAGATAAAGAAATGAACTAATTGACAAGCTACAACCGATGCTGATATCAAATTACGTCTGCCCATCATCCAAAATCAATGCACATCGACAGAAACGAAAATCTAACAAGATGACCGTCCAAGAGCACAAATTTCACATTTTGCTGCCAACCCAATTCATCCCACGAATGCCTCGTCCGGTCACGACGAATCGACTTTGAAAGGAGGGCTTCGTCCAGAATTTCACGCAGGCACTTGTGATGGAACGATGGCGAATGATGAAAAGACAAGAACGAGAAGAAGGAAAGAGAGGAAGAAGGGCGTTACGAAAGAGGAGAAGAGGGAAGGAAGGAAGGAAGGAACGAACCACTCGAAGGGCCAGAGGATGTAATCGAGGTCAAAGACGACGGGCCTGGGCAGTACCTGGAACATCCCCATCATCTGCAGCGCCTGGTCTTTCACCTTCTCCTCCCCCATCTCTGCCTCCCTTTTCCCTCTCTCTCTCTCTCTCTCGGGGACTCGAATGGGCTGACAATAACAAAAAAAAATCCCAAACCTAAAGATCCCTCCCTTTTTCCCTGAAATTTTTTTCATTATAGAAAATCCCAAACTATGTGCCTGTCGTCAATTTATCTAAAATTAACTTTTTCACAATAAAAAAAATTCTAAAATAACACATCTATATTTTTTGGCTACCAAAACCTTAAATCAATACATCCTGACAATCTGATATATTTATTTTTCGTTAATTTTCATTAAATTAGATTGATATAATGAAAAATCACAAATTAAACTGTTTTTTTTTTTTTTATAAATAGAGGATAAGATCTCAAGTTGGCAAATTCATCAATTGTAACACGTCATTCAATTCAATAATTTGATGAAAATTAACGGATGGTAAATTTGTCATAAATATGCTAGTTTGGTTATTTGGTGTTCAAAAAATTAGTCCGGCGTAAATTTATTACAAATATATTAGTTTGAGATTCTTATGGTATTAATCCCTTTATCAAATTCGACCTTTGAATCTATTTGTTTAGTGAAAAATAAATAATTTTTGAAAATATTTTCTTAAAAATAATCATTTGTACGCTTTTTTAAAAAAGAATGAACGAATGAAGAATATTTTCTTCATCTACGAAAATATTTAGATATAAATTATTGTCGATAATAAAAATATTTTCTATTGGCTAATTATTTCAAACAATACAAAAATTTATATTAAAAGAATACTTTTCAAATCATTCATTTCTTGAAAAATAAATGGAGCGTCAATGTAATTAATTTGCTAAATATATCGCTATATTACATTTATTTTTTAAAATATTTTTATTTTCTTAAATAAGGGTCTAAAGTGAATCTTATTTTAAATAAAGCATATGAAGTGTCCATATCAATTTTTAAGAATGGCCTGAACTCACCGACTGTCAAGGGCAATTTTGTCTTTTAAAATTTTTAATTTTTTCCTATTTTCTGTCTTTTTCTCTTTTTTTCTTTTTGAAAATAAAAATAAAAATAAAAAAGGAAAACATAGGCCCTCTTGCCTTCGCCGCCACCCCACTAGCGATGTTGTGCCATCCTACTTTTGTTTTTTTTTTTTTTTTTTTTTTTTTGTTTTTTTTTTCAATTTTTAATCTAATTTAATTTAAATTTAATTTGTATTTTGACAAAAATATCATTGATTGGTCAAAATATTTTGCCAAGAGGCTAGGCCCTTTTTTGAAACAATCATAACCATTTCAAATCCTTATTTGAGATTGATATGGTAATTTCGGATCCTTACTTGAAACAACATCTATTTTAGATCCTTATTTGAAAAATGAGAAAGTTTTGAACCTTTATTTGAAAATTTTCCATTGAGCTAGAATGAGGATGGGGCTGTTGTGCTGCTTTGCTAGTAATTTTTTTCCATGAAAATCTAAAGTACAATGCCAATCTTAAAATAAAATTACGAAAATAATTATAGAAAAATTTATGTGTCAGCATTTTTTATATTACAAAAGTTTTATGTGTTTAAGAAAAAAAGAAAAGTTAAAATCCGCGCACTGCAGGATTTGAAAGAGGGAAGATGCCGAAATCCATCTCCATTTTTCATCTCACTACTGCTTACTTCATCTACTTTTAAAACTGCATGTTTGCATCTTGAATTTAAACTTGGAAGGCTATTTTTCCATCTTCACATCTAACGTTACTTGCACTAATGTCATTTCCTTTCCCATATTTAAGGAAAGTAGTCAATTAAGGAAGACTGACAGATGAAATCGGTTCAAGCCATTAGATAAATTCATTGCTATGTGGCAGTTGACATTAATGAAGAAGGATCAGACAACGACGTGGAATCGACATTAAAGTTCACCGACGGAGCAAACAAAGGAGAGTGCTGTTATTTTCAGCAACATTTTTTTTTTTTTTTTTGGTGAATGAAAAATGAAAAAAAAGAAAAATTAAAATGTGACAAAAGACAATCCAAACGTGTGCAAAAAAAAAAATATTAAAAAAAAACCAAAAATTTTTCTCATCACCACCACGAGAGCGCACTTACTTTCAAGAGACCTGTCAGGTGTCAGCCTCCCTACTCTTCCCAAGTAGCACCACTCCCATTCGCCCTCCCCAATCTGACATCTCAGGACAAAAATCCCACTCCGAAATGACCGAAACGCCCCCGCCCCTCCCGCCATTTCTCCCGGTCAAGCCCGTAATTCTTCCCATCTCCCCGTCCTCTTTCGTCAACTCACCCCCCAAAAAAACCTCCGCTTTCTCGTCCTCCCCCGCGGAACTGTCCGAGACGAGCTTTTGCGAAAAAGTCGGATCTTTTAGAGAGAGAGAGAGGGAGAGTGAGAGGAGAGAGAGAGTGAGATGGACGGCGGCGGAGGCAGCCAGGCCCACAGGGCGGAGGCGGAGCGGTGGCTCACGGCGGCGGCGAAGCTCCTGGCGACCCGCGACTTCCACGGGGCCCGCACCTTCGCGATCCGGGCCCGCGAGTCCGACCCGGGCCTCGAGCACGCCGACCTCATGCTCGCCGTCGTCGACGTCCTCCTCGCCGGCGAGTCCCGCGTCGTCAGCGACCAGCCCGACTGGTACGCCGTCCTCCAGCTCGGCCACCTCACCCAGAACCTGGAGCTCATCGCCTCCCACTTCCGCCGCCTCGCCGTCCTCCTCGGCCCCGACCGCAACCGCTTCCCCTTCGCCGATCAGGCCTTCCGCCTCGCCTCCGACGCTTGGTCGGTGCTGTCCAACCCCGGCGAGAAGGCATTGTACGACAACGAGCTGAAGCTCGGCTTGCTGGGGCAGCTCGGGAATCAGACGCCCCCTCGCGGAACGTCAGGGGCGGCGACGGGCACGCGCCGGCGGCGGAGGACGAGAGGCCGTTCTTCGGGAACGGCACGCCGGTGCAGCCCCGGCCTACCCGGCCGGCGAGCCAGGCTACCGAGTCGGCGTCGGCCAGCTTCTGGACCGCGTGCCCCTACTGTTTCTATCTCTATGAGTACCCTAGGGTTTATGCCGAGTGCGTGCTCAGGTGCCAGAATTGCAAGAGGGCGTTTCAGGCGGTGGCGGTACCGTCGC
This sequence comes from Eucalyptus tenuipes, assembly GCA_014182365.1. Taxonomy (NCBI): domain Eukaryota; kingdom Viridiplantae; phylum Streptophyta; class Magnoliopsida; order Myrtales; family Myrtaceae; genus Eucalyptus; species Eucalyptus tenuipes. Next base: position 8,427,717 of record CM024543.1, on the reverse strand, counting down.
CGCCGGTGTCGGAGAAAGATACGCACTTCTCTTGTTGGGGGTTCTTCCCAATTGGGTTTCCGGGGTTAGCGAATCAAGCCGAGGGCGCCTCTAGTTGGATGCCTATGTCTCATATGGTCGCGTGCCCTGCTCCTGGGCAAGAAACAACTTCTCAGGGAGGGCGGAAAGGCGGGAATGCTGGGCAGAGACCTGCCCCGAAGGTGTATTATGATGACGACGACGACGACGACGATGTTTATGTAGAGCTTTCGGAATCGAGTGAGGATTCTGGTGAAGAATGGGGGAGTAAAAGAAAGACGAGGAGAGTTGGGAAGAAGAGTCTGGGGAGTAGAAGTGCTGCTAACAGAGTGCCAATAGAGAGAACAAGAAGACGGAATGCGGATGCGGGTGAGCAGGGAAATGGTGGCGGTGGGGATGATGTGGTCAGTGGGACTGCTGCGAAAGGTGGGGAGAGGGCGGAGTCGAGTAAGAAGGCGACAGAGTCGAGTAAGAAGCCGACGGGGAGTTCTACGAGGAAACAGTCGGGAAAAGCGGGGATGGGTAAGTTGGATTTGAATGTGGAGTTCAGTAACGAGGTGGAAGAGCCTGCAAGAGTTGTGAGTCAAGGGAATAGGACAGGAAATGGTGAGGAGGATACTATTGAAGGGACTGGGTTTTTCGAAGGTCTTGATGAGTTCCTGAGCAGTTTGCCAATACTTTCTGTGGTCAATGACGATAAGGTTAAGGCTGCTTAGGGTAGTAAGGCTGCTTTCATTGTTGCTTTTTGCAGTTCTCTTTTGCATGGTTGTTTGTTGTATTTTAACCTGTGGAGGTACTGGCAATTCCCTTGTCATGTTCTCCTAGCCTTTGATCTTGTAGTAAAGCTAGTGTATATTATGTAGCAACCTTTTCTAACTTCTCCGGTGGTTTTTTTTTTTTTTCCTCCTTGGGATCTTCTGTTGATCCCAGGATGGATAGATAATGGATAAAACATGAGGAGTTCTCTCTAAGTATGCTTGGACTTTTCTCACGTTTTATGCTTGCAAATGCACATTTGCATGGAAATTTTATTCTTGTGCTTTATCTATTTTGTTGATGATTGGTTCTGGTGATGAAATTTTTGGTTTACTTGATGACTTAATTTCGAGATGTTGAAGGATGTTGGAGTTGGAAGAGAAAATGTGATTCATTTTTAAGCATCATGGTGTTAAAGAGGAGGAGGTAAAGTATTTAAACCCCCACATGGCTTCTTTTTCTGAGTCGAACCATTGTATTCAATTAAAAAAGATGCTAATGAGAGGTCCACGTGCTGTCTACTGAACTGTTCTCTTCCTCTGGGGCTGACATATTTGTAACACTGTGGAGTCTTAGTATGATTAATCTAGGTTTTGTACTTTTGTTTAAAATTCTTTCTTTAATCGTCTGTTCTAGTGGTGACAGATACTATAGTTTGAAATATAGGTAGAGCTTGAGATGCCCCCATTAAGCATCTTGCTTGAGTTAGAAAGACCTTAGATTAGTTAGATAAGCTCCATTTATCATTCTGACTTGATACTTTATGGAGTGTTTACTGTGTCAGACATGCTGAGCATAATCCAGGATACAGCTCATGGTTGCAGGCTAGCTTGAGCAGCAATGGTTTTTCCAGGGCCAGTTATTTTGACTGAATATTGAATCTGGGTGATTTGAGATGAAAGTTGGCATTTTATTCTGCAGCAGACTTTTCTTTAATGGGTTTCAATGTGCTTGGTTATTGTTTCGTTGATTTTTGAGCTTAATGCACCACTTCATTCTCGATTATAGCTTCCTTTTATAACAGCCATTTAAATTATTATTAATGTTATGGTAGTGAAAAGAACGGAACTCTCCTGTGTTCTGCTCGTCATTGCTGCTGTTTTCCTTTTGACTAGGAATGAAAAGGATCCATTTATCCTTCTCACAGTTTCTGCTTTTAGTATTTTCTCATTTTTTCCCCTGTTCCATGGAATTTATGGTGGATCAATTCTGGCATTCTTCCTCTTCAAGTTCCACGATAATTATCTCTATTGGCTTTGACATTCCATATTTGTGGTTTTTTATTTCTTTTGCATGGATTCCAAGGAGAAAAAGGCATCTTTGCATTTGGCCTTCTATTAGTGCGAAGGGACCTTATTGTCTGTACAGCATTCTACTTATGTCGGTTGATCTCCTTCCCGGTTGTTGGAGTATCTGTGTCCCTTCACAGAGAGAGAGAGAGGTTTTTGGTGTCTTCAGCGGCTTGTGAAGTCTGATATATGGATGTTCGCTTTCAATTTTCTTTCACTTGTTCTCTTTTGTTAACAGTCATTGAACAGCAAAGTGATGTGTTCTTGACAGCAAAAGCTTCTATGCTTGAATTGGTCCACCATCTTCAGATATTGAGTGTACCATGTAGAATTTTGCTAATAATAAGTTCTGGCTACCATGTAGTTATGTGCATCGTCTACTTTGTTGGTACTGAAGATTTTTTAATTTGCAATGTCTCTTTTGGACAACTCCAGTTTGATTTATGTAGATAAACTGTTTGGTATATTTCTAAGGAGAAAAACCAAGGCAGGCATTGGTGTGGGATCATGATGATACATGCTTTTGGCTTTAAGACATATATGATTTGCATAAATAGTTTGGCTTTGACATTAACTGGTTGAAACGTTCTACTTTGAAAGAGCATCAAAGTAAAAAGTGTTCTTCCTGTCTCTTATGAATTTCTAATGGACCAAACTAGTGCTGGTAATCGTTTTTGTTCTATTATTTATTATTTAGAACTGTAGCATGTGATGAAATTTGCTGATTCAGGAACAGCACAGGCTTCATGTGTCATATTTGGCAATATATTGTTTATATATATTCATACAGCCTAGCTTAAAGCAGGGAGTTTAATTTGGTAGCGGAAAGCTATGGTTTTGGTTGTTTTTCCTGTGGAATCCGTAGCTGATGAAGCAGATAACAGAAATCTGAAAATATGTTGTATACTTACAATTTCCATAATCTCAACAATTTTATCTCGAATGGTTTGGAGCTCCATCGAATTTAGGTCTGCAGCTGTTTGTTGACCTTTGAAGGCATCTTTGCTTGGTGTCACATACCATACAAGCAGGAGGGGCAGGTTTGGGATGTGAAAAGTTTTGTTAATGGTATGAAAGACTTGAAGACAAATGCTTATTGGAGAAAGGCAAAGTTCACTGGCATCTTTGCCAAGAAAGACTACACAAAGTTGTTGCAGGTACGTGCGATCACTGACCTGTCTCCATCGATGCTCTAGCAGCTTCTCCTATGGTTGAAAAAAGACAATTGAAGCTGCAGGTTGGTTTGTTGTCCTTTTAGACATTTGGGTCTCAACTTGTGCAGTTGGTTCCTTGGAGCAGTTGCTGTGAATATACCATGTACTCTCTTTTGGACTGGTAGCTTGTTGTATTTCGAGTTAAAGGCTTATCTCCATTGTTAGAAAACCAGTCAGGTCTATTATGCCACCTTGTCTATACTCTTGTCCTTGATCTTTTTCCCCCTTTTTCTGGACCCTTTTTGGCATAATCTTCTTTGTGTTTCCTGAAATTTCCAGTTTACAAGGCAATTTGGGGTTGAATTGGTCGAAATCAAAATTTTGACCTTTAAAAACAGTTCTTCAAAAGCAAATTACTTGGGATGTGAAACCAGTTCGACCAAAAATACATACTTTCCCTGTGTAGGACGAACTTCCTTGTTGAATACCCTCAATGACAATACAGTATTCACTCTTGCACAACTCAAGTGGAAATCGTTATCTTTGCTGATGATCCTCAGCAAAGTTACCTGGCCATAATCAGAACTTATTGCATTTTAAAGTTCCGTCTTGTTACCATGCTCTACAGAAGCGTGATTCATACTACAAGATGAGGAGGTCTTTAATCCTATAACAGCATGTAAAAGTTCAGATGAGAATGGTTGTTTTTCAACCAAATTAGACGAGATACAGCAATTCCAACGGCTTCTCTTGTAAGCTTATCAACTGGTCTTATGCTCCGGTGGCATTTGGCCGTTGGGAGGGTAAGAGGGGGGATACAATATCTGGCAACATGTTCTCGCCGGATTGACATGGATTAGACTTAAAACCCTTCATGTAAGGGCCAGGGCTTGTGCATGGCTATTGACCCGCCGAACCGGGTAGGAGATAAGAAGTTCTAGGAAATAGGAAACTCCAGGGAAAAAGCGGAAACAGAAGTAGCTATTGCAAGATTGTCTTGATGCATTTCTTCAAAAAAGGGAAAATTATCAAAAAAGTCTTATAATTATGTCAATTTAATCTAAAACTTTTTTGTAATTGTACAAATTCAATCAATCCAATCAAATTTGGTTGGCTAGCGATGATGTGGATGTTAGCCAACGCCGGCTGTTCGGTGAATGCTGATGTGGCGGTCTTTTTTTTTTAAATTTTTTTTTCCCATCTTTCTCATTTCTTTAGCTTAAGAAGCAAACAACACTCTTTGGAAGCTTTCGTGTTGTGTCCGACATTTCGACACGTTTCGACACGCGGTCTACGAGTGTCGGGAAATCTAACACGTGGTCAACTCTTCCCGACACGCGAGTCTGAAATTTTGACACGCGATTCTAACATGCACGGGGTCAATTTAAAAAATTTTCAATATTTGAAGGGTTAAAATATAAATATATGAAAAATAATGAAAATAACAAAAATAAAGGGGAAAGAAGAAAATTCTCACTTTCAAGTTTCTCACTTATAAGTTTGTGATGATAGAATGCCCCTCTTCTCGCCGGCGTCGCTCCGTTGCCCTCGCAGACTTAAAAGTTGTGATTTTTTTTTTTTTGCTTCTTTTCTCGCCTGCGAGTTATCTCTTTTAGTCACATTTTCCATGGCGAATTTAGTTATTTCCTTCTCTTTTGATCGTATTTTGAGAGTTTTTGTTCTGGATTTTCATTTTTCTCGAACCTTATTTTGCAGAGGAGCTCCAAGCCAATATATATCATGAACTCCGAACTCTATCTTGGATTTATAAGAAATCTTACTAATTTCCGACAAGTGTAAGAAAACAGAACATGTTCCTTCAAATTTACTTTTTGTGTTTGCAATTTTTGAATTTCTCATTCAATCTTTGTTAAATTAAAACAATAAATGATATTAATAAATGTTGGATTAATTTTTAGTATAAATTAATTATATGCTCTTTTATTATTATTTATTTATTTATTTTTCATTTATATATAAAAATATATATTTAATATATAACGTGTCAAAACGTTTTTTATTTTTTGAGAAATGACGTATCGGCATGTCCCGTCGTGTCGAGTGTCCGTGTCGGTGTTACATAGCCTCTAGCTGGTCGCCACCAACTAGAGGTGAGGGCCGCAGGGCTTGGCCTCCGCCGACCGTGGTGAGGGTGAGGCCTCACTAGATTTAGTAAGGCTCAACCTCGCCTAGCCATTGGGTGGGGCCTCGCCATCACGCATAGATCGAAACTCGCCATGGTTGGGTGAGGCTCATCCTAGCTAATGCCTGGTGAGGACGAGCCTCGCCATTGGTTGATGGCAATCAGCAAAAAAAATTCAAAGTAAAAAATTCAAAAAGAAAAAATAATTATTCAAAAATTGCTACGTCATAGTTTGCTTGACTGTGGGCATCTACGTCAGTGTTGGCTGACCCAATATGGCTAGATGAAGTGAATGTCACAAATACAAAAGGTTTAGGATTAAATTGACAAAAAAAAATTAGAATTAAATTTGCATAATTATAATGGATTTATTTTTTGGTAATTTTCTCATCGGACAAATTAAACCTTTACATGTTCCCGATTTTATTATCTGGTCCTTTCATAACAATACTTGATCGTGGTGATATTTACATTCCTTCCTTGTTGCTCCCAAAATGCATCGGGATTCTCCCTTCTCAAAAATAAATTGAAAGTGCAGTAATCTTTTGCATTTTACACCTTGCTCTCCTATGCCCTGATTAGCATCTTCCAGTTCTAGGATCGAATCTCTCCTTTCATTTGCCCTCGTGAACCCCAGGCCCCGCCACCAGAATTGAGCAAGCAAATCATTCATATCGCCATACCGACTGTGTATGAAATTTGGGTTGTCAATGAGTATGTGGGGAATCGCACGAGCCACTGCCTTCAATGTCTTGTCTTTACCCTTTCGATTACATGCTTTTCTCTCCTACTTTTCCCAAGTTGTTGTCAAGCCTAAGATATGAAAATCTGAACACTAAAAGCAGAATTGACAATCTAAAAGACGTAGTGTGGAAAATTTGGGTAAACTACGTTATCAAAAGAAAAAGGGGAGATGGCATCATTTGTAGATTTGCAAAGATGCTATGGCAATTGGTGAGTAGGTTGCCATCACCTTTGTCGACAGATGGCAACCCAATTGCGGTGGTCATCGTGTCCAGAATTTTATCGAGGGAGAGAGACGAAGAGGATGGCAGTGAAGTTCCCGATGAAGATGCTAGTACGAACACCTAGAAAGAGTAAATAGGTGCTTAAAAGAAATATTGACAAATAAATGCGGAAATAAATTGCAAGCAAAGTTTGAATAAGGATAAGAGTTTGACAAATGAGTCACTAGACTTCTGGTAGATGTTCAGAATTTGTTATGCGATGGAATAGACTTTTGAAATAACCTGTAAGTGTGCAACAGACTTAAATAAGGAAAGTTAAGAGAAGAGAAGATTGTACATGAATTTTATAGTAGTTCGGTTTAGATCAAGCGTACGTCTACTCTCCCATGCTAACAGCCTTCTAGTTGAATTCCACTATACGATCAATAAGAGATTACAATTTTGAGTGCAAATACTTGGTAGTAGATCATACTATCTTACTAAGTCACTCTTTTGATATTTCTCTCACGATTACAAATGTTTAAGCTCACGAAATACAAGTGTATGATCATTGTTCACTCAGACTTTGGAATTATGGATTATACTCTCCGTCTCTTACTTGCTCCTCGGTCCTTGATCTCCTTAAATACTTATCTATCTCCAAACTAGCCATTGGACAGTATCTAGAGGATTGTCTTCCAATTTACCCATTGGACAGATTTGTATCTAGAAGATTTAGTAGCTGTAAAGTGACATAAGTAGAATCCTAAGTTGATTATGATTGTCCATACAAATAGAATCTTGATTTCCATAAGTAGAGCTTCTTCGTTTAGACAGTTCTTGTCTTCAAATTCATTGAGTCAATTAAATCTATTTTGATATAGAATCCAAACCAGATCACTAGCCGTTATACATTTTGGGTTTGTGTTACGTTCCGTCAAGTTGTCTCGTTCTAAAAATGCTTCGTTTTGAATCTGCTACGTTTTGAACTTGTGTCTCGTTTTGGACCTTGTCACATTTTGGACTTGTGTCTCGTTCTGTATGTAAAGTTTGAGAGTGTTCTGTCGAAAGTGAAGTTTGAGTGTCTTCCGTTTGAAATAGAATTTGAGTATTTTCCATCTAAAATTGACTTTACAATCTGGACGTAAGTCTGAACATATTCTGCTTCTGAACGTATTTAACCTTAAGGTTTGAACACCATCTGAATAAGTTCAGTTTTAGTATAGAGCCTATCTTCTGAATCTTTCAAGTATAGACTTTGACAATCTCCTTTATATGTTCTATCATCTGCATAGTCTATTACTCAACCATTAAACACGTTAGTAGCCTTTGATTTATTTTGTCATATTCAAAATATCATAAGGGACTTCCCTAACACCAGACGACAGTGAAGTTCATGATGGGCACCACGATCATGGTGCTTTGTTCTTCTATCGAGGCTAACACCAACGAGAATGTTGATAATGCTAACTATGACAACGTTGCTGGGTCTTCTATTATCTGGTGATTATTGCCTAGCAGCAATAGCAACATTGTCATTGATTTTCTGGCAGGGAGAATTTTTTTAAATTTTTTTTTTATATTTATTGTATCATGACTAATTCAATCCTAAAATTTTCAATTGAACAAATTTTATTTTAAACTTTTTACGTTTATGTCAATTTAGTTTATCTGATCAAATTTGGTTGTAAATTGCTAAGTAACCATCCTATGTAGCATGATTGGTGCTTACATGGATAATTTTTTCAATTTTTTTTAATTATTGTTTATATTTTTCTTTCTTTTTTCTTTCTTTCATTTTGGCTAGTTAGGGCCTAACCGTTCTTGAGGGTCAATTTGGGTGGGGCCTGAGCAAGGGCCTTCTCACACCTTGACTTGCGGCTGGCTGCGAGCAAGGGCATGAATGCCTTCTCCTCTCGTTGGCCAAATGAAAGGAAGAAAAAGAAAGAAAAATATTAAAAAATAAAAAATTATAAAAAAAATTCAAAAATTATTAAAAATGTTAATGTTAGTGCTAGCTATATCACATAAGATGATCGACGTCCACATGAATTAGTTGGCGCGAACAAAATATTTAGAACTACATTGATCTAATTAAATGGCCTGAGATTAAATTGACACAAATACAATATATTTATAACTTTTTTTGGTATTTTCCCGCATGCAAATAGAAGGAAGGAAAGTAACCATGATATCCCTCTCATCTTTTTTATCCCCAAAATTTTCTTGGTTTGAATCAAATGAGTTCAATCGAAATCCATTATTCGAATCAAATGAGTTCAATCCCAATTCATTAAAACCCAAGATGACCTGTCTTGTATTTTTTATTGCCGATTCTTTTTTTCGTTTGATTAAAATGAATCTGGTCCGAACCATTAAAGTCCACATCTAGTTGGGTTTTGTTTTTCTTAACCATTTTAAATCTATTTTAAATAAGTTTAAATGACCTTTTTCAACTTGGTCTACTGAATGTAAGTCAAAAATTAATTTAGCGAGAAAAAATTGAAAAGAAAACATAATTGTGCAGAGTAAGGTTCTTTTTGGCTTTCTTCTAACCAAAATAATACAGCTGATGGTTACATTACATGCTTGGCAAGATCATTCTGGGATTGTTTGATTTGCTCAAATCGTGTTGAACATATGGAAATGAAATTGGTTTCGAAGTTGAGCTAACACTCTGCTAGTTTTCCTACCAAAACATGCTTGCAATCTCCCTAATCTCCACGTCCCCCTCTTTAAAAACCCCAACCAAGCCATCCCTCAAACACACCACCACCATCTTCACTTGAGATTCATAGCTCCTCACCATCGAAGTTCTTCAATTTGCTAGCCAATTCCGTAATGGCAAACTGTCACAGGTTTGTGCACATGTTGGGATTGTTTGTCCTTGCTCTGTCCTTGATCATTGGTGAGAATTCTGTTGAAGCTCGCCAACTTTTCGAGTTTGCGTTGCCTGAAGTGCCTGAATTACCTAAGCCTGAATTGCCTCACCTTCCCGACATTCCGAGCATACCTAAGCCAGAATTGCCATCTTTACCAAAAGTTGAATTGCCGCCGGTTCCTGAACTTCCAAAGCCTGAATTACCAACAATACCGAAGTCAGAATTACCAGAAGTGCCTGAACTGCCCAAACCTGAATTGCCTCATCTTCCCGACATTGCGAGCGTGCCCAAGCCAGAATTGCAATCTCTGCCAAAAGTCGAATTGCCACCGCTTCCTGAACTGCCAAAGCCCGAATTGCCATCTTTGCCAAAATTCGAATTGCCTTCGCTTCCTGAATTGCCTAAGCCAGAATTACCAACAATACCAAACCCAGAATTACCAGAAGTGCCTGAACTGCCTTATCTCCCTAATTTCCCTAAGCCAATGCTACCATCCATTCCCACAATTCCGAAAGACATGTCTGTTTCTACTACTACTACTCCTTGAAGCTATGTAGCGAGTTCGCCGTTGGGTTATGCTATCATGTGATTGATAATTTTATCCTTTATCCCCGTCTATTGTAATGATTTGAGTATGCCTCAGATCCTATACATGTACTTGAATATGACAATTTGTGATATGAAGTGATATTTGTTATGTAGATTTACTTTAAGAAATCATAAAGAATGATAAATTTGGTGTTTGACATCCAAAATTACATATATGTATATATATCATTATGCCAAGGATTAATATGATTCAAAATGCCAAATTAGTACCCTATGATAGATGTACCTTAAACTAATTTTCGTCTCACAAAAAACCCCAAATTGGTGCTCTCATGATACATTTACTCCAGAATTTTAGTCTAACAAAAATCCTCAAATGGTAATTCCATAGTTCCATTACACGTTAACTCAAAATGAATTCCATTCCTAAATTAATTTCCGTCTCATGAAGAAAAATCATAAACTAGTGCCAAGATTTGAATCTATCCTCTGTTAAAAAGTTGAAATGAGTCGTCTTAATTTGGTAATCTAGAGGGTCCAGAGCTTATTAGCAAGATAAAACTTTTTTATGGTGTTACATTTAATAAAATGTAAAACTAAAGTAAAATGGCAGCACTTGCACCCACTGAACAAAGAAAGATATGTATGCATGGATAAGGCATACCGATTATATCATCAAGTTCAACAATCTTATATTTGAGCCACTCATGGAGTTTTTGTCTTACCGAATATATGAAGTTAGGGGATTATTTTTCTCATCAACTGATTCATCGATGAGCAGCACAGAAAAAGGGCATTATTAGGACAGTGTCACCACCAAACCAAATATAAAATGCCTAATTTGTTCTATCAACATCGAGTACTTAGCTTTGCCGACCTGATAATTCATGATTTTATACCTTGTTTTAACAGCTTCGGCTCTTGCCTTTCTCTTTACTGCATTACTTTCAATCCTAAGAAATCTCTTTGCTAGGGTCCATCCCACACAAGTTTTATCATATATATAGCAGAGCGCAATTCAGAATTTTCATGAATTTTCTACCCTAAGCTTTTCCTCATTAGATTAATTGATATCAGTTTGAGATGTCCCAGAAAATTCAATGTTGATCTTCTGCAGCTTTTATAATATACACGCTCATCGGTATCATTATTAATCACGTCCATATACAAACACAATCCAAATAAACTATTCTCAGTCACTCGAACTTTCCAACTCTCTCATATCTTAGGATTAATGCTTATCACCGTTACCATGATTCATACCTCCTAGATGCGTCTGGGCACTACTCATCCGCATCATCTCTTGCTGAGCATCACAATCTGCTCTCCTGGCTTTACGATTCGTACAACTCAATGCGAAGTTTCTATTCCTTTCCACTCGTTTTGTGCACGTACCATTATCTGTTCTGCTCGCTCCCAGGCTGTACATTGTCCTCAACCATCTGAAACATAGCCATAAACCCGCTTTGTCTCAAAGTGATAAAACTGATTGGCAAACCGAGCACAAAGCATGGCTGGCATCCACGTCAGTGTTGGCCGGCACAATATGGCTGAATGAACTGAATCGACATAAATGTAAAGGTTTATGACTAAATTGACAAAAAAATGTTTATGATTAAATTAGTGCAATTATAATGGATTAATGATTTTTTTGGTAATTTTCTTCGTCCGATAAATTAAATCTTTACATGTTCCAGATTTTATTATCTGGTCCTTTCATAACAATACTTGATCTTGGTGATATTTACATTCCTTCCATGTTACTCCCAAAATGCATCAGGATCGAATCTCTCCTTTCATTTGCCCCCGTGAACCCCTCGGGCCCCGCCACCAGAATTGAGCAAGCAAAGCATTCACATCGCCATACTGACTGTGTATGAAATTTGGGTCAATAAGTATGTGCGGAATCGCACGAGCCACTGCCTTCAATGTCTTGTCTTTTCTATTGGAAATAAGATTGAAGACCATGGAGCCGATTCTGATTGTGATTGATTCCAGTAGATCATTGATTAGTGTAGTAAATAGGAAATAGTGATTCATGTATATTATTTTTCCTATTTTATTTTTTCATTCTTACATAATAAATGGATTAATGTACTAGTATACAGAACATAATACACGAAAACATTTTCCCAAATCTCTTTTCCCTTTCTGTCATGGTATCAGAGCCCTCGCTTCCTGGCCTAGCTTCCGCAACCCCATAATTGCCATCATTTTCTTTTCTGATCTGTTGCTGCATATCGCTTCCTATAGAACAAATTGGCAAAGCGATTAGGAATTTGTTGTTTTTTTTTTTTTTTTGATACCATGGCAAAGGATAAGAATATTGCAAGTTCCTCAGTAGAGGATTCATCACTTCATAATCAAACGCTCACATCACCTGATCAGGTCGAATCGACTGATCAAGAGGGGCAAGTGGATAACACCAACGTCGTTTCTGCCCCTACTCCAGTCCAGATTCCTAAACCAACTCACTGGCCCTCAATTTAGTGGTATCCGCATAGTACCAATGGGCTACTGAGTTGGGACAAACATGGGCCCAATACCCATCCGAAGAGGAAAATGTGGCCGATTTTCAGCCCAACATAAGAGGAGCGACCCCCTCTCCATATGGGATCGATCTGACTGGTGAGTCGGGCCAGACAGCTGCAGGTCACAGACCCGGATCCATATTGGGTCAAGGAATGGAGCCTTACCCGGTTCAACATGCACTACCTTACCTGTTTCCGTTCAAAGGCAGCAACCGCTCGGAACTTGGAGATTCGCTTTACATGTCGCCGGCGAACGGGTCAAAATTACATTTAATCAGCCAACAACTTACCGGACCGGCAAACTACCATTCTTGGGCACGGGATCTCCGGCGAGGATAAGGAGGGTTTCATCGACGGAAATGTGCCCTACTCGACAGACGAACAATTGCAGAGGCACTGGCGACGCTGCAACCAACTGGTATGCACCAGGATCGGAAACTGCTTGGCACCCGATGTCGCGGTTGGTCTCCCTCTGACAGAAGATTCGAAGACATTATGGGATAATGTGTGATAAATATACGGTAAATTAAATCGGGCAAGATTATTCACGTTGACCCAGACCAACCTTTCGGTCACCGCATGTTTCAACCGACTATCGGCCTTGTGGAACGAGATCGAAGTAGCTGAAGAGAAATTGGAGGGGCCGGAGGCCACTCTCTGACAATACCACGCCATCAAAGAAAAAGAAAAAGCCACTAGATTTCTCCTTACCTTGAACGAGTCATATGCGATGTTCCGATCGCAAATCCTTGCGATGGATCCCCAACCGTCACTCGGGCAGATCTTCCAATTGGCTATATAGGAAGAAAATCAGCGGGTTGCCGTGGCTAAGTAGACCCGAGTCGGTGAAGGAACAAGCTTCACGGCATTTCCATCTATTTTTGTTTTGACAGAGAAGGTGACTTGCGTCGGGGGAAGTTTTGGAGCTGGAGGAAGACAGTCAAGGACAAGGGGATACGTGGTTGTGGCGACGAAGAAGGAAGAAGATAACCCTAGTTTTTCACGAACAGATGGCTGGGATCGCAGATCTGGATTGGACAGCTTGGAAAAGATTGCTGGATCCGACGATACAGGGAGGCGCGCTAGATTCGATAGGCTGGAATGGACGGCTGGGATTGCCGCAGCAATCGGACGGTTCTAGTTTAATCTTCTCTTAAACTGAATTGGACGGGGGCCATTTTGCCACGTTAGCACCAACCTATAAAGGATCGTACGACGCACAAAATGCCACGTCAGCAGGGAAGGTCAATGGACAAAATTCCAAAATTAAAAATAAATATTGTGAATATTGCAAATGCCCACACCACACTATTGATCCTGCTGGAAATTACATGGGAGACCTAATAATAAAAAAGAGAGGGACTCTTCAGTTTATCAGGTCTTTGCACAAAAGAGCGGTGGGACATCCTCACCAAATTATCACCCAAGAACAATATGAGAATATCATGCAAGTTTTGAGCCAGCTCAAGAATAGTGACACTGGTGCGGGATTCTTAGGTACTTCTCTCTATGAAAGGAATTCATTATCTATTGATGTATGGATTATCGATTCAGGTGCTAGTGACCACATAATTTGTAATGAATATATGTTTTCCTATGTCCATAAAACACACAATCCCCTGTTATGGTGCGTCTTCCATATGGGAACATTACATATGTTACCAAAATTGGTACCATACATCTTGGTCTGAACTTTGTCCTTAAAAATGTCTTATACATTCCAGATTTTGAGTTTAATCTTCTCTCTGTCTCAAAAGTATGTATGGACAATTCCTGCAAAGCCATATTCAATTTTGAAAATTGTGTCTTTCAGGACCATTCGACTGGCAAAGTGATGGGCTTGGGTAATGTGGCACAAGGACTTTACTTTTGGGTTAATTCTCCATGAGATTTAGAATTATTAAATAAAAGCATTTATTGTAATGCAATCGGTCATAATAAGAATCTCCTTTTACATCAACGATTGGGTCACAGTGCACAATTTCCTCACCCAAAATGCCAAATATGTCATTTAGCTAAACAATCTCGAGCACCTTTTCCAGTTAGTATATCTCAAGCAAAAAAATCCTTTTTCATTGCTTCACATGGACATATGGGGTCCCTATCATACTCCTCATCGGGATGGATCTCGCTTCTTTCTTACAATCGTTGATGACTATAGTCGTGCCACTTGATTATATCTTATGCAGTCAAATAGTCAAACATTTACTCATTTATCAAGTTTCCTTTCCTTAATTAGGAATCAATTTGGCAAATCTGTACACCGAATTCGTACAGATAATGAGCGAGAATTCTTTACTTCTGACTGCATAACATTATTGTCTACTCATGGAATACTACATGAAAGTTCCTGCACTTATGCTCCACAGCAAAATAGAATTGTTGAATGAAAACATAGACATCTCTTAGAAGTAGCTTGTGCACTCAAATACCAAGCTTTAGTCTCTGAAGAATTTTGGGGAGACTATGTAGTCACAGCAGCCTATTAGATTAATCGCATGCCAACTCATATTCTTAATGGTGAAACTCCATTTGAGATGCTTTATAAGAAACAACCAGATAATAGTCATCTTAGAGTATTTGGTTGTTTCTGTTATGCAACAAATGTGGGTCCTTAGGACCAAATAGGCCCTTGTGCAACCCGATGTGTCTTTATGGGATATCATCCTCTACATAAGGGATATCGTGTTATGGAGGTTTCTACAGGGAATTTCTTTACCAGCAGATAAGTTATTTTTCATGAAGATGTCTTTCCTTTCAAAGAGAAGCTACCTTCATCACAAGACACTTTATTAGAAAGCAATCGACCCTTTCTATATGATGAAGATTTATCATTAGCGCCTGGATTTCTTATGGCTTTGGAATCCTCTATGACATCAGCACCGGTGGAATCTCCAAGTTCGGAGATGGAATCACCAACTTTACCTAAAGAAATTTCTCCCCCTTCTTCAACAATGGATACATTAGGAGTGGATCCCGAATTATCAATAGTTCTTGAGCATACAGTTTAACGACCCTGACGTTCTGGAAGACAGACTCGCCCACCTACATGGACTAAAGACTATATATGTTCTGTTACAAGTTCTTCAGGTACACAATATCCTGTTTCTTCATATGTTTCCTTTAACCAATTATCGCTAGAACATATGTGTTGTATCAGTCGAATTTCATAAGAACATGAGCCATCTTCATTCGCTGAGGCAGCAAAAGATCCCAAGTGGCGACACGCAATGGAGTCCGAACTTACTGCACTCATGGAGAATCATACTTGGGGATGTTGTCTCCTTACCACGGCATTGGAAACCGATCGGATGTAAATGGGTATACAAGATCAAGTTCAAATCAGATGGTTCTATAGAACGCTACAAGGCTCAATTGGTAGCCAAAGGCTCCACCCAAAGAGAAGGTTTTGATTATCACGAGACATTCTCAGTAGCAAAGGAAGTTACTGTACGATCTTTCTTATCTGTTGCAGCAATACGCAATTGGTCCTTATATCAGATGGACGTCCATAATGCCTTTCTTCATGGTGATTTAGATGAAGAGATTTATATGGATCTTCCCCAAGGATTACGCAGATAGGGAGAGTATCGGGTATGTCGTCTTCGCAAAGCATTGTATGGACTAAAACATGTATCTAGACAATGGTATGCCAAGTTTACTACTACATTAACCAATGTAGGTTTTCGGCATTCTAAGTGTGACTATGCTCTATTTACACGAACCGTGGGAAATTCGTCGATTTATTTGCTGCTATATGTTGATGACATATTGGTTATGGGAAATAATGATTCTCATGTTGCAAGATTCAAGGAATATTTGTACTCCACTTTTCACATCAAGGATTTGGGACCTCCAAAATATTTTCTTAACATCGAGATTGCCAGATCTGATAAAGGAATCTCACTCAGTCAGAGAAAATTTGTCTTGGAAATCGTTTCAGAAGCGGGGTTATCAGGTTACAAGCCAGCAATAATTCCCATTGAACAGAATGCCAAGTTGACGACACATGAGTATGACCTCAATTCCTCTTCATCTAGCGGGGAGTCATTACTTAGGGATCAGTCAGGATATCATCGACTTGTTGGAAAGTTGATATATCTTACCATGACAAGACTTGATATATGTTATGCAGTACAAATACTCAACCAGTTCATGCATATGCCAAAACAATCACATATGAATGCAGCCTTGAAGGTTGTAAGATACATGAAGGGATGTCTGGGACTTGATATATTTCTATCCCCTGAGTGTAATATGAAGATGACAGCATTTTGTGACACGGATTATGCTACTTGCCCGATGACTAGGAGGTCTATCATTGGTTTTTGTATAAAATTGGGAAAGTCGTTGATTTCGTGGGAGACAAAAATGCAATCTAACGTGTCATTATCATCAGTTGAATCACAATATCGAGTCATGGTGAAAGCTACTTGCGAAATAATCTGGATACGAGGACTACTCTCAGACTTAGAATACAGGTCGGTGGACCAAGTGAATTGTTCTATGATTATGATGCTACACTTAAGTTAGCAACAAATCCAGTTTTTCATGAGAAAATGAAACACATAGAAGTTGATTGTCACTTCACTTGGGACAAGATCAAGGAGGGAGTTCTCGTAACAAAAGGAATCGAAATAATGGAACAACCTGCAGATATCTTCACTAAGCCGCTATGCCAAAGACAACAAAAGTTTATGTTGAGCAAGCTAGGTGTCCTCAACATATATAGGCCATCGGTTTGAGGGGGAGTGTTGGAAATAAGATTGAAGATCATGGAGCTGATTCTGATTGTGATTGATTCTAGTAGATCATTGATTAGTGTAGTAAATAGGAAATAGTGATTCATGTATATTATTTTTTCTATTTTATTCTTTCATTCTTACATAATAAATGGATTAATGTACTAGTATACAGAACATAATACATGAAAACATTTTCCCAAATCTCTTTTCCCTTTTTGTCATTTATCCTTTCAAATACATGCTTTTCTCTCCTACTTTTCCCAAGTTGTTGTCAAGCCTAAGATATGAATATCTGAACACTAAAAGCAGAATTGACAATCTAAAAGATGTAGGGTGGAAAGTTTGGTAAACTACGTTATCAAAAGAAAAAGGGGAGACGGCATCATTTGCAGATTTGCAAAGACGCTGTGGCAATTGGTGAGGAGGTGGCCGTCGCCTTTGTTGAAAATGGCAACCACATTGCAGTGGTGGTCACCGTGTCCAGAATTTTAGCAGGCAAGAGAGACGGAGAGGATGGTAGTGAAGTTCCCAACGACAAGGAAGTTCATGATGGGCACCACAATCATGGTGCTTTGTTCTTCTGTCGAGGCCAACATCAACGAGAAAGTTGATAATGCTAACAATGACAACGTTGCTGGGTCTTCTATTATCCAATGGTTGTTGCCTACCGGTGGTAGCAACATTGTCATGGATGTGCTGGTGGGGAGAATAACAAAAAAAAAGAAAAAGGAATATATATATATATATATATATATATATACTTATTGTATTGAGGTTAATTTAATTCTAAATATTTCAATTAAACCAATTTTGTTCTAAACTTTTTATATTTGTGTCAATTCAATTTATCATGTCAAATTTGGCTGGAAATTACTAACTAGCCATCTTGTGAAGTATGACCGGTACTTTGGATAATTTTTTCAATTAATTTTTTTTTTTTTTTTTTTTACCATTTCATTTTGGCCAGTAAGGGCCTAACAATTTGGGTGGGGCCTGGGCGAGGGCCTACTCACATTTTCACTCACGGCTGGCTGCAAGCAAGGGCGCGATTGCCTCCTCCCCAGCTGGCCAAATGAAAGTAAAAAAAAAGAAAAAGAATATTAAAAAAATCATAAAAATTCAAAAATTATTAAAAATATTAATGTTAGTATCGGTTATACCACATAAGACGACGGCGTTCACGTAAGTCAATTGGCACCAACAAAATATTTAAAACTAAATTGGTCTAATAAGCGGTCTAAAACGAATTGACACAAATGCAATATATTTATAACTTTTTTGATACTTTCCCATATACAAATAAAAGAAAAGTAAACATGATATCCCTCTCATCTTTTTTATCTCCAGAATTTTCTTAGTTTGAATCAAATGAGTTCAATCGAAATCCATTATTCAAACCAAATGAGTTCAATCTCAATCCATTAAAACCCAAGATGACCTGTCGTGTATTTTTGATTGCTGATTCCTTTTTTCGTTTGATTAAAATGAATTTGGTCCGAACCATTAAAGTCCACATCTAGTTGGGTTTTTTTTTTCTTAACCATTTTAAATCTATTTTATATAAGTTTAAATGACCCCTTTCAACTTGGTCCATTGGATGTAAGTCAAAATTAATTTAGTGAGAAGTTTTTTTTTTTTTTTTTTTTTTTTTTTAAAAACATACTTGTGCGGAGTAAGGTTCTTTTTGGCTTTCTTCTAACCAAAATAATACAGCTGATGGTTACATTACATGCATATGAAGCCTAGAGTTGGCAAGATCATCCTGGGCTTGTTTGATTAGCTCAAGTCGTGTTGAACAAATGGAAATGAAATTGGTTTCGAAGTTGAGCTAACACTCTGCTAGTTTTCCTACCAAAACGTACTTGCAATCTCCCTAATCTCCACGTCCCCCTCTTTAAAAACCCCAACCAAGCCATCCCTTAAACACACCACCACCATCTTCACTTGAGATTCATAGCTCCTCACCATCGAAGTTCTTCAATTTGCTAGTCAATTCCATAATGGCAAACTATCACAGGTTTGTGCACATTTTGGGATTGTTTGTCCTTGCTTTGTCCTTGATGACCGGTGAGAATTCTGTTGAAGCTCGCCGACTTTTGGAGTCAGCGTTGCCCGAAGTGCCTGAATTACCTAAGCCTGAATTGCCTCACCTTCCCGACATTCCGAGCCTACCCAAGCCAGAATTGCCATCTTTGCCAAAAGTTGAATTGCCGTCAGTTCCTGAACTTCCAAAGCCTGAATTACCAACAATACCGAAGCCAGAATTACCAGAAGTGCCTGAATTGCCCAAACCTGAATTGCCTCATCTTCCCGACATTGTGAGCCTGCCTAAGCCAGAATTGCCATCTCTGCCAAAAGCCGAATTGCCGCCTCTCCCTGAACTGCCAAAGCCTGAATTGCCATCTCTGCCAAAAGTCGAATTACCGTCGCTTCCTGAATTGCCGAAGCCAGAATTACCAGCAATACCGAAGCCAGAATTACCACAAGTGCCCGAACTACCTCATCTCCTTGATTTCCCTAAGCCAACGCTACCATTCGTTCCCACGATTCCGAAAGACATGTCTATTTCTACTACTACTCCTTGAAGCTATGTAGCAAGTTCGCTGTTGGGTTATACTATCATGTGATTCACTAATTTTATCTCTGTTTATTGTAATGATCCGAGCATGCCTTAGATCCTATACATGTACTTGCTTATGACAGTTTGTGATATGAAGTGATGTTTGTTATGTAGATTTACTTTAAGAAATCATAAAGAAGGATAAATTTGGTGTTTGACATCCAAAATTACAAAATATATATATATATATCATTATGCCAAGAGTTAATATGATTAAAAATCCCAAATTAGTATCCTATGATACATGTATCTCAAACTAATTTTTGTCTCACAAAACCCACCCCCTCCCCCAAAAAAATGGTCCTCTCATAATACGTCTACTCCAAAATTTTAGTCTATTCAAAATATCAAAATACTATTTTTCGTCTCATAAAGAAAAATCGTAAACTAGTGCCGTGATTTAAAACTATCCTCTGTTAAAAAGTTGAAATGAGTCGTCTTAATTTGGTAATCTAGAGGGTCCAGAGCTTATTAGCAAGATAAAACTTTTTTATGGTGTTACATTTAATAAAATGTAAAACTAAAGTTTAATGGCAGCACTTGCACCCGGGTAAGAGATAAGAAGTTCTAGGAAATAGGAAACTCCAGGGAAAAAGCGGAAACAGAAGTAGCTATTGCAAGATTGTCTTGATGCATTTCATCAAGAAAGGGAAAATTATCAAAAAGTTCTAAACCTATTGTAATTGTGTCAATTTAGTCTAAAACCTTTTATAATTGTACCAATTCAGTCCATTCGGTCAAATTTGGCTGGCTAGCGATGACGTGGGTGTTGGCTAATGCTGGCTATCAGGTGAATGCTGATGTAGCAGTTTTTTTTTTCCCATTCTTCCTCATTCCTCTAGCTAGTCACCACCGACTAGAGGTGAGGGCTGCAAGGCTTGGCCTCGGCCAACCGTGGTGAGGGTGAGGCCTCGCTAGATCTAGTAAGGCTCAACCTCGCCTAGCCATTGGGTGGGGCCTCACCATTGCTGGGCGCATAGATCGAAACTCGCCATGATTGGGTGAGGCTCATCCTAGTGTTGGCATCCACGTTAGCGTTGGCCGAATTGACAAAAAAAAAGTTTATGATTAAATTTGCACAATTATAATGGATTTATGATTTTTTTGGTAATTTTTCTTTTGGACAAATTAAACCTTTACATATTCCAGATTTTATTGTCTGGTCCTTTCATAACAATACCTGATCGTGGTGATATTTACATTCCTTCCTTGTTGCTCCCAAAATGCATCAAGATTCTCCCTTCTCAAAAATAAATCAAAAGTGTAGTAATATTTTGCATTCTACACCTTGCTCTCCTATGCCCTGATTAGCATCTTCTAGTTCTAGGATTGAATCTCTCCTTTCATTTGCCCCCGTGAACCCCCAGGTCCCGCCACCAGAATTGAGCACGCAAAGCATTCATATCGCCATACCGACTGTGTATGAAATTTGAGTTGTCAATGAGTATGTGCGGAATCGCACGAGCCACTGCCTTTAATGTCTTGTCTTTACCCTTCGATTACATGCTTTTCTCTCCTACTTTTCCCAAGTTGTTGTCAAGCCTAAGATATGAAAATCTGAACACTAAAAGCAGAATTGACAATCTAAAAGACGTAGTGTGGAAAGTTTTGGTAAACTGCGTTATCAAAAGAAAAAGGGGAGATGGCATCATTTGCAAATTTGCAAAGATGCTGTGGCAATTGGTGAGGAGGTCGCCATCGCCTTTGTTGACGGATGGCAACCCCATCATGGTGGTCATCGTGTCCAGAATTTTATCAGGTGAGAGAGACGGAGAGAATGGTAGTGAAGTTCCCAATGAAGATGCTAGTATGAACACCTAAAGGGGGTGAATAAGTGTTTAAAAGAAGTATTGACAAATAAATGCGTTATAAAATAAGTTGTGAGCAAAGTCTGAATAATGATTAGAGTTTGACAAATGAGTCATCAGACTTCTGGTAGATGTTCAAAATCTATTATGCGATGGAACAGACTTCTGAAATAATCTGTAAGTGTGGAACAGACTTTAGTAAGGAGAGTTAAGAGAAGAGAAAATTGCACACGAAATTTATAGTGGTTCGGCTTAGATCGAGTTTACGTCCACTCTCCCATGCTTACAGCCTTCTGGCTGGATTCTACTATGCGATCAACAAGAATTACAACTTTGAGTGCAAACACTCAATTGTAGATTACACAATCTTACTAAGTCACTCTTTTGGTATTTCTCTCACAATCATAAATGTTTAAGCTCACGAAAGACAAGTGTATGATTGAAGTTCACTTAGACTTTGGAATTATAAATTCTACGCTCTGTCTCTTACTTGCTCCTTGGTCCTTGGTCTACTTAAATACTCTTCTATTTCCAAACTAGCCGTTGGACAGTATCTAGAGGATCGTCTCCAATCTACTCATTTGACAGATTTGTATCTAGAAGATTTAGTAGACGTTAAGTGATAGAATTAGAATCCCAAGTTGATTCTGATCACCCATACGAATAGAATCTTGATTTTCATAAGTAAAGTTTCTTCCTTTAGAAAGTTCTTGTCTTAAAGATCCACTTTTCAATCAATTAGATTGAGTCAATCAAATCTATCTTGATGTAGAATCCAAACCAGATCACTAGTCATTATACATTTTGGGCTTGTGTTAAGTTTTGTCAAGTTGTCTCATTCTGAACATGTTTCGTTCCAAATCTGCTACGTTCTAAACTTGTGTCTCGTTCTGGACCTGATCACGTTCTGTATGTAAAGTCTGAGAGTGTTCTATCGGAAGTAAAGTTTGAGTGTCTTCTATCTGAAATAGAGTTTGAGTCTTCCGTCTGAAATAGACTTTACAATCTAGACGTAAGTTTAAACATATTCTACTTCTGAACATATTTAGCCTTAAGGTCTATACACAATCTAAATAAGTTCGGTTTCAGCATAGAGTCTATTTTCTAGTTCTTTCAAATATAGACTTTGATAATGTATTTTACATGTTCTATCATTTGCGGTCTATTACTCAACCATTAAACACGATAGTAACTTTTGATTTATTTTGTCATCTTCAAAACATCATAAGGGATTTCCCCAACAAGTTTCCCCTTTTTTATGATGACAAAACAATCTCTAAATACGCTGATGTATAAACACGCTTTTAAAAATATTAATAAATCAGAGTAATCTTAAAGAATAATGTAATTCAATCAAAAGATAGTAGAAGATAGCAAATAGATTGAATATAATTATTTATGAAAAGATAATCCCAACTCAATAACTAATATCGACACATACGCATATTTATATTCTCTCCCCCCTTCCCTTTTTTGTCATAATCAAAAAACGATAACAATGGAAAAAGTATCACATAGAGAATATAAAGCGGTAACAAATATATCTTGCAAAGAAATACAATTTCCAAAAAATCAGCTTTTACAAAGTAAATCAAATATCAAAGACATGTAATATACGTCACTTCGATCATATAAATCAACAAATATCCAATAAAAATCATGGATGCATTATAAAAATTCACTTACCTTTTTCATAATAAAAAAAATGTAAATAAAAGATTTATTAATGACTTACCTTTTCGTCATAATAAAAAAAATGTAAATAAAAGATTTATTAATGACAAAAAGTAATAAAAGATGCACTACAAGTTCTAACATATTTACTTTTTTCTTCCCTTCACAATAATCAAAATCATGATCAATTCAAAAGGATTTTTCCATAATTGGTCAATGCTCCCCCTCAATTTGTTGCATTTTTGAGTTTGATCACAAATCTTTCCCTTTCTTTTGAATTCACTTTCTCTCCTTGTCATTAGGACAAAATTTGCGAATAGCACTAATTGTGGCTTGTGCACGTTGAACAAAATATTTTTCCATTATTTCCTTCATAGCAACAACATCCGCAGCGATCATTTGCTTTTTGAAATTCGAGGCAAAAATTTATTTTCTTCAAGCAAGCTCATCTCAAATTCAATTTGTATAAACTTAACAAAATTTTTGTATAAATAAGCTGTTATAATATCAATGTAATATATAATGTCCTTTCTTCAAATAAATAAATTGAATAACATATATAAGATTATTAAATATTTAAATTCAGAGCTACTCAACATTTTGTATGACACATTAGGGACTTGCTCAATAATTTGCAAAAACTTTGCGCAAAGAAGAGAAATTTTTTAGCCTCCAGAAAAAGAACTATAGAATCTCCACAATTTTCGAATCAAGCTTTCCAAACTTCATATGAATGATTCTTTTGCCATCTGCAAATTCCAAAATATATGTTTGAAATGATCATTGCCAATCTTCGCATGAGATACATTTTTGATTGCACCAAAATTTGTGTAAATTTGCAATCATTCTTCCCTTATAGAATTTCTTGTAATGAACTCATTTCCTTTTTAGTATCCATGAATTTGGATCATTCCTTGACGTTAGAGCAAAATATGAAATCTCCATAAATAATCAAATATTCTTTCTAAACTCATCATAACAAAGTATTTAAGAAAGAATATCTTGCATAATGAATATAATATCTTATAAAACCAATTTCCACTTTGCAAAATATGACAAAATTAGAGAGCATAAAATTAGACAAAATAATCTAAATTATCTCTAAGATATCAAATCAATCACATGTATTAGATCAAATCCCAACTCACGAAAAATCACACAATTTTTCCTTCAATAAAACAAATACAGCCATAATAAAATCCAAATCAACCACAGATATATCGAATATCAAGTATCTTGAGAATTATGTGCCCAAATCAAAATGAGAAAAAAGAAGAAAAAATGCATTCCTTACCAAATGTTCTTTCTTCTTTTCCTTTATTTCTTGCAAAAACAACTCATTTTTTTTTATACCCAAATTTTTTTGGGTCCATGAGAGTTAGTAGAGTATGCTGTTTTTACCCAATCTTTCTTAACAGGTCTTCAGACTTTAGGACATTCTTTCTCATAGTGTTCTGAGTTTCCACAATTTGAACACTTGAGGGCATTTCGACCAACAGGTTTTGTAAAGATCCTTTGAAAATGTTTCTTGTAAGCAAGTCTAGGAGATATTTGTCTAAGTCTCTCCCTGAAATTTATTCGAGAATCATTTTCCTTATTGAAACCAAGTCCCGACTTGTTATAGTAAAGTACTTGTATGGAAAGGATATGCTCTAATGTTTTTGAACCCTTTGAAAATTTTGTCGAAATATTTGAAAATTCTTTTTTGAAGAATTATTTTCTTTGACAAGTAAATCTCGACTTTCTTTTATTTGTAGAAAATCTTTTTGCAAAATTTCAAACTTTTCTTTTCTAGAAAGATCATGTTGCCTAAGCTATGAATTCTCCTTTTTTAGTTCGGAGATCCTTTTAAGAGAAGATTTGAGGTTTAAGCAAAGCTCATTTATATAATTAGAAATTTTAATAGGAACGTTTTAATGTCTTACCTCGATTTTCTTATCGGATTCCGAGTCTGATTCTGATTCCGAATTTGAGTCTGAGTCTGAATGTGCCATCAAGCATATATTTCCTTGCTCGTCATCTTCTTTCATTGTTCTTTGTTGCCCATTCTGCTTGTATTGTCTTCTTCCACTGAATTTCCTTCCTTTTCTACTCAGGTTTTTGAATTTCTTGATCATAAAAGCAAGTTCTTCGTCGTTCATGTCATTTTCTGAGTCTGTATCATCAGAATCAGCATTAGATTTAAGTGCAATGGAATTCTTCTTTTCGGGATCTTCACCATTGATTTGTTTCACTTCGTAGAAATGAAGAGTGCCAATAAGTTCATCAAAGGAAAGTGGCATAATTCTCTATAAGTCTCTCGGATTGAGGTCTTAACATGGTTCCAATTTCTTGAGCGACCTAGCAGAAGTTTGTTGACTTTCATAGGGGTAGAAATTGGCTGACTTTGATACGCCAAACCATTTAAAATTTCTATAAAATGACTGAACATATCTCCAATTGACTCTCCTGACTTCATCTTGAAGGATTCATATTTGCCAAGTAGGAAGTTTATTTTTGTCTCCTTTACATGATTAGTTCCCTCATAAGTGACATGAAGCCTATCCCAAATTTCCTTAGCTATTTCACATGAAGAAATTCCATTATATTCAACGGTAGATAAGACGCAATATAAATTATATATGGCTTTTGCATCAAGAGCTTTTCTTTTGGACATCTCCATCCGAAACATAGGAACAGGGGGTTTGGTTTCTTTGTATTTGTCAATCTTATTTGATGTAGATGCAGCAGTAGAATTGATTCCTTTTTCCACAACGTCCCATTGTAATGAATCTCTAGATCTTAGGAATGCCTTCATTTTGTTTTTCTAAACGTTGTATTCATTTCCATTGAAATAGGGTGGCCTGGTATTGCTCTATCCTTCAATCAGCCCTGGTGCCAAGATACTAGCCATAGAAGATCTTTAGCTCATAAGTAAAAACACTTCAACAAGACAAGCACCGAAACTCTGATACCAATTGAAGATGCTAGTACGAACACTTAGATGGGGGTGAATATGTGTTTAAAAGAAGTCTTGACAAATAAATGCAGAATAAAATAAGTTGCGAGTAAAGTCTGAATAAGGATCAGAATCTGACAAATGAGCCGTTAGACTTCTGGTAGATGTTCAGAATCTGTTATGCGATGGAACAGACTTCTGAAATAACCTGTAAGTGTGCAACAGACTTAAATAAAGAGAGTTAAGAGACAAGAAGATTGCATACGAAATTTATAGTGGTTCGGCTTAGATTAAGTCTACGCCCACTCTTTAACGCTAACAGCCTTTTGGCTGGATTCCACTATGCGATCAACAAGAGATTACAACTTTGAGTGCAAACACTCAGTGGTAGATCACACTATCTCACTAAGTCACTCTTTTGGTATTTCTTTCACGATCACAAATGTTTAAGCTCACAAAAGACAAGTGAGTGATCGAAATTCGCTCAGACTTTGGAATTATAGATTTTACGCTTCGTCTCTTACTTACTCCTTAGTCCTTGGTCTCCTTAAATACTCCTCCACTTCCAAACTAGCCGTTGGACAGTATCTAGAGGATTGTCTTCCAATCTACCCATTGGAAAGATCTGTATCTAGAAGATTTAATAGCCGTTGAGTGACAGAAGTAGAATCGCAAGTTGATTTTGATCTCCCATACAAACAGAATCTTGGTTTCCATAAGTAGAACTTCTTCATTTAGATCCAATTGTCAATCAATTAGATTGAGTCAATCAAATCTATCTTGATGTAGAATCCAAACCAGATCACTAGCTATTATACATTTTGTGCTTGTGTTACGTTCTCTCAAGTTGTCTCGTTTTGAACATGCTTCATTCTAAATTTGCTACATTCTGAACTTGTGTTTCATTCTAGTCCTTGTCATGTTATGGACTTGTGTCTCGTTATGTATGTAAAGTCTGAGAGTGTTCTGTTGAAAGCAAAGTTTGAGTGTCTTCTGTCTGAAATAGAGTCTAAGTGTCTTCCATCTGAAATAGACTTTAAAATCTGGACGTAAGTCTGAACATATTCTGCTTTTGAACATATTTAGCCTTAAGGTCAAGACACGGTCTAAATAAATTTAGTTTCAGCATGGAGTCTATCTTTTGGTTTTTTCAAGTAAAGACTTTGACAATATCCTTTATATGTTCTATCATCTGCATAGTCTATTACTCAACCATTAAACATGTTAGTAGCCTTTGATTTATTTTTTCATATTCAAAACATCATAAGGGATTCCCTAACACTCGATGGTAGTGAAGTTCATGATGGGCACCACAATCATGGTGCTTTGTTCTTTTGTCAAGGCTAACACCAATGAGAATGTTGATAATGCTAACTATGACAACGTTGTTGGGTCTTCTATTATCCGGTGGTTGTTGCCTAGCGGCGGTAGCAACATTGTCATTGATGTTCTGGCAAGGAGAGTTAAAAAAAAAATTATATACTTATTGTATTATAACTAATTCAATCCTAAATCTTTCAATCGAACCAATTTTATTTTAAACTTTTTACGTTTGTGTCAATTTAGTTTATCTAATCAAATTTAGCTGGAAATTTCTAACTAGCCATCCTATGTAGCATGATCGGTGCTTATATGGATAATTTTTTCAATTTAATTATTTTGAATTATAGTTTATATTTTTCTTTCTTTCTTTTTTTCCTTTTTTTTTTAGCCAATAAGGGCCTAACCATTCTCGAGGGTCAATTTGGGTGGGGCCTAGGTGAGGGCCTTCTCACACCCTCACTCGCAGCTAGCTGTGAGCAAGGGCATAAATGCCTTCTCCTCCCGCTGGCCAAATGAAAGGAAGAAAAAGAAAGAAAAAATATTAAAAATAAAAAAATTATTAAAAATGATAATGTTAGTGCCAAATATATCACATAAGATGATCGGCATCCACGTGAGTTAGTTGGCACCAACAAAATTTTTAGGACTAAATTGATCTAATTAAATAGCCCGAGACTAAATTGACACAGATGCAATATATTTATAACTTTTTTTGTATTTTCCCACATGCAAATAGAAGGAAGGAAAGTAACCGTGATATCCCTCTCGTCTTTTTTATCCCAAAATTTTCTTAGTTTGAATCAATGAGTTCAATCGAAATCAAATGAGTTCAATCCCGATCCATTACAACCCAAGATGACCTGTCTTGTATTTTTGATTGCCGATTCCTTTTTCGTTTGATAAAAATGAATTTGGTCCGAACCATTAAAGTCCACATCTAGTTGGGTTTTGTTTTTCTTAACCATTTTAAACCTATTTTATATAAGTTTAAATGACCCTTTTCAACTTGGTCCACTGAATGTAAGTCAAAAATTAATTTAGTAGGAAAAAATTGAAAAGAAAACATACTTGTGCAGAGTAAGGTTCTTTTTGGCTTTCTTCTAACCAAAATAATACAGCTGATGGTTACGTTACATGCTTATGAAGCCTAGAGTTGGCAAGATCATTCTGGGATTGTTTGATTCGCTCAAATCGTGTTGAACATATGGAAATGAAATTGGTTTCGAAGTTGAGCTAACACTCTGCTAGTTTTCCTACCAAAACATACTTGCAATCTCCCTAAGCTCCACGTCCCCCTCTTTAAAAACCCCAACCAAGCCATCCCTCAAACGCACCACCACCATCTTCACTTGAGATTCATAGCTCCTCACCATCGAAGTTCTTCAATTTGCTAGTCAATTCCATAATGGCAAACTATTACAGGTTTGTGCACATTTTGGGATTGTTTGTCCTTGCTCTGTCCTTGACGATGGGCGAGAATTCTGTTGAAGCTCGCCAACTTTTGGAGTCAGCGTTGCCCGAAGTGCCTGAATTACCTAAGCCTGAATTGCCTCACCTTCCCGACATTCCGAGCCTACCCAAGCCAGAATTGCCATCTTTGCCAAAAGTTGAATTGCCGCCGGTTCCTGAACTTCCAAAGCCTGAATTACCAACAATACCGAAGCCAGAATTACCAGAAGTGCCTGAACTGCCCAAACCTGTGTTGCCTCATCTTCCCGACATTGTAAAACTGCCCAAGCCAGAATTGCAATCTCTGCCAAAAGTTGAATTGCCGCCGCTTCCTGAACTACCAAAGCCCGAATTGCCATCTTTGCCAAAAGTTGAATTGCCGTCGCTTCCTGAATTGCCCAAGCCAGAATTACCAGAAGTGCCCGAACTGCCTCATCTCCCTGATTTCCCTAAGCCAACGCTACCATTTGTTCCCACGATTCCGAAAGACATGTCTGTTTCTACTACTAGTCCTTGAAGCTATGTAGCGAGTTCGCTGTTGGGTTATACTATCATGTGATTCACCAATGTTATCCCTGTCTATTGTAATGATATGAGCATGCCTCAGATCCTATACATGTACTTGATTATGACAGTTTGTGATATGAAGTGATGTTTGTCATGTAGATTTACTTTAAGAAATCATAAAGAAGGATAAATTTGGTGTTTGACATCCAAAATTAGATATGTATATATATATATACACATACATACATACACACACCAAGGGTTACTATGATTAAAAATCCCAAATTAGTATCCTATGATACATGTACCTCAAACTAATTTTCGTCTCAAAACCCAACCCCCCCCAAAAAAAAAAAAATTGTGCTCTCATGATATGTTTACTCCAAAATTTTAGTCTAACAAAAATCCCAAAATACTAATTTTCGTCTCATAAAGAAAATTCCTAAACTAGTGCCGTGATTTGAATCTATCCTGTTAAAAAGTTGAAACGAGCCGTCTTAATTTGGTAATCTAGAGGGTCCAGAGCTTATTAGCAAGATAAAACTTTTTTATGGTGTTACATTTAATAAAATGTAAAACTAAAGTTTAATGGCAGCACTTGCATCCACTGAACAAAGAAAGATACGTATGCATGGATAAGGCATACTGATTATATCATCAAGTTCAAACAATCTTATATTTGAGCCACTCATGGAGTTTTTGTCTTACCAAATTTATGAAGTTAGGGGATTATTTTTCTCATCAACTGATTCATCGATAAGCAGCACAGAAAAAGGGCATTATTAGGGCAGTGTCACCACCAAACCAAATGTAAAGTGCCTAATTTGTTCTATCAACATCGAGTACTTGACAGCTTTGCCAACCTGATAGTTCATGATTTTATACCTTGTTTTAACAGCTTTGGCTCTTGCCTTCTCTTTTCTGCATTACTTTCAATCCTAAGAAATCTCTTTGCCAGGGTCCATCTCACACAAGTTATATCATATGTATATAGCAGAGCCCAATTCAGAATTTGCATGAATTTTCTACCCTAAGCTTTTCCTCATTAGATTAATTGGTATCAGTTTGAGATCTGCCAGAAAATTCAATGTTGATCTTCTGCAGCTTTAATAATATACACGCTCATCGGTATCATTATTAATCACGTCTATATACAAACATAATCCAAATAAACTATTCTCAGTCACTCAAACTTTCCAACTCTCTCATATCTTAGGATTAATGCTTATCACCGTTACCATGATTCATACCTCCTAGATGTCGTCTGGGCACCACTCATCCGCATCATCTCTTGCTGAGCATCACAATCTGCTCTCCTGGCTTTACGATTCGTACAACTCAATGCGAAGTTTCCGTTCCTTTCCACTTGTTTTGTGCACGTACCATTATCTCTTCTGCTCGCTCCCAGGCTGTGCATTGTCCTCAACCATCTGAAACATAGCCATAAACCCGCTTTGTCCCAAAGTGATAAAACTGATTGGCAAACCAAGCACAAAGCATGAGGGGTTTGCAAACAGATGCCAGCATTCCAGAAACCAAGTTGAAATGAATAAGATCCTAACCCATCTTCAACCTTTCTTCCTAGAAGTAATTTTTGAGTTTGAAAGTCCATCAATCAATCTATTGTACGTTGCAAGATCAGGTATAAATTCCTTGTCTAACATCTCATCTACCAGAATCTGGCCCTCCTTTCTCTTTCTTTCTCTCATAAAACCAGATACCAGAACCCTGTACGCCATGCCATCAGGTTCCAAACCCTTGCGTTGCGCCAACAACCTCAATTTGTTTGCTTCCACAGTCTTCCCTATATCAGAAAGATCCTCAAGCAAGCAATTAAACGTCACAATGTCTGGTACAATACCTTCTTTAAGCATATTTTCCATCAAAGCAAGTGCTTCTTCCCTTTTCTTCCTCAATCCTTCCACCAAAGTAGTACAAGCAATCAAGCTTGGAATATTCCCCGCCTTCCACAGATCAGTAACAACATCAAGTGCTCTATGAGAATTGCCTGAACTGCACAAAGCTTCCACAAGGCCAAAATAATCATACTCCTCAGGCAACACTCTTTTACTTGAAAAACCAATCAGCAATTCACATGCCTCAGCCACTTTACTTCCCTACAGAGGCCATCAACCAAAATCTCACAAGTCATCTCATAAGCCATTGCGATCGCATCCTCAAGCTTCCTCTCCTGAAAAAACCCCCTGATCAAAGTATTGAAACTGACCACATCTGGGCTGCAACCCTTCTCCTTCATCTCCTTAAACACCTCCAAAGCCAATCCAAACTGTAAATTTCTACAATAACTACTGATCAAGATATTAAAGGTTATCACATTAGGCTTGACTCTGTTCCTTATCATTTGATCATAGATGGCCAAAGCCCCGGCATGGTCACCCCATTTCACAAATCCATGAATCAAAGCATTATAACTCACCGCACTCGGCCTGCCATCGATCATCTTCTCCATACTCTCAAAAGCAATCACTGCTTCCTCCAGTTTCCGAGCTCTGCAATAAGCTTCTATTGAGAATTGAAAGATTGGCTCTGTCCTGGGGCATGAGAAAATTCCATCAGAGCAAGGGCAAGGGTTTGAGGCCATGAACTGGAGAAGCGAATTGAGTTGCTCGAAACGGCTTGAAATAGCGAGTGCGAGCCATCCACTCAAATGTTGAGTGGTCATGGCGATAGGAGTCAATCGTGGAGGCCCAACTGAATATATAAAAGTCATAGAGGGTCAAATGAGGGTTGGGGTGGAGTTTGCATTTGAGGAAGTGGAGGAGACTCCTGGGTGTGAGAGGGAAAGAGAGTTTGGACTTCAGAAAGTTCATCAGATTATCATGATTGGTTATAGAGAGAGTCAAGGTTGGTAATGGAGATAGAGAGGGCAGCTTGAGATCTGAGAGAAAAGAGGGAGGTGGTGAAGAAGATGGTTGAAGAGGTCTGGGAGTGGGTTTTACAATTTGAGGGAGATTCTTTGATGGTGGCTTCACCTGACAGTAGACACATAGAAACCATTGGGGAAATTACAAGGAAGAGATTCACCTGAAATTGGCAATACAGCCAAATGAGATCCAATATCCATCAAATGCCAAATTCGACCTTATTGATGGATTAAGTTGAATGTCCATGTGAATCGGCAAATGGGAATTGAATGCTACAATGTTCATTGCCACGAAGCTACTAACCAAAATATGATTATAGGATTTCTCTCATTTTGGTTTCCAAATCACAGTGAGAAACTCTTGGAACTAATTTTCACATCACCACAACCCGACTTATGATTTTATAACTTCATTCCAAAACATTTATCTTCTCCGACAAAATGACAAGACAAAGACTAAGTGACCTGTATATATGTCAAAATAAAAGGCTATGAGGGATATAAAAGAAATTAATAGACTGAAATAACTTTTGTCAAATATAATTCCCTATTTTACAAAAAATAAGAGCAATAGGAAACAAGAGGGGTCTTTCAAGCATTTCCTTTCATTTCCTCCCCATCTTTGGGAGAAAATGTTTTGTGGTCTCGAAGGAATCTAAATTATCTTCCATCCTCTTTCCATTTCTTTTGTCTTTGTACCATTTAAACAAGGAAAGTTTTCATTCCTCAAGTTATGAAAAGCAGAAAGTGTAAAACTAATTGGATCCAATAACAGAGAAAATGAAGTACAATAATTCAGAATGCACAGTAAAGCAATCAGAGTTTGAAGCTAACAAAATAATATGTTTGGCACCAAGAGCATATGACATAACACACCAATACATGTTTCTTAAGTGAATTGTTTTCTTGAGGATATCAAGAAAGAATTTACCCGCATGTTACCATCCTTTGTGTGTGCATCATCTAGAGACTGCGATGCAGTAGAAAAGGCTCCATGAAACACTGAAGAAGAAGAAGGGCTCAAAAGCCTATAATTCTCTTGAGTGTGACCAGCAAAGGATGGAGTTATGCGCCTAATCAATGACATAGATGATGATGATGTGGATGTGTCTTCATTCAGAGTTTGAAACTGAAAACAAGAACCTCAACATCATAACCCTCAAATGATATTCACATAACTTATCGAGAGCAAAGGGGCGGAGATTTCATCATTGTTTGACAATGGGTTTACCACCTTTCATGCACCATATAGAGTGAACGAAATACTAGTTCACATCAAAACATAAAGGCGATCCCATCACAAGGGTAATGGTAATACACTACCTTCCACATCATAGAACATCCCTTACAATATTCACAAAAATTTCCGCACGAATTATCTTCATCACATTTCCACGTATGCAAAGCCAACACGTTCTCAAAGCCTGTTCTTTTAAATTTCACTCCGAAGACACGGAGTAATCCAATGCAAGGGACAACCCTCCTCCTCCGCATAAATCCAGTGAAACATTATGGCAAACACAAGGTGGGCAAGCACTCACAAGACACGGCACCGCCTATAACCAGCCGGGTTAGCTCGTTGGCAAGAGCAGCCCAGATGAGCTATGCCCCCCAAAAGTGACAAGTTAAGGGGAAACGAAGGACCCGACCCGGTAACTCCCACAACCCACGATCGAAACATCCGCCCAAGTCCACCGCTTCGCGAATCGTTCCCCCACATTGGCCAGTGAAATGCGCGAGACAGAAAGAGAGAAAGAGAGAGAGAGAAAGAGAAGGGAGGGAACAGTGACCTGCGGAGACAGTGAAGAAGAAAGCCGACGGGGAATCCTGGTCCGAAGACGCTCTCGTCCGCGAGCTCGACGAGCTGCAGCTGGAGTGCGAAGCAGAGACCGAGAGAAACTCGAGCTGAGCGTTTTGCAGGGTATAGAGGGAGAGGGAGAGGGAGAGGGAGAGGGAGAAAATCGAGTGTGAGGTGGGCTTCTCTTTTTGCGATGGGCTTCGCTTTTCTTATTTCAGATTGGGATTTCACCTGAAGTTTTCATGTTAGATTTATCCCCTAGCCCATTAACTAGGGCTGTCAAAAACCAAACCGAACTAAAAATCGAATCGAACCAAATCGAAAAGTTCAATTTTTTTTTTTGGTTTAGTTCTTATTCGATTTGGTTTTCATTAGAAATCAAAACTTGGTTTTTATCGATTAGGTAAAACCGAACCAAATCTATAAAATTTTAAAAAAACTCATTTTTTTTTATTTTTTTAAATCATTTTTTGATTTCCTTTTTCTTTTTCTTTTTCTTCTTCTTCTTCACTAGCTAGTCGCCGGCCATGGTGGTGGTTAGCGACCGGCCAATGAAGAAGAGGAGGAGGAAAAATAAAAAGAAAATAAAAAGAAAAAAAGAAAAGACAAAGAATTAAAAATTTGATTTTTTCTAAAAATAAAAAGTTATTGAAAGGGGTAGGGAAAAAACAAAACAAAAGTAAAAATCAAACCGAACCAGGATTTCGGTACGGTTTCAATTAGGATCGAATTTTAGTTAGATTCAATAAATTTCCTTATCGGTTCGGTTTGATTCAGTTTTCCAAAAAAACCAAACCGAACCAAACTATTTACACCCCTACCATTAATGATGGCTCCTTCAATGTTTCCATAGGCACTGAACTAGAAGTTGAGGGTGAGCAAACTTCCCAAGTATAATCGGGAAAGACCATGCCATGGGAATCGGCCTGCCTCTAGGTTCCAATGGGAATGGTCCAGTTTCCGATTTCATATTTTGGGAACTTGTACTATGTGATCCGGTTCTGATTCCCTCTTAAGAATCGTATAGAATTGAACTAAGAATCAGCGAATCGGACTGAAAATCAGAGAACTAGAATGGGAACCAAGGTAATCCTGAAATAGAGCATGACATGTACAGTATTACATGAGGCTCGAATAAAAAGAAAGTTCATTCATTCAACTGCGACTCCTTGGTTTTTATCGTGGTTTTTGACTCCTTTAAGAGCATGAAATTTAGATTTTATATTACGCCTTTTGAAATTTTTATTGTTTATTTAATTTTAAATGTTCATATATTATAGATTATTGTTATTAACAAATGATGATTTTTGTTGTTATGTTCACTCTCATTTTACTTGACTAAAATGAAACAAAAGAATGAAGAGAAAATGAAAAAGAAGAAGAAGAGAAATCAGCCGATTCCTTGATAGACTTTGGATTCAATTGATAGAGTAGGTCACAAGTTTTAAGATATACATGATAGGTTTTAAGTTCCAAAAATTGGGAAACTAGTCTCAACATGGCAAATTCCAGATTCTAGGTAGGTTGAAACCTAAACCAACCTTAGAACTACTTAGGGGTGTGCAAAAGAACCGGGATCCGCCCGGACCGCCTGGAACTGGACTGGAACCGCCTGGAACCGGTGGTTCTTGAGGGAACTGGTCCTGTTCCCGGTTCCAATTTATGGGAACCGTTGGGTACCGGTCCGGTTCCTGATTCCATGGGCGGATCCGTTCACCCGCCCACCCGGATCGGACCGATTAATTTTTAATATTAAAAAAATTACTAATTAACAAACCCTAGATACTATGCATGTGTTCACACATCTCCGGGTCCGTCTCTCTCTCTCTCTCTCTCTCTCTCTCTCTTACCCCTATCGCCATTCCGCAAATCCAATCAAATTACCTTCTAAATTTCATAGTTAACTTTCACCTTTGAAAT
The DNA here is from genome assembly GCA_014182365.1 of Eucalyptus tenuipes. Taxonomy (NCBI): domain Eukaryota; kingdom Viridiplantae; phylum Streptophyta; class Magnoliopsida; order Myrtales; family Myrtaceae; genus Eucalyptus; species Eucalyptus tenuipes. The sequence goes on along the minus strand of CM024543.1, from coordinate 8,391,782 downwards.
CATTCACCCTTTTATGACCAAAAAAATAAAATATTCACCCTTTTGACTAAAGAGCACGAAAATAATTATATATTCGAAAACTTGTTGGGTGTTATGTATAGTTTGATCAAATTAAGCTTGTCTCGTTTGGATTATATTCCAAAGTTGACTAAATGGATCCATTAAGCTGCCTCTTTAACCCCTTCTTTTCTTTCTTTTAGATTGAAATGCCAAATCCATCTATATGTGTTCAGACAGTATGATCAGGATATATATTGCTTTTTCAAAGGTTCTATCCAGGAGGTCAAGCTCTACAGTTGGAGCTCACAAACATTTCATCGAAGATGTTCAACTGGGGAGCTGAAACTTTTTGGCTTGCTTCGATGATGCTTGTTGTGCAGTTGAGAATTGAAATCAATTATGTCCTCTCTTTTGATGTTTGGTTTTCCTTAGCTTAAGATTTCATCCCGTGGTCAGTGAGACCGGTTCCATGGATCCACCCGAGAACTGGACCGGACTAGCGGTCCAGTTCCCGTGTGGATCCATATAACAAACGGGTGGATCCATGTTCCAATTTTTTGATACCAATCCTTAGCAGGCGGTTCTCGGTTCTAGGTCGGAAACCGCCCGCCCGGACCATGCACACCCCTAGAACTACTCACCCCTAGCTAGAAGCCTTATTTAGGGATCTCTTTTTATGTGTCCCTAAAAAATTGTCACCTAAAGTTTTTTTTTTTTTTTTTTCCAGCAAGAGTAGTTTGATCCCACACAAATCAAGAAATTATCGGATTCATACATGTCTATACTCTGAAGGATCGTCCAAAAGAGTGCACAATTGTAGGGATTCGAACCCAGGCCTCGAATGAAAACATACATGCTTACCACTTGAGTAATCCTTACATCAAGTAAAGATTCCACGAATAATGATCACGGACAACATTTATTTTTTTGCTCTTACTTTATTGACCTCTCCAAGCTTCTAAGTCCGCAAGACTACGGTCCTATTGTACATAATGATATCATAAACCATTTCCTTTCTCTTCTTTTCTCTATCTCTTTCTCGCCTCGACAGGTAGCCAGAAGCTTGAAAAGCCAAGAATTGGCAAGCTCCTCTGTGGAATAATATGCTCCATCTTGTTGTCGAACGTACAAAAATGAGATTGGTTTAGAAGTTGAACTAACCCTTCAAAATATTCCCACCAAACCATACTTGCAATCTCCCCAATCCCCCACGTCCCTCCTCCTCATAAGCCCTCCATCAAGCCATTGCTCAAGCACACCTTCACCTTCTCTCACTCGAGATTCGCCGCTTCTTCACTCAAAGCTTTTGAATTTGCTAGTCGATTGATTCTCCAATGACGAACCATCATGGACTCGCGCACCTTTTGGCATTGTTTGTCCTCGCTCTGTCCTTAACAATTGGTGACAACCCAGTCGGAGCTCGTCGACTTTTGGAGGCGACCTTGCCCGAAGTGCCCGAATTGCCAAAGCCTGAATTGCCTCACCTTCCTGACATCCCTAGCTTGCCGAAGCCAGAATTCCCATCACTGCCGAAAGTCGAATTGCCGCCGCTTCCTGAACTGCCAAAGCCTGAATTTCCAGCAATACCGAAGCCAGAGTTGTTAGAAGTGCCCGAACTGCCGAAGCCCGAATTGCCTCAACTTCCTGACATCCCTAGCTTGCCAAAGCCGGAATTGCCATCACTGCCGAAAGTCGAATTGCCACCGCTTCCTGAGCTACCAAAGCCCGAATTTCCAACAATACCGAAGCCGGAATTGCCGGTAGTGCCCGAATTGCCTCATCTTCCTGATTTTCCCAAGCCAACATTGCCTTCCGTTCCCACGATTCCCAAGGACACAGCTGTCGCTGCTACTAGCCCTTGAGCCGTTAATGTGAATTTGGAGTCGTTATACAACATGATGCAATTCAGTATTGTATTACTTCTATTTTAATGGTCTGAGCATTCCTCAGAACACTATACAGTACTTGTTTGTTTTAGTGATATGAATTATGGAACTCCTTCATAGTTTGTGATGTCTTGTGTAACTATCTTTTTACATCGATAGTATATACTATTATTACTCTTTTTGAGATAGCTATTGCACTCCCCTATGTTTGGTACGAGTTTTATATTTCAAAATAGAAGAAATCTATGTTTACTTCCTTGTCCACTTTTTTCACTTCTAACTAATATGGGCATTTGATATTTTAGAGTGATAATGGTGACATAATGTAAACAATCGAAGAAAAAATCAGAAAAATGCGTCTTTTATTATATGATGGACTGAGATAGGTTCATTTGTCTTACATACAAATTATAAATACACTTTAAGTCATCAAACATCTTATATATCATGTTTTATTAAAATTGAATTATCGTAGATTATTTTTCCTTTTAATTTGGCAGAAATATTGTCATTTTTAAGCAATCATCATTCTTTAGTCAAGCAAAATCAACTCTAATATTTGTACTTTACTAAATTTTGTATCTGATTAAACCAAAGTAATTTTTCGCTTTATGTTAAGGTATTGATGCATGTTAGTCATTATGTACTTTTTCTATCAAATAATATATAATGCAGATCATAGTCAACTTTACTGTTATTAAATCATTTTTTTTTTCTATTCTTGAATCTTGATCGCATATTCCCACTCTTTTCTGCGACTAATTCTTTTTCAAGAGAAAAAAAAAAAAAAGAGAAAATCTAAAACTTCAATTTGGATAAGAAAATAATGTTTCTCATTAAACTTGAATGCATTTAATGTTCAGAAGCTCCTATTATATATTAGACTAGTTTTCAAACCCGTGTGTTATAGATGCAGTTATAGTTAATAAGCTACCACATGCATGAATATGGTTATATCATATTTGTGATATGTGTTGGAAACTTCTATGGTAGTATTAAGTGGGTTATTAAATATTTGTTTGATCTTTTGTTTGTTCATCAATTACGTACACTACTATCTGGAAAGCATAATATAAAATTTCTAAAAAAAAAAAAAACTTGCCAGGTTGGCTATTATATTGTCATTTAAGATGGACTGCATAAAAGAAAGTTTCAGCTCATAAGTTCTCAATCGTTTTTGCTAATTCATATGAAATCAAAATCCCTCACCAGTCCTTTTATCTCTTTGTATTTTTGCTGCAATTTTAAATGTAGTTAATATTTGAAGACACTCAACAAAAATGTTTACGCCAAAAAAAGAATCATTTGCTTTTCGAGATACCGGTAAGAAAGATGATCCATACAGAAGAAATAGATTATTGCCGAGTCTCATTTTTTACAGTTTGGATGTAAATTTATATATTGAGATGTAGTCATTTTTATAATCTAATTGGGAGTGATGATGACCGATTATCCATTCAATAGCAAGTCAAGAACAAATTAGAAAAAGAAAAATCGATTTCTCATGAATTAATTTTGCAACTAAGACCCATTTCTGAGGAGAAAAAGACCAGAATAACAAATATTCTACCCTCTTATAGGTGAAAAAAAGGCCAGGCATACCCCAAAAAAAAAAAAAAAATTGAACGTAAGTGACCATCGTCCTTAACTCTAGCATGCAAATGGATACATAGAAATTGAAATTGGAAAGTATTGAGTGCACGTGAATGGATATAATAGAGAAAGATAATGGAAAACTTAAGATAAGGTTAATGAATTTATTAAATGCACTTAATAAATTTAGACAAGTTTTAGATGAGTATGCATTTCATTTACAATGATCGCTGACAAAACTTAGTTTTTATCCTTAAATTATTGACTTCTTCAACCAAAACTCTGGACTTCGTCCTACTATTGTTCATAGAGTGAGATCATAAACCATCTCCTTTCTTTTCTTTTTCCCGCGTAGCTGAGAAATCCAGCACAGCTGATAGTTACAGACTTAGGAAGCCCAGAACTGGCAAGATACCTTTTTGGAGTCTTCTCCATCTTGTTGTTGAACAAAAGAAAATGAGATTGGTTTAGAAGTTGAACCAACACTTGGATTGTTTTTCCCACCATAACGTACTTGTAATCTCACCAATCCCCACGTCCCTCCTCTTTAAAAACCCTCCGTCAAGCCATTGCTCAAACACACCGCTTCTTCACTCAAAGTTTTTCGGTTTGCTAGTCGCTCGATTCCACGATGGCGAACTATTGCAGACTCACTAATCTTTTGGCATTGTTTGTCCTTGCTCTGTCTTTGACAATCGGCCAGAACCACGTTGGAGCTCGCCAACTTTTGGACGCGACGCTGCCTGAAGTGCCTGAACTGCCGAAGCCAGAATTGCCTCAGCTTCCCGACATCCCAAGCCTGCCAAAACCAGAACTGCCATCGCTGCCAAAAGTCGAATTGCCGCCACTTCCCGAGCTGCCAAAGCCTGAATTTCCAACAATACCGAAGCCAGAATTGCCGGAAGTGCCCGAACTTCCAAAGCTTGAATTTCCAACTTTACCAAAGCCAGAATTGCAGGAAGTGCCCGAATTGCCTCACCTTCCCGATTTCCCTAAGCCAACATTGCCTTCCGTTCCGAAGGACATGTCTGTCGCTGCTACTAGTCCTTGAACCGTTGTGATGTGAACTTGTAGTCGCGATTCGATATGCTATGAATTAGTATTCTATTACTTCTATTGTAATGGTATGTGTTCGCCTCAGAATGTTATATGCCATTTATGGCCGTTTGTATGACAGTTTGTGATATGAATTATTGAACTTATTCATATGATAGTTTGTGATATCGTGTAACTCTTCTTTTATACTGACAAAGTATGCTATAGTTACTCTTTCTTAAACAACTAGTACGCTTTCTTATGCTTCATGTGTTTTATATTTCAAAATATATCGAATTTATGTTTACTAAAACTCATGATCTACTTCTTACACATTTAACTTATCATAGAATTTAAATATTTGAAGAAAAAATCAGCAAAATTACATGTTTGGTATATGATCGAGTGATATAGGTTCATTTATCTTATATATAAATTATAAATCCACTTATTGAACATCTTACTTACTAAAATTGAATTTATCATAGAGTATTTTCCCTTTTAATTTGACACAACTATTTTGTCATGTTTCAAGCAATCATCATTCTTCAATTAAGTAAAATTAACTCTAATATTTGTTTTTATTTCATTTTGTATTGAATTGAACCGAAGTAATTTTAAGCTCTATGTTATAGTATCGATATATGTTAAATATTATCGATGTTTTCTATAACATGGCATACATTGTATTGTATAGACAACTTTGCCGTTATAGATCATTTTTTTTTTATTCTTGATATATTATTTCACTTAATGTCAGTCTATTTAGCTCCAACTTCTAATCGAGTGAAATATCTCTCTCTCTCTCTCTCAAATATAGATATATTTACACTTTTTTTTACATCACATCATATATCGTGCCTCATAGAGTCAATTTCAGCAAAAGGGCTAAAAAGCTCCTTTCTCAAACCTTCCCCTTTCTCTAAGCCTATAACTGAAAGGTTAGCAGACATCGTATATCTATTTAGTTCAGAGGACCACTTGTTACGCTTCTGTCGCTGCGTAAGGAGACACTGACTCATCGTGTGAAGGACAACGAGGTGAGAATCTCCATTATCACTACCGCTTTCCCTGTCTTTAATCCAGTCCATATAATGTCTTTTTCGGGAGCCAGAGGAAATGCATCTCAAGTACACCAATTAGTAGGTATGAGAGGATTAATGTCAGATCCTCAAGGACAAATGATTGATTTACCCATTCAAAGCAATTTACGCGAAGGACTATCTTTAACAGAATATACCATTTCTTGCCACCGAGCCCGCAAAGGAGTTGTGGATACTAATCCAAATAAACTATTCTCAGTCACTCAAACTTTCCAACTCTCTCATATCTTAGGATTAATGCTTATCACCTTTACCATGATTCATACCTCCTAGATGTCGTCTGGGCACCACTCATCCGCATCATCTCTTGCTGAGCATCACAATCTGCTCTCCTGGCTTTACGATTCGTACAACTCAATGCGAAGTTTCCATTCCTTTCCACTCGTTGTTTTGTGCACGTACCATTATCTGTTCTGCTCGCTCCCAGGCTGTACATTGTCCTCAACCATCTGAAACACAGCCATAAACCCGCTTTGTCCCAAAGTGATAAAACTGATTGGCAAACCAAGCACAAAGCATGAGGGGGTTTGCAAACAGATGCCAGCATTCCAAAAACCAAGTTGAAATGAATAAGATCCTAACCCATCTTCAACCTTTCTTCCTAGAAGTAATTTTTGAGTTTGAAAGTCCATCAATCAATCTATTGTACGTTGCAAGATCAGGTATAAAGTCCTTGTCTAACATCTCATCTACCAGAATCTGGCCCTCCTTTCTCTTTCTTTCTCTCGTAAAACCAGATACCAGAACCCTGTACGCCATGCCATCAGGTTCCAAACCCTTGCTTTGCGCCAACAACCTCAATTTGTTTGCTTCCACAGTCTTCCCTATATCAGAAAGATCCTCAAGCAAACAATTAAACGTCACAATGTCTGGTACAATACCTTCTTTAAGCATATTTTCCATCAAAGCAAGTGCTTCTTCCCTTTTCTTCTGCTTCCTCAATCCTTCCACCAAAGTAGTACAAGCAATCAAGCTTGGAATATTCCCCGCCTTCCACAGATAAGTAACAACATCAAGTGCTCTATGGGAATTGCCTGAACTGCACAAAGCTTCCACAAGGCCAAAATAATCATACTCCTCAGGCAACACTCTTTTACTTGAAAAACCAATCAGCAATTCACATGCCTCAGCCACTTTACCTTCCCTACGGAGGCCATCAACCAAAATCTCACAAGTCGCACTCGACAACTGGCACCCCAGTTCGATCATCTCATAAGCCATTGCGATCGCATCCTCAAACTTCCTCTCCCGAAAAAACCCCCTGATCAAAGTATTGAAACTGACCACATCTGGGCTGCAACCCTTCTCCTTCATCTCCTTAAACACCTCCAAAGCCAATCCAAACTGTAAATTTCTACAATAACTACTAATCAAGATATTAAAGGTTATCACATTAGGCTTGACTCTGTTCCTTATCATTTGATCATAGATGGCCAAAGCCCTGGCATGGTCACCCCATTTCACAAATCCATGAATCAAAGCATTATAACTCACCGCACTCGGCCTGACATCGATCATCTTCTCCATACTCTCAAAAGCAATCACTGCTTCCTCTAGTTTCCGAGCTCTGCAATAAGCTTCTATTGAGAATTGAAAGATTGGCTCTGTCCTGGGGCATGAGAAAATTCCATCAGAGCAAGGGCAAGGGTTTGAGGCCATGAACTGGAGAAGCGAATTGAGTTGCTCGAAACGGCTTGAAATAGCGAGAGTGCGAGCCATCCACTCAAATGTTGAGTGGTCATGGCGATAGGAGTCAATCGTGGAGGCCCAACTGAATATATAAAAGTCATAGAGGGTCAAATGAGGGTTGGGGTGGAGTTTGCACTTGAGGAAGTGGAGGAGACTCCTGGGTGTGAGAGGGAAAGAGAGTTTGGACTTCAGAAAGTTCATCAGATTATCATGATTGGTTATAGAGAGAGTCAGGGTTGGTAATGGAGATAGAGAGGGCAGCTTGAGGTCTGAGAGAAGAGAGGGAGGTGGTGAAGAAGATGGTTGAAGAGGTCTGGGAGTGGGTTTTACAATTTGAGGGAGATTCTTTGATGGTGGCTTCACCTGACAGTAGACATATAGAAACCATTAGGGAAATTACAAGGAAGAGATTCACCTGAATTTGGCAATACAGCTCAACCAAATGAGATCCAATATCCATCAAATGCCAAATTCGACCTTATTGATGGATTAAGTTGGTTGTCCATGTGAATTGGCAAATAAGAATTTAATGCTACTATGTTCGTTGCCACAAAGCTACTAACCAAAATATGACTATAGGATTTCTCTCATTTCGGTTTCCAAAGCACAGTGAGAAACTCTTGGAACTAATTTTGATATCACCACAACCCGACTTATGATTTTATAACTTCATTCCAAAACATTTATCTTCTCCGACAAAATGACAAAACAAAGACTAAGTGACCTGTATATATGTCAAAATAAAAGGCTATGAGGGATATAAAAGTTATTTCGGTTTCCAAAATAACTTTTTTTTTTTTTACAAAAAAAAAAAAAACTTTTGTCGAATATAATTCCCTATTTTACAAAAAAATAAGAGAAATAGGAAACAAGAGGGTCTTGCAAGCATTTCCTTTCATTTCCTCCCCATCTTTGGGAGAAAATGTTTTGTGGTCCTCGAAGGAATCTAAATTTTCTTCCATTCTCCCTCCATTTCTTTTGTCTTTGTACCATTTAAACAAGGAAAGTTTTCATTCCTCAAGTTATGAAAAGCACAGAGTGTAAAACTAATTGGATCCAATAACAGAGAAAACGAAGTACAATAATTCAGAATGCACAGTAAAGCAATCAGAGTTTGAAGCTAACAAAATAATATGTTTGGCACCAAGAGCATATGACATAACACACTAATACATGTTTCTTAAGTGAATAGTTTTCTTGAGGATATCGAGAAAGAATGTACCCGCATGTTACCATCCTTTGTGTGTGCATCATCTAGAGACTGCGATGCAGTAGAAAAGGCTCCATGAAACACTGAAGAAGAAGAAGGGCTCAAAAGCCTGAAATTCTCTTGAGTGTGACCAGCAAAGGATGGAGTTAGGCGCCTAATCAACGACATAGATGATGATGATGTGGACGTGTCTTCATTCAGAGTTTGAAACTGAAAACAAGAACCTCACCATCATAACCCTCTAATGATATTTACATAACTTATTGAGAGCAAAGGGGCGGAGATTTCGTCATTGTTTGACAATGGGTTTACCACTTTTCATGCAACATATAGAGTTGACGAAATACTAGTTCACATCAAAAAATAAAGGCGATCCCATCACAAGGGTAATGGTAATACGCTACCTTCCGCATCATAGAACATCCCTTACAATATTCACGAAAATTTTCGCACGAATTATCTTCATCGCATTTCCACGTATGCAAAGTCAAGACGTTCTCAAAGCCTGTTCTTTTAAATTTCACTCCGAAGACACGGAGTAATCCAATGCAAGGGACAACCTTCCTCCTCCGCATAAATCCAGTGAAACATTATGGCAAACACGAGGTGGGCAAGCACTCACAAGACACGGCACCGCCCACAACCACGCCGGGTTAGCTCGTTGGCAAGAGCAACCCAGATGAGCTATGCCCCCCAAAAGTGACAAGCTAAGGGGAAACGAAGGACCCGACCCGGTAACTCCCACAACCCACGATCGAAACATCCGCCCAAGTCCACCGCTTCGCGAATCGTTTCCCCACATTGGCCAGTGAAATGCGCGAGAAAGAAAGAGAGAAAGAGAGACAGAGAGGGAGGGAACAGTGACCTGCGGAGACAGTGAAGAAGAAAGCCAACGGGGAATCCTGGTCCGAAGACGCTCTCGTCCGCGAGCTCGACGAGCTGCAGCTGGAGTGCGAAGGAGAGACCGAGAAAAACTCGAGCTGAGCTTTTTGCAGGGTAGAGAGGGAGAGGCCGGGAGAAAATCGAGAGTGAGGTGGGCTTCTCTTTTTGCGACGGGCTTCGCTTTTCTTATTTCAGGTTGGGATTTCACTTGAAGTTTTCATGTTAGATTTATCCCCTGGCCCATTAAATAGGGGTGTCAAAAAGCAAACCGAACTAAAAATCGAACCGAACCGAATCAAAAAGTTCATTTTTTTTTTGGTTTAGTTATTATTCGATTAAGTTTTTATTAGAAATCAAAACTTGGTTTTTATCGATTCGTTCAACCAAACCAAATCTATAAAATTTAAAAAATTTCATTTTTTTCATTTTTAAAAAAATCATTTTTTGATTTCCTTTTTCTTTTTCTTCTTCTTCTTCACTAGCTAGTCACCAGCCATGGTGGCGGTTAACGACCGGCCAATGAAGAAGAAGTGGAGGAGGAAAAAGAAAAAAAAAAAAAGACAAAGAATTAAAAATAATTAAAAAATTGATTTTTTCTAAAAAATAAAAAATTTATTGAAAGGGGAAAAAAAAACAAAAGTAAAAACCGAACCGAACCGGGATTTCGGTTCGGTTTCAATTAGGATCGAATTTTAGATAGATTCAATAAATTTCCTTATCGGTTTGGTTTGATTCGGTTTTCCAAAAAAACCAAACCAAACCAAACCATTTACACCCCTACCATTAACGACGGCTCCTTCAATGTTTCCATAGGCATTGAACTAGAAGTTGAGGGTGAGCAAACTTCCCAAGTATAATCGAGAAAGACCAAACATGCCATGGGAATCGGCCCGCCTCTAGGTTCCAACGGGAATGGTCTTGTTTCCGGTTTCATATTTTGGGAACTATGTGATTTAGTTCTCGATTCCCTCTTAAGAATCAAATAGAATTGAACTGAGAACCGACGAATCGGACTAAAAATCAGAGAACTAGAACGGGAACCAAGGTAATCCTAAAATAGAGCATGACATGTACAGTATTACATGAGACTCGAATAAAAAGAAAATTCATTCATTCAACTGTGATTCCTTGGTTTTTATCGTGGTTTTTTACTCCTTTGAGAGCATGAAATTTAGATTTTATATTACACCTTTTGAACTTTTTATTGTTTATTTTATTTTAAATATTCATATTTTATAGATTATTGTTATTAACAAACGATGATTTTTGTTGTTATGTTTACTCTCATTTTGCTTGACTAAAATGAAACAAAAGAATGAAGAAAAAAATGAAAAAAGAAGAAGAAGAGAAATCGGCTGGTTCCTGATAGACTTTGGTTCCTGATAGACTCACCCCTAGCTAGAAGCCCTATTTAGGGATCTCTTTTTATGTGTCCCTAAATAATGGTCACCTAAAGTTTTTTTTTTTTCCAGCAAGAGTAGTTTGATCGCGCACAAATCAAGAAATTTTTGGATTCATACATGTCTATGGTCTCAAGGATCGTCCAAAAGAGTGCACAATTGTAGGGATTCGAACTCAAGAATACATAATTGTAGGGATTCGAACCCAGCCCCAAATAAAAACATACATGCTTACCACTTTAGTAATCCTTACATCAAGTAAAGATTCCACAAATAATGATCACGGACAACATTTATTTTTTTGCTCTTACTTTATTGACTTCTCCAAGCTTCTAAGTCCCCAAGACTCCGGTCCTGTTGTACATAATGAGATCATAAACCATTTCTTTTCTTTTCTTTTCTCTATCTCTTTCTCGCCTCGACAGGTAGCCAGAAGCTTGAAAAGCCAAGAATTGGCAAGCTCCTCTGTGGAATAATATGCTCCATCTTGTTGTCGAACGTACAAAAATGAGATTGGTTTAGAAGTTGAGCTAACCCTTTGATAATATTCCCACCAAACCATACTTGCAATCTCCCCAATCCCCCACGTCCCTCCTCCTTATAAGCCCTCCATCAAGCCATTGCTCAAGCACACCTGCACCTTCTCTCACTCGAGATGCGCCGCTTCTTCAGTCAAAGCTTTTGAATTTGCTAGTCGACTGATTCTCCAATGACGAACCATCATGGACACGCGCACCTTTTGGCATTGTTTGTCCTCGCTCTGTCCTTAACAATTGGTGAGAACCCAGTCGGAGCTCGCCGACTTTTGGAGGCAACCTTGCCCGAAGTGCCGAAGCCCGAATTGCCTCAACTTCCTGACATCCCTAGCTTGCCAAAGCCGGAATTGCCATCACTGCCGAAAGTCGAATTGCCGCCGCTTCCTGAGCTACCAAAGCCCGAATTTCCAACAATACCGAAGCCGGAATTGCCGGCAGTGCCCGAATTGCCTCATCTTCCTGATTTTCCCAAGCCAACATTGCCTTTCATTCCCACGATTCCCAAGGACACAGCTGTCGCTGCTGCTAGCCCTTGAGCCGTTAATGTGAATTTGGAGTCGTTATACAACATGATGCAATTCAGTATTTTATTACTTTCTATTTTAATGGTCTGAGCATACCTCAGAACACTATACAGTACTTGTTTGTTTTAGTGATATGAATTATGGAATTCCTTCACAGATTGTGATGTCTTGTGTAACTATCTTTTTACATTGATAGTGTATACTATTATAACTCTTTTTAATATAGTTAGTGCACTTCCCTATGTTTTGTACGAGTTTTATAATTCAAAATAGAAGACATCTATGTTTACTTCCTTGTCCACTATTTTCACTTCTAACTAATATTTTAGAGTGATAACGGTGACATAATCTAAACAATCGAAGAAAAAATCAGAAAAATGCGTCTTTTATTATATGATGGACTGATATAGGTTCATTTGTCTTACATACAAATTATAAATACACTTTAAGTCATCAAACATCTTATATATCATATTTTATTAAAATTGAATTATCGTAGATTATTTTTCCTTTTAATTTGGCAGAAATATTGTCATTTTTAAGCAATCATCATTCTTTAGTCAAGCAAAATCAACTCTAATATTTGTTTTACTAAATTTTGTATCTCATTAAACCAAAGTAATTTTTCGCTTTATGTTATGGTATTGATGCATGTTAGTCATTATGTACTTTTTCTATCAAATAATATATGATGCAGATCATAGTCAACTTTACTGTTATTAAATCATTTTTTTTCCTATTCTTGAATCTTGTTTCGCATATTCCCACTCTTTTCTGCGACTATCTCTATTTCACGAGAAAAAAAAGAAAATCTAAAACTTCAATTTAGATAAGAAAAGAATGTTTCTCATTAAATTGAATGCATTTAATGTTAAGAAGCCCCTATTATATATTAGACTAGTTTTCAAACCCGTGTGTTATAGATACATATATAGTTAATAAGCTACCACATGCAAGAATATGGTTATATCATATTTGTGATATATGTTGAAACTTCTATGGTAGTATTAAGTCAGTTATTAAATATTTTTTTGATCTTTTCTTTGTTCATCAATTACGTACACTACTATCTGGAAAGCATAATATAAAATTCCTAAATAATTAAAAAAAAAAAAAACCTTGCCAGGTTGGCTATTATATTGTCATTTAAGATGGATTGCATAAAAGAAAGTTTCAGCTCATAAGTTCTCAATAAGTTTCAACTCATAAGTTCTCAATCGTTTTTGCTAATTCATATGAAATCAAAATCCCTCACCATTCCTTTTATCTCTTTGTATTTTTGCTGCATTTTTAAATGCAGTTAATTTTTGAAGATACTCAACAAAAATGTTTATGCCAAAAAAAGAATCATTCGCTTTTCGAGATACCGGTAAGAAAGATGATCCTTACATAAGAAATAGATTATTGCCAGGTCTCATTTTTTACAGTTCGGATGTAAATTTATATATTGAGATGTAGTCATTTTTCTAATCTAATTGGGAGTGATGATGACCGATTATCCATTCAATAGCAAGTCAAGATCAAATTAGAAAAAGAAAATTCGATTTCTCATGAATTAATTTTGCAACTAAGACCCATTTCTGAGGAGAAAAAAAGGAGATGAAATGCACATAAAGACCAGAATAACAAATATTCTACCCTCTTATAGGTGAAAAAAAAGGCCAGGCATACCCCAAAAAAAAAAAAATTGAACGTAAGTGACCATCGTCCTTAACTCTGGCATGCACATGGTTAACTCTAGCATGCAAGTGGATACATAGAAATTGAAAATGGAAAGTATTGAGTGCAAGTGAATGGATATAATAGAGAAAGAGAATGGAAAACTTAAGAGAAGATTAATGAATTTATTAAATGCACTTAAAAAGTTTAGACAAGTTTTAGATGAGCATGCATTTCATTTACAATGATCGCTGACAAAACTTAGATTTTTATCCTTAAATTATTGACTTCGTCAACCAAAACTCCGGACTTCGTCCTACTATTGCACATAGAGTGAGATCATAAACCATCTCCTTTCTTTTCTTTTTCCCGCGTAGCTGAGAAATCTAGCACAGCTGATAGTTACAGGCTTAGGAAACCCAGAACTGGCAAGATACCTTTTTGGAGTCTTCTCCATCTTGTTGTTGAACAAAAGAAAATGAGATTGGTTTAGAAGTTGAACCAACACTTGGATTGTTTTTCCCACCAAAACGTACTTGTAATCTCCCCAATCCTCACGTCCCTCCTCTTTCAAAACCCTCCATCAAGCCATTGCTCAAACACACCGCTTCTTCACTCAAAGTTTTTCGGTTTGCTAGTCGCTCGATTCCACGATGGCGAACTATTGCAGACTCACTAATCTTTTGGCATTGTTTGTCCTTGCTCTGTCTTTGACAATCGGCCAGAACCACGTTGGAGCTCACCAACTTTTGGACGCGACGTTGCCTGAAGTGCCTGAACTGCCGAAGCCAGAATTGCCTCAGCTTCCCGACATCCCAAGCCTGCTAAAACCAGAACTGCCATCGCTGCCAAAAGTCGAATTGCCACCACTTCCCGAGCTGCCAAAGCCTGAATTTCCAACAATACCGAAGCCAGAATTGCCGGAAGTGCCCGAACTTCCAAAGCTTGAATTTCCAACTTTACCAAAGCCAGAATTGCAGGAAGTGCCCGAATTGCCTCACCTTCCCGATTTCCCTAAGCCAACATTGCCTTCCGTTCCGAAGGACATGTCTGTCGCTGCTACTAGTCCTTGAACCGTTGTGATGTGAACTTGTAGTCGGGATTCGATATGCTATGAATTAGTATTCTATTACTTCTATTGTAATGGTATGTGTTCACCTCAGAATGTTGTATGCCATATATAGTCGTTTGTATGACAGTTTGTGATATGAATTATAAAACTTATTCATATGATAGTTTGTGATATCTTGTGTAACTCTTCTTTTACACCAACAGAGTATGCTATAGTTACTCTTTCTTAAACAACTAGTACACTTTCTTATGCTTCATGTGTTTTATATTTCAAAATATATCGAATTTATGTTTACTAAAACTCATTATCTACTTTATACACATTTAACTTATCATAGAATTTAAATATCTGAAGAAAAAATCAGCAAAATTACATGTTTGTTATATGATTGAGTGATATAGGTTCATTTATCTTACATATAAATTATAAATCCACTTATTGAACATCTTATTTACAAAAATTGAATTTATCATGGAGTATTTTCCCTTTTAATTTGACACAACTATTTTGTCATGTTTCAAGCAATCATCATTCTTCAATTAAGTAAAATTAACTCTAATGTTTGTTTTTATTTCATTTTGTATTGAATTGAACCGAAGTAATTTTAAGCTCTATGTTATAGTATCGATATCTGTTAAATATTATCAATGTTTTCTATAACATGGCATACATTGTATTGTATAGACAATTTTACTGTTATAGATCATTTTTTTCTATTCTTGATATATTGTTTCGCATAATGTCAGTCTATTTAGCTCCAACTTCTAATTCAAGTGAAAAGTTAATCTCTCTCTCTCTCACTCACTCTCTCTCTCTCTCTCTCTCTCAAATATAAATATATTTACACTTTTTTTTTCATATCACATCATATATCATGCCTCATAAAGTCAATTTTACTTAAATTAATAATCATAAACATTTTCTCATTTCCATAAAGTTAATTTCAATATTTATTACATTAAATAATATTTGATATACATGTTAATCTTTAACATTCTTCTCTCTCAAAATTTCCTTAAAAAAAAAATAAAAAGACTTCTTTCTATACATAATACTACACAATATCACCTAAATATATTTAGATTGAGACTTAAGATACTTTCCTTTAAATTGTTACTTTCTGCGAAAAATCTTATCATTCTATTTGGAAAAGAAAAGAGTCTTTCTCGTTAAATTGAATGGACTTACTTTTCACATATGTATTCCGGTTAAGAATTTTTTGAGTTTTTTCTTTATATTTTTACTTTCCTTGAAAAATTCTCAAGATTCAATTTCGGTAAGAAAAGAAGTTTTTCGTTTCGAATGTCATCATAATATTGTAGACCAACTTCAAACCAGTCTGTAATAGATACATATATACTTTATATTCTGCTCCGTAAAAGCATACGATTATATCATATTTGAGATATGTTTTGAGACTTCTATGGTAGTATTGCGTTGGTTATCAAATAGTTGTTGATCTTTAATTCGTTCATCAATCACGTGTACTACTACTCAAAGAACATAGTATAAAATTTATCAAATAATTGAAAAACCTTGCAAGCTTGCCTATCTTTCCATCGCATGAGATGGATTGCGGAAAAGATATTTCATGACGTTAGTTCTGGATAGTTTTATCTAGTCTCAGTTTTTTTTCATTTCGTATGTAAATCAGCTATATATATGTGTGTGTATCGGGATGGTCATTTTTAGGATATCATTTACAATGATCGTAGTTCATGATAGTAGTACGGTTACCAATTAACGAGTTATAGGAAAACCAAAACAAAAGCTATATAATACCAGCACGACTGATAGTTACAAGCTTTAAAAGCCAATAATTGGCAAGGTCCTTTCTGGAATCATCTGCTCCATCTTGTTGTTGAACATACGGAAATGAGATTGGTCTAGAAGTTGAACTACCACTTCGACAAAATCCCACCAAACCATACTTGTAATCTCCCTAATCCCCACGTCCCTCCTCTTTATAAACCCTCCATCAAGCCATTGCTCAAGCACACCTGCACCTCCTCACTTGAGATCCATCGCTTCTTCACTCGAAGTTTTTAAATTTGCTAGTCGATCGGTCCTGCGATGGCGAACTATCGCGGACTTGCGCATCTTTTGGCATTGTTTGTCTTTGCTCTGTCCTTGATGATTGGCGAGAACTCGGTTGGAGCTAGCCGAATTTTGGAGGCGACGTTGCCCGAGGTGCCCGAACTGCCGAAGCCCGAATTGCCGCACCTTCCTGACATTCCGAGCCTGCCAAAGCCAGAATTGCCATCACTGCCGAAAGTTGAATTGCCGCCACTTCCGGAACTGCCAAAGCCTGAATTACCGACAATACCGAAGCCGGAATTGCCGGAAGTGCCCGAATTGCCTCATCTCCCCGATTTCCCTAAGCCAACTTTGCCTTTCGTTGCGAAGGACATGCCTCCGGCTGCTACTAATCCTTGAACCGTTGTAAATTCAGAATTTGGAGTCGTGATGCAACATGCTGTGATTTAATATTTTATTACATCTACTTTGATGGTCTGAGCATGCCTCGGAACAGTATATGTTACTTGTTTGTATGATAGTGTTATATGAATTATGGAACTTATTTGTGGGACAATTTGTGATATCTTGTGTAACTAATCTATTACACGGACGGAGTTGCTCTAATTACTCTTTCTTAAACACCTAGTGCACTCGAGCATGCTTCACATGAGTTCTATATTTCGAAATTTGTTAAAACTCATGTTTGCCAAAACTCCTTATCTTGTTTCACATATAACTAATATGAAAATTTAATTTATACAAGTTCTAGTAATGACAATAGTTATGAAATTTAAATAATCAAAGAAAAAATCAAGAAAAATAAAATGCGTCGTTCATTATTGGGTTAATATCCTGAAAAACTCCAGACTGATACACATGTGACAAATTTATCATAAACTAATTTTTTGACCAGCAAAATTACTAAGCTAGTACACCTTTAACAAATTTATCCCAAAACTGGTATATTTGTAATAAATTTACCCTCTATTAGTTTCCGTTAAATTTTATTATCAAATTACTAAATTAAATGACACGTAACAATTGATTGGTGTACTAATTTGGGATTTTATTCCCCATTTGTTACAATTATACAATTTTTGTGATTTTTTGTGATATTAATCTAATTTAATGGATGACATGTTTGTCACAAATGTACCGATTTAGGTTTTTTGATGGTCGAATAAATTAGTTTGGAATAAATTAGTTACAAATGTATTAGTTTATGATTTTTTTTATGATCAGTCGGGGTAAATTTGTCATGGGTATATCACTTTGGGGTTTTTCATGATCAAAAAATTAATTTAGGAGCAATTTATCATAGGTGTATCAGTTTGGGATTTTTAAGGTATCAACCCTTCATTATTCGAACGATGGAGTTTCATTTGTCTTACATGTATACTTAAAATGAATTCATCATGGGTTTTATTTTTTGAAAAAAAAATTGACACGACTATTTTGTCATTTTCCAACCAATCATCATTCTTTAAATATGTAAAATTAACTCTTAACTTTTTTTATTCATTCCAATTCATATTGGATTGAACCAAACTAATTATACGCTATATATTAAAGTATTGACGGGTGTTAATTAATTTGTACGTGTTCCCCATCACATAATATATTGTATATGATATAGTCAATTTTATTGATAGATCTTTTTTTTTTTCCTATTCTCAAAAATAGAAACTCCAAACTGGTACATAAAAAACATTAAATTGATACACTTATGATAAATTTATCTTGAACTAATCTTTTGATCACCAAAAACCCCAAAATAGTACACATGTAATAAATTTATCTCAAACTAAAATCATAACCGCTATACTTGTAACAAATTTACCATCCATTATTTTATTTTAAATTTTACTATCAAATTACTAAATTAGATGATACATGATAGTTGAAAAATATATTAGTTTGGGCTTTTACCCCCCGTTTGTTTTATTTATGGTTTTTCATGGTGTTAATCCAGTTTAACAGAAACTAACATAGAAGAAACTATCTCAGATGTGCCACTTTGAGGTTTTTTAAGTGGTCAAAAAACTAGTTTGGGTAAATTTCTTACGAGTATATCAATTTGAGATTTTTGGTGGTCAAAAAATTAGTTTTGGGTAAATTTATCTTAGTGTACCAATTTAGATGTTTTTGTGGTAAAAAAATTAATTTGAGGTAAATTTGTCACAAGTGTACTAATTTAGAGTTTTTTGTGGTTAAATAATTAGATTTAAGTAAATTTATCACAAATATATCAAAATTTATCACAAATGTATCAGTTTAGAGATTTTCATGGTAGTAACATTTTCGTATATTGTCAGTCTATTCTGTTACACAATCTATTTCGAGCGAAAAAGTCGGTTTCTCTCCTTATTGTACAAATGTAGTTACATATTTTTTTTTTCCATAAGATTAATATTACAAAAAACCCTATATAAGCCTATGATGACACCAACATTGAACTGTGAAAAACCTTGCGAGCTTGGCTATTACGTTATAAGATGAGATGGATCACAAAAGATTATTTCAGGACATAAGCTCTAAATCAGTTTTGCTACTTCTTATAAATAAAGAATCCCTCACCATTTTTTTTGTCTCGATGTATTTCTACCAAATTTTGAAGTATAGTTAACTTTTGCTGCCGCTTAACAAATTTGAATTTGAATTAATAAAAAAAGTATCTGTCAAAAAAAAAAATCAATTGCTTTTCTAGATACTGATAAGAAGAAGGATGGTCCATACATAAGGAATATATTATCACCAATTCTTATTTTTTTTTCATTGTGAATCAGCGTGTATATTTATTGAGATGTAGTAATTTTTAGCATATTATTTAGAAGGATAATAACCAAATATTCATCCAACTGCAAGTCAAGATCAAATAAAGAAAAGAAAAGCTAATTTCTCCCGAATTGATTGCGCCCCTAGGACCGCTCTTTTTGAGGGGAAGAGGAAAAGAGAGAAGTAAATACACATAAAGACCAGAGTAATGATACCTATTCTTCCTAGGATGAAAAAGGTAGAGATATACAAAAAATTATATATCTCTTCATTTACCACATACCTCCATTAATGACAAGGCTTCTCTAAAATCTAAGGCAGGCCCGGTCACATGGCCACCTCCTCAACCTATTGCGCCTTGAGAACCTCCCGTCCATGATATTCTCCCCCATCCAACTGATTGATGTCCTTGGTGCTCTCGACTCAGAGTCCTTCGATTACCCAATCAAATTGGTTCATTCGATCATTGATTTCATTGGAGGTTGGCAGTTTTCAATCTCCGGTACTGCTTAGTCTTCTTCTTCTTGACTTCACAATTTCGTGGATCTTAAACCCTCACTTTCTCAAGAAGTAATTACCATCTCCTCCGAAGTTGGCTTGTACGCCACCAACTCCACCTTTGGCCCCTCCAAAGGTGGTGGCCTTACCCTCAACTTGACCACAAGCTTCTCTACTGAGGCCCCAAAATGGTAGCCTTAACAGTGGTTGGTGCCTTGTCCCACGCATATCAAGAAATTACCAGATACACAGGTTTATGAAATTATCAGAGAAAGAGAAGGAATATGCCTACCACTTGAGAAATCCTTACATCAAGAGTACTTTTCATGTATAATTATCACTAGCAAAACCTAGATTTTACTCTTAACATTGTTGACTTCTCTGACCAGAGCTATGGACTTCGTCCTCTTGTACTTAGAGTGAGATCATAAATCATTCTTTCTTTTTCTTTCCTGCCTAGCTAGGAAGTCCAACACAACTCGTAGTTACAAGCTTAAAAAAGCCAAGAATAGAAAGATCCTTTTTGGAATTATCGGCTCCATCTTGTTGTTGAACAAAAGAAATTGAGATTAGTTTGGAAGTTCAACGAACACTTCGATAATTTTCCCTCCAAAACATACTTGAAATCTCCCCAATCCCCACGTCCCTCCTCTTTAAAAACCCTCCATCAAGCCATTGCTCGAACACACCTGCACCTTTGCACTTGAGATCAACCACTTCTTCACTCGAAGTTTTTCAATTTGCTAGTAATCGGTTCTACGATGGCGAAATACTGCGGGCTCTCACATCTCTTGGCATCATTTGTCCTTGCTTTGTCATTGACGATTGGTGAGAACTCCGTCGAAGCTCGCCGAGTTTTGGAGGCGGCGTTGCCCGAGGTGCCTGAACTACTGAAGCCCAAATTGCCTCACCTTCCCGACATCCCAAACCTGCCGAAGCCGAAATTGCCATCACTGCCAATAGTCGAATTACTGCCATTTCCAAAACTGCCAAAGCCTGAAATACCAACAAAACCCAAGCTGGAATTGCTAGCAGTGCCCAAATTGCCTCCTCTCCCAGATTTCCCCAAGCCAACGTTGCCTTTCTTTCCGAAGGACATGTCTGTGGTTGCTACTAGTCCTTGAACCGCAGTGATGTGGATTTGGAGTCATGATAGAATATGCTGCGATTTAGTATCTTATTACTTCTATTTTAACGGTCTAATCATGCCTTGGAAAGGTATATGCCATGTGTACTTATATGTATTACGGCTTGTGATATGACTTAACGGAACTCTTTATTACGGCAGTTGGTGATGCTTTGTGTAACTTCTTGATTTAAACGGAGAGAGTATGCTGTAATTACTCTTGTTTATATACCTAGCGTTGCTTGAGTTTTATACTTTCAAAAATATTGAAATTTATGTTTGCTAAAACTCCTTATCTACTTCTTTCCACATCCAACTTATATGAAAACTTTTAATATTTTTAGAGTTATAAGAATGACAATAGTCGTGGAATTTAAATTGTGAAAAAGAATATCAACAAAAATGTAAAATGTGCCGTTTATTATACATTAAGAAGCACCGACACTCTCCGGAAGCCTTCGTGTTGTGTCTGACACGCTCCAACACGTTCCGACATGCGGTCAACGAGTGTCGAAAAATCCGACATGTGGTCAACTCTTCACGACACGCGAGTCCGAAATTCCGGCACACAATTTCGACACGCACGGGGTCAATTTTAAAAAATTTTCAATACTTAAGGGGTCAAAATATAAATATATGAAAAAATAATGAAAATAACAAAAATAAAGGGGAAAGAATAAAATTTTTACTCTCAAATTTCTTACTTATAAGTTATGATCTTCCCGTGAGTGACGATGGAACGCCCATTTTCTCGTTGGCATCGTTCTATTGCCCCCACATACTTAAAGTCATAACTTTTTTTGCTTCTTTCCGCCTCTCGCAAGCATCACTTGCAAGTTATCTCCTTTGATCTATGTTATTGGCTTGTAAGTTATCTCTCACATTTTCCGTGATGAATTTAGTTATTTCCTTTTCTTTTGGTCATACTTCGAGAGTTCTTGTCCTGGATTTTCATTTTTCTCGAACTTTATTTTGCAGAGGAGCTCCAAGCTAGTCTATATCATGAACTTCGAACTTTGTCTAGAACTATAAGAAATCTCACTAATGTAACGACCAGGGCCTCACTAACGACCTGGGCCTCACTGTGCAATATTGTCCGCTTTGGACACTGAGTTCTCACGGTTTTAAAACGCGTTACACAGATTAAAGGGACCCCAAGCCTTTATAAACTAGACCTAGGACTCCCCCCTGATGTGGGACTAGAGAGGACCTATTCCCCTTCCTTGGGCTGTCACACTCTCCACCCCTTAAGAGCACAGCGTCCTCACTGTGGCCCCACATGTAGTCGGGAGTCGGCTCTGATATCATCTGTAACGACCCGGGCCCCACTGTGTAATATTGTCCGCTTTGGACACTTAGTCCTCACAGCTTTAAAACGCCTCACACAGATTAAAGGAACCCCAAGTCTTTATAAACTAGCCCCAGGACTCCCCCCTAAGCGATGTGGGACTAGAGATGACCCATTCCCCTTCCTTGAGCTATCACAACTAATATCCGACAAATACAAGAAAACAGGACATGTTCCTTCAAGTTTACTCTTTCATGTTTGCAATTTTTGAATTTCTTGTTCAAATTTTGTCAAATTACAACAATAAATGATATTAACAAATGTTGGATTAATATTTTTAGTATAAATTAATTCTATGCTATTTTTATTATTATTTATTTATTTTTGTATTTATATATAAAAATATATATTTAATATATAACGTGTCGGAACGTGTCGAAATTTTCTATTTTTTGAGAAATGATGTGTCGGCGTGTCGTGTCGTGTCGGTGCTATATAGATTATACAATCAAATAGTGTACGATCATTTGTCATATATTAAATTTTAAGTTCACTACATATATTTATACTTCATATTTTACGATAGTTGAATATATCATGAACTTTTTTTTTTTCCTTTTAACTTGAAAAAGTATATTGACTTCTCTCTATACATGTTCTACTTTACTACACAAAGTCATAAACAATATCATCTAAATATTGGTAATTAGATTGAGATTCTCAGAGACTTTCCTTTAAATTCCCTACTTTTCTTGAAATTACCTCATCATTCTATTTGCAAAAGCCAAGAATCTTTCTCATTAGATTGAATGCATTTAACGTTCGAAAGGATCATGATATATCAGGCTAGTTTTTTTTTTTTTTTTTTTTTTTTTCTCATTTTGGTTGGAATATATCAGACTAGTTTTCAAACCTGTGATAATATAGATACATCTGTACTCAAAATTCCACTACATATAAAGGATGACGATCACATCATATTTGAGATATTGTGTCAGAAACTTCTGCGGTAGCGTTGCATTGGTTATTGATGAAGTTCCAAGCACTTGTGAAAGAGCTAATGCAGACGAACAAAAGAAGAAAAAACCCAGATTGGCATTGGCATTGAAGTAAAGTTCAGCATTAGTACCTCACCGCCACCATGTCTTCGCCGAGAACATGTCAGTTAATGTTCTAATTTATGATGGGCAGCCAAAGTAGGTATGTTGTGTGGGGTTGTCTCTGCTTTTATTCTCTCTCTCTTAGTGAAATCATGTGGGACTACTATCAACTATTCTAAAAATTTAAATTATTTAATTATTCTAACATTCCATGTCATGCTTAGTATGATCTTTTCATCTAATACCAAGCGTCAAAATGTATAATTAGAGAAGTAAATAGGAGTATGGAAAAATTCAAAGTTAGGACCTCATTAACCCTAATAACATGTAAATATTATAAGATCTTGAAGAGAGATGTCCGAAGAAGAGAATAAAAACTACATCTTTACTCAAATTGACTTGACATTACAATTTATTAGAGAAATGGTGTTTATACCCAAACAATATGCATATAAAAGGAAATAAGCTATTATAAAAAATAATACATATAAAATAATATCCATATTAGCTAATATTATCTCTAACAATATATATTGTAGGAAAATTTCTTATCTCCATAAATATACTTCATCACTCCCCCATAAGCTGGAGCATCTAGCTCGAATATGATAGGTGCAACTTTCTTCCAAAGTTTGTGATCATGCACCGTGCAAGACAGACCTTACATTAAACAACCAGATTTGGTAAGGGCTCTAGCAACACATGCTCAAAAAGGTGAAATATATTTTTCATAAACTTTGATAAAACCATGTGGAAACCCAACTTGAATTGCGGCAAACTAAACTGTCAGGGGTTGCCAAAGGTCGAGTGACATCATATGACGGAAGTTGGTGTCTGACCTAGCTCACTGATGGCTTGAGCCCTTTGCCGGTTCTCATGAAATGTTTGATTTTTTAATAAAAAATTATAAAAAAAATCCAGCTAAAATCCTTTGCAAAAGCTTTTTTTTGCCAAACATTACTTGAACCCAAAGTCGTTTTAGAAAAAGTTTATGCTAAACTCAATTTGCATTTCCCTAAAAGGCTTTGGCTTTCAATATTTGCATTATACTCAAAGCCCATTTCCAAAGTCGAACCAAATCCATACATAATCTTTTTCGTTTGTAATTGTGAGTGATGTAACAAAGAGGTGCAAGGTGCGAGGTCCTAATTATAGTGGAATCATCTATTGGAGGAAACCCTAATTTAAGGATGAATTGGGATAAAAATCATGTATCTCGATGTTTTTTTCTTGCTTTTATTCACTGTTGTGTTTTGTGCTCGTTTTGAAGTAGAGGTCCCCGATGCTTTACAGAACAACTGCGATGGGAACGAAGAGAAGAGACTCAGATCTTCTGGGAAGTACATGGAGGAAAAGGGACCAAGACAGTAGGAAGTGCCCAACAATGGCCCCGCCTCCAATAAAGAACCTTGGTCCTCGGCCATTAAAACGATATTTACTGTCCTGACCAACCCAATCCTTCCAACCCCCACAAGCCTGAAACACTTCCCAGCTCTTCTTATAACACAAGCGCCCGTCTTGGATCATTTCACATTGTTTAGTGCCATGGCTTCCTCCTATTGCATTCTCTTGGTTCTGTACCTAAGTTTGGTCTTCGAGAGAACCCATGTGATGACCATAGAGGCGCGGTCTCTTCCCAATGCCGGCAAGGAGTCGCAGTCGGCACCGGAGGTGAAGGTGGTGCCGCCTTTGCCTAGGCCTAAGTTGCCGCCTCTGCCTCCTTTGACTGGTTCCCCGCCCATTTTGAAATCACCGATGCCAAAGTTGTCACCATCGCCGCCCTCAGAGTCTTCACAGACTCCGCCTAGTATGATTTCGCCATCACCAGAGCCTAAATCGGCACCACCGCCGCCGCCAAGTTTCAATGCACCCACACCTGAATCCCCATCACCGCCATCGAAATCAACCCAACCTCCAAAATTATCACCATTGCCTCCTAAGTTGCCGAGTCTCAAGCCACCGGCCTCTAAACATTTGCCGTCGCCACCAATAGAGTCTGCTCATACGCCCCCTCCTGTCAATTCACCCTCGCCAAAATCACCACCTGTGCCGCCATCAAAATCGACGCAATCACCGCCTAATCCTGCTCCTCCAATGCCAAAATCGCCACCATCAACGCCGATTGCAACTCCCCCTGATTTATCCACGTACAATTCATCACATTCACCACCATCAAAATCAAGCCAACCACCACCTCGAACCGGTTCGCCCTCTCCAAAATCACCGCCTGTACCGCCATCAAAACCAACCCAATCACCTCCTAATCCCACTCCTCCGATGCCAAAATCTCCACCATCAACGCCTAACGCACCACCCCCGATTTATCAGCGCATAATTCATCACATTCGCCACCATCAAAATCAAGCCGGCCACCACCTCGAACCAATTCACCCTCACCCAAACCACCACCATCGCCACCCAAATTGCCCCGTCCTAGCTCACCTCCTATATCGACCCCATCACAGCCATCACCTTCGACTCAAGCTCCGCGCGGATCCCATTCACCATCTCCTAAATCACCACCGTCACGACCTAGCTCGCCCAGCTTCGACCCACCAACGCCTGAACAATCACCAACACCACCACCATCAAAGTCCATGAAATCTCCTCCTAGTCCACCAGCTCCTAGATCATCATCACCGCCTACTTCTCCCCAGCCAGCCCCAAAATTGCCACCATCATCACCAAACCCGCCAAGTTCCGCTTTACCGGCACCTATTCCGCCAGCGCCGTCATCCCCACCAATGTCGAATCCATTGCCGCCTGTATGCAATTCACCAGTGCCCAAACCATCGCCGTTACCGCCAAAAATAATTTCCCCGCCGCCCAATTTATTGGAGCCACCCCCGACCTCCTCCACACAAGCTCCAACCATACCACCGATGCCTTCGAAAGGAGAATCTGCTTCACCATCAGCGGCACCGTTGCCTTATACACTACCAGCATCTTATGAAAACACCATGCCTCCGCCGCTGCTGCCATCCTATCCGACACCTACATCGCCCGCATTTCCGACACTCTCGCATATGACTTGGCCTCCATATCCTTTCATCCCCAAGATTCCTTGGATCCCGAGGACTAAATCGAGCAATTCTTCTCCTCCATCTCCTTCATCTGCAAGAGCCTGAGCACTTTCTCGGGTAGTCGGTTTTAGCATGTCAGTCACTCGGATCTACTTCACCCATTGTCCCTTAAATTTCCATGTTTGTGCTTTCCCTAGCCTCTGAGCAAAGTAAATGCTCAACTGCAACTTTTTCGTTAATTTGGTCGCAAGTGAAAAACAGTGTTGTGTCCATTGAAAAGCTGTCGGGATCAGGTCTTGGTTTTATAATGATCTTGTCGCTCATGCTTTTGCGATTTTGCCCAGATGAACTGATCATGGTGGACTCAGAGAGCAAGCAGAAGAAACAGGATTTTTTAACATTAATGCCATCAGCTTCATAGGTAAATTGAGGCAGAAAATTTAAGGTCATCTTATCATTGAGGGTGCTGAAATCCCAACTACTAGACAGTGCCATTAAAACTTGTTGGGTATCAAGAACAAACAATTCTTGATATGGTGTTGGTGCACGGCATCGATAGTGTTGTTTAGAGCATGCAAGCTGACAAAACAACCGATTTGGAACAATGATGCCGTCTGATAGTCCAGTACTGCGAACCAATGCTATTCACTCGTCGATAAGTGCACTTACAAATGATTAAGGAAGTTACGTAATGTATGGATTAAGGGAAACGGGTAGTGATCGACAGAAATTGTAACTGCCCGGAACATCGATTCAAAGTGGCCAAGTTGGAGGGAAAAGAATACTCTCGTCTCGAATCAGATTTATCTTTCTGAGAAACAGAGAACATTATTTCTGCATCTTTTGTTTTAGATAGTCTGAAACAATAATAAGAAAATGTTTTTTGTATCACTTTAGTATTTACACCCGAATAATATGCATAGGAAATGAAGTAATCTAATGTAACAAGGAAACTTGCTATTTTAGAAATAAAGAAATTAACAATTGAATGACAATTTTGGAGTATTCTGACAGTAGTTTAACATCCCTCAAACTTAAGGTGGTTCCAAGAAAATCAGCTGCAGTTCGGACAAGAAACTAGAAATTGAGCAAGACGAGCAGCCATCTTTAGACTATCCCTTGTTTGATCAGTAGAAGAGATGTGGGACGAGATCGATGGTTCCTCGAAGAAGATGCTGTTGAGTAAAGTGACAGCCGTTCTCAATAAGTTTAGTGCATTCATGAAAAACTGCATTTCTCGTGATCTGAATGGCGAATCTGCTACCACACTCAATAATAGGGGTTGATTTCTGAAAGCCAACGGAGCCAAACATGTTCAGCACTAGTATCAGCCAACGTATGACACTCAGATTCGACACTAGATCGCGAGTTGATATTTTGCTTCTTACCATGCTGAGAGACTAAATGAACCGTGCCATATTTTCTCATCACATGCCTTGAGGCGAATCTGACTCCACATTTTCTCAGTGTGGACGGATGTAAATGGATGCTCGCGGGCAGAATAATCAATGACCAACTATACCTGGTGTTCAAGAGCGAGTCAATATCATACAGTTTGGATCGAGGTATCATCACAGTGATAGGCCTTCTAATGGAAGAATCCGTACTCACAGGCTTAGTTTTCTCTTTTTTCAAAAAAATCAGAGGAGATGGCTTACTGAAGCATGGTTTTCAATATGGAGGAAAGACAACGTAACCAATTGATCAACAAATGTTTTTGAGTAAAATGGTACGATTTTACATTTTATTATATGAGCTTGGTTTTTTACCCGAAACATAGAATTGGGAGTAGGACCAAAACTGGCTAGTCCAGGAACCGGTGGTTCCAGAACTGACTAGTTCGGTTCTCGGTTTGGATCTTTTGGAAACAGAAGCCTGAGACTAGACCCACCTTGGAGTCGATCATCCTTACGTGGAACCGTGGATACTAGTTGGTGCATGCATCACAATCGAGGGACGAAGTGAAATATCCGCTCCACTCGTGGAGGATCAGGATATGATGATGGCCGGAAAGTCGAAGGAACATCTCAGATAGACTGAAAAGGAAGACAAGAAGAAGTGCTGAGACAGATGGGCATGGCCGTTCTGCTCTCAAGTTTTAAGCATGTGATATGAGTATATGCACATGATCTAAGGTATTGCGAACATATATAAATTACCTTTAGTAAGACGTCAGAAACAAGAGTTTTCAATTCCTTACAAATCTTGTTTGTCTCTTGAAAAAAAAAATGCCTCCAGTTAGATACCAGCTCATTTAACTGTATTTTGGCAATCGGCTTCGGATGGCATTGAAGAGCTTCAATTTTTTTTATCATTTGCTATGCTGCCAGTCTTTCTTTCACCTAACATCTTTTATGCTGGTTTGCTCGGAATGGTGTCGAATTCAATCCAATGTACCTATTTACTTTCTTGTTTGAAATTTGTTTGTAAAACAAACGAAAGTGCCTTGTCCCATGAGTATGTGGGCCAATGGTTAATTATGGGCATCTTCTAACATAACAAATGAAGAGAATCAGCTAAGTGAGCTTGACCATACAATACTTGCATGTAGGTCTATGAATAATTGCGCGATTTTGGCGTACTTATCACTATAAAATAATATGTGTCATATTGAAACAAGGTAATTGTTCATAATAGAATTAGGGTTATTTTTTATTATTTAATTATTAATTTTATTATAATTTTTGCCTAACGGTTTTTATGCGCTCTTACAACCTTTGGAAGGTTGTACTATTGGGTCATGGTCATAATCTTTGAAACGTTGTATTTGTTCAATTGTTATTTTCAAAAGTTATAAAATTTGGGATTTTAATTTATTTTTTTGTTATTTTTTTCTTAATCCAAATTTTCAACGAACCTTTTGAAAAAGTATAATTTCACTTTGCAACCTTTCTTAAAGAGTTCCTTCTGTTCTAAAAGTTCATAGGTTTTATGTCTCATTTTGTATATTAAGTCTT
This sequence comes from Eucalyptus tenuipes, assembly GCA_014182365.1. Lineage (NCBI taxonomy): Eukaryota > Viridiplantae > Streptophyta > Magnoliopsida > Myrtales > Myrtaceae > Eucalyptus > Eucalyptus tenuipes. Next base: position 8,362,407 of record CM024543.1, on the reverse strand, counting down.
GTCAATTTTCTCTCTCAAAATATAGTCATTGTTTGTCAATTGTTTCCCTTTGAGAGAAATATCATAATTGCTTTTTAGTATTTTCATTTGAGATTTTGTTGTATCCTAGAAGATTTTTGCTAGTAACCATTAGCAACGTTGTGAGGTAAATAATTATTTAAAAAGAATATTGTCATGCCTCAAAGTCTGATTCTATTCTTCTTTTCAACGTTGGTTAAATTTTCTCCAACATTTCTCACATGGTGTATACACCATATATGTAGGGACGCTCTTTGTAGGTGGAAACATGTTAGAAATTTATCATAAGCATTAGCTTAGCAAAATAATAAATATTCACTTTAAACCTAGCCAATGAAAGAAAGAGAAAAAAATTTGAGAGAGAAAGAGAGGATATTCTATGGTCTCGTATAAGAAAATACGGGACCAATCCCATGCCCCTAATCAAAGGGAAAGAGAATGGGACATTCAATGAATTCCGAACCTCTAGAAAAATGCCTGCCCGTAACGTAAAATTATCGCAAAAATCGAACTATGGTTATCAGACATACACTCCATAATCCAATGGCCAGCGAAGGTTTCTTATCAGAAAGAAAGTTGCTACGTGATGATGGCTCAACGGGGAAATCGCACACTTGACGTGAGCGAACCCTTCTTAGCTTGCATATGTCACAATAGTACTCACTCGAGTCATCTTCGACCCAAGATTGAAGGAGGGTCGATGGATCGATGTGATGTTCACTTTTTTATTGTTTTCTGTGATTGCTTCACGTTTATGCCTCTTTAAATCGTGGATGACTACAATCAAGATTGGGGTTGATTGAGTCGAAAAAGTCGCTTGTCAAGCTGAACGTCTCCTCTCGAAATGTAGAGTGTCTTCTACCTTTTGGGTAGTTTTTCCCTAACCCTAAAACCCCTTTCACTTCTTCGCTTCGTACAGCACACCTGTATTCGGCATCTTTCAGTGCTTGAATGGTGGTCGATTTAGCTCCGTCTTTCTGTGGACGGCCCAGCGTTCAAGCTATCCACCGATTCTGTCTGGTTTGTTTACTGCATGCCTTCGATTCCTTTCCTTAGGTTACTATAATGATGTTACACAGTCAATCGATGGTCGTGAGCTGTCAATTATCTTCTTCTGAGTTCCCTTCTGCATTGACAACATTCTGATTTGGGCAATTGAGGTTTTCCATCAGTTTTCACTATGGTTTAGTACGTCCCTGTAACAAGTCTTGTTTTAGAATATAGAATGGCATCGGAAGACTGTGGCATCCAAGAATTTCAACGATCCTCGGGTATGTGACGGTCATGACCGATCGATGGAAGTATCATCGAACTGTGGCATTGATATCATTTACAGGCATTGATTCGTATTTGTTTATTTATTGGATTGATATGATATCTTTAGCAATGGACCGACCAACCGTGCAACAAGAGAAAATCTTTGGACTTTGATCGACTGATATCTTTTAGAACCGAAGGGATGGAATTCGGTCATACATGAGGAACCCGCATGTTGAATTTAAGAATAAAATTTTGAGGAGTTGGACCGAACATGAGGATCATGTACGTCTTTTCTTCGTGCGATTCGACAAGTAAGGAAATGAAATTTTGCCACCATGTCGCTTGATCGAATCCTTTCTTCACGCAAGAACTTCGGTTGTGCACTTGTACATGGAGCAAAATGATTATGGGCATATAAATTGATTTCTTTGGAAAACAAAATGCCTCATAATTGTGCAGAAATTATGGGCCATTTAATTTGGACCTTTCGGCCACAAATGGCAGGCCCAAAATAGGCCCAAGAAGCTCTCAAATTGTCGACCAAAGAGGAGGGGGAAGAACCAGACAGAGGAAGCCACGCCACCCTCCACCTATCTCTCCCTTGAAGCCACCTGTTAACCTGCATGCAAGAAGACTAATTGATCAATTAAGCAAGAAACAAAAGCATTCGGAATTGAGGAGAGAGAGAGAGAGAGAGAGAAACCGAGAGTTCGAGCGAGCGAGCAGGTGAGTGAGAGAGAGAGTTCGAGCATTTGGTCCGAGCGAGTGAGGGCAGAGAAGGAAGACCGCCCTCCGTTCATGCCTGTGATCAAGCTGCCGCCGTCGACGCCGCCAATCTCCGTCGCCGTTGAGCCAAGCCGAGACCCCCGAACCCCTGTTTTTGCTAGCAACCGAGTAGAAGGGCTAAAGGCAAGTGAAAGTTCATTGATCTATGTTTTGCAAGCTGCAATTATCTAGTGAAGTGCTGGTAGATGTGAGGAAATGCAGAATTTGGAGCTGCATGTTGATTTTAGATGAATGAGATGAAGCTGGACTAAGAAACTGAGCAAAAACAGAGTATGTTCTATGGATTTCGGTTTTTGGATTGAAATAAGAACTTAAGGATCTAACTATAGTGGATTTGTGAAGTGAAGTAGCTGTATTGTAGTGCAATACACTTGTAAATACTTGACTGTGAACGTTGGATGCTGGGATTCAATGAATAGGAGTAGTTCTCATTAGTTTAGTAAACTGTTTTCGCAGAAAACAGCATGACCTTCGATGATTCCATGAATTTTCTGTAATTATCTAGCCAAAATTACACTTCAAACCCTTAATGAAAGTTGTAGGGCACATCTTTGGGAATAACATATAAAAAATTTAGAGTAATTGAAAGAGGTTTGATAGATTAAACGATTTTTCTATGAAAATGTTAAATCTGGAAGTCATTACAGAACATTAGCCAGGAATATAGCAATTACTGCTCTTGATACATAAGGAATTTGACTTGGTGTTCTTCATGAAACTTTTTCCTTAAGGTCTTATTTATAACATGTCAAAATTTCATAATTTCCTGAGTTCATTTAGGGATTATTCCGAAATTATTACCAGAACTGTGCATTGCAATAATCAAGCTGTTTTGTTCTGAATTTGTTCAAATAGTCCCAAAAGGTGAATATATCTTGAATTGTTATTTGACATGATGACACTGGCATTGGCATATTATGAAATATTGGGATTTGATGAAGGATTCATGGGACATCTTGTCATTGCATATGAAAGTATTTTTGAAAATTAAGATGTTAATCGATACCGTTGGACCCTCGGGTCAACGATGCCCCGGGAGTCGGGATGCCCAAAGGATCGAGTGAGTCGATGCCTTGTGGATGCCCGGTGGCCCTAGTGGCTAAATGCCGGAGGTTTTTCCCTGGGAGCTTCGGGATGCTCGGTTGTATGCTAGTCGGTACGTAAATCTGGAGGGCCGAGTAACCATTCTTATGGTGAGCCTCGGAGGGTTTCCTCGTGATGCCAGGTGGGGTACGAGATGCCTAGAGATGTGATACGCTCCGGATGCCCGGTGGCCTTAGTGGCTGAATGCCGGAGGCTTTCGCGATGCCAGGGTGGATGCGAATGCCCGGAGGGACGCAAACATTGGTCCTCCGGGGGATGAAACCTTTTAAATGATAAAATGGATGATTCTACTATGTGTGTGTGTGGTCTGGTTATAGGACTAAATTGTATGGCATGGAATGAGATGTGTCATTACAGTTTGGCCCTATGATCGGGACTTGGGTAACTGGACATGATGCATCTTGATTCTTTTGAAATTTCATTTGCCATTGCATTAAAGAACTTTATGATTTTGATGCATATTTATCCCTTGATTTCCTATTTTTGTCTATCCTGCATGAGTCTAGATATTGACGGTACTACTTGACATGGCTTGATGAATCTTTTACTGCTGAGTGGCTGTACTCAATCCTTTTGGGGACTAACATTTCAGATTAGAAGACATGTCTCTGCTGCTTGTCACCCTCGGTACCTTTTACGGTGTCCCTGTTGATGTCGAGTGCGAGTGTTCGGAGCACCCTCATCCTGATATACGAGGGTTGGTTTTTATTCGAGTGTGAGTTCTGGTTATATATGATGTTGGTACACCTGATGGCCCAGTGGTTCAGGAGTTCCTGTCGGTGCACGTTCGTCGTGATGGATTCATGCTGGGGATGTTGCCGCCGCCGCCAGCTGACGAACCAGGCTGGGTGTGACTGAGAGGGACGGGTAGCAGATGAATCACTTTTGGACTGCCAACACTGATTGATAGACTTTTGTATAAGACTGCATGGAAAGGAAAGTCAAAGGAAGGTCGAGTTATCTTTTGTTATGAAGCCGGGTATAGAAAACCACGGCAAATTTTGATGCACCGACCGATGTTGTCTATCAGACCTATGTAAATAAAAGTGTTCGGCTTGACTTATAAACCTGTCTAGTAGGCGTGCATCATTTCTAATTTTGGGATAGGGAGATGTGATTTCGCTTCCGCTATATATATATACTATGTAGGGACCGATCTAAAAATTATAAACTCCCAGGATTAATAGACCTTCAGGTCAAGTAAGGGAGAGGTAAGTGAACTGTGGTGACCTAATGGATTGGGGGCCGTTACAGGGGTGCCACAAAGACCATGCCGACTCCTCGCGTTTGGCAGCCCTTTGCAACAAGTTAGGCCGCCTCACTACTAAACAGCTAATTGACGACTAGGATGACGAGTCCCCACCTGAAAAATTGGAAGAGTGCCGATTAACTCTGATTGGAAAAATTCTTTCAAACCCCTCCATAAACTTCCCAGCTTTCCAAAGCACATTAAAGTGAGCGTGGCGAACTGAATAAGTGGAAATATCACAATGAGAGGCGAGCCTCTATGTGGCCAAATTCCAATCACACATAGAAAAACAGAGGGTACTTGAAGGGGGACCTTGGCTTTTCTCACGCCATTTAGTTATCTTTAAACCATGGATCCCTAACACACCATTACATTGTTACGACTTCTCGAATTGTGCCTTCTAGGTACAAGTGTTTGGACAGCCTTTGGAATGGTGTACAGAACGGATGATCAGCAAGGCGGTGCAACATATGGGTCGAGTCTTAGAAGTAAAAGTCGATACAAAGGAGGGGGCATCCTCTAGAGCTGGTCGAGCCAGGGTTGACTTAAACTTGCAAGAACTTCTAAAAATAGGGAAGCTTATTCGAATTGATGGTAAGACATTATGGCTAGACTTCCACTATGAGCGACTCTCACATTTTTGCTACTCTTGTGGAAAGCTGGGACACTATGCGATGTACTGCAAGGATATCCCCTTTGATGAAGCAAATTTAGAAGGCAGAGATAAGATGGCCTATGGCCAATGGCTTCGTGCTGAGGTTAAGGAACATAGCCCTTATTGGCACACTTTTTACAACCCGCAAAGATAAATCAGCTAATGTTGAAGCAAAGCACTTGTCCAGCGTGGTCAATACAACCAGAATACAAGCAGTAGGCCTTGACTGGCAGCACCATCAGCAAACAGTTATACAAGGGACCTCTATCCACACAGCACTCATACCTGCAGTAGCCAAACTGAAAGGAATTCAAACCCAACCCCTAGAAGTACAGTTACAAAAGAAGCTGAAAAGTACGAGAGTTACATCAAAAATGGTTGTAGCCAAAAAAACAGAAGAGATACAACCCCTATGAGACAAAGGATTTGATAATCAAGGACCAAGATGATACAAACCTCATGGAAACACCTATCTATGCAGCAAAGGAAGCGGAATCATGGGCTTTGGTGGCTGGCCCTAAACAGCCACCCACCAACAAATGAAGATAATCTGCTGGAACTGTCAGGGTTTGGGCAATCCCCTGATAGTTCAAGCTCTTAAGGCCATGACGGCCAAAGAAAAGCCCGAGGTTGTATTCTTAATGGAAACAAAGAACACTGAAGTAAAGATTCAACATATTCAGCGCCGTTTAAATTTCACAAATTCATATCTTATAAACCTAGTTGGTCTCACCGGAGGCTTAGTAGTGTTATGGAAGGAGTAGGTATCTTTACGGGTGGTTCCCTCAACACAACACCTTTTTGATATGATTTGTAGGATTGTGGAGGAAGATAGAACTATGCGCGTCACATGTATTCATGCTCCTTGCACCTATCAACAGCGCCTACTTCTGTGGGATGAGCTTCGCAAGATAAACTCTAAGAATAATTTACCTTGGATATGTGCTAGGGACTTTAATGAAGTACTCTATCCTTGGGAAAAGATAGGAAAGCGAGTTGCAGACCATTCTAGAATGACGTCTTTTCAAGCTGTTCTCAATGATTGTGCACTTATGGAGTTAGAAAGTAAAGGCTACAAGTACACTTGGATGAATAATAGAGAAGGGGACGAGATTATGAAGGAAAGATTGGATCGGGTATTGTGCACGATGGATTAGCGCTTACTGTTTCCTAGGGTAGAAGTCTTTGCTCTACCTACTGTGGGATCCGACCATAGTCCTCTACTTATTCACACTTCAGCACCTTATAGAAAAAGAAGGAAGCCTTTTATCTTTGAGGCTTATTGGAATGACGATGAAGAATGTCGCAAGGTTATCTCTACTGCATGGAATTCACTATAGCTTCAAGATTCTAGTTTCCTTTCAAAATTAAAGACTGTTACAGCAGCTCTGAGTAAGTGGAGCCGAGCAAAGTTTTCAAATGGTCATAACAAGGTGATCGCCTTACAACAACAACTACAGGATCTAATGAACCAGCATCATTGCAATTATAATAGAGTAGAGGCATCGAAACTGCGAGAGGAAATTAGACGGACTTGGCAAAAGGAAGAACAATATTGGGCCATGCGCTTTAGGATTCAATGGTTGAAATGGGGTGACAAGAATACGAGATTTTTTCATGCAACTACGCTTCAAAGAAGACAAAGAAATCGAATTACTATGTTGCAAGACAACCATCAGCAATGGGTACGTGACCCACAGGCTCTACAAGATATGACGTCCAATTTCTTTTCGAGGTTATATACAACTGAGGGATATAGGGATTACGGACCCGTGCTTGATCAATGCCAACAAGTTGTTACCTGTAAAATGAATGACCACTTGACAGATTCGGTCACTATTGAGGAGGTTCAGCAAGCCACCTTTCAGCTGGGAACTACAAAAGCCCCGGGACCTGATGGATTAAATGGTTTGTTTTATCAACAGCACTGGGAAACCATTAAAGATGATCTAACTCTTTTAGTGCAGAATTTCTTTACGTTAGGGGTTATGCCAACAAGTATCAATCAAACCATTATTACATTTATTCCCAAAACACCTCATCTAGAGAGACTGGAGCAATATCGCCCAATCAGCCTCTGCAACTTCGCCTATAAAATTATCTCAAAGGTATTTGCTAACCGTCTGAAACCTTGGTTGAATTATCTAATATCTAAGGAAGAGGACAAAAAAATTCAATGCAATTCTAAAGACAGATATGCAAAAGGCGAACGACAAAGTAGAATGGGATTTCCTTCACGACTACCTTCTTAAATTGGGATTCCATCCAAGATGGGTTCAGTGGATAATGCAGTGTGTCACGACAACGTCTTTTAGTGTGAAATTTAATGGAGAACAATTACCTTATTTTTACCCATTTGGGGCCTCCGACCGGTTTCAAGGGTGATCCTTTATCCCCATATATTTTTATGGGCCGATGGCAAATGTTTTATCAAGTCTTATTAATCAAGCTAGTTCGGGATGCATCAAGGGTATTAAGTTAAATAGGTGGTGTCCTACCCTATCCCATCCATTTTTCGCCGATGATGCAATCTTCTTCCTAGATGGTAATATTCATGAATGCCAGAACTTTGCTAATATTTTAAACCAGTATTGTGTGGCTACAGGACAGGTAGTGAATCGCAACAAGTCTGGCATGATTTTTAGTAAATTTTGTCCTTTGAGATTGCAGGAAAACATGTCGCGAGAGTTTAGAACACCTATGCTGCAAAGGTTTGGCAAATATTTGGGAATACCATCTGATTGGGGTCGATCAAAGAGGGAGATGTTCTCTTGGATAATAGGAAGAGTAAATGCAAAGTTGGAGGGATGGAAAGAGAAATTAATATCAAAAGGAGGTAAGGAAATTCTTATTAAATATGTTGTAAGGCACTTCCACATTACGCTATGTCAATCTTTAAGTTGCCTCTGTCTATTTGCAAATCTATTGAAAAGAGCATTGCAAGATTTTGGTGGAGAAATAATCAAAACAAAGTAGGTATCCATTGGCAGAAATGGGAAGTTCTTAAAGAAAGCAAGGGTAACAAAGGTCTAGGCTTCCGTGACCTTATAGCATTTAACAGAGCGATGCTTGGAAAGCAGGCTTGGAGATTATTACAACAGCCTCAATCTTTATGGAGTCAAATTTTTAAAGGTCTGTATTTTCCCTCAAAAGACTTCCAAATGGCAGATAGAGGAACTTGGCCATCCTGGGAATGGCAGAGCATTCTAATGGGCAGAGATGCTATTCTACCACACATATGCTGGTCAGTTGGTAATGGAAATAAGATCAGAATTCGTGGAGATTAGTGGTTACCAATGGGAATTCTCCATGGACCTAAGACTAGAGAGGAACCATCGATGGTGGCTGATCTTATAGATCCGATCCACCATGATTGGAACCAATTGAAGCTCCATAGGTTCTTAGGAGAACATATCACAGCAGAAGTTCTTACCATCCCAGTAAGACCTCTATATACCAAAAAATAAATTAGTTTGGACAGCCACAAAGGATGGTCTATATACTGTGAAAAGCAACTACCATCATTTAATGCAGACAACAAGCAACCACAGTAGCAACAGAGCATCAACATCTCATCAAAATCCCAGATTATTATGGCAACAAATATGGGCAATGAAAACAGCACCAAAAATCATAACATTCCTATGGTTAGTTTGTCAAAATGCACTAGCTTCCAGAGCAAATTTATTCAACGACACATCATCACGGATCCGTTATGCAAATTGTGTAAGTAGAATACTCCCGAAACCCTAGAGCATCTATTTCTACACTGCTCATGGACTCGAGCTATTTGGACTCACCCACAGATCAACATACAGTCTTTGCCTCACACGATCCTTCGTATGGATACATGGTTAATAGTTAGAGCGACAACAACCAAACACTTATCTGGACTAGAACTCACTGCCAATGTTTTTTGGCAGATCTGGCGCATCGAAACAACTTCATTTTCTGCAACCAACAACTAGATCCAACTCTAGTAGTTGAGGCAGTTGTTGCACATACAAGATTATACTAGATCCCTACTTCCACCCAATCGAGAACAAGGCATGATACTCTGTTTCCTACGCAGCTATGGAGACCTCCAGATATGGGAACACTGAAATGCAACATTGACGGTGCCTATCAGCCGGGAAGCACAAAAGGTTCGATGGCCTGTATTTGCAGATATTACCAAGGTCGACTTACGGATTACTTTTCAAGCAGATTTCTAGCAAAGTCGGCTCTTGAGGTAGAGATCCAAGCGCTTACCTTCACCCTTCAACATCTGCTACAGCAAGGACTCCATGGTGCTAAACTTGTGACTGAATCCAACTGCCTCACCCTCGTCGAAGCTGTACGAGATGGGAGATCGCCGTCGTGGGAGCTTCGTCCTTTGCTTGCGGAGGTCGTCGTTTTGCTTTCCCATTTCCCTAACCTAACGGTGCATCACTGTAGGCGCGAGGCGAATTTGGTAGCCGACTGGGCCACGAAGGCTCAACGCATAGAATTTTTGGCCCACAACTGGATCCTTAACCCTCCTAGTTTAATGCTTGACCTACTTTATTCGGATGCTTTGGCTTTAGGTTGTAAGTTTCCATTAATATGAATACATGCGTTTATTTCGACCAAAAAAATCGTGGATGACTCACGGTTGTAATGTAATCATGATGATTCAATTACATACTCTGAGTATAAGATTAATAGAAAATCGGTTTATTGTCGTTTGACGTGAATAACGTAATCATGCGAAATTACCCACGCATCGACTACATACTTCGTTGAATCAATTTATATCCATTCGCTAAATGACTTATAATAATTTGGTATTAACCATTGTTGATCCTTATGGTCGAGCAGTCGATCTATAATTAAATCCTCTTGTTTTTCGCGTTTCAACCCTTTAAGGCCTAACTAAATAGATTAATTAACTCATGAGTAATTAGTTTAGAGTAAATTAATCATGAGTACATTGATGAAATAAGCATTTCATATATTTTGAAAATGGGCCAAATTTTGGGACATTAAAATTTTTCTTCTCTTTCTAGCAAACAAATTTAGCGTTGATGTAAGCATAACTACGATCGAAAATCAAGTTTCCTCTTCACTTGTCGTCATTTATATTTTCTTTATTAAACAATTTTCCATCAATTCAAAATAATTAAAAAAGGATCCGAAACTCTAACCAAACTTCTCATTAAAGGCGCGCTTCAACTTTTTAATAGAATCATCTTCTAAGGCGGCACTTACCTAACATATTTTATTTTGGTAATTTGCTTTGGATGGCGTTGAAATACTACATATAAAGAAAACAGGAAAGTTCAGATCCCAGAAAGAATGACAAGATGGCACCAACAGAACTGTATGATGATCAACAAAGTACACTTACAGCTTATGCTATCTCATCTAGATTCACAGTCAAAAGTTTAATCTAGAAATCTGAAAAACCTTGGACATGTAATCGCTGTTACAATGATCGCCAAACCATTTCTATGAATAAGAGATCCATAACATCGTAGCATGCTTCACATTTCAACAGTACTTCGACCAAGTTAGAGAAGGCAAGACCATGGCACCCATTTAGGTGTCGACTCACTTTCGAAGCGAGGAGCTTCATGTGAACTCAACAGCGCTGGCCTCGTCGACCAATATCTGTCAAACCGCTGCGTTGAATATTCCATATAGTCAAAGTCGATTTCGTTCACGTGCTCCTGAAAGCCAAACAGAAAGATGGGCAAGATCAATGATATAATTGAAGTTTTCAATTACCAATAAGCTGTTTTCCGTTCTAAAATGAGAATGGTACAAAGATATCAAACAACGGCATTGTGAGATGCCATGCAACTTTAAACACCAGCATAGTGTAGATTTCGCGTGGCAATACGAATTTCTGGCTGGAACGGTCGTGCAAAAGAGAGAGTTACTTTGTAGCACGCTATAGAGTAAAATGGTGGCTTTGCGATAGCAAGAAACAAAGCATCTGGGTTTTAAGTACATACTGATATTATACCCCAAAGTCCCCAGAATAGATGGCTTGCCAAAGTATACTTCTCAACATCTTGGAGCAGCTGCTCTTCCTCAGCATCAGTAGGTGCATCACCTGCCCAGAGGTTTGACATTCCAGATTGCACCATAAATGACTATAAAGATAAGCACAACAAGAATATATAGAAGGCCTGACTAGCTAGTTCATAGTTCTTTAAAAGCGGCTTAAACTGCTTCTAGAGGATTTGTAGAAAATTGATGTGGGATTTTCTTTGCACAGATCCATCCAAGCATGCACAGAAATTAGAAAAGTTGGCTGGGAATGAGCCTTAAATGCCTTTCTTGCAGTTCTGAATTTCATTGGCAAAGGTCTCAAAGATTATTTTAATAAGAAGTGCAAATCCGATACAGAATCATGTTTTGACAATGTGTCATGCACTAAACTTCTTCGAATTTTGGTCGCTAGACACAGTTTCATGGTTGCCAGAAACTACCCAGCAGATTTTCTGGGTCTTTACGGTGAGGAAATATTTTTGGTCACTAAAAGCTGTCTCTGGAAAGCAATTCAAAAAATTTCGTTCTGGCGACCATTTTTAAGTGACCGATTACTTGCGAGAGAGCTGTGTTTATGGTGATTTTCCTATGCACATCATAGTAAATTGGCCCGTGAAAATGGACTGACCAACAGTAAACTAGAGCAACAAAACAAACCCCATGCCATTTGGATCTTATTAATCTTCACACATAAAAGAAAACGAAAAACATTAAGAGAAATCTACCTGAAGTACTCAAATACGTCTGCACAAATCTTCTACGCTCCTCTAAACCTGTTGAAATCACAGTTTTAAAGCAAGGCTTTTCTATTTGCTGCTCAGAGGTAGATAAAAGCAAGGACGAAGTAAAAACAAACAAAACAACATGGTAAAATAATCGCGCACCTGGATATTTTCCATAATCCAAAACATGTGGAGTCTCAGTATGATAGTCGGCAGCCATCTCACAGAAATGATTTGCAATATCAAAAGCAATTGGATTGTAACTGGAATATTCATAGTCCTGATGAGGCAGAAAAAGAGAATTTGAGAAATATTAGCACTAACTGACATAGTCATCTGTCAAGCTACCGTAATAAGAACATGAAGAAAGCATTACCAAGGAAATTTAACAATTACATAGACAAGGAAAAGCACATGAAGAGTGAATTGACAATAATCTTTTTCTACACAATTTGCAAAGTTTTCTTTAATAAGTCTGGGCAGTAACCCGATATAGATGGATCACATGTGAACAGCAGCCACAGGGATCCAATGTATCAGTTGAATTAAGTCTATAAATTAACAGGAGATGAACTTGTAACTAATACGACTATTCTTAAGCTTCATGAATCAAATTCATGGCAACATTATCACTGGTGGTGCAACGAATTGAAGAAGATGGCCAACATGGTGAAATCAGAGATCATCACAAGACAATTTCAATATATGAACATCTGCTGAAAGAAGTATAAGTAAGAAGGGGCAAAAACAAAACTTAAGGAAGAAGGGGCAAAAGCAAAACTCTCCCATCCAAAGAAAAAGTAAATGAGACATCATCTGCAAAGTTTACATCAAAACCTTGTAAAGAAATTCAACTTTGGATAGCAACTTTGCGTAGGACATTGTACTCGTGATTGGACAGAGCAACTGTCTTTCTTTCTCCCTTCCAACTACAAAATTTTCATTTACAACACATCTCACGATCTTCAACTTCTATCTCAACCAGTAAATCTCAACACTCTGTCTCCTTGTGGCTTTCTGGTTTCTGCACCATGAAAGGAGTTTCCTACAAGAACTGTAGTACAAACTTTCCAAGATATCCTATCTCTACTGCTCTGAAGTAACAAAGTCCTCAATGGGTGTTTTTTGGCATGACAATTTGGAACGATAAGTAAAGCACTCCCTAGTGGCATGAGGAGGGTTTATTCATTGCTGACCACCTTCATTAAATCAAACTTCAAAGTTTGCACTCACTAACCGAACGTACTAGCAAAAGAAAAAGCAAAACAACATAATTGGCTTGTGAAGGATCTTACGATGATGGTTATCGCTTTAGTGTCTTCATGTATCATTATGTTACCATACTGTAGATCATTGTGGCAAAATCCGATACGTTGATCCCCTGCGAGTTCGCTTTGCAAGACAAGAATTTCGTTTTTGATGGCATTCAAGTGAACAAGCTGGGCTTCTCGTGGAGTAGCCATCCGCATGGCCTTCCCAAGCCACTTTCTGGAAAATTTGCAAAGAAATAAACAATCTTACACTTCTTTGTATAGAATTACTGCTTGTGCTACTTATTCAAGAAAAATGTAACATCAGCAAACCATAAAACACTAATTTATTTCCTCTTACCCTGGAAAAAGTTAGGAATAATGACTAGGAAGAAACAAAATGAATACCTTAGTCTATCCCAGAGAACAACCTTCTTTGGACCTGGCATATCAAGGTCATGAAACTCTCTCATTTTAGTTGCTATACAAGCAGAAATGTCAGGGTTCCTTAGATCAGAAGCCGAAAGTGTCTGCATCATCCCACACAGTCAGATGAGCTTAGCTAGCCGTTGATTTGAGGTGACAGATAAAGTACTAAAAGAAACGATTCTGCACTTGCACTCGTCATTTTACTTTTTGAAAAGCAGGCAAAAAGAGTTGGCAAACAAATGCAGGCTCAAAACTCATAAATTGGTTTTGCAGGCATTGCACAGTTATTGCTGTAAATGCTTACATTGTTTAAACAACCGACGACTATAGTGTTAATGGTTCTTTTCTTTCCTTTCTTGTTTTCGCGAAGAAAGACTAATAATGCCATTGCTGCAAGCAATCCTAAAATTGGTCTAATATGCAACATGGAAAAATTATATCAAAATAATGAGACAATAAAACAAGAGGCAAGTCTCGAAAGGTGACTCCACATCTTACCCCAGCAGTTCAAAAGAGCAACTTTGTCAATCTACTCAATATTCCTCATCACATTAGAACTAAAAGGACCTAATGCTAACTCTGGCTACATCAACCTTATCTTGATTCTCTTTATCTATTGTGATTTGTTCATCATTTAGTGAGAACTTTAAGTTCGAGTTCTACACCAAAGATATGAGAAGTACCCGTGCATGAATGAACTCTTCGATTCTCCCATTAGAGAATCTCCCTAAAAGGCGAGGCCCTTGCCCATTTTTGGACATGCACTCGAATGTCTGAATCTCGTTGTCCCTGTCAAAGAACACCTCCATGCCCTCCCCATAAATCCGGACCAGAACCTTCCTTGAGACTTGATCTTTTGTGGTTGGCCAATTTACCTGGAAGACTTCATTTGTCATCGCACCCTTCAGTGGGATCACCTGTAATGCAGTCGAATCGACCACGTCTTCCCACTCAGATGCCAATGAATGCAAGATCTTCTTCGTTTCTGTAGCTAGACAGTCTTTGCTGTCCATCAGATGCTCAACGGCAACCATCGTAGATCTGGTAAATTTTTTTCAAAATAACCACTTGAGTTAATGGTGCCCCAAAAATCTAGTAGCTTCAGCTATGAAAAAGCTTCAACAACCAAAAATGGAATTCTGTCATGAATCTAATGACCTCTCTTTCTAGGTTAAAAACGTCTACCCTTCAATCATGTTAGACTATCTTCTTGAATTGACTAAAAAAATATTTGCTACATCAGAAACAATAAGGATAACATATTGATCCCAACTTCTTTGTCACAAATTCAATGCACAGATGAAAGATGAGTAACAAAGGAAGAAGCTGTGAAAGTAAAGGTAAGAAGCAGACCGATGCCACAAAAATGATGGATGAGAAATCAGCATGCTAATGAAGCCTAAGTCAGCTCACAAACCAGATCCAGACATGTCGAAACTCAAACTCGACCAGTTGCACAACATTCCACAACATGAAACCAAGACGACAAAACCCATCATGCGCATACCACCCATGGCTATTCATATACAAGTAAATTCTAATTAAATCACAATCCCTGCCATAACTCACAAGCTCTTTCCCCACATCAAGAGCCACTGGCAACGTCACATTCGAAGACAAGTGCCGCCGGAGTCCCAAACATCGACACGAATTGAAGTTTTGGATTCATTCACACATGACTTGTCTCCTCGGAGCAAAACACCATCAAAGCACAAACAAGAAAAGAGGAAAGGAGAATGCAGATCACACATAATCTCAGCCGATCATCGATAACCTCGTGTGACTCGATCAATCGCGACAAGTCACGGGCAATCGCTCCATCCGAGCGGACTCACCAGAGATGATCAGCTCCGGGCGATCAATATGCGGAGGTGGTTCGCAGGGGCAACGAAAGCCGCGAGAGCTGGCAGGGAAGAAGATCGAGAGCTCTCGTCGCCAGGAGATCGGGACGAGAGAATCTCTTCTTTCTGTTTCGGCAGAGCGCGGAAGAAACGGAGAAGAAGGTGGCTGCGGTTCGAGTTTATAAGGTTTCCCGCGGGCCTTTGCTCGGCCGCTGGATCGGGTAACGAGATTAACGGTCGGTCCTCGGAAGGTAGAGAGAGAGGTGTCCTGGAAAGTCTAATAAAAGCGAGGGCCATTCCGATTTCCAAACATTTTCTTTTGCTGCTGGCTATAAATTATTTCGACGCGGATAAAATATACCATTCATGTACATCGGGCCGGGCTACGGCCATTGATCGATAATCGTAGGAATCAAGTCTATTAAGTCAATCTCATGCTAGAGACAAAAAGTCGAGTGAGAGTTTACGGTAGGAGTAGAGTATGACCGACAAAAAAAAAAAAGTTAGAGTTTGAGGGAGGAGGACATTAGGTGTGCCAAACGTTGTGTATACCGCTCATTTTAATGTCAATTTTTTTTAATCATTTAAGTATCACTTTTTAACTCTGATATGGGTCGTTGGGAATTCGATGTAGCCATATTTTTATCAATTTCTCAATCTTACATGATTCACCAACATGCCTAGGTAAGATATAAATTTAAACAATGTCGTGTACTAAGTTAATAAGTTATTATTTTAGTGTAATTCATTCCTAAAGAATGATCACTTTAGTGCCAAATAATTTCCACCTTAGATAAATTTTTTAAATATAAAAACCACATAATTTGTTCGAGTGGAATTTCTCGTTGAAGGCACTTAATTGATCTTCTTCTTTTTTCCCGATTTTCATTTAAGTGAATCGATGAAAACTTTTGCCACTAAAATGAGCATCATACACAACTTTTACAACTTTTAGTGTCCTTCTCTCCTACAGTTGGATTTTCTTTATAATGTATCGTACTTTAATGTAATGAAACCATCGAATCATGCACTATACAGATTGTAGAGGAAAATGAATTGACGTGCAATTAAAATATTTCTCTTTTTTTGGGGAGGTAATTACTTTTAAGTTCATCTCCATATTTTCATTAATCACCATGCTGCGAAAAGTATTACTATCCACTGAATTTGTGAAAGATCGGAATACTTTTTATCATGGATTTTCTTTCAATGAAAGAGACGCTTTTCATTTTCTTCGAATTTGGAATATTATAGATATTCAAGAAATCGCTTCATTGTTTTAAATTAGTATTTTGTCCCTTAACTAATGATTTGCATTATCATTCATCTCAATAGTATTTTTGGGACTTAAAGATATATACTGGTAAAAGTTTCAAAGCATTAGGAATATGATATTGAAATAGGTGACTTGAAAAATGCTTGGACCCATGGAAAATAAGCTTCACCTTACTTGTATATTTGTATATGTGAGATTTGATGGGATCACAGCTAACTATTCTAAAAGTTTAAACTATTAGATAAATAATATGGTCTTTTTGCCTAATACTAAATATAAACATATTTAATTGAGGTGGTAAATGAGGTATAGAAAGATTTGAATTCGGAATATCCAACTCTAATGTCATATGAAATTTGATGGGATTATAACCAACTGTTATAAAATTTTAAGCCGTTAGATAAATAAGTGGTTTAATATTAAATGATTCCAACAAGATATAATCTCTTTTCATAACTTTTTCAAATTTGAATTAACTTTACTTTGACCCCAAAAAAAAGGTAAGTCATTTTAGTCATTTTGATTTTTTGTCTAAGCCAAACAAAAATCCGAATCACATAGGAATGGCAGTGGTGTAATTTCATACAATCCGAAGGGCACTTACTTATTGTGTGTAGTCCAAATCGGAATCTTTTCTAACTTTTGAAAGTCCCCGTTCCCCACTGAAAAGTAAAAGAAAGAAATGTTTGAACGTCAAGGAATCATCAAAAGAATTGCCAAAAACAACTGCTCCAACCGATTCCGCGATCACATACTAGTCCACTTCTTAACTCTTCCACCTCAAAAATGTCGATTAAGGGATCGTCAATTTGTTCTAAAAAGAAACAAAACAGCCCACGTACATTTTGTGGGTTCGACAAAGCTGATTGGAAATTCAAATGAATTAATTGGATAAACAATGACAAAATATCTAATTCAAAAGCTTAACCCATAAATAAGAGATGTGAGATTCTTTAACACACCATCTCAGGCCAGATTAGAAAGAATTCCTTTGACATGAAATAAATTGGGCGGTACCTAACTTTGATGCCATTATGAAATGTCCAATCTTAAACTAATGGATGGACAGAGATTACATATAAATATGGAATGTGACATAAAAGAGCAATCAAAACGGAAAGCTCACTCTCAACAAACAAATTATTTTGTTTTTTTTTGTGGCCCAGTAATGTTTCACCAAGTTCTTGTAACACCTACCAAAATGAATCTACCTCAGTAACCCAGAAACCAAATTGAGAAGAACAAAAAAGTATTTTCCTTCCATGAAAACTAATTCTCTTTTTCCTTTCATGAATTTATTTTTATTTCCCCAAATGTTCTCAGGAAATTGAGTTTCTCCACCTCCTAGGAGTTTTCCTGGTTTGATCTGCACTGGCCACCTGAGGCCCTATGTCCTGGTTCTCAAAGTTGCTCATCTTGGTGAGCTTGCTCAGCTTCTTCCACCCGCTGCTCCAAGCCGACCCCTGCTTATGCTTCGCCATCTTGTCGAACTGCCTCTGCAGATTCTCCATGTCGTTCTGTAGCTCGAGGTACTTGGCCTTCATGCTATCAAGCTCGAACTTGAGGGTGTTTATGTCCTTCTTCGCAGCCGCCCAACCTTCCTGGAAGGACTGTGGGGTCGCTTCCAGGAGCGTCTTCCGGTTCGGGATCATAGGCTGGTAGTGTGCGTCGCCTCCAGTTTCCTTGAGCGAGCTGCTGGCGAGCGTATTGCTTATCTTCACTTGCTCCGAGAAGAGGACTTGGACGACCACTCTCAAGGGAAGCCGCTCGTTCTGCGCAGCGTGCATGCACGCATCGATCGAGAGCTTCTGGCAATCCATCACCCGGCACAGCCGCTTCTCTCATGCTCAGTCAGCGTTGGATGTGCCTGTCAATTAATTAATATCAATCTAACAGCGGAGGATGTCAAGTTTTGCATTGAAATCACATCCATGAGCTAAAAGTTTTCCTGTCATTCACAGGATATCAGATTCGTGATATTCTCATTGGAAGAAAGGCAGTAGTTATGACTAATATAAAGGTTGTGAAACAATATTATGCTCGAACTGATCGGCGAACCATCATGATAAAAGACAGCTGCTCAAAAATTGAGAAATTTAGTTTGGTGTGGAATCAAGAATGTAATTGCCATGCAAGATTTTCGGTTTGGTATGGAATCAAGAATGATTTTGTTTGTCACTCCAATGATAATTTTCAGATGAGGAACAGATAATCCATTGTCGAGAAAAAGCATCCCCTGTCAAAATTTATGCAGAGATCCTCAGTGTACCCTACATGAAGATGAGCATATCAGAGCAATTGCTGTTGCAAAATCAAGAATTTAGAGATTTGAGTATATCCTCAAGAGATCACAAGCAACACTATCCGCACAAATCCAATTGTGAGGTGACTTTGCAATCGCGGAATTCCCACTAATTGCTTTGCTGGTACTAGCATCAGATGTCGAGCAGATAAAAAGAGACCGACAGCAAAGAGTCGTTTACCTTAAGATACGAGTCGATCGCTCGGTAAAGTCCGTCATCACAAGTCCTTGCAGATTCAGGCAATGCCTCGGCCAGCACTTGAAACTTTGTCAATGAGAGGTTCCTGTCTCTGGACACCTCGGTGAGATAACTGTCCACTAGTCTAGCCACTCTCATCTTTGCATTTTGCCCGTTAACTCGTTGAGCACCATCATAGCCATGCTTCTCTGAGAACGACTGCCTGCTCGGGCTCGAGCCCTCCATCTGTTCCTGGACAAGAAAATGCTCCAGAAGCCTCTGAACTAGATCGACGTCATACAAAGTCTCACTCTTATTGTACGAAGGGATAAGGAGATCGGCCAAGGACGCCTGTTCGAATTGCATGCCGACCCGTTTCTCTAACTCGGTAACTAATGCAGGAGCCACTTTCAACATGTTCGCCATTCGTAGAAGCCGAAGAAGGAAGCTACACGTGACACTGTCCTTCTGCGGAGGAATTATGCTGACAAGGCTCTCTATTATCATCCTCTGGTCTTTGGCCTGAACCGTCGAAGGTTCATCCTTAGTTCCGGCCACGATCATGTGGAGCCCGCCTTTCCAACTAGCACTTCCACTGCTGCTATGGCTGTTCCCAGTGTTGATTCCTTCATCTCCTGCTCTTGCTCCATCGCTTATCAAACCTGGAAGCCACTTCGCAGCATACTGCATAATTGCCTCACCAATCAATTCGAACCTCATGCCTTTCACCTTGATAGCAGTGACGACCCTCACGAAGTGATCAATCCTCAGAATCGAGACGTCTTCGAACCACCAATTGGGAGGAGCCTGGTGACCCCTGCTCGGGCTCGACTCCTTCATTTCATTCCATTTCGGGCTCGAGATTTTCGGCGGTTTCCCCGTGTAAGCCCATCTTATCCCTTTTGGGTTGGCACAAGCCTTCCAAGCTATTGACTCGCTACATCTTCGTACAATTTGCAGGTTCTCCGCCCATGGCGAGAGCTTCTCACAGCTTTTAAGCACTAGTATTGAGTCTCGCCACGAAGATAAGACTACGTAGCTCAGAAAGGCTTCGGTTTTGAATATAAGATTGCCTTCCTCCAAGTCCTCGGTCATCTCCAAGTACTCAGCCGCGCAGCGCAGCCCGGAGATATTGGCTGCGGTCAGATCGACGGCAATCCCATAGCAGAACTTCGCAGCCAGCTCGAAAGCTTCAGGCCCACCGGGCAGATCATCCAAAACCAACTTGCTTAAATCGGGGTCGCGCGATTCATATATCATCCTGTTGAACTTCCCACTCCTAGAGAGCAGGGGATACTTTCACAAGACAGAAAAAGCTAAAATCAAAAAGTCGAAAATACTCTGCTGCAACTTATCCAAAAGCCTCTCTCTGAATCTGAAGAAGATGAAGTGGGTTTGAAAGCAATGATGGTTCTACCTTGTGCAAGTGGAAATTAACTTCCCCAACGTGAACAAGAAGGTCACTTGGAACGTCAGTGGCAACATGCCTGCGTGCATTTGTGAAAAATTTGCCGTCAGCCCATCGATTACATCATGAAGCTAGCTCACTTTAACCAAGTTCTCTGTTGTTTTTCCCTGATCCAAGACTATTTCTACTACCACAAAAAGGATTTGAAAAAGAAAAACCCCTTCTTTTTCCATAAAATTCAGAGCACATCACTACCAAATCCATCTGCTTTCAAGCAGAACGTCACTTTTACCTCAGAAAGAAAAAAAAAGAGAAGAAAAGCAAAGAAACGGAAAACACAGAAGACAGAGTCTGTGCTCACCATGACTGATCTCTGAGCTCAAACCCTTCTGTCTTAACCCCTTGCCTGGCTGAGCTGAGCGCGCCATTTCCATAATCTCTCCCGGCGACGGACTCGCTTTCAGAATCCCACATGGTCGAAACCTGGGGAAAGAACTTGTCGGAGCGCTCTCTTTGAGCTAAAGTCGCTCTCTTTCAGCAGCAGCAACCAAAAGCAGAGAGCAAAAGGGAAAAACGAGGACAAGAGCAATGAACTGGTGGAACAGAAGATCATGGGAAGAAAAGGGGGGAGCCCCACATGGGGATGCTTGGAACCATCTTGGGTTGTCGCCTTCCTTGGAAGATTGTAGTAAGGCCGCGCTCAAACAGGCTCTTCCAGGCTGTGAAGTAATGGGGGGTGGCGTCTTTGAGTGCACCGTTCTTGTCTTGGATTACCGGAAAAACTCTTTTTCGCTGTTGAGAAAAAAGGCTCAACAGATTCAGTGCCTTTCTCAGTGCAGTCACTTGGTATTTTCTCGTTCAGCCTGCAGGAACTTTTCCAATAATTGAGCGTTCGTTCTGATCACAGGACCATGGCAAAAGAGAATTTCTTTGACGCAGACACTGTAAACGAGATGAATTGAACAGTGTGACTTTGCCGCACTGGGACTCATCGATGTGAAAGGAAAAGTATGTGTTGTTTTGGGAAAATTTTGTCTAGCTCGTGACAGTAATTTTTTTACAAAAATAAAATAAAGGAAATATGTGATGAAAGCTTTAATTTCTTGAGGTTATTGGGTCCATGGCCGAAATCAAATGATTGGCAGTAAAATCCAATTTATTTTTTTTAATCTAAGGAGAGGGATAACGGTTTCCAGCGCATTTTCCTCACGTAAGATGATGGAGACTTGGCGTGGCAATTTTATTGTACGGAGAGTCACGGCACCCTAGAAACACCCTTGGTTATTATTAGGTTTTAGCCAGGTCCACTAATTGCGCAAAATGATTTGACAAAATCACTCTCGTCTTAGTTATGTAATCAAATTATTCATTATGTCAATCATCCAATGATAACCTTATGTATTACTTGCTACGTCTCCTATGAACCTAATTAAAATGTATTTAGAGACCATGTACCATAAAAAGTTGAAATGACATTCTGTTCATTCTCAAATAAATAGTACATGATCCTATATGTAAGTTTACAAAAAAATTGTCTAACCAACTAAAATATCAATCAATATCAATCAAGAGAAATATGCAAAATATCCTATATATATATCTCCAACATCCCCTCAAACTCAAGGTAATTCGGAAGAGATTAGCTTGAGTTTCGAATTACCTAGAATTTGGAGAAAAGATTTCAAAAACGCTCAGGTGACTATGTCTTCGTGAAGATGTCGGCAACCTGTTCAGTGGATGGAATAAAGACAAACAACGCAACGAAAAACAATTTATCAAATGAAATGAGGAAGGACACCACAACGAAAAACATATTATTACATTTTTCTGCCATTTTACTTGGTATCAGAGCCATTATTTTCTGTGAAAGCGTCCATTGAATCTAATTAGTAACGCCAATTTCTTCACAGTGATCATCACGATCTAGCCGTATCGGCCATGTCACCTGATTTCACCTTCAAGTCCGCAACTGTTTGAGGCTCCTCCATTGCTAATTCCGGAGAACAAGAAGCACCATTAGACTTGCCACCCTCAGAAGACGAATCTTGAAAATTCGTCATCCAAAGGACGCTGGAATCCTCTCCGCGCGCCGCCACATCTTGGACTTATGGAGCCGCCATTGTTCTGTGTTGATTTGGACACAAAGACCCACCCACAAATCGCTGTCCTTCGTCCAGTCAACCAGAAATGATACAGAGATCAAACACTACCACTGAGCCTGAGCTTTTGAGAGTTATTTCATCCATTTCCATTGCTCATAACCACCGACTAACACCACCATCAGCCTCCTGAAGCTCTGGCGAGTTGCCCCAACTCAACTGTATTGCCTCAAGTTGCAGCATGTGCCACCTCCGCTTTGATACCAAGAAACTTGGTAAGAAAGCAGAGATGGCAAAAAACATGTAATATTCCGTTCATTTTACAGGAAGACTATTTAACGTGGCAAAATATCAGTCAATATCAATTAAGAGAAATATATAAAATCTCCTAAATATATCTATATCCCTAACAAAAAAGCAAAAGAATTTAAATTTAAACATTAGATGGGATGCAAGCCTTAGACTAGTGTATGTATTTGGAGTTTGGACTGATCAAACGTGTGTTATCATTCGATGTCTAGGATCTTTCCAATCTCACGATTAGATCCTTCAGATGCCTCCACTGATCTTTAGTACAGTGGCGTTTGCGACAATCGCGGCTCTGTCGGGGAACCAAAGGTTGAGATCAACCTAACCCGAAGGTCGGGGCTAGGGTACGCAGGTGACCACATGCAACAGACAAAAACGCAGGACATAGGTTGGAGCATTTACCGTTTGCTTGTGTGCAATGGCGAGGACTCTGGATCTATTGTGAACTCAACAGTACAAATTTCACACGCCTCTCTCTAAACGAGAAAGTGTGGTATGTAAATGGACCCCCCCCTCTCTCTCTCTCTCTCTCTCATTCTGGAAATTTAACTGTGGAATTTAAAGATCAAAGTTTCACTTTACTTTGGCTTGCTTTTGTACAACAAATGCTTCATGATTGCATTTGGTAAATCATTTTCTAACAGCCACTACCAGAGCCAAGAATGATAAAAAGAGTGATGGCCTGACCACCACCAGCATTAGAGTTTCAACAAACAATTTTTAAGTTTTCTTTTTTGGAGATCTTTTTTGTTTCTTTATTTTTATCTATGATGAATACAGAAAAAAGAATGTAGTAAAGGAATGTCTCTCCCCCACAAAGATGCACTCCAAAGTCCAGACATAACTTTTTACCATTTTAAGGATGTTTTCTAATTTCTTCGATTTCTTACTTCTTCCGCTGCTCATGCACCCTCCCTCCCAAATGTTTTTGTAAATTTTGGACAAAATACACAGAAAGTGCCAAAACTTAATACAGGTGGATACTGTAATGCCAAGAGCTCCAAAAGATATATTTAAGTGCTACTTAAGTGTTCCCCTCACTTTCGATGTTTGCATCTCCTTGTGAAATTAATGCCCCTAACGCTTCAAACAGAAATCAACATCATCTATGACGACTGGATTAGATTTACGTCGCCAAATTGTCAAATAGACAACTTGAGCAATGACCTTTTTTCATATTTGATGTGTGGTTAATGTATTTGGGATTAATATCACGCAAAATTCTAAATTAATTTAGTTGTGATAAATCACAAATGTATCTCAAATTATTTTTTTTAATTACCAAAAATTCCAAATTGATATATTTGAGACAAATTTACTTTCTATAAGTTTTTGTTAAATTGGATTACTACCACGAAAAAATAATAAATGAGTACACATGTAACAAATGGAGAGTAAAACCCCAAACTAATTTGATATCATCGATAGTGACTTAATAATCGAATTAGTGGCAACTAAATTACCGAAAGTAATACTCAAGTACGGATTTTAGAGAGTGGGTCTCTATTTGTGAATCACTTTACAAGCTCTCTTTTTACGTAGGATTTCGACTTTCGAGTGTGAGATGGCCATCTCCTCAAAATTGACAAAAGGTTATAAATTACTTTTTCATCTGACGGTGTGAGAAAGTAGACTTAAAAATTGCAAAAATTATCAAAGAAGTCCTAAAAATATTACACTTGTACCAATTCAGTTTTAAACTTTTTAATCTAATCAAATTAGTCCTAAATACGTTTTGTTTATTCAATCATAAACATTTCAATTGTACCTATTTAATTCTAGACATTTTGATAGTTTGTCAATTTAGTCATATAATTTTTACGATTTACCAATTTTTGCTAGAAATCGCCAATGTGGTAGCCTAATCAGTTCCAAATGTTATATAAGACATAACCAACGCTGATATGAACAATTGAAAATTTTTCGAATTTTTTATTATTTATTTGGATTAATATCATGGAAAACTTCAAACTCGTACATTTATGCAAATTTTCCAAAACTAATTTTTTGATCATCAAAAACTCAAAATTGATACATCCGTGACAAATTTACTATATGTTAATTCTTATTAAATTTTATCGTCAAACTACTAATTTGCTATTGACGGAGGTAATAGTTTAGAGTTTTAATTTTCGTTGGTCACAGGTGGACTAATTTGTGGATTTTTATGGTTTTAATTAAGGGTAAGAGGTTCCAAGTTCCATACAGGTTCCACTTGGAACCTGAAATCTATCAGTTGAAATAGGTTCCTCATTTTTTGGTGAAACCTACTTTGTATACTTTGGAACCTTGAAATTACCCCGTTACAGATTTCAAAGTTAATTCCAAGATCTACCTAGATTTCACCTGTATTATTAATTAAACGGTTGTAGTGAATTATCAACTTTAATTATCACAACTTGTTACCACAGTTCACCGACCATAACTTATATTTAAACACACGAAAAATTTGAAACATTAACAAAGTAAAAATTTCAGTCATAAAATGAAAACTTAGACTAGTGGTTTTAGATTATACACTTATCATTCAACGCCATGGAATCCCATAAGATCGTATGAAGACATAAATCAAGAAAAATACAAAAACTTGTTCCAGATTTTAGCTTTTAAATTTCACCAAATTAGAACCCGAAAACCCACTTATCAAAATAGGTTTCCCAATTTTTGGAACGTTGAACCTACCCACTTATCAAAATAGGTTTTCAAATTTTTGGAACATTGAACCTATCATGCATACTTTGAAACTTAGAACCGAATAGGTTTCCATTGATCCGATTCCTAGATTTCAAGTTCTATACCCTAGAACCATTCCCGCCCCTATTATTAATCCAATTTAACATAAACTTTAATTTTTCATAAATGTATTGGGGTTTAGTTGTCGAAAAATTAATTTTTGGTAAATTTGTTATATATATCAGTTTTTTTTTTAGTGGTTAGAAAATTAATTTGATATAATTTGTCATAAGTATATTAGCTTGAGGTTTTTTGTGATATTGACCATTTTCTTTTTTCATTTTTTTTCTTCTTTTTCTTTCCTTTCTTTTTCTAATCCTCGGCCTGTGAGGGGTGCGACTCTCTTGCCCTTGGCTAGCCTAGGAGTAGGATAACAAGAAAAGAAGAGAAAATAAGATATAAAAAAAAATTAGAACAAAATTTATAAATAGAAAATTTGTTCATTTTGCCACCCGTGCCATGTAGAATGGCCAAAGCTGACTAAATTACAATAGTAATACTTTTGGCCAAAATTGGCCGAAATGACTAGATTAATAAATCATCAGAAGGTTTGAGACTAAATTAACTCAATTGAAAAGTTTAAGAATGAATTAGTAAATCATCAAAAAGTTTAAGGTTTAAGATTTTGTTGGTAATTTTCCCTATAAAAATAAAATTAGTTTTTGAGTTACAAACACATCTAAGTCTTCCACCCCATTCGGTGGCTACGTTGGTATGCGCTCAGACCCTCTTCACGGTAGGGCAAGAGTTCAAACCCCATGGGTAGCATACCGGCGCATTCATTGGTGGACTTAAGTGCGGCATCGCTGTGGTGGGTCCGGTGCCAGCGCCGTTCTAGGTTTACGTTGCCGGCTGCCGATTGTACGACTGTTCCTCGGTAAAAAAAAAAAAAAAAAAATCTAAGTCTTAGGAGGCATAAGAGTTTTAGAACAAAATCTATAGCAATATCAAAAGATGTCCTATTAATCACCGTTTCGCCTCCATAATTGAATGTATTGCAGAATATGCATCCGATTTAAAATGGGGACAAAGAATGAAAGGTTTTGAGAAACCAAGGTGGCCACTTGATATGACTAATGAGGGTTATGATCACCAGACAATTGAATGTGAGCGAGGGGGCCTCCTTCCAGCCCCATGCCGAACGCTAATGAAGATAAAAGCAGAACTGCGGCCCACTTGACATCTTGCCCCGGATGAGAGAGAGCTGCTCTTGTCTGTGCCGGACATTCACGAGCGCAGCTAAATCTCAAGCCGCTCGATTGCACGAGACCCGCGTGGGATCCACAGCTCTGAAGGGCCAAGATCAAGCGGGATCGTGAGCATCCGGCGCAGGTAAGGGCTTTTCCAATGCTGAAAACGGGTCTCTCATCTCCAGGTTCAGCGGTAGGTCCACCAGGGCTGTCCATTAGGTTCTGATGGAACCTGGAAGATGCCCATTCAACTTTGGAAAACAGACATTAAAGGCATTGACATGATGTCTGCTTCTTGAGTCGTGCTAGGGCCTTTTGAGCGTGCAGACTTCGGGATTGAAGATGGTAGCCGTCTTGTCCTGGAACTTGCAGATTTTGTAGTTTGTACCCCTTGTGTTTTTTTCTACCAAACCTATGCCTAAAGGTGGCAAAATAGGTCTTAGATCAATATATAACACATTTAAATCATAAATTAATTATATATGGATCACTTGTTTTTAATAAAAAGTAATTAAATGGATTTAACAATTAAACATTTTGATAGATTGGTCATAAGTGGGTCTTAAATGGGTTGGATTTAGAACCAATTTTCACCCAAAACCTCCCAATCTCTCTCTTATCTCTTTAACGTTACAAAAATATTTTTTTATTTTAATTTTCTTTTTTTTTTTTTTTCTTTCTTCTTCCTCCGGTCTCCCAAGCACGGCGATGGCCGGCAAGCTCGCCCTCGCCAATGCACGGCGAGACTCGAACTCGCCGGCGTTGGGCGAGGGGCGAGCTCGAGCTCGCCCGACGCCGGCGAGCCTCGAGCTCGCCGACCCGGGCGAGGCAAAGGCCTCGCCGACGTCCGGCGAGACTCGAGCTCGCCGGCATCGGCGAGCGGGCGAGCTCGAGGCTCGCCCGTGGCCAGCCACCGGCCGTTGTCGTGATCGGCGACCGGCCAAAGAAGAAGAAGAACAAAAAATTAAAATTAAAAATTAAATTAAATATTATATTTTAAAAAAAATAAAAATGATTAAAATTCCATTTTTTAAAATAATTATTTTAAAAATTATAAAAATTGTCCATTAAATTTGTGATATATAAAACTATTTTAGCAATACCATATATAATATCATATTATATATATATATATAAAAGAAATAAGCTTTCTTAAGTTTAATTAAATGGGTCGGGTATGGGTAGAAAATTTTGCATTACAATAAATGGGTCGATTTGAGTCGGACTATTTATGACCTGACCCACCCGTTTAACGGGTCTACCTATGCCATATATTCAAATGTTCTGATGCAAATCCCTAGGCAGGGTTTACACAGGTCCACTATCTGACATTGTTCTGGATAATATTGTTAAAGTAGATCATGCTCAAGAAACCAAGATTTTCCCGGAGCATGATGTCCATGTTCATTCAGAGTAATCACCAAACGTCAAGTATTGTGAAATTCTGCAGTTTTCTTATTAAATGATGACCATGTACATGGAAAGACGTACCTGGATGGATAGAAGCTCAACTTTTGGATTTAACTGGAAAAAAAAAAAAATTGAACCTGCCTAACAAAGTTTGTCACATCATACCGTAATTTTTTTTTTTTTTTGGTAGAACATATCATACTCAAATCTCCACAAATCGAAAATTTCATATTTTAGAAAAGTTCTGATCATGTATGAATTTGCTACTATTATATATATATTGATAGTTACTTTCTTATGTGAAAAGTAATTGTCAAATCTGGAGGTTTGCTTGCCATATTTAATTTGAGTATGTCGATACTTACTGGAACAATTATTGGTTAATAAAATGTTCAAGAGTACTTTCAAGGGATGGAAGCGGGCCGGGCATAACAGGTGCCAGACCCTCTTAGACCCTGATGAAACGTAAATGGATAGCAGGTTTGGAGTCAACTGCTAAAATCCTAATACAGCTTGGGGACGAGTTTGAGATTATATTAAATGAAAAACATAACATTCAAACCTTATACATATAACTATGACAAAACTGTGTTTCCTTCATATTCCTTAGGTGGTTGAGTAAATATATGCAACTATCAACTCTACTAGAGTAAACAGTGGATTTGGGAACTTTTGAGTTGCGCTTACTCTGCTAAAATTCTCGAGGTTGTTGATTTACAAAAATTTGTGAACGCTAAGGACAAAATTGGGTATGATACAGCTTCTCTAAACGACGGCCAACATTTTACACCTAACTTCTAATTAACATTGGTTCTTAGGATTTTATGGTAGCTGATGTTAAATCCTTTCAATCTTAAATTTTGGACTTCGTAACTTTCTAATTTTGAAGATGTACAATGCATGAGTTTCCAATAAACAATTGCATTTGAAAGTTTAAGTTTTTTATTATATGTTTGACATAAGACTATATTGTTTAGTCCAAAATACTATGGTATGGTGTATCCAACGGGAACAAATTACTTTAGCTAGGTATGTTTGGGATATTATATCAAAACACATAACGGTTTTGGGACAGATTTGGAGAGTAATAGAAAGTTAATGGGATGAGTTGTCGCAAGCCCATCCCTAGCCCTCATCTAGCAACGGCAAGGTCAAGCTGTGCAGCGAAGATTTTTTAATAATAAAACTCGTAATTTTTTTAAAAATTACAAAAATTATCCAAGTTAGCGCCGATAGCATCATATAGGATGGCTAGTGTGCATGTTGGTGGTTCCAATCAAAATTAGCTAGATGGATTATATTGGTAAATTATTAAGAGGTTTAAAACTAAATTGGGCAAATCAAAATGTTTGGGACTGAATTGACACAATTATAATAGATTTAAAACTTTTTTGGCAATATACCCTTAATGTTGTTGGATAGATGATCAAGCCAAGGCGCAATTGTTGTCGTTATTTGAAGGCCAATGTGTTAGTAGTGCTCTATGTTCATGATGAGCTTCTTTTGTCTTTCACGTGTTTGCTTAGCATTTCTAGTTGTTGTTACCCTAAAACAAAGGAATTAGGATCCCAGTTAGCTACTAATTAAATGCAAACTACAAAGAACGCTTGTACAAATAGGTCTATCATGTCAAATACCATCATTCTTCATAAAAGAGCAATAAAATTAATAATAATTTGAGCTTACGATGTATAACCTATTGGTTGTTTGTTTGTAAAACAAACAAAAGGTGTTTTTTCTTGTTCCACATAGGAAAGTTGGAAGAAGATAGGCTACTTTATAAGTGTGAGCTTCTTCTCGAAAAAAAAAAAAAAAAGAATGGGTTATGGGTTAGACCCCACAATACCCACATGTGGGTATGCAATTATTAGATGTATTTAGCATGCTTGCACGCCCGCAGTTTAATTAGCATTAATCCCTTATTTATTATTTTTTAATATTATTTCATACAATTGTCTTGTTAAAATGTTATATTTGTTCATTCAATATTTTCAGAAATTATGAAATTCGGAATTTTGTTTAAAAAATTATTATTTTTTGTTATTTTATTCCGAATTTTTATGTCTTTTCAAGGTAACTTTTGAAAAACGTACTATTTGACTTTGCAACATTTTCTAAAGTGTTGCACCTCCATTCATCAAGGATGAGATAAGTATGTCATTTTTAGAATGGATGAGTATTAAATCTTTTCAAATCTTCTTTCTCAAGCCATAACTATCATTTCAATTGTTTCCCTTGAGAGATTCCAGAAAAATACTAAAATTGCTAGTAATGGTGCGTTTTATGACATTTCTATTCCCGAAAATATTTTTTTTTAGAAATAGTTCTTTTCTATTTATATTCCCTAGAATAGTTTTTGAATAAAACTACGCGTTTGGTAATTGCACAAAATTTTTAATCCCATAATAGAAAAAAATAAGAATGTGTTTGGTATGACCCACAAATTCTGTGGGTTAGACCCCACAATATTTGCACACGGGTATGCGATTATTAGGCACCCGTGGTTTAATTAGCATTAATACCTTATTTATTATTTTTTAATATTATTCCATACAATTGTCTTGTTAACCTTTATTTTATTAGTCGAAAGTTATATTTGTTCATTCAGTATTTCGAAATTTTGTTTAAAAAGTTATTATTATTATTATTATTATTATTATTATTATTATTATTATATTCTAAATTTATATGTCTTTTCAAGGTAACTTTTAAAAAACGTATTGGTTTACTTTGCAACATTTTCTAAAGTGTTGCCTCTATTCATCAAGGATGAGATAAGTGTGTCAGTTTTGGAATGGATGAGTATTAGATCTTTTCAAGTCTTCTTTCCCATGCTAAAGTTATCATTTCAATTGTTTTCCTTGAGAGATTCTAGAAAAATACGAAAATTGCTATTTATGGTGCTTTTGATAATATTTAAAATAAGTTTTTCATAACTAGTTTTATTCTATTTCTATTCTCTAGAATAGTTTTTTAATAGAACAACGCGTTTGGTAACTACACAAAATTTATATTCCCGGAATAAAAAAAAAAATAGGAATGCGTTTGGTACAACCTACATTTTCTTTTTGTGATGTAGATTTTTTCTAATGTTTCTTTTTAAATTTTAGGTTTTTCTTTTTTTCCTCTCTTTTTCTTCCTCCTCTCAACGAATTGTGAACGGCAAATGGCAGTGGAAAATGGCGGCAACCAAAGGCGAGTGGCGAGCACCAATGGCGGGCGGCGAGATCTGGTTGCCAAAAGTTGACTAGCCGAGGTTGAGATCTAGTGCAACAAGGATCGACCAGTGCAAGATCTTGTCGACGAGGGTCATCCAAATGAGATATGCTGTGACGAGGGTCACCCGTTGATGCTCGTGGATGTTGAGTCTCACTTAGCTGATGGTTGCCTCTGATCGCCACTAATGCTCACCTCTAGTCGCCGTGGCGACTTGGAGATGAACATTAGCAAAACAAGAAAAAAGAAAGAGCATGATAAAAGGGAAATTACCGAAAAAGTCTCGAATAAATTGTACCTATAACAATTCAATCCAAAACCTTTTAATTTAACTAATATAGTCATAAACATTTTGACAATTTATCAAGATAGTTCATCTAGTCAATTTTAACCAGAAACCACTTACATGAATGTTGCCAATTCTGCGTGACATGACCAATGCTGAGGATGACTTTTTGAAATGTTCTGAAACAAATCTGATTTTTTTTTCTTTGTTATTCTTTCCATACGCAATGGTCGGCGAGGGCCCCCTCTCTAGATTTGGCAAGGGCAAGGCCCCGTGAGGCCGCCTTGGCCTAGACAAGGGCAAGGGTTGGCCTCCCCAAATCTGGCAAGAGGGGCCTTGCGAGCATTAGCCCTCACCCAAAAAAGGCTAGCCCTTATCAGCCATCGTCTATGATTGATGGCCAACAACCGGCCACTAGTGAAAAGAAAAGGGAAAATTCAAAGAAAAAAATTATTTAAAAAATTATTAACATTGAGGCATTTCATGCCACCTAGGACCGCGGGTATTCACAATAAGTAATTTTTGGCCAAATGGACTACATTGGTAAATCGTTAAAAGATTTAGACCTTAATTGACTAAATTGAAAGGTTTATGATTAAATTTAGCACAAGTGCAATAGACTTAAGACTTTCTTGGTAATTTCCTTGATGTGAACATTGACTAGAGAAAAAAAAAAAGAGAGAGAGAAGAAAAAGAAAAGAAAACAAAGGAAAATTCACAAAATTAAGCAAAACGACATCACTTTGTTTTCATTTGTCTACCTTAAATCGCTGGTCATTCCATATAGGACATTCCATAATGATTGTATATCATGTCAGCAATATCCTTCCAAAGAACTATATTGAAAGATTATAATTGAATTGATGGCTGCATGATAAGTTTAGGACCTTTCAACTAATTTCCACCATATGCTTATTTGATGTGGACCTCTAGAATCAACCCAAAAGCCTACATTGGCTTAAAAAAGGATAAATTCTCCATCTTATTCAGCAGATCGTTGTCAAAATAAATATAGAGATGTACTTGTGGTCCAAATAAATGCATATTTAGCTCCCAAAGATTAGAATTTTGATAAAAATTTAAGAGTATTAACAAACCCTGCTGGGGTCCTATTTCTGCAATTTGGGTCCTATTGTGTCTAAGAATAAAAGTGCATATCAACCAAATTGTGATTATTTATATAATCTTTTCATTTTTTTATCCTCTTTAGCAAAAAGGCATGCATATCAACAAGTTTGTGCAATATTTGGTTCTATCTTCTCAGAGGCTCCCCTTGTGTCACAATGAATTAGTCGATTGCCCTGAGGCAAAACAACCATCACAACCGATGAAAATTAGTCCGATACTCAAACAGCCTTAGTAATGCATTGTAGATTTGAAGAGAGGGAAGAAGAAAATGCTAAATGCATTCTCTAGAAAAAGTTCAAAGAAAAAGGGTATCGTTTCACATTCTTGAAAATCAATGTGGTGCTACACGGTGCAGATATCGAGGATTTTATTGTTTCTTTTGATTTCATGTTGATTATTGCAGGATAATTCCACTAGATTAGACTAATCACAAAAAATCAAAGAGGTCCATCTAATCAAATTTTTACCCTAGAATTATGGTAGATATAAGATACAAAGTTATCAAGTCAAATCGTACAGGGAGCGAGCGAGGGAGAGGGAGAGGAGACGTGAGGAAGACATTTTGAACGTACAAGAGATTATGACATAATAATTTTTTCTATGACCTTCTTAACACTTGATCATGACAAATATTTACAATGTCGCATATTCATATGACGACAATTTTACCCTCTAATTAGGTCGACACGTGGTATTGTTGAACTGGTGCATGGGCAGAACGATAAAATTAGCGGTTATAGGCTGTGGTGGGACTGGCGCCACGTTGCCTCCCATTCCAGCCACACGTGCATGTCCCCATGCATTGCTGGTGTTTAGGCAGACATTGGCCGTGCAGCCCCTCTTAAATTGATATTGACGGATGAAAATGGCAGCTCTCCATGTCAGTCCTCTCATTTTTTGTCAATTAGTCTCTCATTTTCTATCTTCATTCAGCTCAGATGGAACGGTTCTTTCTCTTCCTGGCTGTTCCCAGAAGATTCTCTCCACACTCCCAAAGACCCCACTCGCAACATCCGGACGAGATCTCCCATTTTTCCCGAGATCGGCCCCCCACCTTTGTTTTCCCCATTCCTTTGGTCTAATCTGCTCGTACTGAAGTCGACACTGCT
Source organism: Eucalyptus tenuipes (assembly GCA_014182365.1). NCBI lineage: Eukaryota > Viridiplantae > Streptophyta > Magnoliopsida > Myrtales > Myrtaceae > Eucalyptus > Eucalyptus tenuipes. The sequence continues at coordinate 8,328,431 of CM024543.1, read as the reverse complement.
GCGCATTGACTTCCAAGCACCATACGGTGGTGGCTGAGAAAACAAGTCATAATATGAATTTGTCCGATCAGGGTGCATGTTTGCAATCATGAGAGGCATGAACTAGGTAGCCGAGGAGCCAGCTTGCCCGGATTGACACAACTTGGACTAAGTAATTTCCCCCCGGAGTCCTGCGTGATTCTCAATGGCTGATATTGAGAATCGTTAAGCCACAATTCCTGGCTTTGATATGAAACGATGGAACTTAGAGATTGCTTGTCCTCGAAGTTTGGCTCAATATATAATGTAATCTTTTAATTTTTAATTTGTTCAATCCGGTCCATAAACTTTAACTTAATGTTCAACATGATTTTTAAAATTTTAATTTATTTAATATGATTCCTGAACTTTTCATACAAATTAAATATAGTCCTAGAACTATATTTCAATATAGTCCTTCTATTAATTTAAGATCAATGACAACATTGAACATTTTTATACAGTTTATGAACTAAATTGAATATATATCAAAAGTTCAAGAATTACATTGAACAAATTAAAATTTTAGAAACTTGGATTAAAGTTCAGAGACCACATTGAACGGGTTAAAAGTTTAAGAATCACATTACACACACAATAAGCCAAATTTTAAGAACTATTTATATCATTTTCCTCTGCTCTTATATCTTTTTCTTTTTTATCTTGTGGTGAATCTGAGTTCCGATTCAGCCAATGGTTGAAACCGGGTCAAAGCCTTGATACCGATCGATTTACAAAGCCATATTCAGAAGTCTGATATTAACACTCGAGCAAAGATCATTTATTAAAAATTTGAAGTCATACAACGGAAACTTATAACCTGCTTCTTTTCAAACTTTCGTGCGGCCCAAATAACCCATGAGCTAGATCTTTAACCCCCATCTCAAAGATCGAACTCCTCAACCCCACGTCCCGAATTTAGGCCATCATCCCAGCCGATGAGATTGACTACTCCCGTCGGCATCTCCATTCGGTGTCGGCATCTCCATTCAAACCGTCATTTCATGCAAACAAGGGTAGTTATAAAATTTATGACTAAGGTATCAATGGTTGAGATTCGTTGCGGTGCCAACTGAGCGAGGCATAGGATCCTTGTCCACCCAATCCAGTGCTTAGATAACCTACGGACGGAGCTAAAACTCGGAAAAGTCACGTCGTTTCTTTCCTCTCTTTGCTTCCTTTTGTCTAAAGCTTGGACAAGCAGTGAAGCAAAAAGACTTGGGACTACAAATTTATTCACTGACAGATCTTGCGGCAAAGAGATGTATCACCCAGATGAATAATGCACACATGGGACTAACGTAAGGCTCCACCGTTCCAAGGGCCGAAGGATATTGGTAGAAGTTCTAAGTCTGATAATCACCTAAGACCAGACATTCCAGCAAACTGATCCCCGTTTCACCATCTCGGGGGTTCTCCCATGTAGACCATCAAGATTAACCATGGAAGACTTAACATGCAGCCAACATGAAATGCAGAGCAACAACGAAACTAAAAAATGCCGCGTCACCAGCCAAACTAAAGGCCAATATGTTGCAAAATTTCAAGGATGGGAATGAAGAAAGCAATAGGTGATTTACAAAAATGCACAAGTGCAGTCAGAATACGCTTTGATATGCTCAGAACTTCATACATTGATGCCGAATGATCGATTCTTTTTTTAAATTTTACTTCAGTAAGAAAGCAATATGGGAAAAAAGGGCAAACTTGATGGGAAGTACACAGCTTGCTTGCAGAAAGAGATATTAGGAAAAGTTTATTCATATAGAAAGTCTGCCGATCAACAGTGAAAAAAGGAACCCTAGGAAGAAAACAAAATCTTCTCTATAACAATCTCTGGTAAAACAAAATGTCAGAAATCAATATCAAAACTCTAAAAATCTGAGATAATCTCACCTGAGTTGATAATCTATGAATAAACTATGGCCTTCTACTACCTAAAGATGGGATAGGAGCAGGTCTGCAAAGCCATTGCCCAATCGGTGCTACAGAATGGTAACGTCTGAGCAAAGTTCAAAATAAGGTCAGTATATCCATTGACAAGCTAACATGTGCAAGTACCTAAACTTGCAATGCTACACTGATTATTGAACCCTGAGGGACTTTCCCTGTGCCCTTTAAGTGAAGGAACACTGAGTGCCAAAAAATTCCACCATGCTTCATTAAGGGTCACCGCCAGAGATGCAATTCTTCTCTATAAGAAGCATTTGAAAGGCATTAGCGGTATCTATCAGCCCAATCTCTCTATAAGCTTCCAAAAGTCGACTGCAGTAAGAACTGTCAAAGCTCGTGACTGTGGCTTGCTTCCATTGGTCAATGACTTCTCCTACCTCTTTCGTATGCCCAAGTATCAGATACGAAGACAGAACACACATAAAGTTTCTACTTGTCATCTTTTGTTTAGTCATCCTCAAAGATTTCCATATTTGATCAACTCTATCCTTCTTTCCCAGGCTGGCATGGAGGATTACAAGAAAATCATATGTAATCCATTCTCTTTGAGTGAATCCCTTCTCGGCTTCAACCAGCCCACCAGACTCTGAGTTCAAAAGTTGACCTGAGATGACATATATCCTCGTGAGTTGCCTATATCTCTTCCAATCTTCATTTGAGTTGGAATCCTGACTCATTTCATCTAATACTCTTTCAACTTCATCAATCCTAAGCGTAGCAGCATATGAACTAATCCAAAGATTGTAGGTGAAGATATCCAGGGCCACTTTCTGGCGTTTCATCTCGTCCACAACTGAAGAGACCTTCTCTACCTGTCCAACTGACATGTATAACGTCATCATCTCGTTGTAGGTAAGTGCACTGAATGAGAGGTTTGAATCCTTTATTTTCTCATAAAGGTCTGCAGCTTTATCACTCATTTTCAAACTAGCATAACTGTGAAGAAGAGCAGTATAAGTTTCGCTAGTTTTTGCTGATATAGGTAGACCTTCAAAGTAGCGCTCAGCAGCATCAACACCAAACACCTTTGTCATCAAGTCTATCCGATCAGCATAATCCTTGTCTGACAACTCATACCCCTCATCAGTAACCATCCATTCCGAGACCTGCGTGGGCAATCAACAAAAAGGGTCAAAGGCTCATGCATTAAGTTAACAAAAATGAGGACAAATTCAAGAAGCAAAAATGTCTAATTCTATCTTTGGACAACAGACAAAAGGATCCTAACCCTCATTTGCATGATGTTTTCAAAACCCGACTAGTAAATGAACCAATTAAGCCACCAACATGGGATCAAACCACTTCAACCAATTGAAAATTGAAAAGATTATCAGTATGTATAATATATTATGTGCACAATTACGAGAGAACAGATTCGGCTTAATGGTTGGACGCACAAAGGCTACACAAAAAGAAGTGGCATGTCGCAGGTCTGAAACCATATTTGGAGCATTTAGATTCAATTTACTCCTCGTCTTGTGATCCTTAAGCAGTTAATATCATGTTGGTCCAATTGAATAGCAAGAAATCTCTTAGGCTAGTGGAGGACACATATCAATGACATGTTCATAGGAGTGTGAGATCCCTGATTCGAGACTAGACATTCAACTTAATACATTAATAGAAAACCAGTTTGAACCAGTTTTGACTTGGTTCAAAAGGCCCTGCTTGACCGAGTCATCACTAGTTCTGTCCAACATTTGACCATTGACAGTGAAATGGTCGAACCAAATCGGACCATGAGCCAATTTCCTGTCAAATTGGTTGAACTGGCTAATCAATACACTTTCAAAATAGTCATTGGTGTTAAACGAGTGGCAGCACCAGAAGCCTTCCTTCTCTCCCACCCTACCCAACTCCAAATATAGACTACAAATTAAGGTCCTTAATAGTATAAATTCAATGGAAGAGGCACTTTCCATTAAAATGAACAGTGTGGATTTGTTTGCTAAAACTAACTAGTCCCTGATATTATTCTCCCCACACACACACACACATAGAAAGAACTAAAGGGTGTTAGTAAACCTGATTGCAGTTAAAAGTTTCATTTGCTCTACTGTCGAAATACCTTGGTGTAGGATATTGTGAAAATGAAAACATGAAATGCATATAACAGTAAAATATCAAATGAGTTTTCAGCTTTGACTTAACATAATATTTCCGCCTGTCTATTGATGCAACAGAGATGTCATTCCCAAGACAAAAACAATAGCCTAGTGAGTGGTCCCCATCAGGTGCTCTACTAATTGAGTAGCCATCCACAAACTGCTAAGGCTTCTGTCTAGTTCTCATCTTGAGTTACGACTTTAAGTTTTTCAATGTGTAGCCAGAGAATTCTTTAGTTACTTTAATGGAGTCCGGTCATGATATAATCAGATAAAGTTCTACTATTTATTACCATATACTGGGCATGTCGCAAATGTCACGAATATGATCATAATCTCAAAAGACTGAGTGGCATCAAATGGCAAGTCTATGGTACTGAGCCAGAACTGAGCAAAAGAAGCTACCAAATCAATGCAGTTTCTAGATTAGTTACTAAGGGCAGTGAGACTGACTAGGGAATAGTGACAGTGCATTTCTGCCTGGCGGTTTGAGTTTCACTGGAGAGCATAAAAACTCTCTGAGAGAACATTACCCATTAATATCCTTCTGATGCCAATTGAACTGAATCTTACCTCTCATATTTCCTCTCCTCTGCTCTCTTCTCTTCCCTTCTCAATTTGTATCCCTTTCCTCTTATCTATGCACACATCACTCGGATCATCACACCAAAGAGTTTTTCCAAAGGCCACTTAGCCTTCTCCAGCCCCTTTCTACTGGTGTCACCATAAAGTCAGGTCTTCCAAGAAGACATTTATTACCCATTGTTTCACATTAAACAAGTTCCTCATTTCTTATTTCTGATTGCATCTTTCTATTACATTAGCCTTTTCTAATGTATATTCATTTTTCATTGAATCTCTTCGTAAGTCCCCAACAATAATACAAAGCAAAACTCGACTCAATTACACTATTTTCGACCAAAAGGATTGAGCTGCACAAGGCATTGCCAGTCCTATCATTGCATATTGGATCTTTTATTATGCTCAAAACTGCATTATTCAGAAGCAAGACTAACCAAAGCTCTTCTAGTATGAATACAATCTTTACTATAAAACTACAGATACAAGGAAAAAGATGAAACATGTGAATGATTAGACTCTAAAGAGCACAATCGTCGTTACTTTCAGCTGTTCTCTATCAGTTAAATTGTTCCGCCACAGATTATACACTCGGGAGCAACTCAGTTCTTCTAGATTCAATCAGACGCCTTTTCTCATCATGCTCCAAGTAAATCAAACCAAATAATTTTTTACACAGACTTCACCTGTTAGCCCACCCAGAGCATATCCACGCCTCTTTCGAGTAACAGACAGAATTTTTAACCATCATTCACACAGACACAATCTATATATTAATTCAAAATGTCACCTTGATGATCAAAGTTCATTTCACTCCTTCAACATTTCCACTTCCACCCATTTCCACACCAACCAAACGAAAACAAGCGAATCCCACAAAAGAAAAAAAGCAGACGAGGGACTTAGGAAACCCCAACCTCGAAAGCGTGCTTGTAACGCTGAGACTTCCTCAGCTCCTTAGAGATTTGCCGAAGCTCCGAAGCAGATACCTCATTGCCCTCGCCGACCCATTTCTGAATAACGTTCGTCACGCTCCGCTTCGGCAGCCTCAGCCTGAAAATCCTGCTCTTCAGGTCATCGCTCCCTTCGACAACCACGGCATCCTCGACCAACTCGTTCCCCAGCCCACCTGAAGACAAGAACCTGCGGGAACTCCATCCGTTCGCAGCTCCGAAGCCCTCGACGAATCTCGCTCTGGAGAACGCCAAGAATCGGTATCGAACCACAAGCTCATTGAACCGAAAAGCTTGCGAGACGAAAAGGAATATTGGGTATGGTGGTTTCTGCTGCTTACCGTCTAAGCGAGAGGAAGAACGCCCGAGAACCCATTCGCGGCTGGTCGCATACGTGCTTCTGGCTGCTGTTGGTGACTACTCCGACCACGAACCACGAACAATCGATGTACTTCTGTGTTTTAATCCCGATTTCGGTCAATCAGTTTGTTCTTCATTTTAAGTTTTTTGAACTTTTTTTTATCTAAGTTATTATTATTATTTTTTTAATTTTTTCAGTTGAAGCATCATTTCATTCATTCAAAAGTGGTACTTGACAAGCATATATAACAAGAGTCTAGGCAATCCCAATGAGGCCAGGGGCTTAGAGAGCCAGTTGAGTTGAGAGAGAGTATCCTTTTTCGATGGGCTTTGATAATTGCAATTCTTGATTGGCTTTCCATGGGCAATAGGTTAGTGAGATTCTTGTACTTGGGCTAATACCTTTCCGCAATCCACAAAGGGGTCCATAAGGCCCATGAGCTAAGGATTATTTCTTCTATGAGTCTAACTATAGATTTATTGTCAGTTAAAATCTGCACATACAAGCTGGAGATCCTTCCCTGCTCCTGCACTTCCTAGATCCATGACAAAGCCTCCTGCAATGCTAGGGCTTCGATCTCAAGTGCAGTGGAAGCTATCATCTTCTTCGCAAAACCACTTGTAATTAGTTTCCCGTGATCTTGACACACATTAACAATTGACCCCTCTGGTGAGCCATCTAGCTAGGACACATTAATGTTAAGGTTCCGAGTCCTTTTTGTGGATTTGGACAAGTCATACTCTCTTGTTCATCGATTTGTAGATTGGAGGTTCCAATAGCAATCTTTGAAGGAGGGTGTCTTTGACAAGGGCTATGGCATTGGGTCACCTCAATTGAAACATGTAAGAGCTTTCCAGATTAGCCACAATGTTACTGCAACTCATTCTTGAGACCGTGTCTCAGCTCCAAGGTAAATACTTGGTCAGCCCATTTGTCCATTTTTGTTAAATTTAGTGGCTATGTGTGCACTTATAACCTTGGATTTGATCAAATTTCCTCGGTCTAGTTGTATAGAATGAAGAGGTGTTCCTCCTTCTAGCATAATCGATAAAGCGAATCAGGTAGCACATTCCTTTTGTACAAATTCTCATTCGTGAGTAGAGCATTTTGGCACATACTCCACAAGAAAGATGTGGATTTTAGGGTCTATATGTAGTTTCTAGATTTTAGTCCATAAGGACTAGGGTGGCTAATATGAAGAAGATGCTTAATTTGTCTAAGGCTTTGGCTATGTCGCGATCGATTTAGTGTACCCATGTTTAACTGTGTACTCCCTAGTTGAGTTTCCAACCCATACATATTTACCCTTTTTCAATTATGATCTAATCCGAATGGCTAGTATTTCTTTCATAATATGCTCATCAAATAACTCGTGTGTTCATTCCACGAACTTGACCCTTGGTCAATTAATTCCATTACTCTTTAGGGTTCCTCTCGGTTGACTAGGCTTGTAATGACTTCAAAATTTAGCCAATTTATCCTCTATAATGCCAATACTCTCACCATTCTCGACCAACCGTTTAGTTTTGGAACTTATCATGTCTCTTGTCATAAGCAGGCTTTGACATCCCTAGGAAGGGCGGCAACTCTTTTTTGGTGTCCATAGATTGCCATTTGGCTAAAAGATTCATTTCAAAAGCAAGCTTCATAAGGCGGAAGGAGATTATGCAAGTCTCCAAGCTTATTTGCTGAGCATCACTTTGTTCAAAGTGACTAGGTCCTTAAATTAAAAAACCTCCCTCTATTTTCCTTCCTTTGAGCATTTCCCATTCTTCCAATGCATGCCGGACTTGGATGAGCTTTGCTTCGACCAAAAGGACACAATTTTCTGTTAAATGGCTTTGCACACTGAAATGGGGATCTTAAATATCGACATGGCATACTAAGATAATGCTTATACCACTATTTTGATTAAAGTCTCCTTTCCCACTTTAGATAACAATTTCTCCTTCCAACCCTCTATTTTCATGTTTACTCTCACTAAAATTCATGAGAACATTTATTTTTTATACTAACCCCAATTCGAGGGAATGCATAGATATTTCCCAATTTTCTTGATAATTGGAACCTCAGTTCACTTGCCATGTTACTTTTGAGATCATGAGGACAACCCACATTGAAGAAGACCCTAGATTTGTTTAGGTTGATAGCTTGGCCCAATATTAAGCAAAATTAGTTTAAAATGTTTGCCAAATTCTAACACTCTCCCACCGTCCCATCTAGGAAAAAATAGCATGATCCGCAAATAGGAGGTGGAAAATTGTGGGGCAATTTCTGTTTAATCTATTCTCCTTCAAACTTTCATCTTCTAATGCTTTCTTCGATAGGAACGAGAGCACATTAGCCAAGATTATAAAAAAGTAAGGAGAAAGTAGATCCTCTTGCCTAATTTCCGGAGATTGCAAAAAGTATTTTAATGGCTCCCCATTGACTTTGATGTTGAAAGAAACTATGGAGATGCATTACTTTAGTGGATACACCCATTTCTCGAAAAAGCCCATATTCAGCATGCAAGCACATAAGAAGTTACATTTCACTTTATTGTATACTTTTTCCACATCTAATTTAATAACCACCCGAAACTTTCTTTTTCTCTCCGTAGTTTTCAATTGGCATAGGACTTCCTAGACAATGAAAATGTTGTCTTGAATTTGTCTCCCATTAATGAGGCACTTTGTTCTAAGGCAATAAGATCCGGGAGCCATGGCTTAAGGCGATTCACCGTGTCCTTGAAAATGACTTTATAACTGAAGTTATACAAACTAATGAGTCTGAATTGAGTCATACATCTTAGATTAGTGACTTAAGGTACAAAAATAATATAATTTTTATTAAGTTTGCGGTCCAAGGTACCTGATTCAAAAAAGTTGTCAACTAGCCGATATAAATCTTGCTGGATTTCCTCCTAATGATGGTGATAAAACTAGTCATTCATCCTATCCGATGTTGGAGATTTTGTTGCACCTAACTGAAACTCAAACCTCTTTCACCTCTTTTAAGAATACTAGCTCCATTAATGTTTCATTCATCTCATCTTGGACAAGAGAAGGACACTGCTATAAGATCGACCAGAAACTCTTAATGCCTATTAATTCATATAAGGACAAGTAGAAACTAGCAATGTGTTGTTTCAATGCATTAGACTCTAGACACTAGTTATCATATGCTTTCAGCATTGCAATCTTGTTTCCTTATCTTCTCTATATCGTAGTGGCATGAAAATATTACATAGTTCTATCCCCTCATTTGAGCTAGTTGATTTGAGATCCCATAGCTTAATATAATTCTTGCCTTCACAGTCTCTAAATATGCTCCTTAATTTGTTATGTCTCCCTTTTGCTGGCTTCGCCGACCATTTACTTTTTAAGGTCTCAAGCTAGCTTCAGGCATTGGTGAATTTCTTTTTACTCCACGTAATCAATTCTTCGATAGTCTTTTTCAATTTATTCTTGAGATCTTTTAGCTTATCCTACTAGCCACTCCAAATCATCTTTACTAGCTCTTTACATTCGACCTCTTTCAGCCAAAATGCCTCAAATTTAAACTTCTCTTTTCGTTTGGTCGAAGTTGGAGATATTGAAAGGAGAATTGGGCTATGATGGGAGCCTATTGCTCATAAGGCATAAACCTTTGAATTATGGAACATTAGTCTCCAATCTATGTTGCATAGGCCCCTGTCTAATCTTTTCTTTACCAATGCATCCCTGTCTCTATTATTAGCCCTGGTCAAGGCCCAACTCTTACTTTCAATATCCATAAGTAAGCAACAATTTAGGAAATCACGGAAAGTGACTATTTTGTAATTATTCGCTTTCCTATTATCCACCTTTTTCCAATAATATAGTATTTCATTAAAATCTCCAATACAAATCCATGGAAGGTGATTGATTGAGTATATAGCATGTATCTCCTGTTACAATTGAAGTATTTTTTTGGAAATTTGTGGATGCATGTAATAATATTATACCATTATATTCCCGCTATCTTGGCCCCGATCCTCGAATGCGTGCCCATCCCTCACCTAGTTGATATAATACCGACGTCCCAAGGCGCATCGCCGACCCTTTCATTTTAATATGCATGCGGAAGTACATAATAAATCCCTAGACAATAAAATAATGGGATAGAAAAGTAGGGTTATATTTTTCACAACTAAAAAACCACAACCATACTTTTATACAAAGCAAACCACATAGTACATATTACAATACTATTTACAGAAGTCTGATCTATCATGTATCAGTTCACAACTTAGGGTTTGCAAATAATAGGATGGGATCTCAGTCCTTATCCGAGTTGTACTCAAGATCCTCCTCGAGGTCATCTTCCTCTTCCTCTTCTTCTTCTTCTTCTTCTTCTTCTTCTTCTTCTTCTTCTTCTTCGAGCTCCTCCTCTTCGGGCTCTTCTTCTTCAGGTTCCACTTCTGGCCATTTCCACTCCTAATCCTCCTCCGGTCCTTCCTCTTGCTCAACCATCTCCCCTTCTTCTTCATTCCAATTGTCACCATCGACTGAGTACATAGGAGTACGAGCATTGTCCTCTTCCTGAGGATTATTAGCATCCGCTACCGACTCGTCCTGATGGTCTGTCGTTCCTTCTCCGAACGCTTCCTCCAACACAAACCTAGGTAAATCACTCTCAGGGATAGGACCTTCTCTTTGCCCATCATAGTAGTGACGGTACCATGATCAAAACTCATGAGGCCTCAGGGCATCTTGACCCACGTCAACCCAGACGGTCGACTTAACCAAAACATACTCCAATCCTTCGGGGTAAGGATGTATGTGGAAGTGGTACTCTATCTCTGTGACTTCCTCGGGGATGCCAAAATACATAGGAGGACGAGGAGGTGGAGGTGCTGCCATTAGGGGTCTGAGATAGTTATACAATAACCAATGAGACAACGTCTCAGTGAGTTCTACCCTCCTAAGACCCGATTAGTAAACCAATACACTATGAGCTGCCTATGCACACACAAGTCAGAGGACATACCTTGGCCTCAGATTCCACCTGCATATCAGTACAATTCATAATAGGCACCCAATTATTCAATACAGATTGAGCTATCGATCAATCGACCTAGTCGATTACATGTCAATTAGACCATTCCCCGGTCATTTCAATAAGTACCATACATTCCCCACGATGGATTATCTAGTCATCGAGCCCACGTGCATTCTCTAGGATGATATATCGAGTCTCCGAGCCTACGTGCATTATCCAAGATGACGTACCTACTCATCGAACCCACGTACATTTTCCAAGGTGGGATATCTAGTCATCGAGCCCACATACACTTTCCAAGGTGGAATATCTAGTCATTGAGCCCATGTGCATTGTTCAGGATGATATACCGAGTCTCTGAGCCCACGTGCATTCTCTAAGGCGACCTATTCGCCAAGATGACATACTTAATCACCGAGCCCACGTGCATTCTCCCAGGTGATATACCAACTCACTGAGCCCACGTGCCTTCTTCAACGTGATATACATCCTACCATTAATCCAATATAACATGACGCCTTTCTTCAAGATGATATACTTAATCATTGAGCCGGCGTAATACAATACATAATCAATCCTAATTCCACAATTTTCACTATTCTCTATAGTTCACCAATCTATTTTGATACTGGCAACCGATACCCGGTTGTCCCTCAATCAAATACTCAAAATCAATTCATTTAGGTACATATCTTAAAAATCCACAATTAAATCAATTTGATACAAATCAAGGCTCAAATAAATAAACGGACTGCACCACGACAATCGGTATAAAATTCCGGTCACCGGCCATCCCGATTGAATTTTCGAAAAATAAATAAATAAATAAATATTAAAAATTAATTATTAAATAGCAATAAATCCAATTTAGGCCCGTAATGCCTAATTGGAGGCCGAGACGGACCCGGAAAATTTCCGAGGTTTGCTTAATAATTACTCGAGCCTCTCTACTTGCTAATGACTATGTCTAACAACCTAACATGCATTGGTAAGTCACTAATTTAATTATTCTAAACTTATCCAACCCCCTAATAATGCTTAATTAACACTAATCAATCCTTAAGCATCATTAGTAAACTAAGTGAGGTTTAGTGAGTTAAACTCACTCGTTTAACAATCCGTTCGGATTGAAACGTCGGGAACGTCGCGAGGGACATTTTTCTTCAAAACAGGCCTAGGGTTCGGGGTCCACAAGCACCTCAAAACGGGCCTAGGAGTTGTTGTGATACCCACAAAAACCCTCTCTATTTGGGCTGCAAAAACAGAAGAAAACAAGTTGAAACGGGCGGGAATGACTGGTGGAGACTTCGGTAGCTTGAAAGGGCGGTCTATGGCGGTCGAACGGTCTCCGGTGGACTTCCACAGCCCCTCACGGCTGCTGGATAGTAAGCTGGACGGCGTGAGGAGGCGAGAAGGATGGACGGCGTGGCCGGCGGTGCTTGCGGGCAGTGGTGTGCGCGGACGACGACGGCATGGCGGTGTGAGGCGGCGAGGCATGCGACGGCGTGAGGGCTGCTTCGGCTTCTTCTTTGGCTTGCTGGCTACTATGGACATCGAGAATGGAGGGGAGAGGGGGCTTGGATGGCAGCTTGGAAGAGGATGAGGGAGAGAGAGAGATGGAGGGGGCCACTTGGTCCAAGTTTTCCACATTCTTGTCCCCTTTGGCCTTTCCTAGCCAAGCCTTCTTCCTTGGCTCACAATGGGCCACCAATGCCCTCCCCAAAACTTCTCAAATGGTCCAAAATGGCTAGGGGAAGGGGGACATACGAAATTCTAAGTAAATGGCTTCAGTTGGCTTAGTTTCTTTTTCAATTAAATCTCATATGGCCTCAATAATTTCAATCTACCTACCATCGATCATCTTAGCATTTTTCCTCACTCCCACATCCATCATGCTTCCCCATTTTATCATAAAAAACAATCATCGGCTTTTTCTGTACAAAAAGACCCCGTGACGACTTTTTCCCAAAAAGTGTCGGGTTGCAAAAAAATCTTCTGAGACTGAGTCGACACTCCTAGAATTTATTGTGACATGACATAAACTTCAATTTCTAAAATCGGACTTGAATTCACAGTTAATTTTCAATTGGCGCGTTTTTAGCGTGACCTAGGCTACCGGGTAACTTTTAGAAATTTTTAGTGCAAATGACCCGTGGTCGATTTTTTTCGAACCACAATGAATCTACTCGACTAAATGGCGACTCTCGGTTGTCGTGAAAATCTTGAGGATTCAAATACGGACACAGGGTACCAAAACAATAAGAAAATCAGTCTAGTGTCAATCGACGAGAATTTTTCAATTTAGTGGTGTCACCCATGATTAGCCACACATGTTTGTCGAACCGACCTATCTCTGATCTCAAATCGATTTTGAACTGTGCCGTAATGGCCTCTAAAGATGGACACGGTCGAGAAGCCGATTCCTAGTCGAACTCTCAAGTCAATTGTCTTAAAATTCCTTAATGGTTTCCCCAGATAGTCTAGTTATCTCAAGAGTGATCAGCTCTGAGAACAACCCTATAGGCGCGTTAATGAAATGCCCGATTTATTTAGTAGAAAACAGAGTTGAAAATCTAGAATGTCACATGGCCCCTGCAAAATATGTCAATAAACTCTCTCGAATTGTGTTCTATCCCCACTTCTACTCTATAATCCCACTATAATGCCAAACCACTAGCTATCCTTAAAGGATAAACTATCATTGAGTGTTAAAATTGAAGTCACCTCCTGACTTTGTCCATTGCTAGTTTATGTTTTCCATCAAGAAAACTAAGTTGGGCTTTTACTTGAGCCATTAAGGCTCTAAGGTGTTGGATGTCAAGGGAATGCCCAACACCTAGTAGTTCCAACATAAAGTATCATATATCTTTTGATGGCTTATTAGGGCTAACTACCAAAGCCAAATCCTTCGTTCCATCCATCATCAGAATAGGAGTATCAAGTACCGTCTCCTTGTTGCAAGATCAATTAAGAAGATCGTGCAAGCCATATGAATTGATTCTTTTCTACTTCTTTGATGCCACCGCTTTTTTGAAGGACTTAAGTCCAATATTTTCTTTCCTTGAGGTTCTTGTTGATTTGCCTTTTCTTATTGGTTTAATTATGACAATTTGAGTATCTTACTCATTTTTCCCTTTGCTTGAGCTTGACTCTCCTACTAGCGGGTTGTCTCCTCTCACCTTAGTCGAGATGACCATGTCCCTAGAATTTTCAGTTTCTTAGTCGAGGCCGGCCAGTCAGTCCATCTATCTCCTTAACTTTGGTTCTCGGCTCCTCTTACACCCCCCGAATTAGTTCTCATGGCGTTTCTAGGATCATTTCGATGTCCTCAAGCTTAGGACTTTGCTGACCACAGAAGATTTTCTAGTAGGGACTCGACTTACGAACTTTCACTCTCAACTAATGTTCGAAAATTCCAACAATATTTTCTTCTAGCCCCGACTCCTCATATGCCACTTCTTTGTTATAGGTCATATAATGTCTTATCTGCCCGTAGGAGTAACAAAAGTAATCCCGAGTTTGTTGTAATTTAGATCCATTATGGTGCACAATTTCAAAGAAATGGAAATGCCTAGGTAAACCTGAGCTTTAGCAATCCTGTTTTGGCTATCACCTTTTGAATTTAATTTTACTTCCGTAACTCTACATATTTTCCCCCACCACATCCCGAATCACCTCCTTTGCTACTCCCTCGGGGAATGCACATTAAGTGAACCTGAAATGCGTAGTGTGCGAATTCGTAACAATGCTCAAGAGCATCGAAGTCTCCATGTTATAAGACTAATTGGTTGTTAAAAAGGACCAAGGGCTAGTTTTGAGAATTCTCTTTTTTATCCTCGAATAACCTTTGCTCAATTAGCTCACACTCAACTACGTCAGTCTTCCATGCTCTTTTCATTATGCTAAGAAAGGCTTGGAAGTTGATGTCTGGCTTTGAGTATAATTTTTGGTACAACATTAGATCACTTTTCTTTTATTTTTCTATAGAAATCCCTCATTTTATCAATACGACATCATCTCTAAACCAAAAGTTCCCTAGTTTTCTACAAAGAGTGGCTAAACGAGCATCACTACACCACTCCCCTTCCACAAAAGTGCTTTTGGAAAAACGCAGCAAGCTAACTCAAATAACCAAAACTAGTAAGAGGTCACAGCAACAACTACTTAAAGTTGTTGATTAACTTGGGTATTCTATCTTGCGGTGGGGCTTTGAACGCTGTTCTCCATCCTTAGGGAAATTCATGATCATCCTTCTCCCTATTCTAATATTGCAAGACGATAAACACTAGGAGATTCGTTTGAGCAGACCAAAGTAGGTGGAAAGGTTGATAATATAGTGATGGATTAAAGGGGGCTCAAATGTTAAGGTAGCAAGGGTAAGTGTAACACCCTAGAATGTCAACCATGATACGTGTTTCTTATAATATTATTTTCTATTGGCATGCGAAAACGTGATTAAACTTTTTCCAAAATCCCTTTATAAAGAAAATCGTACAAGTATAAAGAACGTACATAAACTTCTTTATTTATCAACATTTCAAGTTCACCACTCTACTACATTTCAAGTGAAAAGACTAAAGTCTGGATAAGGGTGGGAAGACTTATCTTCATACTATAATATATTTCCAAAAGTCTTCCTATATTAACGTCCATACTGAAATTACGAGTCGATAACTTCTACTTCTATTGCGTCTCCATTGTCAATATTTGGGCAAAAGAATCTGACCACTATCTTTGTCTTGAACATCAACAACAACCGGTAGTACTCCAAGTGAACAGAAGGAAGAGCTTGTGCATAAGGCATGAGTCTATATGGAGAGTCATGAAGAATTTGGCCACAAAAGAAAAAGAAAAAGAATAGGCTTGTATTGCATCGTTATCTGGGATATTCATTTTCCTTCTCGTTTTAGTTGGCTGTAAATGTGGTTGACTTCTTGCAGAGTAGTCGAGGTGCTCGGCTAGATGTGATGTATTTCATGCTCCAATCATATTGTTTTCCACGACAGAAACCGTCAGCTGCTCCATGGTTGTAGCTTTTACGTGGTACGCATGAAGGGTACGGTTTATATGTCAGGGATTATAAAGCAGAAGGTTCGAATGTTATGAGGATCATGTTTGTCATGCGAGTAATGGGAAAATTACCAAAGAAATTCTAAATCTCTTGCAATTGTGCCGAATTCAATCCCAAACTTTTTTTTTTCTAATTAAATCCTAAATTGTTTGCAATTGTGCTAATCCAGTCCTTCCGGTCAAATTTAACCGGCCAGCGTTGACGTGAACACTGGCCGGTGCCGATGAACAATATTTTAATATTATTTTTTTTCCAAAATTTTTAATTAATATTTTAATCTTTTCTTTTTTTTTCTTTTTTTCTCTCCTCCCTCCTTCTTCTGGCGATCGACCAGAGGGGAGGGCCGGTCACCGGACTGAGACAGCCGGCTAGGCCCAACTCAGGGAGACCTCGCCTTGCCGTCATCGGGTGAGGCAGCCCAGCCATTGGTGAGGCAAGTCCTCATTGGATCTAAGCGAGGGTGAGCCTCACCAATGGATCGGCAAGCTCGTCCTCCCCTAGATCGGGCGAGGGTTCACCCCGCCGTCGTCGGGTGAGGGCCGCCTAGCCACTGGTGAGGCGAGCCCTCGCTAATCCCTCGCTAGTGGATCTAGCAAGGGCTCGCCCTCACCCGATGCTAGATCTAGCGAGGGCTTGCCTCACTGGTGGCTGGGTGGCCTTTGCTTGGTGACGGCGGGGTGAGCTCGCCCTCAATTGGGCTTGGTTGGTCGTCGGAAGGAGGAGGGAGAGAAAAAAAAAACAAAAAAAGAGAAAAAAATGAAAAAGAAGAAGTAAAGATTAAAAATTTAATATATTCGAAAAAGTAAAATAATATTAAAATATTATCCACTGGCATCGTCCGGTGTCTATGTCAGCACCGGTCGACCACATTTGGCCAGAAGAACTAAGTTGGTACAATTGCATAAGGTTTAGCATTCAATTGGCCAAAAACAAAGTTTAGTATTGAATCGGTATAATTGGAATAGGTTTAGGACTTTTTTGGGTAATTTTCCCTGCGAGCAAGGGATTGGAAATGTGATATACTTACGCTGAGTGGGAAAAGTGGTGTATAAGTTGTCGCATGGAATATGGTACTTTTCAATGTCCCATGAAGAAGCTCGTTCTTTCCCTCCGTTATTCCTCAGGCCTTCTAAATCAATAAGAGAGAGATTGATTTAGGCCGCGACAAGTTATTGCCTAATTTAAACTAGGAAACTAGTCAAATCGAATCCTAATTTAAAATAGGAAGTGATCCTAATCTTTTAGAATCCATATCCTAACCACAGATCTATCCTGAACATGCAATATTATCCACAAATATTTACCCAAATTTTATCTAATCTTTTTTATTTTTTTTAATGGAAACAAAACCAATCCATATCAAATAAAACATAACAATCATATCAAAATGAAAGATAATACCCATTCACAAAAGATATTATTCATATCCATTCAAAGTTGGAAATAAATTGATGAATTGTATCCCGGCATGAGAATTGGATTGCCCAATTTTAAATGCTATCACCAATCATATCTTGGGCATGAGATTAGACTGACGATTATGGCACGTTATGAAATTAGGAAATAATTCCTAATTTGAACTCTACTTGGAATTTTCATGGATAATATTGCTTCTATGTTCAAATGATATGGCAATTTTCTCGTGATAGTGGTGTGGTAATGCTCCTCGTGATTTGACTGGGGTGATGCGCGATAGTGACTCTTGGCTAGAGGGGGCAGCACGGCTTCCGGGCAGCGGAGGACTTGTTATTGCCAAGGTTGCAACAGCAATGTCGGTTAGGCAACAGACTCGTCGGGGTAGCAGCAATCAGGGTCGGTATTCGTCACAAGCAGGGACTAGCTGCGATGAAGACTCGCTAGGAAACCTGCAAGAATATCAAGAGTGCACTGGATTGAATAAAGAGTTTGCTGAACTGCCGCTGTTGCGATGCTCGGGTGTTGAACGGTAACTAGGCACTCGTCGAAAAAGTTGAACGTCGGTCAAGGATTGGATTGGCGCAGCGACAAGAACCCGGGGAGGTGCTGACTTTGCTGATCTGAGGGTGACTGGAGCATATGGCAAGGTGCGACTGCAAGGCTTGCTGGAGATTCTGATTTCGCTGCAAGGACTGGACAGACCAAGCCAAAAATCTCCACTTCGCTTTCTCCCTCTGGGTATCAAGCTCCTTCATGCATGTCCTTCGCTGACCTATTGAAAAGACAAAGAAACTCTTCTATTTTTCTCTTTTTTGGTGCCGCCCCCTCTTTCTCACGATTTTCCCTCTCAATGTGCCCACTCACGATTTCTCTTTCTAATGGCCATGGGTTTGCAATTGCGTGTAGGCCCCCCAAAGTGAGGACCTACGGAACAGGTTCCTCTTCTTTTTTCTTTTTTTTTGAGAAATTGATTTAACAAAAGTGAAATTAAAGCTAAATGGACTCTTTTTGGGAAAAAAGTTAATTTTTGACCCAAGGTTGACTTTTGGTCAAAGGAAGTCAACTAGAAAGTTAATTGTTTGACTTTTTGAGTTTTTCTAGAAAATGAATTAGAAATTGCTTAAAGACAATATAAAAGAAAGAAATAAAAAACAACACTTTTTGACTGAGAAATAGGGCTCTCTTGCTATCAGAAACTTGAATCTCGATTTTTATCTTTTATTGACGCGTCGACTAAAAATCAGGTGTCAATAAGAATAAAGAATTGAGCCACCATAAAATCTGAATAAATCCGTGTGGCATTTGAAACATTGTCCACGTAGTCTCTCACCATTAAAGGTGCTTTCGTGCAAACGGACGAACAGTCTCGGAGTCTCTATGATTACTAGTGTCTAATTATTAATTTATGCAAGTTGTATCCCATTTAGGTAGGTAAGTGATAATTCTAATATAAATGTATAAACATGATATAGAATCATCTTGAACTTTAATTCAATAGGCAATATTGTTTACAAATCTTTAATTTATTCAATATGGTCTTCAAATTTTTTGTACATATTCAATATAATTCTCGAATTATATGAAAGTAACCAATATTATCTTTTCATCAAATCAATTTAATGGAATTTTCCGAGTTGACTTCCAATTTAGTACACTTGAAAGTTACACTAATTATGTACTTGAGAAATTCAACTTGTTAGTACTTGAGAAATTCAACTTGTTAGACTATAATTATCATTTTAATTTGTTTAATTTGTTCAATTTGGAAAAATGATTATCAATGTTATTTGATAACTTAAATAATTATACCTTGATTTAAGTTAAATATCTTACGTGGATGATCTATATGTAACGTTTTCATCCACCGTTTAAACTAACTAACTTGAAAGTCAAATTAATGAACTCCGTTAACTTGCTTTGATGGAAGGATATCATCGGAAATTCCATATAGTCTAAGGACTAGTATGATCATTTACAAAAGTTCAGGGATCGCATTGAACAAATTAAAAATTCAGGGACAACATTGCATATTGGGTTAAATTTCATGGATTACATTAAATAAATTATAAGTTTAGGGACAACATTGTATTTAGGCCGACGAACTAATAACATTTCATTGACGGACATATTACAATGAAATCTCTGCAAAATCTCTGAGGGGGTCTCATCACCACCTTGTATTGCCTCCCTCAGACTAGATTTTACGGACATATTACAATGAAATCTCTGCAAAATCTCTGGTGGGCTCTCTTTTAATCACAACCTTATATTGCCTCCCTCAGACTAGATTTTTCTTGGATTATCTAGGAGTTCGCTTATAAAAAAAGGTTGTTCAACAAAAAATATCTATATAACCAATCTTCACCCACCTGGTTTGAGTGCATCGATTCCAATTTGTTGGGAAACCCGGAGTGACCGGAAGAGATTCAAGTATGAAGATCGAAGTGCAAAGCAAGAAATTGATCAAACCATCGGCTCCGACCCCGAACCGCAGTCGAAAGCTAAACATTTCAGGTATTGATGAGATTGCGTGTTCACTTTACCATGGTTTCCTTATCTACTACCAGGCCAACGGCGAAAACCATGAAGACGATATTTGCCAAAGGCTTCGCCTTTTGGAGGAGTCGCTTTCGGATACCCTAGCGATCTTCTACCCTCTAGCTGGTCGGTTCGTCGAGGAAGAGCTCTTTATCGACAGTAACGACCAAGGAGTAGAATTTGTGCATGCCAAAGTGAATGGCCAGCTCGATCAGCTCCTCCATGGAGAATTTGACACAGACCTGCTTGGCCGTTTGTCCGAGTTCCGAATGGGACCAGCCGGCAATCCCCTAGTCGTGATTCAAGTGAACATTTACAAAAGTCCAGAGATCACATTAAACGAATTAAAAATTCAGGGACAACATTGCATATTGGGTTAAATTTCATGAATTACATTAAATAAATTATAAGTTTATAGACAACATTGTATTTAGGCCGGCGAACTAATAACATTTAATTGACAGACATATTACAATGAAATCTCTGCACAATTTCTGGGGGGCTCCCATCACCACCTTGTATTGCCTCTCTCAGACTAGATTTTACGGACATATTACAATGAAATCTCTGCAAAATCTCTGGTGGGCTCTCTTTTAATCACAACCTTATATTGCCTCCCTCAGACTAGATATTTCTTGGATTATCTAGGAGTTCGCTTATAAAAAGAGGCTGTTCAACAAAAAATATCTATATAACCAATCTTCACCCACCTGGTTTGATTGCATCGATTCCAATTTGTTGGGGAACCCGGAGTGACCGGAAGAGATTCGAGTATGAAGATCGAAGTGCAAAGCAAGAAATTGATCAAGCCATCGGCTCCGACCCCGAACCGCAGTCGAAAGCTAAACATTTCAGGTATTGATGAGATTGTGTGTTCACTTTACCATGGTTTCCTTATCTACTACCAGGCCAACGGCGAAAACCATGAAGACGATATTTGCCAAAGGCTTCGCCTTTTGGAGGAGTCGCTTTCGGATATCCTAGCGATCTTCTACCCTCTAGCTGGTCGGTATGTCGAGGAAGAGCTCTTTATCGACTGTAACGACCAAGGAGTAGAATTTGTGCATGCCAAAGTGAATGGCCAGCTCGATCAGCTCCTCCATGGAGAATTTGACACAGACCTGCTTGGCCGTTTGTCCGAGTTCCGAATGGGACCAGCCGGCAATTCCCTAGTCGTGATTCAAGTGAACGTGTTCGAGTGTGGGGGACTTGTGATCAGCCTGCGCTTTTGTCACAAGTTAGGCGACATGACCGCCATGGCGACATTCATGAACTCATGGGCTACCGCGTGCAGGAGCGGAATCCACGAATTAGCCTCACCGTATTTCCAGATGTCCTCTCTATTCCCAGTGAAGGGGTCGGGCGTAAATATTATCCCTCCACTTCTTGCTGGAGTAAAACTCACGATGAATCGGTTCTTATTTAGTGGCCCGGCCCTGTCGAGATTGAAACTAGCCGGCCCTAAAAATTTGAGGGTATCGAGAGTGGAGGCTGTGTCCGCACTGTTATGTAAGGCATTTGTAACTATGGATCGAGCGAAACACGGGCGCCTAAGGCCCCTTGTCGTTTGCCAGAACATGAACTTGCGTGGGAGAGTTAATCTACCCATACCGACAAATGCGTTCGGTAACGTCCTCACCAAGGTCGTCGCCCGACACACGATGAGTCAGAGCAGCCCGGATTTCGAAGCGTTTGTGAAGATGATCCACGATATGTTTGCGAATGCCAAGACAAGGTTCGCGGCCATAGCCGACATAGAGTTGTGTATGGATATGGTGAAGGATTCTAACAGAGAATACGAGGAGGGGATTAACAGTGATGAAGAGAATGTGGTGGACTTTACAAGCTGGTGTGGTTTCCCACTCTACGACATCGATTTTGGTTGGGGGAGGCCGGACTTGGTGAGCAGCGCATGCATTCCTGTCCGCAAGATTATTCTCCTTGATAGTAAATCTGAGGGCGGAATCGATGCATGGATCATACTAAGCCAAGAGGAGAAGGTTCTTCTTGAGCAAGACCCTGACATTGCTGCTTTCACTTCCTGAGAACTCTATTGGGCGGAGCGGTTGCATGCACTCTCTCCCATCCAAATCGTTAGACCTGTTGAAATATGATAAAATTGGTTTTGGTTATTGAGTTGTCAACAACTCAACAACTCCTGAGATCGATAGAAAACCTCTCCCTAGCTAGAGAGAAAAGAGAGGTTGCTCATATGTGAGGGAGAGAATAAATAAAAGAGTTGTGGGTGTGTCTTTGTAAAAGCTAGTCAGCTTTTGAGTGTTTTGTGTGTTGTGTGAGAAAATATATTATAATAATTGTGTGAGATAATATATTATTTAAGTGTTATACTTATATCTCAGTTTGGTTCAACAAGTGTCCTAAACTTCCGGTTAGAAATTCTTGTTTTACCATTCCCGCCAATATTTAAGTGATTTCAGTCCGATTTTTCCTTCCATTGACCTAGGCATATTCGGCTTTTGGACTTTTAGACATTAAGGTCTAACTCACTATTGTCTTGGGTGGATTGCTATGGTGAGTATGTTATTAATGATGTGGTTAATTCGTATATTGTTGTTGCACATAACTATATTATGCATGTTTAGAGTTTAGAGTGCATTATTTTTATATTTATGGCCATACATGTATAGGCTTGAGGACATGTTAGCATTAGAATCTCTCACGACCTAATCTCGCCGCCTCTCGATCCCTCACCATCACGAGGAGAGAAAGGGGGAAAATGTCGGATTTAGGGGTACTTAATAATGAGAGTTCCCTCACGGCTTGCGTTCCAAAAGACATCATCACCTTATCTTTTAGATCAAGCCTCTTGTGAGTTTCCTCCACGAGATCACGAGTTCTCTTAAACTTGTACCTTGCATGATAGTGGAGTGTCCTGACCCATACCTACACGGGTGACACACCTCGAGAGAGGAGGTCGGATGTGAATATCGGGTTTAAGGATACCTTTATCATGGTAGCTCTCTCGTTAGTACCCTTTGCCCATAAGGATGATATCACTTCATCTTTTGGGGTACTGTCACATCAAGTGTGCTAAATCATAGTGAGTTTCATCGAAACTCGTACCCCAGGGACGGGTTCATTTATACGGACTAGTTGTTTATAACAACCTAAAGATAAGATGGGAGTTGCCACTAATCTCATTTCGGGGGTCAACTAGAAAACCCAATCGAGGGTCGGGAGTGTTCCCTCGATTCCTACGCAACTAAATATCTAGGTTCGGAGACTTGGGTTATGCTAATATTTCTATTAGCGCCATTTTGGTTCCTAAATAGTATGTTGTATTTTCTTAACATGTCCATGCGTTTCTTTTTACATTTTCGAGATCGTTATTCTTAAACTAAGCGATCATGCATAGTTGATTATTTTCATACTATTCTATTTCTAGAAAAACAAGAAAAGAAAGCAATAAATGGAATTGAAATTACGAGACAATAAGTAAACAATCAAGGAAAGCAGTAAATCTACCATGCAATCCTAGAAAATATAAAAAATAAACATAATTGAAAAAAGATGAGAGGAAGAGAGAAAACTTGCAACTTGTCGGACTTTATACAAGAAATGGAACCCGAGACATATGTCGGAGGAATGAATAGTACATGATAATAGTCAGAATGGAGATCGACCTCCACTGTCTTCGTACTTTCTCTATCTTTGGGGTCCTACTATAAACCTAATCTAGAAACCTATAACTAGGTGCATACAATAGAAAGAAACCAAACATGCATATCAAAGCAATAAAAAAAACACGACATCATGTCAAGATCAATAATTTGAAGGAAGTTCAATACGAAAGTCAAATTTTGGGGCATCGGGGTTGGCTTTTGTCTTTTGTGCGAGGTTCCCACTAAGAAACCTACTCAATCCATTTCTGTGACTTATGGTAATTGTTGACCAATTGTGTTCTCACATGGCCAATAACGCTTATAAGTCTCATAATCAAGTGATCTATGTAATCTTAAGGTTTTCCCTCGATATCATGCATCGACCCTACCATTCATCTAAAATTCACATGCAATGCAAAAATTTAAACATGCATTTAGGTCTTTTGAACGTTATTTCTCAACCAATCAAGTAAGAAAGTAAACTGTGACATCCTAGATTTTCAATACTGTATTCTATTGAATAAATCGGGCATTTCATTGACGCACCTATAGGGCTATTCTCAGAGCTGATCACTCTCGAGATAACTAGACTATCCAGGGAAGCCATTAAAGAATTTTAATGCAGTAGACTTGAGAATTCGACCAGGAATCGGCTTCTTGACCGTGCTCATCTTTAGAGGCCATTACGACACAGTTAAAAAAATCGATTTGAGATTAGAGATAAGTTGATTCGACAAAGATGTGTGGCTAATCATGGGTGACACCACTAAATTGGAAAATTCTCGTCGGCCGGCACTAGATTGATTTTTCTATCATTTTGGTACCCTGTGTCTGTATTTGAAACTTTGAGATTTTCACGACAACCGAGAGTCGCCAATGTGTCGAGTGAGATCATTGTGGCTCGAAGAAAATCAACCACGGGTCATTTGCACTAAAAATTTTTGGAAGTTACTTGGTAGCTTAGGTCACGCTAAAAACGCGCCGAATGGAAATCAACCGTGGATTTGAGTCCGATTTTAGAAATTGAAGATTTTTCCATGTCACAATAAATTCTAGGAGCGTTGACTCAGTCTCAGAAGATTTTTCAGAGACCCGAGACTTTTTGGGAAAAAGTCGTCCTAGGACCATTTTGTCCAGAAAAAGACCGGGATCGTTTTTGTCACACCCTAATCCTCGGGCACCCGCCTATCCCTTACCTGGTCGATATAATAGTGACGTCCCAGGGTGCATCGCTGACCCATTCATTTTAATATACGCACGCAGAAGCAAATGAAATCCCCAGACAATAAAACATTGGGATATGAAAGTAGGATTCAAATTTCAACTTTGAAGATGACCACACTTATATACATTGCAAATCATAGTGCAACTATAGACAAGTCGGTTTATTAAGTCAGGTTCTAAACCACAAGTCCCTAAAACAGAGTTTGCAGAAAAGGACCAGCTTCCATCAAAAGAGGCTCGTCCTATGACTAGCTAGTCAGACAGGATTGTCGTTTCTTTAGGTTTCACCTTCTACTCCTTGGGCCTCTGGTCCTTTACCAACACCATCTAAGGACCTGAAATGGTTATACAATAACTAATGAGACAATGTCTCAGCAAGTTCTACTCCCTAAGACCTGATTAGGAGGGAAATATGCCTTAGGCTGCCTAAGCACAACACAGATCAGATGACATACCTTGGCCTCAGTTCCATCCTGCAAATCAACATTATTCACAGATGCCTCATATCACAGCAATCAATCAATTCACCACGCCAAATCAAATAATTGATCAATCAACCTAGTTGATTACATGTCATCACGACCCATCCTTGGTCGACACATTCAATACTATCTATAAGTCTGACCATAGTCTAGGATTGCTCATTCTAAGCTGATATATAGATAGTATAGCTCGCACTAAGCTGATAAGGTTAAGGTATACTACTCTCGCTAAGCTAACATATCGCCCGTAGGCTGATATAGTATACCAGTATACTTCTCTCGTTAAGCTGACATATCGCCCACAAGCTTATATAGTATACCCCTGATGCTCACTTTAAGCTGATAAAGTGTACTGCTCGCGCTAAGCTGACATATCGCCCGCAGGCTGATATAGTACACCAGTATACTGCTCTCGCTAAGCTGACATATCGCCCGTAGGCCGATATAGTAGACGATCCTAACCATTCAATCAATTCCCTCTTTTTATCATTCTTGATAAAATAACCGTGTGTGGAAAGATGGTCGGCTTTAGCCAAAATATAATAATTTCACTGTTTAAACAACCCACTAGTTTCAACAGCCCATTACATATTTTTGGCGCTGTAAACCGATGCCCGATAATTTTCCCATTAATTACCACAATTAAATAATTTAGGAATAAATTCCTACAATCACCATTAATTCAATTCAGCACGAAATAAAGCTCAATTAAATAAACGAACTACACCACAATAATCAGCATAAAATTTCGGTCGTTGGCTATCCCAACCTAATTTCCGGAAAATAAATAAATAAATTAAATAATTTAGAAAAATTAATAAATAAATGCAATAAATCCAATTTAGGCTCGTAATGCCTAATTGGAAGCCGAGACGAGCCCGAAAAATTACCGAAACTCGTTAAATAAATAATAGAACATGTCTACTTGCTAAGTACACTAACCATTTGCCTAACATGCATTGATAAGTCTCTAATTTAATTATTCTAATCTAATCTAACTACCTAATTGCACTTAATTAAAGCTAATCATCCCTTAAGCATCATTAGCCTACTAAGAGGTGTTTAGTGAGTAAAACTCACTTGTGCAAAGCGAAGACCGGAACAATACGACGGCGGCCGAAATCCAAATTTTCGACGGCGTCGGCGAACACATGGACCGAGCCCAAAGGCTTTGCAAGCCCACAAAAATTACTGGCCTTGGACTTGGTTGCGGTTTGGCCTTCTTCGCGAGCTGGACTTCCACGGGCTTCAAAGGTTGAAGTTGCGGGCCTCAATTGAGTTGGGTTCAAGGCTGAAGATGGGCTGGACCAAAGATGGGCTTTAATTACGAGCTGATGGGCTGCTTAGCTTGGGAAAATTTGACTAGACTGGGCTTGCACGACTGAAGAAATGGAGATAGGCTGAAGTGCTGCAAGCTTCTGGCCGAACTACTGCTCGATCGTCGATGCTGGGCGAGGGCGAGTGCTGGCGTCAGCTTTGGTGGATTCTTCAAGCAGCGGCGTCGAAGAAGCTACTAGATGCTTGACCGTGGAGACGCGTGGAGGGGCGCACGAAGAGGAGTCATCAAACAACTTTGTGGAGTGGCTATTGACCGGCGTGCATACGTGGGGCAGCAAAAAAGAATTCGGTGGAAGATGGTGGCCGACCGGTTGGGGTGTTGGTGCTAGGAGTTGCAGCAGAGGAATTGGTGGAATTCGTGGGCTGGCCGAGTGAAAGAGAGAGATAGTGGAGAGGGCTTCGGTGGCGTTGAAGATGACTCGGATGTGGCGGCAAGCTAAAGCTCGTAAGGCGAGAGAAGGCAGCAATTTTCGGTGGATGCGGCTTGGAACAAAACGGAAGAGAAACCGTAAAGATGGATAGGAACGGAGGAGGGCGTGCTCAAGACGTTGAGGGGAAACAAGGTCCAACCAAAATATCTAAACCATCATTTGCTTGTCCAAAAGTCTTCAAGATTATCCTATGTGTCCCCCAATTAGTCTTCATAAATATCTCTAATGTTCCCTAATACTTTCTTGCCCTTTTATTTCCACGATTTATCCAATTTGAAGCCAAAAATGCAGCCCTTAGTCCAATTCCGAATTTCTTTAATTTTTTTGGCTCCAATTCTTCATTTGATTCTCCAAATCAACGTCCAATTTCATTGAAGAAATATCCCACACAATTTTCAGCAAGTCCCCAACACCCAAAGGTTTGATAAGGAGGCCAAAAATCCAATCAATTTGGCCGATCTAATTTTCCACTAATTTCCGTGACGTCCGAAACGGTTTTTCGTAAAAATCTCGGAATCTCTGAAAAATCTTCTAAGACTGAGTCGACGTTCCTAGAATTTATTGTGACATAAGAAAATCTTCAATTTCTGAAATCGGACTCGAATTCACGGTTAATTTTTATTCGCGCGTTTTTAGTGTGACTTAGGCTATCGGGTAACTTTCAGAAATTTTTAGTACAAATGACCTGTGGTTAATTTTCTTCGAGCCACAATGAACCCACTTGACACATTGGCGACTCTTGGTTGTTGTGAAAATCTCGATGATTCAAATACGGACACAGGGTACCAAAACAATAAGAAAATCAGTCTTGTGTCGGTCGACGAGAATTTTCCAATTTAGTGGTGTCACCCACGATTAGCTACACATCTCAGTCGAACCGACCTATCTCTGATCTCGAATCAATTTATATCCGTGCCGCAATGACCTCTAAAGATGGACACGGTCGAGAAGTTGATTTCTGGTCGAATTCTCAAGTCTATTTGCCTTAAAATTCTTAATGGCTTCCCTAGATAGTCTAGTTATCTCGAGAGTGATTAGCTCTGAGAAATGCCCTATAGGCACGTCAATGAAATGCCCGATTTATTCAGTAGAAGACAGAGTTGAAAATCTGGGATGTCACAACTCTTTCCCTCTTATAAATTTCGTCCTCAAAATTTAAACCTTTACAAAACTTAAGTAAAAAGGTGGGAGTACATCTGTTTCATCGACTCTTCAGTCTCTCATGTTGCTACTTCAGTACTATGGTGTTGTTAGACCACTTTGACCAAGGGGACCTTCTTGGTTCACAAAATCCAATCTTTCTGATCCACAGACTGGGCCGGGCTTTCCACATATGACACTGTCATCCACGTCCAATTCCTCGAAATTGAGCACGTGGGTCGGGTCAGGCTCATATGTCCTCAACCTCGACACGTGAAAGACGTTATGCCCTTGCACCTACCTTGGCGGCAATGCAAGACGATACGTTAGGATCCTGATTCTTTATCTAGAATCTCAAAGGGACCTACATACCTTGGTCTCGATTTTCCCTCCTTGCTGAAGCGCAAGGTATCCCTCATTGGTGACACTTTCAAAAAGATATAATCACCAATTTGGAACTCTAAGGGCCTTCAAAGCTCCACGATACAACATTTACCGCGGCTCTGAACGAATTTTTAATCTGTTTCTGATCACGGCAACTGCAATCACTAACTGCTAAATTGACTCTGGGCTTGTGACCTTTCTTTCTTTGACCTCATCTCAACAAACTGAAGTTCTGTACACTCTGCTATGCAAGCTTCAATAGGAACCATCTGATGTAGATTTGATATAGATTCGTCGCTAACATTCCATGTAGACGAACTATTTGGCGCACATACAACTTTGTATGTCCGTCTAAGCCTAGATCCTTTCTACTACCAAGAAGTTAGCCGACTTCGTCAATCTGTCGACCACAATCCCAAATGGAATCATTACTCTCTTAACTCCTTGGGTAAGTCTGTCACAATGTTCCATCATGATATACTTCTATTCTGGCTCGAGACTCTTGAGTGATTATAAAGTTCTCTCGGCTTGCATTAATGAACTTCCCCTATTGGCACATCTGACACTTGCAACCTGTCCAGCGATATCTATCTTTATGTTAGTCTACCAATCGAACTAATGTCGACTCTGACCTACTTGTACTGTTTGTTCGAATACTGCAACTATTATAGTGAATCCCTGACAAGGTTCATTACCTGAGTGTTACATCATCAGGTACACCCACTAGCTCTTAGAACTTGAGTGTTCTACCCTTAGAAATCTAAAAGTCAGTCTCTTTCTTATCAGTATCCTTTTGCATGATCTTCTGAACATCCTAGTCTGTCAACTGAAGCATCTAATTCTAACTAGACTCCCGGTTTAGTTCTGAGGGTGGCCATAAAACTTGAAAGGTGGCCTACCTCAAATTTGAATACCGAATCTCGAGCTCTCTCGATTAGGTTCCACTCCTTTATCAGTATGTGAGGAACTGAAGACTTTCGACTCAAAGCATCGGCGACCTTGTTCGCCTTTCCCGGGTGATATAGAATATCACAGTCGTAGTCTTTCAATAATTCCATCCATCTGCGTTGTCTCATGTTCAACTCCTTATGAGATAACAAGTACTTGAGACTTTGATGGTCCATGAAGATCTGGAATCTTTCTCCGCACAGATAATGTCTCCAAATCTTCAGGGAAAAAATAATTGTCGTGAGCTCTAAGTCATGCGTCGGATAATTCTGCTCATGAGGCCTCAACTGACGGGAGGCGTATGCAACAACTCTACCATGTTGCATCAGCACACACTCCAACCCTCTAAACAACGCATTACTATAAATTTCGCATCCTCCAGAACAATAAAAAATGGTCAACACAAGTACAGTAACCAACCTCTACTTAAGCTCTTGGAAATTATCCTCACATGACACGATCACAACTGATCTAGATGTTCTTTGGACACTCGATTTGTCAAATCCATGACAGTAGTTGGAATGTTTGTCAGACCCAATGGCATTACATTGCACTAACAATTCATTACAACAAAAGCTCATCGAACCAAACCTTTTTATATATGGTATCCACGTTATACATAGGCAAAGTATTCAAGTACAACTATAACAAGTGATTCTCCTTTCTATGATTTCATCACAACAACTGAAGTTCTATAAACTTAACCAAAATTCTGCTGTGCCACTTTGATAAAATTGTTCTGGGGACACTGCCCTTCCTGCTCAGTGTGTAACTTGATTCACCTCTAAGTTGACAGCCCATTCAACGGAACCATATCTGTGATCACGTCAGGTACAGCTTCTGCCTGACCTTGTGTGATGGCGTATACCGTGCCCTGTATTGGAGGTCTCAGCTATCCTCCTTGTGGCACGTTCTGCGGTGCATACCCTCTGATCTGTCCCATCGTGGTCGCCTTGGACAATCTCTAGGCATGTGACCCTCCTGGCCACATTCAAAATAGGCGCCCATCCTTCGGAGACACTGATTGACAGGATGTCGTCTTCCACAAAGACGACACATCTCGATCCTATTTGGCGCTGGCTTGCCAACTCCACCTCTCCTATTGGGTTGGACTTGAAACCTATTTTCAGGCATGGGCCTCTTCCCATGGCAAATGCTTTCTCGATGAGAAGTAAACCTCGATCCAAACAAGGCAGCTTGCTCGTTCAAACCTCTCTCTATCATCTAAGCTCGACGATAGACCTCACAATGACTGGTCAGATCTAAAGGCAGCAGAGGTTGTTTCAATTTAGAACGAAGACCGTTCCTAAATCTTCTGGCTTTTTCTTCCGGGTCCTCGACTAACCTCGGAGCATATTGGGACAATTCAACGAATTTGACCCCATATTGGTCAACAGTCATGCTCCCTTGACGGAGACGTTGAAACTCTTCCATTTTCTGTTCCTAGGCAGTACCTGAAAAGTACTGAGGAAGGTGTCACCCACGATTAGCTATACATCTCAGTTGAACCGACCTATCTCTAATCTCGAATCGATTTATATCTGTGCCGGAATGACCTCTAAAGATGGACACGGTCGAGAAGCCGATTCCTGGTCGAATTCTCAAGTCTATTTGCCTTAAAATTCTTAATGGCTTCCCTAGATAGTCTAGTTATCTCTAGAGTGATCATCTCTAAGAACAACCTTACAGGCACATTAATGAAATGCCCGATTTATTCAATAGAAGACAGGGTCGAAAATTTGGGATGTCACAGTTTTTGACCACAAAATTGAGAAGCAAGTGAGTTGTATTGGCGAGGAAAAATGCCAAGATGATTGATGGTAGGTTGATTAAATTTATGAGGATCAATTGGGATTGAATCAAGAGAGAATTAATGTCCAATTGAAGCCAAAGTCCTTGAAATTCGTATGCTCCCTTGCCTAGCCCATTTTGAACCATTTCAAGTGTCCAAGAGTGTGCATTGTTGGCTTAATGAGGACCAAGGAAGGCAGCCTTGGTGGAGAATTGTCAAGGGAGACCATTGAATGGAAAATTTGGCCATTAGTGGAGCCCTTGTCCCCCATCTCTCCCTCTCTTCCCTTTAGCTGGCCGAAACCCTCACCTCTCCCCCTCATTTGTGTCGCACGAGCTCCAGCCAAGTCAGAGAAGTTGTCGGAGCAGCCAGCAAGCTGAGGAGCCGCCCGTCACCGATCGCATAGCTGCCTGTCGTCGTCCTCGCCCTCGTGCGCCCCACCGCCTGCATGCGTACTCCTTCACCTCCCTCACGCCGTCATTTCAGCATGTCCGCCAGTCTAGCAGGCTGTTTCGTAGCCCAACAGGCCGCCGTGAGCCCCTCTGACCCCCGTGAGCCCATGTTATTAGCCGATCGGCCTTGTCGTTGCCTCCATCGGTCTAGTTCACCTCAACCAATCTTGTTTCCTCTCTTTTATAGCAGAAAACAGAAGCTAAGTTGGTGGGTTTCCTAACAACTTCTAGGCCTGATTTGAGGTGGTTCCGAGCCTCAGTTGCTAGGCCCGCCTTGAGGAAAGTCGAGCCCTGCGACGTTCCTGTCAATTTGATCCGACCCGCTCGCCAAACAAGTGAGTTTAATTCACTAATCCTCACTTAGTAGACTAATGATGCTTAGGGGTTGATTAGATTTAATTAAGTGTAATTAGGTGGATAAATTAGAGTAGAGCAATTAATTTAGTGCCTTATCGATGCATGTTAGACAAATGGTTAGTGCAATTAGCAATTAAATAGGTTCTAGTATTTATTGAATGAACCTCGAAATTTTTCCGATCCATTTCGGCATCCAACTAGGCATTACGGGCCTAAGTTGGATTTATTGGTATTTATTTAATAATTTTCGTAATTATTTATTTTTCGAAAATTAGACCGGGGTAGCTGGTTATCGGAATTTAATGTTGATTACAGAGGTACTCTCTATTTATTCATTCGAGCTTTATTTTGTGCTGAATTGATTTAATTGTGATTTTATGATTTATTCTTAAATTAATTAGATTTGGTAATTAATTGGAAAAATTATCGGCCGTCGATCTACAGCGCCAAAAATCTATTTTGGAACTACTGAAAATAGTGGGAAGTTCAAAAGTGAAAACTTTGTATTTTGGCTAAGGCCGGCCGTGTACGCACACACGTGTACCTTTATCAAGTATGATAAAAAGAGTAAAATTGATTGTGTTTTCAGAATAAAAATACTATAACGGCTTGATGATTCGTATGTCATCTGGAGAATGGACGTTATACTATTATAGCTCGATGACTCTCCTCTCATCTTGAGAAAGAATTGCGTGTATACCGGCTCGGTGACTCTATATGTCATCTTGGAGAGAGGATGATATGATTTAATAGCTCGATGACTTTCATGTCATCTTGAGAAGGAATTGTTTGTATATCAGCTCGGTGACTCTATATGTCATCTTGGAGATAGGACGGTATGACCCAACGGTGTGTTATAACGGCTCGATGACTCTATATGTCGTCTTGGAGATAGGACGTTATGCACAGGTATGTAATAACGGCTCGATGGCTCTATATGTCGTCTCGGAGATAGAACGTTATGCATACCCGCTCGATGGCTTTATATGTCATTTGGAGATAGGATAGTACTATCTATATTTCACTTTGATTGAGGAATCCTGGATGTTGATCTGATTCGTAGATAGTATTGAATGGAATGATCGGGAAATGGTTTGATTGACATGTAATTGACTAGGTCGATTGATCGATGATTCGATCTGTAGTGATTGATTGGGTGCCTATTTAAACTGTGTTGAATTGCAAGTGGAATCTGAGGCCAAGGTAAGCCCTCTGACCCGTGTTGTGCATAGGCAGTCCTTACGGCGTATTGGCCTTCTAATCGAGTCTTAGGGAGTAGAACTTGCTGAGATGTCGTCTCACCCCATTGTGGGATAACATTTCAGGCCCCTAGATGGCAGCACCTCCACCTCCTTCCATGCATTTTGGTATACTCGAAGAGATCACCGAGATAGGATATCATATTCTCACCCCATTGAGGGACTGGAGTATGTTCTGGTGAAATTGACTATTTGGGTCGATGTAGGCACATCCCATCATGTACCCCATAAGTATCGGTCGTGGTATCAACATTACGATGATGGCCAAAGGGAGGGTCCCATACCGGAGGGTGATGTGCCTCTGTACGTACTGGAAGTGGTGTTCGGAAGGGAACTACAGATCCCAAGGATGGAGCGGTGATTGATGCCAAAGACCCTAAGCTCGAGGGTGATTCTGACACCCCAGTGTACTCGGCCGTGAACTCCAGCTAGAGTGAGGAGGAATGAGAGATCGCCGAGGAAGAACCTGAAGAAGAGGAACCTAAAGAGGAGGAACCTGAGGAGGAACCGGAAGAGGAGCTGGAGGAGGATCCAAGGGAGGATCTAGATTATAATCCTGATGAGGATTGAGACCCTACTTCTGTCTGCTAACTTTGAGTAGTGAACTTGTTTTAGTAGAAAACAACTCTAGTTTGGCTTGTATATATATGACTCAGTTGTTATATATGTATATAAGTGTGTGTTGGTTTTTTAGGTTCGAGTTTTTGAAGTCCTACTTTCCTATCTCATTGTTTTATTGTCTGGGGATTTTATATTTGCTTTTGCATGCATATAAAAAGAACAAGGTCGGCAATGCATCTTGGGATGTCGCTATTAATTGATCAAGTGAGAGATGGGCGCGTGCTTGAGGATCAGGACGTGACATAAACCGTTGGCGGGTCACTTATTACCAAGGGCATGCACTAATCACAAACATAAGCAAATTCTAATGCATGACAGGATTATATATATGAGAGGTACATGTGATATTTCAAAAAACATATTTCGAAATCATTGATAAAAAATTTTGAGACAAAGTGATGACTCAGCTATGAAAGGCATTTAATTGCCAAGGTTAGCCCAGGGCTCGCATAAATGCACTCACAAGCATCGTAGGTATTTTGAATACAATTCAAATCGTGACTTTCACGATGTCAAATTAGGATTTTAAAAGGTTTTAAAATATTTAGGATTAAAAAATATCTAGGCTATGGAACACATTCAATTGCTAAGGCTAGCCCGGGGATCACATAAATGCACTCGCAAGCGTTGCAAGCATTTTGAATATGGTCCAAATCATGACTTTTCCTTAAGCCAAATCGAGTTTTGGAGAAAATTTTCTTAGAAATTGTTTTTGGGAAACATCACATGTACCAAAGTATTTTTTGAAAGATGCAATTTTGAAAAGGCCAATTGTTTAACAACAAAGATCAAAGCATTTTGAACAATTTCCATGAAGATGGTATGGCCTAATTTCATACACAAACTAACTTAAAAGGTATAACGAAACAATCACAATCATGTTTATATCAGGAAATTTTAGAATAACCATGTAACGACAACAAAATTGAGTAATACCCATTGACAATCTAACTATGAGAATTTCTTAATATGTACGACATGAAAATGAACAACTTTCATGAAGAAAGTTTTTTTAAACGAGTTACACTTGAATTTACAAAAATCAGACAACAAGCAACGGTGCATCAGAAATTTGTCGAAACAACAGAACATTCAGCTAATGTCACAAGGATTTGTTCTATCAAAAGATGTCTAAAAATCATTAAATTTACACACAACATAGCCAACATGATGACAAACGAGTTTCATTAAGAGGCCAAATGCATATTCCAAATAGAAAAAAATGGAATAAAAATATCAAAGATCTGTCCAAACAGGGGTTAGAACATGGGTCCGAATTTGATCCCATACCCAAATTCTGATCTAGTTTTGAAAAAATAAAAAGTGATCCAAACGTTGAGCGATTGGCATGAAATTAACAGAACTGGAAACTGCTAAGTGTGCCTTACGTAAAGACCACGGAGTTGAGCTCGTGCATGCCAAAGTGGACGCCCAGATCGATCGGATTATTTATGGACAGCCTGATTTGGATTTGCTTGATCTTTTGTCGAAATTCCCAACCGAAGTGGCGGGCAATCCCTTGGTTGTGATTTAAGTGAACGTGTTTGAGTGCGGCGGATTATTCATTGGCCTGCGTTTTTCGCATAAGATCGGGGATATGTACACCATGGCCATGTTCATGAATTCTTGGGCCAACATGTGCCAGGGCAACACGCACAAGATAGTTTGCCCAAGTCTCGAGTTATCGTCTATATTCCCGCTTAAAGAGTCATTTTTGGAAGTTGGCCGGAACCCCATATTCAAATTGAGAAATTCGTTATTAATACATTCAGATTCGACGGTAAGGCTATCTCCAAACTGAAAGCCCGAGCTGCGGCTGATGCGCAGGATTCAATCGCTGATGATTCGCAGCCATCAAGGGTACAGGTCGTTTCAGCACTAATAACTAGGGCTCTCATTGATATTGACCGAAACAAACATGGCAAACTAAGACCTTTCATGGTTTGCATGACGATGAACTTGCGCGAGAAAATTGGTCTCGCGATACCTACCAATTCTTATGGCAATCTCTATACCACAATTGTCGCTCAATTTGGTAGATCCATGGCCGATGAAAGCGAGTTGAGGTTCAAAGAAATGGTGAACATGATAAGCGAAATGGTACGCAATTCCAGGGCAAGGTATGCAAAAGTAGTAGATGGAGATGAGCTACATTCAATGGTGAAGGATTTCCTAATGGATTTCACGGAATTGGTGTTCACAAGTGAAGAGCATCTTATTCCTTTTGGTAGCTGGTGCCGGTTCCAACTACACGAGAATGACTTTGGGTGGGGACGGCCAGCTCTAGTCGGCCTTGCATCGGTAAATTTCAGGTCGATTTTTCTAGTTGATGATGAAGATTATGAAGGAATCTACGCGTGGGTGACCCTAAAGGAAGACGAGATGATTCCTTTCAAACATGATGCGGAGATCCAAGCATTTACTTCTTAGTCGGAGATACATGTTGCGCAAAATATTATATCGTTTGCATGCTCATTGTATCTAAGAATTTAACAAATAGTGCAAATTAAAACAATGAATTGAGGTCTTCATAGAATATATAAAATTTACACCGCCAGTGTAAACAAGATTTTACAAGAATGTCCCCACTACTTATATATACATGGATTTTGTTGGGTTTCTTAATGAATTTTTTTGCTCCTGTGGGAGAGAATTCGTACATTATGTTTGTCAACATAATGTCCATATGTGACAATTGCAACAAGGAATCTAAACCATGCAAGAAGCATCCGGACTCCATATCCTCCTCCCCTAGAGGAAGAAAATGTGCCTGAATTGTTCGCTAATACACGTATAGAAGGGGACAAAGTTCTAATTATATAGTTAAAATAGAAAGCGAAAGAAGAAGAAGTAGGACAAAGAAGTCGACAAGGATCATAAATGCATCAGAAATTGTCCCCGAAAAGACAGAATTGCTTATCTTTTAAGACCAATCGTTAGGCTCTATCGACACTACTTACAAAGAGATGGTCGGAAGAATCTTGCTCTTACCTCCACATCGACCGGGGATGGAATCACTTGCTGAGCATTACTGAAGTTTTTGTCGATTAATGCGAGGGGTACTAATCTTACTTCCTCTTTTGCCTAGGAAATATAATGGCTAATAAAGTGATGATTGATTAATTAAATATGTCAGTGAAAATAGCTGAGACAAGTGGGCAACAGGAAGTTTTAGAGTAAGTTAAATACAAATTAGCAAGCATGTGAGAATCAAATAGAAAAAAAGGATAATAATCTTTCTAAGATGCATGCATAAATCAAGGGGCAATTATATTTAGAGCATAGAATTGATGTCTTCCAAAATATGGATGATAACATCATAAATAGACTATCATATGGAAATAGCAATAAACTACCTTTGTTTTAATTTAGATTCCTTCTGTTTTATTTTGATTTCTTCATTTCAGTAAACCAAGTGAGATCAAGATAAAATTTTAGAACTTACTGTAGAGGAGTAGATCTTGGACTTGTAGGCCACTATCTTATATTCAATCTAAGAGCCTTGTGCTAAATGGAGTTCAACTAAGTCCGAAAACTTTTCTATTGAACAAATCATTGACAAATGACTTAATCAGAAGTGTCACTAAGGGTGTCTGACTATTTGAATCTTTCTTCTTATTCCTCAAGTGGATTAACATCGAGTACTACTACAAAACATTCGGTATGTCATATAATTTGATGACACATCATTGTGATTAAGTATAAAAATGTCGTAACATATTTTATGATACTATAATATATGGTTGTAATTAAAGGTGCAAATACCACATAGAAACAAGTTACAAAGACCAAGGGATGACCTCATAGCCAGTCACTTGTTACCACCCCAGGGACCATGGTCCATGTCTGATGTGATACGATGGCAAATGATCAAAATTCGTTGGTGTTGGACTCGTAGGAAGATGCCATGTAGCAATTTCTGATTGAAAAAAATTGATCTAAACGACCATTGGAGTATCGACAACTTGGTTAGTATGAAAGGACGTCTATATCGTTGGAAAAATCTCTTTTGATGTTTTCAAGTTGACAAAACATTTCCATAGTCTAGTCTAAAGACTTCTAAACTTCAGTGTCAAAGTTTGAAGATTGCCAGACTTCAGGTTCAAAGTCTGTCCACTCTGACAAATTCCAAACTGAATGCTACTAAAGAATGAAGACTTTTTCAATTGCAAGATTATCCTTATTTCTTCAAGGGTCTGGTTCATATTGATTATGAATGGCTTTCTGGTTGGATACATCACCTACATGATTGGCTATCTTTATTGGAATCAATCTCGATATTCAAATCTTTTGGAAAGTATTTACTTATGGAAACCAAGATCCTGATTGTATAGGCAAACATGATTGATAGTCTTTCATTTCAATCATCAAATGGCTCGAGATCTTCTTGATTGATTCTGTCCAATGGATTGATTGGAAGAATTCCTTTGGAAAGTGCCAACAATCGAGAAGGCATGAAGGAGTATTTATAGGAGACATCTCTAGTCATTCGAGACATGTGTGAGTGGAAAGAAAAATTTCAAAGTCCGAAACTTCCTAGTTTCTTGTTATTTCACTGAGCTGAAATCTGTACTCATAAGAGAGAAAAACATATAGAGTGACTTCATGAAAGAGAAACAAACTCTTCACTGTGAAGTTGAGATCACCAAGCTGTAAAATCTCTTTTGTCTCTTAGTGAAATCCAGCTAGTAGGCTGTTAGCGTGGAGAGTAGACGTAGGCTTGATCTAAGCCGAACCACTATAATTACTGTGTTCTTATTCTCTCCCCTAAACACCTTTACTTTGTTCGTAATTTTATTCAAGTGCTAAAGTCTGAACTTGCTCGAAGTCGAATATTTTTCAGACTCTGCTTTAAAAATGAAATATTTCTACTATTCCTTGCGAAAAATTGTCTTCACACCTATTCATCCCCATTTAGGTGTTTATACTAGCACTTACAAATGGTATCAGAGCTTGTGTGCTTATTTTATTGAAGTGTTTTTACTTCTAAAGCTAAAGATTTATGGCTAGTATTTTGGCTCTAAGATTGGCCGAAGGCCAAAGTAACACCAAACCTCCTTACTTTGATGGGAATGAATACAATGTGTGGAAAAACAAGATGAAGGCGTTTCTGAGATCGAAAGATCCCCTAGAATGGGATGTGGTAGAAAAATGAATCAATCACAAAGTTACATCAACCTTAGAAAGAGGAAAGGAAGTTGTAGATGCTAGCGAAATGACACAAGCAGAAATAGCCAAGAGACAAGCTCTTGATACTAAAGCTATCTACTCTTTATATTGTGCATTATCTCCTGCTGAGTATAACCAAATTTTTTTGTATGAAACAACAAAAGAAGTTTGGGACAGATTGTATGTCACCTACAAAGGGAATGATCGAGTAAAGGAAACAAAAATCAATATTCTACTCGGACAATATGAAGCTTTCAAAATGAAGCCAGGACAATCATCACTAATATGTTCAGTCGTTTCACTGAAATCATGAATGGATTGGCATATAAAGGACAGCTAATCTCAAGACCAATGAAGGTCAATAAACTGCTGCGTGGACTCTCCAAAGATGGGAATCACGTAAAGACATAAATTAGAGAAACCCATAGGATCATGCCTCTTTTAGTAGATGAACTAGTAGGTACACTTCAATCATATGAAGTGGAGCAGATCAATGAGGAAGAAGATCCAAAAGGTAAGAAGTCAATTGCTTTAAAGTCTAACGATGATTCTGATGATACAACTTCAGATGACGATATGGATGATGAGGAGCTAGAGCTTATGATCAAAAAGTTCAGAAAGTTAAATAGAAAAGGAAGAAGATTTAACTGGAAGAAATAGAATGCGCAGAATTTCCAGAAGAGATCGACTGAGGACAACGAAACCAGCAAAGATGTAATATGTTTCAAATGTAAGAAAATGGGGCATATCAGACCTAACTGTCCTTTGTTGAAGAAAAAAAGAGGAAGGATTGAGAAGTACAAGAAGGCTCTCAAAGCAGAAACTTGGAGTGATACTGAGTGCAAAGAAAGTGAAGAAAAATATGCCAACATTTGTTTGATGGCTCATTCCGACTCAGATTCAGAATCAGAAACAGACTCAGATTCAAACTCAAACAAAGAAGTTGGGGTTAGCATTTTAAAAGTTCATGTTAAAGTCTCAAAGTATCTAGATGAACTCAGTCTCAGTCTTAAAACTTCTTTTAAAAGGATTTTTGAACTAAAAAGGGAGAATTCTAAACTGAGGCAACAGGAAACTTCTTGAAGAGAAAAGTTTGAAAGTCTAGATAAAATTTTTGATGATTTAAAAGCAAATTCTGATTCTCTTTTGAAGGAAAATGTTTTTTTTTTTAAAGAAGATCTTTCAAATATTTCAAAAAGATTTTCAAAATGATCTGAAAAATTAGAGAAAATTCTTTCAACTCAAAGACTTTACTTTAACAAATCTGGTTTAGGTATGACCCCAGAAACAATTCCATTGATTGATTTTCTCAAAGTAAAAGAAAGACTCAAACAAAGACCTACAAAGGGTTTTACAAAAATCATTTTCAAAAATTTTTTGTAAAACCTGTTGGTTGAAGTGCACTCAAATGTTCAAAGTGCAATAGCTCAAAACATTTTGAGAAAGAATGTCCCAAAGTTAGGAGACATGTTAAGAAGGATTGGGTAAAGACTGTTTTTAATGCTAACTCTCCTGGACCCAAGAAAATCTGGGTACCAAAGAAAACTTGAGTTCTTTTTATGATCGCAAGTCACTATCAAGAGGAAGATCAAATGGTATTTGGATAGTGGCTGTTCGAGGCATATGATAGGAGATTCGAGTTGTTTTTTAAAACTTGTTCAAATGGATGGTGGAAAAGTTTCATTTGGAGGAAACAACAAAGGAAGAATTGTTGGATGTGGAACCATGAAGATTGAAAGCATGACAATTAACAATGTCTCATTGGTAGAAGGTCTGAATTACAATCTTCTCAGTATAAGTTAGCTTTGTGATACTAGATTTAAAATAAATTTCCAAGAAGGCATCTGTTCGGGAACGAGTAAAGACTTCTCTCAATCTTTCACTGAACGAAGGCATGGGAACATTTACCTTCTGGATATAAAACCAGAAAGTTCTCAGTGTCTTATATCCATTCATGATGAAGCAAATCTTTGGCATCGAAAGCTTGGTCATGTTAACATGAAGCAGATTGCCAAGATTTCTTCCAAGCAGATTGTTCGTGGTCTTCCCAATCTAACGTATCAAAAGTCTGAATTATGCACTCCATGTGTTTTGGGAAAACAGTTTGCCAAGAAGGTTCTGAATGAAAAAGGATATGCTATTTTGAGCATACGAACAAACCATGGAGGTGAGTTTGAAAATCAAGACTTTACGAAATTCTGTGAAGAATCTGGTTTCCAGCATGTTTTTTCTTCTCCATACACTCTAAAACAAAATGTTGTGGAAAGGAAGAACAGATCTTTATAGGAGATGGCTAGAAGTCTCTTAATTGAGAGCAATATATCCTCTCGATTTTGGGCAGAAGCAGTTTCTACAGCTTGTAACATCATCGACAGAGTGTTCTTGAGGCCTATCTTGGAGAAAACTCCATATGAGATATATATAAAGGAAATAAGCCAAATGTATCTCACTTCCATGTCTTTGGCTATAAATGTTTTGTTCTAAAGAATGCAAATGATCGAACTGGAAAGTTTGAAGAAAAATCAGACGAATGAATCTTTCTTGGCTATTCAACTTCAAGCAAAGCCTATAGAGTCTTCAACAAGAAGACTCAATCCGTGGAAAAATCTATGAATGTCAAGTTTCATGATTATATGCAGACTCAACCAAACCGGACTCAACTTGAAGAGTTTGAATCTATTCCAGACTTTACAAAGTCTACTTCCCCCAATGAGGTTCAGATTTTTGGAGATTAGCAACAAGCAGATCTAGGAGATTTGACCGAAGCAGAAGATCAGCAGACTCTCAGACCAACCAGCAATTGGAAGCATAAGACAAGTCATCCCAAAGAACTTATCATTGGCAACATTGATGAAGGAATGCACACCAAATCCAAAAGGCGAGAAGAGTCTAGTGCTCTAACACTTGTTTTTGAAATTGAACCAAAAAATGTAGATGAAGCCCTGTCCGATGAAAGCTGGATCGAAGCTATGCAAGAAGAGCTCAAACAGTTCAACATCAATGATGTTTGGGAGTTAATTTCTAAACCTAAAGGTAAGTCTGTTATCAAGACAAAATGGGTTTTCAGGATCAAGATGGACGAAGAAGGAAAAGTGGTGAAGAACAAAGCAAGACTCGTGACCAAAGAATATACACAAGAAGAAGGGATAGACTATGACAAGACCTATGCACTAGTAGCGAGGTTAGAAGCAATTAGACTATTATTTGCTTTTGCTTGCTATAAAAATTTCAGGTTATTCCAGATGGATGTCAAAAGTGCATTCCTAAATGGATTCATTTAAGAAGAAGTTTATGTGGAACAACCACCAAGATTTGAAGATCCAAGAAAGCCAGACTTAGTATACAGATTAAAAAAGGCTTTGTATGGATTGAAGCAAGCACCTCGAGCTTGGTATGAAAGGTTAAATAAATTCCTAACCCAAAATGGTTTTGTAAAAGGAAAGGTAGATACTACTTTGTTCATAAAAAGAGAAGGTAAAGACTTTCTGCTGGTTCAAATTTATGTTGATGATATTATCTTTGGATAATGAAAATATATACAAGAAATTCTCTAGATGTATGCAGGATGAATTCGAGATGAGCATGATGGGTGAATTAGTTTTCTTTTTGGGATTGCAAGTTAGACAATCGAAGAAAATTATCTTCATTCACCAAGAGAAATACACAAAAAATCTCATCAAAAAATTTGGATTGGAGAATTGCAAGAAGACAGAGACACTAATGTCAAGTTCCTCAAAGTTGGACAAAGATGACTGAGGAAAAAAAGTAGACCAGAAGCTGTACAAAAGCACTATCGGTTTTCTTCTCTACCTTACTGCATCTAGACATGACATGTTGTTTAGTGTTTGCATCTGTGGTAGATTCCAATCAGATCCCAAAGAATCTCATTTAAGTGCTGTAAAACGCATCATCAAATATGTTGCGACTATTCCAAAGCTAGGTCTGTGGTATCCAAAAGAATGAGACTTTACTCTTCTTGGATATTCAGACCCTGACTTAGCAGGTTGTAAAGTGGATAGAAATAGCACTTTTGATACATGTCAACTGCTAGGAAATATGCTGGTGTCTTGGTTCTCAAGAAAACAGATTACTGTAACTCTATCAACAGCAGAAGTAGAGTATGTAGCTGAGAGCTGTTGTTCACAAATTATGTGGATAAGACAACAGCTCAGAGACTTTGGAATGGAAGAATCATGTATCGAGATCAAATGCGACAATACCAGTGCTATAAATCTCACGAAGAACCCAATTCTTCATTCAAGGGCGAAGCACATAGAAATTTGACACCATTTCATATGAGATCATGTCCAAAATGGGGAGATTATAATTCAGTTCATTCACTCGAAAAATCAGTTGGCAGATATATTTACAAAGCCTCTGGAAAAGAAAAT
Organism: Eucalyptus tenuipes; assembly: GCA_014182365.1. Classification (NCBI taxonomy): domain Eukaryota; kingdom Viridiplantae; phylum Streptophyta; class Magnoliopsida; order Myrtales; family Myrtaceae; genus Eucalyptus; species Eucalyptus tenuipes. Next base: position 8,284,822 of record CM024543.1, on the reverse strand, counting down.
CAATTTGAGTCTATTTGTACTAGACTGAATATTTTATCTCTTATCGGTTAAAGTCTGAGGATGGTCAGACTCAGATTGTCCAGAAGTTACTTTTGTAAGTTAATATATCTTCAATATAGGTAATTTATTTTTAGTATGAAAATTTTGAAAAGATGCGTTGATATTTGAATCATTACTTGCTTATTTTATTTTTAGAAGTTATATTTTTCGAATTTTTAAATTTTTGGCAATTTTTATTTTTGAAAAATGCAGTTTTCTTTTTCCTTATGATGGTTTGACTAACCCGTTTTACTTTCTTTATATACCGTCGAGTCTTTTTCTACATTCACATATTCTCAAACCCTAGAATACAAACCTTCTACTCTTTTTTTTTACTCTCAAGTTTGATAAGCAAGTTTTCATCTTTTTCACTCGAACTTGTTCGTGAAATCCTCCACAACTGTGAAGATGTCTTTTCAAAGGAAGTCGTCTCGGATCGCAAGCGGGGGACCACAAAATATGCCTAAGGGTCCTACATATTTTGATCTGACCGAGGAAAACGAATTTTTACAACACTCTCCACAGCGCGTTACACAGAATCCTCCGCGACAACCAGTGGAAGAGGAAATCGAGGAAGATGTGGAACCTCTCAGAACTATGAAACCCCAAATTGTTTATAAACTTTACAATCTTTTGAAGGAGGGAGGTATTGCCATGACTTTTATTGATGATTTTCTGAAAGAAAAAGTATATAGGAATGAGACTGTGTTTTTACGAACGATGGAAAGATTAGGAATAGCGCCTGAAGGAGCGGCAGATAGAGCGTTTCAAAATTTTCCAATTGATAATCGTTTTGGTTCTTTCATTCAGCCTGAAAGCAAAGATGATGACGAAAGAATGTTTTCGAACTTCCAGCCGAGAATGGGCATTGCTGCTGAAATGGATGGTGATGGAACGAATGTTTTTCGTTCTAAGGATCACAGAAATGTTTACTCCAATTTGCTGAAAAGAAGGGTGATGAACCCTCGATCGGTTGATTTTGATTTTCTGGATTCGATAAAGGTGAACTTGAGGGAGAAGTTTGCTCTCCTTCAACTAGAGAATATTTGCTCTGAGACTACTATTGCATACCCTGAGTTGACTGCTTATTTCTATTCGAACTTGTCTTTTCTTGACCCGAATAGATTTCAATTCATTGTGAGTGATAAAAGCTATGTGGTGGATGTTGACACGTTGGCTGACATTATTGGTGTGGAAAGGAGTGGGTTTCAACCAATAAATGTCTTGGTTGGACATGCGACAAGATTTCTTGTTAGGGACAGACTCCTTGAAGGAGGCATCACTTATTCTAGACTGTCCGCCTCGAATATTTTGCTGCACAAAGTCATGATCAACCGTATCAAACCAAAGTCAACTTCAAAGACCGATGTTTCCCGATCTAAAGCCAAACTGATGTTTGCCATCAGTAATGGAATGAAGTTTTCTCTGCCTCATACAATCCCGATGCATATGTACAGGAATGTTATGAAGGATAAGGGACAGCTACCTTACTCAGCGCTGGTCACACAACTGTTCAAACACTTTCAGATTTAGCTTCCAGCCTCTCTTTGTGTTCGAATTATTGCTTTTATGGTTATAGGATTGAAGATGGTGTCCAAAATGAGGTTGAAAGAACTGAATAACGCCATAAAGTGTCTAAAGCAAAAGTCCTCTAGCAAAACCAAACAAGACTGTGCTGCAAAAAGGAAAAGCAAGGAAATTATGCGTGCACCTGCCAAGAAGAGAAGATCTCTTATCTTGCAAGACGAAGAGAATGAAGATGATCTTACTATCTCTGCCTTTGCCTTGAAAAATCTTTAGAGTTTTCTCAATTTTGAACAGCAACAGGACAACAAAGAAAGAGAAAAAGGAGAAACATAGAAAGGACAAGAAGGAAGAAAGGACAGAGAAGGAACAAAGGAAAAAGAAGACGCAAGACAAGAAGCAGGTGAAGCAGGAAGAGAAGCTGAAGAAGAAGAGGGTCAGGATGACTCCCATAAACCCACTTTTGCAATATCCTTATTTGAGGATTCGGAGAAGACAAGAAATGGAACTGTGGGAGCTCAAACTCAAAAAGAACATTACTCTGGCGTTGAAACTGAGAAGGAACAAGAAGAGTTCTTTTCTCCATCTGTAGCCACAGAAACAGGGGGAGTTCGTGAGAAAATAGGTAGTTCCTCTTCTCGTCTTTTTACAAGTGATGATGTTAGTAGATCTCCTGTCGACCCAAAGGACGTCTATGCTTCACATTTTCCTGAAGAGGAATCCTCTCCAAGTCTTGGTGTTCGACATGCTAATGTTCCCTCAATTCTCAACAATCCTCGAATTCATTCGGTTGATGCTGGTGCACAAACAGAAGCTACTGCAGACTTGTAAAGGCTATTAAAGCTCCTTTTGGAGTTAAAAACACAGCAATATGCTATGGAGTTTGACATGAAAAACCTCCAATCTGCATTGAAATCTACTTCAGATTCTCTCCATGAGAAGGTACAGACTCTTACTCTTCAAGTTCAAGCTTTACAAGAGCAAGTTAAAAAGACTGCCAAAGTTGAAGATCTTGAGAGCTGAAGGAGACAGTGCGAAAGCTGGAGGAGACAGTTCAGTCGATAGGGGATTTCCAGCTCGTTCGAATTCTCAAACGAACCTGATTTCATTTATCCTTATCTATTTTTTACTTTCTCCACTTTTTGTTGTTGACAAAAAGGGGGAGAATGTGTAGATTTGACTTGCTTGACTTTCATTTTTGTTGAACTTCATTCAGTTTTGTTTTTATTATGTTTGACCTTTGCAGACAACTTACTTTTGTGGTAATGATTATAGGATAGTTGTTTAAGTCTTGATATTTGTCTTTTATTTTCAAGATTAACATGTCTTCTATGGTTGCAGAATCGATGCTATCCAGTTTATGATCAGCTTATTTTTATAAGATATCATGTACTGTTTGAGAATGGTTTTGCAACTCAAAAGTCCTTAAATCTGCAGGATAGTTTTGTTACCATCAAAAAGGGGGAGATTGTTGGAAAAATCTCTTTTAATGTTTTGAAGCTGACAAAACCTTTCCATAGTCTAGTCTGAAGACTTCCAGACTTCAGTGTCAAAGTCTGAAGACTGCCAAACTTTAGGTTCAAAGTTTGCCCACTCTGACACATTCCAGACTGAACACGACTGAAGAATGAAGACTTTTTCAATCACAAGATTATCCTTATTTCTTCAAGGGTTCGGTTCATATTGATTATTAATGGCTTTTTGGTTAGATACAACACCTACATGATTGGCTGTCTTTATTGGAATCAATCTCGATATTCAAATCTTTTGGAAAGCAAGTAAGTTGGAAAGTATCTACTTATGGAAATCAAGATCCTGATTATATGGGCGAACAAGATTGACGTGTTTTTATCTCAATCATCAAACGGCTCGAGATCTCCTTGATTGATTCTGTTCAATGGATTGATTGGAAGAATTCCTTTAGAAAGTGCCAACGGCCGAGAATGCATCAAGGAGTATTTATAGGAGACATCTCTAGTCATTCGAGATGTGCGCGAGTGGAAAGAAATATTTCAAAGTTCGAAACTTCCTAGTTTCTTGTTATTTCACTGAGCTCAAATCTCTACTCAAAAGAGAGAAAAACATATAGAGTGACTTCGTGAAAGAGAAGCAAACTCTTCACTGTAAAGTTGAGATCACCAAGTTGTAAAATTTATTTTGTTTCTTAGTGAAATCCAGCCAATAGGCTTTCAGCGTGGAGAGTGGACATAGGCTTGATCTAAGCCGAACCACTATAATTACTATGTTCTCATTCTCTCCCCTAAACTCGTTTACTTTGTTCATAATTCTATTCAACTGCTAAAGCCTAAACTTGCTCAAAGTCGAATATTTTTCAGACTCTGTTTTAAAAACGAAATATTTCTACTATTCCTTGCGAAAAATTGTCTTCACACCTATTCACCCTCTCTAGGTGTTTATACTAGCACTTACATCTATATCCTTGAAGCATCTAATCCTCTGTGAATAAGATAATGCTGGCTTCTTTGTTTTTTAAGATCGGTCGAAGGGAGGATCTTGCACCTCAGTTTATACGTGCCTACCGCCAAGTTTATAGAAAATAATAATAATATAATAGTGACTTTTTTTTTATCTTGCCAGCCAATTAAACTTCATGTGAGCAGCTGATTTAAACAAATAATGAAGAAGTCTAACTTCAATGGAAAGTCCCTATGCTTTGTCAACTCATTGCTTTACATTTTCTAGAGAGAAACTATTCCAATACCGCTAATTATTGGGTCGGTAGTTGCGCTATTAGAAGATTTCAAACGTATGCCAATCTACTTAAGAAAAATGTTGAGCGTATATCCATGAAACTACTAAAGTTGACTTTGTAAATAATACGATTAGTATACATTTGCACATGAAGTGAGACATCTTGCTCTAGTTTTTCCAATGCATGCTGTCTCATCTAGAAGTAATATTAATTTAGACTTGGTCTGCATTCTAATTATGTCCATTGACCAAGTTTCTTTAGAGGATCTACATATATACAATAACTTTCGTGAACTTGATTAACGTTGATCAGAACAAATGCTTACCAATTGTCGTTGTTATGTTCTAGTTTGAGACTTTCTAACACTCATCTGGAATGGCCTTTGGAATGGGAGAATAACTACTTTTAGCACTAGAGTTCTTGAGATTTTTTTTTAAGGTTTTTGTTTATTACTTTAATCTGCAAATTGAACGAAAAGTTCTAATTTAACCTTTAAAGTCGGGGATATGGCATGTGTAATGACCTATAAGCAAAAATCTATTATTTTGTTAATTTATTGATTAACAATTTAGTCTTGTGTGGAGGGTTTGGCAGATCCAACTCTATAAATAGGGTGACTATTGTTAGTGCTAGTATGAACACCTAGAGGGGGGTGAATAGGTGTGAAAACAATTTTTCGCAAAGAACAGTGAAAATATTTTACTTCGGAAACTGAGTGTGGGGAATAACAGACTTTGAGCAAGTTCAGACTTTAACAATTAAATTGAACTATGACCAAAATAAAGAAGTTCAGGGAAGAAAACATGAACACAGAATTTATAGTGGTTTGGCTTAGATCAAGCCTACGTCCACTCTTCTACGCTAACAACCTTCTGGCTGGATTCTGCTATGAATCAAAAGAGAAATAACAATCTTGTGATCTCGACTTCACAATGAAAAGTGTCTACTACTCTCTCACGAAGTCACACTATAATTCTCTCTTTTGAGTACAGTTTAGAGTAAAGAGCAAGAAGTAACAAGATACTGGGAAGCTTCAGACTTTGGAATTTCTCTTTCACACCCTCTTTCGAACAACTGGAGAGTCCTCCTTAAATACTCCTTCATGCCTTCTCGACTGTTGGCACTTTCCAAAGGAATTCTTCCAATCAACATGTTGGACAGAATCAATTAAGAAGATCTCAAGTCATTTGAAGATTAAGATGAAAGCCCGTCAATCATGTTCGCCCATACAATCAATATCTTGATTTCCATAAGTAAATTTTTACCAAAAATACTTGCCCTTCAAAAAGATTTGGTGTATCGAAATTGATTCCAATAAAGATATTCAATCTCGTAGGTGATATTTCCAACTAGAAGACCATATATAATCCATACGAACCAAACTCTTGAAGAAAGAAAGGTAATCCCTTATCTGGAAAAATCTTCATCCTTCATCTTTGTTCAGTTTGGAATTTTGATTGAGTGGGTGGACTTTGTCACAAAGTTTGGGCGTCTTAAGACTTTGACAAAATCTGGGAGTCCTCAGACTTTGACACAAAAGTTTGGAATTCTTCATAATAGACTTTGGATAATTTTTGTCAACTTCAAAACATCAAATGTGTTTTCTCCAACAATCTTCCCTTTTTTTTATGGTGACAAAACTTCCCTGTAGATTTACAAATTTATAACCTGCAAGATAACTCTTAGCAGTACATGATATCTTATAAAAACAATTAGTTAAGGATCTGGATAACATCGAATCTGCAACCACAGAAAACAAGTTAATCTTGAAAACATTAACCATATATCAAGATTTAACTATCCTCATCCATAAACATTACAATTGCAAGAAATGCTACACTGCAGAATAAGTGTTCAAAACAAATCAAATCTACAAAAAGTAAAAAGTTGAAAGAAAAATTAAGTTGAAAAATTAAGTTCAAGTTCAAATCTACAAATTCTCCCCCTTTTTGTTATCAGCAAAAAGTGGAGAAGGTCAAAATAGAGAGAGTTAAAAAAAAAAATCAAGGCTATCTGGGAAGTCAAACAAGTTGGAAGTCCCCCATTGGCCGCACTGATTCCTCAATCTTCTAGCATTGGAGACAAAAACTCTCAACTTGACTCTACATAATCTTGATAAGCTGATGAGTCTGTTCATGCTCGACTTGATTCTGGGCAACATTATGAGATACTTGCTGATTTAGAGTCTGTACCTGAGTATCTAATGATTGTACCTTTTCAATGTGAAAGTCTGAGGAGGATCTCAATGCAGTATGAAGTTTCTGAATTTCAATCTCCAAAGCATATTAATGAGCCTTTACTTCCAAAAGAAGCTCGATCATCCTTGGATAATCAACAGTTGGTTCTGTTTGCGCACAGGCCTTAGCAAAATGAGTTCATGGAGAGTTCAGAAACGAGGAAACGTCAATTTGCCTAATTCCATGACTATGAGTGGATTTTGCAATGTCTACTTCAGGAAAATGAGAAGCATAGACATCTTAAGGATGTGCTGGAGACTTACTGATACCATCACTCACAAAAGGAGAAGAAGACTTCTCAGCAACTCCCCCTGTTTTGGTGCCTACATGAGAAGAAGTGATTTCTTCTTCTTGAGTCTTCTCGTTTTCAGGACAAGAGTGATGTTCATCTTTTGTCCTTACTCCAATTTGCCCACTTCGAGTCGCTTCAAAATCTTCAGATAAAGATATGGCAATGGTTGCCTCATAAGATTCATACGCATGTCCTCTTCCTTCTTCATCTCTTCCTTCTTCTTCTCTTCTTTCTTCTTCTCTTCTTCCTTCTATTCTTCCTTCTTCTTCTGGCTCAGTTTCTGCTCTTTCTCTTCCTTCTCTGTGCAAGGGCTTCTCAACACCAACAAAACCTCGAATATTCCTCAAGGCAAATGCAGAAATGGTAAGATCATCATCATCCTCTTCTTCGTCTTGCAGGATGAGAGATCTTCTCTTCTTGACGGGTTCTTTCACAATCTCCTTGCCTTTTCTCTTCCTTGCAGCAGAATCTACTTTAGTAATGCTGGAGGACTCCTTCTTCATGTGCTCAATAATCTTGTTCATATCTTTCAGCCTCATCTTAGAAATCATTTTTAGTCCTATAACGATAGGAGCAACGGTTCTAGAGCAAAATGAGGTAGGAAACTCAATATGAAAATGTCTAAACAGTTTGGTAACCAGCGCAGAATAAGGTAACTACCCCTTGTCCATCACAACTGTCCCATGTATGTGCATTAGGATAGTGTGTGGGAGTGAAAACCTCATCCCATTTAGAATAGCAAACATGAGTCAAGCTTCGAACCTAGAAACATTAGTTTTAGATGCAACCTTTGGTCTGATGCAGTTTATGACCACTTTGTGCATCAGAACGTTTGAGGCTGATAGTCTAGAATAAGTGATACCTCTTTCGAGTGATCTGTCATTGACAAGGTATCTCATTGCTTGACCAAATGAGATATTTATTGGTTGGAAACCACTCCTTTCCACTCCAATAATATTAGCCAATGTGTCTACATCCACCACATAGACTTTGTCATACACAGTAAATGTGATATGATTCTGGTCAATAAAAGAAAGGTTCGAGTAGAAATAAGCAATCAACTCTGGATAAGCAATCGTTGTCTTAGAACAAAAATTCTCCAGTTGAAGTAAGACTAACTTCTCCCTCAAGTTAACCCTTATAAAGTCTAGAAAATCAAAATCAACAGTGCGAGGGTTCATTGCCCCTCTCTTCAACATCTATGAGTAAACCTTTTTTGTGTTCCTTAGAATGAAACAATTTCGTTCTTTCTCCAGAAACATCTGCAACTAGACCCATCCTTGGTTGAAAATTAGAATAAAATCTCTTATCATCATCCTTATTCTCAGGATGATTAGAACTAAACTTAGGGTCTGCAAGAAAATGAAGGAAGGCATTGTCTGCCAATCCTTTAGGTGTTATTCCTAACTCTTCCATCCTCCGTAAGAACAAAGTCTCATTCTTATAACTTTTTTCTCTTAAAAACTCATCGATAAATATCATGGGAGTACCACCCAGCTTCAAATGAGAGTAAAGCTTATAATGAACCTGAGATTTTAAAGCTCTGAGAGGTTCGGCATCTTCTATAACTTCTTCTTCCAGAGGCTGGCGCGGAACATTCTGAGTAGAGTGTTGCTAAGAATGCTGTGGAGAGTTGCGCAGAGAGTCTTCCTTTGTAAGATTGAAATGCGTCGGCCCTTCTGGCATGCTTCGTGGTCCTTGGTTAGAAATTTGGGAGGATTTCCTTTGGAAAGACATATTTGCAGCTTTGGAGGATCTCTCAAACAGGTTCGAGTGAAAAAGATGGAAACTTGCGGAACAATCTTTGAGAGTAAAAACGAGAGAGTAGAGAGTAAAGCATTTGTATTTTAGGGTTTGAAAAAGTGCTTCGAAAGAAATACAAGAGGGTAAATAAAGAAAATGAAAAGTCACAAGGGAAAATCAAAACGTCACAAGGAAAAAAAACTGTCTTTTTTGAAATAACTGAAAATAACAATTGCCAAAAATTCAAAAATTCGAAAAAATATCTTCCAAAAATAAAATAGGCATACAACAATTTGATTATTCATACTTTTTTATTCCAAAAATAAAATACCTGAATTCGAGACGTTACTAAGATAGCGTCTGAAAATTCTGAGTCTGGACACTTTAGACTTTACTCCAAAATAAAAGTAATATTCAGTCTAGTGCGAATAGACTCAAATAGATTTTTCTCTAGAGGCTTCGTAAAGATGTCTGCTAGCCGATTCTTCGAATCAATGAACTGAATCATAATCTCTCCATTCTAGACATGATCTCTTATAAAGTGATGTCGAATCTCTATATGCTTTGCTCTTGAATGAAGAATTGGGTTCTTGGTGAGATTAATAGCACTGGTGTTGTCACATTTGATCTTGGTACACAATTCTTCAATCCCAAAATCTCTTAGTTGTTGTCTTATCCATAGGATTTGAGAGCAACAACTCCCAAGAGTAGCATACTCTGCTTCTGCAGTTGAAAGTGCCACAGTACTTTACTTCCTTGAAAACCAAGATACCAACATCTTTCCCAACAATTGACAAGTGCTAGATGTGCTCTTTCTATCCACTTTACAACCTGCTAAATCAACGTCTGAATATCCAAGAAGAGTAAAGTCTCATTCTTTTGGATACCACAGACTCAGCTTTCGACAGGTTGCAACATATTTAATGATGCGTTTTACAGCACTTAGATGAGATTCCTTGGGATCAGATTGAAATCTAGCACACATGTACACATTGAATAAAATATCAGATCTAGAAGCAGTAAGGTAAAGAAGTGAACCGATCATGCTTCTGTATAGCTTCTAATCTACTTTCTTCACATCTTCATCCTTATCCAGTTTCAAAGAACTTGACATTGGAGTCTCTATTTTCTTGCAATTCTCTAACCCAAATTTCTTGATGAGATCTTTGGCATATTTTTCTTGATGAATGAATATACCTTTCTTCGATTGTCTAACTTGCAATCCTAGAAAGAAAGTTAACTCACCCATCATACTCATCTCAAATTCATCCTCGCTACTGGTGCATAGGTCTCGTCATAGTCTATCCATTCTTCCTGTGTATATTCTTTTGCCACGAGTCTTGCTTTATTTCTGACCACTTTACCATTTTCATTCATCTTGTTCCTAAAAACCCATTTCGTTCCAATAATGGATTTGCCTTTGGGTTTTGGAATCAGCTCCCATACATCGTTGATGCTGAACTGTCTGAGTTCTTCTTGCATAGTTTCTATCCAGCTTTCATCAAACAATGCTTCATCTATACCTTTTGGTTCTATCTCAAAAACAAGTGCTAGAGCACTGGACTCTTCTCGTCCTTTGGATCTGGTGCGAACTCCTTCATCAATGTTGCCAATGATAAGTTCTTTCGGATGACTTGACTTGTGCTTCCAGTTGCTACTTGGTTTGAAAGTCGATTGACCCTCTGCAGTTGTTGAATCTTCTTTTTCTGCTTGTTGCTGTTCTCCAGAAGTCTGAACCTCTTCAGGGGAAATAGTCTTTGTAAAGTCTGGAGCAGGTTCAGACTCTTCAAGTTGAGTCTAGTCTAGTAGATTCTCCACATAATCTTGAAACTTAACGTTAATAGATTCTTCCACGGATTGAGTCTTCTTGTTAAAGACTCTGTAAGTTTTGCTTGAAGTCAAATAACCAAGGAAGATTCCTTCATCTGATTTTGCTTCGAACTTTCCAAATCGATCATTTGCATTCTTCAGAATAAAGCATTTGCAGCCAAAAACATGAAAAAAAACATTCGGCTTCTTTCCTTTATATACTTCATAAGGAGTTTTTTTTTTTCTAAAATAAGCCTCAAGAATACTCTGTTGATAATGTATTAAGCAGTTGAAACTGCTTCTGCCCAAAAAGTAAGAGGATATTTTGCTCTCTATTAAGAGAGTTCTTGCCATCTCCTGTAAGGATCTATTCTTTCTTTCCACAACCCCATTTTGTTCTTGAGTGTATGGAGAAGAGAAAATATGCTAAAGACCGGATTCATCACAGAACTTAGCAAAGTCCTAATTCTCAAACTCACCTCCATGGTCAGTTCTTATGCTCGAAATAGCATAACATTTTCATTCTGAACCTTCTTGGCAAAATTCGAGAAATAAGATAATGCTTCAGACTTACTTGCCAAAAAGTAGACCCAAGAGAAGCGAGAGTAATCATCCACGATTACTAGACAATACTTCTTTCCACCAATACTTTGAGTTCTGGTTGGATCAAAAAGGTCCATATGAAGAAGTTGCAGAGCTCGATTGGTAGAGGCTTGATTCATAGGTTTAAAGGAGCTTCTAACCTGTTTTCCCATAACACAGGGAGTGCACAACTCATTCTTCTGGTAAGCCAAATTTGGAAGTTCTCGAACAAGCTTCTTAGAAGAAATCTTGGCAATTTGCTTCAAGTTAACATGAACAAGCTTCCGATGCCAAAGACTTGCTTCATCTTAGATGGAAATAAGACACTGAGAACTTTTTGGATTTATATCCAAAAGATAAATGTTGCCATGCCTTTGCCCAGTGAAAGATTGAGAGAAGTCTTAACTCGTTCCTGAACAAATGCCTTCTTGGAAGTTTATTTTGAATCCAGTATCGCAAAGTTGACTTATGCTCAACAGATTATAATTCAATCCTTCCACCAAGGAAACATTGTTGATAGTTAGGCTGCCAATTTTCACAATTCCACATCCTACAATCTTTCCTTTGTTGTTTCTTCCAAAAGATACTTTTCCTCCATTCAGTCTAACAAGTTTTATAAAGCAACTTGAGTCTCCTATCGTATGCCTCGAACAGCCACTATCCAATTACCATTTGATCTTCCTTTTGATAGTGACCTGCGATCAAAAGAGAAATTCAAATTTTCTTTGGTACCTAGATTTTCTTGGGTCCAGGAGGGTTAGTATTAAAAACAGTCTTAGCCCAGTCCTTCTTAACTAGTCTCCAAACCTTGGGACATTCTTTTTCAAAATGTTCTAAGTTATTACACTTTGAACATCTGAGTGCACTTCGACCAATAGGTTTTACAAAGACTTTTTGAAAATGATTTTTGTAAAAAACTTTTGCGGGTTTTTGTTTAATTCTTTCTTTCACTTTGGGAAAATCAATTAATAGAACAATTTCTGAAGTCATACCTAAACCGATTTGTTAAAGTAGGGTATTTGAGCTGAAAGAATTTTCTCTAGTTTCTCGAATCCTTTTGAAAATCTTTTTGTTATATTTGAAATATCACTTTTCAAAAAGGTGTTTTCCTTGGAAAGAGAATTAGAATTTTCTTTCAAATTATCAAAACTTGTTTTCAAACTTTCAAATTTTTCTTTCCAATAAACTTCTTGTTGCTTCAGCTTAGAATTTTCCCTTTTTAGTTCAGAAATCCTTTTAAGAGAGGATTTGAGATTGAGACAAAGTTCATCTATGCATTTAGAGATTTTGGCATGAATTTTTAAATCACTAACTTCAATTTCTTTGTCTGAATCTGAATCAGAGTCTGTCTTTGATTTTGAGTCTGAGTCAAAATGAGCCATTAGACACATGTTGGCATATTCTTCTCCGCTTTCCTCACACTTGGTGTCACTCCAAGTTTCAGCTTTGAGTGCCTTTTTGTACTTCTCATTTTTTTCCTTTCTTCTTTTTCAACAAAGGATAGTTAGGTCTGATATACCCTTTTTTCTTGCATTCAAAGCATATCACATCTTTGCTGGTTTCATTGTCCTCAATTGGTCTCTTCTGGAAATTTTGCGTGTTATGTTTCTTCCAGTTGAATCTTCTTCCCTTTCTATTCAACTTTTCTGAATTTCTTGATCATGAGTGCCAGCTCTTGTCATCCATATCATCATCTGAGTCTGTATCATATGAATCAACGTTAGACTTTAAAGCTATTGACTTCTTACCTTTAGGATCTTCTTCATCATTTATTTGTTCTACTTCGTATGACTGAAGTGTGCCTATCAGTTCGTCAACTAATAGAGGCATGATCCTCTGGGTCTCTCTAATTGAAGTTTTCACATGATTCCAGTCTTTCAAAAGCCCATGCAGCAGCTTATTGACTTTCATTGGTCCTGAGATTGGTTGACCTTGATAAGCCAGGCCATTTACAATCTCTGTAAATCAACTGAACATATCAATAATTGATTCTCCAAGCTTCATTCTGAAGGCTTCATACTGTCCGAGCAAAATGTTTATTTTGGTTTCCTTTACACGGTCAGTTCCTTCGTAGGTTATATGCAATCTGCCCCAAACTTCTTTTGCTGTTTCACAAGAAGAAATTTGGTTATACTCAATAGGAGATAATGCACAGTATAAAGAGTAGATTGCTTTCGCATCAAGAGCTTGTCTCTTGGTAAATTCAGCTCGTGTTGCTTCGTCAGCATCAATAACTTCTTTTCCTCGATCTGAAGCTGATGTTGCTTAAGGATTGATTCCTTTTTCTACAACATCCCACTCCAATGGATCTCTAGATCTGAGAAATGCCTTCATCTTGTTCTTCCAGACATTGTATTCATTTCCATCAAAGTAAGGAGGTCTGGTGTTGTTCTGACCTTCAATCAAACCTGGAGCCAAAATACTAGCCATAAAGAATCTTTAGCTTAGAAGTAAACAATTCAAAAATTAAGCACACAAGCTTTGATACAAATTGTTAGTGCTAGTATGAACACCTATAGGGGTGAATAGGTGTGAAAACAATTTTTCGCAAAGAATAGTGAAAATATTTTACTTCAAAAACTGAGTCTGAGGAACAACAGACATTGAGCAAGTTCGGACTTTAGCAGTTAAATGGAACTAAGAACAAAATAAAGAAATTCAGGGAAGAGAATATGAACACATAATTTATAGTGGTTTGACTTAGATCAAGCCTACGTTCACTCTCCCACGCTGACAGCCTTCTGGCTGGATACCATTATGAATCAAAAGAGAATTTACAATCTTGTGATCTCCACTTCACAAAGAAGAGTGTCTACTGCTCTCTCACGAAGTCACACTATAATTCTTTCTTTTTTTAATACAATTTAGTGCACAGAGTAAGAAGTAACAAGATACTAGGAAGCATCAGACTTTGGAATTTCTCTTTCACGCCCTCTTTCAAACAACTGGAGAGTCCTCCTTAAATACTCATTTATGCCTTCTTGACCATTGGCACTTTCCAAAGTAATTCTTCCAATCAAACCGTTAGACAAAATCAATTAAGAAGATCTCGAGTTGTTTGAAGATTGAAATGAAAGTCCGTCAATCTTGTTCACCCATACAATTAGGATCTTGGTTTTCATAAGTAGATTCTTACCAAAAATACTTGCCCTTCAAAAAAATTTTGGTGGATCCAAATTGATTCCAATAAAGATATCCAATCTCATAGGTGACACTTCCAACCAGAAGACCATATATAATCCATACGAACCAAACTCTTGAAGAAAAAAATGTAATCCCTTATCTAGAAAAATCTTCATCATTCATCTTTGTTCAGTCTGGAATTTTGACAGAGTGGGCAGATTTTGACACAAAGTCTGAGCGTCTTCAGACTTTGACAAAATCTGAGCATCTTCAGACTTTGACAAAATCTGGAAGTCTTCAGATTTTAACACAAAAGTCTGGAATTCTTCAGAATAGACTAAGTTTTGTCAACTTCAAAACATCAAAAGAGTTTTCTCCAACAACTATCGTGAGCAATTGAAAGCAAAATAGTGAAGCCAACTCAGGAAGAAAAATGAAGATTGAAATAAAGAGCAAGAAGCTGGTCAAACCCTCAGCTCCAACAGCCGACCACCTTCGCACCCTGAAGATTTCTCTAATTGATCAGCTTCAGCCTCTAGTTTATGTTGGTATCATTTTCTTCTACTCATCCAAAACTGATGTACCCGACCCTTCATTCGTGCCTATCAGCGAAAAAATTTGGGTACTTGAGAAAGCACTCGTAGAAACCCTAACCCTCTTTTACCCTCTCTCGGGCCGATACGTCGAAGAGAAGTGCTTGCTTGAATGTGACGACCAAGGGGTGGAGCTCATGGAAGCCAAAGCTGATGGAACTCTAGATCAATTTCTCCATGGAGAAACTGACCCCGATGATGTCCTCAGTCATTTGGCAACTCAACCTCATCAGATGGACCAGATTATGTCGCCTCTAGTGGTTGTCCAAATGACCACATTCACTTGTGGTGGCACAGCGGTCGGCCTCCGCATCTCACACAGAATCGCCGATATGCACACTATATCATCCTTCCTGAGCATGTGGGCGATGGCATGTCGTGGAAGCATTCGCAAGGCCATCCATCCGTGCTTCAATGTATCATCCATTTTACCGCCGAGAGACTTGCCCAAGCTCGAGCCTCCTGCCAAACTAATGCTAGGTGCGAAATATGTCGTGAAAAGATTCGTGTTTGACAACCAATCCATCTCGAAACTCAAAGACATTGCAAGGAGCGGAGGGTTCAATTCCAAAAGGGAACCCTCTCGTGTGGAACTGGTCACAGCGCTCGTTTCCATTGCTCTGTTGAAAATTGCCAAGATGAGAAATGGTCAATCCAAGCCGTTCCTCATTTCACACGTGGTGAACTTGCGCGGAAGGACAGATCTCCTATGGCACGATAATTTGGGCGGCAATGTCTACACAGTGGTGAACGGAAAGTCCACAGCCGAGGTGACCGAGATTGGGCTACATGGCTTGGTGGGTTTGGTGCGAGACGCAGTAACAACCTTGCTTGCTAAATTACCAAATGCGATCGACGCGGAGGATTTGGGCGACATGGTGACGAACTTGGCGGGACAGTGTCAAGAGGAACTGCGAAAAGGTGACACCGACGTGCTCATTTTCACCAGCTGGTGTCAGATTCCGCTGCACCAAGTTAATTTGGGTTGGGATGAGCCTGAGTTTGTGAGTAGCTTATGCACTCCGTATGACTCGGTCATGTTGATGAATCACAAGAAAGGTGGTGATGATGATGGAGTTGAGGCTTGGTTGAGCCTGACTGAAGACGACATGGATCTTTTCCGTCAACAAGATGACATCTTAGAATATTCCCATAAGTAGACAGCACGATCCTATCATGCACGTGACCCGTGGACTATATAATTTCATGTATGCACATTGTAGGTCCACATGTAATTTGAAGGATGGACGACTAAACTTCTATGTGATTTATTTAGTTGTTCAGTGTAATAGCAGTATGTTGAGTGGTAAGGTATATTAGGGAAATGAAAAAAATTCGAGGCAATCTCGCTTGCAAAAAATTAGGTAAGTTTGGATCAAACCAACTTTACGTAACCTTGTTGTAATACTGTATCGCCACTGGGATGAAAAGCTATAGAGGTTTGCTTTACACTATATTGAATTATTTCTTGTGGTTTGATCAGTGTAAATTACTTGTCCATCATCGTACCAATTTTTCACACATCATACTTTCGGCCTGCGTTGGCACATATGTTTCATATGATCGGAAGAATTCTATAAATTCAACTGCTTGATTGCAGAATTAATAATTTCTACAAATCAACAAATCCAGTACGTATGGAAAGTCTTTCTTTATAGTTGTTCTTGACTTGCTGAACAAAACGAGGATAGTGAAACTGACTGGCTGCCGGCTCGGTAAGAGCGCCCCCCTTAATTTTCTACCTGCTCAATTTTTGAAGGTCCGAAGAGAACCACAATAATTTTGTCAAAAAAAAAAAAAAAAGAGAACCACCATAATGTACGGTTAAGTCAACGGACTGATGGTACCATTTGTCTAGAGATCTGCGACCAGTGAATCACCGTCAAATTGGTTGGAAAATGGTTCAATGACTATATCGAGGAAGAGCTAAGGTGGGCCGGCAAGTGGTGGCTTTTGGTCATGACCTTATCGTATCATATAATCTTGTTGTATTAGATTTAGGTTTAACGCGTGCCCGAGACTGTTAACAAAGGTTTCAGATTCTTAGTTTCCAAAACGACACATGTATTAAACGGGTTCAATGACACGGCATGACATATTTAAAAAGTTTCATCCATGAACCGCTAATTTAACCTCATTTGATAGGCTAAGTCGTTATATGAATTGGTTATATTAATTAAATGAGTTATAAATGAGTTTAAAATGATAAAACCCAAAATAATACAAGTATTAATGTGTTTACAACTTACATAGATCCAACTTTTATGAATCTCTTCACTTTCTCTCGCTTTCATTTGATCTCATGCTTGCTTATTCTTTGCTCTCACATTAGTTTGTATATGAGTATTCCTAAATTGAGTTATATATTGAAGCATTTTAGTAATATGGGTTAGATCGGACAATGATCGAATACAGGTTGGGTTGGTATAGGTCACTAAATTTGTATTGCATAGAAATAAGTCAATTTAGGTAGGGTCTTTTTTCGATCCAACATAAGCCCGATTTGACCACCTATTGACGAGTCAAGTATCAAGTTAGTGCAACATTCCTACCTCTCTGGGTCTCTTTCTTCTGTAGAATACTCGAACGACAAACGGGTAGTTTTCAAGACGTGGGACATGTGCATGGATATGTCTGGAGCTTTTATCTTTTCCTTGCCTTGGCATTTTGATTTCTTGTAATTTGATTCCAAATAATTTTCAATTCTTGTCATGAATATTTGTTTCGATAGACTTTGATGCAACATAGTTTTGATTCGAATCAATTTAATTTGGGAAAATTATCCAAAAAGTGTTAAACCTATTGCACTTTTGTTAATTCAATTTTAGACATTTCAATTTTTTTCAATTGAGTCTCAAATCTCTTCACTTTTTGCCAATTAAGTCAATCCGATCAATTTTGACTCATGGAAGCTGGAGATCCTAGCGGAATGACCGACGCTGAAATGGATAATTTTTAATAATATTTTAAAATTATTCTGAATTTATTTATTTCCTTTTTTTCTCTTTTCCTTCTTTCCTTTTTTTCTTTTTTCTCCCTTTCTCCCCTTTTTTTTTTTTTTCCCCTTTTTTTCCCCTTTTCAACCACTGAGCCTTGTAGATGGTAGGTGTAGGTCATTGACCTTAGGCGAGGGCTGTCCTTCACTGGGCTAGCAAGGGCAACCCTAGCCTAGGCAAGAAGAAGGGTCGCCCTTACTTGAGTTGGCAAGGTGACCCTCACCATCCTAGGCGAGGGCGGCCCTCACTAGTTTAGACCCCCTTAGCAGACCGACTAACTCGTTGTCAAGGTTCTTGTGCTAGGCAACGAACCAAAAAAAGAACCACTTCATGAAACCTTTTACATCAACCCACATAGTAGAACTACATTGGTACACTATTCTAAACTCTAGTTCAAGCACACTATCATAAAGACCTTCGTAATGCATAGGGACTCCATAGCGTAAAGGTTGAGAGATGTCCATATCTGTAAAATAAAAAAGGAATAAGCCGAAATCTAGTAAATGAAATATCTAGTTTTAAGTTAGAAGAATACTAATACTACTTCACCTAACACACACAAAGTGAATGTATAGTAATTCAATAAGTGTGATAAAAACATTATTAGACTTTATTTTTCCCATTTTTATTTGCCACAAAAATCGTCATTCAATAATATGTCCATCCAAACTCATGCATATGCACACTATGTTTCACACATACAAACAATTTAAGCAATATTTGGTTCAACATATAACAAAACATTTTATTCATTAATGTTTCCTCCTCTCGAACTCTCTAGGGACATCATTTACGGGGCATCCTAACCATTGGGGCATTTCAACTTTGAAGGATCTTACAAACTTCCATCAAAATGCCTCTCAACTCTCGAGGCATCCCGAAACACTTCCGGAGGCATCCCAACTATTGAGGCATCTTGCAAACTTCTATCATGGGGCATCATCATGCACCGCAATATGAGTGACAAAATCACATTAATCTCATTCAAGCCATGATATATGTATATTTACAAGCATAGTACACATATCTTAACTCAATTTAATGTATCAATCAAGTAACCAAATATAAATTAACCTTTAGTCACGTTCTGATCATTGAAGTTTGAACAGTCAATATGTATACAATCAAATAAGTACATTTTGAGTATGCATATTAAGCATGTTATGATCCTTAAAATCTAGTTAATCAAATGAGTATATTCCATGAACCAATAAATATATTTTGGACTTGAAGTCTAAACATGCAAATGGGCACACTTTTACATTTTTATGTTGAGAGTAATGTAAAAGATATATATTAGTAAATTTATTTAAAATTTATATTAAAAAATTTGATTATAGATTAGAACAATAAGTATATTTTCGCATTTTCATGATTATAAAGTCTAAAAAAATTAAGTTTTTTAGTTTTAGTATTTTAAAATTGCAAAAAAGAAACAATGACTATATAACAATCAAAAGGGTAAATTCTAATTTGATAAAGCTTATAGAACAAAAGAACAAATTCAACAATGAACAGATTTAGAAATTAACAAATTCATCAATGGATAGAATCGACAAATGAACGTAATCAACAAGAAATAAATTCATACTTAGTAAAGTCTATCTGAATTAATGAATAGATTTTACCAATGAGCAAATTCACAAGTTGGCAGAATTAATAAGTGAACGGATTCATAAATGAGCAAATTCAATCAAATGAGTAGATTTACAAATGGATAGACTCAGACTTAGTAAAATTTAGTAGAACAAATGAACAATTTCAGACCTAGTAAATTCTGCTAAAGCAAATGAATAGATTCTAGGATAAGAAATTCTAGCAAAAACTAGTAGAACGAACATATTATGACTAGTAAAATTTTAGTAGAACAAACATGCAAGAGGTCATCAAAAGAAATATGATAGAACGAATAGTTTTTTACTATTCAAAATGAAACAAAACGAACCAAAATGAACATGCGATGGATTATCAAGGTAGGATGATCAGATTCTAAATGAAGCAAAATGAACATGCAATGGGTCACTAAAATAAATATGGTAAAATGACCAGATTGTGACTATCTAGAATGAACCAAATCGAACATGTAATGGGTCATCAAGATAAGTATAATAGAATGACCATAATCTAATTATCTAAAATGAAGCAGAACGAGCATGCAATGGGTTATCAAGATAAATATAACAGAACATTCATATTCTAATTACCCAGAGCAAATAGAACAAATATAGACAATTTTACCGATATAAGTTTAA
This sequence comes from Eucalyptus tenuipes, assembly GCA_014182365.1. Classification (NCBI taxonomy): domain Eukaryota; kingdom Viridiplantae; phylum Streptophyta; class Magnoliopsida; order Myrtales; family Myrtaceae; genus Eucalyptus; species Eucalyptus tenuipes. Next base: position 8,264,919 of record CM024543.1, on the reverse strand, counting down.
CAAGCACCATACCCAAATATTATTGTACATATCAACCAACCCACCAAGATAGAAGTACAAAGTAGATTTAAATCGACTTAATACCTAGAAACTTCACTTATCTCAGACAAGCGTGACCCATCAATTTGCCATCACCACCTTGTAGCTTCCGAACAAGAAAATCTCGCTCTCTACTTCTAGAATTGAAACGCAAGAATAACACATGCAGGTTTACTTGAGATTTTGAAAATGTGGAAGAGTAGCTTTCGGCCAAAGTAGATAAGTTTTTTTAAAAAATTAATTAAGAAAGAATGATGTCTTTAGTGCTAAGTGGAGTTATGGATGTCACTCATTAACAAGATGTGGCAAAATTTCAAGATAAGGTCTTGTATGTGTCCAAAAGAAACACAAGAAGAAGTGACTCAATTTGAAGTAATCATAACTTTATCCACGTATCAAAATTAGTGTTAAAATATTGTTTTGAAGAAACACACGCCCATGCAAGAGTTCTTATAAAGATAGGTGGCATTTATAAACTTTAATTAAAATTTTTGTGAGCAAATGTTATAAGAAAACGTAATCCTCTTCTTTCAATATCATTAACATAGGGTAATCACTATTATTGTTAATTAACTAAAGTTGACACAATTAATAACAACCGTCAACTATTAAGATGACAATAATTTAATTAACACCATTTTGCTATTAACACACACATAAAACAATTTGCATGTCAGGCTTAGGACAATTTACGTTTACAGAAAAATTATCCGTCGTAACTCACGAAATTTATGATTCGATTAAATACTTTTGCGTATTCATCCAAATACTAAGGCAAATAATACATAACTTCATAATCTAAGTATCATTATCATATATAGAAAATCCTAAATGTCACATAATTACATGAACAAACTTTCCGAATGTCACAGAAAGTGTATGAGGGAGGATTTTGTAGTGCTGATGTGAGGTAAGAGCAGATAGCTATGAAGGCTACAGCTTCCCTATTCCATCAAGTAAGTTGCAATTTAGCCTCATGAAATAGATGGTATGGCTAGGGCAAAGAAGGGAGCTAAGAGAGAGATTGAACAGCCTCGAGTAAAGGATTGAAGAGTGTAGGGCATGTGAGGCTACTAAATGAGAATTGGGATGGATGGAACATGGAGTGTGTTGTTAGTGTCACGCCCCGAACCTTAAGCACGTGCCCATCCCTCTTTGGTCGATAAAATGTGACGTCTCATGACGCGTCGCCAACCCATTCATTTTAATGCGCATGCGGAAACGATAATATAAATCCCCACACAACAATCAGTTGTGATAGAAAAGTAGGACAAATTTTTCAAACCAAAACAAACATTTTATAAACAACCGGGTTTATTTACAATACCAGACTATTTACAAAAAGGTCGGCTCATTCCAAAAGGAGCTGTCCTATGACCTACTAGTCAGACTTGTTCGCCGATTATGGTCTCTCCACCATTCCAAACTTCGGGGCTTTAAGTCTTCCACGACCACCATCTAGGAACCTGAAAGTGTTATCCCACGACGGGGTGAGACGACGTCTTAGCAAGTTCCACTCCCTAAGCCCCGATTAGGAAGAAAATACGCCCTAAGGGCTGCCTAAGCACAACCACGAGTCAGAGGACTTACCTTGACCTCGATTTCCTTCCTGCAAGTCAATACAATTCATAACCTCACCGAGTCATATCAACAACTCACATCATTCAATCAGATCCAATCATCGATCAATCGACTCAATCGATTCCATGTCATCAAGACCATTTCCCGGTCATCTTAATCAATACTATCTATAAGTCCAATCATTATCCAGGACTGCTCATTCTAAGCTGATATAGATAGTATAGCTCGCACTAAGCTGATAAGGTTAAGGTATACTTTTCTCACTAAGCTAATATATCGAAGCCCTCAGGCTGATATAGTATACCGGTATACTACTCTACTAAGCGGACATATCACCCGTAGGCTGATATTGTATACTCCTTATGCTCACTCTAAGCTGGTAAAGTGTACTGCTTGCGCTAAGCTGATATATCAGAGCCCGTAGGTTGATATAGTACATTAGTACACTGCTCTCGCTAAACTGACATATCAGAGCCCATAGGATGATATAATATACTGTCTTGACCATTTGCAAAATCACCATTTTTATTATACTCGATAAAATACTCGTGTGTTGGTACATTGTCGGCTTTAGCCAAAATACAATAATTTCCTTTCCACAAATCCCATCATTTTCTCTAGCCACCAAAATATTTTTGGCGCTGTCAACCAACGCCCAGTTATTTTCCAATTAACTACCAAAATTAATTAATTTAAGAATAAATCCTAAATTCACAATTCAATCAATTCAACACATTTTAACCCTCAAATAAATAAACAGACTGCACCACGGTAATCAGCATAACATTCTGGTCACTGGCTATCTTGGTCTAATTTTCGGAAAATAAATAAATAAATAAATAATTACGAAAAATATTTAATAAATGCCAATAAATCCAATTTAGGCTCGTAATCCTAATTGGATGCCGAAACGGACCCGGAGAAATTCCGAGACTCGTTGAATAAATACTAGAGTCTATTTACTCGCTAATTGCCCTAACTAACCACCTAACATACATCGGCAATTAAATTAAATAATCTAATCTAATCTATCAACCTAAATATGCTTAATTAAATCTAATCAACCCCTAAGCATCATTAACCTACTAAGCGGGGATTAGTGAGTTAAACTCGCTTGATTGACGATCGGCTCGGACCAAAACGACGGGGACGCGACGGCGGTCGATAAACCCCAAAGCGGGACCATCAATGGGGCTACACTGGGGCCGCGATCGGCCACGCAAGTCCACGGATGAGCTGAGCTTCTGCTCCTGCGTTGCTTGTCACGCTGATTCGGTTCCGCGAAAGTGAAACGGCGGTCGAAATAACGCTGGAACGTTGGCCTTGGGACAGGTTCGACTTCGTGGCAGCTTCGGTGGTTGATGGGCTACGTGAAGAAGAGAGCTGCTCCGGTCAAGACGCGGCTTCAGACATGCAAACTGAGACTTCGACAAAACAAAAAGTAAAAGGGATGAGGATTCACGAGCTACTAGCGTGGATGAAGATGAGGGAAACTGAAGACAGCTAAGAGGGACAGAGAGCTGTCAGCCAAGAGGAAACGAACATGTAGAAAAGTAAAAGAAAAAGAAGAGAGGGAAGAAAGGTCAGCCAAGAGTCTTCATGCGTGAGCTATGAATGTCGAGAGAGAAAGAGAGATAAGATTGAGTGGAAAAGTCAAAGGAATTGAAGCAAAAAGGAAGACCAAGGCAGGTTGGTCAGCTGAGGGCAACGTGAGAGAGAGAGAGGAAGAAAGAGAGAGAGAGAGAGAGAGAGAAATGTGGAGAGGGGCGTGCGAGTGAGTAATCGAAGAGAGGGTGGGGAGAAAATTAAATAAACACAATTATTTTTAGCCCCACATCTCTCAACAATAACAATTGGTCACCCTAGGGCCAATTTCTTCATCAATTTGCACAACTTGGAGTCCAATTGAAAACCAAAATAAGACAGTCCTTCAAGCCTACAAAGTTTCCTCAATTCCGAATTCTATTTCCTTTCTTCCCGAAATCTGATTTCTAAACAAACCTCTCCGATTGAGGTCCAATTTGGTTGTAGAAAAAGCCCACAAAATTTCCTTTCACCAAGTAGCTCACACTAGAGGCTAAAAATCCCTTCAGATTGGCCAATCCGAATTTCCGTTCGTTTTCCAAATCGTCCGAATCGATTTTCCGTAAAAATCTCGAACTTGGCGAAAATTCCTCGAAAGGTGAGTCAACATTCCTAGAATGACTCATGACATAACAGGACTTTCGATTTCTGAAATCGAATTTTAATTCGTGGTTAATTTCAATCAGACGCGCTTTTAGTGTGATCTTGCTAACCGGATAGCTTTTAAAAATTTTTAATGTAATTGACCCGTGGTCGATTTTCTTCGAGCCACACATACCTCTTCGACACATTGGCGACTTTTGGTGGTCGTGAAAATCTTAAGGTTTCAAATATGGACACAGGGTACCCAAAACGAAAGAAAATCGGTATAGTGTCAATCGACGAGAATTTTGCAATCAGGTGGAATCACTCACACTTTGATCACACATCTCAGTCGAATCGACCTATCTCCAGTCTCCTATCGATTGTTAATTGTGTCGTAATGACCCTTGCAGACTAGCACGGTCGAGTAGTCGATTTCTGGTCGAATTCTCAAGTTTATTGCATTAAAATTCCTTAATGACTTCACCGGATAGACCAATTATCTCCTGAGTAGCCAACTCAGAGAAAAACCCTATAGTTGCGTTGACGAAAGGCCTAACTTATTCAATCGAAATCAGAACCTGAAGAATCAAGATGTCACAACTCTTCCCCTCTTATAAAAATTTCATTCTCAAAATTTAAACCTTTACCAATCCATTAACGAGAAGGTGGGGGTATCATCGTCTCATGAGTATCACTTTTCCCAATTGCTGCTTTAGTCTTGTGGTGTTGTTAGACCACTTTGACCAAGGGGACCTTCTTGGTTCACAGAATTTGTTCTTTCTGAACCACCATTTGGACCGGGCTTTTCACGTACGACACTCTATCGTCCATGTCTATTTCTTCAAGATTTAGCACGTGGGTTGTATTAGGCTCATATGTCCTCAACATCAACACGTGAAAGACGTCATGCACTTGCGCCAACCTTGGTGACAATGCAAGGCAATACGTTAGGATCCTAATTCTCTCTCTAGAATTTCAAAGGGACCTACGTATCTCGGTTTCAGTTTTCCCTCCTTGCCGAAGTGCAAGGTATTTCCCTTTGGTGACACATTCATAAAGATGCAATCACCAATTTAGAACTCTAAAGGCCTTCAATGCTCAACGATTCAACTTTTCTAGCGGTTCTGAGCAGTCTTTAATCAGTCTTTGATCACAACAACTGCAATTACTGATTACTGAGCTGACTCCGGGCCTTTGATCTTTCTTCATCTAACTTCCTTCCCATAACTGAAGTTCTGCACACTCTGCTATACAATGCTTCAAAAGAAACCATCTGAAAGCTCTGCTGAAATTGGGAACCTCTTATCTAGATCTGATACAATTTCGTCACTGGTACTCCATGTAGACGAACTTTTTTGATACACATACCACTTTTCATGTCTGTTTAAGTCCAAATCCTTTCATACAACCATGAAGTGAGCCGACTTCACCAATTTGTAGACCACAACCCCAAATGGAATCATTACTCCTCTGACTCCTTGGTAAGCCCGTCACAATGTTCCATTGTGATATACTTCCATTCCCACTCGGGTCTCTCGAGTGATTGTAAAAGTCCTCCCGGTTTGCATTACCGAACTTCCACTTATTGACACATCTGACACTTGCAACCTGTCCGGCGATATCTATCTTTGCATCGGTCTACCAACTGAGCTAATGCCGATTCTGACCTACCTTGTACTGTTTGGTCGATTTTGGTAGCTGCTACAGTAAATTCCTGACAAGGTTTCTTCCCCGAGTGCTACATTGTCAGGTACACCCACTCACTCTCGAAACTTGAGTGTTCTATCTTCAAAAATCTAAAAGTCAGTCTCTTTCTTATCAATATCCTCTTGCAGGATCTTCTAAACATTCCGGTTTGTCCATTGAAGCATCTAACTCAACTTGAATATCCGGTTCAATTTTGAGGGTGGCCATAACATTTGAAAGGTGGCCAACCTTAAATTTAAAAACCGAATTTCGAACTTTCCCTAGTAAGGTTCATACTTTAATTAGTATATGCACAATTGAAGACTCTTAACTCAATGCCTCAGTGACTTCTTTCGTTCTTCCAGGGTGATATCAGATATCACCATCTTAGTCTCTCAAAAGTTTTGGTTCACAGCTCAATCTCACATTCAATTCCTTCTGAGAAAATAATTACTGGAGACTTTGTTGGTTAGTGACGATCCAGAATCTTTCTTCACACAACTAATATTTCCAAATCTTCGGAGCGAAAATTATTGCTACGAGTTCCAAGTCATGCGCTAGGTAATTCAACTCATGAGATCTCAACTGATGGGACGCATGTGTAACACTCTACTATGTTACATCAATAAGCAACCCAATCCTCTAAATGACGCATCACTATAGATCTCGCTTCTTCCTGAACCATATGGAATGATCGGTACAAGTGCGGTAGCCAGTTCCTGTCTAAGCTCTTGGAAACTATCCTCGCACTTGTTTGTCCACAAGAATTTCTCTCCTTTCTTCAAGAGTCGAGTCAATGGCGATACCAATGCTAAAAATCCTACTGCGAACCTTCTATAGTATCATGTCCAACCCAAACGGCTTCTGATCTCTGTTACTGTTGTCGGTCTTGGTTCACTGATAACTGCTTCAATTTTGGTTGGGTCCATGGAGATTCCTTCACCATTCTCAAATGTCTCTTGTGTTCCTAAGCATTCCTCTAATGCACCAGAATATCATTAAAAGGCATGATCACAACTGATCTAAATATTCTTTAAACACTTGGTTTGCCAAATCCATGATAGCGGTTGGAACGTTCGCTAAGCCTAATGGCATTACATTACTCTCACAAGGGTCATATCGAGTACGAAATGCTGTCTTCGATATAACCTCCTTCCTAGTTCTCAACTGATGATAACATGTCCTCTAGTCGATCCTTGAAAACATCGACACTATTTGTATCTAGTCACCCAATTTGTCGATCTTTAGCAATGGACACTTGCTCTTGATCGCCACCTGATTGAGTCGACTATAGTCGATGCATACTTGCAACGAACCGCCTTTCTTTCACTCACAAACAAAACTAATGTTTCCCTAAAGTAATGCACTAATATGCATGAATTCCTTATTCAACAATCTTCATATCTGCACCTTTGGTTCTATCAATTCAGACAACAACAATTGGTAAGAAGCCTTAGAGAGTGGTTCTGTCTCGGTGCTAGCTCGATCGCAAATTCTATCTCTTTTTCTAACGATAGGTCTGATAATTCATGTGACAACACATCTATAAATTCTTGAACTACTGAGAATCCTCAATCTTTAGCTCTTCAATCTGTCTTATCTACGACAACTACCCAGTAGCCTTGGCAACCTCCATATAACAAACGGGTTGCCTTCAACCGACGAGATTAATGAAATCAAAGATTCTTTTCGACTCCCAATAAACTTGACGCTTTCACATGCTAATGGACTAAGCTGGATTATTTCACGTCAATAATCCACCACTACGAGAAGCTCCTTGAGTCAACTCTGTTCATTTGTGACGTCAAAGTTATACCTCAGCAACTAGTCGAGTGCGACTATTGCTAGTGGTTCCCCTTTCTTCCACCTTATTTCAACTAACTGAAGTTCCCCAAACTTCACCAAAACTCTGCTGCAATACTTTCATAGAATCTCCTCAAGGATATTCTTCCTTTGATTGGTGCACGGTCAATTCCATTCCCATCCCTTTCGCCATCGTAGTGGCGTCCTAACTATGGTAACGGCATCTATGCTCCCTTGGACTTTCACTAACAGTCCGTCGCCTGATGGCCGTGATGGTCACAATCACAGCACGTTCTAGCCATATCCGAACACTGGATTTATCCATGTTTCTTTCCACAAATTCGGCACTCATCTAGTGAGTCCTCTATCTTTTGTCAGGTGACAGCATGCACTCTTTCTAGTACCGGAGGTCTATTCCAAAAACTCCACGATGCGTTCTATGGCGCACTCCTTCTGACTTGTCCCATCGGCCTTCTAGGATAGTTCCTGGCCAGGTAACCATGTTGGCTACACTCAAGACAATTTCTTGTCCTAGGAAAACACGAGACTGATCCATATCATTTCCCATGGGAACAACATGTTCCATTTTGTCTCGGTGCTGACCTGACTATCCCACCCTTCCCATTGGGCGGAATAGAATACTCTTCTCTCAACATTTGTCTTTTCCCTGACCGATTTCCATTTCTGCCTGAACTGAATCTTGACTCAAATATTGAAGACCGTTCCCTGATCACAATTCCAGGTTGGACATCAGCAGATGCAGCAACCACAGCGATTACAGCACTAACGGCGGTAGTGATAGCAGCAACAATGGCGGTTCGATCCTGAGGTTGCTAACTCAACCAGTTCCTAAGGAACATTAGCGCCTGAACTATCCCATCAAACCTAGGATCATTCAGTGCTGCTACACTAGTATCGACCTGCGGTGGTACTCTTACACTAGTGATGGTCTGAACCTGCGCTTATCTCAACTACCTCAGGTACTGCCCTTTCTCAGCATTCTATCCCGAGTCATAGAGGATACTGTCCTCTTACTAGAAGTCATCAGCTCCTGATCACTCATACTACAGGCTCCATAGATACCTATTTTCTAATTCTAATATCATTTTAGAATTTGAGTGATCCTCACCAAACAAGCTACCAATCAACTATCACATACATGCATCAGCATGAAATAAATGTCATTCCTACTAACTATCACATGACTCATCGGACCTTATCACTCCAAACTCCGACCTGCTCTAATACCACTTAAACAGGGATGTCACGCCCCGAACCTCGAGCACGTGCCCATCCCTCTTTGGTCAATAAAATACAATGTCCCAAGACGCGTCGCCGACCGATTCGTTTTAATGCGCATGCGGAAATGACAATATAAATCCCCAGACAACAATCAATTGGGATAGAAAAGTAGGACCAATTTTTCAAACAAGACAAACATTTTATAAACAACCATGTTTATTTACAAGACCAGACTATTTACAAAAAGGTCGACTCATTCCAAAAGGAATTGTCCTATGACCTACTAGTCAGACTCGTTCGCCGATTCTGGTCTCTACAACTTTCCAAACTCTAGGGCTTCAAGTCTTCCAAGACCACCATCTAGGAACCTGAAAATGTTATCCCACAAGGGGGTGAGATGACGTCTCAGCAAGTTCCACTTACTAAGCCCCGATTAGGAAGAAAATACGCCCTAAGGGCTACCTAAGCACAACCACGAGTCAGAAGACTTACCTTGGCCTCGATTTCCTTCCTACAAGTCAAAACAATTCATAACCTCACCGAGTCATATCAACAACTCACATCATTCAATCAGATCGAATCATCAATCAATCAACTCAGTCGACTCCATGTCATTAAGACCATATCCAGGTCATCTTAATCAATACTATCTATAAGTTCGATCATAATCCAGGACTGCTCACTCTAAGCTGATATATAGATAGTATAGCTCGCACTAAGCTGATAAGGTCAAGGTATACAGCTCTCACTAAGCTGATATATCAAAGCCCTCAGGCTAATATAGTATACCGGTATACTGCTCTCGCTAAGCTGACATATCACCCGTAGGCTGATATTGTATACCCCTGATGCTCACTCTAACTTGATAAGTGTATTGCTCGTGTGACATCCTGATTTTCAGGTTCTAATTTCGATTGGATAAGATGGGCCTTTCGTCAACACAACTATAGTGTTTTTCTTTGAGTTGGCCACTCATGAGATAACTAACTTACCCGATGAAGCTATTAAGGAATTCTAAACGCAATAGACTTGAGAATTCGACCAGAAATCAACTGCTCAATCGTGTTAGTCTGCAAGGGTCATTATGGCACAATTAAAAATCGATCAACGACGAAGATAGGTTGATTCGACTGAGATGGCAATCAAAGTGTGGGTGATTCCACCTGATTGCAAAATTCTCGTCAATCGGCACTAAACCGATTTTCCGTCATTTTGGATACCCTATGTCCGTATTTGAAATCTCGAGATTTTCATGACCACCGAGAGTCACCAATGTGTCGGATGGGTTTATTGTGGTTCGAAGAAAATCGACCACGGGTCAATTGCACCAAAAATTCCTAAAAGCTGCCCAGTAGGTAAGGTTACACTAAAAGCGCGGTTGATTGAAAATAACCGCGAATTTGAATTCGATTTCGGAAATTGAAAATCCTGTCGTGTCATGAGTCATTTTGGGAACGTCGACTCACCTTTTGAGGAATTTCCGACGAGTTCGATTTTTAAGGAAAATCATTGCGGACGATTCGGAAAACGAACGGAAATTCGGATTAGCCAATTTGAAGAGACTTGTGGCATCTGGTGTAAGTGAATCGGTGAGTGGGAGTTGTTTGGACTTTTTCTGATTTCAAATTGGACCTCAACCGAATTTGTTTGTACAGAAAATCGGATTTTGAGAAAATTGAAATAAAGTCGGTTTCAAAGGAAATTCATGATATTGAAGGACCGTCTTATTTTGGCTTTCAACAGGACTTCAAATTGGACAAGTGGGTATAGAATTTGGCCTATCCTGACCAATTGAAATTGTTGTGTGGAAGTTGAACAAAACTATAATTTGGTTTTGTTTTGTTTTCTCCTTCCTTTTCTTTGGACCCGTGCCCCACCTCACGCACACTCTCTCTCTTCGCGCGACCCTCCCTCCTTCCACGCAAGTTTTTCTCTCCTTTTCTTTCTCTCTTGACCGACATTTTCTCTCTCTCCTCCTCTCAACCCACTCGTGCGGCTAGCTACTTCTCTGAATCTTCTACGTTGCTTTCAATTTCTTCCTTTGACTTTAGTGGTTTTTATCCTTTCATTTCCCCTCTCAAGCAACCAACCTTCTATCTTTTTATCTTTTCAATTTGTTTGTCTTTTTTTATTATTATTCTTCTTTCTTTTGCTCACCAACGGCGGCAACCCCCTGTTCTTTCGGTATTCTTGGTTGTTTTCACCCACCTACGCATTTACTGCCCCACCAAGCTTCTGAAATTGGTGGCTGTCTTCTTCACGTGCCCCACCGACGCAGCAGCTTCACGTGCTGCCCTATTTCGGGTCCACGGCAGCACAGGTTCTGGACAAAAATTGCTGCTCAATCAGGCCCGCCTCCGCTGCATCGAAGCCACCTCTCGTCCGCCCACATCAGGCCATCCTCGAAGCCCTTTGTTGCAGCCCAAACAGCAGCTATTCCAGCAAGTCCTGCGGCCTCAAGTTGGCCCGGTTCGCGGCCCTTTCAAACACGACCTGTACTTCAATCCACGACCATTGAATCTAGCCGATCTGTGCCACAACTCAGCCCTCATGGCAGCCTGTTTCAGCAAATTCCAGCAAGGGTTTGTAGGACCTGTGGCCCGTTTTCAAACCCGTCTTAACCTCGATTGGCATAATCGCTTTGGAGAAGATTGACCCTAGTCACGTGCTCGTCAATTTGATCCGAGCGATCTTTAATCAAGTGAGTTTAGCTCACTAATCCTTGCTTAGTATGTTAATGATGCTTAAGGATTGATTAGTTTAAATTAAGTATGATTAGGTGGTTAGATTAGACTAGATTAGTGAATATTAGTTCATTCCAATGCATGTTAGGTGGTTAGACTTAGTCATTAGCGAGTAGACACGCTATATTAATTATTGAATGGGTCGTAAAAATTTTCCAGGTCTGTATCGACGTCCAATTAGTCGTTACGGGCCTAAATTGGATTTTTAGTAATTATTTATAAATTTTTTTAATTAATTTAATTATTTATTTATTTTCCGAAAATTCAATCGGGATGGCCAAAGTGACCGGAATTTTGTGCTGATTATCGTGGTGCAGTCCGTTTATTTATTTGAGCTCTATGTTGTCTTGAATTGAATTGTTCCTAAATTGATTGAAATTGAGTAATTGATTGGCAGATGGCCGAGTATGGGTATATAGTGCCAGTTATACATTGATGGGCTATATAGTAGAGAGAATGGTGAGAGCAAACTGGGAATATTCTTGGCTAAGGCCAATCAGGTACGATGTTATTGGACATACGTGGTTAGGTGATTGGGAATATCACTGGTGAAAACGGCGCCTTAAGAACACACGTTGCTATCTATTACATACATCACCTTGGCAAAAACGACGCCTTAAAGAATGCACGGTGTCGGTGATCGGTATGTCATTTGGCGAAAACGGCACCCGAGATAATATATGTGGTTTGGTGACTAAATATACCATTTGGAAATCATGGTATGAGTGGGAATGACCTAGAGATGATCCGACTGACATGTAATCGACCAGGTTGATTGATCAATGATTTGGTCTGATGTCGTGAATTGATTGAATACTTGATGTGATATATGAAGCATTTGTGTATAACTTTGAATTGCAGGTGGGATCTGAGGCCAAGGTAAGCCCTCTGACCTGTGTGTGTTTAAGCAACCGCGGTGTTTTGGTTTACTAATCGAGTCTTAGGGGGTAGAACTCGTTGAGACGTTGTCTCACCCCGTTGTGGGATAATATTTTCAAGTTAACTAATGGCAAGTCCCCCTAGGCGTTATGGTCGTCCTACGAGAACAACCGAGCAGGTCCATGCTCACCCCGATCCCAAAAGTGATTGGACGTATGAGTTTGTGGTGACTACAGTTTGGGCAGATGAGGCCCCAAATCAGGAAGTACCCGACCGATTTGAAGACTGGTTCCATACCACCCCTTATGGTTTGAGGATAGGTCCTCTTAGACGCTTTGATATCCCAGCCGAGGTGATCGAGGCTGCCAAGGAGGAGGATCAAGTAGATCTACCCGAGGGTAAAGTGGAGGACCCGTAGTCTCGCCTCGACCCAGTGGACCCCGAAGGTTTGGTAGCCGGGTCTGATTAGTTGGCCCTAGGTCAACAAATTTTGAGAACCAACCCTTTTGTTAATCCTCGTATATATCAGCTAGTGATGTAAATGAATTAGTCTGATATGTATAAAAGCGTGTTCTGGTTTCATTAAATTGCGGTCCTACTTTTCTATCCCACTGAATTATTGTCTGGAGATTTTTATGATCGTTTTCGCATACGCATAAAATTAAAAAGAAAGGGGTCGGCGACGCGTCCTGAGACGTCGCAATTTTATCGACCAAGGAGGGATGGGCATGTGCTCAAAGGTTCGGGGCGTGATAGCTCGCGCTAAGTTGATATATCAGAGCTCTTAGGTTGATATAGTACACTGAGTATCGCTCTCGCTGTGGCGACATATAAGAGCCCATAGGATGATATAGTAAATTGTCCAGACCATTTCACAAAATCACCATTTTTATCATACCCAATAAAATACTTGTGTGCGGGTATACGATCGGTCTTAGCCAAAATACAATAATTTCCTTTCCACAAATCCCACAATTTTCTGTAGTCCACCAAAATATTTTTGGTGCTATCAATCGACACCCGGTAATTTTCCAATTAATTACCAAAATTAATTAATTTAAGAATAAACCCTAAATTCACAATTAAATCAATTCAACACAATTTAACGCTCAAATAAATAAACAGACTGCACTATGATAATCAGCATAAAATTCCGATCACCAACTATCCCGGTCTAATTTTTGAAAAATAAATAAATAATTAAATAATTATGGAAAATATTAAATAAATACCAATAAATCTAATTTAGGCTCGTAATGCCTAATTGGACGTCGAAACGGACCTGGAAAAATTCCGAGACTCGTTGAATAAATACTAGAGTCTATTTATGCATCGGCAAGTAATTACATTAAATAATCTAATCTAATCTATCCACTTAAACATACTCAATTAAACCTAATCAACCCATAAGCATCATTAACCTACTAAGCAAGGATTACTGAGTTAAACTCACTTGATTGACGATCCGCTTGGACCAAAATGACGGGGATGCGACAGCGGTCGATAAACCCCAAAGCGGGACCGTCAACGAGGGCCGAACCGAGGCCGAAATCGGTCACGCAAGTCCACGGATGAGCTGAGCTTTGCTCCTGTGTTGCTAGTCACGCTGATTCGATTCCGCAAAAGTGAAACGGTGATCCAAAAAACGTTGGAACGTTGGCCGCAGGACGGGCTCGACTTCGTGGGAGCTTCGGTGGTTGATGGGTTGCGCGAAGAAGAGAGCTGCTCCGGTCAAGACGCGGCTTCGGACGAGCAGGCTGAGTCTTCGACAAAATAGAAAGTAAAAGAAAAGGGATGAGGGAGAATTCATGGGCTGCTAGCGCGAATGAAGATGAGGGAAACCGAAGACAGCTAAGAGGGACAGAGAGCTATTGGCCAAGAGGGAACGAACATGTAGAAAAGTAAAAGAAAAGGAAGAGAGGGAAGAAAGGTCGGCCAAGAGTCTTCATGCATGAGCTGTGAGTGTCGAGAGAGAAAGAGAGATAAGATTGAGTGGAAAAGTCAAAGGAATTGAAGCAAAAAGGAAGATCAAGGCAGGTTGGTCAACTGAGGGCAACGTGAGAGAGAGAGAGAGAGAGAGAGAGAGGAAGAAAGAGAGAGAGAGAAACGTGGAGAGAGGGGCGTGCGAGTGAGTAACCGAAGAGGGGCTAGGGAGGAAATTAAATAAACACAATTATTTTAGCCCCACATCTCTCAACAATAACAATTGGTCACCCTAGGGCCAATTTCTTCACCAATTTGCACAACTTGAAGTCCAATTGAAGACCAAAATAAGACAGTCCCCCAAGCCTACAAATTTTCTTCAATTCTGAATTCTATTTCCTTTCTTCTCGGAATTCGATTTCTAAACAAACCTCTCCGATTGAGGTCCAATTTGGTTGTAGAAAAAGCCCACAAAATTTCCTTTCGCCAAGTAGCTCACACTAGAGGTCGAAAATCCCTTCAGATTAGCCAATCCGAATTTCCATTTGCTTTCCAAATCGTCCGAATCGATTTTCCGTAAAAATCCTGAACTCTCCGAAAATTTCTCGAAAGGTGAGTCAACGTTCCTAGAATGACTCATGACATGACAGGCTTTCAATTTCTGAAATCGAATTCAAATTCATAGTTAATTTCAATCAGACACGCTTTTAGTGTAATCTTGCCAACCGGATAGCTTTTATAAATTTTTGGTGTAATTGACCCGTGGTCTATTTTCTTCAACCCACACGTACCTCTTCGACACATTAGCGACTCTCGATGGTCATAAAAATCTCAAGATTTCAAATACGAACACAGGATACCCAAAACGAAAGAAAATCGATCTAATGCCAATCGACAAGAATTTTGCAATCAGGTGGAATCACCCACACTTTGATCACACATCTCAGTCGAATCGACATATCTCCAATCTCCGATTGATTTTAAATTGTGTCGTAATGACCCTTGCAGACTAGCACGGTCGAGCAGTCGATTTCTAGTCGAATTCTCAAGTCTATTGCATTAAAATCCCTTAATGGTTTCACCAGATAGGCCAGTTATCTCCTGAGTGGCCAACTAAGAGAAAAATCCTATAGTCGCGTTGATGAAAGGCCCAACTTATTCAATCGAAAGCAGAACCTGAAAAATCAGGATGTCACAGTGATGATCTAAGGTAGCAGGGGATTTGGGGAAAATTATTGTTGTGGGATAGAAAGAAGCTTTCAAAGAGAGAGAAAACGACACTATCTAAGTTCCAAGAGCCAAAGTTTTTGGTGATTGGTTTTAACTTTAGATATGATCTTACAGTTGAAATTACTTAAGTTAATAGGCTTGTATCGGGTAATACATTCTAGATTCGCCACTTTCGAGATAATAATAATATTTGTATAATTGTGAGTACGGTTAAAATTACCTATAATAAAGAAGTTATCCACCATATAATAGCCATCATACTGTATATTCTCGTATAATTGTCCATTAAGTAATTCTTAACTGAGAGCCTTCATTCGCTCCTATTTGAAATACCGCTTCTTTCACATCTTCAATGGTCACTCTTTCTCCTTAAGGCCTCATTCATATCTTCTTTAGCAAGATGCCGGCATTGGTCGAGCATTAGTTGGAAGTTCCTAGATTCTCTATTAATACATATGAAAACCAATAAAAAGACCCATTACATAACTTGAGCTCTAAAGCATCTTGACTCCATCTATTATTCTTCATTTTCAACATAGAGATTCTACTTCTTTGTCTCTGTTGAATCGTAGTGACAGGAAAATATTATGTATATTTGTCTCCACACTTTAACCAATAATCCCGAATCTCATACTCTAGTATGTCTTTTTTCCTCCACAATCTCTCCTCAGTTTGCTAGAGGTTCTCCCTACTCCTTCCTCCATTTGTTTTATTTATAATCAATTAGTCTCCTTATCAATTGCTCTCCTTTTTTATGAGCATCCGAGAGCTTCTGCCTACTCCTTTTAGTCAAAGCTCCTACCACCATTCTGGCTTTACTCACTACATCTAGCCAAGTGTTCCAAGCCCTCTTTACAATGTCTTTGCATTCAGGATCATCTAACTTATACATCTTAAAACAAAACTCCTTATTCCTTTTGACCAAGGGTGGAAAAATAGATAATAAGATGGGATTATAATGAGAACCTATAATCAGTAACGCAAAGGCTAACACCTCAAGAAAAACAGCACTCTCTATTCCATATTGCATAAAATCCTGTCTTATCTTTTCCTAACTAACTATTCTCCATCTTTATTATTAGCTCATGTACAAGCACACATTTTTACTATAGATGTAAATGAGTGCAAAGTCATCCAACTTCTCTTGAAAATCTACTATTCTATAATCATCCGCCTCTCATTTACCAACCTTCTCCCATTGATAAAAAATCTTGTTTAAATCGTACAAGAAAATCCAAAAGCTAAGTAGTACCGACACTAACACACAACACAATATGACATGTTGACACACCGATACGTCATTTCTAAAAAATATAATATTTCAACACGTTGGGACATGTATATTCAATGTATATTTTTATATATACGTGATAAATTATCATTTTGATGATTATTTCAATCAAATTAATTTGATACAAATTCACAAATAAATAAATGATAAAAAAAAAAGAGTCTAGAATGAATTTACATTAAAAACATTAATCCACCATTTGTTAATATCATTCATTATTTTAATTTGACAATAAATAACTTATTTTCCCTTTATTATTTCCATTATTTTTTACATATTTATATTTTGACCTCCTATTTATTGAAAATTTTTAAAATTGACCTCGTGAGTCGGAATTGTGTATTAGAATTTCAGACTCACATATCGGAGCATGTCAGAAGGATTGACCATGTGTCGGATTTTTGAACATTTGTTGACTACGTGTTGAAGTGTCATTCGATACTCCAACATAACATGAAAGTTTCCGAAGAGTGTCGGTACTTCTTACTCTATAGGAGCCTATTTACATTGTGGATGGAGCATGACGAAAGGACATTAGAATTATTATACTGTTACTAGGAAGATTACATGTCATGTCAATGAAATCCTTTATACTCTCCTTGACTATTATCGGCACCTCTTCATCCGACATAACTACTAAACCACAATCATTTCCACCGGGTCAACTATCACTAACAACTGAAAAAGAAGCATCTTCTTAACTTTATCCACCATTGCTCTTCTATTCTTTATTTCCATTAAGAAAATAATATTGAATATTTTTAAAGCCACAAGGGCTCCAAGATGCTGGAAAGTTAGAGTAGAACCCAAACCCTAACAATTTCAATTCAAAATCTCCTTATATCTTCCAGTGGCCTAATAGGGCCAACCACCAAAACTCATTTATTTTAAGTCATCCTTGACTAAGATTAGAGTCCCATGTAGCTAAGTTTCATCTACAACATAAAGACCTCCCCCTTAAGAAATATAAGGGACATCCCTCCTCATTTTCTTTGTTATTGGAATTTTTCTTGCCTATCTTTGAACTCTGGACTGGGTGTTTGGAAGGTGATTCCGTCCATGGAGTATTCGAGAGCAAAAATTGAGTTCCTTAATGCCTCTTTTCCTAAGCCATCATAATCATTACCTTTCGACCTTTATCCTTCTATTTCAAATCTCCTCTTATTGTACTTCCATAGGCCTGGGTTTATTGTGATTTTCTATAACAGTGGGTAACAAATCCTCCATCCTGGTATGAGGTCTCCAATATGATTTTATCCTCATTTCACTCCAAGAAATCATTTCCATTGAATAGTTACATAAAGGACTAGTCTCACGTTCTTTCACTTTTAGCTAATACCCTTAATTTCCTACGCTAATTTCTTTCGCTTTGTTTTCTTTATAGGGCACTTCCTTACAACTAGTAATAAAATGACCCATCCTCTCACAGGATTAACAAAAGTGGGGAAGATGTCCATACTTAAAATTGATTCATACTTGATCGTCTTCGAAATTCACAACCAACCCGAACATTAGTGGCTTTGATAAATCTAAGAGTACTTGAGCTCTCTCCACTTCACATAATTTGTCTTCTTTTGCTTCTATATTTATTTCTAGTACATTCTTAATCTTAGAGGCCACCTCCTACATCACGTCCTCGGTAATCCCTACTAAATACAAATCATGCACTTGTATCGAAAATGCACAATGAGTGAAAACATGATGATGTATGGATAACTTAGGATTCAGTTATTTTAATGGAGGATGAGTTACATAAGAAAGACCTTGAGTTGCTTGCCAATACTCTCTTTTTTTTTTTTCTTTTCGCTTTCTAACCGAAACGTGAAAGTAAGTTGTCCTAATTGGAGCTAATCACTCACTACATTTTCCATTTTCTAATTCTTCGTCATTGTAGAAAGGATTGCTTGAAAATTGACATGTGGCCTAGAGCAAAGTTTACCCAGCAAATTCAAGTTACATTCCTTCATTTTCCTAAGGAATTCCCTTCTTAGACCAAATTCTTCACATATGTCTACATGTGGCAGCTAGTTTGCGTTCTTTAAACCTCTTACTCTCTATATTACTTACTATTTTGCTGTAATAAGGATATTACTTCTTTAGAAAACAAAATAGTAGAGCAACTGAGGGAAATGGCAGCCCAATCTAAAATAAACATTAGCAATGTGCAATGGAATAAGGTATAGCTCCAATGCCCTACTTGAATTAACCAAGATCCAGCTTAAAAGTATATTGAGGTAGTTACTGAAGTGGAAAAATCATGGATGAAGGGAGCTCTACAACAAATCGACCTAAATAATTTAGGGTTTAACATGAAGGGGGTTAAATCTGGCATTTTAGGGCAGAAATTGGGTGTAAGAGAATGGATAAATGCCCACTGAGAGGCGAGGGAAAGGAAATGTAGATTGTGTCTCGCCATGGGTTTGGGGAAAATGTAGTATGGATTTTGTGAGTGAATATTGAAACAGCTAAGAGAAGATGCATTTAGTGATATGAATGGGTGCCGTGGGTAAGGAGAGAGGACGATTAGGTTTGTATAGGTTGATGGAGTGTGTAAATGGGCTATGAAATCCCGAAACTACCAGCTACTCCAACCTAATTCATGAATACCTCATTAGTCCGATCCTTTGTAGGAACTACCCATAATAACGAACTTGCAAAATGGATCTGTTTATCATGAAGAGATTCGTTGTTCCTGACCCTGCTTTATCTTAATTGTTATGAGCCCACCAACTTCCTAGCAAAACTTTTAGGACAAATTATCACCATAAATATAGGTCACTCTCACAGGGAAAAAGGGAAGACTCTCACCGGGGGGGAGAGAGATCTCCAACATTACTTTTTGCTGCTTGATGATGCTCATCATCGAAGCATGTGAGGATTTTGGTTATTGATTTTATTAAGCCCCCTTTCCTAAATCTCATTTTTATTAAATTAACATCACGATTCTTGCACATTGTTGCCTATGGAAAAAAGTACGAAAAATGTCATAAATCTATCGTATTAATACTAATTAAGTCATAAATCTATCAATTAGATCAATTTAGTTATAAACATTTTCATATTTTGCCAATTGAATTCATTTGACCAATTTAAATAATAAATTGTTAATGCAAATGCTAGTTGTCGTGTTGGTGCTAACATTAACAATTTTTAAAATATTTTTGATTTCTTTTCTTCTTTTTTTCCACCGTGGACAGCAAATGTCACCGGAGCTCGCCAGCCATTAGGTGAGGGTTGCGACGCCCTCATTCGACCTCGTCGAGATATGGGTGATACATAGGTAGCTTACCCACGCCATAGCTGGTGGCGGGCAAAGGTGGCCTTGCCCTAACCATTGCTAGGTAGTTGCGAATGAAGGCGACCATGGCCTCACTAGCCACAAGCTAGGCTGCCTTCGCTTGCTATTGGTTATGAAGCACCGACACTCTCCAAGAGCATTCGTGTCATGTCGGACACTTCAACACGTGTCCGACACTTTGGACACTCTTTGACACTTGGTCAACACGTATCGAAAAATCCAACACCTAGTCAACTTTCTCAACACTCTCCGACACTCAAGTTAGAATTTTGACATAGGAGTTTCTGACACATGATTCCAATATCGATGTCAATTTTAAAAATTCAATAAATGAGAGGTCAAAAAATATATATGTAAAAAAATAAAACACAATAATAAAGATAATAAATGGAGAAAGAAGAAAAACCTAATCTTCTCTTTTCTTCTAACTCCCACTTCCCGTGATACACAATTCACCCCTTAAGTTTTTCTTTTCTCCTCTTCCAACAAATCTAACATGCGAGTCTAGAATATCAATCGCTTCTTTTTATTTCAAAGTTTTTTGGATTATTGAAATAGAGTTAAATTTGTCAAATTGAAACAATGAATGATATTAAAAAATGACGGATTAATGTTTTTAGTGTATATTCATTCTAGGCTTTTTAATTATTTATTTATCTATAAATTTGATTCAAATTAATTTGATTGAAATAACCGTAAAAATGATAATTTATTATGCATATATAAAAATGTATATTTAATATACAACATGTCGGAATTCTTTGTTTTTGATAAATGACGTGTCGGCGTGTCGTGGCGTGTGTCGTGTCGTGTCGCATGTTAGTGTCGGTGCTACTTAGGCGGTTGGTAGGCCATGGCGAGGCTAGCCTTGCCTAAGCCTTGCCTACATCTAGGCAAAGGTTGTGACCCTCGCCCAGTGCTCGGTGAGCTCTAATGACCTCACCCGCCACAATGGAAATAAAGAGAAAAAGAGAATAAAAAATAAAACGAAAAGAACAAATTAATAAAAAAAGTAAAACTTAAGAAAATTTGTTAAAAAATAATAATAAATCGTTTACATCATCGTCGGATTGCTAGCCATGCAACATAGGATGACCAATATATAGATCAGTAATTTTCGATCAAAATTAGCTAGATTGACTTAATAGGCTAAATATGAAAATAGTTAAGAACCAAATTGATTCAATTGAAATGTTTATGAGTAAATTACTACTGATACAATTGGTTTAAGACTTTTTTTATACTTTTCCCACTGCCTATGTTTCGAAACCACTTTAAGGCTACTTTTAGGGTTGTCTAAATTAATTGATCAATCACAATTTGTTTTTTATTAACTAATTATTTTAGGCCATACAAACAACTTTAGGAAAATATTTTGTAAATCATTTATTTATTGCAAAATAAATGGAGTCTTAATTTTGTGGGTTTCAATTTCCCAACTCTTATATTCCTTTAATCCTAAGGATATTATTAGCTATTGCTAAGACTATAGCATGGTGTCTCTGTATCTGTACCATAACTTTTGTTGGTCATATGCTTGAATTGCGATTCATATTAAATTCGAATGAGGGCCCATAAAACCAAAATGATATAATTCCAAAGTACTATATTGAAATCCCAACTTTTGAAGATCACAGGCGCTATGGTGCAATCTTTTATTGCCCCCCCCGGCCCGCCCATCTGCACATAGTTATAGCTCTACAACCGCCAGTGACTAGACCAAAGCCGTCGCCATTTATCTTCATGAAAAAATGAATAAATTTAGAAAATATTTTTAATATATATATAATTTATATCTTTTAAAATAATTGATCGATGAATTTTCTTTCATTATTGATGACAATTTGTCACTTAACATTTACGTGAATGATGATTTTTTTATTAATTTATTTTCTTAAGCGATATAAGTGATTATTTTAGAAAAATATTTTTAAATTATACATTTTCTTTGAAATAAACACATCAATATTGTTGGTGTTATACATGAAGTGGGTGGTCTTGGGTATAATGTAAAGGTACTTTCTGAGAAAATATAAAAGTGAGACAAATGCACTTTTCTTCTCAATGATTAAATTATGGGAATAGAGTGCCACGAACAAATATTCTTAAGATCGCAAAAAAAAAAAAAAACACAATTCTCATAACATGTGATCGAAGTTAAATTCAGTAACAGCAGGAAAAAACGAGATAATTAAATCAGGAGTCCTAAAAACTTGTCTCGATTAGATATTTTAGCCCTAAAGATTTTTTTTTGTCTATTTAAGTTTTAGAACTTACTCATGTCGTGCATCTCAAAAATTTCATGAAAGCCATTTTATTTTTAATGGTCGGAGATACCCACGTATTTTTTTTCATCTAAAAAAGAAATCTCAACTTGATACTTGACCCAAATGTAACCTTCATTAGCATTCTGTCCATTATACCGTTAAAATGCATATAGACGAGCCTGCGCAAGAATGTGAGAGCATTCCATTACCATTTTGGCCGAAGTCCTGTTGAAATGAGTCAATGCACTTGAAATTTTTTCAGGTCAGATCTTGTCATTCCTATCATTCTCCACGTCAAAATTGCTTGACAATTGTCTACTATGTGTGTCGACACGTATTCATCTTTACGGCTTAACGGATTGAATGCTAAAAATTAAAAAAAGTTGATAGCATCGTTTCAGAATTTCTGAAGAGATAAAGATTAGTTTGAGTTAAATGTTTTGCCGCCATGCGACACTGGTTTGCGAGTTTTTGTAAGACAAAATTTCGTGGCATGATTTTCCTTTTCAGAAATTAGAAAGAAATCAAGTGGGATTTTCCATGTTTCATGCTATCTTAGTTTAGACCAAGCCTCGTTCCTCTTGATGAGAAACGTGAAATCTCGAAAAATTCTAGAGGCTGAGTCACGATCATCCATACTTGCACGTGACATTAGTCCTAAGGATATTATTATTACCTATTCCTAAGGCTTATGGTATCTATAAATCTAAAGTTAATTTTTACTAAAAATTCCAAACCAATACAATCGTGACAGATTTACCCTCCACCAGTTTCCGTTAAATTTTATTGTCAAATTACTGAATTGAATTACATGTGTCAATTGGCAGGTGTACCGATTTTGAGTTTTACTCTCTACTTGTCACGGTACGAAGAATAAATTTATCACAAATTTTGAACTCTTTGTTAGACACCAGTGAAGGGCTCAAGCTGCCGGGGCCGTGTGATTCTAGAATTCTAAAGTTGAGGTGGCATGACCCTAGCAAACATAGGCGAGGCTCGGCGGCGATCGGGTCAAAGCTCGCTAGTGACGTCGCGTGAGGTGATAATGGAGAGGGCAATAGTGAAATTTCCATACTCGCCCTGCCATTTCATGGTCACGTTCTAGAATTGGGATGCATATTAAAATTCGGATGAAGGGCCCATAATCCAAAATTAAACAATTTTTAAAGTGGAATATTGAGATCTCAAATTCCGAAAATCACGAGATGCGGAGCAAAACTTTCCCGCTCCCCCACGTGCACGGAAACTGTAGCCACTGCCACCGTTCACATGCACGTGTAGTTTTGGATGCATTGATAAAAGGCTGTCGGTTCCGGGACCAGAAGTCAGAAAGCTATACATTTTTTGCCCCCGATTCCGGATTCTGCCGGAGAATTTGTTTTTTCTATTGTTTCTTTTTCTGGGTTTCATTTTTTACTGTAACATAACGGGCAATGAAGTGGAAAAGGATGAAAACCGCCCGGGGGAGGGAGTTACAAGGGAGAGATTGAGTCGTGAAGTGTCTGACTGAGGTTAGAGAAAATATATTTAAAAAGAGATGCTAAAAAATTAGAGTTTTTGTGTTTTATGAGATCGGTTCCAAATTCGATCCGGTTCGTAGGTGGTTCTAAGAATCAAACCGGTTCCTACCGGTTCCAAAAATTTGGAATCGGGAAGTGGACCGGTTTTCAAAGCGGTTCGGTTCACTTCTCAAGTAAAATCAATTCAATTATACAACTCTAACTATATGGGCCTAATGAGAGGATCTTCTTGTAAATAAATAACAAGCAAAAAAAAAAAAGGGAATAGTGAAAGAAGGAGTCCTAAAAACTTTGCGTCGGCTAGACTTTTTAATCCTACAGCACTTCCTTCTTCTTCTTTTTGTGCATATAAGTCTTGAAAGTTTTCACATGCGGTCCATCTCACGAGTTGCGTCAAATCCACTTTTTTTCGTGGACGGCAATGGCGACGTGCTTATTTTTGCGTCGATATCATTAAAAAATTCGAATTAGTACTACCTGCATACGCGTTTACTCGAAAGTTGATTATTCCCTCAAACAGAAATTTTTTTAAATTGGTGCACATGATACATTAATCTCAAGTTCGTTATCCAACTCGAATTTACCCTAAGAATTATGTTCCAATATTTTTGTTAAAATACATACGTGTCCTTACACATAGTCTTATGAGGAGAATCCACGAGTCACATTCCATCCAACATCCCATCAAAAATGCATCCAAGTCAAAAGACACCAGAATTTTCCTCTCCACTCCAAATCCATCTCGCAGTCGTCTGCCACACTTGTCGACACGCCATCATTTTGACAGGTTATCCAACAAAATGCTGACAAACGAAAATAAATCTTGGACTATGGGCACCGGATCAAGACTTTCAAATTAAACAAAAAATTAATTTGGATAGATACGTCACGGGACGCTGTCCCGGGACCACCGCGGGAATTTCAATCACATCAATTGGGTTTTTTTTTTTTTTTATAGAAAAATCCCATGTGATTTTCTGTTTCCAGAAATTAGAAAGAAAACCAAGTGTGATTTTTCCAGAACCATCTTTAATTGCGCATTTCAACGCGATAAATGGTCCCCCGAGCTGGTGCCGTTCACAACAGAGAAGCTCCTCCGTAGCCGGTACTTCCCCTCTCCTTCTCTCTGACGAGAGCGAAAGCTTGCGATCTCGTCGCCATCCGCCCTGTCCGATGCCTACGCACTTCGCGTAGGCTTCCGTCCCACGTCGGTTGTCGTCTTGTTCTCTCTCTCTCTCTCTCTCTCTCTCTCTCCTCTCTGCAAAGCTTGTATCTTTGTGGGGACGCAGTAATTTAAGCGAGACGGAGTGGGGGGGTGGTTGGCTTTGGTTGGAGCTTTCCTGCCTTTTGTCGGGCTTTTTCTTGCTTCCCGAGGAGGAGTATAAAGAACCCATTTGAGTGTTTTTTCCGTCCCTCTTTTCGTCCGTCTCTTGAAGAGCCGTGCCGCCACCCCGGTGCTGCAACAAGGAGCGCTGAGCGCGGCCACCCATCTCCCGGTTTTCGCTGGGCTTGCGGCAAGAGCCTCTCTGGGGTTTCTGGGGTGTCGTTTCTTGATCCTGGGATCAGGTGAGAACGGTTAGATCTGTTTGCATTTTGCTCCGGATGTGTGTTTTGCTTCGATGGGTTCGTTGCTGATTAGGAATGTCGAGATAGAGGATCGTCCGTGACCCGGAAGGTTGCAATGTGTCAATGCTTCGTGTCGGCTCGAGAGCGAACTTTTTCTGTTTCTGATCGGTTCTGGGTTTTGAGGAAAAAGTGCGTTTCTTTTGATTTGTGAGATGCGAGATCGTCCCTGTTCGGCGTCCGATTCTGTGAATCTGAGCAATGGGCTTGAATATTCGGCTTGTGTTTGCTCGCATTCCTGATTTTACCCCGTGATGCGGGTCGAAATACTTGTGTGTCAACCCGAGCTGGCTTCCGAGCATTGATTGCACGTTCTCCGTCCACGTTTAGTAGTTAATTCCAGGCTTTGGACAACTGGGAATGGACCACCCTGAGTTGGTCAGCGGTTCCTTGAGCTCTTTATGCTGCACAGGAACTGTTCCATGCTGATGATTGCCACTTGACCAAATGAATTATGCGCCTCTTACTCAATTGACCAGTTCTTATTATCCTCAGTTGAGTGTGCTATGAGCTTTGAAAATGTTTCTTTTTTGCTTGTTCCATAATGTACTCCTCTCACGCTCCTGTTCCCATCACTTCAACGAACTATTAGGGAGAAATGGTAAGGCCGCCTGTCAATGTCGTTGCGACTAATTAAAAAATATGATGCAATGCCGAGTATTCTTGGGGGAAGTTATACGAAAAGAATTATTTTAGGGTTGTGTGGTCAGATGTCACTCTCTCAAGAATGCATGTTTTATTTTATTTTCCTTTTAAATTCTGGTAAATTGCCCTCTTTCTTTCTCCCCTTTCACGTGGGTTATGTCCTTTTCTTACTATAAGTTTCTATTATTTGGAAGAAAGAGTGCACCTTGGACAATTCTGACGTTTATCATCTGGACATCCCTTTAAAATCTGTCTTTCCTCATCCTTTTCGTCTGTTATATATTTATAATTACTCTTCAAAGAAATTGTGCAACTAGTTAGGATAATTTGATCGGGTTATAAAGTCCATCTAAGTATGCATTTGAATCTGCACACATGAAACTAATTGATTGTCAAAAAATTGTCTTTCCAGCATGCAGCAACGTGTGGTACCCTTCTCTAGCATATATAATACTTGAGGGGCAAGTGACTAGTTATGCAGATACTAATGCTTGATATTAATTTTATGGATGTGATGAAACATCTCAAAGTTTTCTTTTGTTTTTCTTTCTGTGTGTTGGTAGAAGTGGAATGATATAATTAGGTAACTCAACTGTCCTCAAATGTTTGTGAATTTGAAACAAACCTGTTTGTTGTCATGTCCTTCACTTACTGGTGATGCTTCCTTTAGGATGTGGAAACTGAAAGTTGCGGAAGGACCAAATCCTTGGCTAAGAAGTCTGAACAATCATGTTGGTAGACAAATTTGGGAGTTCGATCCAAATTGTGGATCCCCAGAAGAGATTCAGGAGATTGAAGATGCTCGTGCAAACTTTTTAAAGCATCGGTTTGAGAAGAAGCACAGCTCAGATTTGATCATGCGAATTCAGGTGAATCTCCACTTCATGTAACCTTGATAAAAGTATAGGTGGTCATGCTCCTTTTGCTGGTTGTACCATTTTGATGTAAGAAGATGTTTTCCACTCTAGAAGAAAGGAGTATGCACGCTACATATGTTTTGGAACTTGAAACTTTTGGACCTTGAAACTTTTGGACCATTGACAGATGAGAACTTTTTAGTCAATGACAATTTCTGCTGCTGCAGTTTGACTTTTGCAACAGAAATAGGATTGTGCTTTGTTGCACAAATAGTGCTTGGCTACTGCAATACTCTCTCTGTGAGATTCTGTTTACTCATAGGTTAACTAAAATGATGTTATCATTTTGATATGGTTATTTTCATCAGACGGATGTGTAGATACTAAATTGGAAATTTGGAATGATGGCAAACTTCTATCCGCATCTGTATGAAGTTGGTTTTTGTTCTGATAATTCAGTTGCAAGTTTCTCAATAATTACACCGTTTCTTTAATGCCAAGATGTCTCCACATCCATATTCAATTTCTGGCCTCCTTTGAACTGTTTTCCCCAGCTTCAGCCATGTGAAGATTTAGATTTCCAGTAACAAATTCCTTATAAACAGCTATAATGAGAAGTTTGTACCGGCCTGGCTATGGATAACTTGAGTTACGTTGGTCTGAATATTTTGTTGAGCACATGGAATCTTACAAAATAGTTGCAGCACATCATGATCAACAAAGATAAATTGCTTGTTAGATTAAACTAACCAGATGTAGTTAATGATTTTGGCTGTTGCTGTAGTTTTACCCTTCTAAGGAAGCATAGGATAGAACTCTCCTCTTATTCATTAACTAATGAAAGAATTTTCCCATGAGAGGGACATATATTTGCAGTAGGTCTCTTTCAGATTCTTGCTGACTTGGCTGTTAATACATCTTGAGATATCTGGCCCTTTACAGAAGTGCTTGCTTATGCTTTATTAGTGATGGTTCTCACTGTTTTTACCTCTCTAAAGTTTTAAAACAAATAAACTTAGTCAGGTACTTATGCTGTAGTTCAGTTCTATACTTCTTTTTCCCTTGCCCTCTAATCATTCAGTTCCTTCATGAGATTGCAGTTTTCCAAGGAAAATAGAGGCAATGTAGTTTTACCACCAGTAAAGGTGAAAGACTTGGATGAAATCACAGAGGAGACTGTAACACACATATTGAGAAGGGCCATAAGCTTCCATTCAACTCTTCAGGCCCATGATGGACACTGGCCAGGGGACTATGGGGGACCTATGTTTCTCATGCCTGGCTTGGTAAGTGCTCATTCTTCCTGCATTGGAGTTTATTTTGGAGAGGGTATATTTTTTATCACCTCATTGATTTTGTCAAAATAATTTTATGATGTGGATGCAATTGTCATAAAATAGTACTGTGCCTTTCATACTGTGTGTTAAATTTGGTTTGCTAAAGAAGTAACCTTACAAATAAAAGTATTTATAAGTTTTGAGTCATGTTAATATTTAGTGAACACTTCCATTCAATGGATCAGGTAATTGCCCTTTCTATTACTGGAGCTCTAAATGCCATCTTGTCTGAGCAACATAAACAAGAGATGTGCCGATATCTGTACAATCATCAAGTAAGTATTGTATTGTATTGTATTGTATTGTATTGTATTGTATCATAATGGCTTTTTCTTCTTCATCTAGGTGCATCTGTACTAGAAGATTATGTCTATTCTCATTTCTCTGAATTGCTTTTTAGCTGTCTCTGAAGTTCTATTATTGTTCTCCTATTATGTAGAACAAAGATGGCGGTTGGGGTTTGCACATTGAAGGTCCAAGCACCATGTTTGGTTCTGTCTTGAACTATGTTACGTTAAGGTTGCTTGGAGAAGCTGCAAATGATGGACAAGGGGCTATGGAGAAGGCACGAAAATGGATTCTGGACCATGGCAGTGCTACTGCAATAACATCATGGGGAAAAATGTGGCTTTCAGTTACGAACATATTTTTTAGCTCTTTTGTAGACAAAATGTTCACTTTAACCATGGTTATCTTGCATGCCATAGTGCTCTTACAATAGTACTTACTGTATACTGTGGCAGGTACTCGGAGCATTTGAGTGGTCAGGCAATAACCCATTGCCCCCTGAGATATGGCTTCTTCCTTACATGCTTCCGATTCATCCAGGTTCTTGCCCATCCTGAGCTTACTTTATTCCATTTGTTCCGTGTAAGCAAATGGGTGGTAAGGGAAATCTAGAATACTTATTGAGCAATTTATCAAGCATTGATAATCACATAAAAGTAGTTGGCCTCAAACCATCTAACATTCAGACTAGATCATTCATATTGAAACTTGAAAGCCCTGTGACTTAAGTCTTGGCTAAGATAGTGCTTAAAATATATGCCAGGGCTTTGTGATCCACTATGAATATTAAATCGTGTTTGTGGTTGATATAGCTAATTTAATAAGCTCAATGCTGTATTTGGGAGGATAAATATAAGGCTGAAGTTTCACTGGAAATCACCAAGGAACTGCAATTCATCTATAGTGCACAATGAGAATTCACTTGAAGATATTTGACAATCTCCTGGGATTCATTCACATTTATAATGTATATTTGTCCTTTTTTGATAGAGTTTCCACTTTTTGATGTTTCGCTTTAAAAGATAGAAAGAACACAACATGTGGAGTCAAACATCTTTGCAGTAAATCCCACCTGTTTTGGTGGTCAATTTGTTTATTTTTTCTGGAAGTTGGCATTGCTATAGAAAGTTAGCCAAAAGGTGAAAATAATAATTGTATGGCACAAATTCATTTTCTTTGTCGGTGCTATAGCCTACTATTCAGCCTGTAAGTTCATATGATAGATTTTGTTATTTTTTGAATAAATTTGATCAGGAAGAATGTGGTGCCACTGCCGGATGGTTTATTTGCCGATGTCATACTTATATGGGAAGAGGTTTGTAGGTCCCATAACACCAACCGTTTTGTCCTTGAGAAAGGAGCTTTTTGCAGTTCCTTATCATGAGATTGATTGGAACCAGGCACGAAATTTATGTGCGAAGGTTGGTCAAACTTCAATTACATGGTCATACTTATTACGCAAATGTTGCATTGCCACACATGGATGAACGAGAATATACACCTTTGCTTGTATGCAGTGAACGGCTTATAAGACCTCTCAGAATCTGTTATGTTGGATGATCTTTATATTTGAAGCTGATGTTACTTAAACAGTTTCTTGGTTCTACTTGATATTGACATCCATTCAGTGATTCAAATTTAGTGTTTGCCATCTCATTAGTTGGAGAAAGAGATAGAAGGAAGTTCGTGATCCATACTGTAAACAGTGTTATTGACCAATTAAAATCACTGAACAATCGGCATGGTTCTGACTAACAAACATTCTTGCTTAACTTCTATAGCTTTTTTATCCATGTAAGGTCATGGATTGTGAGTTTGCCAGTTGTCAAAAGGGGTCCTTGCTTGAATTATGTTAAAGGAAAGGGATCATGTTATGAAAGAAGTTGGGTAGTTCTTTTTTGGAATACAGAGACTCTATAGTAGATGTTGTTGACTGTATGGACATATGGATGATGTGGTTTTGCTAATTTGACCTTTGGAAAAAGTGGAGATAGTATGCCTCTGCAATGCTTAACGTTACTCTATTTAAACATTTAGGAGGACCTTTACTATCCTCATCCACTGGTGCAAGATATGTTGTGGGCCACTCTGCATAAGGCTGTCGAACCCATCTTATTGAATTGGCCTGGGAAAAAGTTGAGAGAAAAGGCTCTTCGCACAGCAATTGAACATATTCATTATGAAGATGAGAATACGCGTTATATCTGCATTGGTCCAGTTAACAAGGTATGCATCTACTGCATCT
Source organism: Eucalyptus tenuipes (assembly GCA_014182365.1). Taxonomy (NCBI): domain Eukaryota; kingdom Viridiplantae; phylum Streptophyta; class Magnoliopsida; order Myrtales; family Myrtaceae; genus Eucalyptus; species Eucalyptus tenuipes. The sequence continues at coordinate 8,234,252 of CM024543.1, read as the reverse complement.
TAACTCTGGTTCTTTCTCTGTTTGAATTGTCTGGTTTATAGCTGTTGCAAGTGCTGAAACTTTAAGTTGTTGATGTTACAAAAAACTATGAATTTTCAGTTAGTTGGAATTGAGTGAGTTGAGACTTAATACTCAACACAGATGCTCTAATTTCACTTTACTATGAATGCTTCACTATCCATCTGACATATTCACACTTAAGCTAGCCAACGTAGTAGCTTTTAGTATGTTCCCACCTCCCTCCACCAGCATCTTTATTTTTCATCTGTCAGATTTTCATACATGATCTGAGAATTAATCAATGAGGGAAAACTAGTATTGTGCTAATGGACTTGGTTTCTTGCAATATGCAGGTGCTGAATATGCTCTGCTGTTGGGCAGAAAATCCAAATTCAGAGGCCTTTAAATTGCATATTCCAAGAATATATGACTATCTGTGGCTTGCGGAAGATGGCATGAAAATGCAGGTGCAAGACAACTTTCTGACACATTCACTAGCATGCACAAGTGATGTCAGTTTAATGGAAATACGCTTGTCCTTGTTTTCTGGTCAATTTGTTGGCATGGGTGAACCTGATTCTGTGATGCAGAATGAGTGCTGGTGTACAATCATAGGCTGATTCTGTTGAATGAAGTTACACAGATGCCACTATGATTTAGTGTTGATACCATGTACAATTTTGTCTGTTGTGATCTGTCGAGGGTCTTGGCAGGTTTCTATATCAGGTGTATTAAGTAATACGTTGTCTGCAGGGTTACAATGGAAGTCAATTATGGGATACTGCATTTGCAACTCAAGCAATTATCTCAACCAATCTTATAGAAGAGTTCGGTTCAACCTTGCAAAAGGCACATACATACATAAAAAATTCGCAGGTGATTCTCTGCTCATGTTGGTTGTTTTTACCACAGATGACTTTCTGGTTAACTGATTGAGGCAAGTCCCATGGTACTTTCCTTTCGACATCTTTACTTTTATTCGAAGGTTGTAGAAGATTGCCCGGGAGACCTAGATTTCTGGTATCGCCACATCTCAAAAGGTGCTTGGCCTTTTTCGACAGCAGATCATGGATGGCCCATTTCAGACTGCACAGCAGAAGGATTAAAAGTAATTTTTCTAAAGGCTGAGTGCTTTATTTACTTATTTTTAATTTGATACATTGTTTTCTTAATCTGCTCGGTCCTTCTCTTCAGGCTGCCCTGTTACTATCAAAAATTCCATCGGAGATTGTTGGGCAACCATTAGATGCTAAGAGATTATATGATGCTGTAAATGTCATTCTTTCGTTACAGGTACATATGTTGCAGCAAGCCTCTGACTGAGAAGTAAATTGCTCTACTTTATCTCTCATGAATTACTACTATATCAGTACTTAAAGGAGTTACCTTTGGTCTCAGAGTCCTTATGCGTAATCTTGAGTATATATTTTTAGAGCAACCCTAAGAATGCATTCAGAACCCAAAATGAGATGGAACGAATAAAGGAGGATAAAGCATCTCACCTTTCTGTTAAAGTGAAATGGACCCTACTTTAAAGTAGGCAACTCACATGGTTTAATTCCATGTTCTTCTCAAGTAGGTAATGTTTCTCAGCACTAAGACATACTATTTTAGATATAATATGTATGACTTGTATGATAATTATACTGTGCTTGTAGGAAAAGTCGGTGTGGCAGGGAGAAAGGAGCGAGCATCTATCATTTTTTTCCCAATTTTGAGGGTTTTAAGATCTTTTAACTCAAGCCTTATGTGTGGTCTTATGTGTTTGAGCATCCGCACTTGTGCATGGATGGGTATTGCTAGGGAGAGACAAGGACCCTGGGAGGGATGGGGTGGGGGGTTGTCTTTATGGAGAACCATAGTTAATAAGCCTTACCATAGTAAGGGAGGGTCACCTTTATGAATCATTTTACACCATTATGCTCGAGTACGTATCAAATCTTCCATAAGATTAAAGTTTTCCTTATATTTTCTTATCATTTCCTTCACTCTTTCTTGGTCTTTCTTTGCCCCCTTTAGCCTATGTCTCTGTCCCATAATCACATCTAATGAACTGTTGAAGATCGTCATTTCACTGGTCCAAACAATATCCCAAAAAGTGTACAAGAGGGCTTCACCGAGTATAGTTTTTGGAAAATTATGATGCATCATTTAGTATTGCTTTTTGTTCAAATTTGTAAGCATGTGCACAAAGTCTGAAATTATGCCAGAAAACCACTGTCATTCGCCTGAAGATTCTAATATAAGCATATTCTGAAACCCTTTTCAGTTCATTTTTGTTGATTGACTATTTTCGGCATTAATGGAATTTTTTTACTTTATTCCATTTAATTGTGGCTTTCTTTTGCTATTGTGTGATGTGACAGAATGAAGACGGGGGCTTTGCTACATATGAACTGACAAGGTCATATGCCTGGTTGGAGGTATTCTTCATATAATCATTTCTCTTTTCTGAAGAAAAAAAATTCAAAATAAATGGGAGAAAAGAAAAAAAGGAAAATACTTTATGCAGTATATGAGAGCTTTCTATTCCAGCTAGTGTGCAGGTTTCATCTTCTCCATTTTGTTCCATGGTGAAGAAAATTGATATCAGTATAAAATAAATTCGTGTTGTTTTTTCCAAGTGTATGAGTGGCCAGTTGCTTTGCATGTGATTACCTGTCAGACATGAAAAAAATAAGCTCAGTGATAGTCATTTTATTGAATTACGGTAGAGTGGGTTAAAAGCCTAACATGACTTTGTAAACTGACCAAGCTATACCCACAATTTGAATGCTTGTCCCTGTAATTTTGTCAGTACATCATATATTACCATCAGTATCAAATGATCAAATGCAATATTTCCAAATTTAAGATATATGCTTGAACTTCCAATTGGGAAAATATATCATGTGATGGAAATTGTGTTCCTCGTCAATGTCAATTGTAAATTTAGATAACAAAGAAGTTGATCTGCTGAGTGAACCTATCCGCTATTCAACTGGAAAATGGGAGCATCCACTGTTTCACCTAGATGCTAGAACTTAAATACAGATCAAAAGTCAGTCCTCGTAGGGATTGGCAGAACACGAACCCTTGAAAGTATAGCTAGAACTAATATCAATTGTACCAAATGCGGCACAATAAAAGAACCTAGTACAACAAAACCTGAACTTATAATTTGCATCCAGAATTGACCTGAATCTGGAAAAGTAGGAACAGGGATGAAATACGGAAACAATCATTACATGGAATGACTGAATCCTAGATGCTATAACTTATTACAGATCAAAAGTCAGTCCTTGTAGGGAATGGCAGAACACAAACCCTTTAAAGTAGAGCTAGAACTTATTTCAATCGTAGCAAATGCGGCACAATAAAAGAACCTAGTACAATGAAACCTGAACTTATGATTTGGATGCAGAATTGACCTGAATGTAGAAAAGTAGGAACAGGGATGACTGGAATACTGAAACAATCATTACATGGATTGACGAATCCTAATGACCTGACATGCTAGATTGCGAGCCAATACCAAATTATTGCCGGGCCACTTAAGGGGATAATTTCATACATTCTTTCTTACGTCTCACCATTCAAATGACAGATAAATTGCTGTTATCGCTCTCTCTCTCTCTCTCTCTCTCTCTCTCTCTCTCTCCCCCCCCTCTTTATTTTTTTATTTATTTAATGAAGGTTGAATTTGACTTGAGCCTTCTGTTTGTCTGTACCAGTTGATTAACCCAGCTGAAACTTTTGGAGACATTGTTATTGATTACCCGTAAGACCATAAACTCTCTATCAGGAAACTAGTGCCATGTTCTTGCTTATGAAAAAGCATTTACTATGATTGTGATGGGTTTCTAGGTATGTGGAATGCACTTCAGCTGCTATTCAGGCTTTGACATCATTTAAGAAATTATATCCTGGGCATCGACATGAAGAGATAGAGCATTGCATTGAGAGAGCTGCTAATTTTATTGAAAAGATACAAGCACCAGATGGCTCATGGTTTGTCTTCATCCTTTTGACACTATGGCCTGAATGAAATCAAGAGAAAGAGGGAAAAGGAATTTGGAAACTGAATTGACTTAAATGTATAAGACAATGAAATTGAAATCCTCGCGATTTATGTTTTCTGTTTCAGTGGTCTTCACCAGGAATTTTTGTCAGCAGCATGTCTTGAGATTCACGCTGCTTAAATCTTTTGACTGTTGATGAACTCCACTAATTTATTTTCATGAAGTATCTTATGCTCAGTTATAGTTTTATCAGAATATTTATTGCTCTATCTATGCAAATGCTTAATAGGTATGGGTCTTGGGGTGTTTGCTTCACCTATGGTACATGGTTTGGAGTACTGGGGCTGGTCGCTGCGGGAAGGAGCTATGGTAGTAGTGGTAGCCTTCGTAAGGCCTGTGAGTTTTTGCTATCTAAGCAGCTTGCTTCTGGTGGATGGGGAGAAAGTTACCTCTCATGCCAAAACAAGGTCTGCTCTCTGATATTATCTGAAACATTCTTTAAGTTCTCAATTGCTTGCTTGACATGCGTTCTTGCTTAATGTTTCATCTTTGTGATGTAGGGAGTGTTTTTCGTGTTTTCCTGATGTTAGCTATACAGCCTTAACAAGGCAAATGAAGCTGAGTACATAGAAACCGGGAGTAATAAAATTATGCTATGATGGGCACCTGTCAATTATGTCATGTTGTCTGACATGGTACAATGACATTGGGAATGAAAGTGTAGCCAAAAACAACAGAATTTTAAATTAGGATCTTTATCGTTTTCTGAGACTGCTGATATCAAGTGCATGACAAAACTGAACTTGCTTTTTTTCTGAGAACTAGATGCAACTGTGGAGCTATCTTTCCACAGCTCCCATTTGCACACAACCAATTTTTGCTTTCTAGTAGAATTCATAATAAGTTTTTCAATAGCCTTCATATTGCTTGGCCATCTCATCAAGGGGGCATTCTCAATTAACAGTTTGGCTCTTAATTTAAATATTAACTTCCATTTGGCAGCACCTCAATCATTGTTCCTTTCCCGTCAATATGACATGGGAATGAAGGCACTTTGAGAGAAAAATGTGTATGAATATGTTGATGCTGAATTTTTGGACATTGTGTTCCTCACTTTTCACGAGGAACACCTCTTCTTGTATTTAAGCTGCCATCTGTTCATAACTTCACATTAGAGTGATCTGGAAATCAGACTTGAATGCTGCTTTTATCAGTGACACTAGTGGTCGATTTAGTTTTTGTTGAACACAGTCTGTACTTTAGGATTTTTGAATTCTTATTGAAATTCCCAATTTTAGGTGCTTATAGAATTCACCCACCTTTCATGTTGCTAGGAAACCTTCTTTCTGTCTGATCATTAATGGTTTGAAGTATATGTACTGTTTGTCAGTTTTTCATCGAGTCAAACTGATGCATGAAAATAACTTATCTATTTCCTATTTGGTGCCCTGGAGCATAAGTTTGGAAGGCTCTTAATAATTGCTCTGCCTTATATTATGGATGGAGCAGTCTTGTTAAAGTTATTTATCCAATTGTTATTTAAGGTCTACTTTGTTTGGAGAGACCTCTCAATTGAAATCTTTCCTTTCTATACAGATATTATATCATGATGATTGATCAAACTTTTTAGTGTGAAATACATATTAAAAGTGGCTGCTTATAAGAATCATAGCCTTTTGTTTAAATGATGCTCTAATTCTCTGAAACTGTTTTACCACAATTCTTTGATCAAAATGAATAATCAGGTCTATACAAATCTAGAGGGCGACCGGTCTCATGTTGTGAATACTAGTTGGGCAATGTTGGCTCTCATTGGTGCTGGGCAGGTATAAAAGCTCATTTGCGATGTTTTATTTTCTTTATTTGTGACCTTATAATTGATAATCACTTATTGGAGGCTGCATTTTTCCTTGTGATTGTCAATACACGTTGATTCAAATTATGTTGAACATCATATGTTATTGTTTAATCTTCTTTCACAAGGCAAAGGTTTTTGAGTCACATGTACCCTTCAGCCCTTAGTTGGACATGTTGCAAATTCTTGGTGTTTAATTTACTTATAAAATACGACTTGCTTCATCAGGTCGAGAGAAACCCGGTTCCATTGCAGCGTGCTGCTAGATGTTTGATAAATTCCCAAATGGAGAATGGAGATTTTCCCCAAGAGGTAAAACTATTTTGACATCCCATTTAGTCTGTGTTTTCATTTTCCTTTAAATGACGTCTCTTCATGTGCATGCTGGTTTTTTTTATAAGTTTTTTTGTTAAAGGGTAGGGCACTTCTTAGGTGACCAAGTAAGGAAATATTGCATTTTCCAATGTGACAGCTTTTCTCGTGGTATGTGACTATGGGGTTAGGATTGAGGATGAAAATGACAGGAAAAATCACGGTGCTATATGGTTGCCTTTGGACATATTTTGTTTCAATGGATCCGCTGTTGTAGTGTACCAGTTTCTGTACTTAAAAAATGGATGTTTGATGTCATTCATGCTTCTTTATCTTCACAGGAGATCATGGGGGTATTCAACAAGAACTGTATGATAACTTACGCAGCCTACAGAATCATTTTCCCAATATGGGCTCTCGGTGAATATCGCCGCCGGGTTCTGCGAGCCTCATGAAGCAACATTGTGCCGTTCTCTACTTGCCATTTTGACAATTTTCTTCAGTATGTTTGATTCTGGTTTTCTTTTGCTTTTGATACCATCTGTCCCTAACTATGTTCCCATGCCTTCACCCTGGTTTTATCTAGAAATATGTCAGGCTACATACTCAATTGCTAGGGGAGTTCATTTTTCTCCACTGCTTTTTAAATGGGGAGGACCGCAAGATGTTCTCATGTGATCAGCGGTTAGCCTATGAGAATTGACACATGAGATTAGTCGGGCTACCTCATGCTATATATTAGATGGCTATAGGCTTTTGGGGCATGATAGTTTCAAGTTTCCATGCCTGCATGGCTATAACCGAATCTGAAGACGCAGATAGAGTTCATTCACTTATCTTGTTAGTCCGACGTTGGCGAAATCAATTGTCGTGCGTCTCTTGATAACTTACCATGTTAGGTTAAACACAGTCAAAAAAGATGCATTTGGAGCTGTTTTTTCCCTGTTCTTTTGCTGGCATTTGGACTACTGTTGCGGACTTGTGTCCGTCGGACTATGATCAGAAAAGTCCGGCCATGGGCCATCGTAACGCAAGAAACTGGAGCTTCTGTGCTTGGAACCGAATGGAGGCAACTATGCTTTCCGGTTTTCAGACTGGATAGCTCGCCATCATTTGCTGAGGTGAACCGAATCTTGTTTTCAGATCGTCTGTCCTTGAATTCGCAATTGGAATTTAATATGCAGCGTTCTGGTTCTTCAACAAGAAGCAACATTGACGACATGTTACCGTCAAGTGATGATGCTTTTGATTCACTTTTTAAGTGAAGACGATCCGATCGACATTCTAGAAGATAATTGCGAAATCAAGATTCATATTTAGGCGGATTGCGGTTCTATTAGCAAACTAACCTGTCTTCTGAGTCGATAGTGATTGTTCAGTAACTTTATTTTGCATTGAATATTTGCAAATGATTAGGTTAAGCATTGCATTCATCAACAAGATATGACAATTCCGAGTCGCTTCTTGCAATGAACGACGCATCCGATTGAAAAATAATTGTTCAAAAGTAAATTAGAATAGTCTTCACGATGGGAATTCTTTTGTAAATATGAGGTTACGGGGAAAAGTGTCAAAAAGTCCTAAACCTTTTGTATTTGTTTCAATTTAATCTTTAATTTTTTATTGGTGTTAATTTAGTTATAAATCTTTTCATTTAGTGTCAATTTAGTTTTAAACATTTTCATTTGGTATCAATTCAGTTATTTTTGGCTAATTTTGGCCGGATTTTGCTGACTAGACATTGGTCGGCTGACGTGGCATAATCGGCCATGACGTGGATAATTTTTAATAATATTTAAATATTTTTCGTTTTCTATTTTATTTTATTTTTATTTTATTTTTTTCCTATTCTCCCCTTCCTCCAGTTGGTTGGCAGACCTCGGCGATCGACCAAAGGCTACACCCGACGAGGCTCGAGCCCTCATTGGCCATGGGCAAGGCTAGCTCGACCCAATAAGGCTTGCCCTCGCTTGGATTTGGCAAGGGTCAAGTCTTGTCGGCCATGGACAAGGCTCGACCTTGCTAGATTTGGCAAGGTCGAGCCTCGACCTCATTGATCATCGCTTCTGGCCAATCGCGGGACCTCGGGGACTGGTTGGAGGAGGAGGGAGGAGGAGAAGGAAAAAGGAAAAAAAGAAAAAGAAAAGGAAAAATAAAATAAAAATTCAAAAATTCAAAAAATATTTTAAAATATTATTTTCTACGTCGCAGTACCAGGCGTGCCATGTTAGCTGATTGGCGCCCAGCCAGCAAAATCTGGCCAAAATTAGCCAAAAGGATTGAATTGACACCGAACTAAAAAGTTTAGGACTAAATTGGCACCAATCAAATATTTAGAATTAAATTAATACAAATAAAAAGTTTAGGATTAAATTGAGACAAATACAAAAGGTTTATGACTTTTTTTGACACTTTTTTCCCTTTGTGAAGTGAATTAAACCAAATAGGCAAATTGATGAACAGAAAGCATGAATTGTTAATAGTTCGTCCAGACTCAATCGACCGGTTTACTTATGGAGGGAGAAGGGAAAATGCAAAGTATTTTATGACTAAAAGCACCGAGATTTGATTATCTATTGGTGCCGCTAAGAGAGTAAGTCTTGTAACTCAATGCAAAAATGCATTCGAGAGATTCAGATATATCCGAAAATTTTTCGTAAAAATAAATTCTATCTAGCTTTTTTCGATTAATTATCTTTTGGTTGGAGGATGTGGTACTATAAAACAGTTCTCGGCTAGGGCCAACCAAGGCTTGCTTGCCTCGACCACTGGTGGCAAGGCTAACCCTTGTGACCACCCGCCGGGGTAGCGGGTAAAGGGCGACATCGGTGTTGCCTCCGATGCCCTCGAGGTGATTCCTCCTTCAGTTTTTTTCCCTATTTTGTTTAACTTTTAATTATTATTTTTTTATTTTTTTTTCCAATCCTATGCCAATATAGCATCAATCAGATAACGTATACATATTAATAAGCTTTCTCGTGTAGGGAAAATTATGAGACGAATGAAATCTCTCTAATTGCATTATCAGTGCAAGCATTAGTACTCAAATCAATGGCATGAAAGTTTTAGGACGCAAGTGCATTACACTCAAAACTGTGCTAGGTTGTCGCTAAGGCATTGTTTAATAATCATCTTTGAAATAGCTATTTCTATTTTTTTGTTATCCGAACGAAAAAAAAACAAAAATTAGTTTGGTAAAATTTTTATTTTTGAAAATAAAAATATTTTTTTTATTTTTGGGAATAGATTTGAAACATAATTAAGAAGTAAAATAAAAAAGTTGATTCTTACTCGCAAGAATAACTTCAAGAATCAAGCCAGTAACTTTATTTGTTTTTTCTTTCTTTCCTCCTTCTCTCTTCTTCTTCCTTTCGATCCCAGCTAGTCATTGGCCATTGCCATCGCTAGGTTGTGGCCAACGACCAATGGGGCAAGGTTCGACGAGCTCGTCAGAACCTCACTCAGGGTGAGCTCTAGCGAGCTCGCCGGAAGCTCGTTTGGCTATGGCAAGCCTCAGACTCACCAAATTTGGGTAAGGCTGAGCCTTACTAGTGGTTAGGTGAGACTCGGCCTTGCGTAAGCGTTGCCATGGTTGGGCGAGTCTTCGGCGAAAAGCTTGTTTGACCATGACGAGGCCGAGTCTAGCCAGTGGCTTAGGCAAGCCTTCGGCGAGTCGCCCAGCTGGTCGCCAACCACAGCGGTTGGCGACTGACCACAAAGAAGGAGGAAGATGAAGAAAAAGGGAAAAGAAAAAAGAACAAATAAGAAGAAAAAAAAAAAAAAAAGAGAAAAAAAGAAAAATTTAAAAATCATACCAGACATATTTATATCCTTATAATAGAAATTTTGTATAGTTACTAAACGTATTATTTTGTTCAGAAATTGTTTTCGGAAATAGAATTAGAAAAAATCATTTTTGATAAAAAAAAAAATTGTTGCTTGAAGCATATTACCAGCTTTTATTTAAAAAAGAAAACTGACCCAAAAAAAAAAAGGGTCTGTGGTTTTACCATAATACCCGTCTCTGAAATCGTCGCTCAAGGAGGAGACGTCTTCTTCCCCTGCCCGGTCCGCCTCGCACCATCTTCAAACCCTGCCGGTCTCTCCGTCTCTTCCTTCCCAAAGTTCCGGTCTTTTGCGGGTTTCTTCCATCTCCCTCCTCCCACCTGCGTTATTGCGTTCTTGATCTCTCTCTCGCTCTCTTTCTACCCATGTTGTTCAGCGCTCTCAGTTTTTGTGGCTTACCCATCATGGACACTGCTTTCTTGTTCCCCTTGTCTTTTCCATGTTTGATCCCTCTTTAACTTCGATTCGCTGCCTGTTCGTCCCCACGTCCATGCCTTGTAGCTTGCTTCATTGGGTCGTTTTTAATTTGCTTGTGGAAATGTGGAGATGGTGGAAAGTTCCTGTATTAGATGGTGCTGTGTTCTTGTTCTTGTTCTTGTATTCCAGGAGGGAAAAAAAGCATGGTGCCTTGATTTTTTGAGCTCACTGGGGCCGGATTGTGAACCAATTCGTGCTTGACTGGGTTTCTCAGTAGCTTGTGATCTGGGTTTGCGAGTATGAAAATGATAATTGTCGAGCTTGGGTCGAGTTTCTAGCTCAGAGTATTTTGGTCTAGTGGGTCTAGTCGAGTTCGAGTGTTTTCCCCGTGGCGGGTTGGCTTGATTGTTTATACAAGAATGTGGATGATGTTGTATTGCGGAAGATGAGGGTTTTAACAATGGGTTTGATTTCTCTTTTATCAGTTGGGAGTCTGGGTGGCTAGTCTGCAAACAATTCATCAGGGAAAATGTCCGACGAAGCGAACAGAGCGGTAAGATTAACTTTGACCCATTTCTAGAACTTAAATTGTTGGCTTCTCTGAGGCTTCCTGAACTGGATTTAGTGAAAAATTCATACTGACTTGATGGGCTTCTCGCTGACTTTTTATGTTCCTTTGTTACTGTCACATTGACAGACTAACTGAATCTAGCACTTAAACTGATGGCTTCTCTAATACTCTTCCTGAATGGAAAAGTTAAAACTAACCTTTTGGGCTTATTGTTGACTTTTTACTTTTATTTTGTTACTTTCACTGTGACGGACTAACATTGGTGCTGTTGCAATTGAACTGTTTTTATTTTATTTTGAATTTGTTACTGATGGGGCTTTTCTAAATTAGGCCTTTATGGAGATTCAAGGGCGCATGATTGAGACTACTGGCAAATTAAAACAGGTCAGAATCTTTGGGCCAATATTATTTCGTTTTTTGAAGAGCTCTTGATCATCTTTGAAAGTAGTGAGCATGCTATGTGAGCATCATATTACTTAGATGGCTTTGGCGTTTTCATATGTAAGTTATTCTCCTTGTTGACTAACTTGGTCTTATATTGTCTGAAAGATAGAATTTCAAGAATCGCTTGTTTACGAGTTGCATTTTCAAGGATCTCTGAGAAATTTTGCCAGAAAAGAAATTACCAACTAGATTACAATACATCTTTTGAACGCGTTGGTTACTTGAGCTGATGTCCAGGGGCCTTTAGCTATTGAAGTGTGTGGAGAGTGACGTTCATAGAATATCATTAGACAATGAGAAAGATAGGATATCAATTTTATGGCATAATACTTGATTGCGAACCATTCAGAGAAATTTGTTGTTTATATTCAATGCAGTCTTTTTATGCGATCGAATTTTTTCAAAGGAATTGTTATGGTGGTGGAAAACTGAAGAACATTTTTTTTTCTCCCAAAAAAGATCATATTCATCTGTCTTATGCAAATGATGCTACTGCGAACAGCCTGAGAATGTGAGAGTGCCATTTTGAAGCTCTTCAGATTGGCACATCGAGATGCATATATAACACACTTTGCTATAATTTTAATTCTGCAGGAATCTTTACCTGACAAAATCCATTTATTTTATGGGTTGAAGATTTCTTACATTCAATTGCAACTCGTTTTTGAAGTAACATATCTATGTGGAGATCAATAAAATAGTTTGTTAACCATCTTAACGATATTTAGTGGTCGCATCCTAGCTGACATGGATACTAATTGTCTTGAGTGTCTCACAACACCCATAACATTGACTGTAGTTGTAACTGGTCACTCTTCAGGTGCAGAACCAGATTCGAAATAAGGAAACAGAAAAGAAGCGTGCTTTTTTAACTTTGGAGGAGCTGGGACAGCTACCTGACAGTACCAACACATACAAGGCCGTAGGTACAGTATTTTGATTGGTCTGGAAAGAGTACAATACAGTCGAGGAAATTGTTATACGATTTGGCAAGAATTGTCATGGTCATCTGACTGAGTTTTGCTTTCATTAATATAACATTAAGTGCCTCTTACATCTTTTGATCTTTTTGTTATGCAGGGAGAACGTGAGTGCTGGATCTAATCTGCTTTTGTACTGATATCTACATGATAATTATGAACTTGTGCGAAATATCGGTTTGTTCTTATTAACCTATGTTTTAGGTTGATGAGTTTTGTTGTTCATGAATTTTTATCTAATTATTTATGTGAATACGAGGCCGTGATTGTGTCAAGCCTCTGGATTTCTCTCCAGTCTCCTTTTTTTTCTCTACGTTGTATTGGAGCCACAATATACTCCATTCTACCCCAATCTTAGTTCTCAAATATTCCTGCCCTAAAATTTTTCAACTCGGATTATCTAAGACACTAAATGGAGAGAATTTCTTCGTTTGTTTGTCATTTGGATATGGGAGGAGTGAACAGAATGCATGGACACCCCCATCTTCTACAAATGGTTGAATCAATTAAACTTGACTTTGATTTGTGGAGATTTTACGGAATCATTCAATTTTATGTAGATTTGCGTGCGAGTGAGATAAAATCCTAGTGGTTTTTTTATTTTTTTGGTTGGATTAGCAGCGCCTAGACCTGTTTATTTGGATGGAGCTCTAAGCACTCTGACATATTTTAAAGGTGTTTTGGAAGAATTTCCTTTATGAATTACATGACCATCTTGATCGTGAGGTTTATTCTAATCGAGAGTAGGCTAGATCTTGATTAGATAGATTGTCAACCAGTGGGTCTTTTTCATTTGTTGGAGGTCAATTTGTGTTATGGCATTTGAAAAACAAGTCGCTTTTACTAGGTTGGGTGTTGAATCAAGTTATCCTTAAGTCATGGCACTTGCCTCTCAAGAGTTGCTTTGTTGAAGCACATCATAAAAGGGTTTGGCTTTAGACATTCAAATCAATTAAATCTCATCTGTCATAACCAAGCTGGCATTCAATTCATGTTTAGTCCCTTTGTTTTCCCTCCACATTGAGCTTAGGTGTCACATAATTGAAAAGAAACTACCATAGAATGTGATCTTTATGAGGTCTTATCAGTTTACGGACTTATTTGCCTAACCTTTAGAGGTTTCTGGAGTTTGTCATGTGTATAACAGGTTAGGAGCTTTTGATATAAGCTTCAACTTTTTTTTTTTTTTTTTTTTTTTGTGAAGATATAAGCTTCAACTTTTAGGAGTGCTAAAGTATGTCTCAGGTTAAAAGGTGTTATTGTTTTTGTGTGTTGTTGTCTAATGTTATACATTGAAACAAGGGTCACGGTTGTTGTAAAGCCTTCCCTCTATTTCCTTATCTCTGCTATACTTGATGAATCTCTTTCTCACATTGAATTTATCTGTTATAGGTTTCTTTTAGAGCCTAAGTCGGTTTTAGTGAATGAACAGCAGCAAAAGCTTAAAGATAGTGAGACTGCAATATCTTCATTGCAGGTACTGTTTACACTAATGGTTTCTGGAAGTAGTTATATTTTCGTTGTAGTGATTCTCTGTTACTTTTATAATGTGCTTAGGGACTTTTAGCCTAGTCTACCGAGTGTGGCTACTTTTGTACTATGAAAGATAACTGCTTGGAGGGCTCTCTTTCTTCATTTTGGTGCTTAACTGTGAATTTTCATTAAATAGTCCCAGTTTAAGTTTTTGAGACTTTTTAGTACTCTTCCCTTGCTTGTGTATGATGTTATTATTCTATAATAGACTTTTAACTGAGTTTTTTAATAGGCACGTATTTCTTGATTGTCAAGCCAGGTTGACTTCTGAAGTATGAGTCATATTGACCCTTTTTTGAAGATAATTACCAATGCCTTCTGGTATTGTGTATACATTGGTCTACTTCAAAGATGTGGCTGTATAAAAACGTGCATTGCCATCCGACCAATCAATGTACAGGGGAATCTTATATGTATAATGAGGTCTTAACATTGAGAAAAACGTAACCTACCCAAATTTTATTAACGTCTGAAGTCTAATCTGCAAGGTTTTCCTAGCTTGTTATTGATCATCTGATCATCATTACTTGTATGCATAGTTTGTCTTTCTTGACCAGCCGTGCTCTATCTGGCATAAAAGACAAAGGTAGCAAAGCCATTTTTTTGAGAATGTTCGTTTTGTTCATGAGAAAGTAAATTTACTGGACGTTGGTCGGATAGTACTTTCTCTTAGTAATTTGGTAACCTGTGCTTGTGTATCCTGTTGTTCTTTTAGATCTACTACGTGGGTATTTCTTCTTTCTGTTCCTTTTTAAGTGAATTATCGTCTCTTATCAGAAAAGCTGATTCACATCGTCTTTTTGCAGACTTCAAAGGAGTACCTAGAGAAGCAAATGGCTGATGTGGAGAACAACTTGAGGGAGCTCCTGCAGCAAGATCCGAGTCTTGCTCAACAAATCATGTCCATGTCTGTAATGTAGATATAGGGCCTTGTTAACACTCGGATGCATCGACCACTTGTGTTCTGGTTTGGTGTAGCTTTGAATGCTGTAGCCTTAACTTGCATTATTGAGCTTATGTTTGATTTTCCTTTTGAAAGTTTCTGTTTCTAGCATGAGTGCTCGCTCTGTACCGTGTTAATTTTCTGAACATCTTGCGCCTTCAGGCAACGAATCTTCAATGGCTTGCTATTTCCTCGAAGTGGAATAGCCTTGGGAAAGTTAAATTAATGGTGCAAATGTTCTTCACCTGTTGATGAAAAGAAAAGTTCTTTGTTCATATGCCTCTGTTTGAAAATCCTTTTAATCATCAGAGCAAAAAAAAAAAAAAAAAAAAAGTGTGGAGAACACTTTGGGAAACCCCTTTGAATTGGTTAACCGTGGTTTCACAGAGCTAAACAAAATGAAGAAGCCTTCTATCTGGGACACTTGTAAATCTAAGTCATGATCTGTCTATTCATCACTTTTGGGATTTGCATTCCTAAATGATATAATAATCGAATTTGTAAAGCTAATCCGCTTGGCAAATTGTTTCAGTTTAAGCAAATGTGCGCAGATGGATTTTTGTAATGAATTTTGGCTATGAACAACGTAATCGCTCTGTAATCTCGGATTAGCTGAGTGAGTTTAGACGCCACCAAATGAGGCCTCAAAGGCTGTGGTCATTATTTCTCTGTAATCTCGGATTAGCTGAGTGAGTTTAGACGCCACCAAATGAGCCCTCAAAGGCTGAGGTCATCATTTCTAGTCTCGATCAACGCAGCCTTCCTTGGACATGCTTCTAGATAGACCTGCTCAATAGGCAAGTTGGGCTATATCAAGTCTAAAAACCCGATTGATAACTTCATCTAATTTTTATATTCTTTGGAACAGAATAGTAATCACTGAATAGATTTAGAACAAAGACAAAAAAAAAAAAAAAAAACTTAATTTTTTGTTTCCGAAACTAATTTTCAAAACAAGGTCATTTGTTTTTTCCTTCCTTCTTCTTCCTCTTTTAGCCGATCACCAGGCATCCTAGCCTTGAGTGAGCCTCACCTAGCCATGATGAGGTTGACCTCGTGGTGGCCGGGTGAGGTCAACCTCACCGGCCCTCGTCTTTGGTCGGTCGTTGGCCATTGTTGAGGCCCAAGCAACTAGCTAGAGGAGGAAGAAGAAAGGAGGGAAAAAGAAAACAAATAAAAATCTCTTAAAATTATTTAAAAACTAAAAAAATTTCACGTCACAAAAAAATTGAGGATTGTACAAAATACTTTTCAATTATTTTTCAATTTTGAGAATAGAAATTTTAGGGTCATACCGAATGTATTGTTTTGTTCAAAACCTCGTCCAGAGAATAAAAATGGAAAGAACTATTTCTGAACAATAATTATTCCTAAGGATAAAAATATTACCAAATGCATCCTAAGAGATCTAGACAAGTAGGCATTCGCAAAAAAAAAAAATCACATTTACTATTTAGAAAGGAAACGCCACATGGCAGTCTTAGAGAGTTTACCCTAAGAAGACCGACACGCGACACGACACAACACGACACGTCAACACTTCATTTCTCAAAAATAGAGAATTCTTGACACGTTGGGACACGTTATATATTAAATAAATATTTTTATTTTTAATTAATTTGATTCAAATTCATAAATAAATAATTAATAAAAAAAAGAGCCTACAATGAATTTACACTAATAATATTAATAAATCAATTCATTGAAAATTCAAAAACCATATTCATAGTTAATGTGTATCCATGTTTGGTGAATGTTAACAAAAGTTATTGATGAAATAATGTTTAATAAAAAAATTAGAATCAATTTATTTAAATAAATCTATGATCTTCTACAAATGACCAAAATTTATCATTATTCAAAATTCAATACTTTTTTTTTTTTTCAAAATTATATTTCAATCTCATTTATTTATTTTTCCATTTAAAAAAAAAGTCCCCGCACCCCCACTCCCTTCTTTCCCTCGTCCATTTCCCCCGCCCCTAAATTTATTATACTTTTATTTCCTTACCCCACCACGTGACAGTGGCAGATAGGATAGGCTGTCACTTCCCCTCCCCTCCCCCCCCCAAAAATTAAAAGTCAACACCGTCAGAGCCCTTTATTATTTTTTAGTTTTTTTTAATCAAAAGCCCTAGCCAGCCCTCCTTTTCCTCCACCTTGTCGCCGCACGACCCTGTTTACCAAGGAAATCATCCGTGATTTAGAACTCCTTTCCTTATTTGACATAGACATAAACCGGAGAGAGAGAGAGAGAGAGAGAGAGAGAGAGAATGGCTTCTCCAATTACTCCCTCCATCAAGAAGCTAGTGCTTCTCGTCTCAAAATAACGAGTGTCAAGAGTTTAGCTGGATCTTCCAACCTCACTTCCATTCCCTCCCACTACGCCTTCACCACCTCCACTTCCGGTGATCAAGCCGTTCATACCGATCACGATGACTCCATTCCCGTCATCGACTTCTCTCTCCTCTCCTCAAGCAATCCCGACCAACGGTCTAAAGTCGTCTCAGATCTTGCAAAGGCTTGTCAAGACTGGGGCTTCTTCATGGTACATATGTTCCTTGCTAGTTTATTATTTGCTTCATAGTACTTTTCTTATTCTAGTTGATCTCGAGCATTAAAAACAAGCAGTTGGCATCTGTGATCAACTTTTGCTTATCAAACTCGTTGTAAATACTTAAAAGACTAGCAACAGTTGAAATTGCATTGGCTGGTTCAACCGATGGTTGTTCATCCATGCTAGAACTAAGGAAAATTAATGAGAAATTATTGTTCATGCCTTGGACTTCGAAAGATTGGGCGCTGTGCGCAACTCAAACCCGACTTTTTTTTTTTTATAAATCTATTTTTCATTAACTGTTTATAAGCTGCAGTCATTCTTCTTCAGTATGATGTAAACTCTCTATACATGGCCAGGTGATCAACCACGGCATGCCTGAGAGCCAAATGAAGGCGACGGTGGATGCATTCATGCGGTTTTTTGATCTGACAGAGGAGGAGAAGAGCAATTTCCAAGGGAAGAACATGTTGAACCCCATAAGATGTGGGACGAGCGTCAATAATTCGGTCGACAAAGTGCTCTTCTGGAGAGATTATCTGAAAGTGAAGGTGCATCCAGAGTTTCACTGCCCTACCAAACCAGAAGGCTTGAGGTACCCCTTGTTTTTTGTCTGAAGAAAAGGTCTAATATGCATGGAAATAATTTCTATCATGTATGTGCAAGTTCTCTATCCCACGACTGCGAAGAATCTTATGTTTAAGAAATCCACTTAGATATTAGCTTGCATATTATTTCATCCATGACAATTAGTTGGGATTTTTACGAGATCGGGGTTTACCTGAGATGAACTTCCTTGCTCGTCATAGGGGCAAGGTTTTACTGCAATCGACCAGCAGTGACGTTACCTATATCAACTGAAAAAGGTCACCTTTCAAACACCTTAATCTAACCTAATCCTGGCCAAACAAAACCAAATGAATCTCTCTCCCCCCCCAGCCTCCCACCCACCGACAGAACCAGATCTTCCTCATTAGACGGAGACGGAGCCAACTGGAGAGAGAGAGAGATCACAAGTCAATGATAAGACTCTAGGAGAGGGGCGGGGCGGGGCGAGAGGGAAAAAGGATTATGGTAGTGTTTACACAGATGTAGACGACACCGTTCGGCCCAAAGCTAGAGTTTCAGTGAGGTACACCTGAGGTAGCAGGTGCTGGCGTGGGAATGGCCACATTACAATATAAGCAGCGACGTAAATCCTATAGAGCTAGCGATTGCTATAACTGTTGAGTTTGACAAGGTGTATGTTTGATCTGTGAACATGTATGAATGCTATATTGGTTTTGCTTTATTTGTAACAGAGAAGACCATAAGTTTAACACAGACGGTGAATCTTCTGCTGTAAATGCTGTGGATCTTAAAATTTTGCGGGTAATAATGGAGGAAATTAAGTTTTAAGAGCAATCATTTTCTGAACTGAATTAGCTTTGCCATGGAAGGTGCTCAGTAATGCAATGAAAAGTTTTAGTTTTTGAAATGAAAAAAGAAATTATCTAAATCATATGATTGTCGAGAATTTGCCTCATGAATCACGACCGATTAGAACTTGTCACCGAATGAGGATTAAAAAAATCAGGCCAATGACAAAGACACCGCGGAATATGCTTTTGTCATTTTATACAAGTATTCTGGAGCATTATTGATTGATGATGGGTCCATCCTAGTCGTCCGGGGACATAAAAATCTTTGACAGGGTACTTTAGAGTTATCAATGCATCCAGACCTTAGCCACAGCAGAAAATTATCAGATATATCAGAAAATGAAAACATGATGAAGAACTTGAAGAAATTCTTCTTCCAGGTAACACGAGAATCCGAATCTTCGACTCGGTTAATTCCATTCTCTGTCCATGTTTAAGGCTCTCTTCACTTGGATGGCGCACTCGATCACTAAAGTTACCTAAAGGGGAGATGACATGATTTAAATACCAAATTTATCATATCTATATTAGAGTAATTAAATATTAAACTGCACATTTATCTAATAGTTTAAACAATTTATAACGGTTGGCTATGGGCCTATGAATTCTCAAATTATATTAGAAATGGAGGTCCCGAGTTCAAATTTTTCCAAGCCCCATTTGCCTTCCCATTTAAATATGTCCACGGTTAGTACTAGACAAAAAGACCAGATTAATGATGAGGGATAGTGTTAGAGTAATTAAAGATTAAACTATGCACCTTTATCTAACATGTTAATCTTTTAGAATAGTTGGCTGTGGTCTCGTGAATTCTCACAATCCATAGAAGACACTTGTTAGTTTTGGACAGTAGATCTATATTTACCCAGAAATCTGGAAATCTTGATAGAAACTGCACGATTCTTATATTAGAATAGCATTATTTTGGATTATCTTGATGGCTGAAAAGAATAATTTTGTACGCCTGGAGAAAATCAACAAAGTGCGGATTCAATTTGATAGAACAAAACAATCAATAACACATTAGATAAAAGATTGAGTGACACAAACTTGTGACATCCCTAAAGATGAAAGGAACTCTACCATGGCATTTCCTCTGAGGAACGAAAGCAATGTTTCTGGCAGTGAAGTTTTTGCGGGGTACTCTAGCGCGGTCCGGAAATTAGCTAGGGGACTGCTCGAGGGTATATCGGAAAGCCTAGGACTCGAACCGGGCTATATCGACGAGGCAATGAACATGGAATCGAGCCTACAGATATTAACGGCGAACTTGTATCCGCCGTGCCCACAGCCGGAACTCGCTATGGGCCTACCTCCACACTCGGACCACGGCCTGTTGACCATCCTCATGCAAAATGGAATTGGCGGCCTCCAAGTTAACCACGGCGGAAAGTGGGTCAACGTCGATCCCTTGCCCAATGCCTTTTTGGTCAACACTGGTGATCACCTCGAGGTACATATATATAGAAGTTCATGTTTCATTTTTCTAATCTCCCTCATCTCTCTTCGAGAGACGTCCAATTTGTTTCAAATCTTGGTGTGCACTGTATGGTTGGTTTATAGATGCAGACACTATGTAGATCTTTGTAGAAGGGACCTTTTTATTATACAAAAAAACTATAGTACATATAGATGTCTTCAAAATTTGTTGAAAGAATTTCATTTTTTCGTTAATTCTTTGACCGGATATTAATCAGTTAAAACGTCTATACAAATCTTTGTGATTTGCTATTGTTTTTCCCATTGAACCGATTCAGCCTATTGCAATTAAAATTTTTTCTTGACACCTTTCAACTGTACAAGATTATGAGCAATGGGAAATACAAGAGCGTTTTGCATCGAGCTGTTGTTAACAGCAAGGCTACAAGGATGTCAATCCCTCAATCTATTGGACCATCGCCCGACACTGTTGTCGCACCAGTGGAGCAGTTGTTGGATGGTGAGAACAACCGTGCCATGTACCTCGCGATGAAATACAAGGACTACCTGGAACTTAATCAGAGCAATGTAGTCGATGGGAAATCGCGCCTGGAACGGGTCAAGATATGATTTTGTGCCGCCTGAACTATGTTGCTGTATCCCTTAAAAAAGGGTCGTGTGATTGGGTTCTGCTTCTAGACTGTTTGGACTCTTTGGAGTGCAGCCTTATGGAAAGTTTGATACTATGTAATGCGAGGTCCAAGAAACATATAGCACTTAACGCATGTAAGCTGCTCCTTTTGTGATGTATCTTCTTGACATGAAAAATGGAAGGGAGAGTTTCATGTTGTCTGATTAAACACCATAAATTTGTTGTGCTATATAAAATCATGGTGGTTGGTCAGCATGAGCTAGCAAATTGTTTATCTAGAATTTCACTAAAAATGGCCACTTCATCAGGCTGAAAATCTTGGGTACTCGCCGCAACTCGAAGAACTTGTTTCGAATATTATCTTCTCCACAAAAAATCTGGACTATTTGGGCTGAGGCATTGTGCACTTGACCCCAAGCATCAGAACCACTGAGGCATCTAAGCCTCGGTTTCTTTTGGTTTTCACGGTTCCCCTAAACCGTTGTCTTTTTGCAGACTTCGAAGCAAAATCTAGAGAAGCAAACGGCTGATGTGGAGAACAACATGAGGGGCTCCTGCACCAAGATCCAGGTCTCGCTTATCAAATCATGTCCATGTCCGTAATGTAGATATAGGACCTGTTGAACACTCGAGGCATCGACCGCTTGTGTTCTAGTTTGTTGTAGCTTTGAATGCTGTAACCATGAGCTGTATTATCGTGCTTATGTCTGGTTTTCCTTTCGAAAATTTCTGTTTCTAGCGTGAGAGCTGGCTCTGTACCGTGCAAATCTCTAAACATTTTGCGCCTTTAGGCAATGAATTTCAACGGCTTGCTATTTCCTTGAATTGGAATAGCCTTAGAAAAGTTTAGTGATGGTGCACTTGTTTTGCCCCCACTGATGGAAACACGGCTCTCTTTGTTTGCATGTCTCCGTGTGCAAAACCCTTTTAATCATCAATACGAGAAGAGTTGTGGGATATGTACTATCGGCGTTGAAAATTCAAAAGTCAAAGGTTGACCAGAAAAAAAGAAAAGAAAAGAAAAGAAAAGAAAGAAGACGAGCCAACAAAAGAAGAAAGGGACGCTCGGCTCAGAATAAAAGAGAGCCCGAGAACTTGTGCAAGAAAGAAAAAGGAAGGAGAGGAGAGGAAAGAAAAGAAGAGAAAAGGAAAAAGAAAGAAGGGGGTTTTGCGCCCACATGTCATAAGGACCTTGTCAAGTCGAGTCAACTATGTATCGTAATGCCCAATAAGTATTCGCGTTTCTCATTGGTCTAGTCAGGGTAGTTTTCGGAATTAGGGCTTAAATTCGAAGTTATGTGAAAATTGACCTGCAGAGTCTGATTTTCTAGTTGAGGAGCTTTGATATTTCATGGAAATGGTGGAATATGTTGCTGTAGAGCCATTGGGTTTGATGGAGGTTAATTTGAAGTAATGGTTTGGTCCAAGGGAACTTTTAGGGTTTGATGGGCAAGTTTAGTGTTGAAATTAAGTTCGAGTAATCGTTTTGGGTAGGCGATGTCACGCCCCGAACTCTAGGCATGCGCACATCCCTAGGTGGTCAATCAAATTGCGACGTTCCCAAGACACGTCGCTGACCCTTTCTTTTTCTTTTTACGCACATGCGGAAGCGAACTCATAATTACCCAACAAACAAACGAACACATGGGCTAGTAAAAGTAGGACAACCAATTATCACAAACCATACTTTATATACATGCCAGGTTAAACCTACAGGTTTATACACACCAGTCTGTCTTCAAAAGGAACTACTAAGCCGCCTACGCTCCGGACCCTTCAGCCTTGGGCTCCGAGTTCTCTAACTAAGGACCTGAATATATTTAACCACGAAGAGGTGAGATAAAAATCTTAACGAGTCAACACCCTAAACCCCAATTATGACGAGAATTCACTCAGAGGTAGCTTAAACATACACCATTAAGAACTTACCTTGCCTCAGCACGTCCCTGCATATTAGTTCAACACATATGCACTTATAAACACAGCAAGCGTAAATCAATAATTGGAACATCTCATATCATTCATCAAATATTCATAGGGGTCTCGATTATAAGATAAAACTATTATGACACGTCTCATTCCATGCCACACAATTTAGCCCCATAATCAGCGCAGCTATCTCAATCACTCAAGCGTGTTTCAATTATTTATGACCCAACGGCCATGTCCAACTCAACAGTCGGCAGTCATTCCGCATAATTGGGTGTCGTCCCGTTTTGTTGGGCACGGCAACGTCTACATCTAGACGGCATTCTCGAAAGAGCATCAGCTCAACCTCCACTATGATCGGCATCCGTTGTCAAAGGCATTTGAACTTAATCAGGCATCGTCCCGCGTGAACGCATCAGGAC
The DNA here is from genome assembly GCA_014182365.1 of Eucalyptus tenuipes. Lineage (NCBI taxonomy): Eukaryota > Viridiplantae > Streptophyta > Magnoliopsida > Myrtales > Myrtaceae > Eucalyptus > Eucalyptus tenuipes. The sequence goes on along the minus strand of CM024543.1, from coordinate 8,210,950 downwards.
GGGTTCCGATAATGACCACCCGCACATCCATGCTTGATCAAGAATATCGTGCTTTAGACTCAAATGCTTCCATTTCAAATAATGGACTTAGCCAATTTTCTTCGTATTAAAAATACTTGGTAAAATAATTGTGCATGGTCATACAGTCAAATCGATCCACAAAACATGATACTCTCCCATTTAAAAATTCCATGATTTTATATAGTACATAAAATATTTTTGGCGTCAAAATATGACACCCGGTATTTTTCTAATTAAATATCATAAAATCATATTTTTACAATAATAATTAAAAATCATCACCAAGCACCCAATTGCATAATTTAGCAAACAATTTCACAAATCAATTCAACCACGATGATTAGTGTAAAATTCTATAAACTGACTATCCCAAAGTATAATTTACGCTAATTATAATTAATTAAATAAATTACAAATTATTTAAAATAAATCACTTAATTAATTTAAATAAACTAACCAGACTAACCTAATTGAACTAACTAAATTAATCTAACTAGGCTAGCTACATAAACTTAATTAAGCTAACTAAATAACCTAACTAACTATCTAACTAATTAGCTAGCCTAACTAACTAATTCAACTAACTAAGGATTAACACTAATCTAATCACTAATCCTTAATTAAGCATAAACTAATCCACTAAGTGCAATTAACTTCCTAATCCAAGATTAGGGCGTTAAATAACTAGATTAGTGAGATAACGGGTCCACGGCGACGGCGGCACGAAGGAGACCAAGACCCAAGCTTACGACGTCTCCAACAGAGGCCAATTGGGGGCTGAAAACAACCCTACCAATCTTGGCTAAGGGGTTGCTTGCTAGACTTGGTTCAGTCTTGAAGGGGTTGCTGGTCGCGGCTTGGCTCGGCTAGACACGGAGACGGCATGGCCAAGGGTGGCCGGTGGCTGGCTGGCGGATAGCAGCTGGAGGTGGAACGGTTGGAACGGGCGGACAGGACAGTCGGACAGATAGGTGACACTGGCTGGCAAAGGGAGTTGGGCAGTTGAACGGCAGCTGGCGGGTGCAGGGACCAGGCGGACTGGCGAGCGTGGAGTGGTGAGTTGCAGCTGTTGGGATCTTGGCGCGAGGTTGGTTGTTGAAGTGGATGTGCAAAGGAGCTGGAAAACAAAAGATGGAGCCGCAAGGAAGTTAGTTGAGGAAGAAGAAGCTAAAGTTGGCTTGCTGGTTGGGATTGCACGTAGGGGAGGAAAAAGGGGAAATTGGAGAGTCAAAGTGGCAGCCAATGGGAGAGTAAGCAAAATATCTAAGCACCTGAGTGTTTTAGCCCCAAAGTCTTCAGTCATGTTTGTCAAGGTAGCCTCCAATAGCAATTTTCCTTCCAAATCTTCACCAAATAATCCAATTTGAAGGCCAAAATAGACCCCTTCAACAACCATACGAATTTCCATCCATTTCTTCTCAATTTCTTCACAAACCAAGCCATTTTGGCAGCCCAAAAATCCCATGCAATACCGTCTACGAATTTCTCTTTAATTCTCACGTAACAAATCAAATTGGTGGCCAGAAATCCAATTAAATGTGCCCATCCGAATTTCTTGATTTTGATTTGCCGAATTTGATTTTTCTGCAAAAATTTCGGGCTCGACGGAAATTTTCCAAAAGATGAGAAGAGGTCCTAAAAATAAATCGTGACACGCCCGAACGTTCAATTCCCAAAACCGAATTCATTTTCGTGGTTAAAATCGATCGGATGCGATTTTAGCATGACCCAATCTACCGGGTAGCTTTTAGGGATTTTAGCGCATTTGACCAGTGGTCGATAATTTTCGATCCATGTTTATGCATCTTCAATTCATCGGTGACTCTTGGTTGTCATAAAAAATTCGCAAGGTTTCAGTTACAGGTATCGAGTACAAAATCGATAGAAAATCGGATTAGTGCCGTTTGACGCGAATTTTCGCAATAAGGTGGAATCACCCGCAATTTAATTACGGGCTTCCGTCGAATCGACCTATATCTAATCACTAATCGATTATAACGGTGTCGTATTGACCCTTGCCGATTATCACGGTTAAATAGTCGATTCCTGATCGAATTCTCAAGTCTGTCGCGTTTATATCCCTTAACGGCTTCACCTAATAGATTAGTTAACTCGTGAGTGGCCGACTCAGAGAAAAAAGGATCATAGGCGCGTCAACGAAAAGCCCACTTCATATATTCGAGACGGGTCGAAATTCAGGATATCACAGACGATTTGTTAGCCCATAGAAATCATTTTGTTAGTGTTTGAGCTTAGTTTAGTTGACCCGTAGTTGAGATGGCATTTTATTTGGTTTTGATGTTATCTCTCACTTGTATGATAGGATTACAAGTTCGTTGATTTAAATAAGCATTGTTGTTTGGTTTGGAGTATATCTAGGCGAGTGGTGTTATCTCTTCTATGGATTTGTAAACTTATCTCGTGGAAGCGATAAATAGGTGATATATAATAAGTTATAAAAAAGCATGTTTGCAGCTTAAAAGTCTAGATCAGACAATTACGACTCCTTGGTTATTTATGAATGTTTTAGAAAATGTGTTACTCAAGGAAGTGTGGAAGATTATGTATATGCATCACTTGGTGAATGAGTTCATCAAAGGATTTTTGAATGATATGAGAAATGCTTTTGTAAAAGGTATTTTTGGTGGATGAGATGTACTGCAAAAAATTATATGGTATGACTTGTGAAAGGTTTTATGAAAAACATTTCATTTTGAGTACGGTTTCTGAAAGGAATTCTGAAATAGTTTGGGAATTGTTTTAAAAAAGTTATTGTGAAAGAATACATATATTTATTTATATGTATTGTGTTACGAATTGATTTATGCAATGGGTTTTATAATGATTTGAGAAACCTTTTATAAAAGACATTTTGAAATGTCAAGGGTTTGTGGAATGGATTTTGAAACGTCATGAGAAATGCCTTTGAAATGTGTTTAGTTTGATAAACAAGAAGGATTATGCATTTTGGTTACTGAAATGCATGGTAGAATATGAGATTGATTTGGATTGAATTTTTGGAAGATGTGGGATTGGTGCTCAATATTGATGTGAGCCCATTGAAAGGCTAGTGGGTATGCATACCGGGTTTAGGATATTCTTTTGGGCCGAGCAACCGGCTTTGTAAGTGGAGAGCTTGCCAAGGGAATAATCTAGATCACCTTGTCACTACTCACCAACTATTGTATCGTGACCATGGTTTGATATTAAGCAAAAGATTGGTCAATGGATGGACTATCGATGTGTGCTTCAATATGAGATGGATCAATGGATGGACCATTGATGTGGTTTTTGATAGAGATTAATCAATGAACTTGACCATTGATGCTTGAATTGTGATGATGGCTTAAATGAGTATTTTCTAAATTGTATAAAGTTTGTTGAAATGAAACAACTAGTATAAAATTTGACATGTATATTAAAGAGTTGGGCTATGGGTTTCTGATAGTGCTCTAATCTTACATATATGTATAGTGGCTGCTCGATCTATTTATAAAAGATACGTATTACTTACCGAGTTTGTGGTTACTCACCCCTCTCTTTTCCAACCTTATTAGGTTCCTCGGTTAGTAGTTAGTAGAGGGATAGTGCTATTGATGGGAACTTTTGGAAGTGGATTTTTGGTTTGCTTTGAGTCTACATCCTTTGGGTGGAAGGACTGTCATTTCACCCTCATTAATGTAGTTTTTGGGGTGTGATAGGATACAATTTGGAAACCCCTTTGAATTGGTTCACCATCATTTCACAAAGCCAAACAAAATGAAGAAGCTTTCTATCTGGCAAGACACTCATAGATTGGTGTAGTGATCTCTCTTTTCATCACTTTTTGGGATAAACCGTAATCCACAAATCTGTTAAGCCAATTTGGATAGCAAATTATGCGAGTTTAAGTACACGTGCTTAGACGCTTCTCTATGAACTATTGCTGAAAATAGACAAACAATGTAATTGCTACGTAATCTTGGATTAGCCGAGTTAGTCTAGACATAAGATCAAATTGTGCCTGAGGAAGAGCAGTCACTATTTTGAGTCTCAACCAAGGCAGCTTTCCCTCGAAATGTCTCTAGAGTAGACATGATCAATGGGGGGTTGGATTGGTACCGTGCTTAACTATCCTTGACTAGACATGCACACTCATTTCCAAGATTACTAATTTTCCAATACAAAATTGACCTGGCCGGAGTGGATCCAAGAAGACAGTATGGGTTCAAAGACAGAATTACTTGCCGAGGCTTGCCCATTTTCTTCCCCTGGAGGCCGGTCGAGACTGACCAGGGCTAAGCAAGCCAAGCGGGCTGCCATGGTTACCTCTACTTCAGAAGCCTTCTGCTCTGATGATAATTACTTGGTTACAGTGGGGGGATGTGGACTATTTTGGTTGCTCGGAGGAGTCAGTATGATGATCCACAAGGCCCTGACGTTCAGGCACCTGGCGTCGAAAATGGAAGCGCATTTACTGTTTAGAAAAGAAGCTGCCACGTGGCAGTCTTGGAGAGTTTGCCGAAGAACTCTTCCTTTATCTTTTTTTGAAGTAGATCTTCTCTTTCATAATTGATGTACACATGCACTGCGGGATTTCTAGAGAGAGAGAGAGAGAGAGATTCATCTCAAATGGCTACTGTTTGTCCAGTTGCCTCACTCCATCAAGAAGCTAATCCTTCTCGGCTGAAAATAGGGAGTGTTAAGACTCTAGCTGAATCTTCCAACCTCACTTCCGTCCCCTCCCACTACGCCTTCACCACCTCCGCTTCCGGTGATCAAGCCGTCCACTCTGACCACGATGACTCCATCCCCGTCATCGACTTCTCTCTCCTCTCCTCAAGTAATCCCGATCAACGGCGTAAAGTCGTCTCGGATCTTGCAAAGGCTTGTCAAGACTGGGGCTTCTTCATGGTACATATGTTCCTACCCAATCCATCAGCTCATTAGCTGCTTCATAGTACTTTTCTTTATTCTATCTGGTCGTGGATATCCAAAACAAACGGTTGGTCATCTTTGATAAGCTTTCACTTATCAAACTTGTCAGGAGTAATGAAAAGACTGAAAGTTCATATTGAATTGGCTGGTTCTGCTGATGGTTGTTCATTCATGCCGGAGCTAAAGAAAATTCATGATAAATTATTTCTCATGCCTTGGACTCCGAGAGATTGGTGCTGCACGTAAATCAAACCCCAAACCTTGTTGTTCTTTTTTTTTCAATGAATCTATCTTGCAGGAATTGGTATCAAAGTCAATCTTGATCTGTATGACACAAACTCTCTATACATATTCTGGCAGCGTCATGTATGCTATGAATTGATCATGGCCCCTGGGTTGTGTGAGTAGGTGATCAACCACGGAGTCCCCGAGGGCCAAATGAAGGCGATGGTCGACATGGTGACGGGATTCTTCGATCTGACAGAGGAGGAGAAGAGGGAGTTCGAAGGGAAGCACGTGTTGGACGGCATAAGATGGGGGACGAGCTTCAATGCTTCAGTCGATAAGGTATTTTTCTGGAGAGATTTTCTGAAGGTGAGGGTGCATCCAAAGTTTCACTGCCCTTCCAAGCCAGAAGGCTTCAGGTATCCATTCTTCTGCTTCTTCTACACAAATACCATAACTTTTGTATGAATGCTTACTTGAGTGCCATAACTTCTAAAAAACATTAACTACTATAACTTTTAATCAATTACTCGAGTGTAAAAAATTTTTGAAAACGTTCACCTAACTACAAAAAATCTGATGTGGTATAGCATTTGTGGTGAATGTTTTAAAAAATTTTTGATACTCAAATGATCAATTGAAAAGTTATACGGCATTCAAGAAATTGAAAAAAAATTATGGCACTCAAAGTGAGCGTCATACGCAAATTATGGCACTCAAGTGAGTCCCGTGAGTCCCGTACGATATTCTATTTTCTTAATTCCTTTAGAATACAAAAATTTTGAGTTTACTCCAACACAAATGGACACAATCTCATGTTTCAGAAGCCTACCGAGATATTAGCTCACATATTATTTGATCCATGACACTTAGTTGGTACTTATGTGCGGGATCTACTTAAAGTTGAACTTCCTTGCTATCGACCCGCAGTGGCATTACCTACCATGCCAAATCATCTAAAAGCCACTCACCTCTCAATCGCATTAAGATTTACCCCATCCATCTGGCCAAACAAATCCAAAAAAACCTCACAACCTCCTCCCCCGCCCCAGGGCGGGTAGCTGCATCTCTCTCTAAGAAGGAGCCAGATGTGGCCTTATGGAACATGATAGTAACACCCATTTTCTCCCTCTTTTTGCCTCATGAATCGTGAACAATTAGAACTCGTCAATGAATAGGGGCCCAAAAAGTAGGCTCATGACAAAGACTCCATGGAGGAGTACGCTCTTGTCATTTTGTACAAATTAGAGATTCCGGGGCATTATTGATTAGTGGTGGGTCCATCCTGGTAGATGCAGCGATATCACAATCCATTGACATGATACTTTAGAGTTATCAATGCATCGACACCTTAGTGCGCAGCAGAAAATTATTAGATATATCAGAAAAAGAAAGCATGACAAGGAATTTGAACAAATCCTTTTTCCCCGGTAATACGGAATCCAAATCTTCGACTTGACTAATTTCATAATCTGTCCATGTGTAAGACTCTGCCTAATTGGGTGTCGGACTCGATCTCTAGAGTTACCTAAATGCGAGATGTTGTGATTTTCATATCAGATTTTCCATATTTACATGGAGCACTTGACTAATCAATTAATCTTGGGATCTTAACTTAAAGAACTTCAATCCGTCCTATGCGCAAGCTCTTTAGGATCTTTGGTTCCAATTTGTTAATTTTGTATAGTAAATCCATGTTTATCCACAAATCTGCCAATCTTAAAACACAGCAAATAAAACTACAGGGTATTGTACTAGGGTAGCATTATTTTGGCTCGTCTTTGTTAACATATTTATTGAATTTGAATCCTGGAAAGGAAACTTTCCTAATTTGAGTAATTTCCTAGTTGGAGTTGGATTCTTAGTTTGAATAAATTTTCTATTGTGAATCCAAATCTCTTCTATATAAAAAGAAATGACTTCTTTGTGAATAATATTAAAGAGGAGTTTCTGCTTGTGAATTACATTTTGAGTGTTTGAAGTCATGAAAATCTTGTGTTAAAATTTTATAAATTCCATTGTGATATTGATAGATTATCTCATGAGAAATTGTGAGGCTAAACACCATGTGAGATTATTGGGTGTAACTGGGGGTAGGAAACACTAGTAATGTTTGAATGAGTCGAATGTGATTGTAATCTCTATTATATCTTTTGAACAATAGTGGAATTCTTTGCCGCTGCTCTCCCCGTTGACATAAGTCTAATGATTGAATCACGTATATTGGGCGTTCGATTCATTTTCTTATTCTGTCTATTTTGCTATCCAATTGCTTGTTGCTGCAACAATCTTGATGGCAAAGAAGAACAAATTTATACACCTAGAGAAAATTAACAAGTTGAGGATTCAATTTGATAGAGCAGGACAATTAGTAACATGCCAAATAAAAAATTGTGTGGACAAACTCGTGACATCCCTAAAGATGAAGAGAACACCACAAGAATTTCCTCTGATGAATGAAAGTGATGTTTGTTGCAGTGAAGTTTTAGCAGAATACGCTGGGGCGGTCCGGAAATTAGCTAGGGGCTGCTCACGGGTATATCGGAAAGTCTAGGACTTGAACCGGGCTATATCGATGAGGCAATGAACATGGATTCAAGCCTGCACATATTAACCGCGAATTTGTATCCGCCATGCCCGCAGCCAGAACTCGCTATGGGCATGCCACCACACTCAGACCATGGCCTGTTGACCATCCTTATGCAGAATGGAATTGGCGGCCTCCAAGTGCACCACGGCGGGAAGTGGGTCAAAATTGATCCCATTCCAAACGCCTTTTTGGTCAACACCGGCGATCACTTAGAGGTACATACATAGAAATTCATGTTCCATCTTTCTAATCTCCCTCATTGTCTTGCAAGAGAGGTCGGATTTGTTTTAAATCTTGGTGTGTACTGTGTGCCTTTGTTTATTCATGCACATACAATGTACGAGGAGGGGATATTGTTATATAATTAAGACCATAGTTCATATATTTGTCCTATAAATTCGATGAAACACACTCTTTTCTCTGTTTCTTTCACTGGATAATAATCAGTTGAAAAGTCAATACGGATCTTTGTGATTTACTACCACTTTCCCATTGAACCGATAAAGCTTGTTGGAACTAATTTTTTTTTTTCTTGACACTAATCAACTGAGCAAGATTATGAGCAATGGGAAATACAAGAGTGTTCTGCATCGGGCTGTTGTGAACAACAAGGATACAAGGATATCGATTGTTCTATCTAATGGACCATCGCCTGACACTGTCGTCACGCCAGCGGAGCAGCTGGTGGATGAGGAGAGCAACCGAGCTATGTACATCGGGATGAAATACAAGGACTTCCTGGAACTTCAACAGAGCAGCGTTCTCGATGGGAAATCAGGCCTGGAACGGGTAAAGATATGATTTTGTGCAGCCTGAACTGTTATACTAATGGATGTGTGATTGTGCTCTGCTTCTAGACTGTTTGGACTCTTTGGTTTGCAACCTTCGGAACATTTTAATATTATGTGATTCAAGGTGCAAGAACTGTCTAGCACTGATGTATGTAAGCTGGTCCTTTCTGTGATGTATCTTCTTGACATAATAAACGGAAGTAATTAACTTCATAATGTCTGACTAAACAGCGTAAGTTTGTAGTACTATAAATCATGATGGTTGGTCAGTATGAGCTAGCAAATTCGTCTGTCTAGATTTTCACCTGAAATGGCCACTTCATTGGGCTAAAAATATCGAGTACTCGCTGCAACTCAAAGAACTTGTTTCTAGTATGATCTCCTCAAAGACAAAACTGACCTGTTTAAGCTGAGACAATGCGCTCTTGACCCCAAGCATCAAAACTACAGAGGCTTCTTTGGCGTATGTTTAGGACAATTCTGAAGCCTTGGTTTCTTTTGGTTTTCACGGTTTGGACTAAAGCACCAGAACGATTAAACAAAATGATTAGTTCTCGAAGCAAATGAAGCATAATTCAGATGTTTAACTCAAGAATTCCCTATGTTCGGTCAACCTTTTTAGTCTCTTTGTGTTTGGTTCCCTTCCCTCTCATTACGTCGGAAAACATCTTGGTGAACCGAAGTCCAATATCTTCAGATCATATTGGAAAATGAAGTCATTTTCCTTTTTGCTGTTTTAGGTGCATCTCAGCTAAATGATGTCGCCATAATTGAGGGGACATGGTAATTTTGACATAGTAGGAAGAAGAAACAGCTGTACAAACTTCGACAGAGCAAAGGGTTAGTACTGGATGCTGAATTCGCTTGCAGTTATGGCTACCTTTTCACTCCTATAGCTGTTTTCTAAACTAAGACGAGCTTCCCTAATTATATGTTCATCGATTCAAACTGAAGCAGACATTGATTCATCAAATATTCTTTTATTAATGTAAATTTACCTCATTAAGGTTGTGGATATTCGAGTAAGGTAATGAAGGGGTTCTTTGCTAGAAAATCATAACGAAAAAATACCGGAAAAGTCTTCGCTTTCTGACTAGCATCCCCCAAATTTTGGAAGAACAAAAGGTGCAATCTTCTGTATGTCCCCGTAACGTCTTGCTATTCTATATTAAGAGATGATCCTCAATACAAACGCCGCGATCCTCTCATATTTGTGTAAGATTAATACATACAATATTGTAACTACAGACATATCACCGAGGCTGTACATCTGAAATAGTCATTTCGTTGGCTGAATCTCGTTGGTGCTTGCCACCGCTTGAAGAACTGGCTTCCGATACGGACTCCTCGCTGAAAAAACCGGGCTGTTTAGGATGAGGCAATGCGCTCTCACTGCCCAGCATCATAACCACGGATGACATCTCCGGTCTATCTCTCGGATTTTGTTGGACGCACAACAGAGCCACATGGATCGATCGTAAAACTTCCATGGGATTGAATGTGGATGTGATCGATGGATCAACCAGCTTCATAGGCTTTCGATCTCTGAACAGTGTCCAGGCCTGCAAGATTATTTCAGTCATCTAGAATAAGACTAGAAACTAACCTGAAGATAATAAAACAAACTAACCTGAAATGCATTGTGGATTATGAGATTGATTATGGATTGAATTTTTGGAAGATGTGGGATTGGTGCTCAATATTGATGTGAGCCCATTGAAAGGCTGGTGGGTATGTATATCGGGTTTAGGATGTCTTTTTAGGCTAAGCAACCGGCTTTGTAAGTGGAGAGCTTGGCAAGGGAATAATCTAGATCACACTGTCACTACTCACCAACCATTGTATTGTGACCATGGTTTAATATTAAGCAAAAGATTGGTCAATGGATGCACTATCAACGTGTGCTTTGATTTGAGATGGATCAATGGAAGAACCATTGATGTGGTTTTTGATAGAGATTAATCAATGGACTTGATCATTGATGCTTGAATTGTGAGGATGACTTAAATGAGTATTTTCTAAATTGTATAAAGTTTGTTGAAATGAAACAACTAGTATAAAATTTGACATGTATATTAAAGAGTTGGGCTATGGGTTTTTGATAGTGCTCTAATCTTATATATATGTATAGTGGATGCTCGATCTATTTAGAAGAGATACGTACTACTTACTGAGCTTGTGGTTGCTCACCCATCTCTTTTTCAACTTTTTTAGGTTCCTCAGTTAGCAGTTAGTAGAGTGATAGTGCTATTGATAGGAACTTTTGGAAGTAGATTTTGGGTTTGGTTTGAGTCTGCATCCTTCGGATGGAAGGACTGTGATATCACCCTCATTACTATAGTTTTTGGGGTGTGACAGAATACAATTTGGAAAGGCCTTTAAATTGGTTCACCATCATTTCACAGAGCCAAACAAAATGAAGAAGCTTTCTATCTAGCAAGACAATCACAGGCCGGTGTGGTGATCTCTCTTTTCATCACTTTTTGGGATAAACAGTAATCCACAAATTTATTAAGCCAATTTTGTCATGACCCGATCCTCGAGCACGTGCCCATCCCTCTCCGATCAACAAAATTTGCGACTTCCCAGGACGAGTCGCCGACCCTTTCATTTTATTGCACATGTGAAAACGAATAATAAATCCCCTGACAGTAACTATCTCGGGATAGAAAAGCAGGACAACAAATTCACAACAAACATGCTTTTATATTCACATTGAGTTATATACAAAGTCTGTGACCAAAAGACTACAAAAGACTATCTTTCCAAAAAGAAGCGGTCCTAACTGACCTACACTTCAAATCACCTTAGCACGGCTCCAGGTTCTCAGCTCTACGGTCCTGAAAATTGAGCCCACGACGGGGTGAGATATAAATCTCAGTGAGTTCACGCTCTAAACCCCAATTAGGACGGTAACACGCCAAGAGGCATCCTAACCACATAATCATACAACCATAGGGACTTACCTCGTCTCAGATCCACCCCGCAGTCGGCCACAGTTCATATCATATACAGTCACAAAAGCATGAGCAGTAAATAAGCTCCAACAACTAGAACGCCACACTCAATTCTCAAGTAAGCACAGAAGTCCTGATTATAAGGCCAAATCGTTATGACATGTCCCATACCATGCCACACGATTTTGTCCCATAATCCGGCGCATTCAACTCAATTAATCATGCGTTCCTAGTTTTGATCTCGGCATATAGTAAGGCCTACTCTCTGTTCGGCGGTCTTCTGGCATTGCCAGGCTACATCTCACACCATTGAGCATGGCTATGTCTTTCTTAGACGGCTTTCCCGAAGGAGCACGTGTCCAGAATCTATTGCGACCGACTTCTCGTTGTCTAGGGGCGTCCCATATAGGGTTTACCATCCAGCTTAACAGCCCGGGACGAGTTCTCTTAACCAACACACGATCACTCAATTATGGCCCAGGGCACCGTGCATTGCACTAAGATATCTCTATTAAAAAGGTGAATCTGGCCTATTTTCTTCGTATTAGAAATACACGGTAAAATAGTCGTGTGTGGGTACACGGTCAATTCACATTGAGAAAAATTGATATCCTCCAATTTAAAATCTCACTGTTTTATATAATATATAAAACCATTTTCGGTGTTAAAATCCAACACCCGGGATTTTCTAAATAAATATTGAAATTCATAATTTTTGGAATTAAATGACCAAAAATTCAATTAGCACTCAATTTGCACAAATTAACACTCAATTGCAGAAATTAATCACACCATTGCAATCAGCATGAAAGTCCGGTTACCGGCTATCCCGACCTAATTTCTTGAAAAATATTTAATAATTAAATAATTACAGAAATTAATTAAATAAATCAATTTAAATTCTAAAAATACTAACTTAGGCCGTAATTGCTAAATTAAATACCGAAACAGGCCCGGAAAATTACCGAACCAATCTAGATAAATAATACAACTTATCTAGTCCCTAACTAAACCATTCTAACCACCTAACATGCATAATTGAATAATTAAATTGCTAATCTAATTTAACTAACCACCTAATTCCTAATTAAATTAAACTAAACACCCCTTAAACGTCAATAACCTACTAAGAAGAGTTTAGTGCATAAACTCACTGGTTTAAAGCGAAGACCGGTTCACCGCGACGGCGGCCGAAACCCGAACTTTCGGCGACGTCAACGAACACTTGGACCGGGCCTAAAATCGGCCCAACAAATCTCAGCCCAAGCTGAGATTTGTTCTTGATTTGGGCTGGACCCAAGTTGGGCTGGACTGCTGAAGATTGAAGCTGGACTGGGCTTGCTTCTTGGGCTGACTTCAAGAGGACCTGTCTTCGGATGGGCTGTGGGCTCGACAGGCCGAAGAAAAGATCGAACTGGGCTGGAATTTACGAGCTGGGCCGAGCGAGGATGGGCTGAAGACGTTGGACAATTGCGAGCTGCTGGAGGGAAACGGAGCAAGGGAGCTGGCGTCTTCGGTGGAATGCTGGACGTGGCAGCTGCAGGATGGCGATTCGGTGGAGGCGAGCGTGCAGCTTGCGGAGTCAACTAAGTGGCGTCGCTTGAAGACTTCAGCTGGAGATTGACCGTGGGAAACAAAACATAGTGGAGCAGGCTGGCGTGAGCGGCAGCTGGTCTTCGAGGCAGGGATGGAGATCGGTGGGTTGGGCTTCTCGGTGGTTGATGGTGAAGACGCGTGGACGCTGGACTTCGATGGAGGGTGTCGCGGACGAAGGAGACGCGGGACACGGAGCTGCTGGAGTTGAACGTTGACCCGGCAGCTGGATTGAAGCAATTCGGGGAAACAGAAAGCTTCGGTCAACACCTGGGAGCAGCTTGAAGTTAGTTGACTGGAGGGAACAAGATTTGGTGGAGATGGAGGTGGCGAAGTCAGAGAGAAATGAAAAATCTCGAGCTTCAAGGGAATGAAAAGAAAAGGCGGAAGCTGAGAGGGGTCGAGGGATAACGAAGATGGAGGACAGCGACGGGAGGGCAGCTGGTGGTGTGCTCGGCAAGATTGGAAAGCTTGAAGTCCAACATCTTTATCCATCTAATTAAATGCAATGTCCCCCTAATACTTTCTAACAAGATAAGTCCATAATAATTAAATTTTGATGCAAATAATACATCCCCCAACCAAAGCTCCGAATTTCACCACATACTTCAATTTCTTCTCCGATTTCTCCAAATCGACATCCAAATTCGATGAAGAAAAATCCCATGCAATTTTTTGTAAGTCCCCAACACTCAAAGGCTCGAACTTGGAAGTCCAAATTTCCTTCGACTTAAATTTCTATCCGAATTTCCGTTATTTTTCCATAACGTCCGAATCGATTTTTCCGTAAAAATCTAGGAATCTCCGAAAATTCTTCGGAGGATGAGTTGACGTTTTTAATATAAATCGTGACATGACAGAACTTTCAATTTCTGAAATCGGGTTCAAATTCGCGGTTAATTTCAATCTGACCCGATTTTAGCGTGACCTAACCTACCGGGTAGCTTTTAGGAATTTTTAGTGCAATTGACCCGTGATCGATTTATCTCGAGTCACTTAGTGCATCTTCGACATATTGGCGACTCTCAGTTGTCGTGAAAATCTCGAGATTTCAAATACGGATACCGGGTACAGAAATGATAGAAAAATCGGTCTAGTGCTGTTCGACGAGAATTTTGCAATTAGGTAGAATCACCCACACACTAATTACATATCTCTATCGAATCGACCTATTTCCGGTTTTTGATCGATTTTTGACGGTGCCGTAATGACTCTTGCAAATCGACACGGTCGAACAGTCAATTCCTGATCGAATTCTCAAGTCCATTGCGTTCAAATCCCTTAATGGCTTCCCCAGATAGTCTAGTTATCTCGTAAGTGATCAGCTCAGAGAATAGCACCATAGGCGCGTCGACGAAAGGCCCGATTTATTTAATCGAAAACGAAATTTGAAAATTCAGGCTGTCACAAATTTGGATGACAAATTATGGGAGTTTAAGTACACGTGCTTAGACGCTTCTCTATGAACTATTGGTGAAAATAGACAAACAATGTAATTGCTACGTAATCTCGGATTAGCCGAGTTAGTTTAGACATAAGATCAAATTGTGCCTGAGGAAGAGTGGTCACTATTTTGACTCTCGACCAAGGCAGCTTTCCCTGGAAACGTCTCTAGAGTAGACATGATCAATGGGTGGGTTGGATTGGTACTGAGCTTAACTATCCTTGACTAGACATGCACACTCATTTCCAAGATTACTAATTTTCCAATACAAAATTGACCTGGCCGGAGTGGATCCAAGAAGACAGTATGGGTTCAAAAACAGAATTACTTGCCGAGGCTTGCCCATTTTCTTCCCCTGGAGGCCGGTCGAGCCTGACCAAGCCAAGCGGGCTGCCATGGTTACCTCTACTTCAGAAGCCTTCTGCCCTGATGATAATTACTTGGTTACAGTGGGGGGAAGTGGACTATTTTGGTGGCTCGGAGGAGTTAGTATGATGCTCCACAAGGCCCTGACGTTCAGGTACCTGGCGTCGAAAATGGAAGCCCATTTACTGTTTAAAATAGATCTTCTCTTTCATAATTGATATACACATGCACCGCGGGATTTCTTGAGAGAGAGAGAGAGAGAGAGAGAGAGAGAGAGAGTTTCATCTCAAATGGCTACTGTTTGTCCAGTTGCTTCACTCCATCAAGAAGCTAATCCTTCTCGGCTCAAAATAGGGAGTGTTAAGACTCTAGCTGAATCTTCCAGCCTCACTTCCGTCCCCTCCCACTACGCCTTCACCACCTCCGCTTCCGGTGATCAAGCCGTCCACTCTGACCACGATGACTCCATCCCCGTCATCGACTTCTCTCTCCTCTCCTCAAGTAATCCCGATCAACGGCGTAAAGTCGTCTCGGATCTTGCAAAGGCTTGTCAAGACTGGGGCTTCTTCATGGTACATATGTTCCTACCCAGTTCATCAGCTCATTAGCTGCTTCATAGTACTTTTCTTTATTCTATCTGGTCGTGGAGATCCAAAACAAACGGTTGGTGATCTTTGATAAGCTTTCACTTATCAAACTTGTCATGAGTACTGAAAAGACTGACAGTTCATATTGAATTGGCTGGTTCTGCTGATGGTTGTTCATTCATGCTGGAGCTAAAGAAAATTCATGATAAATTATTTCTCATGCTTTGGACTCCGAGAGATTGGTGCTGCACGTAAATCAAACCCCACACCTTGTTGTTCTTTTTTTTTAATGAATCTATCTTGTTGGAATTGGTATCAAAGTCAATCTTGATCTGTATGACACAAACTCTCTATACATATTCTGGCAGCGTCATGTATACTATGTATCGATCATGGCCCCTGGGTTGTGTGAGTAGGTGGTCAACCACGGAGTCCCCGAGGGCCAAATGAAGGCGATGGTCGACATGCTGATGGGATTCTTCGATCTGACAGAGGAGGAGAAGAGGGAGTTCGAAGGGAAGCACGTGTTGGACGGCATAAGATGGGGGACAAGCTTCAATGCTTCAGTCGATAAGGTATTTTTCTGGAGAGATTATCTTAAGATGAGGGTGCATCCAAAGTTTCACTGCCCATCCAAACCAGAAGGCTTCAGGTATCCATTCTTCTTCTTCTACACAAATGCCATAACTTTTTGTATGGATGTTCACTTAAATGCCATAATTTTTTTTTTTTTTTGCTTCGATTTCTTGAGTGCCATAACTTCTAAAATACATTTACAAGAGTACTGTAACTTTCAATCGATTACTTGAGTGTCAAAATTTTTTAAAAATGTTCACCTAACTACCGAAAATCCAACGTAGCATGGCACTTGTGGTGAACATTTTTAAATTTTATTTATACTCAAGTGATCAATTAAAAAGTTATATGCCACTCAAGAAATCGGAAAAAAATTATGACACTCAAAGTGAGTGTCGTACGGAAATTATGGCATTCAAGTGTGTTAAAAAAAAGAAGAAGTTGTAATAATGAAATGAGCGCCATGTGATATTCTGTTTTCTTGATTCCCTTAGAGTACAAAAATTTTGAGTTTACTCCAACACAAATAGACACGATCTCCTTTTTCAAAAGCCTACCCAGACATTAGCTTACATATTATTCGATCCATGACACTTGGTTGGTATTTATGTGCGGGATCTACTTAAAGTTGAACTTCCTTGCTCGTTATAAAGGCAAGGTTTTGCTGCAATCGACCGGCAGGGGCATTACCTACCATGCGAAATCATCTAAAAGCCACTCAGCTCTCATACATATTAAGGTTTACCCAATCCATCTGGCCAAACAAATCCAAACAAACCTCACAACCTCCTCCCCCGGCCCAGGGCGGGTGGCTGCATCTCCCTCTAAGAAGGAGCCAGATGTGGCCTTATGGATGAGGGCCAACAACTTGAGGCCCCACCTAATGAAAGTAGTGGATTATGCTTTGGAATCTAAAGGTCATGATAGGAACACCCATTTTCTCCCTCTTTTGTCTCATAAATCGTGAACAATTAGAACTCGTCAATGAATAGGGGCCAAAAAAGTAGGCTCATGACAAAGACTCCATGGAGTAGTATGCTATTGTCATTTTGTACAAATTAGAGATATTGGGGCATTATTGATTAGTGGTGGGTCCATCCTAGTGGATGCAGGGATATGACAATCCATTGACATGATACTTTAGAGTTATCAATGCATCGACATCTTAGTGCGCAGCAGAAAATTATTAGATATATGAGAAAAAGAAAGCATGACAAAGAATTTGAACAAATTCTTTTTCCGTGGTAATACGGAATCCAAATCTTCGACTTGACTAATTTCATAATCTGTCCATGTACAAGACTCTGCCCACTGGGTGGCGGACTCGATCTCTAGAGTTAGCTAAATGCGAGATGTTGTGATTTTCATATCAGATTTTCCATATTTACATGGAGCACTTGACTATTCAATTAATCTTGGGATCTTAACTTAAAGAACTTCAATCCGTCCTATGTGCAAGCTCTTTAGGATCTTTGGTTCCAGTTTGTTAGTTTTGTATAGTAAATCCATGTTTATCCACAAATCTGCCAATCTTAAAACACAGCAAATACAAACTACAGGGTATTGTACTAAGGTAGCATTATTTTGGCTCGTCTTTGTTAACATATTTATTGAATTTGAATCCTGGAAAGGAAACTTTCCTAATTTGAGTAATTTCCTAGTTGGAGTTGGATTCTTAGTTTGAATAAATTTTCTATTATGAATCCAAATCTCTTCTATATAAAAAGAAATGACTTCTTTGTGAATAATATTAAAGAGGAGTTTTTGCTTGTGAATTACATTTTGAGTGTTTGAAGTCATGAAAATCTTGTGTTAAAATTTTATAAATTCCTTTGTGATATTGATAGATTATCTCATGAAAAATTGTGAGGCTAAACACCATGTGAGATTATTGGGTGTAACTGGGGGAACTGATAATGTTTGAATGAGTCGAATGTGATTGTAATTTGTGTTATATCTTTTGAACAATAGAGGAATTCTTTCCCGCTGCTCTTCCTGTTGACATAAGTCTAATGATTGAATCATGTATATTGGGCGTTCGATTTATTTTCTTATTCTGTCTATTTTGCTAGCCAATTGCTTGTTGCCGCAACAATCTTGATGGCAAAGAAGAACAAATTTATACACCTAGAGAAAATTAACAAGTTGAGGATTCAATTTGATAGAGCAGGACAATTAGTAACATGCCAAATAAAAAATTGTGTGGCATAAACTCGTGACATCCCTAAAGATGAAGAGAACACCACAAGCATTTCCTCTGATGAATGAAAGTGATGTTTGTTGCAGTGAAGTTTTGGCAGAATACGCTGGGGCGGTCCGGAAATTAGCTAGGGGGCTGCTCACGGGTATATCAGAAAGTCTAGGACTTGAACCGGGCTATATCGATGAGGCAATGAACATGGATTCAAGCCTGAACATATTAACGGCGAATTTGTATCCGCCATGCCCGCAGCCAGAACTCGCTATGGGCATGCCACCACACTCAGATCATGGCCTGTTGACCATCCTTATGCAGAATGGAATTGGCGGCCTCCAAGTGCACCACGGCGGGAAGTGGGTCAAAATTGATCCCATTCCGAACGCCTTTTTGGTCAACACCGGCGATCACTTAGAGGTACATACAAAGAAATTCATGTTCCATCTTTCTAATCTCCCTCATTGTCTTGCAAGAGAGGTCGGATTTGTTTTAAATCTTGGTGTGTACTGCGTGCCTTTGTTTATTCATGCACATACAGTGTACGAGGAGGTAGGGGTGAGCGGTTCCAGGTTCCGGTTCGGTTCCGTCTGGAACCTGGAACCTACCCTCGGGTACATGTTCATCATTTTTTGGAACCTAGAACCTACCCGTCAGAACCAAGAACCTGGAACCTACCCTGTCACAGGTTCTAGGGTCGGTTCCAGGTTCCAACAGTTTTTTTTTTTTTTTTCATTTTCAAATTTGAACTATAACGTATGCGCATACTCTACGGTAACTTCCCGCATCTTAGCAAACATACCAGTACCAAGAATCTTGACATACATAATCAAAACCAATAAGAAGTTTGATGAAGCTTTAGAATGTCATTATGGATGGACCAGATACTTTGATGAGCACCAAACAGAAAAATCAACTACTTTTGACAAATAACTGTGCCAAATCACTAAAAAATTCAATCATGCCGTTACCAATTTTTTGTGCGTAATGATGATTGGGTCTTTATAGAGTCTTGTCTATCAAAAACAGATCTTTTTTTAATACTCAGACCAACCTGAACATTTCGGTATATCCCACACAGTTATGGATGAGGACGTACACTCTGGTTGACATAGCTCTTTGTTATTCTCATAGTGGACATTCATTGCAAGCATCCATGCACCAATTGTGACGTCCTCATTGCAAAACATCCGGACACTGTCATTCAAATAGAATAAACATCTGATAAAATGACTAATTGAGAGAAGTGTTGGCTCACTTGATTGCATTGTCCTTTCATAACTCGGGTTAAATCACATAAAGAACAGTTTAGGTTTGCAAGATTTCATCATGATACAAACCGTAGATCGGCAAAAGATATGACTGGTCCAGCATTCAATGGCAAATGTAAATTATTAGGCTTTTTGATGACCTAAAACAAAGTGTTGAAGTTGTGCAAGTGCTTGAGCATTGCATTAGACTCAATCGACTTCTCAACAATGAATTAGACTGGAAGGTTCAAAGCAATATACACAACAATAAATTAAGCCTCATGCCACTAACCAGGTCCGGCTATATGAATTCTTTTAGACCATTGCGCCAAATTCTGTATCAAGTCTTCTATAAGGTCTAAATGCTCCACATCTCATCATAATTTGCATGTAATTATATAAGATACGCTATTTTAATAAATATATAGCTCTTTAAGCAAAAGAAATTGTATTTGGGGCTCCTTTTGGAGCCCTAACCGGTTCCGTAACAGGTTTCGAAACCGGTCCTTTAAGAACCGGGAACCGAACCGGAACCTCCGGTTCAGTTCTCCGGTTCCCGGTTCTACCCGGGAACCACGCTCACCCCTACGAGGAGGGGACATTGTTATATAATTAAGACCATAGTTCATATAGTTGTCCTATAAATTTGATGAAACACACTCTTTTCTCTGTTTCTTTAACTGGATAATAATCAGTTAAAAAGTCAATACGGATTTTTGTGATATACTGCCATTTTCCCCATTGAACCGATAAAGCTTATTGGAACTAATTTTTTTTTTCTTCCTTTGACACTAATCAACTGAGCAAGATTATGAGCAATGGGAAATACAAGAGTGTTCTGCATCGAGCTGTTGTGAACTACAAGGCTACAAGGATATCAATTGTTCTATCTAATGGACCATCGCCTGACACTGTCGTCACACCAGCGGAGCAGCTGGTGGATGGAGAGAGCAACCGAGCTTTGTACATCGGGATGAAATACAAGGACTACCTGGAACTTCAACAGAGCAGCGTTCTCGATGGGAAATCAGGCCTGGATCGGGTAAAGATATGATTTCGTGCAGCCTGAACTGTTATACTAATGGATGTGTGATTATGTTCTGCTTCTAGACTGTTTGGACTCTTTGGATTGCAACCTTTGGACCATTTTAATATTATGTGGTTCAAGGTGCAAGAACTGTCTAGCACTGATGTATGTAAGCTGGTCCTTTCTGTGATGTATCTTCTTGACATATAAATGGAAGTAGTTAACTTCATAATGTCTGACTAAACACCATAGGTTTGTAGTCCTATAAATCATGATGGTTGGTCAGTATGAGCTAGTAAATTTGTCTGTCTAGATTTTCACCTGAAATGGCCACTTCATTGGGCTAAAAATATCGAGTACTCGCTGCAACTCAAAGAACTTGTTTCTAGTATGATCTCCTCAAAGACCAAACTGACCTGTTTAAGCTGAGACAATGCGCTCTTGACCCCAAGCATCAAAACTACTGAGGCTTCTTTGGCGTATGTTTAGGACAATTCTGAAGCCTTGGTTTCTTTTGGTTTTCACGGTTTGGACTAAAGCACCAGAACGATTAAACAGAATGATTAGTTCTCGAAGCAAATGAAGCATAATTCAGATGTTTAACTCATGAATTCACTATGTTCGGTCAACCTTTTTAGACTCTTTGTGTTTGGTTCCCTTCCCTCTCATTACGTCGGAAATCATCTTGGTGAACCGAAGTCCAATATCTTCAGATCATATTGGAAAATGAAGTCATTTTCCTTTTTGCTGTTTTAGGTGCATCTCAGCTAAATGATGTCGCCATAATTGGGGGGACATGATAATTTTGACATAGTAGAAAGAAGAAACAGCTGTACAAACTTTGACAGAGCAAAGGGTTAGTACTGGATGATGAATTCCCTTGCAATTATGGCTACCTTTTCACTCCTATAGCTGTTTTCTAAACTAAGACGAGCTTCCCTAATTATATGTTCATCGATTCAAACTGAAGCAGACATTGATTCATCAAATATTCTTTTATTAATGTAAATTTACTTCATTAAGGTTGTGGATATTCTAGTAAGGTATTGAAGGGGTTCTTTGCTAGGAAATTATAACGAAAAAATACCGGAAAAGTCTTCGCTTTCTGACTAGCATCCCCCAAATTTTGGAAGAACAAAAGGTGCAATCTTCTGTATGTCCCCGTAACGTCTTGCTATTCTAGATTAAGAGATGACCCTCAATACAAACGCCGCGATCCTCTCATATTTGTGTAAGATTAATACATACAATATTGTAACTACAGACATATCACCGAGGCTGTACATCTGAAATAGTCATTTCGTTGGCTGAATCTCGTTGGTGCTTGCCACCGCTTGAAGAACTGGCTTCCGATACGGACCCCTCGCTGAAAAAACCGGGCTGTTTAGGATGAGGCAATGCGCTCTCACTGCCCAGCATCATAACCACGGATGACATCTCCGGTCTATCTCTCGGATTTTGTTGGACGCACAACAGAGCCACATGGATCGATCGTAAAACTTCCATGGGATTGAATTTGGATGTGATCGATGGATCAACCAGCTTCATAGGCTTTCGATCTCTGAACAGTGTCCAGGCCTGCAAGATTATTTCAGTCATCTAGAATAAGACTAGAAACTAACCTGAAGATAATAAAACAAACTAACCTGAAATGCATTGTGGATTATGAGATTGATTATGGATTGAATTTTTGGAAGATGTGGGATTGGTGCTCAATATTGATGTGAGCCCATTGAAAGGCTGGTGGGTATGTATATCGGGTTTAGGATGTCTTTTTAGGCTAAGCAACCGGCTTTGTAAGTGGAGAGCTTGGCAAGGGAATAATCTAGATCACACTGTCACTACTCACCAACCATTGTATTGTGACCATGGTTTAATATTAAGCAAAAGATTGGTCAATGGATGGACTATCGACGTGTGCTTTGATTTGAGATGGATCAATGGAAGAACCATTGATGTGGTTTTTGATAGAGATTAATCAATGGACTTGATCATTGATGCTTGAATTGTGAGGATGACTTAAATGAGTATTTTCTAAATTGTATAAAGTTTGTTGAAATGAAACAACTAGTATAAAATTTGACATGTATATTAAAGAGTTGGGCTATGGGTTTTTGATAGTGCTCTAATCTTATATATATGTATAGTGGATGCTCGATCTATTTAGAAGAGATACGTACTACTTACTGAGCTTGTGGTTGCTCACCCATCTCTTTTTCAACCTTTTTAGGTTCCTCAGTTAGCAGTTAGTAGAGTGATAGTGCTATTGATAGGAACTTTTGGAAGTAGATTTTGGGTTTGGTTTGAGCCTGCATCCTTCGGATGGAAGGACTGTGATATCACCCTCATTACTATAGTTTTTGGGGTGTGACAGAATACAATTTGGAAAGGCCTTTAAATTGGTTCACCATCATTTCACAGAGCCAAACAAAATGAAGAAGCTTTCTATCTAGCAAGACAATCACAGACCGGTGTGGTGATCTCTCTTTTCATCACTTTTTGGGATAAACAGTAATCCACAAATTTATTAAGCCAAATTTGTCACGACCCGATCCTCGAGCACGTGCCCATCCCTCTCCGGTCAACAAAATTTGCGACTTCTCAGGACGAGTCGCCGACCCTTTCATTTTATTGCACATGCGAAAGCGAATAATAAATGCCTTGACAGTAACTATCTCGGGATAGAAAAGCAGGACAACAAATTCACAACAAACATGCTTTTATATTCACATTGAGTTATATACAAAGTCTGTGACCAAAAGACTACAAAAGACTATCTTTCCAAAAAGAAGCGGTCCTAACTGACCTACACTTCAAATCACCTCAGCACGGCTCCAGGTTCTCAGCTCTACGGTCCTGAAAATTGAGCCCATGATGGGGTGAGATATAAATCTCAGCGAGTTCACGCTCTAAACCCCAATTAGGACGGTAACACACCAAGAGGCATCCTAACCACATAATCATACAACCATAGGGACTTACCTCGTCTCAGATCCACCCTGCAGGTCAGCACAGTTCATATCATATACAGTCACAAAAGCATGAGCAGTAAATAAGCTCCAACAACTAGAACGCCACACTCAATTCTCAAGTAAGCACAGGAGTCCTGATTATAAGGCCAAATCGTTATGACATGTCCCATACCATGCCACACGATTTTGTCCCATAATCCGGCGCATTCAACTCAATTAATCATGCGTTCCTAGTTTTGATCTCGGCATATAGTAAGGCCTACTCTCTGTTCGGCGGTCTTCTGGCATTGCCAGGCTACGTCTCACACCATTGAGCATGGCTATGTCTTTCTTAGACGGCTTTCCCGAAGGAGCACGTGTCCAGAATCTATTGCGACCGACTTCTCGTTGTCTAGGGGCGTCCCATACAGGGTTTACCGTCCAGCTTAACAGCCCGGGACGGGTTCTTTTAATCAACACACGATCACTCAATTATGGCCCAGGGCACCGTGCATTGCACTAAGATATCTCTATTAAAAAGGTGAATCTGGCCTATTTTCTTCGTATTAGAAATACACGGTAAAATAGTCGTGTGTGGGTACACGGTCAATTCACACCAAAAAAATTGATATCCTCCAATTTAAAATCTCACTGTTTTATATAATATATAAAACCATTTTCGGTGTTAAAATCCAACACCGGGATTTTCTAAATAAATATTGAAATTCATAATTTTTGGAATTAAATGACCAAAAATTCAATTAGCACTCAATTTGCACAAATTAACACTCAATTGCAGAAATTAATCACACCATTGCAATCAGCATGAAATTCCGGTCACCGGCTATCCCGGCCTAATTTCCTGAAAAATATTTAATAATTAAATAATTACAGAAATTAATTAAATAAATCAATTTAAATTCTAAAAATACTAACTTAGGCCGTAATTGCTAAATTAAATACCGAAACAGGCCCAGAAAATTACCGAACCAATCTAGATAAATAATACAACTTATCTAGTCCCTAACTAAACCATTCTAACCACCTAACATGCATAATTGAATAATTAAATTGCTAATCTAATTTAACTAACCACCTAATTCCTAATTAAATTAAACTAAACATCCCTTAAACGTCATTAACCTATTAAGAAGAGTTTAGTGCATAAACTCACTGGTTTAAAGCGAAGACCGGTTCACCGCGACGGCGGCCGAAACCCGAACTTTTGGCGACGTCAACGAACACTTGGACCGGGCCTAAAATCGGCCCAACAAATCTCAGCC
This sequence comes from Eucalyptus tenuipes, assembly GCA_014182365.1. Classification (NCBI taxonomy): domain Eukaryota; kingdom Viridiplantae; phylum Streptophyta; class Magnoliopsida; order Myrtales; family Myrtaceae; genus Eucalyptus; species Eucalyptus tenuipes. The sequence continues at coordinate 8,186,178 of CM024543.1, read as the reverse complement.
CAAGCTGGCGTCTTCGGTGGACTGCTGGACGTGGCAGCTGCAGGATGGCGATTCGGTGGAGGCGAGCGTGCAGCTTGCGGAGTCAACTAAGTGGCGTCGCTTGAAGACTTCAGCTGGAGATTGACCGTGGGAAACAAAACATAGTGGAGCAGGCTGGCGTGAGCGGCAGCTGGTCTTCGAGGCAGGGATGGAGATCGGTGGGTTGGGCTTCTCGGTGGTTGATGGTGAAGACGCGTGGACGCTGGACTTCGATGGAGGGTGTCGCGGACGAAGGAGACGCGGGACACGGAGCTGCTGGAGTTGAACGTTGACCCGGCAGCTGGATTGAAGCAATTCGGGGAAACAGAAAGCTTCGGTCAACACCTGGGAGCAGCTTGAAGTTAGTTGACTGGAGGGAACAAGATTTGGTGGAGATGGAGGTGGCGAAGTCAGAGAGAAATGAAAAATCTCGAGCTTCAAGGGAATGAAAAGAAAAGGCGGAAGCTGAGAGGGGTCGAGGGATAACGAAGATGGAGGACAGCGACGGGAGGGCAGCTGGTGGTGTGCTCGGCAAGATTGGAAAGCTTGAAGTCCAACATCTTTATCCATCTAATTAAATGCAATGTCCCCCTAATACTTTCTAACAAGATAAGTCCATAATAATTAAATTTTGATGCAAATAATGCATCCCCCAACCAAAGCTCCGAATTTCACCACATACTTCAATTTCTTCTCCGATTTCTCCAAATCGACATCCAAATTCGATGAAGAAAAATCCCATGCAATTTTTTGTAAGTCCCCAACACTCAAAGGCTCGGCTTGGAAGTCCAAATTTCCTTCGACTTAGCCTATCCGAATTTCCGTTATTTTTCCGCAACGTCCGAATCGATTTTTCCGTAAAAATCTAGGAATCTCCGAAAATTCTTCGGAGGATGAGTTGACGTTTCTAATATAAATCGTGACATGACAGAACTTTCAATTTCTGAAATCGGGTTCAAATTCGCGGTTAATTTCAATCTGACCCGATTTTAGCGTGACCTAACCTACCGGGTAGCTTTTAGGAATTTTTAGTGTAATTGACCCGTGATCGATTTATCTCAAGTCACTTAGTGCATCTTCGACACATTGGCGACTCTCAGTTGTCGTGAAAATCTCGAGATTTCAAATACGGATACCGGGTACAGAAATGATAGAAAAATCGGTCTAGTGCTGTTCGACGAGAATTTTGCAATTAGGTGGAATCACCAACACACTAATTACATATCTCTATCGAATCGACCTATTTCCGGTTTTTGATCGATTTTTGACAGTGCCGTAATGACTCTTGCAGATCGACACGGTCGAACAGTCTATTCCTGATTGAATTCTCAAGTCCATTGCGTTCAAATCCCTTAATGGCTTCCCCAGATAGTCTAGTTATCTCGTGAGTGATCAGCTCAGAGAATAGCACCATAGGCGCGTCGACGAAAGGCTCGATTTATTTAATCGAAAACGAAATCTGAAAATTCAGGCTGTCACAAATTTGGATGACAAATTATGGGAGTTTAAGTACACGTGCTTAGACGCTTCTCTATGAATTATTGGTGAAAATAGACAAACAATGTAATTGCTACGTAATCTCGGATTAGCCGAGTTAGTTTAGACATAAGATCAAATTGTGCCTGAGGAAGAGTGGTCACTATTTTGACTCTCGACCAAGACAGCTTTCCCTGGAAACGTCTCTAGAGTATACATGATCAATGGGTGGGTTGGATTGGTACTGAGCTTAACTATCCTTGACTAGACATGCACACTCATTTCCAAGATTACTAATTTTCCAATACAAAATTGACCTGGCCGGAGTGGATCCAAGAAGACAGTATGGGTTCAAAAACAGAATTACTTGCCGAGGCTTGCCCATTTTCTTCCCCTGGAGGCCGGTCGAGCCTGACCAAGCCAAGCGGGCTGCCATGGTTACCTATACTTCAGAAGCCTTCTGCCCTGATGATAATTACTTGGTTACAGTGGGGGGAAGTGGACTATTTTGGTGGCTCGGAGGAGTTAGTATGATGCTCCACAAGGCCCTGACGTTCAGGCACCTGGCGTCGAAAATGGAAGCCCATTTACTGTTTAAAATAGAAGCTGCCACGTGGCAGTCTTGGAGAGTTTACCGGAGAACTCTTCCTTCATCTTTTTTTGAAGTAGATCTTCTCTTTCATAATTTATATACACATGCACTGCGGGATTTCTTGAGAGAGAGAGAGAGAGAGAGAGAGATTCATCTCAAATGGCTACTGTTTGTCCAGTCGCTTCACTCCATCAAGAAGCTAATCCTTCTCGGCTCAAAATAGGGAGTGTTAAGACTCTAGCTGAATCTTCCAACCTCACTTCCGTCCCCTCCCACTACGCCTTCACCACCTCCGCTTCCGGTGATCAAGCCGTCCACTCTGACCACGATGACTCCATCCCCGTCATCGACTTCTCTCTCCTCTCCTCAAGTAATCCCGATCAACGGCGTAAAGTCGTCTCGGATCTTGCAAAGGCTTGTCAAGACTGGGGCTTCTTCATGGTACATATGTTCCTACCCAGTTCATCAGCTCATTAGCTGCTTCATAGTACATTTCTTTATTCTATCAGGTCGTGGAGATCCAAAACAAACGGTTGGTCATCTTTGATAAGCTTTCACTTATCAAACTTGTCATGAGAACTGAAAAGACTGACAGTTCATATTGAATTGGCTGGTTCTGTTGATGGTTGTTCATTCATGCCGGAGCTAAAGAAAATTCATGATAAATTATTTCTCATGCCTTGGACTCTGAGAGATTGGTGCTGCACGTAAATCAAACCCCAGACCTTGTTTTTTTTTTTTTTTCAATGAATCTATCTTGCAGGAATTGGTATCAAAGTCAATCTTGATCTGTATGACACAAACTCTCTATACATATTCTGGCAGCGTCATGTATGCTATGTATTGATCATGGCCCCTGGGTTGTGTGAGTAGGTGATCAACCACGGAGTCCCCGAGGGCCAAATGAAGGCGATGGTCGACATGCTGACGGGATTCTTCGATCTGACAGAGGAGGAGAAGAGGGAGTTCGAAGGGAAGCACGTGTTGGACGGCATAAGATGGGGGACAAGCTTCAATGCTTCAGTCGATAAGGTATTTTGTTGGAGAGATTATCTGAAGGTGAGGGTGCATCCAAAGTTTCACTGCCCTTCCAAACCAGAAGGCTTCAGGTATCCATTCTTCTGCTTCTTCTACACAAATGCCATAACTTTTGTATGAATGCTTACTTGAGTGCCATAACTTTTAAAAAAAATTTACTACTATAACTTTCAATCAATTACTTGAGTATAAATTTTTTTTGAAAACATTCACCTAACTACCAAAAATCCGACGTGGTATAGCATTTGTGGTGAATGTTTTAAAAAAATTTTGATACTCAAATGATCAATTGAAAAGTTATACGGCATTCAAGAAATTGAAAAAAAATTATGGCACTCAAAGTGAGCGTCTTATGCAAATTATGACATTCAAGTGTGTTAAAAAAAATATATATATATATATATATATATATATATATAAGTGAGTCCCGTACGATATTCTGTTTTCTTAATTCCTTTAGAATACAAAAAATTTGAGTTTACTCCAACACAAATGGACACAATCTCATGTTTCAAAAGCCTACCGAGATATTAGCTCACATATTGTTTGATCCATGACACCTAGTTGGTACTTATGTGCGGGATCTACTTAAAGTTGAACTTCCTTGCTAGTTATAAAGGCAAGGTTTTGCTGCTATCGACCCGCAGAAGGAGCCAGATGTGGCCTTATGGATGAGGGCCAACAACTTGAGGCCCCACCTAAATGGAAGTAGCCCGTTATGCTTCGGAATCTCAAGGTCATGATAGTAACACCCATTTTCTCCCTGTCTTGCCTCATGAATCGTGGACAATTAGAACTCGTCAATGAATAGGGGCCAAAAAAGTAGGCTCATGACAAAGACTCCATGGAGGAGTACGCTCTTGTCATTTTGTCCAAATTAGAGATTCTGGGGCATTATTGATTAGTGGTGGGTCCATCCTGGTAGATGCCGGGATATCACAATCCATTGACATGATACTTTAGAGTTATCAATGCATCGACACCTTAGTGCGCAGCAGAAAATTATTAGATATATCAGAAAAAGAAAGCATGACAAGGAATTTGAACAAATTCTTTTTCCCTGATAATACGGAATCCAAATCTTCCACTTGACTAATTTCATAATCTGTCCATGTGTAAGACTCTGCCCACTTGGGTGTCGGACTCGATCTCTAGAGTTAGCTAAAAGCGAGATGTCGTGATTTTCCATATTTACATGGAGCACTTGACTATTCAATTAATCTTGGGATCTTAACTTAAAGAACTTCAATCCGTCCTATGCGCAAGCTCTTTAGGATCTTTGGTCTCAATTTGTTAATTTTGTATAGTAAATCCATGTTTATCCACAAATCTGCCAATCTTAAAACACAGCAAATACAAACTACAGGGTATTGTACTAAGGTAGCATTATTTTGGCTCGTCTTTGTTAACATATTTATTGAATTTGAATCCCAGGAAACTTTCCTAATTTGAGTAATTTCCTAGTTGGAGTTGGATTCTTAGTTTGAATAAATTTTCTATTATGAATCCAAATCTCTTCTATATAAAAAGAAATGACTTCTTTGTGAATAATATTAAAGAGGAGTTTCTGCTTGTGAATTACATTTTGAGTGTTTGAAGTCATGAAAATCTTGTGTTAAAATTTTATAAATTCCTTTGTGATATTGATAGATTATCTCATGAGAAATTGTGAGGCTAAACACCATGTGAGATTATTGGGTGTAACTGGGGGTAGAAAACATTGATAATGTTTGAATGAGTCGAATGTGATTGTAATCTCTATTATATCTTTTGAACAATAGTGGAATTCTTTGCCGCTGCTCTCCCTGTTGACATAAGTCTAATAATTGAATCACGTATATTGGGCGTTCAATTTATTTTCTTATTCTGTCTATTTTGCTATCCAATTGCTTGTTGCCGCAACAATCTTGATGGCAAAGAAGAACAAATTTATACACCTAGAGAAAATTAACAAGTTGAGGATTCAATTTGATAGAGCAGGACAATTAGTAACATGCCAAATGAAAAATTGTGTGGCACAAACTCGTGACATCCCTAAAGATGAAGAGAACACCACAAGCATTTCCTCTGATGAATGAAAGTGATGTTTGTTGCAGTGAAGTTTTAGCAGAATACGCTGGGGCGGTCCGGAAATTAGCTAGGGGGCTGCTCACGGGTATATCGGAAAGTCTAGGACTTGAACCGGGCTTTATCGATGAGGCAATGAACATGGATTCAAGCCTGCAGATATTAACGGCGAATTTGTATCCGCCATGCCCGCAGCCAGAACTCGCTATGGGCATGCCACCACACTCAGACCATGGCCTGTTGAACATCCTTATGCAGAATGGAATTGGCGGCCTCCAAGTGCACCACGGCGGGAAGTGGGTCAAAATCGATCCCATTCCGAACGCCTTTTTGGTCAACACCGGTGATCACTTAGAGGTACATACATAGAAATTCATGTTCCATCTTTCTAATCTCCCTCATTGTCTTGCAAGAGAGGTCGGATTTGTTTTAAATCTTGGTGTATACTGCGTGCCTTTGTTTATTCATGCACATACAGTGTACGAGGAGGGGACATTGTTATATAATTTAGACCATAGTTCATATAGTTGTCCTATAAATTTGATGAAACGCACTCTTTTCTCTGTTTCTTTGAATGGATAATAATCAGTTAAAAAGTCAATACGAATTTTTGTGATATACTGCCATTTTCCCCATTGAACGGATAAAGCTTATAAGAACTAATTTTTTTTTTCTTCTTCCTTTGACACTAATCAACTGAGCAAGATTATGAGCAATGGGAAATACAAGAGTGTTCTGCATCGAGCTGTCGTGAACAACAAGGCTACAAGGATATCGATTGTTCTATCTAATGGACCATCGCCTGACACTGTCGTCACACCAGCGGAGCAGCTGGTGGATGGAGAGAGCAACCGAGCATTGTACATCGGGATGAAATACAAGGACTATCTGGAACTTCAACAGAGCAGCGTTCTCGATGGGAAATCAGGCCTGGATCGGGTAAAGATATGATTTCGTGCAGCCTGAACTGTTTTACTAATGGATGTGTGATTATGTTCTGCTTCTAGACTGTTTGGACTCTTTGGATTGCAACCTTTGGACCATTTTAATATTATGTGGTTCAAGGTGCAAGAACTGTCTAGCACTGATGTATGTAAGCTGGTCCTTTCTGTGATGTATCTTCTTGACATATAAATGGAAGTAATTAACTTCATAATGTCTGCCTAAACACCATAGGTTTGTAGTCCTATAAATCATGATGGTTGGTCAGTATGAGCTAGCAAATTTGTCTGTCTAGATTTTCACCTGAAATGGCCACTTCATTGGGCTAAAAATATCGAGTACTCGCTGCAACTCAAAGAACTTGTTTCTAGTATGATCTCCTCAAAGACCAAACTGACCTGTTTAAGCTGAGACAATGCGCTCTTGACCCCAAGCATCAAAACTACAGAGGCTTCTTTGGCGTATGTTTAGGACAATTCTGAAGCCTTGGTTTCTTTCGGTTTTCACGGTTTGGACTAAAGCACCAGAACGATTAAACAGAATGATTAGTTCTCGAAGCAAATGAAGCATAATTCAGATGTTTAACTCAAGAATTCACTATGTTCGGTCAACCTTTTTAGACTCTTTGTGTTTGGTTCCCTTCCCTCTCATTACGTCGGAAATCATCTTGGTGAACCGAAGTCCAATATCTTCAGATCATATTGGGAAATGAAGTCATTTTCCTTTTTGCTGTTTTAGGTGCATCTCAGCTAAATGATGTCGCCATAATTGGGGGACATGATAATTTTGACATAGTAGAAAGAAGAAACAGCTGTACAAACTTTGACAGAGCAAAGGGTTAGTACTGGATGATGAATTCCCTTGCAATTATGGCTACCTTTTCACTCCTATAGCTGTTTTCTAAACTAAGACGAGCTTCCCTAATTATATGTTCATCGATTCAAACTGAAGCAGACATTGATTCATCAAATATTCTTTTATTAATGTAAATTTACTTCATTAAGGTTGTGATTATTCTAGTAAGGTATTGAAGGGGTTCTTTGCTAGGAAATTATAACGAAAAAATACTGGAAAAGTCTTTGCTTTCTGACTAGCATCCCCCAAATTTTGGAAGAACAAAAGGTGCAATCTTCTGTATGTCCCCGTAATGTCTTGCTATTCTAGATTAAGAGATGACCCTCAATACAAACGCCGCGATCCTCTCATATTCGTGTAAGATTAATACATACAATATTGTAACTACAGATATATCACCGAGGCTGTATATCTGAAATAGTCATTTCGTTGGCTGAATATTGTTGGTGCTTGCCACCGCTTGAAGAACTAGCTTCCGATGCAGACTCCTCGCTGAAATAACCGGGCTGTTTAGGATGAGGCAATGCACTCTCACTGCCCAACATCATAACCACGGATGACAACTCCGGTCTATCTCTCGGATTTTGTTGGACGCACAACAGAGCCACATGGATCGATCGTAAAACTTCTGCAGGATTGAATGTGGATGTGATCGGTGGATCAACCAGCTTCATAGGCTTTCGATCTCTGAACAGTGTCCAGGCCTGCAAGATTATTTCAGTCATCTAGAATAAGACTAGAAAATAACCTGAAGATAATAAAACAAAAAGATCTGACGACTTACAAATCCGAGAAGGCTTGAATGGTTGTCAGGATGATTAAAGCCTCGATTTCTTTGCCCGCTCACGATTTCCAGCACTACGACACCAAAACTGAATACATCCGATTTTATCGAATATAACCCGTGGATAGCATACTCTGGTGACATGTAACCGCTATGCAAAAAAGCCATTGAAAAGAGTGATTAGTTTTTGAAACAAATGGACCAGACCCAGGGAAGATCACTTGTTGAGAGTACTCACTATGTTCCCACCACTCTCTTTGTATTGGCTTCGCTCTCATTACCTCCGAAACTCCTTGCCAAACCAAAGTCCGATATCTTTGGATTCATTTCGTTGTCGAGCAGGATGTTTTCAGCTTTCAGATCTCGATGAATTATTCTTAATCTTGAGTCTCGGTGAAGGTATAGGAGCCCTGAGGCTATGCCGTTGATGATAGTGAAGCGCCTAGGCCAATCCAGTAAAACACCCTTCTCTTGATCTGCCAAATTTTAGGCCTCGTGAGTAATTAAATAGAAGCTTCTTCACTCCTTTTCTATGACAAAAGAAATGAAAATGTAGGGACTTGAGCGAAGCGAACCGAAAATGAAACAATCCAAGCTCCGGTTGGGCAAGAACTCATAGATCAACATCAATTCATCTACTTGAATGCAGCATCCCAGAATCTTGACGAGGTTTCGGTGTTGAAGTTTGGCGATGTAGACGACTTCGTTTTTGAACTCATCCTGTCCCTGCCTAGAGTTTTCCGACAGCCTCTTCACAGCAATTTCTTGGCCATTCCTCAGAACACCCTAAATGATAGAGCCTTTGTTTTAATTCCTTCATTTCGTTGTGAATTTGGATATGGACGAGCAGATCTAGAATTCTAAAAAACCAAGAACAGTAACCTTATAGACAGCTCCAAAACCTCCCTCTCCGAGTTTGTTGTCTTCGGAGAAGTTATTTGTAGCGTTCACTATGGTTGTCAGGTCGAACATAGGTAAGTCTAGCTCTTCACCATGGCTTTGATGGCAGAATCTAAAGATTTGTCCTGCAAGTAGAAATTAGAGTGAGTGAATTCATCATCTAAAGAGAACTCACAATTGAGTTTTAAAAATCCCAAAACAGAATCCAAAGCAACACACATTTGGTTCATTGATATTTCCAGAGAGAGATGATCTGATGAAACTTTGCATTTGATGCAGAGCAGCAACATTTAAAACATATGCTAACAAGAGTGAAAAATGACTTGTGTATCATGATTGACATCTTGCTTGGAAGATAAAATGACTTTACCATCTCTCCTATACTTTATGAAAACAGCCATGATGCTGAGAAGAAGCACCGTGGACAGCACGGTGCTGACAATGATGCCTGTGCTTTTCCTTGTGCCAGTATTTCCGCTCGAATTCCCACCTTGATACACATTACAACGAATTGAAAATAGAAGTTACAAAGAATATGATAGTTATTTCGAACTCATTCTCTTCCTCATGTCAGTTGGTCGAAAATAACTCAGGGTTTGAACACATACCGACTTCTGATGCGGCCATCCTTACATAAATATCCTGGCCGTTCTCATTGAACTGTCTAATATCCATCAGGTCACCGAACCAAAGCAAGCATCCGCTTCCTTGCCCTCTAATATCCAAGTTTGAATAAGCCGTGCATGAGCAGTTCCTCAAGCATGTCTGCTCGCATTCTTGAAGGTCCATACTCTCGTTGAACCATGATTGCCTCGTGTCGGGCAACTTCACTTCGGTGTACTTCTGAAACTTGTCTCCTCCCAGGCAATCCAGTTCCATCCTCCGGACACAACCGTTTGACCAATCCCCGAATTCCCAGGCGCTCGGGTATCTGGGCATGAACCCTGTTAAGCACACGCATTTTGGAGAGCTAGCAATGTTACAGTTCCCATTCCCTCCGCATAATGCATAAGTGTCACAGTCGTCCGTTTGAGCAGACGAATACAGTATCCAATCGTGTGTCCGATCTACCCAACTGAAGCGCTGAGCAATCCCATTCTCGTTTAAAACGAGCATCGATGGGACGGAACTGTTCAGAATATTGAAGTAATAGTAAATTTCGTTTTGGTTGAAGACGAAGCCAAAGCTATAAACTGGATTTGGCCTCAACTGAGGGAACCCGCTAAATCGAAGGCCGTTCCAAGGTCCTGACCTGAACTGCACTACCGATCTGTTTCTCACGATCAGCTGCGGATATCCCGAAGAATCGAGCCTATATGTGAAATCACCAAGTGAAGGGTCGTCCACGCTTTTCCAAGAGGTCAGGTACCGGTCCAGACCTTTTGCTCGGTCTATACCAAACTTCATCCCAGCCAGAAACGAATCACAAGGGTGATCAAAACTCTGCCAAATTGCATCACCCAAGTCATTGTCGTTTCCTTCTTTTATGACGAAATTGGCAGAATCCAAAAGCTGCGCAATCGGATTCTGGGCTGGTTTTGATACGTTGGAGGACCAAACGATCCCATTGTTGTGGTTCAGGAGAGTCAGTACACCCTGAGGAGTGAGCTTTAGGACTCCTGAAGAATCATTCAGGGGATTCTCTCGGTTTGCTACCCAAAGCATCCTCCCGGCCGATAGCTTCTTGTACCATATGCCCACGTAACGGTTCTTGGAGCTGCCGCGGCTAAAGAATCCTAGCTCGAAGTTCCCGCTGGGAGAGACTATCGTTTGGCCATCTGTGATGTTCTGGCCAACTGAAATGGAGTCCAATGCATAGCTTATCTGCAACACCAGGGACATGAAGCAAAAGCTGCGTAGAAGAATTGGAAAGCAAGACTCCATAGATGCTGTTCAGCTAGTGCTATACTGACTTCTGATTCATGAGGAAATTAAAGAGAGGCAATTAGCTGATTAATCTCTCCTCTGTTTTTGTTGCTTTATGAAACAGGAATTAGCCACATGTCGGTCCTTGACGACATATATATATTAAGTGATGGGCAAAAGCGACAGTCGGTGAAATCAGCCCTTTGAGTTTACCGTTGGTAAAGCAGCGTACGAACGACGTTTCCCAGCTCAATCATGCTTGGAAACTATATATAACGTGTGGCTTGGGGGGAGATCAGTCTCCGGGTTGGGCCCGGTCTGGCTTAGGGTTTTGACCACCTCCTTTTCTTTACTCTCTAAAAGAAAAGAACAAAAAAAAAAAAAAAAAAAAGCATATCGGTCCAATTTGGGCCATTTGGTTCTACATTTGGAATCGGGAACCGGACCGATTATTCCCAGTTCCAAGTTTTTAGAATTGAGAATTGGACCAAGTCCCATACACAGCTCTAGCCCGAACGGATGACAAGTGTGCGACAAAGACATGATTACATGTCATAGAGAGAACAACAGATAAGTGATTGGCTTCTAATGTGACATCACTAGATACAATTAATGATTAATATATTAATTTTGATTATGATAATTTGACTCCAAACGTACTCAAGGTGAATATAATATAATGTAACATGACAAAAGATTGTTAGAATCTCCTTTAAATTGTCAAAACTTAGACCATCAAAAGTCTTCTAAAAAGCTATTGGGGTTTGCTTCGGTGGCCACCCTTCCAACATGGAAGGAGGAGGTAGGGGAGTTCGAATCCCCACCTTCTAAAGGGGTTTGGGATGGGAATGATTTAGTTTTAAATGTGGATTTCGACTCTTACGCTCTACAAAGAAGCATGACAAAAGTCTAAGGATGAGAGTTAAAGTAGAAGTAAAGTAGGACCAACCGAAAAAAAAAAAACTATTTAAAAAAGTCGTCATTCTCATAGATGCTGGTTTCCATCCGTCGGAATTGGCTAAGAGGTGGGAACGTCCATGCGTTTCGTATAGGAAACTGTATGACACCAAAAAGAGAAAAAAAAAAACACAAAAATTTCAAATTATGCCTAATGTGACACCAAAAATTGAGGTACGGACATCTGGAGAGCCAAAACTTGGCACGGATGGACACTTAAGCGCCAAAACTTTGAAAATGTACACTTAAGTGCCAAAATCGGAGTAAAATGGATCACTTAAGTGCCAATCCGGCCAAAATCGGCCCAAATTGCTGATGTGACAATTTTCCGATGAGAAAATGCATAAACAACAACGTTTTATGTCGATGTGTAAATAATTAATATAAAATTAATTAAATTAAATTAAAACTTAAATTTGTTTAAAATATTCTAAAACATAAAAAACTTAAAATTTAAAAACTTAAAAATTAAAAAAAAAGGGGGGAGGCCGAAGGGAGGCGGCTGAGGGTTGAGCTCTCGCTGCCGCCGCCTCCCCACCGGTGCCGGGCAGGGTCGGCGATGGAGCGGGGAGGGTCGGCCGAGGTGGGCTGGTCCCTAGTTGATCGGCGGCGAGGGCCGCGACCCTCACCCCAGATTTGGGCGACGGCTTGCGGGCCCTCGCCGCCCCCACCGTCGCCGGGAAGGGCCAGCAACGGTGGGGGAGCATCGGTCGGGGTCGTCGGGCCGGCCGGGGGCCGGGGCGATGCCGGCCGACCGGCGGCAAGGGCCCGTGAGCCCTCGCCGTCCCTTGGCGGACCGGCGTTGCCCGCCCCGGCCGGGGCCCGGCGACCTCGGCCGATGCTCCCCACCGTCACCGGCCCTTCTCGGAGACGCAGGGAGGTGGCGAGGGCTCACGGCCCTCACCGCAGGTCGGCCAGGGGCCGGCCACCCCGGATGACCCTCCCCCCTCCGTCGTCGGCCCTTCCTGGCGGTGGTGGGGAGGTGGCAGCGGTGAGGGCTCGCCCTTAGTCGCCGGCCTTCGGCCCCCCTTTTAATTTTTTTTTTAATTTTAAGTTTTTTATTTTTTAGAATATTTTAAATAAATTTAAGTTTAGATTTAATTTAATTAATTTTTATATTAATTATTTACACATCTTTATTTTTTAGAATATTTTAGTTGGTGGTTTAATTTTTATTTTGGAGACGACGTTGTTTCGGGTGAGTTAGAGCTGAATCAGCTCTCCGGCGAGCCACATAGGCAAACAAAAGTAATAAAATATTGCCACGTAGGATTTCCGGCAAGATTCGTCGGAGGTGGCACTTAAGTGTCCCACTTTTCAAAGAAAATGACATTTAAGTGTACATTTTCAAAGTTTTGGCATTAAGTGTCCCATCGTGCCAAGTTTTGATACTTGGGCTGTACTTCTGCCCCAAAAATCTCTAATTAGTACCTATAAGACTCATTTAGCTTCCGCAAGTGAGAACTATAAAAAAAGGCTTATATAAATGCTGAAAAGCAAATGGTGTTGATATGGTTTAAGTGAAATAAAAACGATACTTATATTGAGGAACCATCTCACAAAATCTTGACGGAAGGTAGATATGTCATATATATATATAATTTTGATTTTTTTATATTATAAGTTTAGGGTAAATATTAATGTGGATTTTTTTTTTTATGGATTTTTCAAAAAAAAAAAAAAAAACAAATGATTAAGTCATTGACTGTCGGCTCGGATTAGACAAGGCCAAGCAAGATGCGGCGAAGGAAAAATTGACACCACAGCCGACAAATTTAGCCAGCAGATTAGAAAAGTGATTTAGCCGACAAAAAATATAAATGAAAATAGACAAGTCAAGAGTAAATATCTGACAAATGAAGGTTGATTCGAGTGACTAAAGATGACGGTTGACATAACCATCGACAAAATAAAGTAACCATCCGAATAGCGGAAGCCCACGATTCCAGACGCAACCCTTTGAGAGATCTTCGCAAACTGGAAATTCATAAAAATGTGAAGTTGTGTAATTAAGAAATTCGAAAGCAACTGATGTGAAAACATGGAAAAGATATAACCATCAAAGTAGTGCACGATTAGTAAAGTAATAAAAGCATAATTGTCAAAGTAGTAAAATCGGTCACTTATGAATGATAGTTTGTACATAGAGATCGCTATGGGAACTAAACACTAAGAATATTTAAGTGATTTGAGTATGATTGTAACATCTACCATATCGTTTGATTTATGACGACATCACGTGATACTCTTTCCATAGAGTTAGTTAGATCGATCGAATTGATTGAACCATGTAAATCTCATATGAAATCATGGTTAATTACTTCTTTTTCTATGATAATTCCAACTGTAACAACTTTCTACATCAAGAATATGAATAATTATGAAATGAAAAATCTTTTATGGCTCGAGCAATTCACTAGATTAACCAAAATCTGAGGTTTGGCACTTCTCACCTTTGACTGAAGTTAATTCTTGTTCTAATCAATTGCATCTGGTCTCAATTTTCATAGTCAAGTCTCAATTCCCCTGCCTGAAAGAAAACATCGGACAAAGAATTGAGAGAAATGACGAGTGACATGCGGACCTGCAACGTGAAGATTGTCTCCACGTGCCGATGGGGACGGCATGTGATCTGACTAATTGTATTTTTTATGCACACTTGGCGAAACATGATTGGAGAGTCGCCTACGTGGGGTCGGGGAGGACCCAAGCCCACCTAACGTACCATTGAGGTTAGCTAAGTTGAAGCGGTTCGTGAATACGTTCACATCTCGTTTCTCCTCTTGTCCAGCCTCACAAGAGAGTGACGTCAGCAATTAGGTTGAGAAAAACAATTAGCATCATCATTGAAGGAAACGTGCGCTCACCGTGAACTTATTCAAACAAAGTCGCCTATTTTCTATGTTTTATAACGTGATGGATTATGTCAAGTACATTAGTCTAATTTGGGAAATCAACATGCTAGGCATAGGTGATAAATTCTTACAAGGGTTGTTCGAAACGACCATCTTATTTGAATTTCTACTTTGTTATTGGCCGGTTATTATACTAATTTACTAGACTGGTTTATCTCACGTCGCTTGTGTACGTGATTAGTATGCTTTTTATATCCATGTAGTCTCTCTTTATTTATTCGTTTAAATTTTCAGATTTGACTTTTTAATATGGTATCAAAGTCAGTTCCGCTATGATTTATTTCGTGTTCTGCCATCCTGTGTGTCAAATTGCACGTGTGGTTTCTAATTAGCTGTGCACATGAGAGTAGATGTCAAATTGTATCCCACGTCGTTTGTCACATGATTTATATGCTCTTTATATATACATGATCTCCCTTTGCCTATTAACCCAAGCTTTTGAGTTGAACTTTTTAATAAATAGTCTAATGTTACTCTTTTCGGATCAGGTTACTCAATCTTATTTTCGCTTTTAATTAAGTCCCTCCCTTCACTTATTGTAAAATTTGTGATTGAGCTAAGTTAGGGAATATTGGATGAAGATAGGACTACGACTTAGTGACTTGATGAAACTTAAGCTAAAGTTAAGAGTCAAAGGTGGGGAGTTTTAGACAATATGTTAGTGGGGTTGTTGAGCGATCTAATTGAAAGTTAGAAATAAAATTGATTGATCGGATTGAAGAAAAAACCTGAAGGTCGAATGATCTTTTAAAAGTGACCATAAAAGTTTATTGATCATCATTCAATTAACATGCCTTATGAATATTTTTTTTTATTGTACAATTAAGTTTAGAGATTAGGTGAGATCCGAGGTCTCGAGCCAAGTTTATTCTACGAATCTCAATTGATGCACATCTCATTCAAAAGTAATTTGCTTTCAATCTTACTTCATGTCAATGCTAAGGATAGGAGCTCATCTTTCTTCTGCTAATAAATAGTAGTTCCTTTTTCTAAATAATTGTCACGACCCGAACCTCGAGCACATGCACATCCCTCAGTGGTCGATTAATAAAATTTTGCAACCTCCCAGGAATGGTTGCCAACCCATACATTTTATTGTGCAATCGGAAACATAATAATAATAACCTCCAGACAACATAGAGATGGCATAGCAAACATAGGATTATATTACATTAGACACACATTTTTTTTTTTACATAAGTACTTATATACATAAAAGCCTAACATGACATGGATCTGTTTCAAAAAGAAGAGCTTTTAAGCTATCTACGCTCCGAGCTCCTCGTCCATGGGAACAGGGTCCCTGGCGATCCTGTCAGACTTCCCGATAACAAAAGGGTGAACTGTCACCCATTGTCCAAACTAGATGGAAGATCCATCGACTTTTGACAGCAATTGTACACGGACCTAGCTTTCACTTCCTGCAAACTCCTACACTTCTCTTGAAAAGCCTCCATCTAGGGACCTGAAAAATTTATCCCACAACGGGGTGAGATCACAACTCAGCGAGTTCAATCCGTAAATCCCGATTAGGAGAAGGGTACACTCTACATGCAACCTATTCATGTTTCTCACAACTCTTTTAATCTTAATATTTCCCTGCACATTAGTATCAATCGCATCATACATAGCAGTAACAAGATTATATATCATATTAATATTTCCACAGATGTATATACAAGAATGTAATTATTAAAACAATAATACGGGCCCCCAATTATCAGACTAAATTGTTATGGTACGTCCCATACCGCACCACACAATTCCGTCTCCTAATTAGGTCCCTCAAGTTTGATCATTCATGCGTCACGACAAATTTCAATTCACTGGATGTGGTCAACCCAACATATAACAGTCATCCGGCATGGCCGGGCATCGTCTCACACCACTGAGCATGGCAACGTCTACATTTAGACGGAATTCCAATTAGGAGCATCGGTCCAGCATCCACTGCGATCGGCATCCGTTGACTTGGGGCATTCTCGAAGGAGCATCGTCCGGCCCCAAAGGCTCGTGATGGATTCTTATGTCATGTATGCATTCACTCAATACCACAATTCAATGATCAATTGCATATTTCATTCACAACATCTATTAAGTAAATTTTCCAGCAAGAAACACCTTGAGAACAGTTACAACTTACTACTGACCGAAATTTGCAGAAACAGTCCATTTGCACACTTCCGAGTTTAAAACCAGAAACCAAGTTGAATGAGTTCGAAAAATTATCAAACTTGAGTATGCTGTAAAGGACACTTGAATAGACATTTTTCATGAGGACACCAAGACCCAGATCCTTCTGGATTCGGCCCAGTAATTCATTCAATCCAGCACCAAACCGGGTCCGTCTCCAGATGGTCTGTTTTTCCGAAATCAGCTTAGTTCGGGGTCCCAAAAAAATCCGTTTGGTCTGAAATTCGACTATGTTAAACTAGAGGACATAAGAAACAATTTTTGTGAAAAAAAATGTATGGAAATTCGAGCCCTAAGGGTCAGTAATAACCCTTAGAATACCAACAGGTCAGGATTTCCAGTATAGTCCGACTTTCTGTTTAAAGATGACAGAGTTAAAATCGTCTTCTTTTAAATTCCCAAAAATTCTGAGAAAAGTATATGTTATAAGTGAAGATGTCTAAAATATTTATTCAGAAGAAAATCACTTCAAAATCGCAACATATCTTAGTCTACAAAAATAGCAAACTGCACGTGTCTAGAAAGCAGTTCTGGAGAACAGTCCCTACCTTTGGTTGAACGGTCCTCTACGGTTTTGATCTTGTTGTTTAAACAAAAAATAAACCTTTCTATGACTAATCTAACCTTTCTAAACTAACACTAAACTATATTTAACATCATCTAAATCTTTCTTAAGTTATCTAAATTCCTAAATATAGGTACACGGCCCCTAATCAAGGTTTAGGAAAACAACTCACCTAACTAGAATTCCAAAGCTACCGGTGTTGGCTGAGCAACAACGGTCAAGCCGTAACCTCCGGGGACGCCGGAGTGGCTTTGTTTTGCCCGGAACAGGGCTGAGAAGTCTTGCTCTCGGCCGGTGGAAACCAAGTAGTGCAAGAGCAGCAACCGCAAAAGCTGTGAACTGAACTGAGGAGTTTCCTGCGAACAAAGGAAATGGCGGTGTTGATTTTAGAGGGTCGTGGGCTTCCTGGTGGAGATGGTTGCTCGGCAGATAAAGGCCATAATAAAGAGAAATGAAACATGGAGGTAGTTGCGTCAAAGCTTCTGTGGGTCCAGTAACTTGTTAACGTCAAAACAGAGCTTTCCTCTGTTTTTTTTTCTTGGCTGCTGGTTTGCCGTCTAAGAGGGAGCAAGAAGGCCGAATAAACTAGCTTAAAGAAGAAAAAGACAATGCTTTCACGGATGGAACAAGGAAAGAAAAAAAAGAGAAGAAAGAAAAGGAAGAAAGAGATAGAGACAGACGCACAGCAGAAGGGGGAAGGTGTACGCGCGGAAGAGGGGAAAGAGGAAAAGAAAAGACAAAGACTTTTCACTGAGAGAAAAAAGAAAGAAAAAGGGAAAGAAAGAGATAAGGAGAAAGAAAAGGAGGTTGTCGCATGGTACCAAGGGAGAGAAGAGTTGCACGGAGGGGAAAAAGAGGTGGAGGAAAAAGGACCATGGTGGTCCCGCCCTTCCAAAATTCCACAACCTCTTTTCATTTTTCCACAAGAGCTTGGTACTTTTTCCATGGAAGTTTAAACCATATCACTTTCAAGTGGCCCACCAATCTTACGCAACCTTATCTTGCTCAAATGAAATGCAAACATTGGTAAAATCCTTCTCGATGGGCACCCATCCGAATTTTGCAGCCATTTCAACTTTTCCCTCTTTTCATTTTATCTATTTATAACCTTAGCCAATAAGAATTAAGTCCACTTAAACCCTTATTATACCCATCTCAAATTGTTCCATACCAAGAACAAAAATTTACGTCGAGATATGGCTTTCCTCACCTTTCTTTAATTTGCTGGATTTTGCATTATCCACCACAATTCTTGTTTGTCCATAATTCTTGAAAAGATACAACAACATTCCTAGAATTAGTCGTGACAAATGAGAGTTCTCAATTTCTGAAATAGGAATAATTTTCGCAGTTAATTTCAGTCAAACGTGATTTCAACGCGACCTAGACTATTGGGTAGTTTTTGGGAATTTTCGGTGCAATTGGCCCGTGGCCGATTATTTCCGGGCCACAATGTACATCTTTGACTCATTGGCAACTTTCGATTGTCGTGAAAATCTCTAGGTTTCAATTATGAGCACAGGGTACCAAAACGACACAAAAATTGGTTTAGTGCCGATGATGAGAATTTTGTAATTAGATGGAATCACCCATGCCTAATTATATATCTCTATCGAATCGACCTATTTCAGTCTCTGATAGATTTTTGACTGTGTCGCAATGACCCTTGCAGATTAACACGGTCGAATAGTCGATTCCTGGTCGAATTCTCAAGCTTGTTGCATTAAAATCCCTTAATGGCTCCCCCAACTAGTCTAGTTATCTCATGAGTGATCAGCTCGAGAGAAAGATGTAGGCACATCGATGAAAAGCCCGATTTATTCAATTGAAAAAGTAAGTAGAAAATCGATCGTCACAACTCTTTCCCTCTTATAAAAATTTCGTCCTCGAAATTTAAGTCGTTACATCTCTTGAATCAAAAAGGTAAGGGAATTGTTGCTTCATTGTATCTTCACTTTCCCAAGTTGCTCCTTCTATGCCGTGGTGTTGCCAAACCACTTTAACTAACGGAATCGTCTTGGTATGTAGGATCTGCTCTTTTCGATCCACAATTTGAATTGGTCTCTCCTCGTACGACACCCTATCGTCCATGTCCAATTCTTCAAAATATAGTACGTGGGTTGGGTCAGGTTTGTACTTTCTGAGCATTGACACATGGAAAACATTATGAACTTGAGCAAGCCTCGGCGGTAACGCAAGGCGATATGCCAAAGGCCCTATTCTTTCCAGAATTTCAAAGGGACCTACGTACCTCGGACTTAATTTCCCATTTTTGCCGAAGCGTGAAGTACCCCTCATTGGTGACACCTTCAGAAAAACGTGTTCACCAACTTGGAATTCCAATGGTCTTCGCCGCTTGTCAGCGTAGCTCTTCTGGCGACTTTGAGCAGTCTTCAATCTGTTTCTGATAACTGTAACGACATCTACTGACTGTTGAACTAGCTTTGGGCCTGTGATCTTTTGTTCCCGACTTCATCCCAACACACCGGCGTTCTACACGCCCGGCCATATAATGCTTCAAAAGGAGCCATTTGAATGCTCTGTTGGTAGCTATTGTTGTAGGCGAACTCAACGAGATGAAGTTGGTCTTCCCAACTTCCTTTAAAATCCAGTACACAAGCCCGTAGCATGTCCTCAAGGGTTTGAATGGTCCTTTCAGATTGGCCATCCGTCTGAGGATGATATGCCGTACTGTATTGCAGCTTCGTTCCTAATGCACTCTGCAAACTTTTCCAAAATGCAGCTGTAAACCTCGGGTCTCGATCTGATGTTATCGTAACCGACACTCCATGCAGACGAACTACTTGACGTACATACAGATCTGCATGTCTATCCAAACTGAGGTCCTTTCGAACCGTAATGAAGTGAGCCGACTTTGTCAGTCTGTCAACTATTATCCAAATTGAATAATTTCCTCTCTGACTTCTTGGTAATCCGGTCACGAAATCCATCGTGATATGCTCCCATTTCCACTCTGGGATCTCAAGAGGTCGCAAAATTCCTCCCGGCTTGCAGTGCTGAGCTTTAACCTGTTGACACGTCAAACACCTGGCGACATGCTTGGCGATATCCGCCTTCATACCGGACCACCAATAGTGTTGACACAGATTCTGATTCATCTTGGTATTGCCAAGATGAATGCTGTAACTGCTACGATGAGCTTCTGATAAGATCTCCTCTCTAAGCTCTACACCGTCAGGTATAACCAACCGTGTTTGGAACCTCAGGGTTCCATCCTCAGAAATTTGAAAGTCAGCTTTCCTCTTCTCGGTATCCTCTTGCAGAATTTTCTGAACATCCGGGTCTGTCAACTGAAGTGTCTTAATTCTTATCTGCACTTCCGGCTCAATTCTTAGGGAGGCCATTAGATTTGAAAGGTGGCCTACCTCAAATTTGAAAATCGAATCTCGAGCTCTCTCGATTAAGTTCCACTCCTTCATCACTATATGAGCAACTGAAGACTTCCTACGCAGTGCATTTGCGACCTTGTTCGATTTTCCGGGGTGATACAGAATATCACAATCATAGTCCTTCAGGAGTTCCATCCAGCGACGCTATCTCATATTCAATTCCTTTTGAGAGAATAAATACTTGAGACTTTGATGGTTTGTGAAGATTTGAAATCTTTCTCCACACAGATAATGTCTCCAAATCTTCAAAGCAAAAATGATTGCTGCGAGTTCTAAGTCATGCGTTGGATAGTTCAATTCATGGGGTCTCAACTGATGGGAGGCGTATGCAACAACTCTGCCATATTGCATTAACACGCAACCCAATCCTCCGAATGACGCATCACTGTAGATCTTGTATCTTCTAAGACCATATGGTATGGTCAGCATAGGTGCGGTAGTCAGCTTTTCCTTAAGCTCTTGGAAACTACGCTCGCACTTGTCTGTCCATATGAACTTCTCTTCCTTCTTTAAGAGTCGAGTCATAGGCGACGCTAATGCTGAAAACCCTTCTACGAATCTTCTGTAAACCCTTGCTAAACCCAGAAAACTTCTGATCTCAGTCACTGTGGTCGGTCTTGGCCAGTTAATCACGGCTTCAATCTTGCTTGGGTCCACAGAGATTCCTTCACCTGAAATCACGTGACCTAGGAAAGCAACACGAGTTAACCAAAACTCGCACTTGCTAAACTTAGCATACAACTCGTGAATCCTTAGAGTCTAGAGTACTGTTCTCAAATGTCCTTCATGTTCTTCTGGACTTCTAGAGAGTACACCAGGATATCATCGATAAACACAATCACGAACTGATTCAGGTATTCCTTGAATACTTGGTTCATCAGATCCATGAAAGCAGCTGGGGCGTTCGTCAGTTCGAATGACATTACAGTGAATTCATAATGGCCATATCGAGTACGAAACACGGACTTAGGAATGTCCTCCTTCCTGATCCTCAGCTGATGATATCCCGTCCTCAGGTCGATTTTAGAAAATATCGACGCTCCTTGCAGTTGATAAAACAAGTCATCAATTCTCGGCAGTGGATACTTATTCTTAATAGTCACTTGATTGAGTTGTCAGTAGTCGATGCACAAACACAACGTACCATCTTTCTTCTTAACGAAGAGAACTGGGGCTCCCCACGGCGATGCACTAGGGCGTATGAATCCCTTATCTAGCAATTCTTGCATCTGAACCTTCAGTTCTTTCAATTCTGATAATGCCATCCGGTAAGGAGCCTTAGAAATTGGTTCTGTCCCGGGGGCTAATTCAATCACAAATTCTATCTCCCTTTCTAGCGGTAGACCTGGCAATTCTTTTGGAAACACGTTCGGAAATTCTTGTACCACTGCAATATCTTCAATCTTTAGTTCTTCAACTGTCGTGTCCATGACAGTTGCCAAGTGACTCCGACAACCCTTGCTTAACAACCGGGTCGCCTCGAGTGACGAAATTAGGGAAATCGAAGGTCCTCCCTGACTTCCACTAAACTCGAAACTTTCACTTTCAAGCGGGTTGAACTGAATCGTTTTACGATAGAAGTCCATCTTAGCTCGTTGCTTGGTGAGCCAGTCCATACCAATTATTACATCGAAATCATACATGGCTAGAACTATCAGGTCTATTCTCCCCTCCTATTCACCAATCACCAACTTACAACCAAGACAGCCCATCGTAGATAATACGTTATCTTTTTGGTGTCGATATACTAACAGCTGATTCCAACAGTTTAGGACTCAATTCTATTAACTTAATAAACTGTTCCGCTATAAATGAATGAGTTGCGCCTGGGTCAAATAAAGC
This sequence comes from Eucalyptus tenuipes, assembly GCA_014182365.1. Classification (NCBI taxonomy): domain Eukaryota; kingdom Viridiplantae; phylum Streptophyta; class Magnoliopsida; order Myrtales; family Myrtaceae; genus Eucalyptus; species Eucalyptus tenuipes. The sequence continues at coordinate 8,163,758 of CM024543.1, read as the reverse complement.
GTATGCGGGATGATCATTTAGGGAAATAGTACCTGTGATCACATTCGGTGCGTCCTCTGCCTGACCTCTAGTGATGGCGTATGTCCTTCCTCGTGCCGGAGGCCTAACTGGTTCACCCTACTGTACATTTGGGGGTGCGTACTCCCTATTCTGACCCATCGGTGGTGGCGGTGGTAATTGCTGTCCTATCGGTTGCCTGGGACAATCTCTGACTTGGTGGCCTTGTTGGCCACACCCATAACAGGCTCCCGTCCTAGCATGGCATGGTACAGATCCATGTCGTTTTCCACAGAAATGACAGACTCCATTATTACTTAATGCTGACTTACTCACCCCACCTTTCCTATTAGGTGGAACAGGATATCTCTTACTGGCCATAGGTTTCTTCCCAAACCTAATATTGCTCCTGTTCATATTAAACCTTGATCTTGACGCAGCAACTTGCTCATTCAAATCCCTTTCTATCAGTTGAGCTCGTCGATAAATTTCTCTATAGTCATTTAGGTCAAAAGGCACTAGCGGTTGTTTCAATTCCTGTCGGAGACCATTCTTGAACCTTCGAGCCTTGTCTTCGGGATCCTCTACCAATCTTGGAGCATATTGAGAAAGCTCCGCAAACTTGACCTCATACTGGTCGACAATCATTGATCCTTGGCGGAGACGCTGAAACTCTTCCATCGTCTGCTCTCTGGCGCTCTTGGAGAAGTACTGCTCATTGAATGCCCTAAGGAAAGCGTCCCATAACGGAACTACACCTTCTGGAAACACGGTCTCTCGAATAGCTGTCCACTAGATATTAGCATTATCATGCAATTGATAGACTGCCAGAGTTACCTTTTTATCTTCACTGCACCTCAAAAGTGCAAATACCTTCTCTAAATTCCGAATCTAGCGAGAAGCAGTCTCTGGATCCCCAGTACTAGTGAATATCGGCGGACTCAATTTCAAAAATTGTTCCACTAGCTTGTGTATAGGCCTCTCCACGACCATGTTCCCTGGTGGAACTTCAGTAGGTGGGGCAGCAGGTGTGTCGGCAACAGCGACGTTGGCAGCAACAGTAGCGGTAGTCGTAGCAGCGGCAGTAATGGCGGCTGCTTGATTTTGGGCTTGCTGTCCCATTAGATCTCTCATCGCTTCTAGCGCTTGTATGATCCCTACAGCTCTCGGATCACCAGGTGCTGCTACACCAGCACCAATGAGCGGAACTGGCTGTGGCGTTGCTCCACTAGTGTTGGCCTGAGCTGGCGCTTTACCTCTATAACCTCGGGCACCGCCTCTGGTCAGTGTCCTAGCCCGAGTAACGAGTCTAATCGCCCTTTTCCTAGGTGTTCTCTGATCCTGCTCACCCATGGAGTAGATTCTTTATAGATACCTGCCTTTTATTCCAACACCAGATTAGAATTTGAGTGAGTTCACAAACAAACTATCAATCAGTTATCACTCACATGCATCAGTGTATTAAAAGTCTTTCCTACTAACTATCCCATGACTCATCGTTCCTTATCACTCCAAAAACTAACTTGCTCTGATACCATTTAAACGAGGATGTCATGACCCGAACCTCGAGCGCATGCACATCCCTTAGTGGTCGATTAATAAAATTTTGCAACCTCCTAGGAATGGTTGCCAACCCATACATTTTATTGCGCAAGCAGAAACATAATAATAATAACCTCCAGACAACATAGAGATGGGATAGCAAACATAGGATTATATCTACATTAGACACACATTTTTTTTTACATAAGTACTTATATACATAAAAGCCTAACATGACATGGATCTGTTTCAAAAAGAAGAGCTTCTAAGCTATCTACGCTCCGAGCTCCTCATCCATGGGAATAGGGTCCCTGGCGATCCCGTCAGACTTCCCGATAACAAAAGGGTGAACTGTCACCCACTGTCCAAACTAGATGGAAGATCCATCGACTTCTGACAGCAATTGTACACGGACCTAACTTTCACTTCCTGCAAACTCCTACACTTCTCTTGAAAAGCCTCCATCTAGGGACCTGAAAAATTTATCCCACAACGGGGTGAGATCACATCTCAGCGAGTTCAATCCGTAAATCTCGATTAGGAGAAGGGTACACTCTACATGCAACCTATTCATTTTTCTCACAACTCTTTCAATCTTAACATTTCCCTGCACATTAGTATCAATCGCATCATACATAGCAGTAACAAGATTATATATCATATTAATATTTCCACAGATGTATATACAGGAATGTAATTATTAAAACAATAAAACGGGCCCCCAATTATCAGACTAAATTGTTATGGTACGTCCCATACCGCACCACACAATTCCGTCTCCTAATTAGGTCCCTCAAGTTCGATCATTCATGCGTCACGACAAATTTCAATTCACTGGATGTGGTCAGCCCGACAGATAACAGTCATCTGGCATGGCCGGGCATCGTCTCACACCACTGAGCACGGCAACGTCTACATTTAGACGGATTCCGATTAGGAGCATCGGTCCAGCATCCATTGCGATCGGCATCCGTTGACTTGGGGCATTCCCGAAGGAGCATCATCCGGCCCCAAAGGCTCGTGACGGATTCTTATGTCATGTATGCATTCACTCAATACCACAATTCAATGATCAATTGCATATTTCATTCACAACATCTATTAAGTAAATTTTCCAGCAAGAAAAACCTTGAGAACAGTTACAACTTACTATTGACCGAAATTTGCATAAACTGTCCATTTGCGTACTTCCGAGTTTAAAACCAGAAACCAAGTCGAATGAGTTCGAAAAATTCTTAAACTTGAGAATTGTGAATGGCCTGGCTTATCAAGGCCAACCAATTTCTGGACCAATAAAAGTCAACAAACTACTGCGTGCAATTTCAAAGGATTGGAATCATGTGAAAACTTCAATAAGAGAGACAGAAAGGATTATGCCTATATCAATAGATGAACTAATAGGCACACTTCAGTCATACGAACTGGAGCAGATCAATGATGAGGAAGACCCAAAAGGTAAGAAATCAATTGTTTTAAAATCTAATATTGATTCTGATGATACAGATTCAGAAGATGATATGGATGATGAAGAACTGGCCCTTATGATAAAGAAATTCAAAAGACTGAACAGAAAATGTAGAAGGTTTAATTGGAAGAAGCAAGGCTTGTAGAATTTCCAGAAAAAACCTACAGAAGAAGCTGAAACTAACAGGGAAGTAATATGCTTCGAATGTAAGAAAAATGGGCATATCATACCAAACTATCCATTGTTGAAAAATAAGAAAGGGAAGACTGAGAAATACAAAAAGGCTCTCAAAGCAAGAACTTGGAGTGACGCCGAATGTGAAGAAAGCGAAGAATAATTCACAAACATATGTCAAATGGCTCACTCAGAGTCAGACTTAGAATCAGAGGCAGACATTGATTCAGACTCTAACAAAGAAATTGAGGTTAGTAACTCTGAAATTCCTATTAAAATCTCTATGTATATAGAAGAACTACGCCTCAATCTTAAATATTCTCTTAAAATGATCTCCGAACTGAAGAAGGAGAATTCTAAGCTCAGGCAACAAGAATTTTCTTGGAAAGAAAAGTTTGAAAATTTGAAAAGAAGTTTTGATGATTTGAAACAAAATTCTGATTCTCTCTCAAAAGAAAATGTTGTTTTAAAAAGGGAAATCTGAAATATTTCAAAAAGGTTTTCAAATGGATCAGAAAAATTAGAGAAAATTCTTATAGCTCAAATACCCTATTTTAACAAGTATGGTCTTGGTATGAGTAATGAGATTTTTCTTTTAATTGATTTTCCTAAAGTAAAAGAGATACTTAAACAAAAACCTGCAAAAACATTTTATAAAAATCATTTTCAAAAAGTGTTTGTAAAACCTGTTGGCCGAAGTGCTCTCAGATGTTCTAAGTGTAACAGCTCAGAACATTTTGAGAAGAATTGCCCCAAGGTTTGGAGACAAGTTAAGAAAGATTGGGTAATAACTATTTTTAATACTAACACTCCTGGACCCAAGAAAATCTAGGTACCAAAAAAGTTTGAGTTTTTCTTCTGATTGCAGGTCACTATCAAAAGAAAAATAAAATGGTATTTGGCTAGTGGCAGCTCGAGGCATATGATAGGAAACTCAAGTTGTTTCAAAAAGCTTGGAAGGCTAAAAGGAGGAAAAGTTTCTTTTCGAGGAAATAGTAAAGGAAATATAATAGGCTGTGGAATTGTGAAGATTGGAAGTTTGACTATCAACAATGTTTCCCTAGTGAAAGGTTTAAACTACAATCTAATGAGCATAAGTTAGCTTTGTGATACTGGTTTCAGAATAAACTTCCAAGAAGGCATTTGTTCTGGGATAAGTCAAGACTTCTCTCAATCCTTTACTGGGCGAAGGCATGGCAATATATACATTCTAGATGTAAATCCAGAAAGTTCACAGTGTCTTATTTCCATTCAGGATGAAGCAAGTCTTTGGCATCGAAAGTACGGTCATGTAAATATGAAGCAGATTGCCAAGATTTCTTCTAAGAAGCTGGTTCGAGGGCTTCCTAATATGGGTTATCAAAAGATTGAGTTATGCACTCCCTGTGTCTTGGAAAAACATGTCAGAAGTTCTTTTAAACCAGTAAATCAGGTTTCTACTAGTCGAGTGTTGTAGCTTCTTCATATGGATCTTTTTGGGACAACAAGAACTCAGAGTCTTGGTGAAAAGAAATATTGTCTGGTAATTGTGGATAATTATTCTCGTTTTACTTGGGTGTTCTTTTTAGCAAATAAGTCTGAGGCTTTTGCATACTTCTCAAACTTTGCCAAGAAAGTTCATAACAAGAAAGGTTATGCAATTTCAAGCATAAAGACAGATCATGGAGGTGAATTTGAAAATCAAGATTTTGCATACTTCTATAATGAATCTGATTTTCAGCATGTTTTCTCCTCTTCATATACTCCAGAACAAAATGGGGTCGTGGAAAGGAAAAAAAGATCTCTACAGGAGATGGCTAAAACTCTTTTGATAGAAAGCAAAATACCTTCTCGCTTTTGGGTAGAAGCAGTTTCTACTGCATGCTATATCATCAACAAGGTGTTTTTAAGGCATATCCTAGAGAAGGCTCCCTATAAAGTATTCAAAGGGAAGAAGTCAAATGTTTCCTACTTTCATGTCTTTGGCTGTAAATGCTTTATTTTGAAGAATGCGAATGATTGATCTGGAAAGTTTGTAGAAAAATTAGATGAATGAATTTTTCTTGGCTATTCAACTTCAAGCAAAGCTTATAGGGTCTTTAACAAGAAGACTCAATCTATGGAAAAATTTATGAACGTCAGATTTCAAGAAAATATGCAGATTCAACCAGATTAGGTTCAAATTGAATAATCTGAACCAGTTCCAGACTTGACAAAGTTTGTCTCCCCCAGCAAAGTTCAGACTTCTGGAGTACAGCAACAAGATCACGAAGATTCAAACGGAACAAAGGATCAACAGACCCTCAGGCCAAATAGCAACTAGAAGTACAAGTCAAGTCATCCTAAAGAACTCATCATTGGTAACATTGATGAAGGAATTCGCATAAGATCCAAAGGAAGAGAAGACTCTAGTGCTTTAGTGCTTCTTTCTGAAACATGACCAAAAGGTGTAGAAGAAGCATTGTCTGATGAAAGCTGGATAGAGGCTATGCAGGAAGATTTCAGACAATTCAACATTAATGATGTATGGAAGCTGATTCCAAAACCCAAAGGCAAATCTATTATTGGAACAAAGTGGGTCTTCAGAACAAGATGGATGAGAAAGGAAAATTGGTTATAAATAAAGCAAGACTCATGGCAAAATGATACACACAAAAATAAAGGGATTGACTATGACAAGACCTATGCACCTGTAGCAAGGTTAGAAGCAATTAGATTATTGCTTACTTTTGCTTGTTTCCAAAATTTCAGGTTATTCCAAATGGATGTCAAAAGTGTCCTCCTCAATGGATTCATTCAAAAAGAAGTCTATGTGGAATAACCATCATAATTTGAAGATCCAAGAAAACTAGACTCAGTCTACAGACTGAAAAAGGCTTTATATGGTCTGAAGCAGGCTCCACGAGCCTTGTATGAAAGGTTGAGTAAGTTTCTAGCTCAGAATGGTTTTGAAAAAGGAAAGGTTGATACTACTTTGTTTATAAAAAGGGAAGGAAAAGATTTTCTACTTTTACAAATTTTTGTAGATGATAAAATCTTTGGTTTTCCTAACGAAAGTCTTTGCAAGAAATTTTCAAGATCTATGCAGGATGAATTCGAAATGAGTATGATGGGTGAATTGACCTTCTTTCTGGGATTACAAGTCAGACAATCAAAGAAAAGTATATTCATTCACCAGGAAAAATATGCTAAATATTTCATCAAGAAATTTGGATCGGAGAATCGCAAGAGGACATAAACTCTTATGTTGAGTTCATCAAAACTGGACAAGGATGAAGGAGGAAAGAAAGTGGATCAGAAACTATACAGAAGCATGATCGGATCTCTTCTTTATCTCACTGCTTCTAGACCTGACATTTTTTTCAATGTGTGAATCTGTGCTAAATTTCAGTCTGATCTAAAGGAATCTCATCTCAGTGCTATTAAACGCATCATAAAATATGTTGCGACTTTTCAAAAGCTGGGTCTATGGTATCCAAAAGAATGAGACTTTACTCTTCTGGGTCACTTTGACGCTGATCTAGCTGGTTGTAGAATCGATAGGAAGAGCACATCTGGCACTTGTCAACTGTTGGGACAAATGCTGGTATCTTGGTTCTCAAGGAAACAAGGTACGGTAACTTTATCAATAGAAGAAGCAGAATATGTTACTCTTGGAAGTTGTTGTTCTCAAATTCTTTGGATAAGACAACAACTAAGAGACTTTGGAATAGAAGAATCCTACACAGAGATCAGATGCGACAACACAAGTGCTATCAATCTCACCAGAAACCCCATTTTAAGAAGAGATCATGTCCAGAATGGCGAGATTATGGTTCAATTTATTGATTTAAAGAATCAGCTGGCAGACATCTTCACAAAACCGTTGGAGAGTTTATTCGCAGCAAGCTGAATATTATCTCTCCTCTCGATTAAAGTATAAAGTTGGTCTGACTCAAAATTTCAAGAAGCAACTTCAGTTGAGAATCTCTCACATCCAAGTATTTTATTTTTGGTATGAAAATGTATGATTATCTGAATCGTTGCTTGCCTATTTTATTGATAGAAATGACTATTTTATTGGTAATTTTCGATTTTCAAATTTTCAGCAGTTACCTTTTTAAATTTTGTTTCGAAAAGGCATTTTTTGGTGACGTTTCGAATACCCCCTTTCGAATACGTCCTTTCAACTTCTTTAAATATCTTCTAGTATTTCCTTCGAGCACATTTTTTTCAAAACCCTAAGATACCGATTCTCTTTCACTCTCAACTTTTACTCTCAAACATTCTCTGCAAGTTTCCATCTTTTTCACTCGAACATGTCTACGAAATCTTCCAAGTCTACATCCATGTCGCACTAACTGAAATCTTCTCGGATCGCGAGTCAGGGGCCTCGGAATGTACAAGAAGGGCCGACTCATTTTGATCTTACTAGTGAAGACTCTCCTCAAAACTCTCCTCGTCAACCTTTGGAAGAAGAAGTTGAACAAGATGCTGTTCCTTTTAGAGTTTTGACACTCTAGGTTCCTTATAAGCATTATGGTTATCTGAAACATGGTGGTTCTCCAATGTCCTTTATCATTGATTTTTTGAAAAGCCATGCACATGGGAATGAAACTCCGTTCTTAAGAGCCATGGAGAGAATAGGAGTGGCGCCGAACGGATCGGCAGAAAAGGCTTTTCTTCATTTTCCTTCTAATCTTAGATTTACTTATGAAAATCAGCCAGAAAATAAGGATATTGATGAGCGGATCTTTTCGAATTTTCAACCCAGGATGGGTGTGGCTGCTGACGTCCCTGGTGAAAGAACGAAACTGTTTTGTTCTAAGGAGCATAAAAGGGTTTATGCCCAAATGTTGAACAGAGGGGTGATAAACCCTCGAACAGTAGATTTTGACTTTTTGGACTCGATAAAGGTTAACTTGAAGGAAAAGTAGGCATTTCTTCAACTTGAGAAGTTCTGTGCTGAGACGGCTGTGGCTTGTCCAGAATTGACAGTATACTTCTACTCAAATCTGTCTTTTCTTGATCAGAATCACATTCAATTTACTATTTGTGATATAGCCTTTGTTGTGGTTGTTGACATTTTGGTTGATATTTTAGGAGTGGAAAGAAGTGGTTTTCAACCAATCAATATCTCCATAGGTTAAGCCACTAGATTTCTAGTAAATGATAGATTGCCAAGTGGAGGTATCACATAGTCTCGACTGCCAACCTCCAACATTTTGTTGCACAAAATTGTCATCAACTACATCAAACCCAAAGCAGCCTCCAAAACTGATGTTTCCAGATTTGAGGCAAGATTAATGTGGGCAATCTGCAATGGGATGCGTTTCTCACTTCCTCATACTATCTTGCTGCATATTTATAGGACATTCATGAAAGAAAAAGGCCAATTGCCCCACTCTATCCTGGTTACAAAGCTATTCCGCCATTTTCATATTCAATTTCCCGCTCTGCTTTGTTCACGAACTGTTGCTCCTATGGAAATAGGAATAAAAATGATCTAAAAAATGTGGCTAAAGGAACTGACTAAGGCCATTGAGCTTTTGAAGAAGGAATCCTCAAGCAAAGTCAATGAAGGATCTGCTGCTGCAAGAAAGCGCAAAGGCAAGGAAGTTGTGCAAGAAACTGCAAAGAAAATGAGATCACTTATCCTGCAGGATGAAGATGATGAAGATGATTTGACCATATTTGCCATTGCCTTAAGAAATTTTCAAGGCTTTGTTGATGTGACATCCCAAATTTTCAGTCCTGTTTTCTACTGAATAAATCAGGCATTTCATTGACGTGCCTATAGGGCTAATTTCAGAGCTGATCACTCTTGAGATAACTAGACTATTTGGGGAAGCCATTAAGAATTTTAAGGCAAATAGACTTGAGAATTCGACCAGGAATCGGCTGTTCAACCGTGCTCATCTGCGGAGATCATTACAGCATAGATATAAATCGATTAGAGATCAGAGATACGTCGGTTCGACTGAGATGTGTGGTTAATCGTGGGTGACACCACTAAATTAGAAAATTCTCGTCGACCGGCACTCGACTCATTTTCTTATTGTTTTGGTACCTTGTGTTCGTATTTGAATTCTTGAGATTTTCACGATAACCAAGAGTCACCAATGAGTCGAGTGGGTTCATTGTGGCTTGAAGAAAATCGACCACGGGTCATTTGCACTAAAAATTTCTGAAAGTTACCCGGTAGCCTAGGTTACGCTAAAAACGCACCAAGTTGAAATTAACTGTGAATTCAAGTCCGATTTCAGAAATTGAAGTTTCTATCATATCACAATAAATTCTAGGAGTGTCGAATCGGTCTCGAAGATTTTCGACACCCGACACTTTTTGGGAAAAAGTCGTCGCCGGGTCGTTTTTGAGCAGAAAAAGCCGGTAATCGTTTTTGATGGCAAATTTGAGAAGCGTGGTGGATACAGAGGTGAGGAAAAATACTAAGATGATCAATGAGGTATCAATTAATTTTGCAGAGGCCAGTTGAGGTTGAATTGAGGAGAAACAAGTGTCCAATTGAAGAGAGATGGTGCCAATTTCGTAGCTTCCCCATACCCTAGCAAAATTGGACCATTTGAGAGGTTGTATGAGGTGTTGGTGTGGCTCAATCTCAGTCATGGAGACTGGCTTCTTGGACAAGTCTTGAGGGGGACAAAACTATGGAAAAACAAGGCAATGGGCCCTTTGTCTCTCCCTCATCCTTAGCTCACTCTCTCTCCCCCTCATCTCTATCCTCTCCATCTCTCTCTCATTTCCACCATCCAAGACCCTCTCTCTCCCTCCATCCTTGCTGTTTGAGGACCACCAGCAGCCAGGGAAGTCGCCGGAGCAGCCACACCACCGCCAGACCGTTTTCCTCCTCTTTTTTCACTTCTGCCGGTTTCTGTTCCAGCTGACCTTTTTCCAAAGAGCCGAGTAAAAAGTCGACTTCTCGGATGAATCAGTGAACAAGCCACCTATCTTCGTGAAGAGGACATCCAGACCGTTCCATCAAGCCCGACCTCGTCTCGAATGGAGCTGTCGGCCGTCCCGTACGGCCGCCGCAAGCCGCCGGTCGCCGGTCCGTCGGTCCCCTGCCCGCCTGCACTGTTTTACAATTTTCTTTGTTTTTCTTCCGTTCTGATCATTCCTTTGGCCATTCCATCCACCTACAAGACCCCTTTGACCCCCGGGAGCCATTGGTTGCCGGCCACCCACTCGCCGGAGCTCCGATCGGTCCGTTTTTTGCCGTTGAAGCCGCTGGTTTCCTCTTTGCAGCCCGCAAGCCAAGCCCGCAATTAAGCCTATTGGGATTTAGCCCAACTTCGACCCAAGAATTCAACCAAAGTCAGCCTAGTCTTGAGGCCCGCGAAGCAGCCCAAGCCCATCTTCAAGCAAGCGCAGCTCGCATTTGTTCAGCCCAACTTCAGTTTTGGATCGGGCCCATTCGAAGCCCAAGTTTCAGCCCATCTTCAAAGTTTAGCCCACAAGTTCAGCAAGCCCAGTTTTGAGCCCAAGCCCGCGAAGCAAGTTGGCCCAAGCCGAACTTTTTTTGTGGGCCTGCAAGGCTTGTAGGCCCGGCCCGAGTGTTCGCGGCCGACGCGGCCGAAAATTTGGATTTCGGCCGACGTCGCGTCGCCGTTGCGGTGATCCGGTCTTCGCTTTTCACAAGTGAGTTTTTCTCACTAATCCCTTATTAGTCGATTAATGATGCTTAGAGATTGATTAGATTTAATTAAGTGCAATTAGGTGGATAGATTAGACTAGAATAATTAAATTAGAGATTTACCTATGCATGTTAGGCAAATGGTTAGTGTACTTAGCAAGTAGACATGCTTTATTATTTATTGAACGAGTCTCGATAATTTTCCGGACTCGGCTCGGCTTCCAATTAGGCATTACGGGCCTAAATTGGATTTATTACATTTATTTAATAATTTTCGGAATTATTTAATTAATTATTTATTTTCCGGAAATTAGGCAGGGATAGCCGACGACCGCAATTTTATGCTGATCACTATGGTACAGTCTGTTTATTTATTTGAACATTGGTTTGTGCTGAATTGATTTAACTTTGTTTTTAGGATTTTATTCCTAAATTAATCCATTTTGGTAATTGATTGGAAATTAACCGAGCGTTGGTTTATAACGCCAAAAATATTTTGGTGGACCATATAATATGGTGAAAATTGTGGAAGTGAAATTATGATATTTTGGCTAAGCCCGACTATGTACCCACACACGATAAATTTTTATCGGGTATCGTTAATACGAGGGAAATAAGCCAATTATTATTTTGATTGAGGATTCCAAGTGTGAAGCACACAATCCTTGGCCGAGAGTAATTAATCGTGTGAGGGCTATTAGTCGCATTGAGAAGACTATTGAAAGATGAAATGATGTATGATAGGTGCGGGACAGTGTGGAATAGGGCATGGAAACCACCGAATTTGGAATCAGTTGTGCTCGCTGAGTCGTAATTCAGCATTTCCACCAAAGAATGGTTATGTCCATTGGACCATATGTTACCACCTAATCTAGGTTGTGCACGCTGAGCCGTAATTCAGTATTACCACCGAATTTGGAATTAGTTGTGCCTGCTGAGCCGTAATTCAGCACTAACCGCCGAAGAATTAGTAAGCTGTGCCCGCTGAGCCGTAATTCAGCATTACCGCCAAAGTTTTAGTAGGCCATGCCCGCTGAGCCGTAATTCAGCATTGGGGTTGAGTATTTGAGATGACTGTGTAAGCCGTGCTCGCTGAGCCGTAATTTAGCATTGAATTTGAGTCAATGATTTGATTTGATGTTATGAATTGATTGACTGATGTGACATAAGGCATCTGTAAATAATGTTGATTTGCAGGATGGAACTGAGGCTAAGGTAAGTCCTCTGACTCGTGTTGTGCTTAGGCAGCTTCTTGAGTGTATTGGCTTCCTAATCGGGTCTTAAGGGGTAGAACTTGCTGAGACGTAGTCGCACTGGTTATTGAATAACCATTTTCAGGTCTTTAGATGGTGTTAGTGAAGGACCAGAGGCCCGAAGAGTAGAAGGCGAAGCCTGAAGAATTGACAATCCTGTCTGACTAGTTAGACGTAGGACAATTATCTTTTGATGGAAGTTGATTCCTTTCTGCAGACGTTGTTTTATGAAACGGAGGTTTAAAACTAGATTTAACAATTCGCCTTGTATATATTTGCACTATGATTTACAATGTGTATAAGTGTGGTTGTTTTTAAAGTATGAAAATTTGGAGTCCTACTTTCCTATCCCATTGTTTTATTGTCTGGGGATTTTTATCTGCTTCCGCATGCGTATTAAAAAGAAAAGGTCGGTGATGTGTCCTGGGATGTCGCTATTAATTGACCAAGGTGAGGGACGAGCACGTGCCCGAGGATCGGGGCGTGACAGTTGATTTAGAGAAATCAAAGGAAAGAGAAGGAGCAGACAGAGAAAATGAAGAAGAGGAAGAAGAAGTAGAGCAAGAAGAAGAAGCAGAAGAAGATGAAGTAGGAGCTGAAGATGAAGAAGAAGAAGAAGAAGAAGAAGAAGAAGAAGATAAAGAGAAGGGTGAGGATGATTCTGATGGAGAGAATATTGCAATTGAAAGTGCTAGTATGAACACCTAGAGGGGGGTGAATAGGTGTAAAGAGAATTTTCTCAAATAGTGGTGAAAATATTTTGCTTTTGAAATTGAGTTTGAAGATCAGCAGACTTTAAAAGAGTTTAGACTTTTAACTACACAATGAAATAAAGAGGTTTAGGGAAGAGAGAAAGAATACATAATTTATAGTGATTCGGCTTAGATCAAGCCTACGTCCATTCTCCCACACTGACAGCCTTCTAGCTAGTTTCCACTAAGAATCAAAAGAAAATTTAAAATCTTATGATCTCAACTTCACAGTGAAGAGTCTGTACTGCTCTCACAAAATCTCTCTTTGAGTCTCGCTCTCTTTTGAGTACAAGTTTGAGCACAGTGTAAGGAATAACAAGTAAGTGGGAAGTTTCAGACTTTGGAATTATTCTTTCACGCACTCTGTCGAACAACTGGAGAGTCCTCCTTAAATACTCCTTCGTGCCTTCTCGACCGTTGGCACTCTCCAAAGGAATTCTTCCAATTAACCCGTTGGACAGAATCAATCAAGGAGATCTCGAGCCATTTGAAGATTGTGATGAAAGCCTGTCAATCCTGTTTGCCCATACAATTAGGATAATGGTTTCCATAAGTAGATTCTTTCCAAATTAACTTGCCATCCGAAAAGATTTGATGTATCTAAGTTGATTCCAATAAAGATAATCAATCTCGTAGATGATATTTCCATCCAGAAGGCCATATATAACCTGTACGAACCAAACCCTTGAAGAAAGAAAGATAATCCCACGTCTGGATAAGTCTTCATTCTTCACTTGCGTTCAATCTGGATTTTGTCAGAGTGGGTAGACTTCTGTTGTAAGATAGACTTTGACACAAAAGTCTGGCAATCTTCAGAATAGAACTTGGATAATTTTTGTTAGCTTCAAAACAACATAGGAGTTTTCTCTAACAATCTCCCCCTTTTTTATGGTGACAAAACTTTCCTGAAGATTTAAAGTCTTATATCCTATAGAACAATACTTTAGCAGTACATGATAAGCTATAAAAATATATTGTTAAGGATCTGGATAACATCGATTATGCAACCACATAAAACTCGTTAATCTTGAAAATCTAAACAAGATTCAATCATCCATATCCATAATCACAATCACAACCACTAAAGATTACTACAGAATACAAACAAGTTCAGTCCAAACAACAGTCCAAACAAGTTTAAAGTTCAAATTTGCGAGCAAAAATTCAAAGGTCAAATCTAAGTTCAAATCTGCACACATTCTCCCCCTTTTTGTCAACAACAAAAAGAAAGAGAATTTCAAAAAGTTAGAGTTGAAAAGATGAAATCAATCAGGTTTGTCTAGGGGCTCGAACTAGTTTGAAATCCTCAAGCGACTGCATTGCCTCCTCCACTTTGGCTACAGCCTGGGACGTCTGTTGATTCAAAGTCTGAACTTTATTGTCAAGAGACTATACCTTGCTATCGAGAGAGTCTGTTGAGGACTTTAAGGCGGTGTAGAGCTTTTGAATCTTGTACTCCATTGCGTATTGCTGAGCCTTTACCTCCAAAAGAAGATCAACCAACCTTGCGTAGTTGGGATCAGTTTCAGTTTGAACACTGGCTTTAGCGAAATGAGTGTGTGGAGTGTCAAGAGATGGAGGAACTTCGACTTGAATAGGAGCATCTTGTTGATTGTTCTGATTGGGAGTCTCTTCTTCAATCTCTGTTTCAAGAAAGTGAGATGCAAAGACTTCTTCTGGATCTGCAGGGGACCTGCTAATGCCATCACTAGCAGTAGGAAGTGTCTCAACATCTCCCCCTAACTTGTTGCCTTCAGGTTGAGATGAGACTTCTCCTTCTGCAGCCTTTTCTTTCTCAGCACTGGAGCCCTTCCTTTGTTGATTTTCTTCGTCTTTGGAAGCAGCATCTCCTCTTTCTTCTTCATAAACTTCTTTTCTCAGTATTTCTTGAAAGTGGTATGGCACCACTTGCTCCATCTAAGTCTTCATCTTCAGGGTTCTTCTTCGTGGATCTTACAGGCTCAACTTCTTCTTCATTTGCATCTTCTTCTTCTTCTGCTTGTTCTTCCTCTTCTGTTTCTACTTCTGCTTCTGGTTCTGCTTCAACTTCTTCATCCTCTGTTTCTTCAGAATCAACTCCTTGAAGATTCCTCAAGGCAAGAGCAGAGATGGTCAAGTCATCCTCCTCTTCTCATCCATCAAGAGGACACGCCTCTTCTGCTTCTTCGGAGTTACTTGGGCAACACTCTTCCCTTTTCTTTTCTTTGCAGAAGTCGGTTCTGCCTTGGTTCTGCTTGTTGATTCCTTCTTTAGGTGCTCAATCGCCTTGGTTAGATCCTTCATCCTCATCTTTGAGATCATCTTCAGTCCTATCACCATAGGACTAATGGTTCTGGTGTAGAGTAGAGAGGGGAATTGGATCTTGAAATGGCGAAACAACTTGATGATCAAAGCCGAGTAAGGCAATTGCCCTTTTTCCTTTATAACTGTCCTGTACATGTGTAGGAAAATGGTGTGGGGCAGAGAAAAAGGAATGCCATTGCAAATGGCCCACATGATCTTTGCTTCGAATCTGAATACATTAGTCTTTGAAGATGCCTTGGGTCTTAAGCAATTAATGACGATTTTATGCAGCAAAACACTGGTTGCTGGCAATCGAGAGTAAGTGATACTCCAGTTGGCATCCTGTCCTTCACCAAGAAACGAGTTGCTTGACCGATTGAGATTTGGATTGGTTGAAAGCCACTTCTTTCTATTCCCAGAATGTCAGCAAGTGTGTCAACATCCACAATAAAAGCTTTTTCACAGACAGTGAACTGAATGTGAGTCAAGTCAAGAAAAGACAAATTTGAGTAAAAATAAGCAGTTAACTTTGGATAGGCCACATCAGTCTTAGCACAAAACGTCTCAAGTTGAAGAGCAGCCAACTTTGCCCTTAAATCAACCTTGATGGAGTCCAGGAAATCAAAATCCACTGTTTGAGGGTTTATCACCCTTCTGTTCAACATCTGGGTGTAAACCCTTTTGTGTTCCTTAGAACGAAACAATCTTGTTCTTTCTCCAGGAACATTAGCAACGACACCCATTCTGGGTTGGAAATTCGAATAAATCCGCTCATCATCGTCCTTGTTTTCAGGATGCTTAGAACTGAACCTTGGGTCAGAAGGAAAATAAAGAAAAGCTTTGTCTGCCGAACCTTTTGGTGCTATACCCAACCGTTCCATCATTCTTAAGAACACAGTCTCGTTTCCATGCCCATGTCCTCTTAGAAAATTAATGATAAAAGTCATTGGAGAACCACTTATTTTCAGATAACCATAATGTTTATAAAAGACCTGAGGGGTTAACATCCTGCGAGGAACATCGTCCTGCTCGACTTCTTCTTCCAAAGGTTGGCGCAGAACAATATGTTGAGATTTTTGCGGAGAGTTGCGTGGAGAGTCTTCTTCAGTGAGATCGAAATGCAATGGTCTTTCTAGCATGCTCCTCGGACCTTGACTGGCTATCTGAGAGGACTTTCGCTGGTGAGACATGGATCCAGACTTGGAGGATTTCAAAGACATTTTCGAGTGAAAAAGATGGAAACTTGCATAAGGGTTTTGAGAGTAAAAACGAGAGAGAGAGAGAGAGAGAGAGAGAGAGAGAGAGAGAGAGAGAGAGAGAGAGAGAATCAGTATTCTAGGGTTTGGAAAAGAGATGACCGAAAGAAATACTAGAAAGTATTAAAATAAAATGAAAGGTCACAATGAAAGAGGTATTCGAACCATCATAAGGAAAAAGAAAACTACGTTTTCGGAATAAACTGAAAATGAAAACTGCCAAAAATTCAAAATTTGAATTTTAACAAGAAAAACATAACTTCTAAAAATAAAATAGGCAAGCAATGATACGAATAAGAACGTACCTGTTCAGAAATTTCATACTAAAATTAAAATACCTGGATCGAAGAGATTTCCTCAAGTTGAAGTTCTGAGTCTGAACAACTTCAGACTTTAATCGATAAGAGAAATAATATTTAGCTTGTTGCGAATAGACTCAAATAGGCTTTTCTCAAATAGCTTTGTGAAGATGTCTGCCAATTGATTCTTTGACTCAATGAATTGAACCAGAATCTCGACATTTTGGACATGATCCCTTATAAAATGATGTCGAATTGCTATATGCTTCGCCCTTAAATGAGGAATTGGGTTTTTGGTGAAATTAATGGCACTTGTGTTGTCGCATTGATCTCGGTGCAGGATTCTTCTATTCCAAAGTCTCTTAGTTGTTGTTTTATCCATAAAATTTGAGAACAACAACTCCCAAGAGCAATATACTCTACTTTTGCTGTTGATAATGCTACAGTACTCTGCTTCCTTGAGAACCAAGATACCAGCATATTTCCCAATGGTTGACAGTACCAGATGTGATCTTTCTATCGACTCTACAGCTGGCCAAATCTGCATCTGAATATCCAAGTAGAGTAAAGTCTCATTCTTTTGGATACCATAGACCCAGCTTTGGACAAGTCGCAACATATTTAATGATGCGTTTTATAGCACTTAGATGAGATTCCCTTGGATCAGAATGAAATCTTGCACAGACGCACACACTGAATAGAATATCAGGTCTTGAGGCAGTAAGGTAGAGAAGAGAACCAATCATGCTTCTGTATAGCTTCTGATCTACTTTCTTCTCTTCTTCATCCTTGTCTAGTTTTGAAGAACTTGACATAGGTGTCTCTGTCTTCTTGCAATTCTCCAATCCAAATTTCTTGATGAGATCTTTGGCATATTTCTCCTGGTGAATGAATATACCTTTCTTCGATTGTCTAACTTGCAATCCTGGAAAGAAAGTTAACTCAACCATCATTTCGAATTCATCCTGCATAGATCTTGAAAATTTCTTACAGAGACTTTCGTTAGGAGAAACAAAGATAGTATCATCTACATAAATTTGTACTAGTAGAAAATCTTTTCCTTCTCTCTTTATAAACAAAGTAGTACCAACTTTTCCTTTATCAAATCCATTTTGAGTTAGATACTTACTTAACCTTTCATACTAGGCTCGAGGTGCTTGCTTCAGTCCATACAGGACCTTTTTCAGTCTGTACATTAAGTCTGGCTTTCTCGGATCTTCAAATCCTGGTGGTTTTTCCACATAGACTTTTTCTTGAATAAATCCTTTGAGGAAAGCACTTTTAACATCCATCTGGTATAGCCTGAAATTTTTTAAACAAGCAAAAATAAGTAATAATCTAATTGCTTCTAACCTCGTTACTGGTGTATAAGTCTCGTCATTGTCTATCTCTTCTTCCTGTGTATATCATTTCGCCACGAGTCTTGCTTTGTTTCTGATCACTTTTCCTTTCTCATTCATCTTGTTCTTGAAAACCCATTTCGTTCCAATTATAGATTTACCTTTGGGTTTTGGAATCGACTCCTATACATTATTGATGCTGAATTGTCTGAGTTCTTCTTGCATAGCTTCTATCCAGCTTTCATCAGATAAGGCTTCGTCTACTACTTTTGGTTCAATTTCAGAAACAAGTGCTAGAGCATTGGACTCTTCTCTTCCTTTGGATTTGGTGAGAATTCCTTCATCAATGTCGCCAATAATGGGTTCTTTGGGATGACTTGACTTGTGCTTCCAGTTACCGTTTGGTCTGAGAGTCTGTTGATCCTCTGCTTCGGTTGATTCTTCTCGATTTGCTTGTTACTGTTCTCCTAAAGTCTGAACCTCTTCAGGGGAAGTAGACTTTGTTAAGTCTGGAATGGGTTCAGACTCTTCAAGTTGAGTCTGATATGGTTGAATTTGCACATAATCCTGAAACTTGACGTTCATAGATTCTTCCACAGATCGAGTCTTCTTGTTGAAAACTCTGTAAGCTTTGCTTGATGTTGAATAGCCAAGGAAGATTCTTCCGTCTGATTTTTCCTCGAACTTTCCAGATTGATCATTTGCTTTCTTCAGAATAAAACATTTACAGCAAAAGACATGAAAATAGGAAACAGTAGGCTTCTTTCCTTTATATACTTCATAAGGAGTTTTGTCTAGAATATGCCTCAAGAATACTCTATTGATAATATAGCAAGCAGTGGAAACTACTTCTTCCCAAAATCAAGAAGATATTTTACTCTCTATCAAGAGAGTTCTGGCCATCTCCTGTAAGGATCTTTTTTCCTTTCCACAACCTCATTATATTTTGGAGTGTATGGAGAAGAGAAAACATGCTGAAAACTAGATTCATCACAGAACTCCGCAAAATCCTGATTTTCAAACTCACCTTCATGGTCAGTTTGTATGCTTGAAATAGCATAACCCTTTTCATTCTGAACCTTCTTAGCAAACTTTGAGAAATAAGAGAAGGTTTCAGACTTACTTGCCATAAAGTATACCCAAGTAAAACGAGAGTAGTCATCCACAATTATAAGGCAATATTTCTTTCCACCAATGCTCTGAGTTCTGGTTGGTCCAAAAAGGTCCATATGGAGTAGCTGCAAAACTCGACTGGTAGAAACTTGATTTACAGGTTTAAAGGAACTTCTAACCTGTTTTCCCAAGTGCAGGGAGTGCATAATTCAGACTTTTGATAAGCTAGATTAGGAAGTCCTCGAACCAACTTCTTAGAAGAGATTTTAGCAATTTGCTTCATATTAACATGACCAAGCTTCCGATGCCAGAGACTTGCTTCATCTTGGATAGAAATGAGACATTGAGAACTTTCTGGGTTTACATCCAGAAGGTATATATTACCATGCCATCGCCCAGTAAAAGATTGAGAGAAGTCTTGACTCGTTCCAGAACAAATGCCTTCCTAGAAAATTTATTCTAAAACTAGTATCACAAAGCTGATTTATGCTCAGTAGATTGTAGTTCAAACCTTCCACCAAGGAAACATTAATGATAGTCAGGCTTCCAATCTTCATAGTTCCACATCCTACAATCTTTCATTTGCTATTTCCTCCAAAAGAAACTTTTCCTCCATTCAATCTAACAAGCTTTATAAAGCAGCTTGAGTCTCCTATCATATGCCTCGAACAACCACTATCCAAAAAGCCATTTGATCTTTCTTTTGATAGTGACCTGTGATCAAAAGAAAAACTCAAATTTTCTTTGATACCCAGATTTTCTTGGGTCCAGAAGAGTTAGTATTAAAGACGATCTTTGCCCAGTCCTTCTTAATTCGTCTCCAAACCTTGGGACATTCTTTCTAAAAATGTTCTGAATTGTTACACTTCGAACATTTGAGTGCACTTCGGCCAACATGTTTTACAAAAACTTTTTGAAAGTGATTTTTGTAAAATGCCCTTGTAGGTCTTTGTTTAATTCTCTCCTTTACTTTAGGAAAATCAATTAATGGAACAGTTTCTGAAGTCATACCAAAACCAGATTTATTAAAGTAGGGTATTTGAGCAGAAAGAATTTTCTCCAATTTTTCGGATCCTTTTGAAAATCTTTCTGTAATACTTGAAATGTCCTTTTTCAAAATAGCATTTTCCTTCGAAAGAGAATCTGAATTTTCTTTCAAACTATCAAAACTTGTATTCAGACTTTCAAACTTTTCTTTCCAAGAAATTTCCTATTGCCTAAGCTTAGAATTCTCCTCTTTAGTTCGGAAATCCTTTTAAGAAAGGATTTAAGACTGAGACAGAGTTCATCTATATATGTAGAAACTTTAACAGGAATTTTTGAGTTACTAACCTCAATTTTTTTGTTTGAGTCTGGATTAGAGTTTGTTTCTGATTCTGGGTCTGATTTTGAATGTGCCATCAGACATATATTGACATATTCCTCTTCACTTTCCTCACACTCGATGTCACTCCAAGTTTCAGCTTTAAGAGCCTTTTTGTACTTCTCAGTTTTTCCTTTCTTCTTCTTCAACAGAGGACAGTTAGGTCTGATATGCCCATTTTTCTTGCATTCGAAGTATATTACATTTTTGCTGGTTTCATTGTCCTCCATCGGTCTCCTCTGGAAATTCTGTGTGCTCTACTTCTTCCCTTTCTATTCAACTTTCTAAATTTTTTAATCGAAAGTGCTAACTCCTCATCGTCCCTATCATTATCTGAGTCTGTATCATCAGAATCAATGTTAGACTTTAAAACAATTGACTTCTTACCTTTTGGATCTTCTTCATCATGTATTTGTTCCACTTCGTATGACTGAAGCGTGCCTATCAGTTTGTCAACTGATAGAGGCATGATCCTCTGGGTTTCTCTAATTGAAGTCTTCACATGATTCCAATCTTTCGAAAGCCCACGCAGCAACTTGTTAACTTTCATTGGTCCTGAGATGGGTTGACCTTGATAAGCCAGACCATTCACAATCTCTGTAAAGCGATTGAACATATCAGTAATAGATTCTCCAGGCTTCATTCTAAAGGCTTCATACTATTCGAGCAGAATGTTTATTTTAGTTTCCTTCACATGGTCAGTCCCTTCGTAGGTAACATGTAATCTGTCCCAAACTTCATTTGTTGTTTCACAAGAAGAAATTCGATTATACTCAGTAGGAGATAAGACACGGGTAAATTTCTTTCGCGTCAATAGCTTGTCTCTTGGTAAATTCAGCTCATGTTGCTTCATCAACATCAATAACTTCTTTCCCTCGGTTTGAAGCTGATGTTGCTTTAGAATTGATCCATCTTTCTACAACATCCCACTCCAGAGGATCTTTGGATCTGAGAAATGCCTTCATGCTTCCATACATTATACTCATTTCCATCGAAGTAAGGAGATCGCATGTTGCTCTAGCCTTCAACTAAACCTCGAGCCAATATACTAGCCATAGAGGATCTTTAACTTAGAAGTAAAACACTTAAAAAATTGAGCACACAGGCTCTGATACCAAAACACCTAGAGGGGGTTGAATAGGTGTAAAGACAATTTTCTCAAAGAATAGTGAAACTATTTTGCTTTTGAAATTGAGACTGAAGATCAGCAGACTTTAAAAGAGTTTAGATTTTTAACTATAGAATGAAATAAAGAGGTTTAGGAAAGAGAGAAGGAACACATAATTTATAGTGGTTCAGCTTAGATCAAGCCTACGTCCACTCTCCCACGCTGACAGTGTGACATCCTGAAAATTCAGTTTTGATTTCGATTGGATAAGTTGGGCCTTTCATCGCCGCGACTATAGTGCTTTTCTCTGAGATGGCCACTCACGAGATAACTAGCCTACCAGGTGAAGCCGTTAAGGAATATATACGCAATAGACTTGATAATTCGACCGGAATCGACTGCTCGACCGTACTAGTCTGCAAGGGTCATTACGGCACAGTTAAAAATCGATCAGAGATCAGAGATAGGTTGTTTCGACTGAGATGTGTGGCTAAACGTGGGTGATCCCACTAATTTGCAAAATTCTCGTCGATCGGCACTAGACTGATTTTTATGTCGTTTTGGCGCTCTATGTCCGTATTTGAAATCTTGAGGTTTTCACGACAACTGAGAGTCGTCAATGTGTCGAAGGGGTACATGTTGCTCGAAAAAAATCGACCACGGGTCAATTACACCAAAAATTCCTAAAAGCTACCCTATAGGTTAGGTCACGCTAAAATCGCGTCCGGTTGAAATTAATCGCGAATTTGAACCCGATTTCAAAAATTGAAAGTTCTATCATATCACGAGCTATTTCAGGACGTCAACTCATCTTTCGAGGAATTTTCGGCAAGTTCGGTATTTTTACGGAAAATTGATTCGGACGATTCGGAAAATAAACGGAAATTCGGATTGACCAATTTAAAGGGATTTTTGGCCTCCGGTGTGAGCTACTTGGTGAAAGGAAATTGTGTGGGCTTTTTCTTTAACAAAATTGCACATCAATTAGAGAGAATTGTTAAGAAATCGAATTTCGGGAAAAAGGAAATAGAATTCGGAATTGAGAGAGATGGCCATTTTTGCTGCCCAAGACTTGTTATGTGGGGAAATTATGGTGCAAGAAAACAAGTGATGATCAAGTATTTTAGCATGGGGATTTTTGGGGACCAAATTGGATTGAATGGAAGTCTGCGGGACCAAGAATGGATAATTATAGGATGTTTTTATTTAATTCCCCCCTTCTTCGATCTTCCCCTCTCTTCCACGTCTCTCACACGTTCCCCACTAGCCAACCAATTCCCTGCCACCTCCCATTTGCTTTTCCCTTTGACTTTAGGGTCTCATCTTTATCTCTCCCTTTCTTCTTTTATTTTTCTCTTGGCCGACAAACCTCTGCCCCTCTCTTATCTCTCTCTCTCCCTCTCTGGCCCAAGCAGCTTCGTCGACACACCTTCTCCCTTGGCCGCTCCTCTTTCATTTTCTTTTATTCCCCTTGTAGCCGCCCCACTCCACCGAACGCTGCAGCTCCATTTCCTTTGGTCTTCTCCATCGATTCTTCACGCCAACAGCGGCACGTGCAGCCTTTCACTGAGTCAACCCCTAGCGACTTCAGCATCCCACGCATGGAGGTCAACTCTGCAATTTCCTCAACCGGTCGTTGGACCGCTGATCTTCATGCCGCTGCTCCCTTCTCTTCATGCAAGATCCCACTGAGTCAGCCCATCCCGTGTCCACCACCGATCAGCCGCGCTGAAGTCCGCTTAGCCCAACCTGTAATCGAGCCGAGAGCAGCCCAAATCGAGATGACTAGCAGCTCCGGAACTGAGCCAGAACAAAACCGATTTTTCCAGTTCGTGGCCAAGACTTGCGTGGCCGATTTCGGCCCGATCCGAGCTCTCATTGGTGCCGCCGTTTTGGAGTTTATTGCCCGCCGTCGCGTCCCCGTCGCCGTGGTCCCGTTGGATCGCTAATCCAGTGAGTTTTACTCAATAATCCTTGCTTAGTAAGTTAATGATGCTTAAGGGTTGATTAGTTTAGACTAAGTATGGATTTGGTGGATAGTTAGAATAGATTAGCAATTTAATTAACCATTATTGCATGTTAGGTGGTTAGAATAGTGCAATTAGAGCCTAGATAAGCTCTAATATTTATCTAGAGTGGTTCGAAAATTTCCCGGACCCGTCTCAGCTTTTAATTAGGCTTTACGGGCCTAAGTGAGCATTTTTGGTATTTAATAATTAATTTCCATATTTATTTATTTATTTATTTATTTTCTAGAAATTAGACCGAAATAGTCGGTGACGGAATTTTATGCTAATTGCAACGGTGTGATTGAATCATTTATTTGACTGTTATTTTGTGCAAATTAAGTGTGATTTGTAATTTTAGGTATTTATCCCAAAATTAAATAATTTCGTTAATTAATTAGAAAATCACCGGGCGTTGATTTACAACGCCAAAAATGTGTTTATAGATCAGTGAAATTAATGGGATTTTCAAAGGGGAAAATATTCTATTTTGGTTAAGGCCGACTGTGTGCCCACAGACGATTATTTTTATCGGGTATGATAAAAATGGTGAAAATGTTAGATGGTCAGGATGGTATATTATATCAACATACGGGCTCTGATGTCAGCTTTGGGTGAGCAATATGCCGGGATACTATATCAGCCTGAGGGCCATGATATGTCAGCTTTGGGTGAGCAGTATACCTTGTTGTCAGCTTCTGGTGAGCATTATTTGTATACTATATCAGCCTGTGGGCTCTGATATGTCAGTTTTGGGTGAGCAGTATACTCTATTGTCAGCTTCTGGTGAGCCATATATAATTTATCATTTTTGGGTGAGCTATACTATCTATCTTCAGCTTAGGGTGAGCAGTCCTGATTAGATCGAACGTTATAGATAGTATTGGGTGAATAGACCAAGAGAAGGTCGTGATAACATGGAATCGACTGGGTCGATTGATCGATAATTCAATTCGACTTGATGATTTAATTTGCTGAAGTGATTCGATGAAATTGTGAATTATACTGACTTGCAGGAAGGAGTGGAGGCGAAGGTAAGTCCTTTGACTCGTGTTTGTGCTTAGGCAGCCCTTGGAGCGTATTTTCTTCCTAGTCGGGTCTTAGGGAGTGAACTTGCTGAGACATCGTCTCACCCCGTTTCGGGATAACATTTTCAGGTCCCTAGGGTGAAGAACCCGGAGATTGAGGCGGAATGGTCAGGAGCATGGATGGCTCAGAAGTTCTTTCGAAGATAGATTTCTTATATTTAAACCCTAGAGTTGGCCCCAGTTTGTAAACCAGATTGTGGTTTCTATTAATGGGTTGATTTGAAATTTGTTGTCCTGCCTTTCTCTCCCATGTATGTTTTTGTCAGAGGATTAGTCTATTTGCTTCCACATACGCATTGAAAAAAAAAAAGGATGGGTCGGCGACGCGTCTTGGTATGTCGCTATTCAATCGATCGCTGAGGGATGGGCATGCGCTCGAGGGTCGGGGCGTGACAGACAGCCTTCTGGTTGGTTTCCACTAAGAATCAAAAGAGAATTTACAATCTCGTGATCTCAACTTCATAGTGAAGAGTCTATACTGTTCTCACAAAGTCTTTCTTTCAGTCTTACTCTCTTTTAAGTAGAAAGTTTGAGCACAATGTAAGGAATAACAAGTAAGTGGGAAGCTTCAGACTTTGGAATTCTTCTTTTACGCACTCTATCGAATAACTGGAGAGTCCTCCTTAAATACTCATTCGTGCCTTCTCAATCGTTGGCACTTTCCAAAGGAATTCTTCCAATCAACCCGTTGGACAGAATCAATCAAGGAGATCTCAAGTCGTTTGAAGATTGTGATGAAAGCCCATCAATCCTGTTCGCCCATACAATCAGGATCTTGGTTTCCATAAGTAGATTCTTTCCAGATTAACTTGCCATTGAAAATATTTGATGTATCTAAGTTGATTCCAATGAAGATAATCAATCTCGTAGGTGATATTTCCATCTAGAAGGTCATAAATAACCTATACGAACCAAACCCTTGAAGAAAGAAAGATAATCCCGCGTCTGGATAAGTCTTCATTCTTTACTTGCGTTCAATTTGGAATTTGTCAGAGTGGACAGACTTTTGTTGTAAGATAGACTTTGACTAAAAAGTCTGGCAATCTTCAGAATAGAACTTTGATAAGTTTTATCAGCTTGAAAACAACATAGGAGTTTTCTCTAACAACAATAACATTATTGGAGGACTCTGAAGCAACCAGGGATGATCCTGAAAGAGTACGAACAGAGACAGGACATCACTCTTGTTCTGGAAATGAAAATGGACAAGAAGAAGGAATTTCTTCTCCACCTGTAGACATAGAAACAGGGGGAGCTAATGAGAAAACATGCATTTCTTCTCCTTATAATGCGAGTGATGGCATAAGTAGATCTCCTGCAAACCCCGAAGATGTTTTTGCTTCTCAGTTTCCTGAAGCTGAGGTTGAAGAGTCTACTCCAAGTCAGGGTGCAAAACAAACTGCCCTCGATCAAGTTGATGTTCCCTCATCTCTCAATTCTCCATGAATTCAATTCGCTGAAGCTAGTGCTCAGACTATCCAAGGATAGTTGAGCTCCTTTTGGAGGTTAAAGCTCAGCAATATCCAATGGAGGTTGAGATCCAAAAGCTTCACACTTCCTTGAGATCTACCTCAAATTTTCTCACTGGGAAGGTTCAGTCTCTAGACACTCAAGTTCAAACCTTGAATCAACAAGTTTCACAGACTGTAGCCAAGGTCGAGAATGTTTATCAACAGTGCCGGGAGAAACTTGAGGAGGCAGTGCAGTCGCTGGGGGATTTCCAACTTGTTTGAGTTCCTAGACAACCCTGATTACATTTATCTTTTATCTATCTATTTTGACTTTCTCTTTCTTTTTGCTGTTGACAAAAAGGGAGAAAGAGTGCAGATTTGAACTTTTGTTTGTAGATTTGATTTGTTTGAACTGTTTATGTTGGAACTTTTATTCTGCAGTAACCTCTTGTGGTTGTGATTATGGATTTGGATTGAATCTTTGTTTAAATGGTCAAGATTAATGTCTTTTTCTGTGGTTGCAGAATCGATATTATCCAGATATATAACAATCTATTTTTATAATTATCATGTACTACTAAAGTGTTGTTTTGCAGGATATAAGTTTTTAAATCTGCAGGAAAGTTTTGTCACCATAAAAAATGGGAAGATTGTTGGAGAAAACTCCTATGATGTTTTGAAACTGACAAAACTTATCTAAATTCTATTCTGAAGATTGCCAGACTTCTATGTCAAAGTCTATCTTACATCAGAAGTCTACCCACTCTGACAAGTTTCAGACTGAACGCAAGAATGAAGACTTAATCAAACTCGGGATTATTTTCTTCAAGATTTCAGTACGTACAGGATATATCAGACTTTCTGGTTGGAAATATCACTTACCATATTGGTTATCTTAATTGGAATCAATTTCGAATAAGCAAATCATTTTAGGAATGCAAGCTTATTTGGAAAGAATCTACTTATGGAAATCAAGATCTTGATTGTATGGACGAACGGGATTGACGGGCTTTCATCTCAATCTTCAAATGGCTCGAGATCTCCTTGATTGATTCTGTCCAACGGATTGATTGGAAGAATTCCTCTGGAAAGTGCCAACGATCGACAAGGCATGGAGGAGTTTTTAAGAGGATTCCTCAAGTCATTCGAAGGGAGTGAAAAAAGAATTCCAAAGTCTGAAGCTTTCAATTCTCTTGTCCTTCATTTTTGTGCTTAAGCTTGTATTCGAAAGTGAGAAACTCTAGAGGGTGATCTTGTGAGAACAATAGAGACATCTCACTGAATATTCGAGATCACAGTGCTGTAACATTCTCTTTCAATTCATAGTGGAAATCAGCTAGAAGGCTGTCAACGTGGGAGAGTGGACGTAGGCTTGTCTAAGCCGAACCACTACAAAACTTGTGTTCATTTTTTTCTTCCCTAAACATTTTTACTTTATTTGCTGCGATATACTCCTGTGTTTTGAAATATTTGTCAAAGTCTGTTTTTACACCTATTCACCCCCTCTAGATGTTCTACTAGCCCTTTCACATGCAAACAAACTGTTTTATCCACTTGTATCTCAAGGCAGAATTTAACGTGAAATCGTTTGGGATTGAATATAAAAAGGGCTATCTCAATATAAAGTCAACTTCATCAAGAGCAGCAAAATAAACAATGTAGACTCGTTTTAGAATGACGCACGGTTAACAAATTCAGTTATAGAATGCAATACAGATTTATAAAGAAAACATAAATGGGACCCCAGACATATGAGGTGTAAAGTTACAAATTAGAAACGGAGGGCAACAAACAGAGACGAACAGAGGATCCAAGGGATAGCTCCAAAACAGGTACCAACAAAGTCCCCGAGAGCAGGTCTATTTCGATCAAATGATCCTTCGAAATATCATTATATAATCCGGACGCACTGCCACGGAGCCAAAATCGATAACAACGTTTTCCCGTCAAATAACCACCACTCTCGTTGATCTTCTGAAAAAACAATGACTGCTGTGAAAAAGAAGATAATGGGGAAAGGAATATCGGTGAAGAGTATAACTATAGTTCTAATTAGAAAGAATGTAAGGATTATGAGTTAGACCAAGAGTCCACTAAAAGAGAAAAGGAAGCGAGGGGTTTGTTTTGATTGATAGACGGGAGGGTTGATGCGCTTGCGGGATGGGTGAGAGTAGTTTTGAGTGATTATTGAAGATGGGTGAGTGTATGGGGGATGAATGTCAATGGGTAAATGCCAAATGAGGGACAGAATATGATCGGAACCAAGGCGCACAGTATGTGTTACCAGCCGAGGATCAAGATTGGGATAGACGAAGCTCACCACCAAGGCCTACAGAAATTACCAGCCTAGGATACAGGATTTAAAGATTGAAGAAGCTCACCATCAAGTCCTACATAAAAAATAAAATAAAAACCATCAATTGAGGATACAATACTTCTTTGGCTCATTACCAAGGAAGAATCTACCTTCTAAGGATATAGAAATCAGGAGTAATCTACTCTCCAAAGATATTCGCTCACACAGAGGAAAATCTCAAATATTCATATACTCAAAATTCGCTGTCTTATATTTGAGAATTCGCCTCATAATATAGATGGATTATTACATAGGAAATAGATTAAACACTGAAGACAAGAACCTACCTAACTAATTAAAGACATAGGAACTAGAAAATGCATTAAAATATCTAGAGACTTAAACTTTGACTTTTTGAAAATTACAACACACTTAAGACTCAATAGTGACATTTGACTAGACTTAAAGTAATTAAAATAGACTCTAAATTCATTCATCTCCTCGGGCAGTCCAATAGACATCTTCGAAGATTGCCAAACAACAAAGGAAATTGTCTAAAACAGCCTTCGGTTGTTATATAGTCTATTAGTAGTCTTGGATTGACAATAAACTTGTATATCAATGTCTTGATAGCCAATCGTCAACCACGAAATCAACAACTTGTCCACTGATCAACAACTCTCTTTCATAATCGACATCTTCAACTTTCTTCGATAAACAAAGGCCAATGCTCCCGCATCAAGGGTGAGTTTTTTTTTAATGGTTTTCTTATTATCATGTTTTTGTAACATTTTGGCTAATACTGCTCAGATGATGGGTTTCATTAGAAAATGTCCATCAAAGGATGCAAGGATTACGAATTAGACCAAGAGTCCATCACAATGATTTCAGCAATAAGGTTGAAAAATAAAATAAAATAATTCACAGCATCGTTGACTAAACGTGCAAAAATCGTGAACTTAATTAAGAGATGAGATCAGTATGATAATCGCGTTTGTAATTATTGCCCTCGCAACCTTAAACAAACCACATAGTTTTCATATTTCGTACATCAAGGATGATGTCGTCTATATCAGTCTAATTTGAGAAACCGATATGCTGACTACTATATGTGACGAATTCTTAAGAGGGTTGTTGAAACGACTCGCTTATTTGAATATCCACTTCGTAGTTAGCTAATTATTGTATCGATTGACTAGATTGGTTTTGACAATCTAGCATTACTCTTTTCTAATTGAGTTATTGGATCTTGTTTTACTTCCGCTCATGTCACTCCCCTCACTTATTGGAAAAAATATTGATTGAGTAGGGAGGACTCAAGGAAGATTCGACAACGATTTAGCGACATGATGAAGCTCAGATTAAATGTTAACAGATCGCGGAAGAGAGTTTAGACTGTACTTTTGAGCAGGGCTGTCGGGTGATCTAATTGAAAGTAAAAACAAATTGATTGATCGAATTGAAAAAGAGAATTTGAACGTTGAACGATCTTTTCAAAGTTACCATAAAGTTTAATGATCATGATTCATGTAACGTGCCTTATCAATTTTTTCAATCTAAAAACCAGGTTTAAAGGTAAATTGTTTTCAATCGTACTTCTTATCAATGCCGAGAATAGGAGCGCTTCTTCCGCCAATAAACAGTATTTCCTTTTCCAAATGATAATTGTGCCCACTTCTTTTGACAAAACATCAAAGAAGTGTGAATGATTTGACACTTTGAAATCAAATGAATTCAATCAATGGGCAAAAAATAACTTTTTTTTTAATATAAAATATTCGAACTTTTCGATTCATTTAATTATTTCTTAAGTACATAAAAGTAAATTGTCTAGTCCACACCAACTTGTGACGTTTCATCCATGGGGTGGCGACGAGAGAGCCTTAAGATTATTTTATGCGAAATGGTTTGGGGTTGAATGTAATATAAAGTCAACTTGATCAAGAGCTAAGAGAAAGAATAACGTGGACTCATCGTAGATTATGCGCACCATTAACAAAATTATTCACTGGATTATAACAGCCTACTATTATTTTTGTGTTCCAGTTTCCACCATGAGCACGTGGTCTCTTATGACTTGATCTGCGTTAATTTCAGGTCAGGCCTCTTGCTTCACGTTATACGAAGAAGAAGATAGAAAATGGTAAGTCAATAGTCGCTCGAATAGTGTTGGAACTATTTATATCATTGTCCAATTAATATATCTTTCCAAAACCCAAAATGGACAAATATGACATAATTTATTGTTATATACCTAAGCATAATTTAATTGAACCTCCAAGTTCTTACTAAATTCAGTTCTCACCGGAAAATCAATAATCTAGTATAAACGTGTTTAGTTTGAGTTGCTATATCTATTATCAAATGGTCTTATAAGCTAATAAATAATTGAACCGACTCTGATTGACTATAGTGGCGTTGAAGGAGAGAAGAGTTCTATAAGACTAATTGTGGGGTTTCACTCGTTGACAATTCTAGAAGATACCCAAAAGATATGCTCACGAGCCTTCAAATATAATTTATGATTACGATATAATATAAGCCGAGTTGTTATTCTGTCAAACAGCAATTAAAACCCAAAAATTCCAGCATCTACGGTACAGATTTGAAAATTTCAGCTAATTGATTAAGGTGCTAATATCTTATTATGGCCAATGTGTTAATGATTTTTATAAAGATGGGTAAATATTAATTGCATGATATTTCGGTTCATGAAAAAGAGATTACGAAGCAAATAAAATACATGACATTACTAGATATGGTAATAATATGGTTGTATGGTTAGTGTAGGCTAGTGATTTTATAATGTGACCTGGGATGGATAGGTCTATTAGAATACACAATAATTAAGCTATAATCCCTTCTTTAGGATTATTAGCAAATTAGTCATAAATTTATTACTAATTTAATCATAAAATTCTCAATTTTGCCAATTAAATTTTAAACCTTTGTGCGAAATTTCAATGTAATCATTTCAATCAATTGTTGTAGGAAATCACTGACGTGACGATCTATAAAGAGTGTTGTTTCAAGTAAAATTGTCTATGTTAGCATGTTATTTAGAAAAGCCAATGATGAGTGGACACCAGTTTAGCAATTTCCAATAATAATTGGCCAAAATAATTATGTTGAAATTTCACATAGAGATTACTACTATCCAAGAATCTCTTTCTATGTTAGCTATTGGGAGCGGGCTTTCCGATGGTAGTCCCACTGCAGCCTCTGACTGTTCGCCCTGTCTCATCTTGATTTGGCTATACTTGTATGTAGCTAGCCATGTTAGAAAAAACATGAGAGCCTTTTTTTAACCTTTAGAAAAAGAATCATCAGTTAGCTCGTCCCTTTTTCTATTCAGCCTTGCCATCTATGTTAAGAATAGGTCCCGTTCATTTCAAGCGGCCCGCCTTTATTCATCTATACTAAAGATAATCAAAAAAGAAAGAAGATGAGTTCTTATTTCTTTTATCACTTAGGAGCCGTGCGAGATGAAAGTCTCATGCACGGTTTTGAATGAGAGAAAGAAGTGAAGATCATCTTTTTGACTTTGACTAACCCACTCCAGTCATTCCGTTTCTTTCGGTTACTTCGAAAGTAGCTGCTTCAACTTCAACCGCTCGAATTTTCAATATTCCTTTTTATTTCTCATCAAACAAATGTCATCTTCTTCTGAAAATCCTAACTATTCTTAGCATGATATTGGGGAATCTCATTGCTATCACTCAAACAAGCATGAAACATATGCTTGCATATTCGACCATAGGTAAAATCGGATATGTAATTATTGGAATAATTATTAGAGACTCAAATGGTGGGTATGCGAGCTGACCTATAACATCGTAGTTAATATTATGAAGGTGAGTACTGCTACTAGATCGATGATTGTCCCATTGAACATGTATGAGAAGACCTCTGCGATCAATAAGATCTACTTGATGTGACATTTGTTTTACTTAAAAATTGATAGAGGTGAGTCACTTGCTAAACATTTCAATGAATTCAACATTGTTGTTAGGTCATTGATTTTGGAGGTATGTACTTCGATTGTATTATCCTCATTGCTCGATAGTTGAAATACTATTGTTATAACTGTTAGTAATTCCTTTAGATCAATAAGTTTGATGTTTGATGAGGTTCATGATTTGACTATGAGTGGCAACATTCATAGAAGAGAATTTGGTGAACATGTGGCTTCTATTTTATAATGAGTATTGCGAACATGAATGGCCGAATAACACCCAACTCTTGTCTATCCAACAGTTCCAATCAACTTTACTCTAGCTCACTTCTTCCCAATAGGGGTATGTGCAAATTCCTTTGATAAGGATAATCCTCAATTTGCACCTTATAGAAATCAAAATCCTTAGTGCAAATCTATCAATTTTAACATTTCCTTCTTCCATTGCTATTGATTCGCTTCAATTTAGCTAAGCTTGGTTCTAATATCAATTATCGTGGAAAACAAGAGATCAACTGGTTCTAGTTTGTTTCATTTAAAGATGGGCAGAGGTACGGTGGTTGCTAAGAGTGCGTTTGGTAACGCTTCTGCTCCTGAAAACAATTTCTGATCAGAAATGATTATTTTTTATTATGTTCTCGAGAATAATTTCTAAGCAAAAGAACGTGTTTGGTAACTACACAAAATTTCTGATTCTGGAATAGAATTGCGTTTGGTATCGTGCTCAAAATTTATACTCCAAATTATTTTCTTTTAATTTTTAAATAATTTTATTACTTTTTTTTTTTTTTTTTTTTTTTCTTTTTTTCGTTTTTTTTTTCTTTTCTTTCTCTTCTTCTTCTTCTTCATGTCGCCGATCGCCGGCCGCCGACCTTGGGATGACCGGTGACCAGCCAGACAAGGGCTCGCGACCTCACTAGAACATCGCGGGACCTCGACGAGGCTGGCCCTCGGCAACTGAGCCTCACCGGGAGCTGGGCGAGGGTCGGCCGAGCCATGGCTAGGCGAGCGGCCTCGCCAAATTTGGGCGAGGTCGAGCCTCGCCCAACCATAGCTCGGCCGAGCCTCGGCGGGGTTGGTCGAGCCTCGCTAGGGCTGGGCGAGCCTTGCCCGGTCAGGTGAGCCTCGTCGATGGCCTGGGGAGGCTCGCCTCTTCGGTGGCTGGGCTTGCCTCCAATGAGCTCACTGAACTTCACCTTAGCCTAGCGAGCCTTCCGGCGGGCTCGCCAAACCGATTTCTGGTGACCAGCGGTGGTGGGCGACAGACGGCGGAAGGTGGTGGGCGACAGACGGCGGAAGGTGGTGGGCGGTGGACAGCGGACGGCGGTGGGTGGCAGATGGCGGACGGCGGTGGACAGTGGATGGTAACGGCGGCGGTGGCAACAAATGAAGAAGAAGAAATAGGGAAGAAGAACAAGAAAAAAGAAAAAGAGAAAATAGGTGCTTGATTCTAGAATTGTTTGTGGGAACAAGAATCAAATTTTTTTTTTATTCTCGATTCTCCGGGAACAAAATTTTCACCAAACGCATTTCTATTCCAAATCTACTCTTAGGAACAAAAGAACAGAAACAAGTACTGTTTGGCAAGTTGCCAAACATGCCCTGAACATATCAATGAATTCCACACTCTATCCTGCGTTGGTTTTCAGTTATTATGTTCCTCTACAATCCGAAAAATGGCTTTTAAGATGATACGAGAATCTTTCATTTATAGCCAACACTTTTGAAAAATCAAATCCTTTTCCTTTTCCCCTGTTTTAGTTGCATCTGAACTTGTTGATGTCGCCATAATGCAGGCTGTCATTGGAAAGACATGATTATTTCGCACTGTAGAATAGAAGAAACATCACTGTACAGACTTTGACAGAGCAAAGGTTTTAGTACTGATTACTGATCTAGGTTGTAGTTTGGCTACTTATTCCCTAAAGTATGATTTCGTCGATTCAAAATGAAGCATACATTCAAACATCAAGAATTATTTTGAAAAAAAAAAAAATTTACTTCATTAAGTTCACGGGTATTCACACTAAGGTATTCTAGGGTTTTTTTGGCTAGAAAATCAAAACAAAAAAAGACCCTGAAATTTTCACTCTATTGCGGTACATGTACACACTTTTCGCTTTCTGACCGAAGTCCAGCAAGCTTTGGAGAACAAAAGGTGCAATGTTTCACATATCCCTGCAATGTCTTGCAATTCCAGATTAAGAGATGACTCTCAGTACGTATGCCATGATCTTCTCGTATTCATATGGGATCAACATAAACATAATCGAAATTACAGATATATCATCGAGGCAGTAACTGTGAAATAGTTACTTCGTTAGCCGAATAGTTGTTTTGCTTGCTGTTGCTTGAAGAACTTGCTTCGGACACAGACGTCTCGTCAAAAAAACCAGGCTGTTTAGGCTGAGGCAATGTGCTCTCGCTGCTCAACATCGTAACCACGGACGAAATCTCTGGTCCATCGTGTGGATTATTTTGAACACACAACAAAGCCACATGGATGGACCGTAAAACTTCCACGGGGTTGAATGTGGATGCAATCAACGGATCTATGAGCTCCATAAACTTTTGATCTCTTAACAGTGTCCAAGCCTGCATTATCGTGCTAGTCATCTGAGTAAGACTAGAAACTAACTGAAGATATATAAACAAAGAGATCTGATAAATCTTTATACTTACATATCCGAGAAGGCTTAAACGGTTGTCAGGATGATTGAAACCTCGATTTCTTTTCCCGCTCATGATTTCCAGTACTAAAACACCAAAACTGAAGACATCTGATTTTACTGAATATAAACCGTTGATGGCATACTCCGGGGACATGTAACCGCTATGCAAAAAAGCCATTGAAAGGAATGATTAGTTCTTGAAGCAAATGGACCAAAATCAGTGGAGATCATTTGTTAAGAGAACTCACAATGTTCCCACCACTCTCTTGGTACTTGCTTCACTCTCATTACCTCTGAAACTCCTTGCCAAACCAAAGTCTGATATCTTTGCATTCATCTCATTGTCGAGCAGGACGTTTTCAGCTTTCAGATCTCGATGAATTATTCTTAATCTTGAGTCTCGGTGAAGGTATAGGAGCCCCGAGGCTATGCCGTTGATGATAGTGAAGCGCATAGGCCAATCCAGTAAAACACCCTTCTCTTGATCTGCCAAATTTTAGGCCTCATGAGTTATTAAACGGAAGCTTCTTCACTCCTTTTCTACGACAAAAGCAATGAAAATGTAGGGACTTGAGCGAAGCAAACCGAAAAGGAAACAATCCAAGCTCCGGTTGGGCAAGAACTCATAGATCAACATCTTCTCATCTTGTTCAATGCAGCATCCTAGAATCTTGACCAGGTTTCGGTGTTGAAGTTTGGTGATGTAGACGACTTCGTTCTTGAACTCAACCTGTCCCTGCCTAGAGTTTTCTGACAGCCTCTTCACAGCAATTTCTTGGCCATTCTTCAGAACACCCTAATAAATAGAGGATTTTCTTTATTCCTTCATTTCGTTTATAGAATTTGGATATATAGGCAAATTTAGAATTCCAAAAAAATTGACAATAGTAACCTTATAGACAGCTCCGAAGCCTCCCACTCCAAGTTTGTTATCATCAGTGAAGTTATTCGTTGCATTTACAATGGTTGTGAGGTCGAACAGAGGTAACTCTAGATCTTCACTATGGCTTTGACGGGAGAATGTAAGGACTTTTCCTGCAAGTCGAAATTAAATTGAGTAAATTTCATTAAATGCAAAGAACTCATAACTGAGCTATAAAAATTGCAAAACAGATTCACAGCAACAAACATTTGGTTCATTTATATTTTTCCACGCCGCTTGGTTCATTCAAATTTCTAAAGGAAGACGATCTGCTGAAACTTTGCAATTGATGCGGTGCACCAACATTTAAAACATATGCTAACAAGAGTAAAAAATGACTCTTGCAGATCAAGATAAACATTTTGCTTGGAAAGCATAATTATCTGATAAAAATGACTTTACCAGCTTTCTTATACTTCATGTAAATAACCGTGATAACGAGAAGAAACACCACCGAGAGCACGATGCTGACAATGATGCCCGTTCTTTTCCTTGCGCCAGTATTCCCACTCGAACTACCACCTTGATATATATCACAATGAATCCAACAATAAAAGTTACAAAAATAATCAAAATTATTTTCGAGCTAATCTCTTCCTCGTGTCATCACGTTTAAAGTAACTCATGTTTGAGCACGTACCGACTTCAGATGCAGCCATCCTTACATAAATATCCTGGCCATTCTCATTGAACTGTCTAATATCGATCAGGTCACCGAACCAAAGCAAGCAACCACTTCCTTGCCCTCTAATATCCAAATTTGAATAAGCCATGCACGAGCAGTTCCCCAAGCACGTCTGTTCACATTCTTGAAGGTTCATGCTCTCGTTGAACCACGAAAGCCTTGTGTCGGGCAATTTCACTTGGGTGTTCTTCAGGAACTCACCTCCTCCCCGGCAATCTAGTTTTGTCCTCCGGACACACCCATTTGACCAATCCCCAAATCCCCAGTCGATCGGGTATTTGGGCACGAACCCTTTCAAGCACACACATTTTGGATAGCTAGCAATGTTACAATTCCCATTCGCTCCACAGAATGCATAAGTGTCACAGTCATCAGTTTGTGTGGGTGTATATCATATTTAACCGCGTGTCTGGTCTATTGCAGTGAAGCGCTCAGCGATCCCATTCTCCTTTAAAACCAATATTGACGTGATGGAGCTGTTCAGAATGTTGAAGTAATAGTAGATTTCATTTTTGTTGAAGATGAAGCCGAACATGTAAACTGGATTAGGCTTTAACTGAGGGACCCCA
The DNA here is from genome assembly GCA_014182365.1 of Eucalyptus tenuipes. Lineage (NCBI taxonomy): Eukaryota > Viridiplantae > Streptophyta > Magnoliopsida > Myrtales > Myrtaceae > Eucalyptus > Eucalyptus tenuipes. Next base: position 8,126,557 of record CM024543.1, on the reverse strand, counting down.
CTAAACCGAATGCCATTCCAAGGTCCCGACCAGTACTGCACTACTGATCTGTTCCTAAGGATCAGCTGCGGATAACCCAAAGAATCGAGCCTATATGTGAAATCACCTGGTGAAGGGTCGTCTGTGCTTTTCCATGAGGTCAAGTACCGGTCCAGACCTTTTGCTCGGTCTATACCAAACTTCATGCCAGCCAGAAACGAATCACAAGGGTGATCAAAACTCTGCCAGATTGCATCATCCAACTCATTGTCATTTCCTTCTTTTACAACGAAATTGGCAGAATCCAAAAGCTGTGCAATCGGATTCTGGGCCAATCTCGACACATTGCAGGACCAAATGACCCCATTGGTCCGGTTCAGGAGAGTCAGTACACCCTGAGGAGTGAGCTTCAGCACTCCTGAAGAGTCATTCAAGGGATTCTCTCGGTTTGCAACCCAAACCACCCTCCTGTCCGGTATCTTCTTGTACCATATGCCCACGTACCGGTTCTTGGAGCTGCCGGGGCTGAAGAATCCTAGCTCAAACTTTCCACCGGCAGAGACTATTGTTTGGCCATCTGTGATGTTCTCGCCAGCTGAAATGGAGTCCAGCGCATAGCTTATCTGCAACACGTGGGACGGGAAGCACAAGCTGTGTAGAAGAATTGGAAGGCAGGATTCCATAGATGTTGTTCAGCTGATACAGTACTAAACTGACTTCTGATTATTAGATATGGCTCATAAAATGTTTTCTAGCGTTGGTATGCCTAAGAAATTCTTGATAGATGCGCTTAGTACAATGAGTTACCTGGTGTGTTCAGGTAACATTATCGATACTTATGTTCTTAAAATATTTTGTTGCTCATGATATGTTCGAGTGAGGTGATGGTAAGTTTGATGGATAGCAAGAAAGTGCATATTCCTAGTCTATACACAAGGTAAGTAGGGCTTTTTGTTGTGGTGCTTGGTATTAAACTCACCATTGTCAATAGAGAATTTACACTTGGCGTATCTTTAATACTTCTAAGATTGGTTGTAGCAGTGTTTATGTGAATCTTGATGATGTACAACTCAAGGTGAATTTGTAACTTGAATCTTCTGAGACTAAATAAACGAAAATAGCGTTTATCGCTTGATCAATTCACTAAATTAACCAAAATCTAAGGTTAGTACTTCTAGCCTTTGATTAAAGTTATGGTCCATTTGTTTTCCCAAAAATAAATAATTTTAATTTTTTTTTCTAAAAATAGTCGCTTGTTTTGCTCACAAAAATAAAAATGGAAAATACTTTTATCAAATCCATGAAAATGTATAGATATAAATTAATGTTGGCTATGAAAATATATTTTATTGGTTAATTATTTTAAACGATTTAACTAATCATTTTTTAAAAAATTATTCTTCAAAACATGTAATTTTTGCGAAACAAACGGATCATCATTCTCGTTCTAATAAATTGCATCTGGTCGGTAACTTTCGGTCTCGTTTTTTCATGGTCAAGTTGAAGATTGGCTCCCAATCCTCTTTCACTATCTCAATTCTCGTGGCGGAAAGAAAACGTCAACCGAAATTGAGAGAAAAAAGCGACATGCGACGGGCTTTCCGAGGCAACTCAAAGGTTGTCTCCATGTGCTGATGGGGATGTCGTGATCGTTCGGTGGAGTACGGAACAATCCCGAATGGTAAATGCTTTCTCAGCCACCCACCCATAAGAAAATATTCATAAATGGTTTCTCAATTTTAGCCAAATATATAATTAATTTCTAAATTTTTAATTTATTCAATATAATTCTTGAACTGTAACTCAATATGTAATATGATCTTTGAACTTTTAATTTATTCATAATTTTTGAACTATTAATACATTTTCAAGTTAGTCTGTGAATTATATGAAATAGTTTAATGTTATCCTTTCATTATTTCAAGTTTATGGATAATATTGAATAATTTTATATAATTCAGGGACTAAATTAAATATGTACAAAAGGTTTATGGACTACATTACACATTGAGTTATAATTCAAGGACTAAATTGAGCAAATTTAAAATCTAATGACCACATTACATATTTGACCAAAGTTGGCAATTTTATTTTTGAAAATATTCAGTAGTTTCAAACTATAACGTCAAAGGCCGACGTGGCATGTATGTGTTTTACTCACATTCATTCACAAATTGACACCTGTTCACGTTGCCACTTCAGTAGGTGACATGGTTTCAAATAAAAGTTTGACTTATTTTTTTCCTGTCCCTTTCATTCTCACCCACCCCGTTCGAGTTTTCTCTACTCCTTTCTCCTCTATCGTCTATGGCTGCAAGATTTGCTTGTCCATGGATTGCGAGGGTTGGCTCGCCTTGGACGCTTAGGAGGCAGCACCGATGACTCCGCTGGTGGCAACAGTGAGGGGAGGTCTGCAACTTCAATGAAGCAAGCAAGCTTCTGTCGTTGACATCTTTCATCCATGGACGAGATTTGAAGCTCGTCGTCAAGGCTGGTGGCTATGGGCAATCCGTGGTCGCCAGGTCTGGGGATGAGGTGCCTTGCGAGGCATAAATAGACAAAGCTTACGCCCATGGATGATGGAAGACCCCTTTCGTGTTGCTCATGGCCAACTTGAGCTTAAGTAGTATCGACAATGACATGCAACACGCGACTCGACATGACACGTCAACACGTCGTTTATAAAAAAACAGAGAATTTCGACAAGTTGGGACATGTTAGATATTAAATATATATTTTTACATATACATAATAAATTATCATTTTTATATTTATTTCAATCAAATTAATTTGATTCAAATTCATAAATAAATAAATAAATAGATAAGCCTAGAATGAATTTATACTAAAAACATTAATCCACCATTTATTAATATCATTCATTGTTTCAATTTGACAAATTCAACTATATTTCAATAATTCATAAAACTTGAAGAAAAAACATGCAATCTACATATTGGACTCGCATGTTAGATATCTCGGAAGAGGAGAAAAAAAACTTAAGGGATGAATTGTGTATCACAGGAAGTGAGAGTCAAAAGAGAAGAGAATACTATGTTTTTCCTCTTTCTTCATTTATTATTTTTATTATTATGTTTTATTTTTTCACATAAATACATTTTGACCTCTCATTTATTGAAAATTTTTAAAATGGACCTCGATATCGAAATCACGTGTCGGAAACTCGTATGTCAGAATTCTGACTCGAGTGTCGGAGAGTGTTGGGAAAGTTGATTAAGTGTTGGATTTTTCAACATGTATTGACCAAGTGTTTGAGAGTGTCCGAGAGTGTCGGACACGTGTTGAAATGTCCGACACGACACGAAAGCTCTTAGAGAGTGTCGGTACTTCATAGACTTGAGCCACCCCTCCCACTCTATCTTTTTATATTTTTCTCCAACATCTAGATTTGGCATCACGTCCCTCATCCATGGCCATTGTCACCTTCCCCAGCACTCTCCAAATCTCCAGATCTGGCCATCCATGGCCAAACAGATTTAGGCATCGTGTTGCTTGACCATGGCCATCGTTGGCGTTGAGCAATGCTATAAGAAGCAGCTCGTTGTAGACACGCATAATGTGGCGCCGATGACCAGCTGGTGGCCATGGTGATGATTGGCTATTAGTGAAAAGTGCTCACCATGTTAGCAGCTAATGTCATTGTTTCAAAACCACTGAATATTTTTTCGAGCAAGAGCTAATGAAATTTGCACTTTAAGGGTGTATTTATTTCATGAAAAACTCAAGATTTGGAAAACATTTTTTAATTATATCATTTACAGAAATGAATAAATGAAAAATATTTTCATCACTTACGAAAATAGAAATTTTTCATCAAATAAGTTTTTGAGTGATATAACTAAATATTTTTAGAAAAATATTTTTTAAATCTTAAGTTTTTGTTGAAGCAAACCCACCGTAACTTTATTATTGATAAAGCTGCATACAAATGACATTTTCAGCTCTGGGGCACCCTCGGGAAACTTTATGACGTTTGGCTCAAATGAATGCCAAGCACGGCGACCAAGGCAAGATTCACCGCGACCAAGGCAACATGTCTATGCGCGATACTGAGAACACAGGCTGGTGACGGGCTTCTAATGCAACATCGATGGATCCAGTTAGCAGGATCGAGGATTGAGGATATTAATATGTAATTGATATATATCACGGGGTCTTTCTGTAATTTTATTTCAATATATGTCATGACTGTAGTTCATCACTCTTATAAATTCATACTAGCTACCTTAATTATGGTTACGCCACAGTAAATATTTTTAACCTCATTCTTTCTCTTATTATGAAGATCAATGGTTGGGGACCATTCACCACATTTAACGTTCGATTTTAGACTATAATATTGCTCTATACTTTCAAACGAGTCACGTAGTTTTTATGTTTTATATCTCAAGGATAATGTGGAGTATACAAGTCTAATTTGGGAATTTGATATGCTAACTATATAAAGATAAAGGCATCATAAGTGTCATAAATTTCGTATGGTTTTTACTTCAATGTCATAACTTTTTTTTTTTTAATCGCTTGAGTGTCATAACTTATATATGACAGTCACTTGAGTGCCATAACTTTTTTTTTCCAATTACTTAAGTGTCATATAGCTTTTTAATCGATCACTTAAGTGACAAATTTTTTTAACGTTTACCTCTAGTGCTATTCTACATCGGATTTCCGGCACTTGGGTGAATATTTTTAAAATGTTTTGGCACTGTTATGAAGCTCAAGTAAACGTTGTTAGGAAGTTATGGTATTAAGGTGATCGAAAAAAAAAAAAGTTATATCCTTATCCCTAACTATATGTGATAAATTCTTATGAGGGTGATGAACTAATTTAAATTCCCACCTTGTAGTTGGCCAGTTAGCATATCAATTTACTAGACTTCTTTTAATATCCTAGCCTTGCTCTTTTCTAATCAAGTTACTCAAATTTTGTTTTTGCTTCTAATCATGGTGCACCCTTCACTTATTGTAAAAAATATCAATTGAGCTAGTGACATGATAAAACTTAAGCTAAAATTAAGAGACCAAGGAAATGAGGACACCATAACTATTATAATTGTCGTACGATGTTTAACAAATTTTAACGTTTAAATGATCAATTGTGAACTTGTTAAACTTTAATTATTTGTCAACCGATGCACAGGATAGCCAAAACCAGTCATGAAAAGCTAGATCATCAGTCCCTAACCGACAATTGCAGCACCAAAGCGCCATCTTTGGAAAAATTAAGTACATAACAGGTCGTTCGACCTATCTAGTTGTTTTTTACCCAAAAAAAAAAAAAACCAATCCAGTTGAGCACAAAATAGACCGTTCAACCCCATACCCAGAATAGCAAAAGAAAGAGAGGAAGCTAGCTTGCTTGACCAACAATTACTAGACCTTCCATCCTCAATCAACAATTGCAGCACAAAACACAATTCCAGCAAGTTGAGTACTAAACAGGGCAATAGATAACACAAATTAAAGTTAATTTCCAATTGGTAGTAGCTTGCTTGCTTGAGAAAATTCATTTTAGGTTAAAGCACAAAAACAAGACTTCAAGCATAAAATAAGCTAACAGCCAACATACATTGCCCCAATACAAAAACATATGTCAGCATTCTTTGGGTTTGGTCAACTGTATAGCTTCTTTTCATCGCTTAGGTTACATTTGAGAATAAAATAGGTCAAATCATACATCAATTGTCACACCATGAATCCTAGCAAAAAAAAAGGGGATCACATGGCCATCCTTCCACCTAAAGGATGTAGCTTTTAACCATCTAAATCCAACTCCTAAAAGTCCACGCCAATATTGCTCTTGCTCTATTATTCAATAATTGAGAAACTTGAAAAGATTGAGAAGGAATGGGATGAGCAATTATAGCCTGATGCATAATACATCTTTTCTAAGCAAATAGAGCAGTCACTATGCATGTATACAAAGGAATACTAAACTTAATGACCCAAACTCAAGATATAAAATACATATCAAATCATATATGAGTTGTTTTTATCGACAAACTTTATACTGATAAGAATAACCCATTTAAACCATCACCACAATTTAAGCATCAATAGTCAAGTCCATTGATTAATCTCCATGTCAATGGTCCATTTCATTGACTAATCTATTGGTTGATATATAATTATGCTCATGACACAACGTCTAGTGACAAGGTGACCAAAATCTCCCCCATGGCAAGCTCTCTACCTACAAAGTTGGTGGCTTAGCCTAGAAAGATATCCTAAAGTGGTATGTATACTCACAAGCCACTAAATGGACTTACAATGACATTAAGCACCAAACGCACACACTACAATATCCATAAAGTCAATCCAAAATATATATCACAAGTTGGTTTCATAAACCAAAATATATAAACTTTTGCAACTCAATTAATCAAATTGAATATACTTCACCAGACATTTTCGACGTCATTTCGGAATCTATTTCATAAACCCACAGCATTTCGAAATGCCTTTCATAAAAAAAAAATTTAAATTATTATAGAACTCATTTCATAAATTAAGTTCACAAATCAATATATATAAGGTTTCACAATACCTTTCCAAAAGCATTTCTCAAACCATTCACAAAAAACAAATTGTAGTAAACGTCTTATTCAAATTAATGAAACACACATGCTTATTCATAACTCATAATATATCAAATCCTTATTGCTTTCAAAACATGAATTTCAAAATTCATAGAAGAGATAGTGCCGCAGATCTAGGAAGGCCAAAAACCAACCTATGATAGTTACTCGAGTCGACGCACTCGAATTCGTATCGATAAACCGAAAAATGATATTAAAATCCATGCAAAACACTATTCCAATGAACAACTCAACTAAACTATGCTCAACTGTCAATCGGCTCCTAAGCGGTAACGAAGAAGCTCGTTTAAAGCATACGTTCATTTTTTTCCTTACTTGTAACTCGCACATGAAACTTCCAAATCTTGTTCCAAATAAATCATACTTTGAATCAATTTTCATTAAAGCCCACCACTCCACAATGCCTTAGACTACCATTTCCAAAAATATTGTTGCTCAAAAAATTCTCAATCGAACCTTGTAGTACAAAATTTACATAAATCCAAATTTGTGACCTAACTTCCAAAATTACTCTGATTAGACGAATAATTGGCTAGAATACTTACCATGCAATATGATTCGTAGTTGATTCGACTAGTCGAGGTGTCCGAATCGGCTGCACACTACAATTTTGTTTTCTCTTTTCTTCTTTTCTTTTTATCCTCCTTGTTTCATCCATCAGCTTTAGCTCCTCTTTTCCTTTTGTGCTTTAAATGGACGAGCTCTAATAAGAAGAGAGAAGGAAAAAAAAAAGGTTTGGGCTTGGGCTTGGGCTTAAAAAAAAAAAGGTTTGGGCTTGGCCTTGGCCTTAAAAGAAATGGCTGGCTAGGCCCATATATTACATCAACAACACAAGCAACACTAGATTGAAGTAGCTCTAGTGAGTCGCATCGGATGATTTGTATTAATATTAATGTCACGTCGGATTTTCTAGACACACAATTCGCTGAGGTCACTCAAATGAAATTTTCCAGCCACGCAAGTTTACCTTTATTTGATAACCCGTGTCTTCAAGTAAAAGGTAATTTACATGACGCCCTTACGATGTTTAATCAACAATCACCTTAAAATTTACTTTAAATTTGCATCAGTATTTGCTATAATAACCACGTAAAAGAACCACAACGTATAGGGACATTTCGTCTATTCATTTGTATCATATAACCACGTCACATCACATAGGCAATTGGGTACTGATCAAGGGATTTCCGAGTCTTCTAACCCTTCACTTAAGCAAGTGAAATGCTTGCATTGACAAGGCCCAAGGAGTGGATTGAACAGTTCAACGCATCATAGACTGTGTAAAAGTCATTTCCTCTTTGGACCATAGAGTGTCATCGTCACTTTAGTCACAAGGTGGTGGGAACGTAAGATAAATATATTAGGAGTGCCATAACTTTCATACAATATTCACTCAAGTGCCATAAGATTTTTTTCATTTACTTGAGTGCCATCAGTGATTTGCCTCTTCGGAAAAGCTGACGTGGCATCAATTTATAATATATCATCTGACGTGGCATGTCATAAAGCAGAAGTTAGTACTTGAGAGTGCAAACAACGTCACTTGAGTGTTTGATTGAAGGACAACAAAAGTTCTAATTGTTAGGGAAATCCCTTATGATGTTTTGAAGATGACAAAATAAATCAAAGGCTACTAACGTGTTTAATGGTTGAGTAATAGACTATTCAGATGATAGAACATGTAAATGATATTATCGAAGTCTATGCTGAAGAAGAATCAGAAGACAGACCCTTGCTGATGCTGAACTGTGTACAGACCTTAAAGCTAAATCTGTTTAGAAGCAGAATATGTTCAGACTCAGATTGTAAAGTCTATCGCACTCAGACTCAAATTGTAAAGTCTATTGCTCTCAGACTTTACATCCAGAACGAGACAAAACATAATACAAGCCCCGAAGATATAACGGCTAGTGATCTGGTTTGGTTCTACATCAAGATTGATTTGATTGACTCAATCTAATTGATTGACAATTAAATCTTGAAGACAAGAACTTTCTATACAAAGAAGCTCTACTTATGGAAACCAAAATTCTGTTTGTATGGGCGATCGGAAGCAATTTGGGATTCTACTTCTATCACTCAATGGCTACCAAATCTTCTAGATACAGATCTATCCAATAGGTAGATTGGAAGACGATTCTCTAGATACTGTCCAACGGCTAATTTGGAAGTGGAGGAGTATTTAAGGAGATGAAGGATCGATGAGCAAGTAAGAGACGGAGCGTAAAATTTATAATTTCAAAGTCTAAGCGACCTTCGATCATACACTTGTCTTTGGTGAGCTTAAACGTTTGTGATCTTGAGAGAAATACCAAAAGAGTGACTTAGTGAGATTGTGCGATCTACTACTAAGTGTTTGCACTCAAAGTTGTAATCTCTTGTTGATTGCATAGTGGAATCCAGCAGAAGGATGTTAGCGTGAGAGAGTGGACGTAGGCTTAATTTAAGCCGAACCACTATAAACCTTGTATTCTTATTCGCTTTCCTAAACTCATTTATTTTAGTCCGCATTTATTTGCCAAGGTTTATTATAAACAGCTATTCACCCCCCTCTAGGTGTTACTATTAGCCCTCTCAATTAGTATCAGAGCCAAGTGCTCGGTTTATAAAAGCGTTTTTACTTTTGAGTTAAAAATCTTCTATGGCTAGTATCTTGGCACCAGGACTTATGGAAGGGCAAAGCAACACGAGGCCACCATATTTTGTTGGAAAGGAATATAACATGTGGAAGAACAAAATGAAAGCATTCCTAAGATCCAGAGATCCCTTGCAATGGGATGTTGTAGAAAAAAGAATCAATCCCACTGCTGCATCTACATCAAAGAATGGCAAAGACGAAGAAACCAAACCCCCTGCTCCTATGTCTCGAATGGAGATATCCAAAAGAGAAGCGCTTGACACAAAAGCCATTTATTCTTTATATTGCGCATTGTCTCATGTTGAATATAACAGAATTTCTTCATGTGAAATAGCTAAGGAAGTCTGGGATAGACTTCATGTTACTTATGAAGGGATTGATCATGTAAAAGAGACAAGAGTAAATCTCCTACTTGGCCAATATGAATCCTTCAAGATGAAGCCAGGAGAGTCGATTGGAGATATGTTCGATCGTTTTACAGAAATTGTAAACAGTTTGGCATTTCAAGGTCATCCAATTTCTTCCCCAGTGAAGGTCAACAAACTCTTGCGAGGTCTCTCAAAAGATTGGAACCATGTCAAGACTTCAATCCGAGAAACTCAGAGGATTATGCCACTCTCCGTTGATGAATTGATTGGCACTCTTCAATCCTACGAAGTGGAACAAATCAACGACAAAAATCCCAAAGGTAAGAAGTCCATCGCTTTAAAATCTAACGCTGATTCTGATGATACAGATTCAGAAAATGACATGAATGGCGAAGAACTTACTTTTATGATCAAGAAATTCAAAAAGCTGAGTAAAAAATGAAGGAAATTCCGTGGAAGAAGACAATACAAGCAGAATGGGCAGAAAAAAACCATGAAAGAAGATGTTGAGGAAGGAAATATATGCTTGATGGCACATTCAGACTCAGACTCAAATTCGGAATCACAGTCTGACTCAGACGCAGACTCAGAATCAGAGTCTGACTTGGACACAGACTCAGAATCCGATGAGGAATTCGAGATAAGCCATTCAAAAATTCCTATCAAAGTTTCTAAGTATATAAATGAGCTTTGTTTAAATCTCAAATCTTCTCTTAAAAGGGCTCCGAACTAAAAAAGGAGAATTCACGGCTTAGGCAACAGGATCTTTCTCGAAAAGAAAAGTTTGAAATTTTGCAAAAAGATTTTCTACAAACAAAAGAAAGTCGAGATTTACTTGTCAAAGAAAATGATTCTTTAAAGAAAGAATTTTCAAATATTTCGACAAAATTTTCAAATGGTTCAAAAACATTAGAGCATATCATTTCCATACAAGTACCTTACTATAATAAGTCGGGACTTGGTTTTAATAAGGAAAGTGATTCTCTAATAAATTTTCCTAAAGTCAAGGAGAGACTTAGAAAAAGACTTCCAAAGGCATTTTACAAAAATCATTTTCAAAAAATGTTTGTAAAACCTATTGGTCGAAATGCCCTCAAGTGTTCAAATTGTGGAGACTTAAGACACTTTGAGAAAGAATGTCCTAAAGTCTGGAGACCTATTAAGAAAGATTGGGTAAAAACAGCATATTCTACTAACTTCCATGGACCCAAGAAAAAATGGGTACCAAAGAAAAGATGAGTTGTTTTTGCAGGAAATAAAGGAAAAGAAGAAAGAGAACTCGGTAAGATATGTATTTTTTTTATTTGGGCACATAATTCTCATTATGCTTGATATTCGATATATCATTGGTTGATTGAGATTTTATAATGATCATATTTTGTTGAAGAAAGAATCATATGATTTGTTTTTGTGATTCATGAGTTGCAATTTGATCTAATATGTGATTGATTTGATATCTTTCTTAGAGATAATGCAAATTATTTTGTCTAATTTTATGCTCTCTAATTTTGTCATATTTTGCAAAGTGAAAATCTGTTTTATGTATTAATTTATTGTGCAAAGATATTCTTTCATTATAATAATTTGTTATGATGAATTAAGAAAGAATATTTGTTTATCTATGGAGATTTTCTATTTTGCTCTAACCAAATGGAAGGATCTAAATTGATGGATACCAAAAAGGAAATGAGTTGATTGCAGGAAATTCAATAAGGTAAGAATGATTGCGAATCTACGCAGATTTTGGTGCAATAAGAAAAGAATCTCAAGCGAAGATTGGTAATGATCTTTTTTAATCAATGGTATATTTCAAATATATACCTTGGGTAAGAGATTTTTTTAATCATCCTGCCTTGCAAATTTCTACGTGCATTTATCATGATGATTGTTTATCATTTATATTGCAAATATCTCTTGTCATAAATATAAGGCATTGCAATTTTCTTTGGCACGTGATGGCAATATCATCTTTCTTTTTGCAAAATGCATCAATAATATATTTTGAGATTTATGCTCAAGGAAATCCCTTTATCCGTGAAAGATATTATTGCATATTCAAGGATACTCTTACTATATTTTTAGAAGATATCTCATATCTAGCAAGTTTGATCCGTAAATCAAAGGAAGGTATTATGTGTTATATTTTGCAAAGATTATTATCTGTTAGACAAGAATTTGCAGGTAGCAAAAGAATCTTCCATATGGATTTTGGAAAGCTCGATTAAAAAAATTATGGAGATTCTATACTATTTTCTGGAGACTCAAAAATTTCCTTCCTTGTGCAAAGTTCTCGCAAATTGTTAAGGAAATCCCTAATGTGTCGTACGAAAGGTTGGGTAGTTCTGAATTTTAATAACTGATAATTTTATATATGCTATTCAATTTATTTATTTGAAGAAAGGGCATTATATATTATGTGGATATTATTATAGCTTATTTGTGCAAAAAGTTCGTTAAGTTTATGCAGGTTGAATTCGAGAAGAGCTTGATTGAAGAAAATAAATTTTTGCCTCAAATTTCAAAATGCAAATGATCGTTGTGGATATTGTTGCTACAAAGGAAATAATGGAAAAATATTCTGCTCAACGTGCACAAGCCACAATTAGTTCTATTCGCAAATATTGTCATGATGACAGGGGGAGGACGTGAATCCAAAAGGAAAGAAAAAGAATCGTGATCACCTCAAAAAGGCAACAAATTGAGGGGGAACGTTGATCAATTATGGAAAAATCTTTTTGAATTGATCATGATCTTGATTATTATGGAAAGAAGGAGAAGGTAAATGTGTCAGAGTTTGTTAAGCTCTACAAAATCCAGTTAGTGCCTTTTTAACCTTTTGTCATTAACAAATCCTTTATTTTCATTATCTTTTCATTATGACAAAAAGGATAAGTGAATTTTATAATGCATCCGTGATTTTTATTTGCTGAGACATATGATCAAAGTGAGCTATATTGCATATCTTTAATATTTGACTTACTTTGTAAAAACTGAATTTTTTCTGGAAATTGTGTTTCATGCAAAATATATTACCGCTTTATATTCTCTACGTGATACTATTTTTTGTTATTGCTTTTTGATTATGACAAAAATGGGGAGAGAATATAAATATGCATATGTGTTGATTGGTTGATATAATTTATTGCATAATATTGAGCTGTGATTATTTTTCATATATTGTTATGCTCAATCTATTTGCTATCTTATGCTATCTTTTGATTTGAATAACATTGCTCTGATTTATCAATATTTTAGAAAGTGTGATTACACATCTGTATATTCAGAGATTGTTTTGTCATCATAAAAAAGGGGGAGATTATTAGGGAAATCCCTTATGATGTTTTGAAGATGACAAAATAAATCAAAGGCTACTAACGTGTTTAATGGTTAAGTAATAGACTATTTAGATGATAGAACATGTAATGATATTATCGAAATCTATGCTGAAGAAGAATCAGAAGACAGACCCTTGCTGAAGCTGAACTGTGTACAGACCTTAAAGTTAAATCTGTTCAGAAGCAGAATATGTTCAGACTCAGATTGTAAAGTTTATCGCACTCAGACTCAGATTGTAAAGTCTATTGCTCTCAGACTTTACATCCAGAACGAGACAAAACATAATACAAGCCTCGAAGATATAACGGCTAGTGATCTGGTTTGGATTCTACATCAAGATTGATTTGATTGACTCAATCTAATTGATTGAAAATTAAATCTTGAAGACAAGAACTTTCTATACGAAGAAGCTCTACTTATGGAAACCAAGATTCTGTTTGTATAAGCGATCGGAATTAATTTGGGATTCTACTTCCATCACTTAACGGCTACCAAATCTTCTAGATACAGATCTGTCCAATGGATAGATTGGAAGACGATTCTCTAGATATTTTCCAACGGCTAGTTTGGAAGTGGAGGAGTATTTAAGGAGATGAAGGACCGATGAGCAAGTAAGAGACGGAGCGTAGAATTTATAATTCCAAAGTCTGAGCGACCTTCGATCATACACTTATCTTTGGTGAGCTTAAACGTTTGTGATCTTGACAGAAATACCAAAAGAATGACTTAGTGAGATAGTGTGATCTACTATTAAGTGTTTGCACTCAAAGTTGTAATCTCTTGTTGATTGCATAGTGGAATCTAGCAGAAGGCTGTTGGCGTGAGAGAGTGGACGTAGGCTTAATTTAAGCTGAACCACTATAAATCTTGTGTTCTTATTCTCTTTCCTAAACTCATTTATTTTATTCCGCATTTATTTACCTAGGTTTATTATAAACATCTATTCACCCCCCTCAAGGTGTTACTTCTAGCCCTCTCACTAATAACTTCAGGAATGATCGTTTCAGTGCCATAAAATTTTAAAAATGAACACTTAGGTTCATCGATTTTTTTAAAGAGACCACTTAAGTGACAAGATGAGAGAGAGAGAGGATGATGAAAATGGCATCATTTGAGGAAGAAAGAGAGTTTGCAAACGACATCGTCTAATTGTTCAAGATTCAAAGAAACAACAAGAAACGAGGACATTTGTTATACTCATCAATTTATTTTTAAAAATTCCATGTTGAAATGGAAATGGAAAATTAAGACAAAAAAAAATCCACATAGGACAATTTTCTAGAAATAATATTTCTAGCGATTGATTTTACACCAATGTGGCACTCAAGTGAGCGAAAAAAAAGTTATAACATTTAAGTGAGCACTATATGAAAGTTATGGAACTGCGTTCAAAAACCATAACACATAAGGACATTTCGTCTACTCATTGTTGACACCTGATTTTTATATGACGCGTTGATAAAGGTAAAAAACTCGAGATTAAGGTTTTCGATTGCGATGGTGCCCATTTCTCAACCAAAAGTGTCAATTGTTATTTCCTTTTCTTTAGCCTATCATTTTCAAGCAATTTTCTAGCCATTTTAATCGAAAACCTGAAAAGTCAAATGATTAATTTTTAGGTTGACCACCTAAAGTCAAAACCCTGGGTCAAAAGTTGACTTTCCACACAAAAAGATTCATTTTAGTCCCAATTTGACTTTTGCATCAATTTTTTTTGCAAAAATCGATTAAGAACCTTGTTTTCAGAATTTTTTGGTTTAAAGGTTCAAAATCGACCAAAAAATAAAATTACTTTTATTCTAGTTATAATTAAACTTAGTTCCTTTTACGACATTTGATCTAAAGATCATTACCCATTCACTTGTTCAATCAGTTTTGAGATTGCGCATGCCGAAATATGGATTCTCATTTTTAGCCCTGATTAGGGGATCCGGATCTACTCTAAATGATTTGCAAATGCACACTTCCATTCCACTTGTTTTTGTGAGATAAGTCTGAATTCGTGCTCATTGGAAAATTCACTCAAGAACTTTTCTATTTGGGAGATTTAACCTTCTTGAATTTGAGAAAACTAAGCTAATGAACTCTGTTTAGCAAAGTTCAAGGTGACCTTTTGAGACTAAGGTCTAACTACGAGAATTGAGATTCAATTTTATCATTAGTCCACAATTCAATTTTATTATAAAAGTCACGCCATCATTTTAATGTCAATTTGAATTCAACAGGTCATTGTAGGCATGGGTGATTGAATGAATCCGTGTCACGTGGCCTCGATTAAGCTCAATTTCGATTAATTTGTATTTTTGATGAGCCAATTGCATGATTTAGTCTATTTTGTCCCCATGATAGAAGAAAATGAGTGCCAGACATTTAGAGTGCCAAAACTTGGCATGGAAGGACACTTAAGTGCCAAAAGTTAGGAAAGTGACACTTAAGTGCCAAAATCGGAGCAAAATGGATAACTTAAGTGCCAATCCAGCAAAAATGCCAACGTGGCAATTTTCCGACGAAATAAGTACAAAACGGCGTCGTTTTGCACACTAACGTAACTAAACAATACAAAAACGACGTCGTTTTGTGGTAACGTGGTAAAAAAATTAATATACAAATTAATTAAATTAAATTTAAAACTAAATTTATTTAAAACATTTAAAAATACAAATACAAATATTAAAAAAATTTAAAAAAAAGGAGGAGGCAGGCCCTCGCCGCCGCCGCCTCCCCACCGCCGCCGAGAAGGGCCGGCGACGGAGCGGGGAGGGTCGGCCGGGGTCGTCGGGCCCTGGCCCAGGGCCGGCGATCTCGACCGACCGGCGGTGAGGGCCTGCAAGCCCTCGCCCCAGATCTGGGTGAGGGTCGCGGCCCTCACCCAGATTTGGCGAGGGTTGGCGGCCCTCGCCTGGCCAGCCAAAGGCCGCCGACCCCCGCCCGGGCCGGGCGAGGGGTCACGGTCCTCGCCTAGCCAAGCCAAGGGCCGCCGCCCACCGGATCCCGGAGGGCCGCCGACCCCCGCCGGAGCTAGGCGAGGACCGCAACCCTCGCCCAAATCAGGGGGGCGAGAGGTCGCGGCCTTCACCCAAATCTGGTGAGGGTTAGCGGCCCTTGGTTTGGTCGGGCAATGGCTGCCGACCCTTGCCCCGATCTCGTGGCAAGGAGACGGCGGCGGGGAGGGCTCGGCCCTCGGCGGCTTGCCTCTTTTTTTTTTTTTTTTTTGATTTTTAATTTTTAATTTTTTAAAACTTTTTAATTTTTAATTATATTTTTAAATGTTTAAACAAATTTAGTTTTAAATTTAATTTAATTAATTTTAATATTAATTTTTTACCACGTCGCACCAAAACGACGTCGTTTTTGTATTATCTAGCCACGTCGGCATCCAAAACGACGCCGTTTTGCACTTACTTTGCCGAAAATCGCTACGTCAGCATTTTGGCTGGACTAGCACTTAAGTGATCCATTTTGCTCCGATTTTAACACTTAAGTGTCACTTTCCTAACTTTTGGCACTTAAGTATTCATCCGTGCCAAGTTTTGGCACTTGGGGTGTACTTCTACTGAAGAAAATTCTTCTCAAATGACGTAATTGCATAAAATAGGGAAGTGAGGCCGAACGAGTCTAGACCAATTCAAACCGGACCAATTGGTCTGACCGATCACTGGCGAGAACGATCAGTTCAGTTGGTTCCCAATTGATTCGCGGCAGCAGGCGGCCGCCATAAGGTGACCCACCTCATGGCCAATGCACCCATATCTTTAATTTTCAAATTTCCAAATTTTCATTTATGCCTTGGATTTTACGAAATTTGCAAATTTGCCCCCTAGTTTGGTGAAATTACAAAAAAAGACCTCGATTAACCCATTATCTCAAGATTATAGCATCACTGTCCATTAAGAATACATCATGACCTTTGAATTTAACATGTGCCTAATTAGGATGTCATCTAGGGTTCATTGAAGAATAGCATCCTAGTCCTTGGATTGATCCCAGAGCTAGGATTCCATCCCCTAAGCCCATATCAATAGGATTTTTTTCCCAAAAAAGGAGGGCGAAGCCTCATTTTTTCAATTCCTAGATCTAGAAATCTGTAGGAAAGCTCTTAAATCTCTCTCTCTCTCTCTCTCTCTCTCTCTCTCTCTCTCTCTCTCTCAACTGCCTCACCGACTCTGCCGTTTGCCGCCCATACCGCACTGTTCCGGCACTATGCCACCGCCTTCGGCCCCCCTCTCTCTCTCTCCTGGTGCTGCTCGATATTGTCACTGCCTCTGGTGGCCACCCAATCCACCCATTTAACCGTTCTTCCTCGGTGGGCGCGAGGACGTTGTCCATGCTGGTATTGAGCTCATTGTGTTCCTCACCTTCAATCGGCGGTCCATGACATTTCCTTGGCATCTCGATCACCTCTGCTGCATCCACCGGCGAGTCCTCAAGTAGCTGGTGGTTGGAAACCAACAAAACAGCCGCCAGTGGCCTCTCAGTGACCGATCTCCCTTCGATGGTCCAAACTGGCGTTTGATTCTTCCTCAACCATTGATCGATGCAAATTCGGGCCACTCCAATACTTCTCCAGCAATTCTTAGGTCCCTTGGAGTTCCCTTGGCATTCTTTGACTGCTATGGAGGCTTGATCGCCGATCAATCGAGCTTAAATCAATCACAATGCGCAAAAGGTATCATTTAAACCTTGAGCTCGATGAAGCGAGGTCTCATTCGGAGATCGGGGCTAAAGCTCCCACCTAGGGTTTGATCAATGATGATTACATCTATTTTAGGATGTTTAGGATGCTCTATAATGGATATAGATGGTTGAGGATAGCTTGAACGTGATTGATTGCCTGATTTGACATGGTTCTGCAATTTCGGATGCCTAAATGACAGACCTAAGTGTAAGTGCTAGTATGAACACTTAGAGGGGGGTGAATAGGTGTGAAAACAATTTTTGCAAAGAACAGTGAAAATATTTTACTTTTGAAACCGAGTCTGAAGAACAACAGACTTTAAGCAGGTTCAGACTTTAGTAGTTAAATAGAACTACAAACAAAATAAAGAAGTTTAGAGAGGAGAATATGAATACATAATTTATAGTGGTTCGGCTTAGATCAAGCCTACGCCCACTCTCCCATGCTGATAGCCTACTGGCTGGATCCCACTATAAATCAAAAGAGAATTTACAATCTTGCAGTCTCGACTTCACAGTGAAGAGTCTTTACTGCTCTCTCACGAAGTCATACTACAAGTCTCTCTCTTTTGAAAACAACTTTGAGCTCAGTGTAAGAAGTAACAAGGGAATGGGAGGCTTCAGACTTTGGAATTTCTCTTTCACGCACTCTATCGAACAACTGGAGAGTCCTCCTTAAATAATCCTTCATGCCTTCTCGACCGTTGGCACTTTCCAAAGGAATTCTTCCAATCAACCCGTTGGACAGAATCAATCAAGGAGATCTCGAGTCATTTGAAGATTGTGATGAAAGCCCGTCAATCATGTTCGCCCATACAATCAGGATCTTGATTTCCATAAGTAGATTCTTTCCAAAATTACTTGCCCTCCAAAAAGATTTGATGTATCTAAATTGATTCCAATAAAGATATTCAATCTCATAGGTGATATTTCCAACCAGAAGACCATAAATAATCCATACGAACCGAACCCTTGAATTTGGAAATATAATCCCTTATCTGGAAAAGTCTTCATCCTTCACTTTTGTTCAGTCTGGAATTTGTCAGATTGAGCAGACTTTGACACAAAGTCTGAGAGTTTTCAGACTTTGACACAACAGTCTAGAAATCTTCAGAATAGACTTTGGATAAGTTTTGTCAACTTCAAAACATCAAAGGAGTTTTCTCCAACACTGAGGAATTCTGTTTTATGAGCTTGTTGTGTTGGCTTTTGTGTTCGATGTCTTCACAATATTCGTGGACGACTCCAAGGCCTTTCCAACGACCTCTAGAACATCCCGATCCGACATCGTTTACTACTTGAAAATTGATTCAGAAGTTAGAGCATAATTCTGGAATTGTGACTTGTTCCGACTTGTTCTGTATTTAAGATGACCTTTGCCATTTGTCGATTTTCTATGGATTTTTGTGCTTTGAATTTTAAGTTGGCTCTTTTCATGAAAGTTGTTATTATTGACCTCTTTTATAACGTATAGATATTTTTTTTTTTTCGGAATTTTTGGAATAGATTTAGTCAAGGAAATCTCTGATAAATCGTCTTTAGGTCATTATGTCCTAACTAAGCCCGATGTGTGTTTGCTTAGAATGGAGCTAGTAAGCATGCTTAATTGGATTTGCATCCTTCATGAAAATTGTAGAGTACTTCATAAGCTTTCCAATGAGGTATAGATCACATAATCTGTGATGTTAGATGTTCTGCTCTATCTTCCTATTTTCATTAGGTTTTTGTGATTCAAATTGGACTTAGATATCTTCATGAGAAATGATCAGGACATTCCAATTTATATGCATGAATTTTTGTGACATTTTATCATGCCTTTCGATTAGAGAAAATCGTTCATATTCTGTGCAAATGTTGCTGCAATTGTGGCTGATCTGCATCTATTGAAGATATCTTCAATTGAGCTCCTTAAGAGCATAATCTTCACATGATTTCTTCTAGACACACTTAATGGACTTCAATAGCTTCGAAACGGCACATGATTAATGTAGATTGATGGCCATTTTCCTTATGAAAACATATCGCGAAGTTGCTGCAATTTTGTGCATTCCCGAAGGTTCATGATAGATATTGTCTCACCTAGTTGATTTCATAAGTTTATAGGATTTTTTGTATATTGATTTAGGGTTAAGTGTCTCAATCACTTTTGTCTATCGCACTCAATTCTATGTCGTGTCAAAATATCCTAATTTTCATGCATCATTTAGGTGGTTAACAAGCCTATTTTCATGCATCATCTTCTGCCTCCCACGTTATTGATTCTCGTACTTCTGCAATTGTCATTAATTAGACATGAAATTGACCTTAATTGAGCTCGATGTCTCTTAGAAAATCGTAAAGCATGTCTTAATCTTTCTAATGAGACCAATTTTGTCCCATTTACGTGTCATTTGACCCGCTTTCTATTTTTGTGAAGTTTGCCTTGAAATCTGTCATGTGGTAAATTCGAAATATCTGTTTTGCCCCTACTGAACCAGACCTTTTGTCATTTTTATGTGGATTTGTCTTTAAGGATTCTAAAGTTGAGTCCTTAACAAAATTAAATTGCCAATCATATGTTATGTCGTGGTAAATGTTCGGAATTTTTATACATCGATTGCTAAGGCAACTTGTCATTACTTTACACAAATATGTTGCTGCCCTTCACACACCTGATGCATTGTTCTGTGTTTTTCAATTTTTAGAAACTTACGTGTAGCTTATCTTAGGTAACTTCCTCATGGAAGTTGTTTTTTTTGAGTGCTTGATGTGCCGTAATAATTTTAGGACCAATTACCCATGGATCATACTTTAATTGCTTGAATCTTCTATGCCCTGTTCTGATATGTTTTGTTTTTCCTTTTATAACTTGTCTCTGTTGTAGCATTTTTAGGAAATTATGCATGCTGCATTAGTTTTCGATGTCTTCACGAGTTTTGATCCTTACATTCTAAACTTCACACATAAAAATTCGCAAAAACTAAAAAGCATTTTGACCTAAATTCCATTTTCATTCATGTGATGCCCACGTGGGAAGCTTTCATTCTTAAAAATGCTTTAGCATGGTTTGAACGGTGGCTTGACATGAATTTCTTTTAAGTCATTTAAAATGCCTTCGACGCTCAATCAGTGTGTCTATTATGACCCGAGTTAGCCTTGGTAGTTTAACGTGCCTCATAGCTATGATGAAAGCATGTCTCCCTTTCATCCAAGCTTTCACATTACATTCTATATTTAAACTTCCAAGTCATGTTTACTTAGGACGCTTGTGAACCTCGATCAGTGTGCCCATTGATGCACTTGAGTTAGCCTTGATAGCTAAATGTGTTCCATGGCCATGATATAACTATGTCATGTCATTAATAATTTTCTTTAGATTAATTGTTTGATTGTCTCTCAAATGATTTTTTGGGCATCACTTGAATCTTTTAGCTTTTGATGTGTTCACTTTTATAGAACGCAAGTGGTTGTGTCTCGCGCTTGATGAATGAATGAAGTGATTTGGTGTCAGCTCACTAAGTATTTGGTTGATTGAGAATCAAGGTCCAATGGCTTGCATGCATGTTTATATTCAAGCTATGAATGTTATTTTTAGATGTATGCGTAGGCACGATGCACATACTCGTGAGGTACTTTGGGTGAAACATAGAACCCGAATTAGGAATTTGTTAGTGTTAGCCATCGTTTGTGAACACAAACGATGACTAATCACTACAAACCATTAAAATGATTGGTTGGGAATCTTAGTGTGGCTTGTTGCATGAACAATCAAAGACTGACCCTGATGTCATTTTTGATATTCCTTGATTAATTGCTTTGCTCAATGTTTCTAAGTGCTTTACTTGTCATGATTGATTGTGATTGCTATGGATTGCCTCTTTTATTCCAAGTACTAGTCTAGCATTAGAATAGGTCCTAGAAGGTGGTCCCTTGAAGATGGCCATCCTGAAGATGGTGAATGGTCGATGTCCTTCCAACCAATTTTCTTGTAATTTCCATCACCTGACATATATCTTGGGTTTTTTTTATGCGTTGTATACACACCCAACGAGTTGCGGGCTTTTCCTTACTTATATTGTAGGATTGCGTGCTAAATTTATTGTTTTTGTTTACTGTCCTTTAAATTTCAATTGTTTGCTTTTGTTTTTTTTTCCTTTTAAGTAGAATTAGAATGGAATGAAACCGACCATCCAAGCATGATCACCTTATTAATTCATTTTCCACGAAAAAGTTATAAAAACATGCATGGTCATCTTAGGAAACATGACAATTGTTAGTTACCAAAAGGGTGTTAATAGAAATATTAACGTAACCCAAGTCCTCGAACTTGAGAATCTTTGGTTGTGCAGATATTGAGGGATTACTCTCGACCCTTGATTGGATTTTATAGCCGAGCCCCAAAAATGAGGCTAGTGGCAACTCTTAGAACTATATTTTAGGTTGTCTAATACAACTAATAATAAAATGAACCCCTCGTGCAGGGTATGGGTCTTGAGGAGACTTACCATGGTTGATGAGGAAATAATCAGAAAGGATGAAGAGATGCCATTTTTTTGGGTGAGGGCTACTATGGTAGGAGTACTGTCGAAACCTACCTCTTAGGGGAGGGAATAGGTTTAGGAGTATTGTCTAAAGGACAAGCCTATGGCCCATGACTAAGCACAGGCTCTTCCAAGCCCATACCTCACACTATATTTGGGTGTTCATAAAAATTTTATAACAAGGAGATGTCATTAGCTTATTGGGGTTGGCTAAAAACCAAGTGAGGTATGGGAGTGTACCTCATTTTCTACACAACTAGAGAATCTAGGGTCGGGGACTTGATTATACTAATTAACCAATTAGTATTCTTTTGGTACCTAATCTTATTCATTAAAAAAAAAGATTTTTTTTTGTTAGGCAGTCTTAAATTGATTTTATACTATCCACTAACATGTGAAGTGACTATGTGGGTGCACAATTATTAATGTAACAATCAACAACCAAGGAAAGTATTAAATATATTTCATGGGATAGCAAAGACTAAACACTAAGGAAAAGATAAATGTTAATCTTAACTAGACTAAAGAAAACCAAAATCAATGTATTAATAAAGGACAATTGAAACCTAAGGTAGAGGGCTTGGTTAACCTTGAGCATAGTTCTATTTTGAAAGACTTCAACTTTTCAAGAGAAAATAACTCAAAAGATTAATTTTAAACTTTTTGATGATTTTTAATTTTTAATATTTTTAATATTTTTTTGTATTTTTTGGAAAAATTGAATTTTCAAATTATCCAAAAAATTCTGGATTTTATAATCTTTTTGAATTTTTTTATTTTTTTAGTTACTACTGAAATTTTTAAACATTTTCCGGATTTTGGAATTTTCTAAAAAATTTTGAATTTTTGAATTTTTGAATATTTTTGAATTTTTCCTGATTCCAATTTTTTAATATTTTCTGATTTTTTTTTTAAATTTTTTAATGTTCTCTGAAACTTTTTGAATTTTCGGAAAGTTCATAAATTTTTATTTTTTTTCAATTTTTTGAAAACTTTTTGAACTTTGAAATTTTTAATATCTTTTCAATATTTAATATTATTGTATTCGGAAAAAGGGTTCGGACCGGTGAACCAGATCCGGCCCGTTGACTAGATCCGAGACCCGGACCCGACCCAGTTTAAAAACTATTTCTTAAAAACTTTTTTTGTTTTTATATTAATATTAATATTTTAATTAATTTCGTTTTTTAATTATTTTTCTTTCTTTTTCTTTTATTTTTCTTTCCCCTTTGGTCTTCTTTTTCACGTGCCTTCTTCCCCGATGGTTTCCTCCCACGCCCGAAGCTTGCTTCCGGACCAACCCCTCACCGACGCGGCTATCCTTGGTCGCCGGTGGCCGTACAACCGCCGAACCTTCACCACCCGCCGGCCGTCCAACCCGACCGGCGTCGACCACCGCCGGCCGCAAACTCTGGCGACCACTAATCCACTAACCAGAACCAAGAAAAACCTTCGCCAACGTAGAAACACAGCGAAAATATAAAAGCTGACATGATTCCATGAGTATACAAACGAACATGAAACGATCTCGAGTTGAAAGCAGGGACTGTTCTTCGGTTTTTTCTAGGGCATTTTGTCAAACAAGTAGTATGCAGTGGCTAAAAGGGAGATATTGAACATCTTTCGCACTCAAATCCGCGGATATAGACCCAACGTAAACCATCACATGACAAACCACAACAATCACATCAGCTCGAATTTGTATCCGCCATGCCCGCAGCCAGAACTCGCTATGGGCATGCCACCACACTCAGACCATGGCCTGTTGACCATCCTTATGCAGAATGGAGTTGGCGGCCTCCAAGTGCACTACGGCGGAAGTGGGTCAAAATCGATCGCATTCCGAATGCCTTTTTGGTCAACACAGGTGATCACTTAGAGTTAGAGGTACATACCTAGAAATGCATGTTCCATCTTTCTAATCTCCCTCATTGTCTTGCAAGAGAGGTCGGATTTGTTTTAAATCTCGGTGTGTACTGCGTGCCTTTGTTTATTCATGCACATACAGTGTACGAGGAGGGGACATTGTTATATAATTAAGACCATAGTTCATATAGTTGTCCTATAAATTTGATGAAACACTCTTTTCTCTGTTTCTTTCACTGGATAATAATCAGTAAAAAGTCAATACGGATCTTTGTGATATACTGCCATTTTCCCTATTTGTAATATTTGAGATTTTTTTTATTAGGTCAAAGAAAAGATGGTGGGACCCACTTTAATTAAAGAAAGAAAAAGAAAACAAAAAAGGAGAAGAGATAAAGAGGAAAAGGAGGCCCACGTTCGGGCAGAGCAGAAAAGAAGAAAGAAGAAGAAGAAGAAGAAGAAGAAAGAGAAGAAAGAGAAGAAAGAAGAGAGAGGACTTTGTGTGTTCACGCCGCGGGCAACTCACCAAACTTATTTGCAATGCCCGGTAAGTGATCACGCCCTTCGTTCTTCAAATCGGAGTAGTTTCGGAGTTAGGGTTTGAAATTCGGAATTTTTGGAAAACCGAGCGGCGAAGTCCGATTTTGGAGTCGTTGAGCCGCGTATTTTTATAGAAATGATAGTTTAGGATGTTGTGGAGCCGTGAGATTTTACGGATCATGATTTGAGCTTACGGTTGGCCCGAAACAAAATTTCAAAGTTTCCCGCGCGCAGTGAACAGTGCGCGTCCAGCAGCTTCGGGCTTGTATTTTGTCGATTTTTGGCTTGATTTTGGGGCGACCAAGTTGGGATTCTTGTAGCATGTTTGAAAGGCTTTCTATTGACTATAAGTACGTTTGGATCGGGGTTCGGAGGAGAAAGTTAAGGCGCGATCAAGTTTTGCGCTTAAAATCTGTGTTGCGAACGGCTTGAACAATCGCTTTGGTTATGCGATTTGTTAGCTCGTAGGAGTTCTTTTGTGAGAGTTAAGGCGTAGTTTAGTCATTTCATAATTGAGATAGAGTTTTATTTTGATTTTAACATTATTCGTCGGTTATTTGATAGGGCCGTGAGTTTGACGATACGAGTATCGTTTGTCGTTTGGTTGTAGACAACGAGGTGAGTGGTACTATATCTTCTTTGGTTTTATAAAATTATGTCTTGAAGTATATATATGTATATATATTGAATCGAGAATAGCATTTTTATTGCATAAAAGCCGGATCGAGCAATTGCTACTCTTTGGTTGATTGTGAATGTTTGAAAAGTGTGTTATGCAAAGTTTGTGGAGAAATATATATGAAATTGCTTTGCAGCTGATTTATGGAAAGGTTAATGATGATTTGAGAAATGGATGATGGGTTATGCTTCAAAAGGTTATTTGCTTGATTTACGATATTGATTTATGGATTGAATTTATGGATATTGGAGGATGTGGATTTGGTGCTCAATATCGCTGTGAGCCCATGGAGGGGCTGGTGGGTATGCATACCGGGTTTAGGATTTCCTTCTGGGCCGAGCCACCTGCTTTGTAGGTGGAGATCTTGCCAAGGGGAGAATCTTGGTTGCCTTGTCACAAGCCGTTGTGTTGTGACCATGGTTAGGTATTGAGCAAAAGATTGGTCGATGGATGGACCATCGACGTGTGTTTGATATGAGATGAATCAATGGATAGACCATTGATATATATATATATATTTTTTTATGGAGATTATTCAATGGACTTGGCCATTGATACTTGACTTTCGATGGTGATTTAAATGAGTTTTCATATTAGTATAAGGCTTCGATGATAAGAAATAATTCTTATATGATTTGATATGTATTTTATATATTGAGTTTGAGTTATGAAGTTTGGTATTGCTTTGTATACATGCATAGTAGTTGCTCGATCTGCTTAGAAGATATGTACTACTCACTAAGCTCGTGGTTGCTCACCCCTCTATTTCCAAACCTTTTCAGGTCCTTTGGTTAGCATCTAGTAGGTCAAAGAGTGCATCGATGGGGACCTTTGGAAGTGGACTTTGGGTATGGTTTGAGGCTGCGTCCTTCGGGTGGAAGGATGGCCATGTTACCCCCATCCTTGTAGGATTTGGGTTGTGACATCTTGTGGTATTAGAGCTTAGGTTATGATTTTTGGGTATAGATTCTATGGGTCATTGTGAACTTCTGAGTTGTAGGTGATGATCTTACTCTAAGCAACTTTGTGGAGTTAGTAGACATGGTTAGTTTCAATTGTAGTTTTCTTGGAGGCAAGGTGAATACTTAAGTCTTTGATTTAAGAAGTGATAAATTTTAAGTGATGATTATTTAAGTTGAGAACTTGAGGCTCATTGGATTTAATAGAAGCTAGCTAAGTTTTTATTTCGGCGATTTGAGGAGTTATAGGCATTCAGGCGTAAGTGACGATCTCTTAAGTGGTGATATTCTATGATAAGATTTAAGATAGGCAAATTTTTGCTTGGAAATCTTAGATTATGTAAAGAACTAGGATAAATTGTTTTGGGAGATAGTTGAGATTGGAATTGAAGAAGTGGATCTTGTTTTTGAGGTATTAAGAGTTAACTATTTCAGGGCGCTAGATGGGCAAACTTTGAAATAAGTGTTATCAATAATCTCTTCTCGAGGTGTTAGTAAGAACACAAAAAAAAAAAAAAAAAAAAAGAGAGAGAGAGAGAGAGAAGTATTTTGGAAGTTTTTGTGCTATTAATAAGAGTTGGTTTACGCAAACCTTCAAGTGGTTGATGTGATACTCTTAAGTTGTGAATTGTCTAGGTGTAGATTTTGTGGGACGTTGTGAGGTTGTGTGTTAGTTTATAGCGTTTTGGTCTTCTGTTAAGCATTGGGAGGTATGTTTCATTTGGGGTGCAATTGACTGTCGATTCTGATTTGTAGAAGCTTGTTTCACCTTCTAAGGCATAACAAAGGCAAGCAAGTCATTACCGTTGATTCTATGAATTTGTCTTAAGAATTTCAAGGTGTGGTTTTGACAAGGAGATAAAAAGAATCCAAGTCTCAACTCGTAGGAAAGGAGTAGGACAAGGTGCTCAAGATGATGGAGTTCATGAAGGTTCTATTAGTGATACCGAGGATGGTCAACCAGAGCATATTCCACGGGACATGCTTCATCTATATGGAAGACGAGCTTTAATTGATTTGCTCATAAGAGTTAAGAGGAAACGACGACGACAAAAGAGAACTTCAGAATTTGTTAGAACATCGGGCGATTTCTGATTTCTCTCGCTGTAATTATGGACAGTCTACCGGTTCTTGTATGCGCATGGCGTTCTGGACCTCTCACAAGGTATAATACATTTCATCCTCCTGACGATGATAACAGCATGGAAAACTTTTGAGCAGGAGAAGCGTTTCCAATCTCCTTCATAGCGGTTTCTGTGAAAGTTTAGATTAATTGATACAGGAGTTGCTGTTGGTATAACAAGTTTTAGACTCGTGGCTCCAATGAGTTCATGGAGTGATTGTTAAGAATGGGCAAGAGCGTAATTTGATTGTGGGCACTGCATTTTAGATGCTTATGCAAGATGTTGAAATGTTGGTGGCTCTTATAAAGTGCCTCAGGGACAAAAGAACCTGGGTTTGATTTCTTTCAATGCAGCCATTACTAGGTTTATGTGTAATGATCTTTTCAAGGAGGACTTGTACTATTCAACCAACTTAGGATGGTCGGCATTGTACTTGGAATAGTGACAATGGTATCTGTAGTGCAAGCACGTGCTGCTTTAAGATCACTGGAACTGGAATCTGTTCACAGTTTGACATTGAAGGTTGGTCTTCATCACATGCATCTGTAAATAGTTCATTCTGAACATGTATTCTAGTTTAATGGATTTATCTGGTGCCACAAATTTTTCTTTCATTTGATGGAAAACAAGGATATCATTAGTTGGACTATGATGCTGAGTTAATTTATCAGCCTTGAACGTTCTTCTGATGTGATGTGACGAAGTTTTTCGAATGGATAAGGGATGTTAATGCCAATTGTGATGAGTAGTTACTATCGGTTGTTATCAACTTGATCTCTACTTGCGTAATATTAGGAGATTCAACTAAAGGTAGACAAGTATAAGCTCAGGTTATTGTTTCTGGGTTTGCTAATGAGGTTTCTATTTTGAACTCTCTTGTTGCCATGCTTTGAAGTGTGGTCAATTAGATCTTTCAAGAATAATTTTCGATCTTGTACAGCAATGAATTCAGGATGTGCACATTTTGGATGTCCATAAAAAGGCTTTTCACCTCTGGGTAAGAGCCCGAGAGGAAGAAATCTTTTGTCTTGATTCCATTGTATGAATTGGTGTTTTAGTCACTTTTGTGGAACTCGCCACACTGGATCTTTGCAAGTAGTTTCACTGTCATGCACTTGGATCTAGCCTGTTACCGTGTAAAGTAATACAGAATAGTCTCCTATCAGCATGCTCAAAATGTGGGCTCATGTAACCAGCCATCCATGTGTTCGAGGAGATGGGTAGTCTTCAAGATATAGTCTCCTAGAATCTAGCGTTAAAAGGTTATGGAATTAATGGTGCCGGAGAAATTGCAATAAGTTTCTATGATGAGATGAGGATGCAGGGGTTGGATTCTGATAGTGCGATTTACTTGATTGTCTTGAATGCTTGTAGTCCTGCGAGCCAGTGGAAGATGGACTAAGGATTTTCAATCAAATGGCTAAAGAAGCAAAATTAGGCCTCATGAGCAGCATTTGGGTGCTTAGTTGATTGCTTGCTCGTGCAGGATGCTTGTTTGTTGCACAGGGCCTTGCCAATAATGTTTTGGAGTAGGTGGGCCTAGACGTTTATGGGAATGTGGAGCTTGCGGAGCTTGCAACAATAAGGTTGCCAAAGTAGGAAATGAGGAGATCGGATCAAGTTATGCCCCGTCAAATGTTTATGCATCGGTTGGGAGATTTGAGGATGCTAAAGTTTTAAGATCTAATATGGAAACAAAGAGCAAAGCTGTCATTGCAATCCATGTAATGACGATTGATTTTGGATGAGATTGCCTATACAAATAGTTTTATCTTTTCAACCTGGATGGGCGGGTTTTCATGCACAAATTCATTGGGAATCCCATCTCTCTTGTTTCTCATCAATTGGCAGTTCGGTTAAGGGAGCAGAACCGATAATACTATTGGAACTAACTGTTTTTTTTTTCTCTTTGACACTAATCGACTGAGCAAGATTATGAGCAATGGGAAGTACAAGAGTGTTCGGCATCGAGCTGTCATGAACAAGGCTACTAGGATATAGATTGTTCTATATAATGGACCATCGCCTGACACTGTCGTCACACCAGCAGAGCAGCTGGTGGATGGCGAGAGCAACCGAGCCGTGTACATCGGGATAAAATACAAGGACTACCTGGAATTTCAACAGAGCAGCGTTCTCGATGGGAAATCGGGCCTGGATCGGGTAAGATATGATTTCGTGCAGCCTGAACTGTTATACTAATGGATGTATGATTGTGTTCTGCTTCTAGACTGTTTGGACTCTTTGGATTGCAACCTTTGGAACATTTTAATATTATGTGGTTCAAGGTGCAAGAACTGCCCAGCATGATGTATGTAAGCTGGTCCTTTCTGTGATGTATCTTCTTGACATAATAAATAGAAGTAATTAACTTCATAATGTCTGACTAAACACCATAAGTTTGTAGTCCTATAAATCATGATGGTTGGTCAGTATGAGCTAGCAAATTTGTCTGTCTAGATTTTCACCTGAAATGGCCACTTCATTGGGCTAAAAATATCGAGTACTCGCTGCAAGTCAAAGAACTTGTTTCTAGTATGATCTCCTCAAAGACAAAACTGACCTGTTTAAGCTGAGACAATGTGCCCTTGACCCCAAGCATCAAAACTGCGGAGTCTTCTTTGGCGTATGTTTAGGACAATTCTGAAGCCTCAGTTTCTTTTGGTTTTCACGGTTTGGACTAAAGCACCAGAACGATTAAACAGAATGATTAGTTCTTGAAGCAAATGAAGCATAATTCAGATGTCCTACTCAAGAATTCACTATGTTCGGTCAACCTTTCTAGTCTCTTTGTGTTTGGTTCCCTTCCCTCTCATTACGGCATAAAACATCTTGGTGAACCAAAGTCCAATATCTTCAGATCATATTGGGAAATGAAGTCATTTTCCTTTTTCCTGTCTTAGGTGCATCTCAGCTAAATGAGTCGCCGTAATGCAGGCTGTCATTGGAGGGACATGGTAATTTTGAAATAGTAGAAAGAAGAAACAGCTGTACAAACTTTGACAGAGCAAAGGTTTAGTACTGGATGCTGAATTCGCTTGCAGTTAGAGCTACCTTTTCACTTCTATAGCTGTTTTCTAAGCTAAGACGAGCTTCCCTAATTATATGTTCGTCGATTCAAACTGAAGCAGACATTGATTCATCAGATATTCTTTTATTAATGTGAGTTTACTTTATTAAGGTCGCGGGCATTCGAGTAAGGTATTGAAGGGGTTCTTTGCTAGAAAATCATAACAAAAAAATACCCGGAAAGTTTTCGCTTTCTGCCTAGCATCCCCTGAATTTTGGAAGAACAAAAGGTGCAATCTTCTGTATGTCCCTGTAACGTCTTGCAATTCTAGATTAAGAGATGACCCTCAATACAAACGCCACGATCCTCTCATATTCATGTAAGATTAATACTACAGATATATCACCGAGGCTGTACATATGAAATAGTCATTTCGTTGGCTGAATATTGTTGGTGCTTGCCAGCGCTTGAAGAACTGGCTTCCGATACGGACTCCTCGCTGAAAAAACCTGGCTGTTTAGGATGAGGCAATGCGCTCTCACTGCCCAACATCATAACCACGGATGACATCTCCGGTCTATCTCTCGGATTTTGTTGGACGCACAACAGAGCCACATGGATCGATCGTAAAACTTCTGCGGGATTGAATGTGGATGTGATCGATGGATCAACCAGCTTCATAGGCTTTCGATCTCTGAACAGTGTCCAGGCCTGCAAGATTATTTCAGTCATCTAGAATAAGACTAGAAACTAACCTGAAGATAATAAAACAAAAAGATCTGATGACCTACAAATCCGAGAAGGTTTAAATGGTTGTCAGGATGATTAAAGCCTCGATTTCTTTGTCCACTCACGATTTCCAGCACTACGACACCAAAACTGAATACATCCGATTTTATCAAATATAACCCGTGGATAGCATACTCTGGTGACATGTAACCGCTATGCAAAAAAGCCATTGAAAAGAGTGATTAGTTTTTGAAGCAAATGGACCAGATCCAATGAAGATCACTTGTTGAGAGTACTCACTATGTTCCCACCACTCTCTTTGTATTGGCTTCGCTCTCATTACCTCCAAAACTCCTCGCCAAACCAAAGTCTGAAATCTTTGGATTCATTTCGTTGTCGAGCAGGATGTTTTCAGCTTTCAGATCTTGATGAATTATTCTTAATCTTGAGTCTCGGTGAAGGTATAGGAGCCCCGAGGCTATGCCGTTGATGATAGTGACGCGCCTAGGCCAATCCAGTAAAACACCCTTCTCTTGATCTGCCAAATTTTAGGCCTCGTGAGTAATTAAATGGAAGCTTCTTCACTCCTTTTCTATGACAAAAGAAATGAAAATGTAGGGACTTGAGCGAAGCGAACCGAAAATGAAACAATCCAAGCTCCGGTTGGGCAAGAACTCATAGATCAACATCATTTCATCTACTTGAATGCAGCATCCCAGAATCTTGACGAGGTTTCGGTGTTGAAGTTGGGCGATGTAGACGACTTCGTTTTTGAACTCATCCTGTCCCTGCCTAGAGTTTTCCGACAGCCTCTTCACAGCAATTTCTTGGCCATTCCTCAGGACACCCTAAATGATAGAGCCTTTGTTTTAATTCCTTCATTTCGTTGTGAATTTGGATATGGACGAGCAGATCTAGAATTCTAAAAAACAAAGAACAGTAACCTTATAGACAGCTCCAAAACCTCCCTCTCCGAGTTTGTTGTCTTCGGCGAAGTTATTTGTAGCGTTCACTATGGTTGTCATGTCGAACATAGGTAAGTCTAGATCTTCACCACGGCTTTGATGGCAGAATCTAAAGATTTGTCCTGCAAGTAGAAATTAGAGTGAGTGAATTCATCATCTAAAGAGAACTCACAATTGAGTTTTAAAAATCCCAAAACAGAATCCAAAGCAACACACATTTGGTTCATTCATTTTCAGGCCACTTGGTTCATTGATATTTCCAGAGAGAGATGATCTGATGAAACTTTGCATTTGATGCAGAGCAGCAACATTTAAAACCTATGCTAACAGGAGTGAAAAATGACTTGTGTATCAAGAAAGACATCTTGCTTGGAAGATAAAATGATTTTACCATCTCTCCTATACTTTATGAAAACAGCCATGATGCCGAGAAGAAGCACCACGGACAGCACGGTGCTGACAATGATGCCTGTGCTTTTCCTTGTGCCAGTATTTCCGCTCGAACTCCCACCTTGATACACATTACAACGAATTGAAAATAGAAGTTACAGAGAATCCAATAGTTACTTCGAACTCATTCTCTTCCTCATGTCATCTGGTCGAAAATAACTCAGGGTTTGAACACATACCGACTTCTGATGCGGCCATCCTTACATAAATATCCTGGCCGTTCTCATTGAACTGTCTAATATCCATCAGGTCACCGAACCAAAGCAAGCATCCGCTTCCTTGCCCTCTAATATCCAAGTTTGAATAAGCGGTGCATGAGCAGTTCCTCAAGCATGTCTGCTCGCATTCTTGAAGGTTCATACTCTCGTTGAACCACGATTGCCTGGTGTCGGGCAACTTCACTTCGGTGCACTTCAGAAACTTGTCTCCTCCCAGGCAATCCAGTTCCGTCCTCCGGACACAACCGTTTGACCAATCCCCGAATTTCCAGGCGCTCGGGTATTTTGGCATGAACCCTGTTAAGCACACGCATTTTGGAGAGCTAGCAATGTTACAGTTCCCATTCCCTCCGCATAATGCGTAAGTGTCACAGTCGTCCGTTTGAGCAGACGAATACAGTATCCAATCGTGTGTCCGATCTACCCAACTGAAGCGCTGGGCAATCCCATTCTCGTTTAAAACGAGCATCGATGGGACGGAACTGTTCAGAATATTGAAGTAATAGTAAATTTCGTTTTGGTTGAAGACGAAGCCAAAGCTATAAACTGGATTTGGGCTCAACTGAGGGAACCCGCTAAACCGAAGGCCGTTCCAAGGTCCTGACCTGAACTGCACTACCGATCTGTTTGTCACGATCAGCTGCGGCTATCCCGATGAATCGAGCCTATATGTGAAATCACCAAGTGAAGGGTCGTCCACGCTTTTCCAAGAGGTCAGGTACCGGTCCAGACCTTTTGCTCGGTCTATACCAAACTTCATGCCAGCCAGAAACGAATTACAAGGGTGATCAAAACTCTGCCCAATTGCATCACCCAAGTCATTGTCGTTTCCTTCTTTTATGACGAAATTGGCAGAATCCAAAAGCTGCGCAATCGGATTCTGGGCCGATCTTGACACGTTGGAGGACCAAACGACCCCATTGTTGCGGTTCAGGAGAGTATGTACACCCTGAGGAGTGAGCTTTAGGACTCCTGAAGAATCATTCAGGGGATTCTCTCGGTTTGCGACCCAAATCACCCTCCCGGCTGATAGCTTCTTGTACCATACGCCCACGTACCGGTTCTTGGAGCTGCCGGGGCTGAAGAATCCTAGCTCGAAATTCCCACCGGGAGAGACTATCGTTTGGCCATCTGTGATGTTCTGGCCAGCTGAAATGGAGTCCGATGCATAGCTTATCTGCAACACCAGGGACATGAAGCACAAGCCGCGTAGAAGAATAGGAAAGCATGACTCCATAGATGCTGTTCAGCTAATGCTATACTGACTTCTGATTCATGAGGAAATTAAAGAGAGGCAATTAGCTGATTAATCTCTCCTCCGTTTTTGTTGCTTTATTAAACAGGAATTAGCCACAATGTCGGACCTTGACGACATATAATGATTATTAAGTGATGGGCAAAAGCAACAGTCGTTGAAATCAGCACTTTGAGTTTACTGTTGGTAAATCAGCGTACAAACGACGTTTCCAAGCTCAATCATGCGTGGAAACTATATATCGTGTGGCTCGGACCAGGGGAAATCGGTTTCCGGGTTGGGGTCGTTTAGGGTTTTGTCCACCTCCTTTTCTTTACTCTCTAGAAGAAAAGGAAAAAAAAAGCATATTGGTCCGATTTGGACTGTTTGGTTCTGCATTTGGAATCGGGAACTGGACCGATTATTCCCAATTCCAAAAATTTGAAACCAATAATGGGACCGGGTCCCATACACACCTCTAGCCCAAACGGATGATAAGTGCGTGACAAAGACACGATTCCATGTCACAGCGAGAACAGATAAGTGATTGGCTTCTAATTCGACATCAATGGATCTATCCTGGGAGCTTAAGATGCCGGGCGGCGGAGATCATATCGGTGAAATAACAAAGAGGGCCACGCTTTCACCTCAGTATTATAATACTGATTAGTTGGATATTAAAGTTAATGAGTGCTGTAGAGATGAGTACGGGGTGTGCTTGTTTTGTAAGTTGACCCTGTTATAACAACGATTGGTGATTAATTTATTAATTTTGATTATGATAATATGACTCCAAACGTACTCAAGGTGAATATAATATAATGTAATGTGACAAAAGATTGTCAGAATCTCCTTTAAATTGTCAAAACTTAGACTATCAAAAGCCTGCTAAAAAAAGTCGTCTGTGCCGGTGGGTAAGAGGTGGGAACGTCCATGCGTTTCGTATAGGAAAGCGTTTGACAACAAAAAGAGCAAAAAAAAGAAAAGTCACAAAAAATTTCAAATTATATATATTATGACAAAAAAAAAAATCTCAAATTTGTACATTTACGACTCATTTGCTCAAAAAAGGTCTATATAAATGCTCAAAAGCAAATATATATCTATACAAGTTTGATGCTTTTTATATTATAAATTTAGGAGAAATATGTTATAGGGACATAATTTGGAACTCTTTTTCTTCCAGAAAAAAAAAAACAAATGATTAAGTCATTGACTGTCGGCTCGGAATGTACGAGGCCAAGCAAGATGTGGCGAAGGAAAAATTGACTCCACAGCCGACAAATTTAGCCAGCAGATTAGAAAAGCGATTTAGCCGACAGAAAATATAAATGAAAATAGACAAGTCAAGAGTAAATATCTGACAAATCAAGGTTGATTCAAGTGACTAAAGATGACGATTGACATAACCGTCGACAAGATAAAGTAACCATCCGAATAGCGGAAGCCGACGATTCCAGACGCAATCGTTCGAGAGATCTTCGCAAAACTGGAAATTCATAAAAATGTGAAGTTGTGTAGTTAAGAAATTCGTAAGCAATTGATGTGAAGACATGGAGAAGATATAACCATCAAAATAGTGAGGACGATACGATTGGTAAAGTAGTAAAAGTATAATTGTCAAAGTAATAAAATCGGTCACTTATGAATGATAATTTGTACATGGATATCACTATGGGGACTAAACACTAAGAATGTTTAAGTGATTGAGTATGATTGTAACATCCATCAGGTCGTTTAATTTATAATGAAATCACGTTATATCTCATATGAAATCATGGTCAGTTTTTTATTTTTCTGTGATAATTTCGACCGTAACAACTTCTTGCACCAAGAATATGAAGAATTATGAAACGAAAAATCTTTTATGGGACAAGCAGTTCACTAGATTGACCAAAATCTGAGGTTTGGCACTTCTGGCCTTTGACTGAAGTTAATTCTTGTTCTAATAAATTGCATCTGGTCTCAGTTTTCATAGTCAAGTCCAAGATGGCCTCCGGATCCTCTTTCACAATCTCAATTCCCATGCCTGAAAGAAAACATCGGACAAAGAATTGAGAGAAATGACGAGTGACATGCGGATCTGCGACGTGGAGATTGTCTCCACGTGCCGATGGGGACGGCACGTGATCTGACTAATAGTGTTTTTTATGCACACTTGACGAAACATGATTGGAGAGCCAAACCCACCTAACGTATCATTGAGGTTAGCTAAGTTGAAGCGGTTCGTGAATATGTTCAAATCTCGTCTCTCCTCTTGTCCAAGCTCAGTCAAACAAGAGAGTGACGTCAGCAATTAGGTTGAGAAAAACAATTAGCTTCATCATTGAAGGAAACGTGCGCTCACCGTGAACTTATTCAAAGTCTCCTATTTTCTATCTTTTATAACGTGATGGATTATGTCAAATACATTAGTCTAATTTGGGAAATCAACATGCTAGGCATAGGCGATAAACTCTTACAAGGGTTGTTTGAAATGACACTCTTATTTGAATTTCCGCTTTGTTATTGGCTGGCTATTATACTGATTTACTAGACTGGTTTCTCTCACGTCGCTTGTGTACATGATTAATATGGTCTTTATATCTATGTAGTCTCTCTTTATTTATTCGTTTAAATTTTCAGATTTGACTTTCTGATATGGTATCAAAGTTAGTTCCGCTCTGATTTATTCCGCGTTGTGCCCTCCGGTGTGTCAAATTGCATGTGTGGTTTCTAATTAGCTATGCACATGAGAGTAGATGTCAAATTGTATGCCACAACGTTTGTCACGTGATTTATATGCTCTTTATATATACATGGTCTCCCTTTTCCTATTAACCCAAGCTTTTGAGTTGAACTTTTTAATAAATATTCTAATGTTACTCTTTTGGGATCAGGTTACTCAATCTTGTTTTGGCTTTTAATTAAGTCCCTCCCTTCACTTATTGTAAAATTTGTGATTGAGCTAAGTTAGGGAATATTGGATGAAGATAGGACTACGACTTAGTGACTTGATGAAACTTAAGCTAAAGTTAAGAGTCCAAGGTGGGGAGTTTTAGACAATGTGTTAGTGGGATTGTTGAGCGATCTAATTGAAAGTTAGAAATAAAATTGACTGATCGGATTGAAGAAAAAACCTGAAGGTCCAACAATCTTTTAAAGTGACCATAAAAGTTTATTGATCATCATTCAATCAACATGCCTTATGAATATTTTTTTTTTATTGTACAATTAAGTTTAGAGGTTAGGTGAGATCCGAGATCTCGAGCCTAGTTTATTCTATGAATCTCAATTGATGCACATCTCATTCAAAAGTAAATTGCTTTCAATCGTACGTCATGTAAATGCTAAGGATAGGAGCTCATCTTTCTTCTGCTAATAAACAGTTGTTCCTTTTCTAAATAATAATTTTGTGCATTTTTTTACAAAATATCAAAGAAGTGTGAATGACTCGACACTTTGGAATCAGTTCAATTTGATCAATGGACAGACAAATCTTTTCTCCAATGATATAAGATATCCGGACTTTTGATTTGATTAATTTCACAAGTGCATGCAAACAAACTGTTTTATCCACTTGTATCTCAAGGCAAAATTTAATGTGAAATCGTTTGGGATTGAATATAAAAAGGGCTATCTCAATATAAAGTCAACTTCATCAAGAGAAGCAAAATAAACAATGTAGACTCGTTTTAGAATGACGCACGGTTAACAAATTCAGTTATAGAATGCAATATGGATTTATAAAGAAAACATAAATGGGACCCCAGACATATGAGGTGTAAAGTTACAAATCAGAAACAGAGAGCAACAGACAAATGAGTGTAAAGAGACAAACAGAGGATCAAGGGGTAGCTCCAAAACAGGCACCAACAAAGTCCCCGAGGGCAGGTCTATTTCGATCAAATGATCCTTGGAATATCATTATATAATCTGAACGCACTGCCACGGAGCCAAAATCGATAACACAGTTTTCCCGTCAAATAACCACCACTCTCGTTGATCTTCTGAAAAAACAATGACTGCTGCAAAAAAAGAAGATAATGGGGAAAGGAATATCGGTGAAGAGTATAACTATAGTTCTAGTGAGAAAGAATATAAGGATTATGAGTTAGACCAAGAGTCCACAAAAAGAGAAAAGGAAGCGAGGGGTTTGTTTTGAGTGATAGACGGGAGGGTTGATGCACTTGCGGGATGGGTGAGAGTAGTTTTGAGTGATTATTGAAGATGGGTGAGTGTATGGGGGATGAATGTCGATGAGTAAATGCCAAATGAGGGACAGAATATGATTGGAACCAAGGCGCATAGGATGTGTTACTAGCCGAGGATCAAGATTGGGATAAACGAAGCTCACCACCAAGGTTTGTAAGAATTATTGTGGCCCATATGATATGATTTATTATATGGTTTAATAATTATTGAAATGCTATAAAATTAAATATTGGTTATGAGAAGTTGCGACTCTAATAAAACGAAGAGGTGCGACTTATATGAAAGTTGAAAAGACGCTTTGATGGAATGCACCTTTTCAAAGAACGTACAAATAGAGTCCGATCCTCTCTCCACCCATATGAACAACAATAACAGAAAGGAATTGGGTATTCTCTTCTCCATCGATAGAATACATTAAAGAATAGTGGGTTAAGGGAGAGAAATCAGATTTCTTCATTTGGTTTGAGTTCTTCGGTTTTCTACAACGATTATCATCAAGGGTAACGCTATGGACAAAGGTACGTCTTCATTTATTTGTGAAAATCATGAAGATCAAAAGATCACTGTTTTCTATTGAATTTCCGCATCAAAGTATTATATGTATAGTCTAACAGTTGGTATTAAAACGTTGGTTTATGATCTCATGATTTTTCCGTTTATAGAAATATTATGATTTATGTATGATGATTCGTTGAATGATCCTGTTCGTACTATTTGTTGTTGTTGAAATGTTTTCGGATGGTTCTATTGAAGAAAATCTGAACGATGAATGTTTTCATGGAGAAAAATGTCGAAAATGGAAGAATTCGGGCGAAATAGGGGACGAAACGCCAATAAATGTCGAAGAAAAGGTGTTCTATCGCGCGGGGAAGAAGGCACGTGGGTCCACGCGTGCGCTGCAGTTGCAGGCGCGTGGATCCCACGCGCCACACGCCTCCACGCGAGCACCAATCGCTGGCGCGTGGAGTCCACGCATGCGGCCCGCGCGACTTTGCGAGGCACGTGCGTGGCACGCGCCTGTGCATTGGACGCGCGCGTGCGACACACGCGCCCGCGGCGGATGCAGGCGTGTGCGAGTCATGTGCCTGACGTTCCCACATGTCTTTTTACACTTTTGCCCCTTATGGAATTAAAATTTTATGGTTCTGCCTTTACTAATTATTTACCATTTTGCCCCTGGATTATGAATTTATGGTTTTGCCCCTTATGAAATTATGATTTTACGATTATGCCATTGCTGATTATTTACCATTTTGCCCCTGGATTATAAATTTATGGTTCTGCCCTTATGAAATTATGATTTTACGATTTTGCCCTTATGCTTTTATTACGGTTTTGTCCGTGTATGCAATTTGGTAAATATCTATATTTTACAATATTAAAAAAAAAATTCATATTATGAATGGTTTGTTAGTCACCAAAGTGGCCAAACCTTGAAGTCTTTCGAATTTTTTGATATTGTAAATTGTTTTATTCAATTACCCGTGATTAATTGATGCTATATATGAAATTGATATGTTTCATATCATTGTTGGTGTTATGAGTATATTGAAGGTCATTTATTATAAGAACTTAGGGATTAACCCAAAGGTTAATTATTTTCTTATAATTCATGAACAAGAAAGTTGGTAATTAATAAAACTTGTTAAATTTGTTTGTATATCCAAAGATAGCAAATAAATTTTAACAAGATATATTTACAATTACCAAATAAAAGTTATTAGCATCATTATGATTTATATATTTGTATATCATAGGATCGCCCAAAGGAGAACTATGATGTACATGTGTAGTTTAGTTTGAATCTGATTAAGTGATATTCTCAGGGCATTAATGTATGAGTATTTTCTTGCACATTTGCAGTATCTGTACCTGTTTCACTCCATTTACATGCTTCGTATGTTCCCTTATTCAATGGAATAAATTTTCTTGATTGGAGTGAACAAGTCCAGTTTCACTTAGGTGTCCTGGATCTTAATTTAGCACTTCAAGCTGAGAAACCAGCTGCTATTACTGATGAAAGTAGCAATGATGAAAAGTCTTTCCATAAAGCTTGGGAAAGATCGAATAGACTGAGCTTAATGTTCATACGAATGACAATTGCAAACAACCTTAAGACTTCTCTTCCCAAGAATGACAATGCTAAGGAATTTATGAAATTTGTGGAAGAACGTTCTCAAACTGCTGATAAGTCACTTGCTGGTACATTAATGAGCACACTGACCACCATGAAATATGATAGTTCGTGTACCATGCATGAGCATATACTTGAGATGACGAATTTAGCAGCAAAGTTAAGGATTTTAGGAATAAACGTGGATGAGTACTTTTTAGTACAGTTTATACTTAATTCCTAACCTCATGAGCAATATGGGTCATTTCAAATGAATTACAACACTATAAAGAATAAGTGGAATGTGAATGAATTGGCCAATATGCTAGTTCAAGAGGAAACAAGGATAAATAATCAAAAGGCTCATTATGTTCATCTCTCAAGTCATCAAGAAGTTCAAAGGAATTTCGAGAGGAAAGGTGGAAGGAGCAAGAAGAAAGGATTACACGTCTTGAATGATTCTTCAAAAGCTTCTCAAATCCATAAGAAGGAACACAATCTTATTAAGTGCCATTTTTGCAACAAAATTGGACACTTGAAGAAAGATTGTCTGAAACGTAAGGCTTGGTTCGAAAAGAAAGGTAAGCCTTGTACTTTAGTATGTTTTGAATCAAACTTTACTGAAGTTCCTTATAATACTTGGTGAATTGATTCTGGTGCCACCACTCATGTGTCAAATACGATGTAGGGATTTCTTACGATCCAAACTATAAAGCCAAATGAAAGTTATGTGATTACAAGAAACAGAAACAAAGCTCCAGTTGAAGGCATTGGCACTTACCGTTTAATCTTAAATACTGGGCATTATTTGGATTTGTTTCGAACCCTTTATGTACCTACATTTTCTTGCAATTTAGTTTCTTTGTCAAAACTTGATGTAGCGGGATTTTACTGTAAGTTTGGTTCTGAATCTTTCGGTCTATTTAAGAGTGATACTCTTATTGGAACTGGAACTTTATGTGATGGTCTCTACAAATTTAGACTTGATAATACTTTTGTTGAGACATTAATGACCTTGCATCATAATGTTGGCACTAAACGAAGTTTGGTGAATGAAAATTCTGCTTACTTTTGGTATAAGCGTTTGGGTTATATATCCAAAGAAAGAATGCAAAGATTAGTGAAGAATGAAGTTCTTCCAAATTTGGATTTTACTGACCTTGGAGTGTGTATTGATTGTATTAAAGGTAAACAAACAAAGCACACTAAGAAAGGTGCCACAAGAAGCACAGAGCTTCTTGAAATTATACATATTGTCATATGTGGTCCATTTGATGTTCCATATTTTGGTAAGAAAAGTTATTTCATCACCTTTATTGATGATTTTTCACGTTATGGTTACATTTATCTATTGCATGATAAGTCTCAATCAGTGAACGCACTTGAAGTGTATATTAAAGAGGTTGAGAGGCAATTAGATAGAAATGTGAAAATAGTAAGATCGGATAGAGGTGGTGAATATTATGGAAAGTATGATGAATCGGGACAATGTCCAGGTCCATTTGCTAAATTCCTTGAAAGACATGGCATTTGTGCTCAATACACAATGCCAGGTACACCACAACAAAATGGTGTAGCAGAAAGGCGTAATCGTACTTTAATGGAAATGGTTAGGAGTATGATGAGTCATTCATCTTTACCCTTGTCATTGTGAATATATGCTTTAAAGACTTCTATGTATTTATTAAACAGGGTTCCTAGTAAGGCAGTTCCAAAGACTCATTTTGAATTGTGGACGGGAAGGAAACCTAGTTTACGACACCTGCATGTTTGGGGTTGTCAAGCAGAAGTAAGAATTTACAGTCCACGTGAAAGGAAATTGGATTCAAGAACGACCAGTGGTTATTTCATTAGTTATGCAGAAAAATCCAAAAGGTATAAATTTTATTGTCCTAATCATAGTACAAGAATTGTTAAATCTGGAAATGCTAGGTTCATTGAGAATGGTGACATCAGTGGGAGTGAAAGAATGCGTGATGCTTGCATTCAAGAAGTAAGGGTAGAAGTTCCTATACCCAAAACTTCTAAAGTTGTTGTTCCTGATATTATAGTACAACCTAGCAATAATCGAGAACAACAAATTAATGAACAAACACTCTATAATAGAGATGTCAATATTGAACTTTCAATAGTTGAGTCACAAGAAATAGCATTAAGAAGATCTCAAAGAGAAAGGAGGTCGGCTATTTCTGATGACTGTATGGTTTATATACAAGAGTCAGAAATTGACATAGAATTGGAGATGATCCAAATTCAGTTTCCCAAGCCATGGAATGTGAAAATTCTAATGAGTGGTTTAATGCCATGGAAGAAGAGTTAAAATCCACGCATCAAAATCAAATTTGGGATATTGTTGAATTACCTAGAGGATGTAAAGAGGTCGGGTGTAAATGGGTCTTTAAGACCAAGCGCGACTCAAAAGGCAATAGTGAACGACATAAAGCCAGACTTGTTGCAAAGGGTTTTACGCAAAAAGAATGCATTGACTATAAACAAACATTTTCACCAGTCTCTAAGAATGACTCACTTAGAATCATTATGGCTTTGGTAGCTTATTATGACTTGGAGTTACACCAAATGGATGTTAAAACCGCCTTTTTTAATGGGAATTTAGAAGAAGAGGTTTATATGGACCAACTCGAAGGCTTTTCAGTTAAAGAAAAGGAACACATGGTATGTAAATTAAAGAAATCAATATATGGACTTAAACAAGCTTCCCGACAATGGTATCTTAAGTTTAACGATACCATAACTTCATTTGGATTTAAAGAAAACACTGTTGATCGGTGTATATATATGAAGATTAGTGGGAGCAAGTTTATTTTTCGAGTTCTGTATGTTGATGATATTTTGCTTGCTGCTAATGATCTTGGTTTGTTACATGAAACCAAGAAGTTTCTCTCTAAGAATTTTGAAATGAAGGATATGGGAGAGGCAACATATGTGATAAGAATAGAAATATTCCGTGATAGATCACAAGGATTATTAGGATTGTCTCAGAAAGCCTACATTGAGAAAATTTTAGAGAGATTTAATATGAGTCAATGTTCAGCAAGAATAGTTCCAATTCAGAAATGTGACAAATTTAGCCTTATGCAATGTCCGAAAAGTGAATTGGAACGAGAACAAATGAAAAATATTCCTTATGCATCTCTTGTGGGGAGTTTAATGTATACACAAACTTGCACCAGACCAGACATCAATTTTGCTGTCGGAATGCTGGGCAGGTATCAAAGTAATCCTGGAATAGATCATTGGAAAGCTGCAAAGAAAGTTCTTAGATACTTGCAAGGAACGAAGAATCATATGCTCACTTATAAAAGATCCGATCATCTCGAGGTGATTGGATATTCAGATTCAGACTTAGCCGGATGTGCCGATACAAGAAAGTCAACGTTTGGTTACTTGTTTCTTCTGACTGGAGGGGTAATTTCATGGAAGAGTGCGAAGCAGTCAGTTATTGCTGCATCCACTATAGAAGCTGAATTTATGGCATGCTTTGAGGCCACTATTCATGGATTATGGCTGCGGAATTTTATTTCAGAGCTTGTGATTGTCAACAGTATTGCCAAACTGCTGAAAATTTATTGTGATAACTCTGCAGCAGTTTTCTTCTCTAAGAACGACAAGTATTCTAAGGGTGCTAAGCATATGGAGATCAAATACTTGTCTGTTAAAGAAGAAGTTCAGAAATGAAGAGTGTCAATTGAGCATATTAGCACCAATCTTATGATAGCAGATCCCTTAACAAAAGGATTGCCGCCCAAAACATTTAATGAGCATGTTGAAAAGATGGGCATTATTAAACGTCATTAATGTTTGTATTATGATTGTATTAAGTTTATGTACTTGACACTTTGAGCTCATTTACGTGTTTCTCACATTTCCTGTTTTCTATTTAGTATACATTATGGAAATAGATGAATGTTAAACAGGATAGTTTCTAAAGAAACATTATAGTTGGACTATTACTGTACTTCTCATTTATGGATCATGTTAAGTAAAGTGCTATGGTTGTAGTGCATAGAAGGGACTATATCGATTAATGACATACAACCGCTATAACTCGCATTAGTTTTCTTTACTGAATTGTGATTATTATGTGATTGCCAATTTAATGAAAATTTTATAGCTTGATATTATTGTGCACATTATAGTCTTTATTAAACCATGAAAGGATCATATGGGGCAAGTGGGAGAATGTAAGAATTATTGTGGCCCACATGATATGATTTATTATATGGTTTAATAATTATTGAAATGCTATAAAATTAAATATTGGTCATGAGAAGTTGCGACTCTAATAAAACGAAGAGGCGCGACTTATATGAAAGTTGAAAAGGTGCTTTGATGGAAGGCACATTTTCAAATAACATACAAATAAAGTCCGGTCCTCTCTCCACCCATATGAACAACAATAACAGAAAGGAATTGGGTATTCTCTTCTCCATCGATAGAACACGTTAAAGAATAGTGGGTTAAGGGAGAGAAATCGGATTTCTTCATTTGGTTCAAGTTCTTCGGTTTTCTACAACGATTATCATCAAGGGTAACGCTATGGATAAAGGTACGTCTTCATCTATTTGTGAAAATCATGAAGATAAAAAAATCACTGTTTTCTATTGAATTTCCGCATCAAAGTATTATATGTATAGTTTAACAAGGCCTACAGAAATTACCAGCCTAGGATACAGGATTTAAAGATTGAAGAAGCTCACCA
This sequence comes from Eucalyptus tenuipes, assembly GCA_014182365.1. NCBI lineage: Eukaryota > Viridiplantae > Streptophyta > Magnoliopsida > Myrtales > Myrtaceae > Eucalyptus > Eucalyptus tenuipes. The sequence goes on along the minus strand of CM024543.1, from coordinate 8,081,621 downwards.
CCAAGTCCTACATAAAAAAAAAAAAAAAAAAAAAAACATCAATTGAGGATACAATACTTCTTTGGCTCATCACCAAGGAAGAATCTACCTTCTATGGATATAGAAATTAGGAGTAATCTACTCTCCAAAGATATTTGCTCACATAGAGGAAAATCTCAAATATTCATATACTCAAAATTCACTGTCTTATATTTGAGAATTCGCCTCATAATATAGATGGATTATTACATAGGAAATAGATTAAACACTGAAGACAAGAAACTACCTAACTAAATAACGACATAGGAACTACAAAATGCATTAAAATATCTAGAGAATTAAACTTTGACTCTTTGAAAATTACAACACACTTAAGACTCACTAGTGACATTTGACTAGACTTAAAGTAATTAAAATAGACTCTAAATTCGTTCATCTCCTTGGGCAGTCCAATAGACATCTTTGAAGATTGCTAAACAACAAAGGAAATTGTCTAAAACAGCCTTCGGTTGTTATATGGTCTATTAGTAGTCTTGGATCAACAATAAACTTGTACATCAATGTCTTGGTAGTCGATCATCAACCATGAAATCAACAACTTGTCCACAGATCAACAACTTTCTTACATAATTGACATTTTCAACTTTCTTTGATAGAAAAAGGCCAATGCTCCCGCATCAAGGGTGATTTTTTTTTATATGGTTTTTTTATTATCATGTTTTTTTTTTTTTTTTTTTTTTGTAACATTTTGGCTAATACTGCTCAGGTGATGGGTTTCATTCGAAAATGTCCATCAACGGATGGAAGGATTACGAATTAGACCAAGAGTCCATCACAATGATTTCAGCAATAAGGTTGAAAAATAAAATAAAATAATTCACAGCATCGTTGACTAAACGTGCAAAAATCGTGAACTTGATTAAGGGATGAGATCAGTATGATAATCGAGTTTGTAATTATTGCCCTCGCAACTTTAAACAAGCCACATAGTTTTCATGTTTCGTACATCAAGGATGATGTCGTGTATATCAGTCTAATTTGAGAAACCGATTTGCTGACTATATGTGACGAATTCTTACGAGGGTTGTTGAAACGAATCGCTTATTTGAATACCCACTTCGTAGTTAGCTAATTATTGTACCGATTGACTAGATTGGTTTTGACAATCTAGCATTACTCTTTTCTAATTGAGTTACTGGATCTTGTTTCCACTTCCGCTCATGTCACTCCCCTCACTTATTGGAAAAAATATCGATTGATTAGGGAGGACTCAAGGAAGATTCGACAACGATTTAGCGACATGATAAAACTCAGATTAAATGTTAATAGATCGAGGAAGAGAGTTTTAGACTCTACTTTTGAGCAGGGCTGTCGGGTGATCTAATTGAAAGTAAAAACAAATTGATTAATCAAATTGAAAAAAGAATTTGAACGTTGAATGATCTTTTCAAAGTGACCATAAAGTTTAATGATCATGATTCATGTAACGTGCCTTATCAATTTTTTCAATCTAAAAACCAGGTTTATAAGTAAATTGTTTTCAATCGTACTTCTTATCAATGCCGAGAATAGGAGCGCTTCTTCCGCCAATAAACAGTATTTCCTTTTTCAAATGATAATTTTTTTTTGGTTGAAACAGCAGAAACTATATTGAGGAAATAAAGTTTGTACAACCCGCAGCAAGTGCATCAGCACAAACCAGATCCATGAGGTAAAAAGGGGGAAAAACAGCCCAGTTCTGGTTTGACTAAGCCTGATTATGGGCTTTTGCAGCCCAATCAGCCACCACATTTGCTTCACGACGACAATAGCACAGAGTGAGATTAGGGAAAAGGGAAAGCAAAAAGGCAGCTTCGGAGAACAGACACCTCTCCTCCCATGGCGGCTGCCTCTGTCGATTCAACGTCTCAACAAGGAGCTGATTATCCGATTCAACCAGCACAGTCGCGTGAGTGAAGTCTTGATGAAGCAGGTGACGTAGAGTGAATGAAAAGGCCTGGATCTCCACCTACAGTGCCGAGGTTGCAGCTACGCTTTTGGAGAAACCATCAGTAAGTCTTCCCTGGTGATCTCTACAAACGCAAGCTATGGTACCTTCCCTACTTCCTGGTTGATGAGAACCATCAATATTTACCTTTAGGACCCCCAGATCTGGTGGCCGCTAGAGTGATCCCCTATTTTGAAGCGATCTGCCCTTGCAGGTCAATGATAGAGCAGACACTCGAGCCACATGGGAGTGAGCGAGCGCTACCTCAGCCACCTGAGTAGGATCAAGAGTGGCACGCCTGAAAATGAATCCATTCCGAGCACGCCAGATCTGCCAAAGAACGTTGGCGATCGTCTCTAGACCAGGTAAGAGGTTCTATTTTCTGACTTTCTCCATGATCCATGTATCAATATGCTGAATGCTATGAGGTGAGATGTGAATATCGATTTGGGGATGTGACCACACACGATGAGTCCATGTACAGAGCAGGAACAAATGTTCTAGGGTTTCTGGTGTCTTCTAATTGCATAGTGTACAGCATGGGTTGTCTATGATATGTCGTTGATGCAGATTGGCTCTGGTTGCTAAAGCATTGTGACAAAGTAATCACAAGAAAGTACAAATCTTTGGGGCAGTTGGCATTTTCCATAATTTCCGCCATAACCAGGTAGGGTTCTGATAAGATGTAGAAGCTGCTCTGTGTATGTGAGTAGTTGCTGTCTATGTAATTGCATGATATGCAATTTTTACCGTATAATCACCATGATTGGTAGCAGTCCATATAAGTTTATCCTTGGCAAAAGTAGGTCTTACCGGAATGCTAGTGATCTGATCTATCACCTTTGAGTCAAAAAATCTGTTGAGCAGATTGCACTTCCAGGTTTTGGTGGTGTGATCAATGAGATCAGCTACCTCACTCGAACTTTTGGTCCACCTAGTATTCCGATAGGTAGCCACCTGTCCTCGCGTATGCTGATTGATTGCCCATCGCCTACTGACCAACATACATTGGGTAATATTGCATCCCTTCCACTCAAAAGACTCTGCTAGCCCCAGGATGGGCGAGAGCCTTTTCCTGCAGTGTAGAAATTCAATGAATGGAAGTAGAGTCCTTTAAAGACTTTACCCCATAAGGATAAAGGCTGATGGAATAGACGCCACGCTTGTTTGCCAAGCATGGTTTTATTGAAGCTTATTACATCTCGAAAACCTAAACCACCAGCATCCTTCCTTTGTTTCAGTGCTTCCCAATTTTGCCAATGGATCCCTGATTTGCTTGTGTCATTCTACCACCAGAACAGTGCAATTCGCTTTTCTATAGATTTGCAGAGAGATATGGGTAATTTAAATATAGACTTGGCATATTGTGGTATCACTTGTACCACAGTCTTAAGAAAAATCTCTTTCCCTCCTTTTGAAATAAGGTTTTCCTTCCATCCTTCCAGTTTTGCATGAACTCTACCCATGATCCATGAAAACATATCCTTTTTCGAGCGCCCCCAGTCAAATGGTATTCCTAAATATTTACCACATCTTTGCAATACTGGTACCCTTAACTCCCTGGCCATATTCTCCTGTAAAGTAGCAGGGCAAGTTTTGCTGAAATAAATACCAGATTTGTTACGATTAACAGCTTGGCCCGTCACTAAGCAGTACTGATGCAATATATTGGATAGATTCTGACATTCATGAATTGTACCATCAAGAAAGAAGATAGCATCGTCTGTAAAAAATAGATGTGATAGAATAGGACACCATCTATTTAATTTGATTCCTTTAAGAACACCCATGTCAACTGCCTTGTTAATAAGATAAGATAATAGATTTTCCATAAGGATAAAAAGATATGGGGATAGAGGATCACCTTGTCGAAGGCCCCAGGTAGGATGAAAGTATTGCAAATAGTCGCCATTCATTTTGACACAAGAGGATGTTGTTGTGATACACTGCATTACCAATCTGATCCAATTGGAATGGAATCCTAGTTTGTGTAGATAATCATAAAGAAAATTCCATTCCACTCTATCATACGCCTTCTGCATATCCATCTTAAGAACAGCTTGAAAATGTCGCTTCCTTTTCTTTGACTTGAGCTGATGAAGAACCTCCTGAACTAGTAAGATATTGTCCTGTATCTGTCTACCACCCACAAAGGCGCACTGTTCCTCAGAAATCAGAGTTGGTAGCATAGGTTTTAATCGATTAGCAAGCACCTTTGAAATGATCTTGTAAGCATAGTTGCACAAGCTAATGGGGCGATACTGATCCAAACATTCAGGGTTAGGGATTTTAGGAATCAAGGCAATAATAGTCCTATTTAATGCAGAAGGTAAAAAACCTGAAGTAAAAAAATTCTGAACCGCCTTGAAAAGATCATCTTTAATAATGTCCCAATGTGTTTGATAAAATAACCCATTCAGCCCATCTGGACCCGGAGCTTTGGTAGCTCCTAACTGAAAAGTAGCTTGTTTAACTTCTGAATAAGTCACCCTTGCTGTTAAGACATCATTCATCTCCAGCGTGACCACACTAAGATATTGATCTAATACAAGTCCATAGCTGCGACTGCCTATTGTGGTATATAACTTCGAAAAAAATGTAGATGCCATCTCTTTTAACTTGGTGGAATCCCTAACCCACATGTGATTTTCATCACGCAAAATACTGATGCGATTCTGTTGCCGTTTTTTAATGGTAGCGGCGGGAAAAAACTTTGTGTTCTTGTCGCCCCATTTCAACCAATTTATTTGAGATCTCATAGCCCAAAACTGTTCTTCACGTTGCCATACCTTGTGTATCTCTTCCTTCAAAGCCATGACTGTTGATTTATCATAAAATGCATGCGGCTGGTTGGTTATGTGCTGTAATTGTTGCTGCAATTCTGCCACTCTGATATGATTGTTGGAGAATTTTGTGCGACTCCACCTGGTTAGTGCAGTAGCAACCACCCGTAACTTGGCCAAGAGATCCGAATGCTGCACTGAATTTGAATTCCAGGAGCTATCAATGATTTGTTGACATTCGCAATCCTGGTTCCAAAAGGCCTCAAAAACAAAGTGCCGCTGTCCTCTACCAATAGGAGCCTTAGTATTTAAAAAAGAGGACTATGATCAGAGGCCATGGCAGGTAGAGCATACACTTTTGCCCCAGGGAACTTTAAGCGCCATTCCATATTGCATAGAACCCTATCAAGACGTTCCTTTATTAATGCATCCCCTTCTCGGTTATTCATCCATGTAAAAGCACACCCTTTAGTATCTAGATCCATGAGAGAACAGTCATTCAAAACATCTCGGAAAGAAGACATGCGATGGGAGTCTGCTGGTCGTTTCCCCACCTTTTCCCAGTGATACAGGATTTCGTTAAAGTCACCTATACATACCCATGGTAAGTGGTTTTCATTGCTAATTTGTCTCAGAACCTGCCAAACCTGTTGGCGTAAGTGATATACTGCAGGGGCATGTAGACAAGTAAGACGCCATGTGCTGTCCTCCGAAACATCCTTACATAGCAAGTCAAAAAGGTGCGGTGTAGATCTAGTAGTTGTCAAACAAAGGCTGGCATTTCAGAGCACTGCCAAACCCCCAGCTAAACTAACTGAACAGAATACCTGAAGATGCACAAAATGTAAGCTGTGTTTCAGTCGTTGAAGAACACCCTCTCTGTTTTTAGTTTCCATCAAAAAGAGTAGATCGGGCTTTTCCTTTGCCACAAGGGCTTTAAGTGCTTGGACTGTCAGGGGATTGCCCAAACCCTGACAGTTCCAACTTAAGAGTTTCATTTGTGAACAGGTGGCTGTTGAGGGCCAGCCACCTTCGCCCAACTTCCATTTTTGCATGCTTCCATGATAGGTGTGTCTAATAGCAGTGATTCATCAAAGTCAGCTGGATTTGCAACTCGCATGTCATAGGGATTATAACATTTAGGCTTCTTGGCAGGACCAATCTTTGGAGTATGACGAGTGCTTTTGGATTTCTTAGACTGAAGTAAAGTACTTGATTGAATCTGAACCCCCTTCATTTTCTCTGCTGCAGGTATGAGGGCAGTGGTAATAATACTGCGTGGCAAGATACCACCATGGGAAGGCTGATCCTGTTGAGCTGTCAATGAAGTTGTAATGATTGCAGTGGGCTGCCGCAGGGAGCTTCTTCTGTGGTGGCTGGTGGTAGCAGTAAAGGGAGGTGGTGAGCAGTCGTGGGAGGCGTTTCAGGTACACTTTCCTCCATTTGCTCCTCTGTATCCGACCTTTCATAGTAGAACTTCCAATAAGGATTATGGGTCTTAACCTTTGCGCGAAGCCACTGACCGTAAGGCAACTTCTCCTTTCCATCCAGCTTTTTATCATCGAAAGGAACATCTGGGCAAGACATTGCATAATGGCCTAATTTGCCACACGAATAACAGAAACGTGATAGGCACTCGTACCTGAAATCCAACCATATAGTCTTGTTGTTGATTCTGAGTAATTGACCTGTTTTCAGCAGTTCGGATAAGTTAAGTTCAACCTTTACTCTGCCCGCTCTCAGGGTAGAACCAGTTGTTATATCAGGCTTTACTTGTAGCACGTGGCATATATTTCTAACTGCTTTACAGATCATTTCTTCAGTGCAACACTCTAAAGGCAAACCAAAACCTACACCCAGAAGGCGCAAGTGGAAAAGTCGTAGCAATGCAGCGGAGTATTTGGAATCCATGACTTGAAAATGACTAGATGACCGGAAAATAGCCAAGGTCTGCCTTCTAAAATTCTCTGTTTATCTATCTCCAACTTAAATTTCGCTAAATATAAACCCGCCTCCCTCTGCGCAATATCAACCTGTTCTGTCCTCCATGCCCTCTTCAAAGTGCTTTGAAATGCCTGAAAATTTATAGAGGGATTGGAATAGATTTTACCGATAAGAGTTAATTGGCATTCCTCCAATGTTGCGGGAGATGGCTCGACATTCCACACCTCAATGTTCTGTTCCAAGCATAATCGTCCCAGTCGTTGGCAGAGCGCAGCAACTCGGGATGAATTCTCTTCATCATCGTGGTCCATGACCTGACTTGGGGTTGCAATTAAGATGGGTAATGTCGTAAGTGGCGAGAAACGTCCATGCAAACAACAAGAGACAAATTCTGAAGAAAAAGATTGGCCGACGAACAGAGGTATGGCAGAAGGATGGGCAAAGGAAAAGCTCGCGTCACAGGAGAAGGAAGAAGCAAGTGAAAGCAAGGGTCGATGAGGGAAAAGAAGCGAAATCAGACAGCAACGAAGGAAGGAAGGGCTTGAAGATGGATGAAATTGCATGGTGGAAAGACGGATTAGGGAAGAAGAAGACAATTAGGGTTCAGGTTTTGAGCTACCATAATGGTAGAAAGAGCTTGACAAATTTAAAAAACTCCAAACTAGCACACATGTGACAAATTTACCCAAAACTATGTTTTTAACTATGAAAAACCCCGAATTAGTATACATGTAACAAATTTACCCCAATTGATCATATAAAAAAAATCCCAAATTCAAATTCACCCCAAACTAATTTATTTGATAGCCAAAAACCTTAAGCTGGTATATTTGTGACAAATATACATTCCGTTAAATTGGATTAATATCACAAAAAATCACAAAAATTATATAATTGTGACAAATGAAAAGTAAAATCCTAAACTGGTATACCAGCTATATCATTCAACTTAATAAATTGACAGTAAAATTTAATGGAAACTAATAAATGGTAAATATATTACAAGTATACCAGTTTGGGGTAAATTTGTCAAATTTATACTAGTTTAGGGTTTTTGATGGTCAAAAAATTAATTTGGGGTAAATTTGTCATAGACATACTAGTTTTAGATTTTTCATGATATTAATCCTATAAAATATTCCAACTTTTAGATTCATTTAATTATTTCATAAGTACATAAAAGCAAACTGTCTAGTCCACATGAGCTTGTGACATTTCATCCGTGGGGCGGCGACGAGGGAGCCTTAAGATTATTTTATGTGAAATGGTTTGGGGTTGAACGTAATATAAAGTCAACTTGATCAAGAGCTAAGAGAAAGAATAATGTGGACTCATCGTAGATTATACGCACCATTAGCAAAATTATTCACTGGATTATAACAGCCTAATATTTTTTTTGTGTTCCAGTTTCCACCATGAGCACGTAGTCTCTTATGACTTAATCTGCGTTAATTTCAGGTCAGGCCCCTTGCTTCACGTTGCAAGAAGAAGAAGATAGAAAATAGTAAGTCAATAGTCGCTCGAATAGTGTTGGAACTATTTATATCATTGTCCAATTAATATATTTTACTATTTATATCATTGTCCAATTAATATATCTTTCCAAAACCCAAAATGGATAAGTATGGCATAATTTATTGTTATGTACCTAAGCATAATTTAATTAAACCTCCAAGGTCTTACTAAGTACAGTTCTCACCGGAAAATGAATAATCTAGTATAAAACAGGTTTAGTTCGAGTTGCTATATCTACTATAAAATGGTCTTATAAGCTAATAAATAATTGAACCGACTCGGATTGACTATAGTGGCGTTGAAGGAGAGAACAGTTCGATAAGACTAGTTGTGGATTTCACTCGTTGACAAATCTAGAAGATACCCAAAAGATATGCTCACGAGCCTTCAAATATAATTTATGAAAAAAAAAAACCTTAAAAATAATTACAATATAATATAAGTTGAGTTGTTATTCTGTCAAACAGCAATTAAAACCCCAAATTCTAGCATCTACGGAACATATTTGAAAATTTCAGCTAATTGATTAAGGTGCTAATATCTTATTATGGCCAATGTGTTAATGATTTTTATAAAGATGGGTAAATATTAATTGCATGATATTTTGGTTCATGAAAAGGAGGTTACGAAGCAAATAAAATACATGACCATACTAGGTATGGTAATAATATGGTTGTATGGTTAGTGTAGGCCAGTGATTTTATAATGTGACCTGGGATGGATGGGTCTATTAGAATACACAATAATTAAGCTATAATCCCTTCTTTTGGATTATTAGCAAATCAGTCTTAAATTTATTGCTCATTTAATCCTAAACTTCTCAATTTTGCCAATTAAATTCTAAACTTTTGTGTGATGTTTCAATGTAATCCTTTTAGTCAATTGTTTCAAGTAAAATTGTCTATGTTAGCATGTTATTTAGAAAAACCGATGATGATTGGACACCAATTTATCAATTTCCAACAATAATTGGCCAAAATAATTATGTTGAAATTTCACGTAAAAGTTTATGACTATATTGACAAAAATTAAAACTTTAGAATTAAATCAGCATTTGTATGATAGACATAAAACTAATTTGCTAATTTTCCCTCCTCTCTCCCCTCCTCATTCAAAACCCTTTCCTTTGAGACTGTCAAAGAGAGGAGAAGGAGAGAAAGACCTAGTATGAGCTTGAATGATTTCATTTGTGTCCATTGATTCAACCACAGTGATTAGCTAAACTAAGTATGCATTTTCGATTCAATCTTACATATTCTAAATTATATATATGGATATTGGATGGCTGATTTTCTTATAGAAAATTCATGAATGTATGTGGCGTTTTCATTTTGATGAATTTGATAAGACACTCTCTTTTTTTTTCTTTTTTGTTTTTTCTATTTCATATAAATAAAGGGGCAGAGCTTATAAATTACATGATTACTCTCTTAATAAAACACGATCCAATCTGATCCCTTAACAAAGAAGGAAGCATATCTATTAGTAGCCTATCTAATACATAATCATCATCATTGCGGGGTTGGATAACCCACTTTGCTAGCTAATCTACACATGCATTTCCCTCCCTGAAATTATGGAGAATCTTGGTCTATTGAAAAAACTAAGCAATGAAGCAATGAAGTTAATTTCTAAAGTAGAGAAATGAGTGCTTGCCGATCTATATTCACAATGAGTTTGGTACTACTCAAAGAAATTGACAATTTGAGGCCCAATAAAATGCCACATAGTTCTATTTTGAGTGAATACACTCATACTATTGTATTGCTTGATTTATAGTGACATTTTATGTTACTCTCTATGTGGATGTAGGTCACACCGACCAGATAACGTAAATCTAGTAATTGATTTATTTTTTTTGTTCGGTTTATTCTATTATTTGATCGCTTGTCTTCTGCAACAATTTCTATTAGAGCTAGGCTTGGCTGAGCTAAAGCAAATTAATAGCCATAGAAGAAGGAAAAAAGAAAATCAACAAATTTGATGGGAAATATTTTAATTTCTAAAAGATACAAGCGGATGAATATCTTTGTCAAAGGGATTTACACTTACCCCAGCTTGGGAAGAAGCCAAAGTAAAACTGGTTGGAATTTGTTGGATAAACAAGTGCTCGAGGTTATTCAGCTGGACCTAAGGATATTCGGTTCTTTTTTTTTTTTTTGGTCGAAAGATAGTGATCATTACTAATAAGTTGCGGAACCGCAACTAGGTTCCGAATCATTACATAATAAAACCCAAAGTGGATGAGGGGGATATAAAATCCAATTGCGAGGCAGACGATTGTCCCGGGAGGCTCATGCTATCCAATCGGCGGGCTTGTTTGCTTCTCTATGCGCATAAGAAATGGAGACGCCGTTAAGTTGGGCCAACAGCACTTTGCAATCCTCTATAATTGGTTCCACTGTCCATGGGCTCGATGCAAAGCCCATCAAGCTGTCCATCACAGTTTTGTAGTCAGATTGTACTTCTATCTTTAAGTTCTGGTCGAGCGTGGGGCTTGTGTCTTCTCTCTCCTTCGTTACTTTCCACAAAGTTGCACGGACAGCCAAAGCTTCTGCTTTCAGAGGTGAGTCGGCTTCAATTTTTGCTGCAAAACCATCCCTGAGGACCCCGTTCTCGTCTCTGCAGAGCCCGGCGATTGATCCCTCTCTTTGGTTTTCAGTCCACGAAGCGTCGACGTTGATTTTCAGGTGACCTTTCATTGGCGGTAGCCACTTTCCAGCAACGTCTGTAGAATTTTTGCTGCATTTCGGTCTTTTCAGGTTCCATCGGTTAAAGCTTTCCAGATTTGCTTCTACCTCCTACATAGCTTCTTGCGGTTGCGGAGACTCGCCTTTGAAGACCATTGCGTTTTTGATCTTCCAGATCTGCCAGAGGGTGCTTGCTACCAGCTCCTTTGGCCGAGGGTTTCTCTCCGAGGTAAGGACTTCAAGTAGCCATTTGTCTATTCTTGAGATATTGCTGGGGGAAGGGTTTAGCTTTAGCTTCTGATTTGCCCAGATCTGGTGCGTCCATTCGCATAGGAGGAATAGATGTTCGGGTGTCTCTAGCATACAATGGCACATGGGGTAGCTTGGATCAGGTATCATCTTTCTCCTATATAGGTTCTCCTTCGTGGGTAGCGCATTAGCACAAAGGCTCCATGTAAAGAACTTGACCTTTGGTTGGGTGTGGAGGTCCCAGATAAGGTTCCATAGCTTCTTGGGTTGCTGGTATGATGAGGATGTGTGTGCCGATGTCTGGTTGTGTGCTGTTTGGATTTTATTGTATCCACTTTTGACTGAGTAGATGCTGGATCTGTTGTTGGTCCATATGATTTTGTCTTTGTTTCTTGTGTGACTAAACGGCGTTGCGAGTATCTCTTTGACTAAGTCGTCGTCAAACCAGGTCTTTAGTTTATGCTCATCCCACTATTTGGACTCCTGGTCGATTAACTCAGCCACATATTCGGGTTCTCCTTGGTTTTTTGGTCCTCCCATGCAACCTCTCGCTAACCATTCGTCTTCTCTCACTTTGATTTGCGATCCGTCTCCTACTACCCATCGTATTTGCTGCTCCATCACCTCTCTTCCTTGTAATAGACTTTGCCATCCCCAAGACGGTCGTGATCCCGTGTTTGCCTTCATGAAATCTCCTATGGGGAAGTATAGTCCTTTCAGCAATCTACTCCACAAGGCTAAAGGGTCTTGTATGAGTCTCCACGCCTGTTTTCCGAGCATAGCATTATTAAGGCAACAAGGTCCTTAAATCCCAAACCCCCATAGTCTTTTCTTTTTTTCAGCTCCTCCCACTTTCTCCAACGGACACCTTTCTTTGCACTACTCTTTTGCCACCAGAATGTGGCAATCTTTTTTTCAATTGATCTCGCATATCAAAAGCGGCATCTTAAAAGTTGACATAGCATATTGCGGCAATGCTTGTACAACCGTTTTAATAAGTATTTCCTTCCCTGCTTTTGACATTATGTTCTCTTTCCACCCCTCAAGTTTCACATTAACTCTTGCTAGAATCCATGAGAACATCTCTTTCTTCAATTGCCCCCAATCCGAAGGAATGCCTAGATATTTCCCCGTTTTTTCGATGATCAGGACCCTTAGTTCTTCTGCCATAATCCTTCTTAATTACTGTGGGCAGCGGCTGCTAAAGTAAATACCCGACTTGTTTCGGTTTATGGCCTGACTGGATGCATAACAATATTGATTCAATAGGTTTGCCATGTTTTGACATTCCTTCACTGTGCTATCTAGGAAGAAGATCGCATCATCCGCAAAAAGTGTGTAAGTGTTGGACAGCTTCTATTCAGTTTAATCCCTTTTACATTGCCATCTCTAGGAGCTCTTTGTATTAACAAAGACAGCACATTAGTCATCACAATAAATAAGTAGGAAAAGAGAGGGTCCCCTTGCCTTAAGCCCCTAGTCGACTTGAATGCTTGAAGAGGTTCCCCATTCACTTTGATCCTAAAGGTAACGGTTGATATACATGTTTTCACCAACGAAACCCAGTGATCGCTGAAGCCCATTTTGCTCATGCACTCGCATAAGAAGTCCCATTCCATTCGGTCAAATGCTTTTTGCATGTCAAGTTTAAGCACAGCCTGAAACTTCCTTTTCCTTTTCCTGATTCTCAATTGATGCAGCACTTCTTGGACAATTAAAATATTGTCTTGTATTTGTCTTCCACCGACGAAAGCACTTTGCTCCATTTCTATCAGTTTAGGAAGCCAGGGCTTCAACCTATTTGCCATCACTTTTGAAATTATCTTGTAACTGAAATTACAAAGGCTGATGGGCCTGTATTGCGCTATAGATTCTGGGAGAGTCACTTTTGGGACGAGGGTAATGTGAGTTGTATTGAGGGAAGGGTCTAGAGTACCTGAAACAAAGAAGTTATCCACCATTTTATGCACATCTTCCCGGATTAGCTCCCAATTATGCTGGAAAAATTGTCCATTTAAGCCGTCTGGCCCCGGAGCCTTAATGGCTCCCAGCTAGAATACTGCTGATTTTACTTCCTCCATTGTGACTTTTGCAGTTAGAGCTTCATTCATGGCATCTTCTACTAGGCGAGGGCATTGGTCCAGCACTGGCTGAAAATTTCTGGGGTTGACTAAGCCATAAAGGCATTGATAGAAGGTAAGAATATGATCTTTAATAGCCTCAGGATCCCTACACCAGTTCTGGTCATCAAGTTTCAGCATAGCAATTCTATTTCTCTGCCTTTGTTGCACAGTTGTAGCATGGAAAAATTTCGTGTTCCTATCTCCCCATTTCAACCACTCTATCCTCGATCTCATTCCCCAATATATTTCTTCCTGTCTCCATAATTGTTCAATTTGCAACTTAAGCCTCTTTGTTTCCTCCTTTCTCGATCCCGAATCCTTTTTGTTAGTTATATTTGTAAGCTCTTTTTTAAGTTCCTCAATCCTTCTATAGGCATTGGAATATTTATCCTTGCTCCAATTGGTTAGAGCGTCAGCTATCGCATTTAGTTTTTCAGGCAAATTCAACTGCGAATTCAGTTGATCATTCCACATAGATTGCATAATTTCTCTACATTCAGCATCCTCCATCCAGTACGCTTCAAATCTGAACACTCTTCTCATTTTCTTTGACGGGGGGTATAATGATAGTAGAATAGGGCTATGGTCCGAGCCAATGGCAAGTAGGGCGTAGGCTTCCGCCTGTAAGAACACAATTCTCCATTCTATGTTGCAAAGCACTCAATCTAACCTCTTTGGTTATTTGTCCAGGTGAAGGCACATCCTTTGGTTTCCATATCCATGAGCGCACAATCATTCAATAGGTCCCAGAAGGCTGCCATTCTATAATAGTCCGTCTCCCTTTTACCATACTTCTCCCAGTGATACAAAGTCTCATTAAAATCTCCAATGCATATCCAAGGTAAGTTGTTTCTCCCGTGAGTCATTCTTAGTTGCTACCATAGTTGGAGTCTTTCCTGATAATTTGTCGAGGCATGTAGGAAAGAAATCCTCATTCTGTTATCACAATTTAGCTCACTACAAGTGACCTCAATCATCTCCCTCGAACTCGAACCTAGTTCAACTGATACGTCATTGTTCCACATTAAAGCCAGGCCCCCAGCGATCCCAATTGGATTGACAACCCTCAAATTCTAGAATTACAGCCGCTTTGTTACCCTTTCCACTGCTGGTTCTTTATTTTTACTTTCCATTAAAAATACTAAACTGGGCTTTTCTTAAGCCACTAAGGCTCTAAGATCTTTGGAACGTCGGGGAGTGCCCAAACCCCGACGGTTGGTCAAGATCTTCATTTAAACCCCGGTGGCTTATTAGGGCTAGCCACCCAAGCCCACTCTTCCATTTCTTGGACTTGTTGAATCGGTGTTTCTTGGAGGGTCCCCTCATCAATGAGCTGAGAGTTAAAGCTTTGATGTTCATGGGGACTAAAGCGTTTCATTTTTTTTGCTGTGTGGGCCTTCTTGCCACTTCTTTCCTTCTTTTTGTTTCGATGACTTGCTTTTAGACTCGATGTTTCCATTATCATAAGGTTCTGCTCCCTTTATATAGATTCAATGCCAATGAAGTCTGGGTCTGAGCTGCAGGCCCGTTTGTAGTCTGTTGGACACTCTGAATTGGAGTTTCTAGAATAATTTCATCTATTTCAAGTTCTGGGCTCATTTCTCCATGAAAAATCTTCCAAAATGGACTGTTTTCCCTTGCTTCAGCCTTTATCCAGCTCCCAAACTTCCCTACTTTGTTTTCTTCCAGCCCTGATTGTTCATAGGGGATAATTTTACAGAAGGTCGCATAATGTCCAATGCGTCCACATGAGTAACAAAAGTGTGGGAGTCTTTCAAATTTAAAGTCCACCCAGATTTTCTTATTATCCGGGTTTACAATGGTTCCGGACCTCAAAGGTTTAGAGAGATCTAGGTGCACCCTTGCTTTGCCCACATTTGCACGACCAAATCCTTTAGATTCCATCTTAACTTCCTGCAGTCCGCCTATTGTCGCGGCTATATACGTGATTGTTTGTACAAGAATACGACCTCTAGGTAGTCCAAGAATGTGTACCCAAAAATCAAGTGTGTAAAAACATAGGAGTGGTCAAGGGTGTCGGGATCGCCTTTGTTTTAGGATTAAGAGATTGCTGGAAAAGGACCAAGGGCCTGAAGATAATATTCTTTTTTTTTTTTTGCTGGTGACTCAAAGGTAAAGGAGAATAGCCCGGTCCGAGGATATCACACATAAGCGATTCGATTTCCACGCCCTTTTCATTGTCTGAAGAAAGCTTGAAGATTCACATTTGGCTTCGAGTATAGTTTCCCTATGAGCGTTAATTCACATTCTCGTTTTTTTTTTTTCTGCAGGAACATCACCTCTAATGGTAACTACATCCTCCGAGACCATAACTCGCCCGAGACTTCTACAAAGGGCAGCCAGCCTCTTATCTTGATCTTCTCCTTCGTTCATGGCAATGTAATCAACAAGTACTAATAATACCTGCGTTTTGTTGCTTTCCTCAGCTATTAACAATTTGGAAACTACCTTACACTGGTTTGCTAGGTTGGATTGCAGCGCAAACTGGGTTGCGGCCACTTTCTTTCCTCCCAGGGCTCCCGATCTTCAAATCTCTCGAAATAAGGGGAGTTGAGGACATACACTGGGTTGCTGCTCCTTCGAGCAAGATCTGGTTGCAGTCACTTGTCTTCTCCAAGTCGGGACACCCGACCAACGAAACTCTAAGGATTGAGGGGAGCTCTAGATAGAGAGAAGTGGGTTTACATTGTGAAGTAATCGAACAGTGATGGGTTTCTAGGGTTTTGTGTTGAAGAGAAGTGGATTTTCATTTTGGGAAAATGATGTTTTGGTTTCTGTGATTTGGGTGGAAAGTTGAATGGACGATGCGAATTTCTAGGGTTTTGTTTGGGCATACTATCCCATTTGGATAGGGGGTAGCTCACCTGGGTGAGAGAGATTCTCCCATGGCAGAGATAGTTTTTTTTAGGATATTCGGTTCTTCACATGAACAGAAGCGAACGATTCCCTCATCTCTCCCTTTTCGGGGAATGGCTGCAATCATAACCGAGTGGTTGAATGAGTGGGGGCCTCCGAAAGCACATGTAGAATTCTGGTAGAACCTCATGTGCAAGTTTCCCTGCATGTGGCTCGTTCGTGCTTTCCAAGGCATTGCCTATGACTCAGCATGGTAGAAGGGAGCAGAATTGCACACTTTCGTGTTCAAGGCATTGTCCAAGTGAGTAGGTAGTGCCTTCCAAGCAAAGCTTTCTTGAAGAGGCTGGCCTGATTCCTTTTCGACGCTCACCTTTTATTTCGATGTTGGGGCAAGGCAAGCCCCAGGAAAGTATAGGTAAAGTATAGGTTGGCTCCTAGCTCTATCTCGGTCGGCATCTTGCTCGCGAGGGGGTGGAGTCCTGAAGCGAACTACTAGTTGTCTTGCCTCAACCCAAGGAAGGGCATTTGGTGAGGAGCATTCTTTTGAGGGAGGGAAAGCGTGGTTGACAAGCCACTTCGAGGAGGCGACTCGACTGGAGTGCTTTCATCAAATGATGCATGTGGGCTGAGCCATTCCCATCCCAAGTGGTGGCCTGATTTGGCGTAGCCCGATCGTAAAGAGATTCACATAGAGATTACTGCTATCCGGGAACCTCTTCCTAAGTTAGCTATCAGGGGCGGGCTTTCCAATGGTAGTCCCACTACGGCCTCTAACTGTCCACCCCGTCTCATCTTGATTTGGCTATACTTGTATGGAGCCAGCCCCGTTAGAAAAAACATGAGAGCCTTTTTTTTAGCCTTTAGAAAAAGAAAAAGAAAAAAGGCTCTCATCAGTCAGCTCATCCCCTTTACTATTCAGCCTTGCCGCTTATGTTGAGAATAGGTCCCGTTCAGTTCAAGCGACCTGCCTTTATTCATCTATACAGCTGCCATGCAGGTAATCAAAAAAGAAAGAAGATGAGTTCTTCTTTCTTTCGTCACTTAGGAGCCGTGTGAGATGAAAGTCTTATGCACGATTTTGAATGAGAGAAAGAAGTGAGGAATCCTCTTTTCGACTCTAACTCTCTTACTCCAATCATTGCTTTTATTTCTATTACTTTGAAAGTAGCTGCTTTAGCTTTGGCCACTCGAATTTTCGATATTCCTTTTTATTTCTCACCAAACGAATTGCATATTCTTTTGGAAATCCTAGCTATTCTTAGCATGATATTGGGGAATCTCATTGCTATTACTCAAACAAGCATGAAATGTATGCTTGCATATTCATCCATAGGTGAAATCGAATATATAATTATTGGAATAATTGTTGGAGACTCAAATGGTGGCTATGCGAGCTGACCTGTAACATCGTAGTTAATATTATGAAGGAGAGTACCAATACTAGATTGATGATTGTCCCATCGAACATGTATGAGAAGACCTTTGTGATCGATGAGATCTACTTGATGTGACATTTGTTTTGCTTAAAAATTGACAGAGGTGAGTCACTTGCCAAACATTTCAATGAATTCAATGTTGTTGTTAGGTCATTGATTGTGGAGGTATGTGCTTTGATTTTATTATTCTCATTGCTCGATAGTTGAAATACCATTGTTATGTTAATAATTCCTCTAGGTCAATAAGTTTGACGTTTGATGAGGTTCACGATTTGACTATGAGTGGCGACATTTATAGAAGAGAATTTGGTGAACACGCGGCTTCTGTTTTAGTATGAGTATTGTGAACGTGAACGGCTGAATAACACCCAACTCTTATCTATCCATCAATTCCAATCAACTTTACTCTAGCTTACTTCTTCCCAGTAGGGGCCTGTGTAAATTCCTTTGATAAGGATAATCCTCAATTTGCACCTGATAGAAATCAAAATCCTTAGTGCAAATCTGTCATTTTCAGCTTTTCCTTCTTCCATCACCATTGATTCGCTTCAACTCAGCCAAGCTTGGTTCTAATACCAATTATCATGGAAAACAAGAGATCAACTGGTGCTAGTTTGTTTCATTTAAAGATGGGCGGAGGTACGTTGGTTGCTGAACATATCAACTTCAGGTATTCTGTTCCTATCCAAAAAATGGCTTTTAAGATGATACGAGAATCTTTCACTTATAGCCAACACTTTTGGGAAGTCAATTCCTTTTCCTTCTCCCCTGTTTTAGTTGCATCTGAACTTGTTGATGTCGCCATAATGCAGGCTGTCATTGGAAAGACATTACTATTTTCGCATTGTAGAATAGAAGAAACATCACTGTACAGAATTTGACAGGGCAAAGGTTTTAGCACTGATTACTTATCTAGGTTGTAGTTTTGGCTACTTATTCCCTAAAGTATGATTTCGTCGATTCAAAACGAAGCAGACATTCAAACATCAAGAATTCTTTTGAAAAAATAAATAAAGAATTTCCTTCATTAAGTTCACGGGTATTCACACTAAGGTGTTCTAGGGTTTTTTGGCTAGAAAATCAAAAAAAAAAAAAAGACCCTGAAATTTTCACTCTATTGTGGTACATGTACACACTCTTCGCTTTCTGACCGAAATCCAGCAAAATTTGGAGAACAAAAGGTGCAATGTTTCACATGTCCCTGTAATGTCTCGCAATTCCAGATTAAGAGATGACTCGCAGTACGTATGCCATGATCTTCTCGTATTCATATGGGATCAACATAAACATAATCGAAATTATAGATATATCATCGAGGCAGTAACTGTGAAATAGTTACTTCATTAGCCGAATAGTTGTTATGCTCGAAGAAATTGCTTCGGACACAGAAGTCTCCTAAAAAAAACAGGCTGTTTAGGCTGAAGCAATGTGCTCTCACTGCTCAACATCGTAACTAGGGGTGAGTGTGGTTCCCGGGTAGAATCGGGAACCGGAGAACCGAACCGGAGGTTCCGGTTGGGTTCCTAGTTCCTTTTTCGAGGAACCGGAACCGGTTAGGGCTCCAAAAGGAGCCCCAAATACAATTTCCTTTGCTTAAAGAGCTATCCATTTATTAAAATAACGTATCTTATATAATTACATGCAAATTAAGGTGAGATGTGGAGCATTTAGACCTTATAGAAGACTTGATATAGAATTTGGTGCAATGGTCTTAAAGAATTCATATAGCGGGACCTGGCTAGTGGCATGAGGCTTAATTTATTGTTGTATATATTGCTTTGAACATTTCATGTCTAATTCATTGTTGAAAAGTCAATTGAGTCTAATGCAATGCCCAAGCACTTGCACAACTTCAACACTTTGTTTTAGGTCATCAAAAAGCCTAATAATTTACATTTGCCATTGAATGTTGGACCAGTCATATCTTTTGCTGATCTACGGTTTGTATCATGATGAAATCTTGCAAACCTAGACTATTCTTTATGTGATTTAACCCGAGTTATGAAAGGATAATGCAATCAAGTGAGCCAACATTTCTCTCAATTAGTCATTTTATCATATGTTTATTCTGTTTGAATGACAGTGTTCGGATGTTCAGCAATGAGGACGTCACAATTGGTGCATGGATGCTTGCAATGAATGTCCACTATGAGAATAACAAAGAGCTATGTCAACCAGAGTGTACGTCCTCATCCATAGCAGTGTGGGATATACCGAAATGTTCAGGTTGGTCTCAATATTAAAAAAAGATCTATTTTTGATAGACAAGACTCTATAAAGACCCAACATCATTACGCACAAAAAATTGGTAACGGCATGATTGAATTTTTTAGTGGTTTGGCACAGTTATTTGTCAAAAGTAGTTGATCTTTCTGTTTGGTGCTCATCAAAGTATCTGGTCCATCCAGAATGACATTCTAAAGCTTCATCAAACTTCTTATTGGTTTTGATTATGTATGTCAAGATTCTTGGTACTGGTATGTTTGCTAAGATGTGGAAAGTTACCGTAGAGTATGTGCATATGTTATAGTTCAGATTTGAAAATGAAAAAAAAAAAAGAACCTGTTGAAACCTGGAACCGACCCGACCGATAAAAAAAAAAAACCTGGAACCGACCCTGGAACATGTGACAGGGTAGGTTCCAGGTTCCAACAAATGAGGATCCTATACCCGAGGGTAGGTTCCAGGTTCCAGACGGAACCGAACCGGAACCTCGAACCGCTCACCCCTAATCGTAACCACAAACGACATCTCCGGTCTATTGTGCGGATTATTTTGAACACACAACAAAGCCACGTGGATGGACTGTAAAACTTCCATGGGGTTGAATGTGGATGCAATTGATGGATCTATGAGCTCCATAAACTTTTGATCTCTTAACAGTGTCCAAGCCTGCATTATTGTGCTAGTCATCTAGACTAAGACTAGAAACCAACTGAAGGTATATAAACAAAGAGATCTGATAAATCTTTATGCTTACGTATTCGAGAAGGCTTAAACGGTTGTTAGGATGATTGAAACCTTGATTTCTTTTCCCGCTCACAATTTCCAGTTTAAAACACCAAAACTGAAGGCATCCGATTTTACTGAATAAAAACCGTTGATGGCATGCTCTGGGGAGATGTAACCGCTATGCCAAAAAGTCATTGAAAGGAAAGATTAGATCTTGAAGCAAATGGACCAAAATCAGTGGAGATCATTTGTTAAGAGAACTCACAATGTTCCCACCACTCTCTTTGTACACGCTTCACTCTCATTACCTCTGAAATTTGGAATTTTCTAAATTTTTTTGATTTTTTCGTAAAATTTCGAAGTTTTTAATATTTTCTGAAATTTTTTGAATTTTTTAATGTTCTCTGAATCTTTTTGAATTTTCGGGAAGTTCATAGATTATTATTTTTTTTTCATTTTTTTGAATTTTGAAATTTTTTAATAGTTGATATTATTGTACTTGGAAAAAGGTTCGGGCCGGTAAACCAGATCCGGCCCGGGACCCGATCTGATTACCGTACCCGAACCAATTAAAAAACTATTTCTTAATTTTGTTTTTGTTTTTATATTAACATTAATATTTTAATTAATTCTTTTTTAATTATTTTTCTTTCTTTTTCTTTTATTTTTCTTTTCCCCTTTGGTCTTCTTCTTCCCGTGCCTTTTTCCCCGATGGTTTCCTCCCACGCCCGAAGCTTGCTTCCGGACCAACCCCTTCACCGACGCGGCTATCCTTGGTCGCCGGTGGCCGTACAACCGCCGAACCTTCACCACCAGCCGTTCGTCCATCTCTACCGGCGTCGACCACCGCCGCCCACAAACTCCGGCGACCACTAATCCACTAACCGGAACCAAGAAAAACCTTCGCCAACCCTACGATACCCGACCATTTTGCCACAATCACGTAGAAACAGAGCGATAATATAAAAAGCTGACATGATTCCATGAGTATACAAACGAACACGAAACGATCTCGAGTTGAAAGCAGGGACCGTTCTTCGGTTTTCTCTACGGCATTTTGTCAAACAAGTGGTACGCAGCGGCTAAAAGGGAGATATTGAACATCTCTCTCTCTCTCCCTTGGACTTTCGCCAAAGACTCTCTCTCGAGCTCTAACAAACAGAAAACCGGAAGTCCCCTCCTTCTTCGTCTCTGTCTCTCCAGACCTCTCTCGCTCACCCTCTCTCCCTTTTGAGGGCCACCGGCCAGCGCCCGTGGCTTCTTCCATCAGCAGCTTGATGGCCGGCTTGGCCCCGATCCGCGGATCACGCTGCCGTCTGCCCTCGCGATCCTCTGCCTCCCTCTTTGGTTTATGCGTTTCTTTCCTGCAAAAGCAAAGCCAGCGCGAGGGCGTGAGGGAGGAAGAAGACCCACGCGCGGCCGGGGCCGACATGAAAGGAGATGGGCCAGTCCGCGCGAAAAGAAGAAAAGAAGGAAGAAGAGAGGTGGGCCGGCCCACAGAAAAAGAGAAAAGAAGAAAGAAGAAGAGGAGGAGGAAAAGGAGGGCCGGGCAAGCCCAACCCCTTGCCCGGCCCCATTCAATTTCTTTTTTTTTTTTTCTTTTTTTTTTTTTATGATTATAATTTTCAATAATAATAATATTTTTTTCTTATTCTCTCTCTTATTTTATTTTATTTTATTTTCTTTTTTATGACAGATTTTTTTGAATAATTTAAAAATTACTATTAGTGATGCAAATATTCCTAATGTTAATACGCAATGCAATTTAGTGAAAATTATTTTTTGCCCAGGGTTTAAAAATTAATCCCTAATTTCTACATGATTAATTTCAAATAAAATGATAAAATTTAGGTGTCAACAAGTATCCCTAAGTTTGCATTTCACACTCGATCTCCTTTTTAAGGTGTATCATACGTGTTGAAGTGAATAACAACACTTTTCCGCTGCTGTGCAGGGTATTAGTTTGGGAGAACCCGTGTCCTTGTAGATTTCAAACTCAATGAGTCAAAACGGAATGCAAGGTGGTGACACCTTTGGTGGACATGATCCTGAATGCGACCTCATGAGCAAATACCCCTAAATACTATCCCTCTCGACGAACTTGCAGAGGGCAGGTCGCAACACTCATTTGCATCGAATAACCACATTGCGTGACGTAGGCAATCAGAACTGATCAAGAGATTTTTGAGTCTTCAGCCCCTTTGCAAAAGCAAGAGAAAGGGCTTGCATGGACAAGGCCTAAGGAGTAGATTGAACAGTTCAACGCATCATAGACAGTGTAAAAGTCATTTCCTAATTCAACAACCGCAGAATGTCATCGTCGCCTCTGTCACAAGGTGGTGGGAGCATTAGAATAAGTATACTATGAGTATCATAATTTTTGTACGGCGCTTATTTGAGTGCCATAACATTTTTTTTCATTTACTTAAGTGCCATTGGCGATTTGTCTCGTTAGAAGAGCTGAATTGACATTAATTTATAATATATTGTCTGACATGGCATGTTAGTAAGGTGAAGTCAACACTTGAGAAGGCAAACAATGTTACTTGAACGTGGTTGAAGGACAATAGAAGTTCTAATAACTTCAAGATTGATTGTTTCAAAGCCATAAATTTATAAATTTATAATTTTTTTTAAGTGACAACTTAAGTGATAGGAAGAGAGAGAGAGAGAGTCTATTTGAGTCGTAAGCTCTTCAGCATCTTTGGCTCCGGTTTGTAAAGTTTGTATAGTAGATCTATGGACATCTGGTAATCTTGAAACATAGCAATAGAAACTACATGATTCTTATGTTAGGATAGCATTATTTTGGATCATCATTGTTAGAATATTTAAATAATAAATCACGCTTTCATCTATTAACATAAATTTTGAGAACAGTTGGCTATAGTCCTATAAAATTTTATATGGTGTCAAAGTTGGAGGTCCTAGGTTTGAATATTTCCAAACCCAATTTTGTTTCCTCAATTTAATTTCCACATTTAATATTAGGCAAAAAACTAAACTAAGTATGACGGAGAGTATTATAATATATGAATACTAAATCGTGCCTTCAATTATCAGCTTAATTTTTTAAAACAATTGTCCCACAAAATCTCACAATCTTGATGTTAGACAAGAACAATTTTGTACACTGGAGATAATCAACAAAGTAGGAATTCAATTCGGTAGAGCAAGACAACTAGTAACACACCAGATAAAAGATTAACACAAACTGGCGACATCCGTACAGATGAAAAGAACACCGTGGCATTTCCTCTAATGAATGAAAGCAATGTTTGTTGCAATGAAATTTCGGAAGAGTACTTTGGGGCGGACCGGAAATTGTTTCGGGAACTGCGTGCGGGCATCTTAGAAATCCCAGGACTCCAATTGGGCTATATCAACGAGGCAATGAACATGGATTCAAGCCTCCAGATATTCACGGCGAATCTGCATCTGCTGTGCCCGCAGCTAGAACTGGCTTTGGGTATGGCCTGACACCTGGACGATGGCCCGTTGACCATCCTCATGCAGAATGGAATTGGCGGCCTTCAAGTGCACCTCAGCTGGAAGTGGGTCAAAGTCGATCCCATTCCGATCGCCTTTTTGAACAACACTGGTGGTCACCTCGAGGTACATAGATAGGAATTAATGTTTCATCTTTCAAATCTCCCTCATAATTTTTCCAAGAGAGGTCCAGTTTGTTTCAAATTTTGGTGTGTGAAGTGAAGTGTGCCTCGGTTTATAGATGCAGATACGACAGAGGTCTTTATGGAAGGGACATTGTTATTACACATAAACTATGGTACATATAGTTCTTCTCATTACCATAAAGCTTATTTGCAACTAACTTTTTCTTTTTCTCAACACTTTTCACGCAAGGTTATGAGCAATGGGAAATACAAGAGCATTCTGCATCGAGCTGTCATGAACAACAAGGCTATCAATCTCTCTATCTAGTGGACCATCGCTGGATACTGTTGTTACGCCAGTGGAGCAGCTGGTAAATGGCGAGAACAACTGAGCCGTGTACAACTAGATGAAGTACAAAGACTACTTGGAACTTCAACGGAGCAACACACTAGATGGGAAATCGGGCCTAGAATGGGTAAAGATATGATTTTGTGCAGCCTGAACTATTATACTGTATTATGTAAAAGGTATACGTGCGATTGGGTTCTCCTTCTCGACTGTTTAAACTCTTTCGAGTGCAACCTCATCGAACATTTAATATAATGTGATGCAAGGTACAAGCGCCAACAGCACTCATGTATGTAAACTGATCCTTTCTGTAATGTATCTTCTTGATATAATAAATGGAAGTGATAACATCATAATGTTAGATTAAACACCGTGATTTTTTTGTGCTGTACCAAATCATGATGGTTGGTCAGCAGGAGCTAGGAGATTTGTCTGTCTAGATTTGACTGGAAATGGTCATTTAACTAGGCTGAAAATCTTGGGTACTCGCCGTAACTTGAAGAACTTGTTTTGAATATAATCTCCTCATATTGAACTAGATAGGCTGAGGCAATGCGCTCTACCCCAAGCATCATAACCACAGAGGCATCCCGGGCCTAAGATTAGGATGACTAAAATACTGTACCAATGAAGTCTATTCAGTATCGATGGCATGCCAAGAGGATTTATAACCACTTACATTCAATGATCAGATAGAAGTATTAGTTCTTGAAGCAAATTTAAGCATAATTCAGATGTTTCAGTAGAGGACTCACTATGTTCGGACAGCTCCCTTAGTCTCTGTGTTTGGTTCCTTCCCTCTCATTACGTCCAAAACATCTTGGTGAATCAAAGTCCAATATCTTCAGGTTCATCACAATATCAGCTAGAATAGCTTCATTCTCATTGCCTTGATGATAGTGAACTGTTTGGGCCAATATAGTGATTGCCATGGGTTGTGCCCATTGACTACAGTGGCAAGGAGGTCAGTCAATCTCATTCCCACCCAATTCCTACTTCTCTATGCATTTTCCAACTCCTCTATGCTGTGTAAGATTTCAGTTCTTATTCTGTTCGTCTAGAGTCCCAAAAATGGCTCTTAAGATGACACAAGAATCTTTCATTGATAGCCAACACTTTTGGGAAGTCAATTCCTTTCCTTTTCCCCTGTTTTAGGTGCATTTGAGCTTGTTGATGTCACCATAATGCAGGCTGTGATTTGAAGGACATGGTTATTTTGGCATGATAGAATAGAAGAAACATCACTGTGCAGGCTTTGACAGAGCAACGGTTTTAGTACTGATTACGATCTCGCTTGTGGTTATGGCCACTTTTTCCCTAATATTAATTTTGTCAATTCAAACTGAATCAGACATTGAAACACTAAGGATTCTTTCAAAATGTGAGTTTACTTCCCTAAGTTCACGGGTATTCTTAATAAGGTATTCAAGGGTTTCTTTGCTTGAATATCATAACAAGAAAAGACTGAATTTTTCACTTTGTGGTCCGTGTACACATTCTTCATTTTCTGACCGGAATCCAGCAAATTTTGGGAGAACAAAATGCACAATCTTTCATATGTCCCCGTAACGTCTTTCAATTCCAGATTAAAAGATGACTCTCATACAAATGCCATGATCCTCTCGTATTCATATGGGATCAATATAAACGTAATTGAAATTACAGATATATCATCGAGGCAGTAAATGTGAAATAGTTATTTCGTTGGCAGAATATTTCTTATGCCTGCTGTCGCTTGAAGAACTTGCTTCGGATACAGATGTCTCATAAAAAAAACCAGGCTGTTTAGGCTGAGGCAATGTGCTCTCACTGCTCAACATCATAACCACAGACGACATCTCCGGTCTATCATGCGGATTATTTTGAACACACAACAAAGCCACATGGATGGATCGTAAAACTTCCATGGGGTTAAGTGTGGATGCAATCAATGGATCGACGAGCTCCATAAACTTTTGATCTCTTGACAGTGTCCAGGCCTGCATTATTGTGTTAGTCATCTAGAATAAGACTAGAAACTAACTGAAGAAAAATAAGCAAAGAGATCTGATAAATCTTTACGCTTACATATCCGAGAAGGCTTAAACGCTTGTCAGGATGATCGAAACCTCGATTTCTTTTCCCACTCACGATTTCCAGTACTAAAACACCAAAACTGAAGACATCTGATTTTACCAAATGAAAACCGTTGATGACATACTCTGGGGACATGTAACCGCTATGCAAAAAAGTCATTGAAAGGAATGATTAGTTCTTGAAGCAATTGGACCAAAATCAGTGGAGTTCATTTGTCAAGAGAACTCACAATGTTCCCACCACTCTCTTTGTATTCGCTTCACTCTCGTTACCTCCGAAACTCCTCGCCAAACCAAAGTCCGATATCTTTGGATTCATTTCATTGTCGAGCAGGATGTTTTCAGCTTTCAGATCTCTATGAATAATTCTTAATCTTGAGTCTCGATGAAGGTATAGGAGCCCCAAAGCTACGCCATTGATGATGGTGAAGCGCCTAGGCCAATCCAGGGAAACACCCTTCTCTTGGTCTGCCAAATTATAGGCCTTATGAGTTATGAAATGGAAGCTTCTTCACTCTTTTTCCATGACAAAAGCAATTAAAATGTAGGGACTGGAGCGAAGCAAACCGAAAATGAAACAATCCAAGCTTCGGTTGGGCAGGAACTCATAGATCAACATCATTTCATCTACTTGAATGCAGCATCCCAGAATCTTGATGAGGTTTCGGTGTTGAAGTTTGGCGATGTAGGCGACTTCGTTCCTGAACTCGACCTGTCCCTGCCTAGAGTTTTCCGACAGCCTCTTCACGGCAATTTCTTGGCCATTCTTCAGAACACCCTAAAAGACAGAAGTTCTTTGGCTCCCTTTTCGATTGTGCATTTGGATATGTACGAGCAGATTTAGAATTCCAAAAAATGAGAATAGTCACCTTATAGACAGCTCCAAAGCCTCCCTCTCCGAGTTTGTTGTCTTCAGAGAAGTTACTTGTCGCGTTCACTAGGGTTGTGAGGTCGAACATAGGTAAGTCTAGATCTTCACCACGGCTTTGATGGGAGAATCCAAAGATTTGTCCTACAAGTAGGAATTAAAGTGAGTAAATTCATCAACTAAAGAGAAATCATAATTGAGCTTTAAAAATCCCAAAACAAAATTCAAAGCAACACACATTTGGTTCGTATTTTTCAGGCCAATTGATTGAAATTTTCATAGAGAGATGATCTGATGAAACTTTGCGTTTGATGCAGAGCAGCAACATTTAAAACCTATGCTAACAAGAGTAAAAAACGACTCTTGTGGATCAAGAAAAGCATCTTGCTTGGAAACCGTAATTTTCTGATAAAAACGATTTTACCATCTCTCCTATACTTTGTGAAAACAGCCGCGATGCCAAGAAGAAGCACTGCCGACAGCACGGTGCCAACAATGATGCCCGTGCTTTTCCTTGCGCCAGGATTTCCGCTGAAACTGCTGCCTTGATACACAAAACAATAAATTGAAAATAAAGTTAGTAAGAGTCCGACAGTTATTTCGAACTCATTCTCTTCCTCGGGTCATCATATCGAAAGTAACTCAGGGTTTGAACACGTACCAACTTCTGATGCAGCCATCCTTACGTAAAACTCCTGGACGTTCTCGTTGACCTGTCTGATATCCATCAGGTCACCGAACCAAAGTAAGCATCCACTTCCTTGCCCTCTGATATCCAAGTTTGAATAAGCCATGCACGAGCAGTTCCTCAAGCATGTCTGCTCGCATTCTTGAAGGTTCATGCTCTCGTTGAACCATGATTGCCTCGTGTCGGGCAACTTCACTTGGGTATACTTCAGAAATTTATCTCCTCCCTGGCAATCCAGTTTAGTCCTCCGGACACACCCGTTTGACCAATCCCCAAATTCCCAGTCGCTAGTGTATCTGGGCACGAACCCTGTCAAGCACATGCATTTTGGAGAGCTAGCAATGTTGCAATTCCCATTCCTTCCACATAATGCATAAGTGTCACAGTCATCTGTTTGAGCAGACGAATAAAGAATCCAACCCTTTGTCCGGTCTACCCAAGTGAAGCGCTGAGCGATACCATTCTCATTTAAAACCAGCATCGACGGGACAGAACTGTTCAGAAGATTGAAGTAATAGTAAATTTCGTTTTGGTTGAAGACGAAGCCAAACCTATAAACTGGATTTGAGCTCAACTGAGGGAACCCGCTAAACCGAAGGCCGTTCCAAGGTCCTGACCTGAACTGCACTACCGATCTGTTTCTCAAGATCAGCTGCGGATATCCCGAAGAATCGAGCCTATATGTGAAATCACCAAGTGAAGGGTCGTCCACGCTTTTCCACGAGGTCAGGTACCGGTCCAGACCTTTTGCTCGGTCTATACCAAACTTCATGCCAGCCAGAAACGAATTACAAGGGTGATCAAAACTCTGCCAAATTGCATCATTCAAGTCATTGTCGTTTCCTTCTTTTATGACAAAATTAGCGGAATCCAAAAGCTGCGCAATCGGATTCTGGGCCAATCTCGACACATTGGAGGACCAAACAACCCCATCGGCATGGTTCAGGAGAATCAGTACACCCTCAGGAGTGAGCTTTAGGACTCCTGAAGAGTCTTTCAGGGGATTTTCACGATTTGCGACCCAAACCACCCTCCCCGCTGATGGCTTCTTGTATGATATGCCCACATACCGGTTCTTGGAGTTGCTGGGGCTGAAGAATCCTAGCTCAAAGTTCCCACCGGCAGAGACTATCGTTTGACCATCTGTGATGTTCTGGCCAGCTGATATGGAGTCCAATGCATAGCTTATCTGCAACATGAGGGACATGAAGCACAAGCCGCATAGAAGAATTGGAAAGCACGACTCCATAGATGTTGTTCAGCTGATACAGTGCTAAACTGACTTCTGATTCATGAGGAAATTAAAGAGGAGAGGAAACTTGGCTGGTTAATCTTCTGTCTGATTTTGTCACTCATTGAAACAGGAATGAGCCGCGATGTTGGACCTGAACCGCGTAAACACATAATTAAATGATGTGCAAGAGGAAGAGTTGATGAAATTACGACTTAAGAGTTTACTGTTTATAAACCAGCGTACAAAGGACATTTCCAAGCTCAGTGGCACACTTAGAAACTTCATCATGCATTGCCTGGACGGATGACAATTGCGCGACAAAGATGCAATTCCATATTCGCAACGATGAGAACAGCAGAGAAGTGATCAGCTTCTATGGTGACATCAGTGGATCTATGCCGGGAGCTTAAAATGTTGGGCGGAGGAGATTATGTCGGTAAAATAACAAAGAGCCGCTTTCACCTTAACAGTATAATACTGATGAGTTGGACTTTAAGTTGACACCTTTATACCAATAATTAACTACTAATTCTGTTTATCATAATCTAACTTCAAACGTGCTCAAGGTGCTGTCTGTACGTTGCCCTTTGGAAACCCGCAAAAAAAAAAAAAAAAAAAAATTGTCATTTTACAAGATGCCGGTTCCCATCCGTCAGAATTGGGTTAGAGGTTGAAACGCGGCTGTCATTTTAAGTGAACGGCGGTGCCTTCATACTAGCCGTGCTACACATAATTTATTGAGAAAAAGATGACTATTCTTTTGACATATGACGGAGACATTTGCCAAAATTCGCCTATTAAATCACTTTTAATTTCTTTCTCAGGTTTGTGTGTAGCGCATAGGAAATTTGTGGACTGTGAAGAAACAGATATTTTAGTGACATCCGAAGAC
Source organism: Eucalyptus tenuipes (assembly GCA_014182365.1). Taxonomy (NCBI): domain Eukaryota; kingdom Viridiplantae; phylum Streptophyta; class Magnoliopsida; order Myrtales; family Myrtaceae; genus Eucalyptus; species Eucalyptus tenuipes. Next base: position 8,051,366 of record CM024543.1, on the reverse strand, counting down.
GGACCTTCGATTTATTTGGTTGGGCGTTGGTATACTTCAAAATGTGGTGTTCCAAAGGCCATTTAAGATGCCCTGGTGATGATAAGAAGAATCAAGCACAGTGGTCTGTATAAGTTTCAAGAGGAGAGTGGCGGATTTTGCCCGGAGACGTCGGGTGCATATGTTCAAGTATCTGAATTGCATCATATATGTTTGGGACATATTGGCGAAAGAAGCATCAAGGTTCTCAGTGAAATGAATCAATTGTGAAGTTATGTGGCTGATAAATTGAATTTATGCAAGTGCTGTGACTTAGGCAAACCGCAAAAAGTGTATTATATTACAAGTATTAGAGAAACCATGGAGATTTTAGAATTAATTCACTTCGGTGTTTGTGGCTGTCATGATTTTCTTTGATGAAGAATGTTTAATTTATTTCAACCGTTGTTGATGGCGAGGACCTACGTGTTTGTGCTAAGGCATAAGTTTGAAGATGTTGTCAAAGCTGGACAATTTAGAGCTTTGGTTGAAAAGGAAATTGATAAGATGATCAAGCATGTGTGGATTGATAATAGCATTGATTTTTGCTTGGAATTGTTGAATGAATTCTGCTTGAATGCATAGTAAGACACTGCACTAGTGCTAGTGAATCACAATAGATTGTGAAGTTAATGAGCAAACCATTATTAGTTGAAAGTTGGTATGCCTAAGAAATTCTCAATAGATGTGCTTAGTACAATGAGTTACCTGGTTAATAGATCCCATCGACTGCTATTGATATTGGGCTTCCATATAAGTGTGGTCAAGTAACATTATTGGTAGTTATGTTTTTTGAATATTTTGTTGCTCTTAAAATGTTTGAATGGTAGGCTATGCACATGGTGAGTAGGGCTTTGTTGTGGTGCTTGGAACTAAACTCATCATTGTCAGTAGAGAAGTTGCATTTGACAAATCTCGAGATAAGTACACTAGAAGTGCAAAAAGTTATGCATAGCGCTGACTTTAGTTCTAAAAGTTTTTACCGGCTCACTTAAGTGCCAAATCGGAGGAAAAAACAATCACTTAAATGCCACGGCGAGAAATTCCAACCAAATTGATTATGTGGCATTTATAATTAGAACTATAATATGACTTGGTAAAATTTTTAAAAACTCTAGTCCACGCGGCATGGTTGGCACTAAAGTGATCGCTTTTTAATAACTACTGGCAATGAAGTGATCACTATTTATAACTTTTAAATGACCTTATTTAGGGGTTATTTGCTGACTAGGCATGCTAGCGAGTCACGTAGGACTAAGAAATTAATAAAATATAGCCACGTCAGATTCTAGTGACTTAGATCAGAGCTGACACTTAAGTGATCTTTTTTTTTTTTTAATTTTAAAAAAAAGGTGATACTTAAGTAATCCAAAAAAAACTTTTGGCACTAAAGTGTATGTCGTACACAACTTTTGACACTTCAAATGTATTTATCTCGACAAATCTCCAATACTTCTAAGATTGGTTGTGGTAGTGTTTATGTGAATCTTGACGGTGTACAACTCAAGGTGAATTTGTAACTAGAATCTTCAAAGATAACGGGTGCTTGTGTGGTAATCGACACAAATGGGGCATGTGGCGAGATAGAACCTTTAAAGCCAACGATTGTTGTAACTTTTGTGTTTGACAAAGCGCGTGTTCAAGCTCCTAACAAATAATGCATCAGCAGTTTTTGTTTTATCTGGTATAGATGAGCTTATGCTTGCAAATCATTGTGGAGTGGTTAAAGTTGCAAGTAGAGTTGTTAATCTAATGAGATCAATGGTTGTGGCGAAGTTCAAATGTTGTTCGGACTTGAAAGATCTCTATGATGACTGAACTTATGAGGGGCTATAGGAGGTAGCAATGATTAGGTTTCACCGAAATTATTGTGATTTGAATGTGGAGACAATCAAAATAAATCTTGAGTTTGAGCCCAAGCGAAAGTCTAAATTTATAGGATAGATATCCAATTTCGAATGTCAATCCAAATTTGGAAATCAAAAGAAAGTCCCAATTGAATTAAGTTTCCTGATAGACAAGGAAACCACTTTTCTCGTTGGATCCTCTAATTTTGCTAGAGGCAAACATTTATGTCCAATCATGGGTTTTGGTCTTTAGGCAGGTGGTGCGGAGTGGTGTGTTTGCCTGTGCTGTAGTTCAGTGTGAATGCAAGGTACAAATTACTCGTGCCTTCAAGCGGGAATTCTTCCTGCTGAGATCCCAAGTCTCCAAGTGAGCCCTCTTGGCCACCAGGTGGGTTTCTTTCTCCTTCCAGTTTCAAGTGTCTTCTTGGATAGTTATAGCGGCCCATAGATGCACGATGTACCTTGGGGGGGAGCGAGACTGTTTAGTACCCAATAAATTTTATGATAAAATATGTAGATTCATTTGTGAGATTGAGAGATAATTTGATGAGCAATTATGAGGGCTTGAGAAGGTTTAAGGGATTTGAACACGGTTGTAATATCAATTATATCGCCCGATTCATAGTAAAATTATGTGCTACTCTTCCCTTGGAGTTGGTCATATAGACTAATTTGATCAAATCACATATATCCCACATATGAAAGGGAAAAAGTAAAAAAAATCCCAAACTTTGTCTAAAGTGACACATTTATCCTAAACCATTTTTTAATACATAAAAACATCATAAACTTTGTCCACTGTCAAACATTTACCTCAAACATTTTTTTTTTGACACCAAATACCCTAAACTTTTACCTGTATGATATATTTACCCCAAAGTTTTAACTGTGATATCAATTTTTTAGAGTAAATGTGTCATATAAATACAAATTTAGGGTTTTTTTTAAGAGTCCCGTAATAAAGTTAGGGAATTTTGGTTTCACAAAAAATAAGTTTGAGTTAAATGTGTCACACTGTTTAAGTTTGGGTAGATGTGTTAATGGATACAAGTTTGGGTTTTTTTCTCACCAAAAACAGTTTGGGGCAAAAATGTCATGGTGAGCAAAATTTGGGATTTTTGGTGGCTTTTACCCAATATGAAATAAATCATATATGTGACCTTTTTTAAAGAAAATCTCATATATGATTTATTTCCTTTCCTATTTACTTTATTGTGCTTGATAACTTGTTTTTCGACAACGGTTCTTATTGTAACGGTCTCCAGTCAAGAAAATAAAAAATTACAAAACAAACATGTTTGCGACTTAATTCAAAGGCAAGCGTTAAAGATGGCGAAAATAGTGTTTATCACTTAAGCAATTCACTAGATTAACCAATATCTAAGGTTAGCACTTCTGGCCTTTAATTTAAGTTAAGGTCCAATTGTTTGGCAAAGAATTAATGATTTAGAAAATATATTCCTAAAAATGATCTCTTATTTTGCTTATAAAAATAAATGAAAGAAATAATTTAATTTTCTACGAAAATGTATATTCATAAGTGATTGTTGGCAATTGAAATATTTTCTATTGGTTAAATGTTTCAAGTGATATAACCAATAATATTTAGGAAAAATATTTTTCAAAAACATGTATCTTTCCGTGAAATAAACAAATCTTAATTCTTGTTCTCATAAATTGCATCTGGTCTATAAGTTTCTGTCTCATTTTTTATAGTCAAGTCCAAGATTGGCTCCAAATCCTCTTTCACTATCCCAATTCTAATGCCGAAAAGAAAACATCGACAAGAATTGAGAGAATGCAAAGCGACATGTGACGTGCTCTCCAAGGCAACTCGAAGATTGTCCCCACAAGTCAATGGGGATGGCATGTCATCATTCAGTGGAGTACGGAATCCCAAACGGTAAAGATCTCTCAGCCACCCATCCATGAGAAAATATTTAGTGGCTTCAAACCATCACGTTAGTGGCTGGTATGTAGATTCATTTGTGATGAAATATTTAGTGGGCGGCGAGAGTGTTTAGTAGCCAATAAATTTTATGATAAAATATGTAGATTCATTTGTGAGATTGAGAGATAATTTGATGAGCAATTATGAGGACTTGAGAAGGTTTAAGGGATTTGAACACGGTTGAAGTATCTATTATATCGCCTAATTTATAGTAAAATTATGTGCTACTCTTCCTTTGGAGTTGGTCATATAGACTAATTTGATCAAATCACATATATCCCACTTATGAAAGGGAAAAAGTCAAAAAAATCCCAAACTTTGTCTAAAGTGAAACATTTATCCTAAACCATTTTTTATCACATAAAAAAAATCATAAACTTTGTCCACTATGACACATTTACCTCAAACATTTTTTTTTGACACCAAATACCCTAAACTTTTACCTGTATGACATATTTACCCAAAAATTTTAACTGTGATACCAATTTTTTAGGGTAAATTGTCATATAAATACAAATTTAGAGTTTTTTTTATTAAGTGTCTCATAAAAAAGTTTAGGAATTTTGGTTTCACAAAAAATAAGTTTGAGGTAAATGTGTCACACTGTTTAAGTTTGGGTAGATGTTTTAATGTATACAAGTTTGGCTTTCTTTGTCACCAAAAAAAGTTTGGGGCAAAAATGTCATGGTGAGCAAAATTTGGGATTTTTGGTGGCTTTTACCCTATATGAAATAAATCATATATGTGATCTTTTTTAAAGAAAATCTCATATATGATTTATTTCCTTTCCTATTTACTTTATTGTGCTGGATAGCTTGTTTTTCGACAACAGTACTTATTGTAACAGTCTCTTGTCAAGAAAATAAAAAATTACGAAACAAACATGTTTGCGACACAATGCAAAGGCAGGCGTTAAAGATGACGAAAATAGTGTTTATCGCTTGAGCAATTCACTAGATTAACCAATATCTAAGGTTAGCACTTTTGACCTTTGATTTAAGTTAAGGTCCAATTGTTTGGCATATAATTAATGATTTAGAAAATATATTCCTTAAAAAGATCTCTGATTTTGCATATAAAAATAAATGGGAGAAAAGTAATTTTATTTTCTACGAAAATGTATATGCATAAGTGATTGTTGGCAATGGAAATATTTTTTATTGGTTAATTGTTTCAAGCAATATAACCAATAATATTTAGGAAAAATATTTTCCAAAAACATGTATCTTTCCGTGAAATAAACAAATCTTAATTCTTCTTCTAATAAATTGCATCTAGTCTATAAGTTTCGATCTCATTTGTTATAATCAAGGCCAAGATTGGCTCAAAATTCTCTTTCACTATCTCAATTCTAATGCCGAAAAGAAAACATCGACAAGAATTGAGAGAATGAAAAGCAACATGTGACGTGGTCTCCAAGGCAGCTCGAACATTGTCCCCACATGCCGATGGGGATGGCATGTCATCATTCAGTGGAGTACGGATTCCCAAATAGTAAAGATCTCCCAGCCACCCATCCATGAGAAAATATTTAGTGGCTTCAAACCATCACCTCAGTGACTAGTATGTAGATTCATTTGTGATGAAATATTTAGTGGGCGGCGAGACTGTTTAGTAGCCAATAAATTTTATGATAAAATATGTAGATTCATTTGTGAGATTGAGAGATACTTTGATGGGCAATTATGAGGGCTTGAGAAGGTTTAAGGGATTTGAACACGGTTGAAATATCTATTGTATCGCCTGATTTATAGTAAAATTATGTGCTACTCTTCCCTTGGAGTTGGTCATATAGACTAATTTGATCAAATCACATATATCCCACTTATGAAAGGGAAAAAGTCAAAACAATCCCAAACTTTGTCTAAAGTGACACATTTATCCTAAACTCTTTTTTATCACATAAAAAAAATCATAAAATTTTTCCACAGTGACACATTTACCTCAAACATTTTTTTGACACCAAATACCCTAAACTTTTACCTGTATGACATATTTACCACATTTAACTGTGATATCAATTTTTTAGGGTAAATGTGTCATATAAATACAAATTTAGGGTTTTTTTTTTAAGTGTCTCGCAAAAAAGTTTGGGAATTTTGGTTTCACAAGAAATAAGTTTGAGGTAAATGTATCACACTGTTTAAGTTTGGGTACATGTCTTAATGAATAAAAGTTTGGGTTTTTTTCTCACCAAAAAATGTTTTGGGCAAAAATATTATGGTGAGCAAAATTTGGGATTTTTTTGGTGGCTTTCACCCTATATGAAATAAATCATATATGTGATCTTTTTGAAAGAAAATCTCATATATGATATTTTCCTTTCCTATTTACTTTATTGTGCTGGATAGCTTGTTTTTGACAATAGTACTTATTGTAACGGTCTATGGTAAAAAAAAATTAAAAAATTACAAAACAAACATGTTTGCGACACAATGCAAAGGCAGGCTTTAAAGATGACGAAAAAAGTGTTTATCGCTTGAGCAATTCACTAGATTAACCAATATCTAAGGTTATAGCTTCTCGCCTTTGATTTAACTTACGGTCCAATTGTTTAGCATATAATTAATGATTTAGAAAATATATTCCTAAAAATGATCTCTTATTTTGCATATAAAAATAAATGGGAGAAAAATAATTTTATTTTCTACGAAAATGTATATGCATAAGTGATTGTTGGCAATGGAAATATTTTTTATTGGTTAATTGTTTCAAGCGATATAACCAATAATATTTAGGAAAAATATTTTCCAAAAACATGTATCTTTCCGTGAAATAAACAAATCTTAATTCTTGTTCTCATAAATTGCATCCAGTCTATAAGTTTCGGTCTCATTTTTTATAGTCAAGGCCAAGATTAGCTCCAAATCCTCTTTCACTATCTCATTTCTAATGCCGAAAAGAAAACATCGACAAGAATTGAGAGAATGAAAAGCAACATGCGACGTGGAGTATTTGGAGCCACATGCCGATGGCGATGGCATGTCATCATTCCATGGAGTACGGAATCCCAAGCGGTAAAGATCTCTCAGCCACTCATCCATGAGAAAATATTTAGTGGCTTTAGACCATCATGTCAGTGGCTGATATGTAGATTCATTTGTGATGAAATATTTAGTGGGCAGCGAGAGTGTTTAGTAGCCAATAAATTTTATGATAAAATATGTAGATTCATTTGTGAGATTGAGAAATAATTTGATGAGCAATTATGAGGGCTTGAGAAGGTTTAAGGGATTTGAACACGATTGAAATATCTATTATATCGCCCGATTTATAGTAAAATTATGTGCTACTCTTCCCTTAGAGTTGGTCATATAGACTAATTTGATCAAATCACATATATCCCACATATGAAAGGGAAAAAGTCAAAAAAATCCCAAACTTTGTCTAAAGTAGGGGTGATCGGGTCTAGGGTGGGTAGGGTCTAGACATGGACCCTGTTCCCGACCCTATTATAACCGGTTCTTTTTTTTTGGACCCTATTTACATTGGACCCTGTTCCCGACCCACCTTGTTTTTCCAGTGTGGGAACAGGGTCAACCCTGTTTATATTGGAACCTGTTTTGCAAAAATTGATGTACAGCACTCATATTTAAAATAAAGCGTTTAACATTCATATCGATCAGCATAAGCACATCCACCGTTGTAGCAAATAATTTGTACCTCATAACATCACTAGAAAAGGAAAAGAAAGAGAGTAGAACTTGTCTCTCCAAGATTCTCGAGCAAAATGTTATATTGCTGAGGATATGTACCTGCAGATAATGTAATGAAGTATACATATTAGATGCAAAAATTCTTGCACACAAACAATTTAAAAGTAGAACTTGCTATAGTAGTATTCTATTGAATATGCCAGTATGTCAAACCTGCCAAGTGATTACCTTAGTCTAAAAAAAGTACCTCAGGGGCTAAAATAAGGGGGATTGTCACACCAACCCATGTGTGCAGCACATATATTCTCAGCTTCAGATTTGATGATACTGAGATTGTCGCTATCCTAGGTCCAAATTCATGTTATGTTTAGAACATCGTTACTATCTTGCCCCCAAAATTAGAGTATCTGGACTGAAAAAAGGTATGCAATCTGATGCATGCTCCAAGAATAATTTTATCTAAATGCTTCTGAACAATAGCAAGTGAAGACTTTATTTCTTCTACCAGGTATTCAGGTAAGTCAAGCGGGCTCTTGACGGACGAGAAAAGTATGAATGATAAGATCCCGAATTATAAGAAAGCAACAGCCAGAGCAAAGAGTACCAGAAATACCCTAAACTTCGGAGGCTTCTTCTGGCCTAATCTCGTGTGATTTGGCGGTAGATGGAGTGTTCGATTAGGGAAAGACTGAAGGACCAACAGAGGGTCACCGAGGAAGGACTCTATCTCAAACGTACCTAACTGCCCTGTCGCGGGGATCACGCCAGATATCAATGGATTAAAGGAAACATTGAACTTGCTCAGCTCAGTCAAGTTGTTACCGTGAGGCGGTGGTGCGAGCGCGAGGGGTGCGACGAGAGCGGCAGGGGCGGCGTCGGATGGAACCGGGATCAGAGCTCGGGCGAGGGAGGCACGGGCGAGCGAGGTGTGGCTGCGGAGTGCAAGCGTCGGCGGAGGAGTCTCGGCTGCAGGTCGCGGACGAAGGCGGGCGGGCGGGTGACGCTAAGGACAGAAGCAGATCTCGTGGGTGAGGATAGAAAGGCGGGCGGGCGACGCTGGAGTTGCTGCAGGGCAGAAGCAAGGGCTCGACTGCAGATCTCGTGGGTGAGCAGGGGGCTCGGACGGACGGGTTGAGGATGGGCAGAAGCAGGGGCTCGGCTTCTGGCGGTGGCGCCCAGCTTTGCGAAGGACGGGGCTCAGGCGGAGAAGCAGCGGCAGCTTCACGAAGGGACGGGGCTCAGGCGGAGAAGCAGCAGCAGCTTCGCGAAGGGGGTGAGACTCGTGAGAGAGAGAGGTAAAGATAGAAATTAGGGTTACACGTTTTTTTTTTTGGGGGTGGCTTAACCGGTTCTCCAACCGGTTCCCAAACCGGTCCGGTCGAACCGGTTCCCGGGTGGGTAATCCCTCGGAACCGGTTCCCGGACCGGTTCAAACAGGGTCTGAGTTGTTGGAACCGGTTCCCGACCCTATTTTCCGGGTGGGCCGATCCGGGAACCGGGTTGACCCGGTCCGGTTGCACACCCTTAGTCTAAAGTGACACATTTATCCTAAACCATTTTTTATCACATAAAAAAATCATAAACTTTGTCCACTATGACACATTTACCTCAAACATTTTTTTTTACACCAAATACCCTAACTTTTACCTGTATGACATATTCACCCCAAAGTTTTAACTGTGATATCAATTTTTTAGGGTAAATGTGTCCTATAAATACAAATTTAGGGTTTTTTTTTTAAGTGTCTCTTAAAAAAGTTTGGAAATTTTGTTTCACAAAAAATAAGTTTGAGATAAATGTGTCACACTATTTAAGTTTGGGTACATGTCTTAATGGATAAAAGTTTGAGTTTTTTTCTCACCAAAAAATGTTTGGGGCAAAAATGTCATGCTGATCAAAATTTGGGATTTTTGGTGGCTTTCACGCTATATGAAATAAATCATATCTGTGATCTTTTTGAAAGAAAATCTCATACATGATTTATTTCCTTTCCTATTTACTTTATTGTGTTGGATAGCTTGTTTTTTGACAATGGTACTTATAGTAACGGTCTATTGTCAAGAAAATAAAAAAATTTTCAAAACAAACATTTTTGCCACACAATGCAAAGGCAGGCGTTAAAGATTACGAAAATAGTGCTAATCGCTTGAGCAATTCACTAGATTAACCAATATCTAAGGTTAGCACTTCTAGCCTTCGATTTAAGTTAAGGTCCAATTGTTTGGCATATAATTAATGATTTAGAAAATATATTCCTAAAAATGATCTCTTATTTTGCATATAAAAATAAATGGGAGAAAAATAATTTTATTTTCTATGAAAATGTATATGCATAAGTGATTGTTGGCATTGGAAATATTTCGTATTGCTTAATTGTTTCAAGCGATATAACCAATAATAATTAGGAACAATATTTTCCAAAAACATGTATCTTTCCGTGAAATAAACAAATCTTAATTCTTGTTCTCATAAATTGCATCCGGTCTATAAGTTTCGGTCTCATTTTTTATAGTCAAGGCCAAGATTGGCTCCAAATCTCTTTCACTATCTCAATTTTAATGCCGAAAAGAAAACATCGACAAGAATTGAGAGAATGAAAAGCGACATGCGACGTGGAGTATTTGGAGCCACATGCCGATGGCGATGGCATGTCATCATTCAATGGGGTACGGAATCCCAAACGGTAAAGATCTCTCAGCCACCCATCCATGAGAAAATATTTAGTGGCTTCAGACCATCACGTCAGTGACTGGTATGTAGATTCATTTGTGATGAAATATTTAATGGGCGGCGAGAGTGTTTAGTAGCCGATAAATTTTATGATAAAATATGTAGATTCATTTGTGAGATTGAGAGATAATTTGATGAGCAATTATGAGGGCTTGAGAAGGTTTAAGGGATTTGAACACGGTTGTAATAACTATTATATTGCCTGATTTATAGTGAAATTCTGTGCTACTCTTCCCTTCGAGTTGCTCATATAGACTAATTGGATCAAATCACATATATCCCACATATGAAAGGGAAAAAGTAAAAAAAATCCCAAACTTTGTCTAAAGTGACACATTTATCCTAAACTATTTTTTATCACATAAAAAAGTCATAAACTTTGTCCACTGTGTCACATTTACCTCAAACATTTTTTTTGACACCAAATACCCTAAAATTTTACCTGTATGACATATTTACCACAAAATTTTATCAGTGATACAAATTTTTTAGGGTAAATGTGTCGTATAAATACAAATTTAGGGTTTTTTTTTTAAGTGTCTCTTAAAAAAGTTTGGGAATTTTGGTTTCACAGAAAATAAGTTTGCAGTAAATGTGTCACACTGTTTAAGTTTGGGTAGACGTTTTAATGGATACAAGTTTGGGTTTTTTTGTCACCAAAAAAGTTTGGGGCAAAAATGTCATGGTGAGCAAAATTTGGGATTTTTGGTGGCTTTTACCCTATATGAAATAAATCATATATGTAATCTTTTTTAAAGAAAATCTCATATATGATTTATTTCCTTTCCTATTTACTTTATTGTGCTAGATAGCTTGTTTTTCGACAACGGTTCTTATTGTAACGGTCTCCTGTCAAGAAAATAAAAAATTACAAAACAAACATGTTTGCGACATAATTCAAAGGCAGGCGTTAAAGATGACGAAAATAGTGTTTATCGCTTGAGCAATTCACTAGATTAACCAATATCTAAGGTTAGCACTTCTGGCCTTTGATTTAAGTTAAGGTCCAATTGTTTGGCAGATAATTAAGGATTTAGAAAATATGTTCCTAAAAATGATCTCTTATTTTGCATATAAAAATAAATGAAAGAAAAATATTATTTTCTACGAAAATGTATATGCATAAGTGATTGTTGGCAATGGAAATATTTCGTATTGCTTAATTGTTTCAAACGATATAACCAATAATAATTAGGAACGATATTTTCCAAAAACATGTATCTTTCCGTGAAATAAACAAATCTTAATTTTTGTTGTCATAAATTGCATCCAGTCTATAAGTTTCGGTCTCATTTTTTATAGTCAAGGCCAAGATTGGCTCCAAATCCCCTTTCACTATCTCAATTTTAATGCCGAAAAGAAAACATCAACAAGAATTGAGAGAATGAAAAGCGACATGCGACGTGGAGTATTTGGAGCCACATGCCGATGGCGATGGCATGTCATCATTCAATGGGGTACGGAATCCCAAACGGTAAAGATCTCTCAGCCACCCATCCATGAGAAAATATTTAGTGGCTTCAGACCATCACGTCAGTGACTGGTATGTAGATTCATTTGTGATGAAATATTTAGTGGGCGGCGAGAGTGTTTAGTAGCCGATAAATTTTATGATAAAATATGTAGATTCATTTGTGAGATTGAGAGATAATTTGATGAGCAATTATGAGGGCTTGAGAAGGTTTAAGGGATTTGAACACGGTTGTAATATCTAGTATATCGCCTGATTTATAGTAAAATTCTGTGCTACTCTTCCCTTGGAGTTGCTCATATAGACTAATTGGATCAAATCACATATATCCCACATATGAAAGGGAAAAAGTCAAAAAAATCCCAAACTTTGTCTAAAGTGACACATTTATCCTAAACTATTTTTTATCACATAAAAAAATCATAAACTTTGTCCACTGTGTCACATTTACCTTAAACATTTTTTTTGACACCAAATACCCTAAAATTTTACCTGTATGACATATTTACCACAAAATTTTAACTGTGATACAAACTTTTTAGGGTAAATGTGTGGTATAATTACAAATTTAGGGTTTTTTTTTAAGTGTCTCTTAAAAAAGTTTGGAAATTTTGGTTTCACAAAAAATAAGTTTGCAGTAAATGTGTCACACTGTTTAAGTTTGGGTAGACGTTTTAATGGATACAAGTTTGGGTTTTTTTGTCACCAAAAAAAGTTTGGGGCAAAAATGTCATGGTGAGCAAAATTTGGGATTTTTGGTGGCTTTTACCATATATGAAATAAAATATATATGTGATCTTTTTTAAAGAAAATCTCATATATGATTTATTTCCTTTCCTATTTACTTTATTGTGCTAGATAGCTTGTTTTTCGACAACGGTTCTTATTGTAATAGTCTCCTGTCAAGAAAATAAAAAATTACAAAACAAAGATGTTTGCGACATAATTCAAAGGCAGGCGTTAAAGATGACGAAAATAGTGTTTATCGCTTGAGCAATTCACTAGATTAACCAATATCTAAGGTTAGCACTTCTGGCCTTTGATTTAAGTTAAGGTCCAATTGTTTGGCAGATAATTAAGGATTTAGAAAATATGTTCCTAAAAATGATCTCTTATTTTGCATATAAAAATAAATGGGAGAAAAATAATTTTATTTTCTACGAAAATGTATATGCATAAGTGATTGTTGGCAATGGAAATATTTTGTATTGCTTAATTGTTTCAAGCGATATAACCAATAATATTTAGGAAAAATATTTTCAAAAAACATGTATCTTTCCGTGAAATAAACAAATCTTAATTTTTGTTGTCATAAATTGCATCCAGTCTATAAGTTTCGGTCTCATTTTTTATAGTCAAGGCCAAGATTGGCTCCAAATCCTCTTTCACTATCTCAATTCTAATGCCGAAAAGAAAACATCGACAAGAATTGAGAGAATGAAAAGAGACATGCGACGTGGAGTATTTGGAGCCACATGCCGATGGGGATGGCATGTCATCATCCAATGGAGTACGGAATCCCAAACGGTAAAGATCTCTCAGCCACCCATCCATGAGAAAATATTTAGTGGCTTCAAACCATCACGTCAGTGACTGGTATGTAGATTCATTTTGATGAAATATTTAGTGGGCGGCGAGAGTGTTTAGTAGCCGATAAATTTTATGATAAAATATGTAGATTCATTTGTGAGATTGAGAGATAATTTGATGAGCAATTATGAGGGCTTGAGAAGGTTTAAGGGATTTGAACACGGTTGTAATATCTAGTATATCGCCCGATTTATAGTAAAATTCTGTGCTACTCTTCCCTTGGAGTTGCTCATATAGACTAATTGGATCAAATCACATATATCCCACATATGAAAGGGAAAAAGTCAAAAAAATCCCAAACTTTATCTAAAGTGACACATTTATCCTTAACTATTTTTTATCACATAAAAAAATCATAAACTTTGTCTACAGTGTCACATTTACCTCAAACTTTTTTTTTGACACCAAATACCCTAAAAGTTTACCTATATGACATATTTACCACAAAATTTTAACTGTGATACAAATTTTTTAGGGTAAATGTGTCGTATAAATACAAATTTAGGGTCTTTTTTTAAGTGTCTCTTAAAAAAGTTTGGGAATTTTGGTTTCACAAAAAATAAGTTTGCAGTAAATGTGTCACACTGTTTAAGTTTGGGTAGATGTTTTAATGGATACAAGTTTGTGTTTTTTTTGTCAACAAAAAAAGTTTGGGGCAAAAATGTCATGGTGAGCAAAATTTGGGATTTTTGGTGGCTTTTACCCTAAATGAAATAAATCATATATGTGATCTTTTTTAAAGAAAATCTCATATATGATTTATTTCATTTCCTATTTACTTTATTGTGCTAGATAGCTTGTTTTTCGACAACGGTTCTTATTGTAACAGTCTCCTATCAAGAAAATAAAAAATTACAAAGCAAATATTGTGATATCCCAGATTTTCAATCATGTCTTTTACTAAATAAATCGAGCATTCCATCGACGCGCCTATAGTGCTATTCTCAGATCCGATCACTCGTGAGATAACTAGACTATTTGGGACAACAATTACGGAATTTTAAGGCAATATACTTGAGAATTCGACTAGGAATCGGCTTCTCGATCGTGCTCATCTTTAGAGGCCATTACGGCAGAGTGTAAAATCGATTTGAAATCAAAGATAGGTCAGTTCGACTGTGATGTGTGGCTAATCGTGGGTGACACCACTAAATTGAAAAATTCTTATTGACCGGCACAAGACTGATTTTCTTATTGTTTTGGTACCCTGTGTCCGTATTTGAATCCTCGAGATTCTCACGACAACCGAGAGTCGCCAATGAGTCGAGTGGGTTCATTGTGGCTCGAAGAAAATCGACCACTAGTCATTTGCACTAAAAGGTTTTGAAAGTTACCCGGTAGCCTAGGTCACGCTAAAAACGCACCGAATGGAAACTAACTGAGAATTCTAGTCCGATTTCAGAAATTGAATATTCTCTCATGTCACAATAAACTCTAGGAGTATCGACTCAGTCTCAGAAGATTTCCTGTAACCCAAGACTTTTTGGGAAAAAGTCGGCATAGGACCATTTTTATATAAAAAAAAGGCCGGAGATCGTTTTGATTGCAAATTTGGGAAGTATGATGGATATATTAGCAAGGAAGAATGCCAAGATGACCGATGATGAGTCAGTTGAATTTGTTGAAGCCAATTGGTGTTAATCTAAGAAGGAACAAGTGTCCAATTGAGAGAAAATGCTTCTAAATTCGTGTGCCCCCACCAACCCACAACCTTTGGACCACTTCGGCTTTCTAGAATAGTGCATGCGTGGTTCATTGTGAACCAAGGACGGATACTTGGTCAAGGATGGCCTAGGGGACAAGCTTGTGGAAGAAGGAAGGCTTGTGGAGCCTTTGTCTCCTTATCCTTCCAACTCCAACCTCATATCTTCCTTCTCTCTCTCCCTCATTGCCATCCAAGCCATCTCTATCTCCCCCTTCCCTTGCTCGACACACCAACAACCAAGGAAGACAGCCAGCAAGCCGCTGGACCGTTTTCCTCCTTTATTTTCACTTCTGCCGGTTTCCGCTCCAGCTGACCTTTCGTCAATGATCTGAGTTGAAAGTGTCTCGGATGAATTAGCAAACGAGCCACCCATCGCCGTGATGAGGACATCCAAACCGTTCCATCAAGCCCGACCTCACCCCGAATGAAGCCGCCGACCGTCCAGTACGCCGATGTGAAGTTACCAGTAACCGGACCGTCTAGAGCCCTGCCGAGTGGACTGTTTCACATTTTTCGCGACTTCGTCAGCATTTGGACCCTTCCTTTGCCCGTTCCAACCACTAGCACATCCCCTGTTGACCTCGGGAGCCACCGGTTGCTACCCACCCGCTTGCCGGAGCTCCAATCAACCCGTTTCTTCACCATTCGGCTGCCGGTTGCCTTGCCAAGCCTTCCACCGGTCTTGCTTTGCCTATCCGAGCTTGTTTTTTCTCTGTTTCAGCAAGAACAAAACAAAAGTTTTGTGGGTTTCACAGTGGCTGTTAGGCCCATTTTGATGTGCTTCCGGACCTCGAAACCTAGGCCCGCTTTGAGAATAAATGTCCCCCACAACGTTCCCGTCGGTTTGATCCGATCCGTTCGTTAATCAAGTGAGTTTTACTCACTAATCCCTACTTAGTAGAATAATGATGCTTAGGGGTTGATTAGATTTAATTTAGTGCAATTAGGTGGAAAGATAAGATTAGAATTATTAAATTAGGGATTTACCTATGCATGTTAGGCAAATGGTTAGTGTACTTAGCAAATAGATATGCTCTATTATTTATTGAACGAGTCTCGGCAATTTTCCGGGCTCATCTCGGCTTCCAATTAGGCATTACGGGCCTAAATTGGATTTATTGTAATTATTTAATAAATTTCGAAATTATTTAATTAATTAATTATTTTTTGAAAATTAGGTTGGGATAGCCGACGACCGGAATTTTATGCTGAGTATGATGGTGTAATCTATTTATTTATTTGAGCATTGAATTGTGCTTAATTGAATTAATTATGATTATAGGATTTTCTTCCTAAATAAATTACAGGGCGTCGGTTTGCCAAAAATATGTTTTGGGCTATTGAAACTGGTGGGATGTTAAAAAAAATGAAATCGTTATATTTTGGTTAAGGCTAGCCGTGTATTTTTGTCAAGCATGATAACAATGGTAAATTGATTGTATTTTCAAAACAAAAATATTATAGCGACTCGATGATTCATATGTCATATGGAGAATGGACGTTGTACTATTATAGCTGGATGACTTTCATGTCATCTTGAGAAGAAATTGTTTGTATATCGGCTCGTTGACTCTATATGTCATCTTGGAGATAGAATGGTATGATTTGACAGCTCGAGGACTTTCATGTCATCTTGAGAAGGAATTGTTTGTATATCGGCTCAGTGACTCTATATGTCATCTTGGAGATAGAACGTTATGCACAGATATGTTATAACGGCTCCATGACTCTATGTGTCGTCTCAGAGATAGAACGTTATGCATACCCGCTCGATGGCTCTGTATGTCATCTGGATATAAGATAATATACTAGCTCGGTAACTCGAAAGGTTATCTTGGAGAATGAATAGTATATTATAGTGGCTCGGTAACTCGATTAGCTATCTGGGAGATTGGACAGTATTGAATTGAGATGACCGGGGAATGGTCTGATTGACATGTAATCGACTAGGTTGATTGATCGATGTTTCGATCTATTGTGGTTGATAGGGTGCCTATTCAAAATGTGCTAAATTGCAGGTGGAATCTGAGGTCAAGGTAAGTCCTCTGAGCCGTGATGTGCATAGGCAGCCCTTATGGCATATTGGTTTCCTAATCGGGTCTTAGGAGGTAGAACTCGCTGAGACGTTGTCTCACTAGTTATTGTATAACCATTTCAGGTCCTTAGGTGGTATTGGTGAAGGACCATAAGCCCCAGACTTAGAAGGTGAAGTCTGAAGAATCGGCGTCCTTGTCTGACTAGTGCGTCATAGGACAATTCTATTTTGGTGAAAGTTGATTCCTTTTTGTCGACTTCAGTGTATAAACCTGTGTGTTTATAAAAAGGTCTCTTGTGAAAAATTGATCCTACTTTCCTATCCTATTGTTTTATTGTTGGGGGATTTATTTATATGCTTCCGCATGCGTATTAAAATAAAAAGGTCGGCAATGCGTCTTGGGACGTCGCTATTATATCGACCAAGTGAGGGATGGGCGCGTGTTCGAAGATCTGGGCGTGACATTCTGTTTAAGTGGTATTAGAGCAAAGTTCAAGATTGGAGTGATAAGGAGTGATGGTTCATGGGATAGTAGTTGGAAGGCCTTTAAATTCATGCTAGTGCATGTTTGTGTTAGCTGAGTGCTAGAGTTGCTTGTTGTTTTAGATCCCTCTGTTTCTAATTCGGTGTGGAATTGGAAATAGGTGTTAATTGATAAAGCTGAGCTATGTGCGATCAGGAGCATAGAACTCCTACCAAGAGGACCGTTCGTGCCGTGACTCGGGGTAGAACGCCGACCAGGGTCGGTACCCGCGGAGAGGCCGAGGTCGAGTGCCAGCTCAGGCTAGCACGAGTGGAATGGCACTACCTGTAGTGGATGTCGAGGTAGCAGCCCCTGGTAATCCCAGAGTATAAGATATTATGTAGGCGCTAGAGGCCATGGGAGATGTCATGGCACAACAAACTCTAAACCAAGCCACCACTGCTACTGCACCTGCCGCCGCACCTGTTGCCGCACCTGCCGAAGTTCATGCTGGAAACATGATGGCACAGAGAGAAAGACCGATCCACAAGCTGGTGGAACAATTCTTGCGGCTGAATCCGCCTCAGTTTACTGGGCCAGGAGACCCCAAAGCTGCTGCCTTGTGGGTTCAAAAATTGGAGAAGGCTTTTGCACTATTGATGTGCAACGAGATGGAGAAAGTGGTTCTTGCAACTTACCAACTGGAGGGAGTTGCAAATACTTGGTGGATAACCACCCAAGGAGCAGTGTTTCCAGAACGTGTTGCTCCCGAGTGGAACACCTTCCTTGAGGCTTTTAATGAAAAGTATTTCTCAGAGACTGTCAGGGAGATGAAAATGGCAGAGTTCCTATGTCTTCGCCAAGGCTCCATGGCCGTAGACCAATAAGAAGCGAAGTTCGCTAAACTGTCTCAATATGCTCCTGAATTAATCGAGAATCCGACGAACCAAGTGAGACGGTTCAAGGATAGATTCAAGCCGGACTTGAGGAGTATATTGATTTCGCTAAATCTGAGGAATTACAATGATCTGTACCAGTGCCCTTGAAGGATGAGCGCTTGTTATGAATGCGGTCAGCAAGACGACCTGGCTAGAGATTGTCCTAGGAGGCCAAGAGGACAACCACAACTGTTGCCGCCGCCGCAGATGGGTCAAATCAGAAGGTATGCCCCTTAGAATGTGCCACAGGGAGGACAGTTGAGACCTCCAGTTCAGGGCACCGTGTATGCAATTACACAAGGTCAGGCCAAAGCTGCGCCTGACGTGATCACAGGTGTAGTTCCATTGAATGAGCTGCAAGCTTAGAGATGAATCGAGTTATGCACTGAGCGGGAAGGGCAGTGTCCTCAGAACAATTTTATCAGAGTGGCGCAGCAGAATTTTGGTTAAGTTTATAGAACTTCAGTTGTTGTAATGAAGCCATAGAAAGGAGAATCATTGGTTATAGTTGTACTTGAATACTTTGCCTATGTATAACTTGGATACCATATATAAAAAGGTTTGGCTCGAGGAGCTTTCGTTGTAATGAATTGTTAGTGCAATGTAATGCCATTGGGTCTGACAAATGTTCCAACTGCTATCATGGATTTGACAAATTGAGTGTTCGAAGAATATATAGATCAATTCCGATCGTGTCGTGTAATGATATTCTAGAGTATTCGAGGAATGTTAAGGGACACGGGAGACATCTGAGAATGGTGAAGGAATCTCCATGGACCCGGCCAAGATCGAATCAGTTATTAGTAGACCAAGATCGACAATAGTATCAGAAATCAGAAATCGTTTGAGTTGGACAAGTCACTACAGGAGGTTCGTGGAAGGAATCTCAACATCAGTATCACCACTGACTCGACTCCTGAAGAAAGGAGAGAAATTCATATGGACAGACAAGTGTGAGGATAATTTCCAAGAGCTTAAGTAGAAGTTGGCTACCGCACTTGTGTTGACCATTCCTTATGGTTCAGGAGAATGCAAAATTTATAAGTAACGCGTCGCTTAGAGGATTGGGTTGCGTGTTGATGTAACGTGGTAGAGTGTTACATACGCACCCCATCAGTCGATACCCCATGAGTTGAGTTACCTGGCACATGACTTGGAACTCGCAGCAATACTTTTCACTCTGAAAATTTGATGATGTTATTTGTGTGGAGAAAGACTTCAGATCTTCGTTTAACGCTAAAATCTCAAAGTGTTTATTCTCTCAGAAGGAGTTGAATATGAGACAGTGTTATGAGTTAGAATTCTGGAAGAACTGTGATAGTGATATCTTGTGTCACCCTGGAAAGACGAATTAAGTCGCGGGTGCACTGAGTCGGAAGTCTTCAGTTGCACAGATGGTGATCAAGGAGTGGAAATTTACTCGAGAGAGCTCGATATTCGGTTTTCAAATTTGAGATAGGCCATCTTTCAAATCTTATGGCCACCCTCAGAATCGAACCGAAGGTCCAGTTTAGGATCAAGACGTTTCAGTTGACTAACCCAAATGTTCAAGAAATCCTATAAGAGGATACCGGTAAAAGAAAGGTTGACTTTCAGATTTTGAAAAAGGGAATTCCGAAGTATTGTGGGTGATGATAGGTGTTAGACAGTACGGAACTTGGGGAGGAGACCTTGTCAGGAACTCATTGTAATAGTTGCAGTATTTGACCAGATAGTACAATTAGGTTGGAATCGGTGTTAACTCGATTAGCAGACCAACATAAAGATAGATATGCTAGACAAGTTGCAAGTGTATGATGTGTCGATAAGTGGAAGTTCGGTAATGCAAATCGGCAGGACCTTTATAATCACTCGAGAGTTTGGAGTGGGAATGGAAGTATATCATGATGGAACATTGTGACCGGCTTACCAAGGAGTCAACGGCATAATAATTCCATTTGGAGTTGTGATCGACAAATTGACGAAGTCGACCCACATCTTGGTAGTATGAAAGGATCTGGACTTAGATAAACATGCAAAGTTGTATGGGAGTGAGATAGTTCGTCTACATAAAGTGCCAGTGACGAATTCATGTCAAATCTAGACCCGACGTTCCCAGTTACAGTAGAGCAGTCAGATGGTTTCTTTGAAGCAGTGCATAGTAGAGTGTGCAGAACTTCAGTTACTGAGATGAGGTTAGAGAAAGAAAGATCACAGGCTTAGAGTCAACTCAGCAATCAGTGATTGCAGTTGCTGCAATCAATGCCAGAGTACAGACCGCTCAGAATCGCTAGAATAATTGAATCGTTGAGCATTGAAGGCCTTTAGAGTTCTAAATTGGTGATTGCACCTTTCTGAAAGTATCACCAAAGAGGAATACCTTGCATTTCGGCAAGGAGGGAAAGCTGGAACCGAGGTACGTAGGTCCCTATGAGATTCTGGATAGAGATCCAGGATCTTAACGTATCGTCTTGCATTGTAGCGAAGGTTGGCGCAAGTGCATGACATCTTTCACATGTTGATGTTGAGGACATATGAGCCTAACACGACCCACATGCTAAATCTTTAAGAATTAGACGTGGGCGACAGAGTGTCGTACATGAAAAGCTCGGTTCAGACTGTGAATCAGAAAGATTGGATTTTGTGAACCAAGAAGATCCACTTGGTCAAAGTGGTTTGACAACACTACGGAACTGAAAGAGCAACATGGGAGACTGAAGAGTCGATGAGACAGTTGTAACCCTTCCTTTTTTCTTAAGTTTTGTGAGGTTTAAATTTCGAGGATGAAATTTATATGAGAGGGAAAGAGTTGTGACATCCCAGATTTTCGCTCCTGTCTTCTACTGAATAAATAGGGCATTTCATCGATGCGCGTATAGTACTATTCTTAGAGCCGATCACTCGTGAGATAACTAGACTATCTAGGACAACAATTAAGGAATTTTAAGGCAATAGACTTGAGAATTAAACCAAGAATCGACGTCTCGACCGTGCTCATCTTTAGAGGTCATTACGGCACAGTATAAAATCGATTTGAAATCAAAAATAGGTCGATTCGACTGAGATGTGTGGCTAATCGTGGGTGACACCACTAAATTGAAAAATTCTTGTCGACCGGCACTAGACTGATTTTCTTATTGTTTTGGTACCTTGTGTTCATATTTGAATCCTCAAGATTCTTACGACAACCGAGAGTCACCAATGAGTCGAGTGGGTTCATTGTGGCTCGAAATAAATCAACCATGGGTCATTTGCACTAAAAAGTTCTGAAAGTTACCTAATAACCTAAGTCACGCTAAAAACACGCCAAATGGAAATTTACTGAGAATTCAAGTCCGATTTCAGAAATTGAAGATTCTGTCATGTCACAATAAATTATAGGAGTATCGACTCAGTCTCACAAGATTTTTCTGCAACCCGAGATTTTTTGGGAAAAAGTTAGCATACGACCGTTTTTATATAGAAAAGGGCCAGGGATTGTTTTGATCGCAAATTTGGGAAGCATGATGGATATATTAGTAAGGAAGAATGCCAAGATAACCGACGATGAGTCAATTGAATTTGTTGAAGCCAATTGGTGTTAATCTAAGAAGGAACAAGTGTCCAATTGAGAGAAAATGCTTCTAAATTCGTGTGCCCCCACCAACCCACAACCTTTGGACCACTTCAGACTTCTAGAATAGTGCATGGGTGGTTCATTGTGAGCCAAGGAAGGATACTTGGTCAAGGGGACAAGCTTGTAGAAGAAGGAAGGCTTGTGGAGCCTTTATCTCCTTATCCTTCCAACTCCAACCTCATATCTTCCTTCTCTCTCTCCCTCATTGCCATCCAAGCCATCTCTCTCTCCCCCTTGCCTTGCTCGACACACCGATAGCCAAGGAAGATAGCCAGCAAGCCGCCAGACCGTTTTCCTCCTTTATTTTCACTTCTGCCAGTTTCCGCTCCAGCTGACCTTTCACCAAAGATCTGAGTTGAAAGTGGTCTTCCCAGATGAATTAGCAAACGAGCCACCCATCGCCGTGACAATGACATCCAGACCATTCCATAAGCCCGACCTCGCCCTGAACGGAGCCGCCGACCATTCGGTACGCCTGCATGAAGTTACCGGTCGCCGGACCGTCTCGAGCCCTGCCAAGTGGACTGTTTCGCGTTTTTCGCAAGTTCCTCCAAATTTCGACCCTTCTTTTGCCCGTTCCAACCACCAACACATCCCCCGTTGACCCCGGGAGCCACCGGTTGCCAACCACCCGCTCGCCGGAGCTCTGATCAACCCGTTTCTTCGCCGTTCGGATGCCGGTTGCCTCACCAAACCTTCACCAGTCTTGCTTTGCCTAACCGAGCTTGTTTCCTCTCTATTTCAACTAAAATGGAACAGAAGTTTTGTGGGTTTCATACCAGCTGTTAGGCCCGTTTTGATGTGCTTCCAAGCCTCGAAACCTAGGCCCGCTTTGAGAAGAAACGTCCCCCGCGGCGTTCCCATCGGTTTGATCCAATCCGCTCGTTAATCAAGTGAGTTTTACTCACTAATCCCTACTTAGTAAACTAATGATACTTAGGGGTTGATTAGATTTAAATTGGTGTAATTAGGTGGATAAATTAGATTAGAATAATTAAATTAGGGATTTACTTATGCATGTTAGACAAATGGTTAGTGTACTTAGCAAGTAGATATGCTCTATTATTTATTGAACGAGTCTCAGCAATTTTCCGAGCTTGTCTCGGCTTCCAATTAGGCATTACGGGCCTAAATTGGATTTATTGTAATTAATTAATAATTTTCGAAATTATTTAACTAATTAATTATTTTCCGAAAATTAGGTTGGGATAGCCGACGACCGGAATTTTATGCTGAATATGATGGTGTAATCTGTTTATTTATTTGAGCGTTGAATTGTGCTGAATTGAATTAATTATGATTTTAGAATTTTATTCCTAAATTAATTACTTTTGGTAATTGATGGGAAAATTACCGAGCGTCGGTTTACAGTGCCAAAAATATGTTTTGGGCTGTTGAAGCTGGTGGGATATTAAAAAAAATGAAATCGTTATATTTTGGCTAAGGCCTGTCGTGTACTCAAACACGTGTATTTTTATCAGGCATGATAACAAGGGTAAATGGATTGTGTTTTCAGAACAAAAATACTATAGCGGCTCGATGGTTCATATGTCATATGGAGAATGGACGTTATAATATTATAGCTCGATGACTTTCATGTCATCTTGAGAATGAATTGTTTCTATACCGGCTCGGTGACTCTACATGTCATCTTGGAGATATGACGGTATGATTTGACAGCTCAAGGACTTTCATGTCATCTTGAGAAGGAATTGTTCATATACCGGCTCGGTGACTCTATATGTCATCTTAGAGATCGGACGGTATGAACCAACGGTGTGTTATAACGGCTCGATGACTCTATATGTCGTCTTGGAGATAGAACGTTATGCATAGGTATGTTATAACGGCTCGATGACTCTATATGTCGTCTTGGAGATAGAACGTTATGCATACCCGCTTGATGGCTCTGTATGTCATCTGGAGATAGGATAATATACTAGCTCGGTAACTCGAAAGGTTATCTTGGAGAATGAATAGTATATTATAGTGGCTCGGTAACTCGATTGGTTATCTAGGAGATTGGACAGTATTGAATTGAGATAACCAGGGAATGGTCTGATTGACATGTAATTGACTAGGTTGATTGGTCGATGTTTCGATTTGTTGTGGTTGATAGGGTGCCTATTCAAAATGTGCTAAATTGCAGGTGGAATCTGAGGCCAAGGTAAGTCCTCTGAGCCGTGATGTGCATAGGCATCCCTTATGGCATATTGGTTTTCTAATCGGGTCTTAAGAGGTAGAACTTGCTGAGACGTTGTCTCACTAGTTATTGTATAACCATTTCAAGTCCTTAGGTGGTATTGGTGAAGGACCAAAAGCCCCGGACTTAGAAGGTGAAGCCTGAAGAATCATCGTCCTTGTCTGGCTAGTGAGTCATAGGACAATTCTATTTTGGTGAAAGTTGATTCCTTTTTGTTGACTTCAGTTTATAAACTTGTGTGTTTATAAAAAGGTCTCTTGTGAAAAATTGATCCTACTTTCCTATCCCATTGTTTTATTGTCGGGGGATTTATTTATATGCTTCCGCATGCGTATTAAAATGAAAGGGTCGGCAATGCGTCCTGGGACGTCGCTATTATATCGACCTTGTGAGAGATGGACACGTGTTCGAGGATCGAGGCATGATAAACATGTTTGTGACACAATTCAAAAGCAGACGTTAAAGATGACAAAAATAGTGTTTATCGCTTGAGCAATTCACTAAATTAACCAATATCTAAGGTTAGCACTTCTGGCCTTTGATTTAAGTTAAGGTCCAATTGTTTGGTAGATAATTAATGATTTAGAAACTAGATTCCTAACAATAATCTCTTATTTTGCTTATAAAAATAAATGAAAAAAATAATTTTATTTTCTACGAAAATGTATATGCATAAGTGATTGGTGGCAATGGAAATATTTTTTTATTGGTTAATTGTTTCAAGCGACATAACCAATAATATTTAGGAAAAATATTTTCCAAAAACATGTATCTTTCCGTGAAATAAACAAATCTTAATTCTTGTTCTCATAAATTGCATCTGGTCTATAAGTTTCGGTCTCATTTTTTATAGTCAAGTCCAAGATTGGCTCCAAATCCTCTTTCACTATCTCAATTCTAATGTCGAAAAGAAAACATCGACAAGAATTGAGAGAATGAAAAGCGACATGCGACGTAGGGGTGTCAACGGTTCGGTTCGGTTCGATTTTTCAAAATCTTCCGAACCGAACCGAATGAGACCCGAACTGAATACGAACCGAATCGAAATTTCGGTTGGGTTCGGTTCGGTTTTCGGTTTTTGGTTTTCAACTTTTGGTTTTTTTTTTTTTTTTTGGTTTTCAATTCTTTCTCTTTTTATTTTTCAATTTTTTAATTTCTTTTTATTCCCTAAATATTCTTCTTCCTTGCATTCTTCTCCGTCCCAGAACAACGCCTACAACTTCCTTTCACCAAAACAGGCTTTCCTCAACTCTCACCCAAAAACACTACCGGTCGAAGCAGCCAACACCCACACCGTCACCGAACCACCATCCTCTGCCGGTCGTTCCCTTCGACAGGCGTCGACTACCGCTGGTGGACTACTTGGCTCGGCTTCCATCGAGCTTGGCTGGGAAGATAGAACTTGGCCCCATCAATCGGGCGCCGTTCGAGGTAGCCCTAATGCCGACATCTCCCAACACCCACTCGTGCCAACACTGTTAACCTTCCCTTTCCTCGAACCGTCCACGACCAACCCACAAAACCAAAGAAAATCTACGCAGATTTGGCCTAGACAAAACGTCGAACATCTGGGGTGCGCCCACGAAAAAGCTAACGAAAGCTCGACCGAGAGATCAATCAACAATCCAAGCAGAAACAACAACCAAGCAAAGTCTAGAGACAACAAATCATGGGCGCCTGTGACGGAGAAAAAGGGAAGGTGACGAGTTGCGTCCGCGGGCGCCTGTGACGCAAGGGAAAGACACGCGAGTGACAAGAGTGAATTCGGGGAGCCTTCTAGAATGCATGAGCTGGCGTGGCGTGGGGGGATAGGGACATGTAACAAAAAGATGCTGAGGCGAGGAACGCATGGTCGAGCAACGGGTGATGGAGAAGCTCGCTGGTTTTTGGAGAGTTCTTCGGCCGAGTGAAAGGAGAGGTGCTGATCCGAGAGAAAAAAGAGGGGCTCGGCCATTGCAAAGGGGGCTAGGGACAGTTTTTCCACGAAACCAGATCGCTGACAGAAGGAGGTGGCCGGAGAGATACATTAGAGAGCAGTCTGTTTTGTGGGGGAGGGTCGGTCAGGAAGGAGCAACAGAAAAGCTTCGTTGAAAGAACGCGAACAAAGTGAGAGAACCATGGAGGGCTTCGGCTGGTTTCGATTTTTTTGGTTCGGTTCTTATTGGTTAACCGATAAAAACCGAACCAATAAAAAAAATATTGGTTTTTAATGAGAACTTAACCAAAAACCGAACAAAACCGAAAAAACCGAATTTTTCGATTAGGTTTGGTTCGGTTTTCGATTCGGTTCGGTTTTCGGTTCAATTCCTGACACCCCTAGTGCTCTCCAAGGCAACTGGAAGATTGTCTCCACATGCCGATGGGGATGGCATGTGATCATTCAGTGGAGTACAGAATCCCAAACGGTAAATGATCTCTCAACCACCCATCTATGAGAAAATATTTAATGGCTTCAAACCATCACATCAGTGACTGATATGGCATACATGTATCTTACTCACATTCACTCACAAATTAACACCAATCCACATTGCCACTTTAGTAGATGACATGGAATCAAATAAAAATCTATCACATATCATTAAGGACTAGAATACTACAAGTGCCATGACTTTCATAGAGTACTTATTTGAGTGCCATAATTTTTATTTTTATTTTTGACGACTTGATTACCATAACTTCTTAAAACATTCACTAGAGTATTATAACTTTTTAATCAATTACTTAAATATTATAACTTTTTTAAAACATTAACAACAAATACTGTGCCACGTTAGATTTCTAGCACTTGGGTGAACATTTTTAAAAAATGTTGGCACTTAAATAATCGATCGAAAGTTATGACACTAAAGTAAATGTTTTTAAAAAGTTATGGCACTCAAGTGGTAAAAAAAATTACGGCACTCAAATAAGTAACATATGAAAGTTATAACACTTGTAGTGTCCTAAACCCCAATGATATGTGATAGATTTTTATTTGATTCCATGTCACCTACTAATGAGGCAATATGGACAGGTGTTAATTTGTGAGTATATTCGAGTAAGATACATACATGCCACATCAGCCACTGATGTGATGGTTTGAAACCACGGAATAATTCTCATGCATGGATGGCTAAGAAATCATTTACTACTTGGGATTTTTCCGTACTCCACTGAATGATCACGTGCCATTCCCATCGGCATGTGAAGACAATCTTCAAGTTGCCCTAGAGAGCATGTCGCATGTTGCTTTTGATTCTCTCAATTCTTGTTGATGTTTTCTTTTCAGCATGAGAATTGAGATGGTGAAAGAGGATTTGGAGTCAATATTGGACTTGACTTCGAAAAGTGAGATCGAAAGTTACAGACAAAATGCAATTTATTAGAATAAAAATTAGGGTTCGTTTGTTTCGTGGAAAATGCACGTCTTTAGAAAATATTTTACTAAAAGTGATTGGTTAATGCAAAGAGGAAGATTCCGGATTCTTAGCCTCTCTCTTCTTTGGCCTAAACAAGTTCACTGTATAGGAAAATCTCAACAAAAAGAGGTGATAGTTTGATCTATCAACGGCCAATCTGGGATAAATATTGCTTGAAATAATGAGCCAAGAAAAATTATTTCCATTGCCAACAATAATTCATGCTTATACATTTTCGTAGACATTTTTATTCAATGATTTTTGTAAGCGAAATAAGAGATCATTTTTAGGAATATATTTCCCAAATTTTCTGCCAAACAAATGGACCTTAACTTAAATCAAAGGCTAAAAGTGCTAACCTCAGATTTATGCTATGACTGAGGGAGAGCTATTGCAATGGAATTCAACTTTCATCACAAACAAAAGCTTTTGGTGATCACTAGACTATGCCCTAACCAAGTCCAGAAATTGTTCAAAATATTGGTTCACTCAGATCTTGAATTTACAAGCGAACATGCACGTTTGTTTGCTAAGATAGAACCAGATTCAAATGCCTCATCTGCTACTCTCTAATCATGTGCCACAACCAACGAAGAGTGAATCTTTAGTTTAATCTCCATCTGAAACTTCCACATCCTCAATGCATCCCATGATTACATGTTCTAAGGTTGAGATCTCAAAGCCAAACCCCAAGTTTGCCAATATGGTGGTATTATCTATCCTTCCCAAGCCATGCACTATCCATTCAAAATTAAAACACCCTAATTGGAGAGCCGCTATGCTAGAGGAGGTAGATGCTCTTGCGATCAACAAAGTATGGGAACTCGTTCCCCATCATCCCTTGATGAATGTGGTTGGATGTAAATGGTTGTACAAGACAAAGCTACATGCAGATGGTTCACTTGACCAATTGAAGATCTCACTTGTTGCGAAAGGCTTTCATCAAGAGGAGGGCATTAACTTCCTAGAAACTTCTAGTCTAGTAGCTAAACATGCCACGATTCATATTGTCCTATATGTTGCTACTATCCAGATTTAGGAAATTTGCTAATTAGATGTCAAGAACGCCTTCTTACATGGTGATCTCGATGTTCCTGTTTAGATTGGAAAACCATCAAGTTTCCATGATTTGTCTTGTCCTAATCATGTTTGCTTACTCCAGAATGCACTACATGGCCTCAAACAAGCTCCTAGGGCATAGTTCAGTATGGATTCTTTTGCAGCATTGCCGATCCATCTCTATTTGTTTATCAATCATCATTTTCGTACTCTTATTTCACTTCTCCATATGGATGATATAGTCCTCTAGTGATTCCCTGAAATTATTGAACTATCTTGTGCAAACACTTAGTCAAGTGTTTTCTATGAAAGACCTTGGTGCTCTTCATTATTTCTTGGGCATGGAAGCTAATCACTCCACTAATGGGCTCTTTCTCTCACAACAAAAATTTGCATTAGATTTTTTGAGTGGAGCATCAATGGTGCAATGTAAGCCAATTGCTACTTCAATAGTTACCAAGCAACCACTCCTTAAATATGGTGATAAGCCCATACTTATTCAGCCCATTTTCGAAGCATTATAGGCGCTCTTTAGTTTCTTACCCTCATTCGTCTGAATCACTTGCTTGCATCCGACAAAGCTTGCCAATGTATGCATGCCCCAATTGTTGCTTACTATTAGTTGGTAAAATGTATTCAATGATATGTTTGCAGTACTTGTATAACGACCCCAACTCCATCTCCAAGGTCTCGAGCTATCAGGGTTATTTTTGCAACGTCCCAGCTGTCGCTGTCCTATTTCTTTTTCATTAAGCACATGTGAAAGCGTACATACAATACCTAGACAACAACAAGTAGCTAGGAAAACAACCAATTGCAAACACACAATTATATCAGTTATTATTTACAAGCCCTTTTGTCACAAGCCATTATATTTACAACCACTATGTGCTCTATACTAAAAAAGGACGGGGTAACTCTTTTATCGAGACTACAACTTATCAATTCCTACAATTCTAAAAAACAATAGGATGAGTCATGGACTCAGTAAGTAAAACCTCTAATTCTCTAATAGGAGGACATCTCATCATCAAAATCCATCAAGTACAACACTCGCAATATAATGTCGATAACAGACCAATGATAAACTTATTGCTAAACCTCGGCTACATGCAGATGTCCATCACAATATACTTCAATGCATACTTACCTTTGGCTTGTCAAAAAACATATCGACATATCATACTTATGCTTAACCGGCACTCATGCAAATTCATTTATCGTCGTACTGGCTCGACCAAGCCCTCTCGGCTCGATCGGGGTTTCTAGTTTCTTGCTAGGCTTCTTGGCTTAATCAGGGCATCCCAGCTCAACCAAGACATCCTAACGCTAGCTCACCAAAGCATCCGAGCTCAACCCAGGCATTCTGGATCAACCAGGGCATCGTAGGGCTAGCTTATCCAAGGCGTCCAAGCTCAAACCCAAGCATCCTAGCTTAACTAGGGCATCACATTCAATGGATGAGGTATCGCTGCCAACACTATGTGACGACGGTCGCTTTTTCCTCTATAAGTGCATCACATAAGCCGGTTCTTACTTTTCTTCTTAGTCCACTCGTACATGGCCTGAAAGCGTGCTCATTCAAGTGAGTGTGCCATGACTCTTAACATCATACTATATGATATGCTAGACACGATTCTTGGTTTGTGGCTTGAGTCGTACACCTAGGCCGACGTCCGCACCAACCAAGACTTGGAATCAGCACACTTCAATACCAATCTAAGGTCTCACGGTTTAGGCCATTGCGACTTGACGTCGACTCCAAGCCAAGTGAACCTCAACCTCGTCCTAAGGTGTGAACACACTCAAGCATGCAAACATGGGCAAACCATGCGAAAGAACAATACAAAATACACGCGGCTTACATGGGTGAGCACCCCATTAAACTCGACGACCTAGGTTATCCCCTAATCAAGAGTTAGAGATTCTACTTACATTTTATGAACCTTGATGAACTTAAGTGGTTTTACTAATAGAGGATTGTCTGATGAGGCGGTGGGTGAGTAAGGCCGAGAGAGGGAGAGAAGACGACAGTGAGAGGGCATGAGAGGAAAAAAAAAAGAGTGTAAGTGAGGGAGGAAGATGAGGTGGTGTGGAAATTGGGGGCAAATGTCTCTATTTATAGGCAAACCCCTTATGATGATCTTTTCAAACGGATCAATAGGATTTCTTTGGGTGGTAAGCTTAGGTTGATAAGGTGGCAAGGCTGAGGAGAAAGATGTGACAAGCCTAATCCCTAGGGCCACACTTGTTCTTTCTCTTAATGGGCCACCCAAGTCTTATAATGATGAAATGAATACTTGCTCTCCAACAATCTTCTTTTTAACACACTAAGGTCCAAAAGCATTAAATGTATTCTTATTTTCAAGCCAAAAAGACTCTAGATTGACTTGTTTCTCAAGTTGGACATGCAGCCCTCTTTCCTTCCGAGTTGGGCATGTGACCCTCTTATCCTGGGGTGAAAAATAGTTTTGAGCAATTACAAAAATTGGCATCATTACCTTATCAAGCGGGCTAAAAAAATAAAAGTTTAATATGTTGTATGGAGGATCTTAGATAACATTTTTCATGAAGGAAACCAAGTCTAATATTGCCTGTGGAAATAGCAATAGATCATTGAACATAACCCAACAATTCATTGGTCGAGCAAATCCAATGGTCGCAGGGAAAGACCTATTATGAAATCAAAATCTTCACAAAACACTTTGAAATTTTAATATGTTATAGGAATGGATATGCTCTAAAACTTTTATGAAGGAAGTATATCCGTATTTGAAAAGAAAAATTTTATAAAAATTCAAGAAGACAAACTGATCGCTATTTTTACTGCATTGGACAAGTTCCAGATGGTGAATGACTAGGCTTTGTACCAACCATTTCACCTTATAAAAATATGAAATTAAATTATATCGTAGGCCAAGATGTTTTGAACAACTTTCATGAGTGAAGTTTCTCAAATTCGAACCAAAAAGAGCTCTATAAAATTGGAAAGCGAGAAAGGTCCAGCAATTTCGAAAAACTGGGAAGTCAAAACCTATGAAACTCAAGGTGACAAGTTTATGGAGGAGAGATGGCGCCGTACTTGTCTTCTAATATCACTTGTCATTATTCTTTTAGACCATGAGTCACCATCTTTCATTAATTACTTGAGACACCTAAGCCTCCATGCTCATTGTCCCCATTTAATGCATTCGACTCTTGATCTAAGAGAAAATTGGCCTATCTAGCTTAGTCTCCAAGTCTTCTTAAGAGGCTTATGACTCACCCTCTCTTAATGTACAAAAATCCAAAGTTGCATGATTACCTCCCAAAGGCAAGACCATTTGTGCCAAGTGTCCGAGTTAGTCATCAAGCATTAATTAACTACCTTCTAGGAGCATTAAATGCACCAAGTGAAATATCTAAGTTTGAAGGTCATCTCATTGGGCGGGAGTTAATCGAGTCTAACCGCGACCAACTACCTTATTTGGCTTGAAATTCATGCTTAACCCGTGATCGGACGCAACTGGATGTAACTAGGTTTAATCGGCAAGACCTAGTTTAGACTTCTATTTATCATGTGAAGGGCTCACGATTGGGTCCAAGGGCCAGGCCCTGGGCCAATCGAGCAATCCTTTAGTTGGTCCACTAGCTAGTTGTCTAGCTAGTCCTGTGGCCAGTCCCTGGTTCATAACCGACCCTCAGGTCGATTTATGGCATATTCCTTCTATCGGCATACTAATCCTTAGCATACTATTCGGGACCAAAATAATGGTTGAAATCGAGGATGTTACAACTTTACACCTTGGGCTTCACATTTTATCTCATAGTTCTCTCCATTTATTTGGGTTTGTCAATGCAGATTGAGCTAGGTGCAAACTCACCCAACATTCTAACACTAGTTATTGTACTTTTCTCGACTCAAATTGTATTCCATAGTGTGCCAAAAAACAAGTCTATGGTCCTCCACAGCTGAAGATTGAATTCCAAGCTCTTGCTTTTGCAACTATTGAACTCACTTGGATTTCATACATATTGCATGACATTGGGATCTACCAACGTCAACCTTTATTACTTTTCTCGGACAACGTGTTAGGATTGTATCTCACTACTAACATAGTTTTTCATGCTTGGATCAAACACGTCGAGATAGACTATTAATTTGTTTGGCAGAAAGTTGCACTAGGTTCTATTATAACTCGCTATATTCCGTCTTCCTCACAAGTTGCTGATATTTTCACCAAACCATTGACTCAAGGTAGGTTTGCTAGTTTATGAATCAAAATTGGTCACTAGTTCTCCCCATTTGACCAGTTTGAAGGGGAGTATTGAAGTATCAAATTAGAAAGTAAAAGATCACAAAGGTTGCAGTGCAGAATCTTTTATAAAACAACATGAGAATTACTAATCAAGTGGAGTGTTCACGAGTTGATCATTTCACGATCTTTTAAGGTTTATTTTTTTATTTAATTTCCACGTACATCAGATTGTTATCTTTTATATTTATTTTTTACCATATTTATAGGTGGTGATATATCTATTTATATTGTACAGCTTATCAATGAAAATGTAATGCTTCAACGACTCAATTCTCTATTTTCTTTATGGTATAATAGCCATTGATCCTTTCTTGTAAAAAAAAAAAACGATACAATCATGTCGCTACCTTCTTTACAGCCAAGATTTCCATTTCTTTTAGACATCAAGGTGGTAAATTTTGTTACATTAAAGCTCAACGAAAATGACTTTTTACTTTGGAAGACACAAGTATTGTCTTTGATCTAAAGTTAGAACCTAGTTTGTTTCCTTAGCGGAGAGATAGCTGCACCACGGTAGACTTGGACTTTAGAAAATGTAACCAAAGAAAATAATCCATATACATAATGGGTGTGAAGTGACCACCTGATAAAGTCTTGAATCATGGGCACACCCTCAGAAGAGGTTCTCAGACATGCTGTCGGACTTCAAACTGTAGCGGAAATATGGCAAGCTCTCATTGATCATTTCGAGCAAAGCTTGGTAGCTCGTGAACTTGACCTCCTCAGAGAACTTCAATACATTAGGATAGAAAATGAGCCTTCATCTATTTATCTTCGCAACTTTAAATCTATTTGTGATCAAATGCATTCTTATTGCTTGAAGGATGCTAATAAGCTTGGTAAACTTGTGTCGGATGCTAATAAAGTCTTCTAATTACTTGAAGGACTTGATGACAACTATGAGTCATTCAAAACGCGATGTTCAGACCTCCTCTTTTATCTCATGTTGAAGAGGTTGCACAACTTCAAACTTATAAGTTATGAAACAAGCACACTTCAACCATTCTCCTAAATAGTTTAATGGCATTTATCTCGCAACGGCACAATGGTGGCTACAAAAACAAACCCAAAGGAAGAGGTAGAGGATCCACATTTAATTCTAGGATTGTGGCTTTTCTCAAACAAAATAGAATAGTCGGCACTTTTGAAGAAACTATTATAATACTCACCAAATCAAAACCATTGGTGCACTACCAAATTCAGACATAGGAATGCCATCTCTCATCTGTTAGATTTGAAAGAAGAAAGGGCATGATGCATTGAATAGCTTGGTATTGTTTCAACAACATTTATTAGATTGTTAATACACCTCACGGTCTGGCTGCTCTTCATATCTTAAACTCACGAGATGAAGAATGTCATTCGAACACTAGTGCTAATACATCATATGACTGATAATCCAGGTGCAATTCACATCAAATCAATTAAGTGCTTTTCCTTTGGTTTGAACTTTGTTCAATATTTCTTTACCAAAAGAAAAGCACTAAATGCTATCATTACTCCATTTCTTTCGTAGTAAGATTAACTTGAAAAATAAATTCTATTATTACTACATTTCTTTACCCTTTTCTTTTGGTTTGAACTAGTGGGGTCCACCTTATGGTAAAGATCATCAATAGCTCTTAAGTTTTTCAAAAGTTATTCAGTTTATTTATGCAACACCCTTAGGTCACGACCTTTCTCGAGGTAAACAACCGAGAGAAAGATAATGGATAACTACAATGGGTACGAATGGTAGCACGGGCTCTTTTAAACCTATACCCAATGCAACTTGGGATTTCATTTAAATTTTCCTTATTAAACTTACTTTTTCAAGTAACCACTAACCAGTTGCAGGTCAATTAAACATCCAAGTAACACACAAGAGTTTGCCTTACTTTCACAAGCTAGATAGATACAAGGACTTGATTAAACATCCAAATAAAACATAGGAGTTTGCCTTACTTTCACGAACTAGACAGATACAAGGACTTGATTGTGCTAAATTACTCAAACGTCACTTCGGTACATCTTGTATTTATTTTGAAAATATTTTGCATGCAATCTCTGTCGGTTTTATCCTATGTCATTAACACAAAAAATAAAATGATACTCAATAATTAAAGCAGTAACTAAACTATGAAAAATATGAAGAACCTGGATGCATGAGCAAACATATGCTAAATTGCGTTTTGTCCATTGAAACGAGGTTTTTGGGAACTACAACTCAAGAAACAAATAGACAATGATATGCAAAACACACATAAAATGCATTATGCATGTTTACATATAAATCGACAACTATTTATCAAAGCTAATTAGTATGTAACCATACTAATCTTTTGGTATCTTCTCATTTAAATGCCATGATGAATATGCAATTAAACCCTAAAATACTACTGGCTGAAATATTCATGTACTATGATGCAATGACATGAAAATCCTAATTAGACTAAGATGCCTTAAATGAATGATATAATTAAGGCAGATTCACATTACTTAGTATGAAACCCAAAGAACAAATGCCAAGCATACTAACTGACATGATCTAATGCAATATGATACGACATAACTTAAATTTCTAGATGACATGACGTATATAATCTTAGCAAACATGTATCTCTAAAATACTAATGACATGCATGATAGATATTAAACCATATGCAATGCATTAATCCTGAATGCAATATATATAAGATGCCAATCAAAATCAATTCCTAACACGTGGCTTACTAAATGACAAGCAACATGAATATTATAGAGCTAATCAAGAATCAATTGTGTAATTAAATGCAATCTACGAGTGACATTAGTGAAATATTTTCGAATTTTCTTTATGAATTAGAATGATGACCAAAATTGACTAGGAGATAACGTGTATTAATTAATTTCTGTTCATGCATGAGCTAAACTTCATGGTTTCCTAAATTACTTCATGAATTCTAATGCATCTAATGTATTAAATATTAAATTCAAAAACATGAATATAACCTAAAATATGCAGCATGCATGAATATTTGATAAAAACGTAAAATCTAATGAAAGTGCAAACCATCTGATGGAACAGCAACATGGGCGAATAACTTCAGGAATTTCAAGAAATATTATTATGCATTAATGCTCATGAAATTTCTACAATACCATTTAAGAATCATCAATATCTATGAAAAGATGCAATAATTACTAAATTTTTATATTAAAATGCAGAGGTAATATTCTTAACTAATTCTAGATGCAAATTACTATATGCCATGCATGAATATTAAAATTGAGCAGATCTTTCGGCTCAAAGGTCCGATGGCTCAATTTATTTCATGTTTAATGCAAGGTATAAACAAAAGGGAACAAAAATAAAATAAGGTTCAACAACTATAGGTTCGACAATCAAATTATTGCATAACATCAAATCTAACCAATTATTCATGCAATTACCAGTCTTACCTTAATCAGGACTAACCTAGGCACACCAAGGAAGGATTCACAGCTAAGGGATGGCCGTGGAACTTGAGGAGCCGCCGGTGAGCAAGGATGTCCGCTGGTGAGGGAATTGGAGAAGAGTCGGTACAGTTTAGCTGAACGCGATAGGCAGATGCTCCGGGAACAACAGAGGGGACTTGTAAGGATTGAGGAACTACTGGGAGAGGGTAGAAGTTGCCAGTGCTCAAAGGATTGCCGGCGATGCAAAACGAAGCAGGAGGCCAGAGAGAGAGAGAGAGAGAGAGGCACCGAGTAGAAAATTTCAGAGTTTCTCTAGCTCTGAATGGGTGCGTGTTCTCATAATGATTGATGGATGATCTATCTATAGGCTCCAGAGGTTAGCTTAGATTAGAATCAGAGAAATAATAATAGAAATTTAAAGGAAATATGATAATTATATCTAGTGTGCACAATATTGGATCAATGGTCGAGATGAAAATGAATATATGATGGACGATGAGTTTTAGATATGGTGGGCAATCAAATCAGGAAGATAGGATTGCAATTGAATCCAACGATGTGTGCAGATGGGGAGAGTTAAGCAATCCAAAACCACTGTTGGATAATTGACAATTAAGCAATCAAATCTTATCAATAATGGGCAACACATTAGAGGGAAATCCCCCTTTATGGCCGGCCATTTAAGGGCTTGATTGTGCGTGCGACGGTTGGTAATAACACCCACAGCGAGGTCATGTGATTAGCATGTGAGAAGTTATAAGTGCAACGGATGATTAGAGGTATGCGCACGGCACATGACCTCGTATGCTAGGCACCTATTCTAGTGTGTGATGGTTCATGGATATGTAGAGGAATAGCTGTATGAATGGCACATGATCTTGGCACGAGTTTGGCGCTTGGTCGAGTCATGTTCAAGGCGTGTGAGCATTAGTCATGCGAGATGCGCATAGGCCATAAATAAGGAGATGTGGCTGTGAATTTCAGGAGTCGTGGGTGCCCAGGATTTTGTCACGCGGTGACATGCAATGTTGCCTTACTTGTTAAGTCTAGACCTTATCTGTCTCTCACAATCCCGAAACCATTTGGGTTACTGTCCGAGACCCTAGGATTTCCATATTTTTGCAAAGCGTATTCTCAAATTCATTGAGCTGACTTTCTTATTTAGAGGACCTAAATATTGATTTTTTCATGATATTAAGCACGTAACTGAAGGAGAAGTGGAACTTAGCTCACAAGCTTAAGAGACAAAAACCGTGAGCTTATAATGGCCTAAGAGCTACTCTTTATCATTTCTTAAAGTAAGATAAGTTGTATACTTCTTCCTTCAGTAATTTTTCCTTTTTTTTTTTCATTTTCCACACCCCCATACACTTATTATTATTATTACTACTACTAGTAGTAGACGATGATGATGTGATGGGACAATGGATTCTTACCTTTTTGGATATTTTTCTTTTCTTTTCTAAACACCCTTACGAGATTTCTAAAATTACATAAACATGATGATAAATGTGCGATCAATTAATTTTCTAAATTTACCAATAGCATTATATTCGTGAGAAAGTGTTTTTTCTTCCTCCCTTTCATAAGATTTCTAAATTTTATGCAAAACGTTTTTATTCCATTTTGCGAAAAAAAATGGACCTATTTTATTTCTTTTGCATATGGATAGTCATTTTTATTATGCGAATTATACTCATAAATGACAATTGAAATTGAATACGAATGAGTCACGTGCAAATTCAATTATGCACGTGCACCGGCGCTCTAACGTTATCCTCATCAGCAGAATTAAGATTCCAGCAGATATGGATATGCTGCTCTCTCTCTCTCTCTCTCTCTCTCTCTCTCTCTCTCTCGTCTTGGAGCTCTCTTCGTCCCTGCCCTGTCTAAGCTGTCCCGGACATCATCTTTTGAGATTCCATGTGGCAGAACTAAGATCCCAAACGGTGAGTCGAGCTCTTCCTACTCTTCCATACTTTCGGTTCCTGTTCTGCTCTAGTGCCTCTGTTTCATCATCTTCTTCACCCGGCTACGTTTGCCAAGCGTTTCACCTGGTATGCAAATGTCAATGTGGAATTCATGGGAACGCATGTCTGCTTCGTATTGCTATATCGAATAGGTGGTCTTAAGACAGTTTGTTTTCAGTAGGCAGTCGCAGTTGGAAGAATGTCTTGTGGATGATGCTGATGGCTGCCTCGTTCTGTAATGTCAACCTGGGCTGTGGTCTTCGCAAGCTCCATGACTTCCACTCAACCCGGAATGGGAAGACAAGGTGCCATTTCCTCTTCATTTTGGCTATACACCCCGTGTGGCTGTTGAATTATACTTACGAAGAAAGTCAATGTGTCTTGCCTCCCATGGGACGTAGAACTATTTAATGTTGTCTATGGATTATCATGTGAGGAGTTGGACATCCCTTAGTTTTTGGATGTGAGTGACGGTCTGATGACCAACCATCCTCATCATAAAGGAAACAATTTGGTGCTAACCTTATGAGGAGGGATGTTGGATGCTAATCCTTTGGCCGATCCAAGTGTTGTTATCATGTATAAGTGTAATCCTCCATGACCCGTCAGAGGTAGAGTACTATGTACTCTCATATTTAAGTATTATCTCTATTGCAGGAGGGTAGTACTTTCACAGGGGGAAATAGAATGACCTTCCATGACTGGAATCTTCCGTATTGATTATATGAAACGACAAAAGCAACCGAATCAGAAGCTTCATTTTTACTGTTTGAATGAACAAATAATGTATCAATGAGTTTTGATCTATATCCACATTGACCAAGAAACTTCCACGGCGAATAGACATTGACGATTCTATATTTGAGTAAAGCTTATGTGATCTACAACTTACTAAATAAACGTTTCTTTGATATGTTGAAAAACTGTGCTCCTCTGTTGTGATTGCGTTGTTCTTTCACTTGGTTACTTCACTACAGCATGTTCTACATCCACTGCTGTAAAGATATGAGATACTTGCCCTGCATTATCAGTTATATTTTCTCATCCTTTCATATGTGTCTGTTGGGAGCAAGGATGTTCTGATTCCACCTGATATGTGTGGAAAAAAAAGGTGGAAGAGCAGATACTAGTCAATTTCATGATGTCACATATGCTCTTTCTGTAGGTCTCATGCGCATGCCCAAAATCTATGTTCCTATTCTAAGCAGCATATATATCTCAAAAGACTAGACATTAAGCAAGTGGAAGTCAAGCGAAGATTTAAGCTTCACCAAGCTTCTTTTGGGAAGAATGCTCATAGTTCTGAATTGGCAAAAGAAGATATTTCCATGGCAACATTGATATGGAGGGCAATCAAGTTGCCAATTTACTCTGTTGCTCTTGTTCCTCTTACGGTGAGCTTTTCTATACTCTAGAGATGGATTTTTCTATGCTTCATCGATGATTACTTGACACAGAAGCCTCTATTTTTTAGTATTCACAGTCTAGCACAAGCTCGACAAACTTTGTCAGACACACATAGAATGAGAGCTTTCAATAAATGCTGAATTTAGCCAATTTGCTTTTGCATTGGCACGACGGAAGCACAGCCTAGAATAATGAGAAGTCAATGGAAGGATGCAGGAAGATGAGGGAACATAAAAGGAGTACAAGTTTTGGTGTATGGTTGCTTCTGTCTGTGGAGATATATATTCTAAATTCTGATGTGGATTTCAAAAAAGAAATCAAGTATATTGCTACACAACCGCAAATATTACCGTCAGAGGGGTCCTTTTCTTACTAACACTTGTAAC
This sequence comes from Eucalyptus tenuipes, assembly GCA_014182365.1. Lineage (NCBI taxonomy): Eukaryota > Viridiplantae > Streptophyta > Magnoliopsida > Myrtales > Myrtaceae > Eucalyptus > Eucalyptus tenuipes. Next base: position 8,011,226 of record CM024543.1, on the reverse strand, counting down.
CCACAAAGATCTATAAGTTCAGTTAATTCAGTCATTTAATTTACCAGAAATACTGGGTTTGAGAGAGTCCTTAGGGTTAATGGAACAAAAAATTTAAATGGTGTAACATAATTCTAGCTTAATGAATATGACAGGAATTTTATATGGCCTCCCCTCCCTCTCTTCCCCTGGCTTCTAATATTCCTGTGACATTCTCTGTCCTTGGCTATTTTAGATGAAGTGTGAAGCCCACAACCTTTTGGCAGCCTTTTCAATTTTATCCAGCATAACATTGTTTTACTTTTTTACCTCTTTTGAATGTTCTATTGTTGGATTATATCTTTTGAAACAGATTGGTAGTGCATCAGCCTATCTGCAGTCAAGCACTTTCCCTGCAACGCGTTACTTTGTGCTCTTGATTTCCTCAATTCTTGTGATCACTTGGCTAAATTTAAGGTTCGTAAAGTGCTCGTTTATCTTGTGTTTAGACTAAGTGGTAAGAAGCAGTTTCACCTTGATTGGATGAAGATATTGCCTGACTCCTCTGATATTGAGTGTTTCTTTTAGTCTGAGAATATCTCATTCATTTTCTAAATTTCACGTCACGCATGAGGCAGATGCTGATTGTTCATGGTTTTTGTTCTGTGGCGTCCACATATGCTCCCTTCTGTGGGAACTGCGTTAGCTGGTCTGACTGTCTTTGAAATGATATTTTATGTGTGTTAATTGTTTTGTTCCATGTGTACTCCAGTGCTTTTGGATCCTATTGGCTCATAGTATGTGGTGGTTTATTCATGGACTGATTTTTTCTTGGTCTGGGGGGACTGCGGAGTGATGTCTAATCTAATAATTTGTGCCTGAGTGTCCCTTCCTAGATATATGGCAATCATTTTTTGGGGGGTAAATTAACTGCAGTGGTTAAAAACCGCTGAGTAGGAACTTCTTCTGGAAAAAAAAAAGGGAAAAAATGCAGAATCTTAAAGCACAAGGGCTACACTCATCATATCATTACAAATTCGTACCACTAGATCCAATTCCATTTCAGGTATTGAAGACCTTACATGTACTTGCGCAGCAATGATGTTTATGATTTCGATACAGGAGCAGATAAAAATAAGAGGGAATCAGTTGTGAACCTGATTGGAAGGTGATCAGTTGACTATTTGCCTCTGCATCCTTTACGTTGCCTATTATCACACATCTAACTGTTGTCAATTGCTTTTCTGTATACGTGTTGGCAGCCGAACAGGAACTCTTCTTGCAGCCTATATGTTTCTTGTTCTTGGCTTGATAGGTCTGACATGGGTGTCACTAGAGGCAGGACATTTACGTGCGATGCTGTTACTGGCTTGTGCTATCGTCTGTGGTTATATATATCAGGTAGGTAGTGTGAAGTGTTCTTATAAACTTGTACTTTGTTTAGTTGGAGTGCTCGAGCATCTGAGCCGATCTTGTGAGCTTGAAAGCATTAGATTGATGTTCAAAGGGCACAACTTCGTATTTAAAGATTGATCACACCTTGATCCATCTTGGAGACTGTTCTTTAACATTTACCCAAAATTGTCTCATCTGCAGTGTCCACCATTTCGATTAAGCTACCATGGACTTGGAGAGCCCTTGTGCTTCGCAGCATTTGGACCTTTTGCTACTACGGGCTTTTACTGGTTAATGGGCAACAACAGGTAATTATATTTGATTTTTGTCCCAAAATCTGCTGCTATACTATCATGACAGGTGCCCTTTTATGTTTTTCATTTGACAGTAGCGTGAACTGTCTTCCCTTAACTGGAACCGTTCTGTGTGCATCTCTCCTTGTTGGCTTCACAACCTCTTTAATACTCTTCTGCAGTCATTTTCATCAGGTACTTTCGATTTGATCCAAATTTTCTTGAAATTCTCGGGTTCACAACTTAAGACTCACTGTCAGTCATTTCTTCTTTTCAGGTGGAAGAAGATACGGCAGTTGGGAAAATATCCCCTCTGGTGACTTAGTTGTCCCTTGTAGTATGAGGTTTGGTGAAACAAATTGAAACATTAATGCTACAATTTCATGTGCAGGTTAGGCTTGGCACAGAGAAAGGTTCATCTGTTGTGAAAGTGGCAGTCACAGCACTCTATTCTCTTCTATTAACTTTCGGTCTCAGCAGAGATCTTCCCTCTAGTTGCATTGTGAGTGTCTTGTTGACTGCATATTTCCTAAATCTCTTAGTATCTCATCATCAAGGATATGTTGAAATAATCTGTGTTTCCTAAATCTCTTTCTCTGTTGTACTTATTTGCATCTTGATGACAATCTACTCCAGATACTGTGCCTTCTGACTTTACCTATGGGAAACCGGGTTGTTAGCTTTGTGGACGAGAATCATGTGGTAAGCAGAGAACATCACAGAAGCTGAGTTTTTTTTTTTGAGGGCAGGTTATTAGCTTTGCCGAATATATATTTTGTGCTTCGTTTACATAGTTAAGTAGTAATGTTGTTCCTTTTTCTTCAATGTGTCATCGGAAAGGACAAGCGATCAATTTTCATGGCAAAGTATTATTGCGTGAAGTTACATGCTTTGTTCGGAGCTTCATTAGCTGCTGGATTGGTGATAGCTAAATTTGTCTGCAAGAGATATATTCCAAGGTTGATCTTAGCCTAAGTTCTCAACCTCGCCTCATGCATCAAGGACTTGATGAGGTACGAGCTTCCATGCGGAAAGTGACGAAGTACTTGGTTGGGCGCTTGGTTGGATTACGACCATGCGTCAATGTTGCCAAGAAAAGGCCACAATTTTGCAATCTGTTTGTAGTTGTATTGAAGTGTGGGCTTGCCTTTCTCTGCTAGATGAGCAGACTTAGGTACTAATTCTGTTTACATTTAGGTATACACAAAGGAAACCCATTTATACATTATTCTTAGTTATAATGTGTAATATTAAGTTTTCTTATGCATGATTATCGATTAAGTCATCACCACATGAAAATGATTGTCGAAATCAATGAAATAATTTGGATTAAACTCCTTGTGTATCATATAACTTGATGGAAGATAAATGCTTGCTTGACAAAAGACGATGGTAATTTTTAACTGCCCAAATTGAAATCAATAGACTATTCAAATGAATATTCAGAACCCATGTTGAAAACTCACAAATCATAAATTTATGCCGACATAACAGTACTTGATAGGGTTTCAAAGAAGGATCATCTTTCCGATTGTTATGCAAACCCAGAGTGTTCAAAATTCAGAAAATGAGCAGAGTATGATAGAATGAAAACGAAAAGCAAATTAGTAGGCAAAACGCACTTTTATTAAGAACATTTCTAGGAAGAAGTAGCTAGGAAGTACAAGCCACAATGTCAGGATCTTGTTTGAAGAGAGCCATCTCATCTTGGTTTAGAGTAATCCAAGCATCAATTCCACCATCAACTGGACTATCCACAAGACCAACTGACCTCAGAGGAGGGCTTGCGTTGCTCACCGAGTCTGGCTTCCCCCAGCCAAAATCACTGTCGTAGAGTGGGAATCTACACCAGCTAGTGATTTGGATCACGTTTGCTCCATCTCTGCCCAATACACCAACGTAATCTCTCAACGAATCTGTCACCGCTGAGCACAAAGCGCCTGCATCTGCTATCGCGGCATACTTCAATTTGGCATTCCTATGGGCGTCCCCTATCAGATTCAGTATTCCATTGAAAGAGGGCTCTGTCTCCTCTACTGCAAGTGGAGTGGTGATGTGAGCAAAGAAGTTGCCGCACGCGTTCGTCGGCATCTTTAATTGTACTCTCTCACGCAAGTTGATAGATGTGGAATACACAATCGCGCGATCAACGGTGATAAGAGCCTTACATATCAGCGCAGACACGATTTCCACCCGTGACCTTTGGCTGTTATTAGCTATTGAATCCGATGAGTTGGAAGCATTGGAAGCAGCTTTCAGCCTTGACAGGGCTTGGCCGCTGAATTTGAGTCTAGCCAGTGCGAATTTTTTTCCGAAGGGGAGTGTGGGCCATTGTATGAGTGCGGGTTCTTTCACCGGGAATAGAGATGGCAGCTCGAAATTTGGCGGGACTACTTCCTGGATTCCGCTCCGGCATGCTGTGGCCCACGAGTTCATGAACATGGCCATGGTGTACATGTCGCCTAGCTTGTGAGAAAAGCGCAGGCTAATCGCTAATCCGCCACAATTGAAGCTGTTCACTTGAACTACAACCAGTGGATTGTTTGCTGCTGGCAGCGGGAATTTCGACAAGCTGTTGAGAAGGTCACGGTCAAGATCTCCCTGGAGGAGCTGATCAAGAGCGCCATCCACTTTGGCTTGGATAACTTCCGCTCCTTGGTCGTTGCAGTCGATGAAGAGTCCGTCTTCGACGTACCGACCGGCTAGAGGGTAAAAGAGGGCTAGTGTTTCCGAAAGCGACTCCTCCAAGCGGTGAAGCCTCTGAAGCGTATGGATCTCGTGCATACTTTCGTGAGCTCGATAGTAGTAAACGATGCTGACATGTTTAGAAAATAACAGGTCGTCAATGAAGGACAGGCCGAGGTTTCGACTTTGATTCGGCGTCGAAGCAGATGGCTTGACCAGTTTCTTGGACTGTACTTCGACCTTCATGTTTGATACACTATCAGATTGCTTCGGTACCCGTTTAGGTATTTCGACGGATCTTCTTCATGCACACCTCGAGGTTATGAGCCAGAAAAGAAGAGAGCACAAAGTCTTGAGTTTATCGCGGAGGAAATGTGTAATTCTCACTGACCTTCACTTCATTACCGGCTGTGCAGACATCTTTCGGTGCAGAGGCATCAAAATGACGTAAAGGTCCTGTAGAACCCAAGAGCCGATTAATCTCAAGCTTTTGGTTTTTGTAGGTGATTCTAACTCAGAATAATTTGCATGTGACTCATGAGACTCGAACAAGCAATGAAATCATACAAAATTAAAAGAAAATTAATCAAGCCAATATGAAAAAAATTGATTCCAGATCGAATAGTTCATAAATGTAAATTTGTGTCTCCATTAGCAATTTTGGATGATATTCTATTTATTGAAATATTAGTCTTGGGCTTAACTTGGAATCTTCTTATTGGCAGAGCACTACTCATTTCAATAATGAGAAGCCTTTACCTAATGCTCCTTTTTTCAATGAGTCAATCTCATCTACGGTGCCAAAAAGAAGACAAACCTAGAAAAGAGAACGACCCATCCCTGGTTAAAGCCTACCTGAATAGAACCCCGAAATCAGAATCACAATAAAAAAATCATAGTAAAGTCCGGCAAATGTGCCGAGAAGAGTGTCTTTCCATTGAAATTAAAGCTCTTACGTTGTCCTTAATATAAAAAACAAAAGGGTTGATATCACGAAAAATCTTGAATTAGTGCACTTATGATAAATTTAGTTCAAATTAATTCTATGACCATCAAAAATCAGGAACTAGTACATCTGTGACAAATGTACTCAAAACTAATTTTTTTACTGCAAAAATTCCAAACCGATATACTTACGACAATTATACCATCTATTAACTACCGTCAAGTTTTTTCGTTAAATTTGCTGACGTGGATGACATGTTATGGTGATGTGGCAAGTTCATGTGGAAATCCATAAAGTTAATATCACGAAAATTCTTAAATTTGTCATAGGTATATTGTTAAATTTATCACATAAGTATCATTAAATTTATCACAGATGTGTCAATTTAGAGTTTTTCGTGATATTTATCCTATGGATTTTCATATAGACCACAACACGTCACCATGCATCACTTGGGTCAATAAATTTAATGATTAAGTTTGACAGAAGTTAATAGAAAATAAATTTATTGCTAGTGTATCAATATATGAGTTTTACTGGTCAAAATATTAATTTGGAATAAATTTGTCAAAAAAATACTAAAATTTTATTTTTTGTAATATTAATCCAAAACAAAAGAAGATGTAATTAAAAAAATATTGATTATTAGTTTAAAATAAGCCTTGACTTTTCATGTATTGTCTTTCAAAGACGCTCGGTCGAGTGTTTGCTAGGTGCGGCGAGCGCAATCATGGCATTTGACGTCAGAAATGGGCCCTTAGACCAAGCCCAGCGTCTTCAGATCAGTCTCTATCCTACGCTATGGTTTAAATTGGCAATATTTATTTACTATTTCCAGCTCTACACGAGGTCTTCTTCGAAACTTGTATGGAGTGATTGTCTTTGGCAACTGCCCTTTTTGCAAGATTAAAAAGTCCATTTCATTTTCACCGAAAGCTTTGATTTCCTTTCAAAGTAGCATTGATATCGACACACAATATGCAACATGACATGATATGACATTTTTCAAAAAATAAAGAATTCCAACACGTTAAGACACGCATATTAAATATATATTCTTTATATAAACATGATAAATTATCATTTTTATAATTATTTCAATAAAATTAATTTGATTCAAATTCAATAAAATAAATAATAAAAAAGAGCCTAAAATGAATTTACATGAAAAATCACGAGTCATGGTAAGTGAAAGTTAGAGAAAAAAAGAAAATTAGCCTTTTCTCCTTTCCCCATTATTTTTATTATTTTTATTATTTTAGATATTCACATTTTAACCTTTTATCATTTAATTTTTTCAAAATTAACTTCATACGCATTGAAATTCTAGACTCGTATATCAAGAGAGTTGAATATGTGTTGAATTTTCTGACACCTAATGATTGCGTATCAAAGTGGGTCGAACACAACACAAAAATTCTCAAAGAATGTCAGTGCTTCCTAGTCTCTCTCTCCCTCTCCCTCTCTTTGAATGCCAGGCGGTCTAACTCCAAATTTATTGCACTGAAGTGGTTCCATTAATGTCTATTATTCTCGATAAATGGTGATCAAAGGCGAGTCTTTACATCTAAGCATTATTTTTCCCTTTCCCAGTAAGTCATACTTTGGTTCTTGACATGTTCATGGTCTTGGGATTTTGGTGATGGAGACCCAACTTTTTGCTAGAATATTTGATTATCAACAGCTGAGTTTTAGTACCAGAGATCCAACAATTTAGAACCTTTGCAAAGACTTAAATCACGAGGAAGAAAGAGGAGTTGGGTTTAGCCTATGGAGCTCATTGACCTAACCTTAGTTAGGCCTTAACTAAACACCAATCAATTCCTCAGGCATAGAAATGGATGCTTTTCTGCATTATTGTTTCTTCACTGGACGAGTCACCATCATCAATGTTCATGTCTCCATCCCTTCCTCCACCACTAATGGACAGACACTGCGGAGTTATCCATCATTTCATCCTTTGCCACCACTAATAAATTAGCCTAATGCATCCTTTCTTCCACCATTAACGGACAAACATTGATTACGTACTAATCCAGGTCTGCTCCTTGCGCGGGTCAATTAAATCATATTTAAAATATAGAAGCAACATTATAATTAAGTTAATTGTTCGATTAGAATGTCAATTATAATTGTTGAAACTTCAATTAGAATTATCGTTAAACTTTCTCTTTTCTTTATTAACATTTTAAACATGTTTGCTTTCTTAAATACCGCTACTCTTTCACAAATTAATATTAGACACGATTGTAAGCTGTTGACACATGGCAACCCGTTTAATCATTTATTAATTGCATAGATAATTATTGATTAATTTTTAGCCTCTGAAAAAAAATAATTTTCATTAAATTGCAAAGCATATGGATAGTATGAGGATTTGCATTACCAGTAATAGAATCTATTAAAATTTAGTTAAAAAGAAAAGAAAAAAAAAGAAAATAATTTTTTTTAAAATGAACCAGCCGGCTTGACTGGCACGCTTAGGCTCGGCCCACGAACCAGCCGGCCTCCTTTCCCATTTCCTTCCCCTGCTACGCGTTTGGGCCTACGATTTCCTTTTCTCACGCCGAGCCTCGGAAAGTCACGGTCTTCATTCGATTTCCCTCGAGTTAAGTCGTTTCTTAGAATCTCGGCTCGGAGGCATGCGATACGATTATGCGTAGCCCAATTTGATAAGCTCGCCCTCCATTCGTCGTCGCCGGTAACGACGACACACACCCCCTCCCCTTTCCCTTGTAGCATACTTTGTTTTGCCTTGCCTCGACCAACTGAGGCCGAGACTCGCCGGCGCCCGTTCACCCTCGGTTTCGAGTGTTGGCAAGCCTCATTGTCTTTTGTGGTGTCGACTGTAGGTGTAGAGTCGAGCTTTAATCGACTTGATTTTCCTAGTGGTTGTGTCGAGGCCGGGCGTGTGGTTGGACGTGGCCGAGGCCGAGTAGAGTCTAGGCCGAACTTTGGGAGTGAGGAGGCCGAGCCTAGTCTCGATTAGCGGCGGTGGCTGGACGGGCAGAGGGCCAGCCCTCGGCCCAGGCTGGCCGAGGCGATGCCGATGTGGGCATGCAACCAATTCCAGACGAGCCGTGTCGCTCGCTTCGGCCATTCTCATCGAGGCCGCGAATAGCCAGGGGACGTGAGGGCATGTCGGGTTAGGTGTTTAGTTGGACCGATTAGGGTTTGGTTAGCGGGCTGGGTTGAATTAGGCATAGTGGACTTATTTTGCTTTCTTGGGCCAGGCTCAATTCATTTAGTTTTTTAAGGGGTTGGACCAATTTTTTTTTTCTTTTTTTTTTGAGCTGGACTAGGCCTGTGAATCAAGCCTAGTCCGACTGAGGATCCTATGACCCGGGTCGGTTGACCCAGGCCGATCTCGAAATGGGCCGGACCAGACATGCGAATCGGTTCTTCTATGTTCGGATTAAATTAATTTTAAAAATTCTTACTCAAAAATGTATTTTTCGCGATTTTTTCTAATTTTTTAAAAATTATTTAAAATTTTATTTCTGAAAAAATTAGCAAAAAAAAAAAAAAAAAAAAACTGAAAAATTAGTTTTTGAGTACTTTTCTTTTAAAATGTGTGAAAATCCTTGATAAAAAAATTATGCTCAAATTGAATAAACTCTTTTGACTTTACCACAAAATTTGAATGTTCTTAGAAACAAATGTTAAATCATCGTTTGCGCATTTCTATTTCGATTATCACTTTATCGCGGACTTCCAATATGTTGATTGTGGTTCCCTTTAGCCTAGTTCGGAATTGCATTTTTCTTATTTCTAAGCATTAGATTCTTGCTTTTGCTTTACAATTTATTTCATGCTTCATTGGTCGTTTATTTTTATTTTAATGATTACACACCTGCATGATCACCTCAAATATTAGTCAATAGGTTTAAATCCAAATTGACTGACAAATATCTTATTGAAATGAACAAGTCAAGATTTATTAGTGTAATGGTTGCCGAGGCATATTTTTATAACTCATTTGGTTTTTGCTGATTCCAATAGACTAGTAATGACTTCTCATTCAAAAACCGTCATAATGTCAATTGAAGTTGAAATTGAGTAACCAACGTTGCACAAGGTATGAGCTTAGAAGCTCGTGCCTAATCATGAACTATAGGCTCGCTTTTTAGGTAGTATCTGTAAACCCATGTCTTTGCCCCCTTCGAACAGAAAAGATGGATCATGACAGCTTGGCGACTCCGTTGGGGAGTTAAGTTAAAACTCTTAATGGATGCGAGCTGAAATTTATCTTGTTCAAATAATATTTTTGTTTGGTAGTGAGAATTCTAGGAATGTCCCTAACGTGAATGTTAAATGTTCTTGCAATGAGAGTTATACGGGGAAGAGTGATTGTTGACCCCTTATCTTGCAGGTTTGGAGTTTGGAAATGAATATTTATTTTTCGACCTTTTGAAGTAGTACATTGATACAAACTATTGTGCATGCATTTATATGTTTTAGCATGACACTTATGCACACGCAACCTGCTATTAAACTCCAACTGAACCACCAAGAATTATTTAGGAGGTGTCAATAATTGATTGGACCATACACAATTAGCTCCAATGAGACAATCATTCTCATTCCCGCTCCTTTCTTCAAAAGAAATAAGTTTGACCCATCCGTAGTTTGCAACACTGGGGAAGGATTTCCATTTTGTTGAAAATAAAGCCTTAACCTTAGAATCTCACCCTTTAGGCATCAAACCTTACAAGTATGCATGTGTATGTCTATATGATTGCCATTAATTCTTTGGTGAAATAAGTTTTTATTCCTGCATTTCGCAATTTACTTACTTTTTCGTTTGTTTCATTTGGTCCATGATTAGTCTAGGTTAGTTGTGGATTTAACACTATGATCATTTCAATTTGGAAGTCACAATCATTGAGTCTATCCAAAAAAACTTAAAAAAAAAAAAAAAAGTTACTTCCAATTCATGCCTTTATCTTTCTAAGCATGTCATAAATTGTTGTTTTCCAAGGAATTTCCCATCATTTTCAAAAAGGTAAAAAAATTGTGTAAAAAAAGTGAAATTTTCATGAAATTTACTTTCAATTTAAGCCTTCATTTTTACTACATGTGTGATCAGTAATTTTTTTTAATAAATTCGTTATCATTTTTTTAAAAGAATTTTTAAGCATGCGTCAAACTAACCCTGTTTGTTTTTCTAATTCGTTTATTTTGTGTCTTAAAGCATAATCCCTTTGACTTTTGTCGTGACCTAATCTTAGTTGCACCACCTAGGGTTTAGTTAATAGATTGCTAAGTCTAAACTCAGCTCGGGCTCTCCCAAGTCCATACTAATTCGCGACTTAGGTTCAAGTTTTTAGCATGTAAATGAATTTTATCTAGGAGTAACCACTAATCAATTTATAATAGGTTGATTAGTCATCTAAGTAAAATAATTAGAGAATTATTTTACTCCTACAAACTAGAGAATTCGGGTACAGGGACTTGGTTACATAGATTTCTCTAATGCCCTTTCGGTACCATTCTTTTCATGAAAAGATATTATTGAGTAAAGTGAATTCATTTTATTACTTACTTTCTAACATGTAAGGTAACCATGCGGGTGCGCAATTCATCAATTTAACACCCAACAAAATAATATATAAATTACAGGACTTACTTCAAAGCAACGAAAATATTTGCAATATTAGCTCAGAATTCATATTGACAGTTTTAGATACGATTTCTAATTAACACGTAGTTGCTCAATCTCTTTTCAAGATTTTCTCTTATTTAATGAAACCTAATTTAGTTGCAAAAATATGTCTATACTAACATGACATACAACATACAATTAAATTAAATAAACCTATTATGTAAACTGTATGTCATGCAACCTTAATTAAATGACCTAATCTAATGATGGGTAAATATTAAATGAAACTATCTTAATATGTCACACATTTAAATGATCTTCATCGTGCAATGACAAGACAATGTACAAGAAATGACCTAATTTTAGGTGACACACGCATGATATTTTTTATGTTTTCTTTTCCTTTTTTTTTTTTATAAAATTCCAAATTAAAATTACCTAATAATTAAACTTGCAATTTAAATTAATGAAAAGAAAATCTAACATTCTAAATTAAATTTCTGGTTTTTTATTTCAAAAATTTGGAATAAATAGAATGCCTTACCTAAATATGCAAACTATCCCAAAAAATGCAATATTGAGAAGATTATGGCATGTTTCAACATCCAATCGACAAAATTTGTAAGTACTCCTTTAGCCGCACATTTTAAAATTTCTGACAAGTTATTGCCATAGATTGAGGAGGAGGAGCATATGTCCCGTGCTCCTTATTCTAATGCAGTGGGTAGTATTATATACGCGATGATATGCATTAGGCCTGACATTTCACAAGCTATAAAAGTTGTCAGCCATTACATAAAGCACCTAGGTGAAACTCATTGGGAAACTATGAAATGGATCCTCAGATATCTAAAGGGGACAAAAGACGTTGGCATCGCGTATTGGAGGAACGGTAATGGCGGTGAGACCATAGGGTATGTGGATTTGGATCACGCCAGTAACTTGGATGACTGCAGATTGTTAGCAAGGTACGTCTTTACGCTAGCAAGTGGTGTAGTAAGTTGGAAGGCATCTTTACAGGACGATATTGCCTTCTTTTCAACTGAGGCAGAGTACATGGCACTAACCTTTGTAATGAAGGAGGCAATATGACTAAGGGGTTTGCTTTTGGACCTTGGATTGGAGCAGAAAAGTGTCATTACGCATCGTGACAATCAAGGTGTGATATATCTAGCATATAATTCAACATATCACGAGCAAATGAAACATATCAATATCAGTACCATTTCATCCGAGATGTCATAGAGAAGGGTAAACTTGTTGTGAAGAAAATAGCAACAGTGGAGAACTCGACAAATATGATGATAAAGCTCATTCCTTCAACACAGCTCGAGCTCTACTGTAGCTCGATTAACGTTTGTAGAGTATGAGTGCCCATCGAGGCATTGTGAGAGTTGGCATGGAGAATGGGCACTATGACTTTGCTTCAACGTCGAGCCAAGGTGGAGAATTATTAGATTATGTCTCAAGTTTGAGCCTGTATACAAGATTCAACTTTGTTATTTGTTGAAATGACGAAGCACATTTGCAAAGCATTTTAATGAGAACCGACACATGGTCTACAAAAGAATTCTTCAACCTTGATCTAATATTTTATTGGTATGTCCATGATGAGGTGCAATTAAGATGCATCGGCTCGTCTGATGGAGAGACACCTTTTAAAAGGGTGTGAGGGAAGTTATATAAATAACTTCTGAAGATAATTGCCATAACGATTGGTAGAAAGAACATTCTGATAAATAGTTCTCTCTTCTTCTTCTCTCTCCATCAAATAACAAAAGGCAATTACATTACTACTTTGAGAAGACAATTGGCATTAATGCAATGGAACGTGAATGCTTTCCTCGTGATTATATTTGGACCATCGTTAAGGTTGTATTGTCCGTCGTTTGTTTGTGATTCAATGTACATTCTTGGCTAATTTGTTTATTCACATTGAAGACATTAGTCATTTCTTCCGCCAACTTTCTTCCAACACTTGATAATTCTTTTTGAGCTCCCAAGTGCAAGTGTACTCACTGGTTGCACAGTTTTCTTGTCAATATGAATTGTTTCTAGAGTAGATAAATGTTGAATGCTTTATATTGGCCATTGTTGCGACCTGAACTCGAGAAAAAAGGTTGGGCTTAGAGATACTTGGCCACAAGAGTTCCGTCATGGTTCGTGTTTCAAAAGATGTCATCAACTTGTCTTTCGGAATGAACTTATGTGAGTTCTCTCGATCGGAGTCACGAGCTTTCCCAAGCTCGTACCTCGCGTGACAACGGAATTTGTCATGACCAAACCTCAACATCGCAGCACATCTTAATCGATAAGGTCGAAAGGAAATCGGACGTGAATGTGAGTTTAAGGGTATTTCAATCATAATAGCCCTCTTGATAGTATGTCTTCGCCCATAAGAATGGCATCACTTCATCTTTTGGGGTATTGCCATATCAAGTGTACTAAATTATGATCACGAACCTTTTTCCTAACGTTCATACCCCTCACGACGGGTTTATTAAACGATCTAGTTCTTTAAGAAAACCTAAAATATGACGGGAGTCGCCGCTAGCCTCCTTCTTGGGAGTCGAGTAAGAAGCCCAATTGAGGGTTAGGAGTTATCCCTCGATTTCTATGCAACTAGATATCTAGGTTCGAGGACTTGGGTTACGCAAATATTTCTATTAGTGCCCTTTCGTTAGCTAATAATATGTCGTGTTACCTAAGGTTTCCATGCATTTCTTTTTACTTTTTCGGGATCGTTTCACCTAAACTAAGTGATCATGCGTGGATAATCATTTTCGTGCTAGTCTATTTTTAAGAAAGATAAAAGAAAGCACGCAATTAAATTTAAAGTACAAAATGGCAAGTAAACAACCAAGTAAAGCAATAAATCTATCACGCAATCCTAAAATACTCAAAAGAAATAAAAGGAAATGGAGTGAAAGAAAAGACAAGAACCCACAACTCATCAAGTGTTTATACGAATGAAGAAAACCCGATATATATGTTGGGGACGAATGGTAACAAAATATGGTCGGATTGGACATTGACCTTCCACGATCTTCGCGTCAACTTCATTTTTAGGGCTGTATTCTAATTCTACCCTAAACCTAAACTAAGTACATACAACAGAAAGAAACATTCATACACGTCAAAATTGTCAAAAGCACAACATGGGATCAAGAGTAATCAATCAAGTGAAGCAAAGTTCAAAATCAAGCAAATTTGAGCATTGGGGTCAACCTTTGCAATTCATGTTTAGGTCCCTTTAGACACCTATTGCATTCATTTTATGACTTATAGCCATTATTCAACACTTATAAGTCCCTAGAAAGATGTTCAAAGTGAATCCTCAAGATTTTCCTCGGTATCAGGCATTGCACCTAACATACATCTAAAATCCACATGCATAGGCATAAATTAAACACATAGGCAGGCCTTTTAAGCCTTATTTCTCAACTAATAAATCAAGTGAGTGAACTATTGACAGTCACTTATTTTAAAGGCATGTGCCAATCACAAACACAAGCATTTCTAATGAATGACATGGTTTCATGCATAAGTGGCATATGTGATGCTTCAAAGATGAGTTTTAAATAATCAATAATGAAAAGTGAGGTTTTTGAGACAAAAGGATGTCTCGGCTAAGGAATACATTTAATTGCTAAGGCTATTCTAGGGCTCGTATAAATGCACTCACAGACATTGCAGATATTTTAAATATGATCCAGACCATGACAACCACAATGCTAAATCAAAAGCTTAAGAAAATTTGAAAACATTTAGACAAAGGAATATATTGGCTATGGAATGCATTTAATTGTCAAGGTTAGTCTAGGGCTTGCATAAATTCACTCACAAACATTGCAGACATTTTAAATATGGTCCGAACCTCGACATTTCCAAATTCAAATCAAGTATTTGAAAGATTTTAAACATTTGATATTGGAAACATCACATGTACTAAAGACATTTCAATGTGCAAGGACAAGCATTTCCAATCAAGATTGGGAAAAATGTGATTGAAAGGTCAATTCATTTATTAAAAACCTTATGAAAATGAAGATCAAGGGATTTGAAACAAATTTCATGAGATGACATGGCCTAATTCCATGCACAAACTAGCCTAAAAAATCTAGATAGACAATCACAACAAAGGCCCACAATAGAACATTTTTAACAAGGTATATCAAATAAGAAAAATGAACGGCACCCATTGATGGTCTACCTCTGAAAAAATTACACAGTATGCATAACATCATATGGAACAGCTTTAGTGGAGAAAGTTTCCTTAAAAGTGTTAAGCATGATTTTATAAAAATCTAACAATGCACATCATCACATCAGAAAATTGCCAAAACAGCATAACATCCAGTCATTGTAACTGAGCTTTGCCCTATCAACGAAGTCTAAAAATCGTGAAATTTCACCACAATGAAGATAAAATTGTGACAAACAAACTTTGTTAAGGGTCCGCTCAAGAATCTCTACTGAAAAATTGCTACAAAAATAGCAAAAGTCTGCCTAAATAGGGTAAAAACAAGGTTCCGAAAGTCTGCCCAAATAGGGTAAAAACAAGGTTCCGAATTTACTCCTAGGTCAGAATTCTAATCAATAAGGAAAAATGGAAAATGAGTCTAACGATGAGCAAATTGCACGAAACTAGTGACACTTAAAAGATCTAAGCATGCCTTATGACTTTTTAGAAGGGTCCGGGTTCAATCGAAGTCAATTCGGTGCTTTAAAGTTGAGGTTTGTGAAAGTGTGCGCATTAGTCATTAATAAGCCAGAATACAAACATGCATTATTAAGTCCTAAAATATGCAATGTACAAATGGCATGAAATTCGCACACGACAAAGAATTGGATGTGACAAATGATTAGGGTAAACATCTAATCCTAAGTCGACATATAAAAGTGTCATACAAGTCAATGACAATGCCAAATGATTTAAGACTATAATGACATACTTGATGATTTCAAAGTGCAACTAGCCTAATTAAGGAATAATTTTCACATGCCAAATGACACCCAAGCATGACGAACCACATATGCACACGAAGCTTCTTATGCATACTTTAATAGTCAATAAGGTATTGACATGAGATTTGTTCTCTAAGGGACTTAAACGAGCATGATAAAGAGCATGCATGATAAGGCATAAATCTAACCTTAAAATCACTGAACATGCTTGATTTTAGTCACCTAGGAGCGTACAAAAATCTAACAAAAAATCAAACATATAGATGCATAATGACAAGCATTTTTTGTTAAGACATCAAAACCTAATTGAGATCACACGAATCGTGATGAAAATGGCAAAACAAATACGTGTTGTGACATCCTGGATTTCGACCCCGTTCCGATTTTATGAAATGGACATTTCGTTGACGCGCCTATGGTCATTTTACTCTGAGTTGACCACTCACAAGTAACTATTTATTAGGTGAAGGTGTTAAGGGATATAAACGCGGCAGACTAGAGAATTCAATCGGAAATCGACTGCTCGACCGTAATGATCAGCAAGTGTCAATACGACACCGTATAATCGAGTTGAGATCGGATATAAGTCGATTCGACGGAAACACGTAATTGAATTGCGGGTGATTCCACACAATTGCGATATTCACGTCGAATGGCTATAACCCGATTTTCTATCGATGGTGCACTCAGGACACATAATTGAAACCTTGCAATTTTTATGACAATCAAGAGTCGCCTACGAGTCGAAGATGCACAAACGTGGATCGAAAATTATCGATCACAGGTTAAACGTGCTAAAATCCCTAAAAGCTACCCGATAGGTTAGGTTGTACTAAAATCACGTCCGATCGATTTTAACCACGAAATTGAATTTAGTTTTGGGAATCGAACGTTCGAGTGTGTCACGATTCATTTTTAGGACGTCATCTCATCTTTCGGATAAATATCGACGAGTTTGGAATTTTGTGGAAAAATCAGTTTTCGGAAAAATAAGTGAAATTCGGATCAAGAGGAAAAGGGATATATTGGCTGCCCAAAATGGATTTGTTTGTGGGAAATTGAGGTAAATTGTGATTGGAGGAAGCCAAGACTTTAGGGGAAAAGACTTTGGTGCCAAATTGATGATTACTTGGGATATTTTCCCTTGACTTTGTTGGCTTTAATTCCCCCCCTCCGCCCTCTTTTCCTGCCATTCATTTTCTTTCTCTCAATTGTGCATGTGTTCCTTCTTTCTTTTACTTCTACCGTTCCCTTCCTTTTCCTTTCTCCCACAATTCTTCTCTTCTTCCCTTTTTCTTTCTTCTCCCCCACGATCACCCCACTACCTCACGCCCCATTCCCCTTCCTTCTGTTAACACCATCATCATTCCACCATCATCCTCCCTTCCACGTCACCCCACACCACCGACTCCACCCACCGAAGCACCCCATCACATACGCCCACCTTCACCAGCATCCATCCTCACGCCTCAACACCACAGTCGCCATCTCCTTCGCTACTTCAGCTGCAGTCCCACCAATGCCAAAGTCCAGCCATCCTCCGCAGCTTCGCACCATCACCACCGCACCCCCGTCAGCCCTCCATCGTCTGCGCCACCATCAACCCGCACCGCCAAGCCAAGATCGACCCAGCAGAACAAAACCAGAATCGAGCCCCTCAGCCGTGAGCTTGTAAGGCTTTGTCCTTCGCTGTTGAGCCTCCATTGGAGACTCGGTAGTTATGGGTCATCACTGCCGTCGCGCCGCCGTCGCCGTGAGCCCGTTTTCTCGCTAATCTGGTGAGTTAACTCCATAATCCTTTATATTAGTGTTAATTATCTTATTTAGATTAGTGCTAAGAAGGATTAATGTTAAGCAAGTTAATTAGTGAAATTCGGATCAGTTTACTGGATACTCACCGTTTGCCATTTTTGTGGGGAAAAATGTGCTGCGATTTAGAAGTTTCTTCCTTCATGAACAATGTTCTAGACATCTTCAACTATGACATATATTTTAATTAATATTTTTATGGATTTAAAAGAATGAGATTTCAATTTCGTCATTTCAAAATAGAATCTTGAATTGTGCTGGAATCTGTGACCTTTTGGGATTGCAAGGATTTTTGACAATTCTTAGGGTTCTATTTTCAAGCGACTTTCTTGATGAAAGTTGTTTATCACATATTTTATTTTAAGATAGTGAAATTTCAGATCAAATGGACAAGGTTTGGACTTCGAACCAAACTGATTTTGGAAAACGGACTTTCTGGAAATGGACCCAGTTTTTGTACTGGATTGAGCGATTTATTGGGCTTAATCTAAAAAGATATGGGTTAGGTGTCTTCATGAAAAATTTTCATTTAGGTTTCCTTTACAACATATTAAAATTTGAGAATTTTCTGAGCTCGTTCGGGTAGGTTTCTAGAATTAAACTTGGAGACGCGCGAGTGGCCCGGTTTCTACCGATTAGGACCGGTAGCGGTTTTGTGATTATTCTTGGTATCGTGCTTGCTGGATAAGGTGTATTTGGTGATGTAGGTGACTTGTGGCATGCTGAGAAATGAGGTTGATTGCTCTTTGTCGGTTGCTTATTGTTATTGCAAAAGGTGACCTTTTGAACTATCAAATAGAAAATAAATGAGGTGTCGGGTCCGGATACCAAAAATTATTTGCCCAATAAAATAATGAGGTTTTAAACTATGTGCATGTAAAGTTTGATCGATTAATTTTTAGTGCGTGAGCACCTACGAATTTATTTCTAAAGGCTTGAACAGAAAAAAAAGAGGGGTTACTAAAGTTTAGTTCCAAAAAGGGGTGTTTGGAAAAGAAAATAGAAAATAAATGAGGTGTCGGGTTTGGACGCCAAGTTTTATGCGCTCAATAAAACAATGAGGTTTTATACTAGATGCATGCAAAGTTTGGCGGGTTAACTTCAAGTACGTGACCTCATACGAATTTATTTCGGAAAGTTTGAACAAAAAAATAAAGGGATTTAAAAGGGGATTTTGGTGTTTTGGCCATATGTTGGAAGCTAAAAGTTAGCTTGGTTGATGAGGCGCCTACATGGTTAGGTTAATTAAGTAGTTCAGTTTAATTAATCGCAATTTATTTATTTATTTAATTATTTTGTAATTATTTAACTATTTATTATTATACCGGGATAACGGGTTGTTAGAATTTCATGCTGATTGTCGTGGCTCAATTAGTTTGTGCAATTGATGGTTAATTTGTTCATATTTGGGGATGTGATTGGCTTGTGAGATGTTTGGGACTTATGCATGATGATATGTGAATGGTTGTGCTAGGGTGATGGTTTATTGTCATGGAAAGATGACTATTGAAAGATGAGGTGATGTGTTGAGGAAATCACATGTGTTGTGAGCAGGAAAAGGACTAAGTGCTACATGGTGAACTGAGTCACATGGGAGCCATCTTTAGAATCTTGTACCGTTGCTTATTAAAGTCAAGGGCTAAGTACTACATGGTGAACTGAGTCACATGGAAGCCACCTCTAGAACTTTGCACTATTGTCTTGCATAGTCGAGGGCTAAGTACTACATAATAACGTGACTTCGTGGGAGCCACCTCTAAAACCTTGTACTGTTGCTAATTGTGGTCAGGGACTAAGTGCCACACGATAACGGAACTTCGTGGGGGTCACCTCTAGAACCTTGAATTTGAGTATGGAGTTGGAATATTGAGTTTGGATATTGAGAGTGAATATCGGGTGTGGATTGAACCAGTGATATGAGTTATCTGCGCCTGATTATGGGACGAAATTGTGTGGCACGGAATGGGACGTTTCATAATGATTTGGCCTTATAATCAGGACCTCTGTGAATTGTTTGATGAATGATATGATACGTTCCAGTTATTGAATGCATTTTCTATATGCATGTGTTCTATGAGATGCACTAATGTGCATGGAGGTGCTGAGGCGAGATAAGTCCTCTATGATATGTGCTTGGACCGCCTCTGAGTGAATTTGTGCCCTAGTCGAGGCCTAGGGTTTAGCTCGTTGAGATTTATTCTCACCCCGTCGTGGGCTAACCTTTTTTAGGGCCGTGGTGTGAAGATATGCTTAGTGCAGATTTGATGGGCGTGAGATGCAATATCTCGTAGCAGGCCCCGTTGCTAGTGGAGTTAGGTTGCCTAGGTGTTTCTTTTGAGACTGACTTATGTTTATAAACCCGTAGATTTAACTGGACATGTTTATAAAGTGTAGTTTTTGTTAAAATTGATTGTCCTACTTTTCTATCCCAAGTTGATTGTTGTTAGGGGATTTGTTATTTCGCTTCCGCATGTACATGAATCGATTGGGTCGGCGACGCGTTCTGGGAGCGTCGCAATTTAATCGACCACTGAAGGATGTGCACGCACTTGAGGTTTGGGGCGTGACAGGTGTTACTAAATATCCTAATTGTAGCAGAACTTACATGTGTTTAAACATGCAATTGACATATCAATTGGCAATTCATGTGAATCATGCATCTTTGGAATGCACACAACGTGTATTTCAATCTTCATGAAGATCCTAAGTACAAATCAACTCATCTATATGCTCAATTATGCCAAAATGCATCTTCGATTAGTGCATAGCGGATTGACCTATGCCTAGATCTAGGCAATTTTGACCTACCAAAACTTTTCCGAAAAATCCAGGAAAAAGTATGTTACACACAAGACGATTTAGAACAAATCTCATGAAGAAAATTTTCTCAAAACAGAAATAGCAAAGTCAGAAGGTGAAACCAAAATAGAACCAAAGTTGAAACTACGATACTAAAGAATCAAGCAGATTGCAAGGTGTTTTTCAAGGTCAAATGTCACTCGTTTAGAATGTATGACCAATCAAATTTAAGGTCTCAAAATGTATTTTCTAAGTCTAAAAGGCCTCGAGATCGAATAAGGTCATCGAATGCCTCGTTTTAGGCCAAATAAAAACTATATCATATATGCATGAAAATTGCATATTAGTAAAAAACTCATTCGATCTATCATGAACTCATCCTCAATCAATCTTTAAACCCAGCAAGTCATCAATCAAGTTCATGATTATCAAATCTAAGTATACTCCAAAAATCTAATTACGAACCCTAGCCCTAGTTGGTTATGCCAACCTCGCTTCATCGGGTTCGAGTTCGAGATCATTACATTTTTTTTGCATGTTCTTCAATTTCGATTTGCGATCAGACCATACGATCACTGCCAGAGCTTGATCGACACCTCAAGGATTAGATTGGGATGCCTATAGACTACCTATGGCAAGATCAAACCGTCGGTTTGGCGCCAACATAAAACCGGTCTAAGCTTGGACCAGCCTTCTAGCGTCAAAGAAGGAGGAGGTCACCGGATCCAATCCGGTGACCGATCAAGCAAGGCCCAACCTTGATTAGGATAGGGATAGCCTAAGTAATAGATCGGACCAGGTCCAATGGCAGTTGGGCCACTGTTGGTTGTGGGTTTAAACGGCCTAAGAAGCCGGTCCAATTTGGAGTGGTTTGGGGTCCGTTGGAGGAACTAGCTTGATCGAAAGGGTTCTAATCAAGCTTCAAGTGTTTTTCAATCATCTAAGGCTTGGACAGAGAAGCAGAGGTCGCTAGGGGGTGAGGCTGGCAAAGGGTAAACCGGCGAGGGCTGATTCGGGAGAGAGGGAGAGAGATTGAGTTGAGAGAGAGAGAGAGAGAGTTTTTCTACACAAATGAACCCCCTTCCAAAAATGGAGGGAAAAAGCTTTTATACTAGTCTCAAATTGGCCGATCTTGGCCATCAGCTCAATTCGAAGGTCGAAAAATTGATCTAGTGGCCAAATTAAGATTTAAAAAGTTTAATCATACCTAAGAGGTCTCAAGAGATTGATCAGATGGGTCCGATCTGCAAAAATTTGAGTTTAAAACGAGAATTGAGTTCAAGGCACAATTAGGGGTCAAATTGTAAATTCACAAAATTCGAGGATCAATCTGTAAAATCATGAACATGCAAGAGTACAATGATAAAAATGACATGGAGAGGAGCCCAGAACTGGTTGCCAAAGGTCCAAAACTAGCTGAAAAGGGGCCGAACCAGCCTACCTCACCAACAGTCGATCGGACTGGTCAGATTGGTTAATGCCGATTTGATCGGTTCTTGATCTATTCTGGCCAGTTCTTGCTAATTCATGCCTGTATGGTCTTTGAGAGTTCAAAATTTATGATATTTGGTCCCTTGAAGAGAAAACTTTGCCCAATTAGAAGAGGAATTGTCCAACTTTGATCAAATTAACCTAATTGAATCTCATAAATGCTATCCATGGACTCTCTATTGACTTCATTGAGTGATTATTATTAAAAGCAACGGACCAAAACCATGGGTATATGAAATCAAGCCTCAAGGTCTAAAATGCGCAATTTTGCAATTCTTTGGCGAAAATTGCAAATTAATTAAAATTGAGTTCAATTAATATGGCAATAAACCTATTTGACCAATTACCCATATGTGGGATCACCTAATGAATTTAAATTGACCTTGGATTAAAGTGCCAAAACCTAGACCAAAAATAAATCGAGCTCTAATATTAAAATTGGACTTAGATCCATGAAATTGAATAATAGTCTTGAATAGATCAATTAAAATTTCTTTGATTAAAGCTTGACAGCTCGATTTTCTTACTTTCAAGAGAGTGAAATTTCTCAAATTGGGAAGTTATCATGTGAATTCGTTAAAATTGACCTCGGATTTGGATTTATCTTAAGAAAATGAATGGAAAACAATCATCCATTCGTAAATTATGAAGAATCGATATTAACCCCCTGATTAGGATTTAAAACGGCAATTTGCCTTTCACCATGACAATTCCCAAAATCTAACAAATAAGTGGATCAGAAATAGCCCCTAGACCAAATGTCATAAAAGGAACTACATGTAATTATGACTAGAATAAAAATAATTTTATTTTTGGTCGATTTAGAACCTAAAACCAAAAAATTCGAAAAGCAATGTTTTTAATCGAATTTTGTGAAATTTTCAACACACAAATCAAATTGACACTAAAACAAAATATTTTGAGGATTTTTAATTTTTCCAATTTCTCTAAAAGGATGGTTTTTGAGTCTAATATTTGAATTTTTGAGAAATTGATTTAACAAAAGTGAAATTAAGGCTAATTGACTCTCTTTTTTTTTTTTTTTTTTTGGTGAAAAGTCGATTTTCGACCTAGGATTGACTTTTGATCAAAAGGATTAACCAAAAAGTCAACTCAAAAATCAACCGTTTGACTTTTCAAAAAATTTCTTGAAAATGGATATGAAAATACTTAAGAGTGACAACGTAAAAGAAAGAAATGAAAAACGACATCTTTTGGTCTAGAAACCAGCTCCGTCGCGTTCAAAAGCCCAAGTTTTTTTTTTTTTTTTTTTTTTTTTTTTATGGGTCAACTAAAAATCAAGTGTCAATATCCATCATGTCTAAGTGGGAGATGTTATATTTTATTAATACATCCATGATGGGGTGCTATTAAGATGTACCCTTTTTTTTTTTTATATGATGGAGAGACATCTTTTAAAAGGATGTGAGGGAAGTTATAACCACGATAACGATTGGTAAAAAGAACGTTATGATATATAGTTCTCTCTTCTTCTTCTCTCTCTATCAAAGAACAAAAGATAATTACATTACTACTTTGAGAAGACAATTGGTATCAACACCGTGGAACGTGAATGCTTTCCTCATGATTGTATTTGGACCATCATCAAAGTTGTATCATTCGTCATTCATTCGTGATTCAATGTACATTCCTAGGTAATTGGTTTATTCACATCGAAAAAGTTAGTCGTTTCTTCTACTAACTTTTTTCCAACACTTGATAATTCTTTTTGTCATAGGCCAATGTGAATCATTCAATGACATTTGACAAATCCTTCTACACATGGGTTTATAGAAATCAAAGGAAAAGAAAAGCATTCCATTTATAGAAGTCGAAGAAAGAGAAAAGCATCCCAACACTTGATGATTCTTTTTGTCATAGGCCAGCGTGCAGCATTTAATGAAGCTTGACAAATCGCTTGCACATGGGTTTATAGAAGTCAAAGAAAGAGAAAAGCATTTCATTTATAGAAGTCAAAGAAACAGAAAAGTAGCCCATGCCCATAGATTTGTTTGAAGTCGGTGCCAACTGTGGGCTAAGTGTGTCCTTTATTAGCAGATGAAGAAGGAGAAAAAGGTACGAGCTATGCGTTAGGTTAGTGCATGATGGTGATGGCATGTGTGCTTATGGTTTCAAAAGTAGGTGCGGATGTTGGCAATTGTGGACTTCATATTTGTCTTGTCTCCACACGCATTCTCCTATAGATAGAGGACGGCAGAGGGTGTAAGAAAGGCAGAGCAAGAAGTGAGAGCTAAAGGGACAAAGAAGGGCGTGAGCTCA
Source organism: Eucalyptus tenuipes (assembly GCA_014182365.1). Lineage (NCBI taxonomy): Eukaryota > Viridiplantae > Streptophyta > Magnoliopsida > Myrtales > Myrtaceae > Eucalyptus > Eucalyptus tenuipes. Next base: position 7,986,997 of record CM024543.1, on the reverse strand, counting down.
GAGAGAATTGTGCATAGAGTTGAGTTCATTGAGTTGAGTTGTTAAACACCGTAGGTATTGGATATACACTAGGGTTGGGAAACACTTAAGTGCGTGAACGATTTGTAATTCTCTGATTTATAGTAGATTATTTGCTAGCTCTCTCCGTACACGTAGATTCCAACATTCTAACCAAATCAGGTAAATTTCTGGTGTCCTTTTATCGTTCCTCATTTTATTTCTGTTGAGTTTTATAGCTCCCGAGATAATGGCAAAGATACGATCTGCTTCCACCGCGCCGCTGATTCCAACTATTTTATTGTTGGCCAACAAATTTAAATTGTGAAAACGGGGATTCTAATGCAGATTTTGTTGTTCACTTGACTAAACAAGCGGTCACGTGGAACCATTGGCTATTTAATTAAATGGTTTGGGTGATAAGTTTATCTATCCATTTTCTTATATAAGCGAAATTGTTGCTTAATGATACGTACCATTTGATCATAATAGGGTCATTGCGGCAAAAGAGAGTCAGCTTCGCCTCAAATGGATACCATCTCTCCAGTCGCTCCGCTACATCAAGAAGCTAGTACTCCTCGGCTTCAAATAACCAGTGCAAAGACTCTAGCTGAATCTTCCAACCTCACTTCCATTCCCTCCCACTACGCCTTCACCACCCCGACTTCCGGTGATCAAGCCGTTCATGCCGATCATGATGACTCCATCCCCGTCATCGACTTCTCTCTCCTCTCCTCGAGTAATCCCGATCAACGGTCTAAAGCCGTCTCCGATCTTGCAAAGGCTTGTCAAGACTGGGGCGTCTTCATGGTACGCATGTTCCTAGCTAGTTCATTATCTGCTTCATAGAACTTTTCTTTTTTTTAGATCTTGTCGCGAACATGTGACACAAACAGTCCGTATCTTTGATCAGCTTTTGCTTGTCAAAGTCATTGTTAATACTTAAAAGACACAAGGTGTACACCCCAAATGTCAAAACTTGGTACGAATGGACATATATGTATCAAAACTTTCAAAATGTACACTTGAGTGCAATTTTATTTGAAAATTGGAGACTTAAAATGCCAACTCCGACGAGACTTACCAGAAATCCGATGTAGGCGGCGACCCTGGCTGCAAAGCCTTGCCCCAGATCTTGCTGAAGGCCTAGCAATCAGCCATGGTTGTTGGCCAATGGCCTGGGGCTCGCGACCCTAGCCAACCCTCTACCCACCATCGTCAACCCCTTCTAGTGATGGTAGGGCAACGGTAGTGAGGGCCTCCATAGCCCTAGATCTGATTCTTTTTTATTTAATTTAGTTTTTTAAATTTAATTTAATTAATATTTATATTAAAAATCAAATTTGTACCAAAACATTTTCGTTTTTGGATTATCTAGCCACGTCAGTGCCACGTGGATAATTTTTTTTAAAAGAATTACTACATCAATTAAAAATCTCATCGGAAAAAATCACATCAGCTGTTTAGCCGGAAATTCTCGTCATTGACACTTAACTGTTTATTTCTTCTCCGATCATGACATTTATGTATATGTTTTGGAAGTTTTGGCACTTATATATCCACCGGTATCAACTTTTAAGATTTGGGATGTCCGTATCTCCTTAAAAGACTAGCAACGACATAAATTGATTTGACTGATTCAACCGATGTTTCATCATGCCGGAGCTAAGGAGAAATAATGAGAAAAAATTCTCATGGCTCAGCCTGCACGAGATTGGGCGCTGCACGTAAATCAAACCCGACCACTTTTGTCTTTTTAAGTCTATTTTTCGTGATTGGTATCATAGCTGGAGTCATTCTTCGTCATCAGCATGACATAAACTCTCTTTACATGATTCGACGGTGTGTTGCTTGCTAAGTATTGATAATAGCCCTTGGTTGTATATGTGAGTAGCTGATCAACCACGGAGTGCCTGAGAGTCAAATGAAGGCGACGGTCGACGCGCTGATGGGATTTTTCGATCTGACAGAGGAGGAGAAGAATAAGTTTCTGGGGAAGCACGTGTTGGATCCCATAATATACGGGACGAGCTTTAAAGCTTCGACCGACAAAGTGCTCCTCTGGAGAGATTTTCTGAAGATGATGGTGCATCCAAAGTTTCACTGCCCTCCCAAGCCAGAAGGATTGAGGTATCCATTCTCTCTCCCTACGTCGGTTTTGCGTGCAAGTTCTCAGTTTGCATATACGTACTGAAATTTCTGTTTTCTTGAAATTTCCGTGTTCTTGATATCATTTGTCTATTTAGTTCTTTTCTTCTTTTTGTGGGTGAGTGATCATTAGGTTACAAATAGCGGTAATGACAACTATATTTCCTTACTGTAGCTTTGATGCTACAGTCCAAGCAGTAACTGAACCTTCCCCTTGTGGACATTTGTTTGTCAATCGAGTATAGAATGAAATTACAGAATCTTGAGGGAGCGAAAAATTGAAGAGTACGTACTCTTCTCACCATGTAATGCTAAAATAATGTTCAGAGTTATCAATCTTTGGCTTCGTACTTCAGAGTTATCAATGCATCCAGATCTTAGTGCACAGTGTAACATTGTCAGGTAGATCAGAAAAAGAAAACATGATGAGGAACTTGAACAAATTCTTCTTGGTAACACAAGAATCCGAATCTTCAACTTGACTATTTCCAATCTCTGTCTATGTATAAGACTGTCCACTTGATTGGCAGATTTGAGTTCCAAAGTTACCTTAATACGACACGACGTGATTTAGATACCAGATTTGCCATATCTACAGGAAGCAATTGACCACTCAATTAATCATGTGAGATCTGAACTCGAACAACCTCAATCCATCTGATGCACAAGCTCTTCAGCTTCTTTGGTTCCGGTTTGTTAGTTTTGTATAATAGACCTATACTTACCTAGAAATCTGGCAGTCTTGAAATATAGCAATGGAAAGTACGCAATTCTTTTGTTAGGATACCATTATTTTGTATCATCTTGATGTCAGACAAGAACAATTTTGTATGCCTAGAAAAATAAGCAAAGTGTGGATTCAATTTGATAGGGCAAAATAATTGGTAATACCCCAGATAAAAGATAAGAGTGATAGAAACCTGTGAAATCCCTAAAGGTGAAAAGAACTCCACCACAGCATTTCCTCTGATAAATGAGAGCAATATTTTTTTGCAGTGAAGTTTTAGCAGAGTACTCTGGGGAGCTCTGGAAATTAGCCAGGGAATTGCTCAAGGCTATATCGGAGAGCCTAGGACTCGGATCAGGCTATATCAACGAGGCAATGAACATGGATTCAAGCCTACAGATATTAGCAGCGAATCTGTATCCGCCATGCCCACAGCCAGAACTTGCTATGGGCCTACCCTCACACTCGGACTATGGCCTGTTGACCATCCTCATGCAGAATGATATTGGCGGCCTCCAAGTGAACCATGGCGGGAAGTGGGTCAAAGTTGATCCCATTCCGAATGCCTTTGTGGTCAACACCGCTGATCAGCTCGAGGTAAACATACAGAAATTCATGTTTTATCTGTCCTGCAAGAGAGGTCCAATCAATTCATCTGTGTTTGGTTTAAAGAAGGAAAATTTTTATACATAGAACTATAGATGCAGATGCAATGTAGGTATTTATAGAAGGAAAATTGTTATACATAGAACTATAGAAAATACAAGTGTCTTAAAAATTTGATGAAACGTACTCTATGGTCTTTGTTTCTTTAACCAGATATTAATCAGTAAAAAAGTTGATACGAATCTCTATGATTTACTCCTGTTTCTCCCATCGAACAGATCAAGCTTATTGCAGATACTATTTTTTTTTGTTCTTGACACTTTTCAACTGTGCAAGATTATGAGCAATGGGAAATACAAGAGCGTTCTGCATCGAGCTGTCTTGAACAACAAGACTACAAGGATATCGATCCCTTTTTCTATTGGACCGTCGCCCAACACTGTCGTTGTGCCAGCGGAGCAGCTGGTGGATGGCAAACACAACCAAGCCACATACATCTCGATGAATTACAAGGACTACCTGGAATTTAAACAGAGCAGAGTACTCGATAAAGGGTTGTGCCCAAGTCAGGTAAAGATATGATTTGTGTAGCCTATTGTTGTGCTGTATTATGTTAAAAATGGATGTGTGATTGTCTACTGCTTCTAGTCTGTTTGGACTCTTTGGAGAGCAACCTGATGGAACGTTTAATATTATGTGATGCATTGTGCAAGAACCATACAGTACTGATGGATGTAAGCTGAACCTTCCTGATATGTATCTTCTTGGCATAATAAATGGAAGTGAGAACTGCATAATGTCTGATTAAACACCGTAAGTTTGTAGTGCTATACCAAATTATGATGGTTGGTCAGCATGAGCATGCAAATTTGCCTGTCTAGATTTTCACGGAAATGGCCACTTGATTGGGCAGAAAATATCGAATACTCGCTGCAACTCAAAGAACTTGTTTCGAATATAATCTCCTTGACAAAAATAATGATATGTTTCTTGAATGATAAGAGATGTGTACAATAAGAGATGTGATAGAAATTTCAAGGATGATGTGTACAATATGAATCAAAGGTCAAGATCAAAATGAACGAAGACGGACGGTGAGCATTAGATATGGTGGTTAATCAAAATAGGAAGATAAAATTTCAATTTGATCCAATGGTGTGTGTAGATGGGAAAAGTAAGGTAACCGAAAGCAACCGCTGGATTAATTGACAACCAAGCAATCAAATTTTATCGACAATGTGTAGCATAGTAGAGGAAAATCCCACTATATTGCAGGCCACCTAAGGACTTGATTGAGCATGCGACGGTTCGCGGTATCATCCATAGAGAGGCTATGTGATTTGCACGTGAGAAAAGCATGTGCACGGCCCATGAACTCCTATGCTATGCGCTTTTTCTGGTGCGTGATAGTTCATGGAGATGCAATGGAATGGTCGTGCGAATGGCACATTATCTTGGCAGGTGATTGGCACATGATCGAGTCTTGTGTGAGGCATGTGACAATTGACACGTGGCCATGAATTTCAAGGCTCGTGGATGCTCGGGATCTTGTCACGTTGTGACGTGCAATGCTACTTATTTGTTATGTCCAAACCTTATCAGTCTCTCACAATCTTGAAATCATTCAAGTTACTATCCAAGTCTTTACTATTCCCACATTCTTCAAAAGCATATTGTTGAGTTCATGGAGCTAGTTCCGAACTTCCATATTATTAAAAAATTAATTCTGGGCTCACCCTACCTTTCGGATCCAATTTTGAACTCCAATAATAAAGGAAATTCAGATCCCGATCTTATCTTTAAAGTTCAGGTTCCAAGAATGTTGCAATTGTTAGTTCAAGCTCATCTACCCTCCATGATCACGAATTTCCCTCCGGGCTACTTTCAACTTCACCTCTGGTCATGTAACACGGGTTAGTCCTAAAATCCAAGGAAAGTATCCTAGAAAAAAGATGCAATATGAATATGATGATGTAAATGTTATTCTTTTAATGGGTTGGGATCCCTATTTCTCTAATGCAATTTATAGGAGAGGTAAAATTTAGTTGTCAACATCTAAAAGACACTGCTTGTATTTTGATTATGTTTGGAAAGTGTAATTTAACAGTTGAACATCATACTATAAAATAAAGTGACCCCCATGGAACATTATTTACATCTTGGATAATAACACTTAAGATGGCCGGATTATGATTATTTCAATTGTGATCCAAACAAGCAAATTTGGTAGATCTGTCGGGTCAAATCTTAAATTTTAACCTAGTGTGGGTTTGGTTAAAAATGATATTTCGTGGGTTAAAAACTTTTTCTGAAAGTTTGGATGGGCTCATAGGCTTAAGTTACATTTAAGATTTTCCTTCGAGATATTCATCATACACTGATGCATCTTGAAAGGGGGCCACGTCACTTGTTCAGTCAACGCAATATAAACATGATGCCTTCGCTTGAGAAGATCTCTAAAAAGGAGCCTAAGATTAAATAGATAAACATATTCAATTGAACTCATATTTATTCAAAAGTTTAAGATAATGATTTATGGGTCAATTGTGATATATTAATTATTTCATTTACACCATATTACCGATGTAAGACTGCTTTTATCCAGCAACCTCATACATGCACCAAAACAATAAGTAGATCGATTAATGATGACCCTAATCAAAGAATAAACAATATATTAATTTAAAAGGATTACTATAACTTAAGCTCATACTGTGAATATTTCTCACGTACTCTATTCTATGCAATTTTTTTTTTTTTTTTTTTTTTTATAATACTGAGCATGAAGCTTAACGAGCAGCAAGACTCAACTCATAGGGTAGAGGGACGGAGGCAGTAGCCTTATAGAGGCCTAGGGTACACAAGGGGAGATTTAAATGGTCTCTACTTTCCCAGAACTGGACATATAAGAAACATTTTTTGTGCGTGTCCAAGTGATGTGGTACGTAGTCCCCGCCCTAGGGGGCTAGACATTGGGTTTTTCATAATATTAAGAACAAAACTCAATGAAAAGCCAGACTTAGCTTACGGGCTTGAGAGACAAAGCTAGTGAGCATATATCGGCCTAAGAACCACTCTTTATTATTTCTTAAAGTAAGATCAGTTGTAATTGCCGTCCTTCTATAATTTTATCTTTCATTTTCCGCACACCCACACACATTTCATCATCATCATCATCATCATCATCATCATCATCATCATCATATTAGTATTAATACCCAATTTCTCAAATTACATAAACACGAGGATAAATGTTGAAAATGCTAGTATTACCACCTAGAGGGGAAAATGCTAGTATTACCACCTAGAGGGGCTGAATAGGTGTAAAAACAAATTAAGCAAATAAATACAGAAAAAGTTATTTCGCAAATAAAGTCCGACTAAAATGACACCAAACTTCTGAAGCAAGTTCGGACTCAATTAAGATGGTTTAGAAATTTGTGGAGTTAAAAAAAAAAAATTGCAACAAACAAATCAAAAGAGTTAAGGGAAGAGAAAATTGAACATGGGATTTATAGTGGAAGCCCACGTCAACTCTCCCACGCTAATAGCCTTTTAGTTGGAATTCACTAAGGTATCGACAGAGAAATACAACGATTTGAGTACAAACACTCAGTGAAGGATTTCTTTTTCTCTCGCTAAGTCACTTTTTTTTTTTATGTCTTTTTCTCTCTTGAATATAATTTGTAAATACTGTCGATGAAGAACAAGTGATTGGAAAGGTCTCAAACTTTGGAATTTCAATTTTCATGCTTTACCCCAAATGGATTGAATGACCTCCATAAATACTCTTCTACGCCTTTCTAACTGTTGGCATTCTCTAGAGGAATTTCTTCCAATAAATCCGTTGGATAGAATCGATTAAAGAAATCTTGTAGCCATTTGAAGATTGAGATGAAAATCCGATGATTTTGGTCGCCCATATAATCAGAATCTAGGATTTCATAAGTAGATGCTTCCCAAAAAGTAACTTGTCTTCAAGATTGATCTCATCAATTCGTAATTGATTCCATCAATATATTTATAAAAGGTAAGGAAGCCAGATAAATCTCGTACGTATTGAATTGTTGTCGAAAGATCAATAATCCTGAGTCTGATTAAATCTTCGTTTTGGACTTGGTTTCAGTCTGGATCTTGTTAGAGTGAGAAAGACTTCTGGAGTAAAATAGACTTTGATAACATTCCACGATATAGCACAAAAGTCTAGTATTCTTTAGAATAAGAACAAAAATAGGAAAGTTTTATCAACTTCAAAACCTGATAGGGGTTTTCTCAATAATCTCCCCACTTTTTATGGTGACAAAACTTTCATATAGATTTAATCATTATATGAAAATTATATTATGCAAAACAACACTTTAGCAGCATATGATAATTGATAGAGAAAACAGACAGAAAACATAATAAATACACATAGTTTGCATATAGTCTGTATCCACAAAACACATCAGTCTGCAAATCACACCTAGAAAAATCAAGAAAAATCAAACACAATCAAAAGTCAAAGATAAGATTCAATCTATATGGTCTCTCCTCCTTTTTGTTAGCAGCAAAAAGATAAAACTAGTTAAGCATAAAAAAAAGGGTTAATACGTTGAAAAACCCCAAACTGGTACACCGGTAACAAATCTACCCCAAACTATTTTCCCCAAACTGGTATACCTTTGACAAATTTACCCTAAACTGGTACACTTGTGACAAATTTACCATATATTAGTTTTTGTTAAATTTTCTTGTCAAATTATTAAGTTAAATGACACGTGACAATTGATCGGTATACCAATTTAGGATTTTACACTCTATTTGTCATAGTTTACAATTTTTGTGATTTTTTTGTGGTATTAATCTAATTTAGCGGAGGGTATATTAGTCACAAATTTACTATTTTGGGGTTTTTTGTGGTCGAATAAATTAGTTTGGGGTAAATTTGTCATAAATGTACCAATTTAGGATTTTTTATAGTCAGTCGGGATAAATTTGTCACAGGTGTACCAGTTTGTGATTTTTCATGGTCAAAAAAATAATTTGGGGTAAATTTGTCACAAGTGTACCAGTTTGGGGTTTTTCAGGGTATTAACCCTAAAAAAAGGTCAAGTCGAAAAAGGACTAGGATTGTATTGGAATGCGAACAAGTCGGAAATCCTCCAAGGTCTACACGGTCTCCTCAAACTTAGTCAGGCACTGATGATAAACAGTCTTAACATTTGCCAGATTCTGCGAAGCCTGCTGATTCAAAGTCTGGACCTAATTATCAAGAGATTGTACCTTGCCTGTAAGAGACTCTGAGGTAGTACCAAGAGTAGCATGCAACTTCTAGATTTCAAACTCTATTGCATATTGTTGTGCCTTAATCTCCAAGAGGAGTTCTATTATCCAAGGATAGTTTAATTCTGATTCTATTTAGGCACTAGCTTCAGCAAATTGTATCAGTGGAGTATCTAGAGGTGAAGGAACATCGACTTGAATGTGTGAAATTTGTTGCTCCCCTAAACATTAGCTTCTTTGTGTGGACCCTCAGGTGAGACTTCAGGGAAATGAGATGCAAAAATGTCTTCAGCATCTAAAGGAGATCGATTGATGCCATCTCTAGCAGTTGGTTCAATAAGAGGAGTTTTCTCACTTACTCTTCCTATCTTGGTACCTTCAGTTTGAAAAGTAACTTCTCATTCTTGAACATTTTCTTTGTCAGCACAGGTTTGTTTACCAATTCCTGTCTCCTTAACATCTGGGGCATCAATTTCCCTTGTATTTTCTCATTCCTTGTCAGTCTCCTCCCGTTCCTTGTTTACATTGGCATCCCCTTCTGAGTCATCATCCTCACTCTCTTTCACTTCAGTTTCTTCACCATCACTCTCTTCTTTTGGTTCTTTCTCGCTTTCATCATCTTCTTCTTCCTTAGAATCAGCTAAATCTCAAAGATCACGCAAGGCAATAGCAAAAATGGTCTCGTCATCATCATCTTCCTCTTCTTCATCCTAGAGAAGAATAGGACGTTTCCTTTTTGGTGTTTTTGAGACAACACTTTTCCCTTTGTGTTTCTTCTTAGCAGCAAATCTTGGCTTGACTTTGCTGACATATTTCTTCTTCAAAAGAGTCAAGGCTCCAGAGAGATCCTTCAATTGCATATTTGAAATCATTTTCAATCCAATTTGCATGGGAGCAATGGTTCTGGAGCGAAGCTGGGATGACGGTTGAATCTGAAAGTGTCTGAAAAGTCTAGTTATCAATGTTGTGTATGGTAGTTGTCCCTTCTCCTTCATAACAGTTCTGTACATGTGCAGTAGGATTGTGTGAGGGAGTGAGAAGGCAACACCATTGCAAATGGCCCACATCATCTTTGTTTCGAATCTTGAAATATCAGTCTTTGAGGCAACCTTGGGTCTAATGCAATTGATGACTATCTTGTGTAGCAAGATATTGGAAGTAGACATCCAAGAGTAAGTAATGCTCCACCTAGGAATCCTGTCCCTTACCAGAAACTTAGTGACCTACTCGTTAGACACATTAATGCGCAGGAATCCACTCCTTTCTACATCCAGAATGTCAGCCAACAGATTAACATCAACATCAAACACTCTATCACACACAGTAAATTGCATATGAGTGGGATCCAAGACAGACAAGTTGGAATAAAAGTACGCTGTCAATTCAGGGTAAGTTTCCGATGTCTCCACACAGAACTTCTCCAACTAAAGTTTGGCAAACTTTTCTCTCAAGTTCACCTTGATTGAACCTAGAAAGTCAAAATCCACAGTGCGAGGGTTGATGACTCCTCTGTTCAACATTTGAGAGAAAACTTTCTTGTGATCTATTGAACGAATTAAGTTTGTCTTCTCTCCAATGATTTCAACAGCAACACCCATTCTTAGTTGAAAATTTTTGAAAACTCTCTCATCGTCATCTTCTTTTTTGTCCTCGGTCTACCCTCTGTTCCAAAGTGAGGATCAGCAGGAAAGTTCAAAAATTTCTTTTTCGCTGTTTCAGCTTCTACCAACCCTAACTTCTTCATGACTCTCAAAAACAGAGTTTCATTTCCATAACCATTTTCTTTTAGAAAAGAACTTATGAAAAACATAGGACTTCCTCCCAATTTCAAAGATTTATAATGCTTAAGAAGTACTTCAAGCCTTCTTACCGCAATAGGAATTGCTTCCTAAGTAACTTCTTCTTCTACTGAACGACGAGGAGAGCTTCAAGGCGAATCGTCCCCGGTGAGATCAAAATGCATCGGTCCTTCAGGGACAATCCGAGACCCGTGACTAGCAATACGAGAGGATTTCCTTTGAGAGGACATCGAAGCAAACTTAGAGGACTTCGATGACATGTTTGTGTGAACATGGGTGAGAAATTTTGTAGAGGATTTGAGAAAAGATCAAGAGAGGCGAGGGTTTGAGAGTTAGGGTTTGAAGATAATCTGCTTATCGAGAAAAAATTTGAAGGATTTAAAGAAAACGAAGTACGGAAACCAAACCGTCATAAAAAGAAACTTCCATTTCAAAAATTCAAAAACTATAACCGTCAATAATTTTTGAAAAATCACCAGAGATATCACAATTTCCAAAAATATAAAAGGCTAGTAATAATTTGAGGATAATCGTATCTGTTCACGAAGGAAAGAAACTTACACGCCAAAATTTTAGTTTTATAAATCCATTTGCAACCTATGGGTCTGTAACATTCCAGTAATTCAACAAGCTCCCAAACACCATTATATTTCATAGATTGCATCACGTCTTTCATTGCATCTAACCACAAATTTGATTTAGGACAAGAAATAGTGTCTGTATAAGTCACCAGATCTACAACACAACCGATATCGTAATCATGCTCTCCCAAATAGACCATATAGTCCAGTGGTATAACTGAACGCCTTTCCCTGATAGACCTCCTAAGTGGAGTTATTGCAACCTCATTCTGAATCTAAGGGGCTTGAAGAACTTTATCAGTGTTTGATGTGTTATCGATCATTTTGGCACTCGTTTAAGTATTTCAACGGATCTTCTTCATGCACATTTTGAGGTTATAAGCCAGGAAAGAAGAGAGAAAACAAGTCTACATATAAAGTGCAGGAAATGTGATTCTCATTAATCCTTATGATAGGTTGTGTAGACATCTTTCGATGCATAAGATGTTAGACACAAAAACGCAAACCCATGATCTCTATAAGTAGAACAAGAATACATACAATCGTGTAGAAATATTAACATACTTATTTTGGAATCCATCGTTCTTGATACGAAAAATTGATAATCCACATGCAAATCCTTCTCCTTTATTGCCTTCTATATCATTGGCTCAATGAGACGGCCCCGTCAGCCTTTCGTGCTAAGTAAACACTTCTATATGAGGATAATTGTATGTGTTAGGGTTAGAGGAGAGGCTTGAGCATTATTTATAGAGTTTTCAACCATGTCCTCTCATTAAAGTCGCGCTCAACTCGTCCCAAGCTAGCTAGCCCCATATTAGATTAATTAAAAAATTTTCTATCTCACCTTAAACCAACCCCGTAAAACGGTAAATTATAATATCAATTAATATAGTCCACATTAATAAGACTCTTAAATAAGCATCATAACAAAGTTAGGGGCAAGTCTGTATTATTTCTTCTTTTAGTGATTCAGAGATGTTTTTAATAGGAGAAGCATCAAAATAATGTTGGGGACAGGTTTCATTTTTTAGTGATTCGGAGATCTTTACAGTAGGCTTTTTGGGAACATTCAACATAAACCTAATATATTCTTTCATGAATAAAAGTCTGAGCCCGCCATTATATCCAATTGAACCCACTTTCATTCAAAAATTTAAGCCAATAAGTTATGGGTCAATTTGAATATGCTAACTGCTCCACATCATATCAATTCTTGGATATGCTATTTTTTTAACATAACTCACACGTGCATTTCAATAATTTTGCTCTTACATATGAGCTCATTGTTAGGTTTACTCCTCCTTAATCAAGTATCATTCTACGTCAAGATATTTCAACTTGAATCTCTATCGATGCTCAACTTTATCCCTAGTTATTTTCTCCAGAACTATGAAGTCCGTGGGACCTGCATTGCTACATCACAAAGCCCACCACTCGAAAACTGTGTTGGTCACACATCGGAGAATTATGTAGTATTGAGCAATTAAAACATTATAGTTGGCCCATAACTCATTTGGTTTAAGATTTTGAGTAAATGTGGATCCAACTAGATATCTTGACAAACTCGGATTTGGGCTTTCTCTTGATGATCTCCCTAGGTTAAGGTATGGAAATTTTTCTCCGCACTCCCAATAGGCTAAGACAAGTCCTCACCTAGTTGAGGGGAGGGTTGCAATCTCGTCTTTGGCCAATGAGGAACGAGATCAGGTGAGAGCATCACGGCCCTTACCAAAATCTAAGTGTCAACCTAACCTTTGACCAATGACCTTCGTTGGCCATAATGGAAGCCCCGGCGATCGGCAAAGGGAAGAAGATGAGCAGTAGAATAGGGGAAAAAAGAGAGAGGAAAGAAACGAAAGAAAGCAAAGGGAAAAAAACCTTCAGAAAATTTTGAAAAAAAAAATAGCAAAACAATATATCAATTCATCTATGATTGTCAGCTGTTGGCCGTACCATATGTGACAATCAACTCTGATCAAACCATTACTTTAGCGATTTTTTACTTGAATTTGGTTAGATAGGTTACATTCAGAAATCGTCAAAATGTTTAAGATTATATTGATCAAATTGAAAGATTTAGGAATGAGTAATATGTTTAGAATTTTTTTGGATAATTCTCTCGATCTTTTTACCATTTTTTTTGTGGTGATCATATAATATTATTCCTCACATCAAGCGCAAAGGGGAAGGCCCATTCCTTTACAAGCCCTAAAAGAGGAAGCTCAATAAGCCTAACAGGCCCCATCATAGCAAAGGAAATGGTTATGGTGTCATTGCAGCAAAAGAGCACTTTAACTGAGAACACCGTTGAGAGTGATAGTCGTCTATAGATAAAAGGAAAAAATTACAAAAAAAAAATATTAAATTTATTATACTTATGCCTATTCAATCATAAACTTTTTAATCTAACTAATATAATCCTAAACATTTGCAATCTTGGCTAAAAATTGCTAATAGGACGTTGGTCATCCTAAGTATGGCCAATAATGACATAAATAATTTTTGCAATTTTTGCAATTTTAAATTTTGAATTTTGAATTTCTTTTTCTTTTCTTTTCTTTCAATCTTTCTCCGCTGGTCGGCGGCCTCAGCGATAGCAACCCCTGCTGGTCTTCGCCTGGGACTGGTCGCTGAGGTGAGGTCGCTTCTCACTAAGTCCCTGCAGATTTGCCTTTGCAGGGGCACAGTAGCAGCGAAGGACGAGGTGGCTCCGGTTGCTCTGCGGTTGAGGGAGGTTTGGCCGCTTGGGACAGAGATAGAGAAAACTGTTTACGTCACTACCTGTCTAGCAAATGTAATTTTTCATTAAAAATAAAATAAAAATTTTAAAATTTTGCAATTTTAAATTTTTAAATTTTTAAATTTTTTAAGTATGGCCACTGCCTGTCTAGCAAATGTAATTTCTCGTTACACACCCAATGCTTGCATCTAAATACACAAGAACCATGTAGCTTGGTGGGGCTGGCTTGCCCACCTTTATCAATCAGGAAGTGAAAGCCACAATGTCGGGGTCTTGCTCGAAAAGAACCTTCTCCTCTTGGCTTAGATTGATCCACGCATCGATTCCGCCCTCGGATTTGCTATCGATCAGAAAAACCATGCGGACAGGAATGCAGGTGTTGCTCACCAAGTCCGGCTTCCCCCACCCAAAGTCGATGTCATAGAATGGGAATCCGCACCAGCTTGAGAAGGCCACCACGTTCTCTCCATCACTTTGGGCCCATTCCTTGGATTCTCTTGTGGAATCCCTCACCATGTCCACGCACGACTCTCCGTCTGCTACCGCCGCATACCTCGCCTTGGCGCTCGCCAACGTACCGTGGATCGCCCTCACAAATGCCTCGAGGTTCAGGTTGTCCGGATCCATCGTGTGCCGGGCAACGACCATGGTGTAGAAGTTACCAAACGCATCGGTTGGAATCGGGAGATTGACTTTCCCACGCAGGTTCATCGACTGGCAAACCACGAGGGGCCTTAGGCGGCCGTGTTTCGCTCGATCCATGGTTACAAACACCTTACATAAGAGTGCGCACACGACCTCCACTCTCGATATCCGCGCCTGTTTAGCCGCAGCTGATTTTAGTCTTGATAGGGCCGCGCCGCTGAATACGATCCGATTCATCATAAATTTTACTCCACCACGGAGTGGAGGCCAACGTGTGGCTTCCGACCCCTTCCCTGGGAATAGAGAGGAGAGCCCGAAATATGGCGAGGCTAACTCGTTGGTTCCACTCCGGCACACGGTGGCCCATGAATTCATGAATGTCGCCATGGTGGACATGTCGCCTAACTTGTGACAAGAGCGCAGGCTGATCACGAGTCCCCCGCACTCGAATACGTTCACTTGAACTACGACTAGGGGATTGCCAGCTAGTCCCACTGGGAACTCGGACAAACAGCCGAGCAGGTCCGTGTCGAAGTCTCCCTGGAGGAGATGATCAAGCTGGCCATTCACTCTCGCGTGCACAAATTCTACTCCTTGGTCGTTACAGTCGATAAAGAGCCCTTCCTCGGCGTACCGACCGGCTAGAGGGTAGAAGCTCACTAGGGTTTCTGAAAGCGACTCCTCCAAACGGCGAAGCCTCTGGACAATATCATCTTCATGGGTTTCGCCATCGACCCTGTAATAGAATAGGAAACCGGCATAGCCTGGATGCTGAAGCTCATCTATGCATGAAATGTTTAGCTTTTGACGGTGGTTCGGCGTCGGGGCAGATGGCTTGACCAGTTTCTTGCTTTGCACTTCGACCTTCATACTCGATTCTCTTCCGATCGCTCCAGTATTCCCCAACAAATTGGGATTACCTTTTTTGGTGCACTTAAACCTGGTCGGTGAAGATTGGTCATATAGATGCTCGTTAGATAACGATCCATTTAACTAATCTATTAAAGGTAGTAAAAGGTTGTCATTAAAAAAAGCCCATCGTTAGATTTGGCATAGATTTTCTTGTACAAGAGACCTTAATTGAAGCCCAGCAAATTAAATTTCTATCACCAATAATCTTAATCTTTCTTCATTCTCTATCAGATAATCGAAAGTATTTATGTGATTATAGGCCATGTTGATGTATTTTGATTCGGAGAAGTTCCATTTTCCTACATGGACGGGATGCAACTTGCGGTAAATCAATAATTAGATACTAGCAATCGAGCAGACTCGGAGACTATGTTCTGTCCGTTTGCATGAAAATACTTTAATGATGAGAAACCGATGGGATAGTGTCAGAACCATGTGATGATGACCCCATAGAGAAATACCAATAATAAAAATTGACTCCGATTATGAAAAGAATGACGACGCAGCTACTAGATAAGTCGAAAAGTTAATTTTTCTATCAATGGCAGCGATTGATTAAATGCAATTAGCCAATGGTTTGACGTAAATTTAATGGGGCCAGCCCTCAAGGTTTAACGCAAGTTGGCCAGAACGTCCGTGGAATTCCAGTTCAGAAATTGCAGTCATCGGTTCAACTTCTATCAACTGTGTACAAATTGTTCTCATTTAGAGTCACCTATACAGATCCAGACTTAATTTATTCATGGACTCAGAAAACGTACCGTGAAACTATAGATAGTCAATTTTTTATACCTGTCCTTAAAGAGTATACGATGCAAATAATTAACTAAATCTAAAGCGGCCTTCATAAAAACATAGGTGGGCCTAACTTAAATCTGTTGTGAAAATTCCAAGAACCGTCGCATGTAGATGGAAAAATCACGAAAGTTTGAAGTGTGCAAGCACTGTTTTGAAGGATAGTTACCATTATTCCGAGAATGCAGAAAGTTGCGACTATCTTTCGAAATTCAATAGAACTTCCGGTTAGTATGCACTAAACTATTCGGTTATAGCAGGAATGAATTAAGAGAGGCTGTCGTTTATTTCTAATCCGTAGATCTAAGAAGAACGGGTAATATTTATAGGAGAAAAAAAGTTGAAAACGGCTAGCAAAATAAAATAAAAACAATTAGCGAATTAAATGTCATAATAGCTAGGAGAATTAATGTGAAGACGGCTAGCAAAATGAAAAAAAGAAACGGTAGCAAATTGAATATCACAACAGCCATTTTGACCTGGTAAAACACAAAAATCAAAGGTTTATTAGTGAATAGGTTTTCTTGATAAGGTCGCGAGACAAAAATAAATAAATAAAACTGGTAAAAATATAAAATCAAAGATTTTAAATTTGGCTTGGCACAAGCTCGTGTGCGCAAACTAAACATCTTTTTACGAGGTAGTAAACTGAACTTATTAATAAGTGAACAAAAAGAACTTCTCAAGCTGGGACCGTGAAAATAAAGGAATCAAGGTATTTAAAATAATTTCTACAATTATCTTCGACATATTTCAAAAAGGTTGATCAAAACAAAGGAGGAATGAAGGCTGGTTTCACATTAGAGTGCGAAGCATTGAATCTATTGTCTTTTGGACTTCGAACCATACTTAGAAAAATGAGATATAACTTACAGAATCAATGGTGAAGCTTTTCCGTGATCCAAAGATTTTTGTTGTAAGCTAGAGTTCTCACTAATTACGTTAATCCCCACAAATCTTGCTATTCAACGCAAGTTACGCTAATAAGCCATGCGTGTGCCTAATTGTCCTTGAGCGCTTTAGGGACTCACGCTTACAACAAAAATCCTTGAATCTCATAAGAGCTGCCCCACTCCACATTCATATATGTGATTCAGTCGGCGAGAGGGTGGTGGAGGATACTATGCGCGTGACCTGTTTGATAAGGCCCGCTATGAGGCTTCTATTTCTTCTTTATCTTATTCTTTCTTGAACCGTGAGATTGATTGGGCTTAGAAATTTTTCATTGAGTATTAGCATTTCTGACAAAAAA